>ONZH01024489.1:0-1341454 GCA_900303285.1 Rhinella marina | reverse complement strand
GGCAGGGCAGGCCAGCACCTCCAAGGCGTACAGCGCCGTTCAGGCCACGTGTCCAGCTTTGAAACCCGAGTAGTTGTATGGAGCAGAGTGATCGCTACGGACGTTGGTATGGTCAGCTAGGTACTCCCTCACCATTCTTTCTGTACAGCTCCCCCCTACTCTGCCTAGACTGGGGACAGGTGACAGTGTCTTGCTGGGGTGCATAAAACTGGCAAAGGCCTTGGAGAGCATTCCCCTGCCAGGTGCTGGACAAGCTGCCTGCTCGCCTCCTCTCCCCCGCTACTTTGGCCCACAGAACCATGCCCTCTGCCGCTTAGCGGCGTCAGATGGGAAGAATTGTTTCAGCTTGTGCACCAGGGCCTGTTGATACCTATTCACTCTCATACTCCTTTCCTCTGCAGGGATGAGAGTGGAAAGGTTCTGCTTGTAACGTGGGTCCAGGAGAGTGAACACCCAGTAATCGGTGTTGGAAAAAATTCTTCTAACGCGAGGGTCACGGGATAGGCAGCCTAACATGAAGTCTGCCATGTGCGCCAGAGTCCCCAACACGACAAGAATTCCCTCTCCTCACTGGACCTGACTCCATGTTCCTCCTCCTCCTCCTCCTCCTCTTCAGCCCATACACGCTCAAGAGTTAAGGACTGAGCACTGGTACCCTCTACTGTCTCGCCGACGTTCTCCTCCTCATCCCCCTCCTCCGATACGCGCTGAGAAACAGACCGGAGGGTGCTCTGGCTATCAAGCGACGTATCTTCCTCCACCGTCTCTTGTGACAAGCGCTAAGCATCCGACTTGATGCTGAGCAGTGATTTTTTCAACAGGCAAAGCAGCGGGATGGTGAGGCTGATAATGGCGGCATCGCTGCTAACCATCTGTGTTGACTCCTCAAAGTTGCTCAACACCTGGCAGATATCAGACATCCACGTCCACTCCTCATTGTAGACTTGAGGAATCTGAGAGACCTGACTACCAGTTCTGGTGGAAGATGACATCTGGCAGACTACAATTGCTCTGCGCTGCTGGTAAACTCTGGATAACATGTTTAATGTGGAATTCCATCTCGTGGGCACGTCGCACAACAGTCGGTGAGCGGGCAGTTGTAGGCGGCGCTGCGCTGCCCTGAGAGTGGCAGCATCTGTGGTCGACTTGCAGAAATGCGCACAGATGCGGCGCACCTTGGTGAGCAAATCAGACAGATTGGGTATGTTCTTGAGGAACCGTGAACAATTAGGTTGAACACATGGGCCAGGCATGGCACATGTGTCAGTCTGCCCGAGTTGCAGAGCCGCCACCAGGTACCCCCGTTGTCACACACAAACCATGCCTGGCTGAGGTTCAGCGGGTGCCAGCCACACATCGGTCTGCGCCGTGATGCCCTGTAACAGCTCTTGGGCGTGTGCCTTTGTCACCTAAGCCTCAGCAGTTTGAGCACCGCCTGCTGGCGCTTACCCACGGCACTGCTGCTGCGCCTAGAGCTACGACTGAAGGCGCCGTGCCCACGGATGGTAATTCGGTGGAGGAGGAGGAGGGGTCGGAGGAGGATGCATAGTACGTCTGAGAGACCATGACCGAGGTAGGCCCCGCAAAGTCCTCGGTGTGGGCAGTACATGAGCGGCCCCAGGGTCAGTCTCGGTCCCAAGCCTCCACCAAGTTAACCCAATGTGCTGTCAGTGAGATATAGTGTCCCTGCCCGGCAGCACTTGTCCACGTGTCCGTGGTTAGGTGGACCTTATCACTAACTGCGTTGGTCAGGGCACGGATGATGTTCTGTGACACGTGCTGGTGTAGGGCTGGGACGGCACGTCGGGAAAAATAGTGGTGGCTGGGGACGGAAATACCGAGGGGCAGCCACCGCCATGAGATTTCGAAAGGCCTCGGTCTCTACCAGCCTATAGGGCAGCATCTCCAGGCTAAGCAATTTGGAGATGTGGACGTTGAGGGCTTGGGCATGTGGAACTGCATTTCCTCTTGCGCTCTAGCGTCTGCTGTAAAGACAGCTGAACGCTGCGCTGGGACACGTTGGTGGACACTGTGGAGGCGAAGGTGTGGTTTTCCGGCGGAGGCGCTCGTGCCGGGGTCCTGGGCAGGGGTTGACTAGCAGAGGCAGCGAGTGACGCGGGGGTTGACTAGCAGAGGCAGCGAGTGACACAGGGGAAGGGAGCAGTGGTGTGACCCACAGGAGGTGGTGAACGGCCTTGGTTCCATTGAGTGGGGTGTTTAGCACTCATATGCCTGCGCATGCTGGTGGTGGTTAGGCTAGTAGTGGTGGCACCCCTGCTGATCCTGGTGTGGCACAGGTTGCACACCACAGTCCGTCGGTCATCCTCACTTTCTTTAAAGAACCTCCAGACTTGCGAACATCTAGGCCTCGCCACGGGAGCTTCACTACGTGAAACAGTTGCTGATGATTGCACCAGCTCTGGCCCTGCTTCTACCTCTGGCCACACCACTGCCTCTTACAACCTGTTCTGGTGCAGCACTCGCCTCCGCCTCAGAAGCACTGTCTTCACTCGGCATATCAACCCAGCTTGGGTCAGTCACCTCGTCATCCTCCGATTCCTCAGTCTGCTCCCTCCTCGGAATTCCTCCCCTAACAACAACTTCACCACTGTCTGACAACCGTGTCTCCTCATCGTCTGACACCTCTTTACAAACTTCTTCCACTAACTCAACATTGTCATCATCATCACCCACAGACTGTGACAGTTGGAAAACTTGGGCATCGGGAACGAGGTCAGCAGCAACCTGAGAAGTGGTTTGTGACCCTGGGAAGGGTCCAGAAAACAGTTCCTGAGATTATGCCGGATCACATTCCAAATTTTCCTGGGAGGGGGCAGACTGGGGGGGGGGGGAAGGAGGTTGAGGTGGAGGAGCCATAGGAGTGCTCCCTTGGGTAACGTGGGTGGACTGCGTGGAAGACTGACTGGTGGACAAATTACTCGAAGCATTGTCCGCAATCCACGAGATCAGCTGTTCGAACTGTTGTGGTTTCAACAGTCCTCTACCACGTGTCCCTGTAAGTTGAGACATGAAGCTAGGGAGTGTAGCTCTGCAGCGTTCCCCTGCTCCCTCATCAGCAGATACTGTCTCACCCTGCCCAGGACCACGGCCTCTGCCCCCTGCAGTAATTGAATGCCCACGCCCTCGCCCCTTAGCCCTGGGGTTCAACATTTTTTTGTATATAGGTGTATGATAAAAAAAATAATAATAATTAAGTCCCGTAGAATTAAGTGACGTACAGAAAGTGTCACAGATTATACGGATTGGAGCGAGTGTGCTGAACTGTGACACACAGAAAGGTTACACGCAGCTGGGTAAAATGGATTTGTATCACTGAGCTAAAACAACTGAAAAAAATATATTTTTTTTTTTATATTTTGTTTTTTTGGGAACGTGACGTGCAGGAAATATGGTAGAACTGACTGACACCCTGTTAACGGTGGCTATTTAGTCTGTGACCCAGACAAATGTCACACAGAGAATTTTCTGGATCAAGCGGTAGATGATATTGGTAGCAAATGACTTGGTTGTATTGTGTGACATACAGAAAGTGTCACCTGGACAGTATATATGGATTGGAGTGAGTCAGTGCTGAACTGTGACGCACAGAATGGTTCCACAGTGCTGTGTGCAATGGATTTGTATCACTGAGATAGAACAAAAAAAAAAAAAAAAAAACAGGGTTAGATATGGCGATAGCTGCACTACTAGTGCCAGCCAGCCAAGTGACAAAAAAAAATAAAAAATAAAATGTCTTCTAGCCCTTAGAAGGGCTGTTGGGTTCTTTGTGGGTGATCCCTGCCTAACTGAGAACTAAATTCAGGCCCTAACACTGTCCCTGAAAGGCAGCAGCTCTATCCCTAACGATATCCAGACGGCATCTGAGACGAGCACCGCGGCCAGTCGGTAGTATATTCCAGGGTCACCTGATCAGGCCAGTCAACCCCTGCTATCGACATGTAAGGGCCCCACGTGATGCTGGGTGGTACGCAGAGTCTCCTGGCTTGTGATTGGCTGTGTTTTTAGGCGCCAAAAAAGCACGATGCGGAAGTTGCCATTTCCTCGAGCATGGCGAGATACTCGTCCGAGCATCGAGCAGTTACGAGTACCCTAATGCTCGAACGAGCACCAAGCTCGGACGAGCATGTTCGCTCATCTCTATTCGTGACTTTTTGGTACACCAGAAAACTAGCGCAAGTCGCATAATACATTCCCCCCGATGCGCAGTCGTAATTACGTGAAGTTGGTTTTATAAACAATATTTTTGGCAATAACAGTAAATACTGGCAAACATTTTACTACCCAGCATGGAAATAAATAATAAAATCACAGAGCTGCACTGGCTAGTCTATGCTTAACATCACCATAAACATCCCAAATCAAACATCCTAAATCAACAAAAAGGGGTGAAGGTGTTACATGATCATTCTTTTTGGCACAAATACATCTAAGAAGCCTTGCACATAAAAAAAAAAAAAATAAATAAATGTAAAATTCTACAAAACTCGTGCACTGACCTTTGTAAATGTGGGCCATTATTTCTTTTCTACAGACTTACATCTAATTAAAGGTGTATGTCTTAGACATTTATGGCATTACCCATAATTGTTGGCCACCTCACCAGGCAAGATGGGGTCAAAAGATACATGTGCTAAAACTTCACCAAAATTTTCAGGGTTAAATTCCGGCGCAATAAAGCCAACTATTAGGCCTCTTTCACACAGTAAAAGTATTTTTTGCAGGCTCCGATCTGAACACTGTGTGCTGTCTGCATCCATATGTCCGTTCCGTAACCCGCAAAAAAAAAAAAAAAAAAAAATTATAGTACATGACCTATTCTTGTCCGTATTACAGACAAGAATAGTACTGTTCTATTAGGGGCCAGCTGTTCTGTTCCGGAAAATATGGAATGCACACGGATGCCATGCGTTTTTTTTACGGATCAGCAATTTGCGGACCGCAAAACACAACGTTCGTTTGAAACTAGCCTTACGTAGTATAAACCTAGAATAAAGAGCCTAAAGACGTGTGAACTTTATCATCAGCCACATATTTCTGTCTAATAGTCTTTTAAAGGGGTTTCCAGGGAAGTTTTAATTTTTTTAATTTTTTATTTTTTTAAAGGTGCAAGGCAGCGGGGACCAGACCAGCTGTTTCGGAAAAGCAGTAGTGGGGAGAGGCAGAGTATGGCTTATATATTCATCCTAGAAAAAGCCTTTCTTTAATTTAACCAAATTAAAGAAAATGTACAACTTAGTTCTCTGAACCAGAATCTGTAGGCCATGAACCAGTACAAAGTTGTCAACAGTCCCATATCTGCAGGGACTGTTAATCATTTTCAGAGCCAGTCCCAGCAAATTCAGGCTGTCCGGTCCGAAAATGGGCAATGCTCATGTAAACCCTGTCCATAAGTGGGCAATCTCAATAGGTTTGGAGCGTTCCTGGGCAGGGTTTACATGTCCAGAATTTACCAACTACTATGCTGTCAAGCATGACAGAATGTATAGGCCCGAATCAAAATGCGTAGGCCCTGAACCAAAATGCGTAGGCCCAGCTTCCACTGCTTTTTCCTTTGGAGAAACTTGCTAACAAGTTGTTATTTGGAATGAAGACATTCTCTGATCTGTGCATCATGTAAGTGCATGTTTGCTAATATTGGCAGCTGTTCACATTCCTGGCTGACAGAATGCCTACCATGGCTGGATCCAATTCATCAAAACACATTCTTTTTAACACCCACAGAACAACAAATTTAAATAGCAATTATTCATTACGTAAGCATCCCTTTCCTCTCTGGTAAATGCAGCCACTGCATTTGTTATGCAAAGCTTAGATTTTATGGAGTGCAGCTGTGTAATGGTTAAAAGTGGTTCACTGGGTTAGACACGCCCCATGTAAAATGCCACATTAGTACACAAACAAGTCCCAAATTGGAAGCTTTAGGTCCAAAAGAACATGCAGCACAGCTACTGTATTTTTCGCCCTGTATGATGAACCTAGGTTTTAACCCTTTCACGACCGGAGGTTTTCTCGGTATTGCGTTTTCGTTTTTTGCTCCTTGCCTTCATACAGCCATAACTTTTTTATTTTTCTGCTCACATAGTTGTATGAGGGCTTGTTTTTTGCGGGACAAGTTGTACTTTCAAATGCCACCATTTATTATTGGATATGGTGTAGTGGGAAGCGGGAAGAAAATTCCAAATCGGGTGAAATTGCAAAAAACCACTATTCCGCTACAGTTTTCCGGGTTTTTTTTATTTACGGCGTTCGCTGTTCATTAAAACTGACCAGTTACTTTCATTCTACAGGTCAGTACGAATCCAGTGGTACCTAACATGTTTAGTTTTTCTTGTGTTTTGATAGTGATAAAAAAATGATAAAGTTGGTTGTTTTGTTTTTTTTTTTTTTTGGTCGTCATATCTTGACCCCGATAACTTTTTGGCATTTATGTGTACGGAGCTGTATGGGGGCTCATTTTTTGCGGGGCGATCTGAAGTTGTTATTGATACCATTCTGGGGTGTGTGACTTTTTGATCGTTTTATTTAATTTTCTTTAGAAAAAAAAAGTGACAAAAACGTCAAATCGCCATTTGGACGCTTTTTTCCGCCACACAATTTGCCGTATTGGAATTTTTTTTTTTTTTTAGTTTAAAAGTACGGGCGTTTTCAGTCACGGTGATACCCATGATGTCTATATTTATTGTTATTTAGGTATTTATTTTTTAATTATACGGAAAGGGGGGTGATTTAAACTTTTATATTTTTTTATTTTTTATATATTTAACATTTTTTAAAAATTTTTTTTAATTTTCTTTTTAATTTGAAAGCTCAAATACAAGCTAATATATTGTACTTTTAATTTTTTCACTATGAGTAATCTCTGATTTTTATCTTGAATTAAAACTCATGATTGCTCATTTCTTATCCTGGCCTGCCATCTAGTGGCCAGAATAAGAATTGCACTTTGAAAGCTGTAATCCTCACCAGCGAGGATTACAGCTTTCATAACGTGTACAGACGCCACTGGAAGCCATCAGAGGGGCCCAGAAGAAAAGAGAGGCCCATCGGAAGACGCCGCCGATGGCGGTAAGTAGCCGCAAGTCTCTGCTGTTAGAAACAGCAGAGACTTGCCGGCCATGACGCCCGCCGCACCCGCGAGCGGGCGTCATGTCCCCGCACCGCCTGCGCGCCGTACATGTACGGCGGCGGTCGGGAAGGGGTTAAAGGGGGACAATAAAAAAAAATAAATATAAAATCAGGTCAGACCACCAACCGGACCCCCAATGTTAATCAGTCACAGAGCACCCTTATGCCACAGCACAGCCAACAGCTGAGGACCAGAAAGCCGAGAGTACAGAACCTTCATCGCTTCCTGGTCATCCGGTACTAATGAGCGCTACTATAATGGAAGCGCTCATTAGTATTCAGCCCATAAGATGCTGGATCTCCACCCACCAATGCCTGATGCATCAGATTAGATCATCCATGCTGCCTCACCCAAACCTTGACAAAAGAGAACGTTTTCTTCTGGCTACCTGCCTCAGCTACTATTCTGATGCTGCCACCCACCTGATGCCACACATCTGATGCCAAGTGCTCCTTCTTACACCCACCATCGTTAGCGAGTACTGTTACTGCCACCCACCTTTCGACTGTCACCTTGCCACTCTGTGTCCTCCTCATGCTGCTGCTGCCACCTCCAGACCATTATGTAGTAGGATCTTAGGCGTCTGCTCAGTTCTTTATACCTGGCACTAACATTGACCTGTAAGGCTGAAGTTACACTTGAGTTTTGGCCCCGTAACTGCCCAAATAAGTGAAGTGTGCAGTGATTCTAAGAGCGACGCCTGTCATCTACGTGTCATACTGACTCACAGTATTGTTTCACTACTACAGCAGACTCCTTATTCATGTTACTACAGGGTACAGTGTCTACACCACTATACAGGCTCTCTGCAGCCAGGAAATAACTTTTTTTTAATGTGATTCACCACAAATAAATTTGGATCAAATCTTTTCGGAAAAATTGGCGAGCTAGCCGAATTTGAGAAATTTGCTAATCTCTAGGCATGACTAGTGCATCAACACCACCTAGACCTATAGAGTGGTTATGGAAACAGATGGGAACAAAGACTGGCACCAGTGCTGGTACAACAGAAGCTTGTGGCCAGGGCATAAATCTGGGTTAAGACTCATTTTCCTCGTTTAGGTACTGCTACAAAAACCATCATAAACCACTGTATCGCACTAAAGAGAAAAGCATTATTATGCAAAGCCATTAAAACCAACGAACTGACAAACAGGTTTTTATGACCACTAACCTGTAGTAAATCCCGTATGATTATTACTTGGTTCTCCAGAATCAGTAGATTTGTTTACTTGAAACCATTTCAAGTCTTCTTCATCCAAAGCAATATCACCCCAGAAAGCAGCTGTGGAGACCATGGAAAAAAATAAAAAATTAAGTACCACTAACGTAATAAAACTAAAATATTGCGCTAAACATGTTAAAGTGGTCTATGAATAACTAGCAATAGAAAATGTATATGTGAATTACACATTTATGGGGGTCATTTATCAAGTAGAACAGGCTTAGTTGCCCATAGCAACCAGATTCCACCTTTCATTTTCCAAAGAAGCTGTCAAAAATGAAAGTTGGAATCTGATTGGTTGCTATGGGCAACTAAGCCAGTTCTACTTTACATCAGTTTGATAAATTATCCCATTAATCCACGCAAAAGACAAAAAATATCCAAACAAAACATGCTCAAACATACATGCACCGACAATACGATCTTATTAAAAAAATAAAAAAAATAATATATTAAAGAAAAAGACAAAAGGTACCATTAGATTTATGATTAGGTGTGCTATGTGACGATGCAAGTGCTCTATAGGGACATATGGAGGTGACACACTCCCGTTAATTATATTTTCTGCATATGACCATGGGCGCTGCCATCTTGCCTGAGCGGTTATCAACAGCAATCAGATTTGCTTTGTAGCAGCCAGGAGATGCCTGTGCCAATGTCACTAGGCAGGGAAAAGGAGGCGGTAAGCAGTGAGTGACCATCAACTTTTGTTAACGGTTTGATTCATATATGTATTACCCCTCATTGTAATCAGGTCTCTAATGACAATGAGATGGCCTACTGAAAATTATCTGTACTGTACAGATGGATGGATGTGGTCATGTGCGCCACTGCCGCCAATAACTGACCTCAGTAAGGGGGGGGGGGGGGGGTGGATGGGTGGATGTTCACACAGCAGCTTTTTAAGCAGAATGTTGGCGCGATCCTCAGCGCTGCTTCCCATTGAGATGTATGGGAGGCAGAGGGGAGGTGGCTGTCAGGGTTTTTGTTTGGCAAAAATTGGGCATGGCTGCTTGCAGCAAAATTCTGCTTAACCCGTTATAACCCAGCCCAGTTTTCACCTTAAGGACCAAGCAATTTTTTGCAAATGTGTGTAGTAATAATTGTGCAACGCTTTCATTTATCCAAGCCATTCTGAGATTGTTTTTTGTGACACAATGGTAAATTAAAGTCAATATGTCTTACCCCTATTCATAAAAAAAAAAAAAAAAAAAACAAACCAGAGTTTCCAAGTTTGGAAAAATTCGCAATTTTCAATGTTTCAATTTCTCTGCTTTTAAGACAGATAGCAATACCTGAAATGAATTACTTTAAATTTCCTCATATGTCTACTTTATGTTGGCATGATTTTGTAAATGCTATTTTGTTTTTTGTTTTTTTAAGTTAGATGGAGTACAATTTTAGATGCAATTTAAGAAAAATTCCAAAACACGCTTTTTAAAGGGCCAATTCAGTTATGAAGTCACTTTGTGGGGCTTACATAATACAAACCACCTATTAATGACCCCATTTTAGAAACTAAACCCCTCACGCCGATTAAGGTGCTCTCTCCCCAAGTAGAGATGGTATCCCACAAATCCTGACTTGGGCCTCTCACCCAGTTAAGCCAGTACTCTGTCTGCACCGATGAGGAGCAACCACCCTGAACAGATGTCTGCAGATGAGGTACTGGCTTATTTAATATCCAAGTCATGTGTCAAGGCCCATTTAAAAGGTTGAATGCTGACTTGTAGGATAGCCACTTTACCTCTGGTGACATCAGAGGCAGAGCTTGTTAACAGCTCATTTGTATCCCTTCTTCCCAGAATTCCAGAGGAGCACGCATGGCCTATAAGTCTCCTCACACTGATTAAGGCTCTGTCACCTGTTTCAGGTGTACCATACTAGATATATAGGCAGGTAGGGCTTCAAACGGTGATCAGAAACATGCCTTTCTTTCCCTTATTTCAGGTCTGGTTACACTGTAAAATCCACTTTTATAAATATGCAAATGAGGCACCGGAGCACTGAGCCGTGCCTATTCCTTCTGAGCACCGCCTCTCCGATGCCCTCTTGCCTTTTAGTGCCTCCCTGCTATTAATAAAACTCCCCCATTACTTTGAGTGACAGCGCTAGACTCACCGTTCTAGCGCTGAGATCCCGCACGTGCGCTCTGATGTATTACGGCGCATGCGCACTAGAGGAATCAGACTTGCCGAGTGACAGTGCAAGTGTAGTGCGCATGCGCCGACATACAACGTAGAGCACATGCTTGGGATCTCAGCGCTAGACCGGTGAGTCTAACGCTGTCACTCAAAGTAACAGGGGCATTTTATTAATAGCAGGGCGGCACTAAAAGGCAAGAGGGCGTCGGAGATGCGGTGCTCAGAAGGAATAAGCACGCCTCTGAGTGCTCCGATGCCTCATTTGCATATTTATAAAAGTGGATTTTACAGTGTATACGGACCTGAAATAAAGGAAAGAAAGGTATGTTTCTGATCACCGTTTGGAGCCCTACCTGCCTATATATCTAGTATAGTACATCTGAAACAGGTAACAGAGCCTCTTTAATACTGTGATACACAGTCATGGACAGCTGCATTTATATTTCTTTAGTGTAATACCCTAGCCTAATTGCCTGATTGATTACAAAAAAAAATAATAATAACCTGTATTTTGAATGGTGTAGTATTCACAGAAGAAATGGTACAAATAAATAAAATAAAAATTCTCCCAAAATGAAGAACAGTAGATAGTGTGAGGCTGTTACAAATGTGAACGTTTAGGGAGAAATGTACATATTTTGAGGGGAACAAACACTGCACACCAAGACCAAAAGTGAGGCATGATGGAGGGAGGATCATGGTTTGGGGCCGCTTTGCTGCCTCAGGGCCTGGATACCTTTTGATTATTAAAAGAATAAAGTCTACATGAAGACATTGTAACCAATGACCCTACAAAGCACAAAGTAACTTTTGTTAGTGTTTTAGAATGGATAAGTTAGGCTCCTGACCTTAAAGGGGTTGTGTCATTGTGACAATGGGGGCAGATTGCTAGGATTTGCCCCCATTGTCTTATAGGTCCGGGTCCTGCACCTATTTTGAGAATGGAGCCCCGCAAGGTGGTGACTGGAGGACTCTGGTCAAGCCACCATCAAGCCGACGCCCCATAAAATTGAATGGGAGCGTACCCCGCATACACAGCCCCCTCTCCCATTCATTTCTATGGGGCTGACGGAAATAGCCGAGCCAGTGCTTGGCTATTTTCGACGGCCCCATAGAAAATGAATAGAGGGTGGCTGCGCATGCACAGTGCGCCTTCCTTCATTTTCAAGGCTCTGTTCTCGATACAGGTGCGGGTTTTTTAATCTTTTAACAGTTACAGGAAATGTAAGATACAAAGAAATCTAAATGGTAACAAAATTTGGTGTGACCACCCTTTGCCTTTGAAACAGCATAAATGTTTCTAGGCACACTTGCACACAGTTTAACAGAACTCAGCAAGGGCTTGTTCCAAATATCTTCGAGAACTAACCACAGGTCTTTTGTGAACGCAGGCTTGCACAAATCCTTCCCTCTGTTCATGTAATCCCATAAAAACTCGATGTTGAGATCAGAGCTTTGTGGATTAATTCTTTACACTGAAGATGGTTCTTAATGACCTTGTCTGTACGTTCGTGGCAGTTGTCCTGCTGCAGAATAATTTTAAACCAATCAGACCCCTTCCTGAAAGTATGGCAATATGGATAAGTATCTGCCTGTATTTCCCAGCAGATGTAATTAAGGACCATCTTCAGCATAAAGAACAAAGGGGGAGAGATAACAAGGGCCCGAAGAGCCCTGATCTTAACATCTTCAGTCTCTTCATATAATCCCAGACAGACTTGATGGATTTAAGTAAGCCTAGATCCACAGCAGATCTGTTAGTTCTACACGATGTTTGGAACAACCTACCTGCCAAGGTCCTTCAAAAACTGTGTACAAGTAAAGAACGGATACGGTTTTGTATGAAAAGGGTGTCCACACCATATTGGATTTTTTTTAGATTTCTCTTTTGTTCACTTTATTTTTCTCAATTAACAAAATGCAAACTATTAACACCTCCAATTTTGAGCAGCATTCTTTCCATACCTGCCTAAACTGCACAGTACCATATTGTAAAAAGTAATTTTAGATTTAAAAAAAAAAAAAAAAACCAACACATTTTATTAGTAATCAAGGCAGAAATCCTGACAATTACAAGGGGTTCACCTACTTTTTCTTGCCCCTGTATATCATTTATGTAAATAAGCTGTGGCAATAAGAACTTATACATTCTGGCATTTTCAGACCCCTTCTATACTCTGCAGTTGCCCTCCAGTTCAATATTATAAATATATCTAGAGATTTAGCAAACCTGCCTAAAACAAATTACCATTTGATTAAATAGGATTACTTTACGTTTTATGACTAAAAAAAACACAACTGTATTTAATAAAATAAAGGATTTGTTCTAGGGCTTGTCCCACTGTACATTCAACTGAAAAAAAAAAAAAAAAAAAAAAGTTTTAAAACAGCAAATTAAATTTAGTTATTTTCACGGAGATCAGTAAACCGTGACCAATTTTGTTAACATTGTCACCCTTTAATTCACTATTTATTTACACTGGTACAAACACACATTTTTGGAAAACCTCAAAACTAAATTTTATGTGGAAAGGAATGTATTGCAGCAGTGTTTTTTCAGCTGATACTATCTGGGCTAACTCCAGCTGTAGTATCTGGAAAAACCTTCACATAAAAATTTAATTCAACTCACTGATTCAAAACCATTCAGTTAAATGGAATAACTGAAATGTTGCCTCTTCTTTCAAGTCTCGACTGCCAAAGTCAACTCTGTGAGCCCATTTTATATTAAAGTACAACATAACATTGTCATGATGCCTACCCTGAAATTCACTGAATAATTACAAACTATAATTTATAGCAGTTTCCACATTCTTTGAAAGGAAATTTTTGGTTCAGATCTATAGAAAAACAGCATTAACAGGGTTCTCCAAGACTAGGAACCGTTGTTGAGATGGCCATTGACTCAAAATAAAATTATAATAAATAAATAATTGACATGCCATCTACATCATACATGCCACCACTGCTGGCCAACCAATAGCCCCACCACCGATTATCCAACAGAGGTGACTAGCATGTAGATGGTACATTATACTTCCAGTCTAGCAGGGAGCAGAGCTTCACGCTAAACCTGCGAATGCTGAGTTGCATCCAAAGAACACCATACCTACTGTGAAGCTTGGGGGTGGCAACATCATGCTATGTACATGAAAGAATGAATGGGGCCCATGTATTATGAGATTTTGAGTGCAAACCTCCTTCTATCAGCAAGAGCATTAAAGATGAAACGTGGCTGGGTCTTTCAGCATGACAATGATCCCAAACACACCACCAGGGCAACGAAGAAGTGGCTTCATAAGAAGCATTTCAAGTTCCTGGAGTGGCCTAGCCAGTCTCCAGATCTCAACCCCATAGAAAACCTTTGAAGGGAGTTGAAAGTCTGTGTTGCCCAGCGACAGCCCCAAAACATCACTGCTCTAGAGGAGATCTGCATGGAGGAATGGGCCAACATACCAGCAACAGTGTGTGCCAACCTTGTGAAGACTTACAGAAAACATTTGTCCTCTGTCATTGCCATCAAAGGATATATAACAAAGTATTGAGATGAACTTTTGTTATTGACCAAATACTTATTTTCCACCATAATTTGCAAATAAATTCTTTAAAAATCAGACAATGATTTTCTGGATTTGTTTTCTCATTTTGTCTCTCATAGTTGAGGTCTATGTTGTCAATTACGGGCCTCTCATCTTTTTAAGTTGGAGAACTTGCACAATTGGTGGATGACTAAATACTTTTTTCCCCACTGTTTCAATATTAAAAGCCTGGACAACCCCTTTAATGTAAACTAAAAGATTGAACTTGGAAGAGAGTAGTGCATGTTCTCCAGGTGAAGGTTGAAGAGCCTTTTCTCACCCATTGTTTGGAACTGATAGCTGTTGCTCATGGAACAGCAGTTTTTTTTTTTTTTTTAGCTATAAAAACCAATAGTGACTCTAAGCAGCAGACATTTTCCCTACAAGCTTTCCCATAGGCAAGTGTCTCTTGTACCTCAATGTCTAAACAGAAATCCAGTACTTAAAAAGGGAACATGTCACCAGGACAGGTTCAGCTTGTATTGGTCCATGATATTCTATCCAAGTGAAACCAGTGGCCCCAATTGCTAAAATGATACCCAAAGTGGCAATAAAAATGCCAAAGTACAGGTGTACCTTTCATCACATTAAAATCAAGGTTAGTTTCGTTCTTTAGTAGTAGGGCATGTCCTTTCTTAGGGGTGTGTCCTGCAACTCTCTCCCTGTAAGACCTAGTTCACACTTCAGTGATTTGGTCAGTGATTTCCATCAGTGATTGTGAGCCAAAACCAGGTGCAGGTCAAAAAACACACAGAACAGGAACCTGCATTCCCTGAGTATAACAGAGGTCAGTGTGGCATCAAAGAGGTATCATATTGTGTGGGCTCGGCCTGCATGTGGAGCCTGCATTCCCTGGAAATAGTGGAGGCCATTTTGGCGCCATAAGAGGTAAATATGTTGACTTAGCATGCATGTGGAGCCTGCATCCTCTGAATTTAACGGTGGCTGCTATGGCACTTAGTGAATATGGTATTTAGTGTTAGGTTCCCATCTTAAAGAGATCGCCTTGACGTTTGGCAGACGGGCACAAATAATTTTGTACGAAAGCACTTGCCAAGAATCTCACATTAACAACATAGCGTTAGTATCGTGTATATAGTGACTGAAGATGGCAGTATTATATGTACTTTTTATTGTTTGGGTTTGCAGAGTGCTGTTGCATTTTGTTTTTTATATTTCTATTTGCAGCCATGGCTACGTGCACCACATACTTGGATGTGCTGACTGACCCCCAGTTTTTTTCCTTATGTCTGTGTAGCTCCACTTCTGGTTTTGTCTCACAATCACTGATGGAAATCACTGACCAACTTACTGAAGTGTGGAAGAGGCCTGACTATCTCAACTTCTAACAGTAAACACGCCTGGCGGCAGTTGAAGGACAGAACTGAGCATGTGTGTCCACCTCAGCAATGTTAACGAGGTGGACAGAGAAATAAGGAGGGGGGGAGAGACGGGTGGCGTTACTAAACAACACAATGTCTACAGCACTATTTTTTTCGAATCACACGCAATTACCAAAAAAAAAAAAAAAAGTGTTGACATTCTGGCGCTGGTTTGCAAAAAACGTGGACTATTTGTAGTGAGACAACCCTTTAAGTTCTGTATGCATACGACGTTGTGAAGAAATATGTCATGAATCCTATTCTTCTGAAGGAGAAGAGCTGTATCATGGAGTTTGAGTTTGCTAGCTAGCTTTAAAGGAAAAAGGGGGGAGGAGGGAAAAAAAAAAAAAAAAAGGAAGGAGGGAGGCAAATAAGTCCAGAAATGCCGTACGTTTAAAATTAGAGTGGTATTTTTCACATTCACACCGATTTCATGGAAAACACAAAGTTGTCACGCAGCCATCCACTGTAATCTCCATGCAAAATGTCCAATTTTCAACAGTACGACATTATATCCGGCTTGCTGCATATGGATAACAGTGATTGAGGAATCCTTCATGCTGAATTACAGAGGCAGCAGTTATCCAACATGTAACAAATGGCAATGACTTGTAACAGACTTGTAAACACACGGTAAAAGGAGTTTTACTAAAACATTACTACTTTATGTTTCTGATGGCTCCACTGAAAAAACAGAAGCAGAGCGCATAACACCTTATAATCTCCTGTAAGAAAAAAAGTCAATAAAATGTAATTCCTTGTACACAGATTCAAGCAGTCTTAGGGTACCTTCACACAACCACAGATAAAAACGTATATACGGTCACTTTTTCAAGGCCATTTGCATCCATTTTTAACGGCTGTTAAAAATGGAGGAATTTAATTGGCTTGTTCTTTAACATCCCAACCCCTGCAGAGTTGTCAGTATATATAAATGCCCCCTGCATGTACAAGTAGTTACCAGAGTATGTTTTAAACCCTGTGTACCCATTTTGAACCGCAGTTAGGCGGGTGCAATTCTGTCTAAACAGAAGTTTAAAAAAAGGCCCATTGATTTCAAAATAGGACACTGTTCAGCAGAGGTCCCAGGAGTCAGACCTCCACCGATCATATTGATGACCTGTTCAGAGGATAGTTCATCAATATATCATGAGAAAAAAAAAAAAAAAAAAAAAAAAAAAAAACACACCACACACACACAACACATACTATAGTCCAGCTTCCAAAAAAATAGGCTTTATTTTATGTGCTCAGTAAAAACATACCTAGCAAAAACACATCTACGCGTTTTGGATCTGTGAATATGGATAGATATTGACAGATCCGAAACGCATAGATGTGTTTTTGCTGGCTATGTTTTTACTGAGCACATGAAATAAAGCCTATTTTTTATATTTTTTGGAAGCTGGACTATAGTATGTTTTTTTTCCCCATGATGTGGTAGCACTCTATCACAGTGCCATCCGTGCCTCCTGTGCTTAATTTTTACACCAGGTGAGCGATACATGTTTTATGGTATTTTTTTTTTTTGTTTGGTTTTTTTTTTAAATAGGTCATCAATATACTACCCCTTCACAATAAATCTATTTTTTTTCCTAACTTTAAGCCAAAAGTAAGGCTTGGGGGCAAGAAAAGCTCAAGGCAGTGGTTTCAGGAGCATAACTTTCTCCCCTTGTTCCTTGAAGTTTAGCATGATGGTTGTCAGCTGGACAATCAATAAAAAGGAAACAATGACTGGTAATAAATTTAATGACAGAATCTTTAAATTTAACGGTCATGTTTTTATTTTTTTTTTAAATTATGCATAAAGCAATGTTTAATTTCTTCACATACCACTGTTTTTCCCATACCATTGGCTCTTCTGCCAGTTCTGCAAAGTCTTCACACACACACTTGCTGTAGCCAGCAGCTTCCTGCCAGCCAATCAGATTGGATTACTGAGAGAAACACCTCCTCACTCTGATGCAGGCATGCAATGCCCTTCTGTCTTCTATTTAGTAAGTATACTAAAAAGAAGACAGACAAGCCATAGCAACGGTATTTTAAAGGGACCAGTGGAAAATGATAGGGGACATTAATGGTAATTATAGATCTTTTGACAGTCAGTCATTGACAAACTCCGGTATACATGCCTAGCTCTAATAAACTAGCAAATAAAAAAAATATTTTACAGTTACACTTTAAACAAGGAAATTGCACACTGCCCCTCCATGGTGTCCTAGCCATCCGTTTAATCCCACCACAGTAATTTTAAAAATTAGAACAAAAAAAAAAAAAACTTCTGAAAAGAGAAATGAACAGCATTTCTAATGTGAAAGTCTACTTATAGCATTATCTTCTCTGTAATAAGTAGAAATTTCCGGAATGCTTTCTATTGCCCGGCATGACGGCTTCCTGTTTGCGCCTCCATTGTTGCTTATAAAAGACACAGCTGCTTTATATCTGGAACGATTTCTTATTGGCACACGTTCACGTTTCAATGGGAATTTATCATGGCCAATCTTATGGCCATTTGCACTCGCAGATTAGAGGATAACTTCAGTTCTCTTCGGGGCCGCTATCCTTGACAGAACTTTGTTACAAATATAGCATTCCTTATTTCCAAGGTTACATCTGTGGTTATTACAGGCCAAACTAGGTTGTGAAAGAAATATCCTTTGGCAAGATCGGGTTCTTGTTTTTGCCATTACAGTGACAGATGTGCAGTATCATCTAATTTTATCTTTCAGAACACATTCCTCACATCCCTGTTACACTAGGACACAATCCTTTAAAAGAAAACATCACAAAACCTTCTTTCCAACAATTTAAGAGCAACCTGGAATTTAAAATAGGAGCACAATAACATAAGAGTTCTGCTTGTCCTTCGGCTGTCATATTTCTCATTTTTATCTTCATCATAATCTCCTTTTTGGCAAATGTGGACAACTAACTCAATCATGAATGGTCAGTAGAGGAGAAATCCATTAATGTGTTACTTCTATATCTTACATTTGGCAAATGATACTCAAATGCATCCAAGTCAATATTTCTGCATACATCAGATCACAACGGATTATTACTACTTATCTGAATCAAAATTAATTGCAGCTGGAATTTGCATTATGAGCGGGCAGGGATCCAACAATAATTATGACTGCAAGAACTACTGACCACAAAAAAGTGGCCATCCCACACTACCCAATCAAATAGGTTCAAGACCCATATATGTGGGCAAAGCAATTGGTCCGAATTTAAAGCGAACAGTGGGAAAGAACACACTTACCTGGTGCCCTCCTTTTCACGTTTTTCGCTGCAGATCTGTTGATTCCTAGGCTCCTCTTCAGCCATCCAAGATGGCTTCTCCACTGCTTGGGTTCCTGATACACACTGTTAAGTTGGTAGCCCAAGACACTTCCTGCTGCCCTAGGATTGACCAGCACTGGCCAATCCAAGAATAGGGTTGGACAAGTAGGAAGTATCTTGGGCCACCAAAGCATATTAGTGATCGAGACCACAGCACTCACTGTGAGCAGAAAGTTTTAGTTTTATTCCATCAATTAAGTGAATAATACAACACGGCCAACGTTTCGGTCATATCTGACCTTGATCACGGCCTAAGTGTAAAAGACAGCAAAATACAAAATAAGAACAAAATAAAGTAGAAGCAGAGCAAAGTCTATTAGGTGAGTATACAGCTCAGACTGTAGGTCGTCGTTCATGGTTCCTGAAAGCAAGTAGTTAACCTTTGGTTGCCAGGTTACCAAAGCACAGTGTGCATCAGTATGAGGAGCGGTGCGGTCATCTTAGATGGCAGAAAAGGAGCAAAAGAAATAATGGATTTGCAACTAAAATATGAAAAGAGGGGCTCCATGCAAGTGTTCTGTTTATTTCCCAGTTAATGTGAATGTTTTGTCTTGAACCAACCTCTTCAAACCCTTAAAGACTAAGCCTATTTGGACGAGGATGCAGCCCCATTTTAATTCTGACAAATCATTTTATGTTTCAATACCTTTGCAATGCGTTTACTAATCCAAGCGATTCTAAGACTGTTTTTTTTCAGGACACATCGTACTTTATGTTAGTGGTAAAATACAATTTTGTTTTTATTTAAGAAAAAAAAAAAATAAATAAAATTTAACAAAATTTGAAATTTTCCAAATTTGAATTTCTCTGCTTTTAACCCCTTCCTGCATTGTCACGTACATGAGTGAATGCGGCTTATTGCCGCATCCTCAAGTGCATGTACGTGACATGATCGGGCGGGTGAAGGAGCTGCACCCCCGGTTCAGCAGCACGGGCCCGGCTGTTGCAAATAGCCTGGCCCCTGCTGCACCAGCCGACATTGCTGTGCGCGATGATGCCGGCGGATTAACCCTTCACACGCCGCGGTCAGCGCTGACCGCGGCATGTGTGGGGTCTGAGAGAGGGAGGGAGCTCACACAGTGAGACGCTGAAAGTTCAATTCAGTACAATACAGAAAGTATTGTACTGAATTGAACAGGGATCAAACCCTGAAAACGTGAAGTCCAACATTGGGACAAATGTAAAAAGTAAAAAAGTGGTTTTTTTTTTTATAATAAAATTTTAAGAAAAAATAAAAAATAAAAAAAGCCCTCTCTCCATAAAATAATGCTTTAAAATAAACACAATATTAGGTATCGCCGCATCTGTCACAAAGTGCTTTATAAAAATATCACATGATCTACCACCACAGGTGAAGCGGAAGCGGCTGCCTGCGCCCATGCGAGCACAGGGGAGCCGAGCGGTACAGTGCTCGTTACGAGCACGTTCGCTCATCTCTAGTGAACACCATAAAAAAAAAAAAAAAAAAAAAAAAAAAAAAGTACCCCAAAATAGTGCCAGTCATCTTTTCCCGCAAAAAAAAAAATAATAATAATGGACACCCTAAGACAATCGCCCAAAAGATTAAAAAAAAAAAAAAAAAGGCTTTCAGAAAATGGAGACACTAAAACCTTTTTTTCCTTTAAAAATGCCTTTAGTGTTTAAAACTGAAATAAATGTATTAAAAAAATAAAAAAAAAAAATTAAAAAAAAAAAAAAAAGACACGTTAGGTATCACCCCATTCGTAATAACCTGCGCTACAAAAATATCACATGACCTAACCCCTCAGGTGAATACCGTAAAAAAAAAAAAAAAAAAAAAAGCCATTTTTTGTCACCATACATCACAGTGTAATTTCAAGCGATCAAAACATATGTAACCCAAAATAGTACCAAACAGTCATCTCTTCCCGCAAGAAATGAGACCCTATTTAAGACAATCGCCCAAAAGCTAAAATAAATATGGCTTTCAAAAAAAGCTTTTGTGTGACACTTAAATGTAAAAAAGTAGACATATTAGGTATCTCCACGTCCGTAATGACTTCTTCTATAAAAATATTATATGACTTACCCACTAAGGTGTACACCATAAAAAAATAAAAACTAAAAAAAATGCCATTTTTTGTCACCTTTCATCACAAACCGTTATAACAAGCGATCAAAAAGTCAAACACACCCCAAAATGGTAGCAGTCATCTCTTCCCGCAAAAAATGAGCCCCTACATAAAATAAATCGCCAAAAAAAAAAATATATATATATATATATATATATATATATATAATATAAATATATATATATATTATATATATATATAGCTTTTGGAAAATGAAGACGCTAAACATGATTTTTTTTTTTTTTTTTTAAATGTTTTTATTGTGTAAAACTAAAATACATAAAAACAAAGTAGACATATTAGGTATCGCTGCATCCGTAAAAACCTGATCTATAAAAATATCACATGATCTAACTCCTAAGGTGAATTTCATTAAAAAAAATAAAATACGACCATTTTTTTGGTGACTGCCACATAAAGTGTAATATTGAGTGATCAAAATGATGATATGTACCCAATGTATGTATAGTCCCTACACAAGACGATCAGCAGAAAAATAAAAGAAATGTAGCTTTTAGAAAATGAAGACACAAACATAATTTTTGTTTTGAAAAATGCTTTATTATGTAGAACTGAAACAGAAAAAAAAAATAAATAAAAGAAAATACACATATTTGGTATTGTCATGCCTCTATCAACCTGCTCTATAAAAGCAACACATGATCTATCCTGTCAGGAGAACAGAGTTAAAAACAGAAAACAAAACTCTGCCACAACAGCCATTTTTTTTGTCACCTTGCCTCACAAAAAGCATAATACTGAGTAGTCAAAAGTCATATGTACCACAAAATAGTACCAATAAAACTGTCACCTCATCTTATAGTTTACAAAATGGGGTCACTTTTTGGGAGTTTCTACTCTAGGTGTACATCAAGAGGGTCTTCAAATGTGACATGGCAACTTAAAATTATCCCAGTGACATCTGCCCTCCAAAAACCAGATGTACGCCCTATGTTACCGTACAGCAGTTTACCACCACATGTGGGGTGTTTCTGTAAACTGCAGAATCAGGGTAATTAATATTGAGTTTTCTTTGGCTGTTAACCCTTGCTGTGTTACAGGGACAATAGATTAAAATGAAAAATCTGCAAAAAAAGTGAATTTCTGAAATTTCACCTCCGTTTTCCTTTCATTCTTGTGGAACACCTAAAGGGTTAACAACATTTGTAAAATCAGTTTTATTAACTTGATGGGTTTAGTTTCTAAAATTGGGTAATTTATGGGTGGCTTCTATTACGTAAGCGCCACAAAGTGACTTCATAATTGAACTGGTCCTTGAAAAGTGGGTTTTGGAAATGTTCTTAATTTTAAGAATTGCTTCTAAAATTCTAATCCTTCTAAACTTCCTGAAAAATAAAATGATGTTTACAAAATGGTGCCAACATGAAGTCGACATCCGGGAAATGTATAGTAACAACTATTTTATGAGGTATCACAATCTGCTTTAAAAGCAGAGAAATTCAAATTTCAAAAATTATGAATTTTCCAAATTTTCTGTAAATTTTGAAATTTTTATAAATAAAAGGTGAAACATATTGACTCAAATTTACCACTAACATGAAGTACAATATGTCACGAGAAAAATCTCAGAATTGCTTAGATAAGTAAAAGCGTTCCAGAGTTATTACCACAAAGTGAAACATGTCAGATTTGAAAAATGTAGCTTGGTCCTTAAGGTGAAAACTGGCTTGGTCTTGAAGGGGTTAAGAAAGCTAGTCATAGCTTACAAGATAGTTAAGAATTTTTAAAAGTTATTCATTTTTACATGGGTTAACTGGAGAAAAAGCATCCCCAAAATGGTTGTTTTTGTTTTGTGTTTTTTTTTTTTGCAGTACCAACTGCATGTTATGGCCAGATAAGGTAAAAATTCCAAATGAAAAATTTTTTGTTTTCACTTTTCTTTACTTTCACAGGATAAGTGATAACTATTAGATCAGTAGGGTCCACCCCCCAAATTGGCCATGAATATGGAAATGAACGGAGCACCAGGTCAGGCATGCGACCTGTTCCACCATTAATCTCTAAAGGGGGTACCGGAAATAGCAGATTTAACAATTAGCCCCTAACTTGTGGGCCGGGGCTAAATTTTAACTAATGGAATACCCCTTTAATAATTTTTTCATTCTGGATTAGAACCTTGAATTTATAACACTGTGGTGCATATCCTACAGGTTTTTAATCAAATGATTGGAAGTATACTTTAAGTATATCTAATAAGTGTCCTAGCAGCGATACTGAATCATTCAGGACTGTACTGTACTTTAGTCATCTCTAATAGGTTGCGTTAAAGACAAGGCTTGCTTTGTAGAACATTCAAATGCACCATTAACATTACGGTAACATCTAGATTAAAAAAAAAAAAAAACACAACAATTAAAAATGCTGTGTGTGTGACACAAACTGATGGGTTTCAACTTTTCGCCATCTATTGACTACATTAGGGGTGCACCACTTGCAAAGCCATACTGCGCTGTTCCAAACATGCTTCTGTGTCCGGATGGTTCATAAAGACTCAGCACTCAAGACGTCTGCATCCTTCGTAAACCTACGTATACACATTAGCTTTAATGGACCAAAATGGATGTTTTTAACTGAAGCAACCATTTGACAGGTGAAATTTAACAATCAGTGACTGTTTTAGCCGGGACAGAACGCAGTTATATGAAAAAGATTAATCTGATAGGCAGAGGAAAGATCTTTCAAGAATGTTCCCAAAAAGATTGTTCATTCTTTGCCCGATGAAGGTGTGAACGGTGGTCAACATGGAGAAAACTGTGCATGGCTGCCTCTTCAAAATCTATCTACTTCCATCTAGTGTGTATGGCCACCCTAGTGCAGAGATAGAAGAACTGACTCAGTGCAGGACTTGGAAGACACATGCGAGTGCCCTCTAGTGGCTATTCCTTCATCTACAGAGAGGAGGAATTATGACGCACTGGAGCATAGACAAGTAACTACTTATGGTTCACTGTACGGCTGACAGTTATGGGAGACACCGCTTAAAAAGGCCTAAGATTAGGCCGCTTTCTTCCAGAAACAGAACCACATCTGACCAAAGGTTGGGTCTGGTACTGCAGCTTAACTCCACTGAAATACATGAGGCAATAGGTATACATTTTGCCTATGTTACTTACTAAAGTAAGTTCCAATCATGATTTGTTGGCGAGGACTGGCCTTCTTTTGTAGGTAATTGTTTGTATAGTTTGGCTATAGGCACCATTCATCTTCATTAGTCTAAAATACAATTTTTGTGTCCTATGCCTATATTTTGTTAGGCAACATAAGCCATAAGTGGAACACATTTTTATGTGTGCGTTATTGTATGTTGGTCGTCTTTGTATCAATACTGATGATAGGATTAGTAGTGTTAACGGAAGAAGGCAGGCACATTTTGTAATCAAGGAGCAATCCAGGCAAAACTATTACTGGGTTGTGTCTAGCACAAACCATTATTGCCCCTTTTTGGTGCCATTTTAATCCCCCCTCTACCCCAAGCACAACACAAGTGGGCAGATTTATTAATACTAACTGTAAAGATGCACCAGATTGGTTACCATGGCTGCTGCTGAATGTGGTGTATCTTTAGACAGTCTAGTCTATGTGTATACCACCCATTATAGTTGGCTTACTTGCTCCAGAATTTTGTGCCAAAATGTTGCAATACATCTTTTATGCCACACCCCTTTGAATCTAAGTCATGCCCCCTTGTCAATCAATCCAAAAGTACGTTTGGAGCTAGTTCAACTAGCCTAGTTCCAATGTCAGAAAATCAACCCCTTAGATGCAGTAAAATCAGTTCATCACAGAGAGCTTTCAATGTATCACATCAGTGAGGCAATCAAAGGCCAGATAACAGCATCCAGATCTGCAGCTACAGAGGCCGATTAGATCCTGCCAGCAATCAGGTCACTGCAAGTTCAAGTCTATTATAAAAAATTAATCTTTACCCCTTATCCGGTCATTTCTTCTTGGAAAAAAAATAAAATACACTACACATCTGGGGTAGTGCCAGTTATGATAAAAAAAAAAAAAAAAAAAAAAAAGTACAAATTTGATATCATCATAATTGTAGCAACTTAGTAATGCTGTCATGATGACTTTATTGTATATTTTCTATGGCCACCTCACAAAAAATAATAAAAAGCGATATGTACCCCAAAATCGTACAAATAAACTACAGCTCACCTCAAAAGACTTGGGGAAAACTTTTTTCAATAAAGTTTGAAAATCATTTCACCAACATCCATGCTGCAAAAGCCAAATGGCATTCGCTCTTCTGAGCCCTGTTGTGTGAGGTATTACTGTACTCAGGAGAAACTGTAACACTATCTACTTCTAAATGAAATAGACGAGGCGGCAAAACATAATGAGGTAGTTATTATGGGGGATTTCAACTACCCAGATATAGACTGGGAAACTGAAACCTGTATATCTCATAAAGGAAACAGGTTCTTGGAAATAATCAAAGACAATTACCTTTCCCAACTGGTTCAGGACCCGACTAGAGGGACGGCCACACGGGACTTAGTATTAACCAATAGACCGGACAGAACAACAGATGTGCAGGTCGGGGGACACCTGGGAAATAGTGACCATAATATAATAACCTTCCAACTGTCATTCAAAAGAGCGTTTCTTCAGGGAGGAACAAAAATACCAAACTTCAAAAAAGCTAAATTTAGTCAACTAAGAGAGGCCATAGGCCTAACTAACTGGGACAAAGTCCTCAAAAACAAAAATACAGCCACAAAATGGGATATTTTTAAAAGCATCCTAATATCTAATTGTGAGAGGTACATACCTTATGGGAATAAAAGGTTAAGGAACAAGAAAAAAAAAAAAAAAAAAACAATGTGGATAAACAGAACTGTAAAGAAAGCAATAAATGACAAACAGAGAGCATTTAAATCACTAAAACAGGAGGGGAGCAAGGAAGCATTGAAAAACTATAAAAAAAAAAAAATAGAATATGTAAAAGACAAATAAAAACAGCCAAACTAGAGACCGAGAGATTAATCGCCAAAGAGAGTAAAACTAACCCTAAAATGTTCTTTAATTATATAAATGGTAAAAAAGTATAAACCTGAAGGTGTCGGCCCCTTACAGAGTAATGAGGGGGGAGTTGCAGAGAGCGATGAGGAGAAAGCAAAGCTACTAAATATCTTTTTCTCCACTGTATTCACTGAGGAAAATAAACTGTCAGATGAAATGCAGAATAAAAAGTAAATTCCCCATTAAAAGTGCCCTGTCTGACCCAGGAAGAAGTAGAGCTGCGTCTTAAAAAGATTAAAATAGACAAATCGCCAGGACCGGATGGCATACACCCCCGTATCCTAAGAGAATTAAGTAATGTCATCGCCAGACCCTTATTTCTGATATTTAAGGACTCTATACTGACAGGAAGTGTTCCACAGGATTGGCGCATAGCAAATGTGGTGCCAATATTCAAAAAGGGTCCAAAAACAGAGCCCGGGAACTATAGGCCGGTAAGTTTAACATCTGTCGTGGGTAAACTGTTTGAGGGTTTTCTAAGAGATGCTATCTTGGAGTACCTCAATGAAAATAAGCAAATAACACCATATCAGCATGGCTTCATGAGGGATCGGTCATGTCAAACCAATTTAATCAGTTTCTATGAGGAGGTAAGTTCTAGACTGGACAGCGGCGAATCAATGGATGCCGTATATCTGGACTTCTCCAAATCATTTGACACGGTACCACATAAAAGGTTAGTATATAAAATGAGAATGCTTGGCCTGGGAGAAAATGTCTGTATGTGGGTAAGTAACTGGCTCAGTGATAGAAAACAGAGGGTGGTTATTAGCGGTACATACTAAGATTGGGTCACTGTCACTAGTGGGGTACCACAGGGGTCAGTATTGGGCCCTATTCTCTTCAATATATTTATTAATTATATTGTAGAAGGCATGCACAGTAAAATATCAATTTTTGCAGATGACACTAAACTGTGTCAAGTAATTAACACAGAAGAGGACAGTACACTGCTACAGATGGATCTGGATAGACTGGAGGCTTGGGCAGAGAAGTGGCAGATGAGGTTTAACACTGACAAATGTAAGGTTATGCATATGGGAAGGAATAATGCAAGTCACCAGTACATACTAAAATGGTAAAATATTAGGTAACTGACATGGAAAAGGACCTAGGAATTTTAGTGAACAGCAAACTAAGCTGTAGAAACCAGTGTCAGACAGCTGCTGCCAAGGCCAATAAGATAATGGGTTGCATCAAAAGAGGCATAGATGCCTGTGATGAGAACATAGTCCTGCCACTTTACAAAAAATAACCTTTATTTATTATTAAGATAAAACTGACCAAGGTCAAAGGAAAATTATTAAAACTATCAACTAGGGCAGGTATATCCTCAAATATTGAATGATTTTTCCTTTGGCCTTGGTCAGTTTTATCTTAATAAAGGTTATTTTTTTTATCCAATTGATGGTACCCATATAAAAAAGGGTTTTTTCAGGGTTAATACCCTTAGTGATTGAATGTTTATATCCCTGGGGTTCCATCTTGAGGGGTACTATTGTTGTAGATTAAAGAGGCTTTCCAGGTGCACAAAAGGCATAATGCATTTCAGCTACCATTCACGTCACTTCTAGTAGGCCACTACACAGCCTTCTGCTTCCAGTTTGGTCTACTATCTTGTTTCATCAGTGTGGGTACTGGATTCCACCAACTTGATATTGATTACCAACATCCAGAAGACAGTGGTGAGGTGTACACAAGCGGCACATTATTGCTAGGTCATGTACTGCTTAGGGACACATCACTGCTTAGGCCAGTCATTGGCTGCAGCAGCACACATGATCCTGTCCGTGATTTAGAAATACAAGTAATGGAATTCCAGTACAATTTCAGACTTTAAAGATGAAGTCTTTAAAGATGGTGTCCACTCACATGCACCACAGCTGCTAAGTTTGTGCTGTTTTAAACAGCAGAGACATGGGGCTAATGTCTGCAATCAGAGATAATGCCGATCACAGACATTAACCCCCTCAGATGCCGTGGTCAGAAGAGAGTTTCCCAGTCTGGGATGTGTTCCCTTGGCTGAGATCAGGGAAAGTGTTCCATAGTAGTAATAGGCCTTAGTCTGTACATGGCTTCCAGGCCGATTACTAGTATATTCCAATTCTGTCCTGCAGAGAGCAGCATTGCATTGGAATATACTGAATCCTGTATTCCGTAATGGATAGTAATCCATCACAGACTAAATGTGACAATCTAATGATTGCAAGTTATGGTCACCTAGGGTAACAGAAGACCTGTCACCTCTACTGACATGTCAGTTTTAGTAATTACTTTCCCCATGTAATAGGAATTCTGGAGCTTCTATTCTTATGACTATGTTGTGCCATTCATGTATACTTCCAGATAGAAGTTTACAAATAACTTATAGGGGTTAGAATAGGATGCAAAGAAACACTGTACTTTCAAAAGTTTATTTTTTCTGAACTAAAACAAAATATATATATATATATATATATATATATATATATATATATATATATATATATATATATATATATATAAATGTGGTGCGATTGTAAGTAATTGTGATGATCCATAAAATGAAGGACACAACCTGTGAGAATTTTTTTTTCAAAAATTCTACACCATTTGGAATTTTCTTCCAGTCTCCCACTACACTGTATGCAACAGTAAATAATGCCATTAGAAAGTACAACTTGTCTAAAGAAAAAAAGAAAAACACATACAGCTATATGAGAAGGGGGAAAGGGGGAAAATAAATAAATAAGCACCTGGAAGGACAGTAAAAGACGCAAAAACAGAAAATAGCAAGATCCTGGAAGGGTTAAGCAATCCAAGAGACCAATAAACGTCTCACTAATAGAAGGTTTTGTTTTTTTTAATTATTGTCCTGCAATATAACATGTTTCAGTTTTCCACCAATTTAGCAAAGGGCACATATGACAAATTACCTGATGGACCTATAAAGTTCTCAGTCAGTTAATCAACCCATTTATAACCAAGGGGTAAAAATATTGTCATATTACAGTATCTGCAAATACTGGCATGACACTAAATGTGCACATACAAAGTACACATTTTCATTTATGAAGTGTGAGTTTTCACACACATCCATTTGGATACATTTTGGTTTGTAACAAAAAACAAATTGTAAGTCCCAACATTCTGCCAAAGTAAATCAAAGTACATGCACTCAACAGGTGGCAATGAAAGCCAACATGTATTAGTGGAAAGAAAGTGAATGGAAAAAACTGTGGCAGACCTAAAAGTTGTAGAATTACGGAATATTCCATTTAATGTCAGAAGTGGAGCGGATTTCCAAACTACTGTACTGTTAGAACAGCTGGATGGAAATACAACCACTGGGTCCCCAGTTAATAGGGGTCATGTGTCCAGATTTTTTTTTTTCATATTCCCTCACTCTAATACAGTGTAATAGGATAACTTGGAGGAGAAACAGTACACCAGTATGATACAACAGAAGATAACTCTTAGGGCTCATGCACACAATATGTATTTTGCGGTCCACAAAAAATACTGATGACATCCGTGTGCATTCCATATTTTGCGGAATGGAACAGCTGGCCCCTAATAGAACAGTCCTATGCAGACAATAATAAGACACAAATGGAGTAATTGTTTTTTTGCGGACTCACTGAAATGAAAAAACAAAAACACACTGGAAGAAAATACATTTATGTGCCTAAAAATTTGTAAATCCTCCAGAATTTGACGTAAAACTCCTCTGGATAGGTCATCAGTATCTGATCGGTGGGGGTCCGACAGCCATTTAGGATGGGGTGCAGACCTAGTCATAAAATAGGCGCATCCTCTGGCAGTTGTGTGCCTAAACAAAACACAAACACACTGCTTTTTAAAAAGGCACAAAAACACAGTATGCAACTTCTTAAAGGGGTTATCCAATTTCACAAACAGTCCCCCCCATGTGCTTGGCCCCTCACAGGTAATCTACTTACCCCGCACCGCCGCATCTCTCTGTACACAGATTAAAACATCTGGTGTCAGGTGGGGACATCCCAGGAGTGGAGTGGGGTAAGTATATTACCTGTGAGGGGCCCGTCACATGGGGGGGGGGGGGGGGGGGGCGGGACACTGCTTGGGTAATTGGATCACCCCTTTAATGCCAAAGATGCGACTCTCTCTGAACCCACTATGATTATATTGATGACCTGCCCCTTTCTAATGTTCTGGCTGAAGATTGAAAGAACAAAGATGTGAAGGTTCCTGGCAGATTTGCACAGGGCTGTTAATTTTAGAAGATTACAGATTAGAGATGAGCGATTAGGCCTCTTTCACACTTGCGGCAGCACGGATCCGGCGGGTGAAGAGTGCCGCCAGAACCGTGCTGCCGCAGGTACACATGTGGGGCCGGAACCGCGCTCCAGCCCCACACATGTAAGACACTGTGTTGAGGGGGGGGGATTAAACTTACCTTTCCCTGCAGCTCCTGACCTGTCCCAGCGACGAGGAGGAATACGGCACGCACAGTGGTAAGTTTCACCACAGCGGCACCTGCTGGAGGGAGGGGGGAGCTGACAGGGAAAAGGTAAAGGGACGGATCAGTCATGAACTCCATTGAAAGTCAAATGGTGGACGGAACAGTTTACTATTGTGTTACACCGAACGGATCCGTCCCCATTGACTTGCATTGGGGGACATTCCGGATCCGTCTTGGTGCGGATGCCCAGACCAGAGAGCAAACCGCAGCATGTTTGCTCTCCAGTCTGGAGACTGAAGAGAACTGAACGGAATGCATTTAGGAGCATTCCGTTCTCTTCAGTTCAGTTTTGTCCCCGGTATTGAGCCCCTATGACGGAGCTCAATACCGGAAAAATAAAATGCTAGTGTGAATGTAGCCTTACTCTCAAAATTGAACTCTTTAAAAAAATATATATATAAAATATAAAAAATATAATATTACATATGTTAGAATCAGAATTTCTTAAGATTTGATTTGGGAGAATTCTTCTAAATAGGGGTGAAGTGAGTTTTTAATTTTTTTAACATTCATTTGTAGGTTTCATGTACTTAAACAATATAGAAGGGTTCACATTCTGATAAGTCACCATGGCAGCCATCCATGTGTAATATGCCGTTCCCTTGGTCTTCCCCAGGCTGTACTGTACACTTCCACATGACGTATTAGGTCAGTAACTCCACGAATGGTAAAATTTTGTTCAGTTCTGCACAGAGGCACACCAGCTAATACCCAGTGGTCATGGTAACACCAGTGTACCAGAAAAGACATTAGTTTGGGGGAAACAATGTATGCATCTGAATCAGGTTTAAGTGAAACAGGAAAAAAAAAAAAAAATACATTGAACCAGAGGCCTAATAAGTTACAAAGTAACATTTAAGTGCAACCTAAAAAATAGAATATTACAGTTGTTTAATTAAAAAATAAAAACTCTAAAAGCAAATTAAATGAGCTACAGCACAGGGGCACGTATGGGAAATAAAAGCCGTTCTATGAGAAGATTAGGCTTTTGCATGTTCAGCACTGCACAGCCAGGCTAATGGGTCAACTACCTTATACAGAGCATACAATAGGTCACACATACACTAAGCTTGATAAACTGATAATATATTGCAAAAGCTATGGTCAAGGTCTGGCTGAAAGCGAAGCAAGCTGAGGTTCTTGTACAGAAAGGCAATAAATTATACCAGTTCTATTTTATTAAAGTCAAGGTTTTTGTGTTAGTAATAGTATATGTTAACAAGGGGCTGTCTACCTTTTATTAATGGGCTATCCTGGGGACAGGCCAGCATTTAATGAGAAGTGGATAACCCCTTTAAAGGGTCACTATCTTTTTAAAAACTTTTGTAATGTCAGACATATCAAAAGTTTTGATTGGTGGGGGTTTGAGCACTGAGACAACCACCGATCTCCAGAGTGAGACGAGAGAAGCATGTGCATACCGTGCTCTCTCTTTGCCGCACAAGACTGGCCCCAAATAAGTTGAGGGGCCTGCCTCGATTCTTTCCTCATTCTAGACATCAGAGGGAGTCTCACCAACCTAATCCTTTTATACATCTTTATGAAAGTAGATTATACACTAGGTAAGGGTGACAACAGCAAGTATAAATATAGTTGACAAGGATGGGCAACATCCTACAAGATGAAGCAGTAACAGTCAAGACACTGGTCCAACCAAACAACTCAAACCTTACTCCAGGACACTAATTTTGCATTTGCAATCACATTTGCATTTTGCAGAGTTTTAAGAAGCAATCATTTACAATTGAGGGTTGGCGGGATGGTGTATTTTGTACCAGCCACTCACAACACAAAGCATACTTGCTTACTTCTCTACTACCACACTTACTAGTCTGCAGAAGCAGCAGTCACCCTGCTCACCCGTAGTAAGGAATAGCCACATGTTTTTGCCAATTTTACCTGCAAACCCTGTGGGTGCATTTGTATCCTGATAGAGCAGGGTTGTACCAATATGTGTCACAACACTAGTTGATATGTAATGTAAAGGTGATGGATTGTTGCAACGCGATACTGCCAAAGGGTGTACTTTAAATACAGTATTTCTCATACTAAAAGGGGGGGGGGGGGGGGGGGGATTGCAGTGAATCTTACATTGCAAATACTAATCAGCACTTCCATTATAGAAGCACTCATTAGCGCAGTAGGACCAGGAAGCGGTGAATAACGTGGGTGCTGGCTTTACTCACCGCTCCTTTGTCTTCCCTGGCACTACACTGTTGTGTCCTGACAGCATCAGGATGTGGCAGACAGAAGCTGTGGAATGTCAGGTCACAGGAAGAGCGAGCTGATCTCCTGAGTGGTGGCAGCGTCCGAACCAGAAGCAAGTTTTTACCTAATTTTTGTCTGATCTGAGGTCTGATGAAGACCGAGTTATGAGGTCTGACGGAGAATATTTTTTTTGCTCCTCTAAAACATGGGTGCATCTTCTGTCTCATGTATCTTAATATGCAGACATACGGTAATTGAGTTAATCTGCTGTTGAAGTGAACATGGAGCCTTACAAACAGACCATTTTAGTATTAAAACTATCAGATATTTTCAGGTCCATATGTAATCTAAATTATAGCAAGCAATCAACCGCTGCTTTCATTTTCCATGGGCAATTTTCCTCTTTAAAAAAAAATTACCGTAATTAAAAAACCTCCAATAACCTTTTCAGGCCAAAAGTTCAAAGCTTTAAAAATAGAAAAATCACGTCATTTTCTGCAGTCAAAACACAAAAGAACAGTTTGAAAGGGTCATGGATTATTTATTATAATTAGACCACATATCAACTCTATGTAGGTTTGTTTGCCATGTTGAACATGCTCTAGTTTTACTAATTTTCTTCCTTACGCTGCTTTGTTTTGATTACTTTAGCGACCATCCTGCTGGATTCTTTTATTTTCCTGTCTCGACTCTAATCCATTGAGTTCATTGCCAAGCTCATTCACCCGCAGGGCCAGCCCTTTCCAAAGTCCTATGCAAATCCATATCACGCAGTTTGTCAAGGAAAGCTCAGTGGTTTTAGCCAGGCAGGGCTTTGCAAAGCAGGTCATTTGTGCACCGAATAAAAAGAGAAAAATCACATACACATGGGTGTTATAGAAACAAAGCGAAAAGAGGCCAGGTCTGTACAATAGTAAATCAAATACCATATGATTAGGGGTAAAGTAGCAAAACTTTGCATAAATTAATAGAGACAAATTTAAGAAATGAGAGTGAGCATAAAAAGAGTGAGCATAATCTCTTTTTTTTCCCCATATTCAGTGTATGGGAGACATCATAGCAGCTAGTCTCCACCCACTAGCTCAGGATGAACCACTAATTAGAGACAGAGCCTGTAGATGGGTAAACCGTCCGTACATCAGTCTTCATTCCTTTTTCAGTTATCTTTGATTGTTATTGCATTTTTCCACAAAAAAAAAAAAAAAAATTATATATATATATATATATATATATATATATATATATATATATATATATATATATATATATATATATATTAAAAAAAAAATAAAAAGTTCCAGAGAAGGTATAACAATTTTTCCATTGTGATTTGTAGAGTTAATGCTGAAACCCGTGGAATGTACTCAGCACGGTTGAAAATCAGGGTTTCCTGGTCTCCAGGCTTTTTAAGTGTGCCAGTAGAATGTTAGCAGCTGCTACTAGATTGTTCACAGCTGCTGGTTCTGTACAAAAGGGGTATAAACTAAATCTATATATTGTAATCCGAGTCCTACACTGGATAGAATTTTAAGCACCCAACACAAGCAAATATCGCCTAGAGTAGGAGTCAGCAACTACGCCTCCTGCTGTGGAGATTAACAGCATAAATTCTCAGTTTTACAGACCGGTAAAACATGTTGTCACATTGTAATCAAATCAGAAGTCAACACAAACGTCCATCCATTCAAAAACACCATAAAGAAAGAAAACTAAAATAATTATGACTGACATCAAGAAAAGCCCCGGATGAACCATCTAAATCAGTTGAGGGATTAGGAAGTGGGGGTGGGGGTGGGGGGGGAGTGACCACTAACCCGTTACATTTTAATGCAGTAACAATAATAATCATCTTCTATCATCTTCATTCGGTTTACTTTATCACTAAGACTACTGTCACACTGCTGGATCCGTGCTACCGCAGAAGTCCGCTCCGGCCCCATTCACTATAAGGTCCAGCTGCAGCACGGCAAACCTGCCGAGAGGCGGTTAAAGTAGCCTTACTCATCTGAAAAGAGTTCAATTCCTAATAGATTTGTGATGGCAAAGAGGACGCTCAAAGTATTTATGCATGTACAGTCATGAGGAAAAATAAAGTACACTCTTTGATACATAAAACCATCCAAATTCAGAGCATTAGGGCTCACGCACATGAACGCATTTTCTTTCTGTGTCCGTTCTTTTTGCGAACCGTATGCGGAACCATTCATTTGAATGGGTCCACAACAGTTACTCCGTGTGCATTACATTTCCGTATGTCCGTTCCGCAAAAAAAAAAAAAAAAAAAAAAAAAGAGAACATGTTTTATTACTGTCCGCATTACGGACAAGGATAGAACTGTTCTATTAGGGGCCAGCTGTTACGTTCCACAAAATACGGAATGCACATGGACATCAACCGTGTTTTTTTGGGGATCAATATTTTGCAGACCGCAAAATACATACTGTTGTGTGCATGAGCCCTAATACAGAAAAGAAAAAAAAAAAAAAAAGAAAAAAAAATAATAATAATCTGATTCTTAAAGAGGACCCTTCACCAGTTTTGTTAAACTAAGTAGATAGCATCGGTACTGGGAGGAGGAGAGTCCGGCGCATCTCAGTGGGTGTGAGATGAGTAAAGGTGCCACAAATCACCCTATGAAAAAGCAAAATCATCAGGTGAAATCATGGTGTATGCAGACACCTAAATCATGGTTTCTGGGCAGCAAGTTGTGTGAACAGTGATCTGCTGCCCAGAAACAATGAACTTGTAGGAGGACGAGAAATAGCAGTGGCCATTTCTCATCCTACAGTGGAGGTGATCGCTGCACATAAGAGCAGCTCTTTACATCCACTGACGAGCAGGCAGTATATATTATCCTCCTGACCATTGTGTCTGATCCGTGTGGCTGCCTTAAAGCAATTTTCTGCTAAATGCTGTAATGAACAGCTTGGGCAAGATGGCAGCCCCTATAATAATGTTCAGGAAAAAAAAAAAAAAAAAAAAACAGAAAATAAAAACACATTAGAAAAAAAGCATTTGTGTTACCATCTGGTTTGAGCTGGCAGACACATTTTTGGTGACAGTTACTTTGAAATTAGGTAACTATAATCTCAGATGACCAATTGTGTCATTATTCAACAATGAATTCAAAATGGAAAATCCATGTGTGAAAAACTATAATAGTTTGTAGAACCACCTTTACAGCAGTAATAATTTTCTGTAGGACTCAGTCTCACATCGTTCTGGAGGCCCACACTTCTTTACAATGTTACTTCAGTTCATTGAGGTTTGTGGGCATTCATTTATTCACAACTCTCTTAAGGTCCTGCCACAGTATTTCAATTGGGCTGAGGTCTGAACTTTGACTGGGCCATTGAAACACCTTGATTTTTTTCCATCAATTTGGACCCGACTACAAAACGGGACCACTTAGTATTTTTTCCAGGGCCACTTTAAGTTCCCAGTCTGCCCCTGGTTATGCTTTGTTTGTTCTGATATGCTATGCTAATAAGGCCAATTTTGATCTTGCCTGTCCAAAGAACATTGACCCAGAAGTCTTATGGCTTGCTCAGATGCAACTTTGCAAACTTTAGCTGTGCTGTCATGTTCTCTTTAGAAAGGAGGCCTTCTCCTGGCAACTCTTCCAAACAAGCCATACTTGTTCAGTCTTTGTAGATGTATGGTAACTTTGATATAGATCTTGGTTTTTTTTGCAATTTCTCTGAGCATTGCATGGTCTGACCTCGGGGTGAATTTGTTGGGATGTTTCTGCCTGGGTAGAATTTCAACTATCATGAATGTTCTCAAATTGTGAATAATCTCTCTCTCTCTCTCTCTCATGTAGAATGATAGACTTCAAATTGTTTGGAAATGGCCTTCTAAACATTCCCAAACAGATATGCAGCAACAATCGTTTTTCTAAGGTCATTGCTGATGTCTTTCCACCTTGGCATTGTGTGAACACATGCCTTAACGCTCCAGACCAGCAAAAAGGATTTGATTTGCAGCACCTAGCTCCTACTTAATTCCTATGGAAGCAGTAAGGGTGTACTTCATTTTTCATGTAACTTTTGTATTTTGGTCTAGCTTTTGTTAACCCCTTCACCCCCGGAGCTTTTTTCGGTTCTGCATTTTCGTTTTGCGCTCCCTGCCTTCAAACAGCCATAACTCTTTTATTTTTCTGTTCACATAGCTGTATGAGGGCTTGTTTTTTGCGGGACAAGTTGTACTTTCCAACGCCACCATTTATTATTGCATACGGTGTAGTGGGAAGCGGGAAAAAAATTCCAAACCGGGTGAAATTGCAAAGAAAACGCTATTCCGCTACAGTTCTACGGGTTTCTTATTTACAGCGTTCGATGTGCATTAAAACTGATCCATTACTTTCATTCTACTGGTCAGTACGAATCCGGCAATACCTAATATGTATAGTTTTTCCTGCGTTTTCATAGTGATAAAATAATTAGAAAGTTGCCCTTTTTTTTTTTTTTTTTTTTCCTTGTCAAATCTTGACCCCTATAACTTTTTGGTATTTATGTGTACAGAGCTGTATGGGGGCTCATTTTTTGCGGGACGATCTGAAGTTTTTATTGATACCATTCTGGGGTGTGTATGACTTTTTGATCAGTTTTTATTTAATTTTTTTTAGAAAAAAAAAGCGACAAAAAACGGCAAATCGCCATTTGGACGCTTTTTTCCGCCACACAATTCGCTGTATTGGAATTTTTTTTTTTATATTTTAAAAGTACGGGCGTTTTCGGTCACGATGATACCCATGATGTCTATATTTATTGTTATTTAGGTATTTATTTTTTACTTATACGGAAAGGGGGGTGATTTGAACTTTTACATCTTTTTTATTTTTTATATATTTTTTAACTTTTTTTTTAATTTTTTTTTACTATTAGAAAGCTCAAATATGGGCTTATATATTGTGGCTTTTTTTTTTTTTCTTTATGAGCAATTCTGGGTTTTATAGACTCAGAAAGACATGAATTGCTCATTTCTTATCCTGGCCTGCCATCTAGTGGCCAGAATAAGAATTGCACTTTGAAAACTGTAATCCTCACCAGCGAGGATTACAGTTTTCATATGGTGTACAGACACCCCGATTGGCCACACGGGGTGTCTGTACACCACCCGGAAGCGAACGCTTCCGGGTTTAGCCGCAACTAGATGCCGTGATCACGTGTGATCACGGCATCTAGTCAACCCGGAAGACGCCGCCGATGTAGTAGGTAGCGGCAAGTCTCTGCTGTTAGAAACAGCAGAGACTTGCCGGCCATGACGCCCGCCGCACCCGCGAGCGGGCGCCATGTGCCCGCATCGCCCCAGCGCCGTACATGTACGGCGCTGGGGGTGAAGGGGTTAAACAAAAGATGACACGGTGCAATGTTTATTTTTTTAATCCAGTAGACTGTCAATCCAATGTGTTAATCATGGAACTAAATCAGGTCGGTCCACTTGCTGCCCAAAGTGACAGCGCCAACTCAGATTTCTGACTTAACCCAGGTACATCATCTAAGTACCACCAGATCGAGAACCTGAATAATCCACCAAGGCACCATCAGAAAGTGACTGTTGTAACCATGATCTTTTGTTACTGGTTACTTAAGGTCTTTTTACACAGAACAAATTTAACAGACAATCCTTCCTAGCACGCACCTGCTCGTCGGCGAAGGAAACCACTGAATTTATGTGCAGCGATCTCCTCCACCGTATGGGGAGGAGTGATCGCTAATCCCATCGCTGGTCCACATATATAACCATTGTTTGATAGCAGCAGAGTGTCTGTTCTCTTGTGACAAAAGCCACTGAAAAAGTCAATTAACATTTTCTTGCCATGGTTTACTTCCTTTTTCGTTTTATAAGACACTTCCTCCCCAAAAGTAGGGGAAAATTGCTGTGCATCTTATAAAGTGAATACAAGTGAGAGCTATAATTATGGAATCGCTCACTAGTATGTATTAGGTGCCGGGACCACCATCAGACCTCAGATCAGCCCACCGGGTCCAGCGCTCCTGTCTTCTCCGGGCCAGCTCTACACTGTCCTGACCGCGTACAAAAATTGCTGCTAAATGCAGTTACCCAACATTAAGGCCCCATTCACACGTCCATATAATGTGTCCGCATCCTTTCCGCAATTGCGGACAATTATGCTTATAGGATGCGGATCCATTCATTTCAATGGGTCCCGAAAAAATGCGGACAGTACACCGTGTGGTGTCCGCTCCGACTGTCCACATAAAGAAATCCTCCTGTCCTACTTTTCTCCCAAATTGCGGTCCGTAGCACAATGAAAGTCTATGGATCCGCAAAAAATGCGGAAGACATCCGCATGTCATCCGTATTTGCAGATTCCGTTCCAGGAGGGAAAAACTGAGTTTTTTGCGGAACAACGGATCCGCAAAAACTGACCGTTTTCCAGGATGTGCAAAAATACGGACGTGTGAATGGGGCCTAACTTTGGGACACCAGAGAACTAGTGTACAGGCTTTGATACTGATATTTGATTTTTACTCTTTGATTAATATATCTTTTTAATTGCACAATACTATGAATAATATCAATTGTATATTCAGAAAGACTAATTAAGCCCATTTTGCCACACTAACTTTCTATTCATCATCCCTGAATATCCTACTCATGGGCTACATAGCTATGCCCGTGAGTTGACTGAGCTTTTTACAGTAAAAACGGCTTTCATCTCAACTATTATAACGCTTAATGACTCATCAACTTCATGCTGTCCTAACTAAGGGCAGCATGAAGTATGGATACACTCCCACATTACAGAAAAAAAGAAAAAAAAAAAAAACACACACTATGGGGAGAATTTATGATGAGGGTATTATTTGAACTCTGTTTTGCACGAGTCTGTACTGGAGCACTTTGTGGCAAAGTTATGAAATTTTGCACTTTGCTTGTTAAATTCTGTGCACCTTTAAACCCAACACTTGTCAAGAAATACTTTGATTACTCTTACCGGTAATCCATTTTCCATGAGCCCAAGACAACACCTGTGAGATCCTCCCCCTTCCGGACAGGAAACAGGAACTTCCCAGATCTTTAAAAGGGTCCTCCAAACACCAATCCTCAGTTTGTGGAAAGATCCATAGGACCACCTTTTTTTAATTACTGGTAAGAGTAATCAAAGTATTTCCATTACGCCACATGACAGCACCTGTGAGAGACTATGCTAGATGATACCTAGGGGGGACTACCACCTGCAAGACTTTCCTGCTAAACACTAAGTCTTGGGAGGACGACCGCTCTGGTGGAATGGGACGAAAATCCTGAGGGAACTTGTACCCCTGGCAAACAGTAGGCTAAGCCTATGGCTCTGATGATCCACCTAGCCAAGGTACAACCTGAAACCTTCTTCCCTCTATTAGGACACTGAAACTGGATGAAAAGCTGAGAGGCCTCTCCACTGTTTCATAGATTCAAGGTAAGTACAGACACATTTCATCACATCTAGATGAAATTTCTCCTCGCCCTCATTTTTGGGATTCTGACAGAACGAAGGTAATACAATCTCCTGGGATCTATGAAAATCAGTGACCACTTTAGGGAGAAAAGCAGGGTCTGGCTTAAACACAATTCTATCATCCAAAACTAAGGTGTAAGGAGGGGAAGCTGACAGGGCTACAATTTTCCCCACCCGTCTGGCTGATGTAATGGCCACTAAAAAAAAAAAAAAAAAAAAAAAAAAAGCAGTTTTGTAGGAGAGGATTCTCAAAGGAATGGAGTCAAATGGCTCAAAAGGACCAAGTTAAAGCAGACAGTACCAGATTTAGATCCCATGGAGATGACCTGGGTTTAAGGGAAGGGTTTAGTCTACCTGCTGCCTTAATAAATCTTTTGATCCAAGGGTGAGAGGCTAACCCAAAGTCAAACAGTACACCAAGGGCAGAAACTTGGACCTTCAATGTGCTAGGCTTTAAGTTTTTATTGAGACCCTCCTGCACAAAACTTATGATCAGAGGAATATCTGGGGCAGCTGAAAAGTCCAGATCTGACCCAGCAAAGTGGATAAAGGTTTTGCAGACCCTCATGTAAATATCTGAGGAAACCTTTTTCCTACTAGCCAGGAGATTATCTACAACTTGTTCAGACAACCCCCTGGACCTGAGGAACTCCCCTTCAATATCCAGGCCTGTTCACTAGGAAAGGGAAACTTTCTTTTAGTGCACAAAGAATTGCCCTTAGCTCCCTGACATTTTGTGACTGTTTGCCTATGAATACTGACCATAGACCTTGGGAAAACCCCAAACTTGAGTGGGCTCCTCACCCCTGTGTGCTGGCATCGGTTATAATAATTAAAGGATCGACGTTTAACCATTCCACCCCCTGAAATTGGTATGGTGGACAAGGTCAGAGAACCTGAGAGTTCCTCACAGAACTGGGCATTAAGACTTTCTGATCTAATGAGCCCTGATCCTTGTTCCAATTGGACAAAATATGCATCTGCAGAATCCTGGACCTGAATTGTGCCCACTTTACCGATGAATACAGGATGTCATGAGACCTAGGATTGACATAACTTCCCTCAAAGTGGACACCCTGGACTTGGAGAAACTTTTCATTCTGTTCTGAACAAGAAGACCCTTTTCTAACGGAAGAAAGGATTTCTGCACTAATGTCCAGTAGGACCCCCAGGAACATGCAGCGGTGGGATGGCATTAGATTCAACTTCTCCCAATTTATAATCCACCCCAGGTCTCTCAATATTTTTAATACTTCCTGGACCTGGGATGCTAAGGAACTGTTGGTACCACCACCAGAAGATCGTCTAGATATGGAATCCCAAGAGGTCTGATCTCCTTAGTTGGGCCATCACCTCCGCCATCAGCTTCGTAAAGAGCCTTGGTGCCTGCGAGATTCCAAAGGGGAGCGCTCTAAACTGCAAGTGGAAGACCGAATCCCCAATTTGTACTGATACCCTGAGGAACTTTGTGAAGATGGATGGATGGGTACATGATAGACATCAGACACACTTACTATCGATGCCATCACACAATTGGGGAACAGATGAAGAATTGTTGAGGAGATGGATTCCATTCGGAATTTTTGATAGGTCAGATACAGATCCAGTTCTTTCAAGTTTATTATGGTCCGTTAAGACCCGTTTTACTTGGGGACTAAAAATAGGTTTGAGAAGAACCCTTCCGCTATTTCTTCTGTGGGAACCGGCACCAGTACAGCTTTGTCCATAAGGATTTTTACCTCTTGTAACAGGGCAACCTGTTTTAAAGAACCCTGATTTAGGGATGTAATTTTTAATCTTTGAGGTGGAGTCTTTTTGAAATCTAGTCGATATCCGTCTATCTATTCTCGAATAACTACTTTTACAAAATCTAGGCTAATATTTTTTTATCCCTGGACTGAAATGGCTTCCCTTGGAAAGGAAAGAGCGGGAAACCCCCTCTTCTCATCCAGTGCTTTATCTAAGATATAATCGAGAGCTGGGCCAAATAAAAAGTTCCCCTGACAAGGGAGGGCACGTCCCCTTTCCAACCCTTCAACCAGAGACCTTCTGGCGGAATTGGATAAAGCTGCCGCCCTAGCGGCTGACCTTAGGGCATCAGCTGAAGCATCAGATATGAAATTGACTGCTTTCATCATAGTTGGGAAGGCCTCTAAAAGATGTCCCCTAGGTGTTTTGTTGGCGATATGAGACTCCAGCTCCTCTAACCAAAACTTAAGGGATCTAGCAACTGAAGGCGTACCGATATTTGGTTTGAAAGATGAGGTGGATGCCTCCCAGTTCTTTTTAAGGTAGGTATCTGCCCTCTTATCCATGGAATCTTTAAGGGAGCCCAAATCCTTGAATGGAAGAGCCGATTTCTTATTGATTTTAGCTACTGGCGCATCTACTCTTGGGACCTCTTGCCAGGCTGATACATCCTGATCTTTAAAGGGGTACTTCTTAACAGATCTAGGGATAAAAAAAAAAAAAAAAAAAAAAAAAAAAAAAAAAAAACTTCCTATCGGGTTTATTCCAGTCCCTCTTAATCAAATCCTTGATGCTGTCCTGAATAGGAAAAACCCTCGCTTTCCTGGGTCTTAGGCTCTCAAACATGGATTCTTGCCTTGACCTGCTTTCTTTCTCATCTTCAATTTCCATAGTGGACCTAACTGCTTTCAGCAAAAGGTTCATATCCTCTGCTTTAAATAGGGGCCTGCCTGTCAGATCCTCAGAAGAAGAGTCCAAACTTACAATCAATCCTTCCTCTTCTGAATCTGAACCAGAATCATCTGATTCCAGTACTTGAGACTTCCTTTGTCTAGAGGAACCGGGAAGCGATTTTTTAAATTGCTCTGCCGAGCAACGCACTTCCATCCTGACCAGATTTTGTATATTCTGGATCAAGGATGGGGTTTCTTCTGCCACGACTCGATCCAGACAAGGTTGGAAACAGGCTTTCTGATAAGATGGGCTCAGCTTCTTACGACAAATCGCACACTCTACCCTTCGCCTTGTGAGTAGCTTTTATTGGGCCCTCCTTAACCTGCATAAGCACAGACCACAGATAGATTAAGAAAGAAACAAAACAATCCCCCACAAATGGAGATTTTCTGGGGTACCTCTTACCCCTCAGGAGTACCATGGCTGGCTCTGAGTGTTTCTCCTGCTTTTCATTGCAATTCCCCTTCTTCTTGCATGGTGAAGGACTGGCAGAGGGGAATATGGAGGAAAGAAGGCATAAGTCTGCCCTGCTGATATTGCTCCTGTTATAGCTGCCACCCTCGTCACTGCTGCCACTGGTGTCTTGTCACTGGTGCTGCTGCTGACCGGGTAACTTCCCTCAATACAGGCTGGCCTGCGTCCCTCTTTATACAGGCCACACTCGCCTCCATGATCTTGGCCCCTCCCTGGGCCAGCGTGGAATGCACACGTCACTTCCTGTGACAGGACGTGGAAGAAGAGGGACATCTGGACTACACGGAGGCTCCTAGAGGAGGCTCACGCCCTCAGGAATCCCCATAAGGTACACTATATAACACCCTAGGGACCCTGCAGCCTCTTGACAGATCCGGGAAAGATCCAACCCCTATCCTATGGACAGGAAACAGGAAGAAACTGAGGATTGGTGTTTGGAGAACCCTTTTAAAGATCTTGGAAGTTTCTGTTTACTGTCCGGAAGGGGGAAGATCTCTCACAGGTGCCGTCATGGGGCGTAATGGAAATACCAGTTTTTACTTTTATGCCACACTCAATTTGACCTAATTTTTATACATCTCGAAATATCAGTGCACTACAAGCCTAAAGCTACAGTAGACGTGAGAGGAGATGGTATAGATTTAAGGTGTAATATATTTTTTTTTTTTTTTTTTTTTTTTAGGGCTGCACAGTCTTTGTACTCTGTACCACAGTAATTTTCATAAAAGTAGCAAGAGTAAAAAGTCACGTTTTTGCAAATTTTCTATGCTAGAAAACTGGTGAAGCAGCTTTCCTAAATTCCACCCATAGTTTTAAAAAGTCAGTCATGAGGAGAACGGTCTGCTGGGCAGCTCTCCCACAGGTTGAACATGCCATAAGCTCTGCCAGAACCATGGTACAGAGCAGAAGGAGCTGAGCAGACAGATTTATAGCTTTATAGGGAAAGACAAATTTTATTGTTGAAATCCCTGCTGTGTTCTTAAGCATTTAGTCGGTGGTCCTACTAAGTGATTGACAACCATCCCTGTTTGTATGCTCACACATGGAAGGCCGAGAACCACTGAGTGAGAATGTCCTTTTTCTCCTTAGCCCAGGTAAAATGCTGCAGACGTTGTCTCTGGGTAATGAGTGACCCGATACAATGAATCCAACAATTGTAGCCCATGTCCTGGATACATCTGTGTGTGGTGGCTCTTGAAGCTCTGACTCCAGCCACAGTCTACCCCTTATGAATATTCCCCAAATTCTTGAATGTCCTTTTCTTGACAATCCTTTCAAGGCTGCTGTTATTACTGTTGCCAGCTTCTTTAGCAATGATCTTTTGTGGCTTCCCCTCCCAACTGTTAAATACCTTACATCTAGGGATGAGCGAACTTGTGTTTTCAGGTTCGAAGAACAAGGTTAGGGTTGTCTAAGAACTCCATTAAGGATTCCGCCATATCCATATTCCATAACGGAATTCTTAGATAACCTGAATCTTGCACGCCGAACTTTAAAACACAAGTTCGCTCATCCCTACTTACAGCCTACCCAATAGTAGGATAGTCCACTCTTATGCAACACTGAGCTTAGCTTATAGCATTTTCTGTTAATTGTATGCTATAATTAAAAAAATACAAAGCTTCTGCTGTATTATAGAAATCAGCTAAGCCTAAAAACTATTAGTACACTATGCACTATAAATATTACAATAACCTCATTCGCATACAATTTATATTCTAGTAAAAGTCTAAGTTTTTATTTAAATCTGGTCAAATATGGAAAAAGCAAAGCTAACATTACAGACATGTCTGGTTCCAGCATTAATGCTCTATTAATAATTTGTGCAAAGTAAAGAAAACAAGAACTGGTAAATATTAGGAGGCGGCCGAGGGTTAGAGTTCAATGAGCTGTCAACAGATTTGACAGAAAAGCTAGCAATCTAAGAACTCTGCAAGCATCTTCCAGAAAGTAGGTTCGTAAGAAGAAATAATGGGAGTCAAAGGTATATTTAAAATTCTTAGCAAATGTTAAAACTCAAGTCAGACCCAGTCTTTCATTTAGAACTTGAGCTGGATGTGCTGAAGTTATGGAAAGGCCGGCACCTCTTCATAACTTCGGCAGAGTTGGAGCTTTATTAAGACCGAGTCTAAAACACCGGTCTTAATAAATGTGGCCCTATATCTTACAATTGTAAACGGTGTCTTTTTGCAGTTCTCTCCTAAGCATGCAGCATCTCTAATTCTCAGTTGTCTATGAGCTGGTGGATGGAGACTAGCTGTTCCCCATAGAATACACATGGAGGCAACAGATTCCGTTTCCCAACTCTCTCTCTCTGAAGCTCCATTTAGGGCAGTATAGAGAAGTAATAAAGTAGTATAGATGGGAATAAAACACTTAGTGGAAGATGGTAGACTTACTATTAGCTGCTGAATCATTCCCAAGTTGTGTCCATGTCTGCTCCTCCTCCCTTCTCCACAGACTTCTATGGGAGGATGTATTCTTTCAGTGAGCAGGCAGCCCTTCTTGCTCTCACAAGACAGAAAGTTAGTTTACGTAGTTTAGGAAAGGAGAGGGCAGCTGATCACTGGAGAATTAAGAATTTTCTCAGATAAGATATGTTACAAAGTTTCTTATATTAACCTGTACTACCAAGTTCCACATGCATGCTTGGAATCACAAATGGTGGTTACAGAGAGCAGGCTGAAGCTTTATACTTGCGCTAATTAAAATCAGCCTTTGAGACAGGCAGGTTAGTTAGGAGTGGATGACCAATGGAGTCTGCCCCATACCCAAATGCAAGGGGGGGGGGGGGGGTAGTGAGCACATCCCAACGTGCAGGTGCACAATGCCATGGCTAAAAGCACAAACACAATGCAACAGCACAAACAAAATATAAAATTATGCCACACTCTCTATAAAATACATAATAGTGCTAATGCTATGCCAATTATACAAATGTGAGATACACTGACTATATAGTATATTCCTATAGTGAATATTCATTTTATATATTTTGTTGTTCGTGTTTGCAGAGTGTAGGTGCATTGTATTTGATTTTGCATTGTCAGCCATAGTGACGTGCACCTGCGCTGACTAACCACAATTTCTTTTTCTTTGCAGACTACTGACATATACAAAGTTACTAAAACACATGTACATACTTCAGTCTCACCATAAGAGGGCACATATACTTTAATGTTGCCAAAGCACAAGTCCACAGTGGCCTTGGAGTCTTAAATATATTTCAAAACCTTCTGCAATATCACATTAGTCCAACTTTCACCCATCAGGCTTCTCGCACACTGCAACTCCTTTCCAACTGTATGGCCCTGTCCCCTGTATTGCCTTATTCAAAAAAAAAAAAAAAAAAAAAAAAAAAAAAAAAAAAAAGGCTCCCGATGGCCACATCCTATTTTTTCATCAGAGTACTCACTCAACAGGATGCACTCTGGTCATTCACCTGAAATGGCAACTTAAGAGGACCTTTCACCACTCCTGACATGCCTGTTTTAATAGCTACATGCATTTCAGAGGTAATAATTCTTGAGCATCTATTCTTATGACTGTGTTGTACCATTTCTGCTAGAAGTCATGAATGAATTGCTAGCAGTCTGCAGTAAGGGTACAGGGGGTGGTAACAAGTTGAGGGTGTGTACCTGCATAGTCTAACCGTATCCAATCAGTGCTGCCATTTTCAGTCTGTGCAGGTACACACCCCCAACTTGTTTTCACCTCTCTGTACCCTTACTGAAGGCTAATAGCAATTCATTTATAACTTCTAGTAGAAATAATAAAGGAATGGCACAACATGGAGCCATAAGAATAGATGCTCCAGAATTGTTATTACATGGGGAATGCATTAAAACAGGCATGTCAGGAGAGTGGACAGGTCCTCTTTAACTCAATCGGCTCCTGGACCAGTTTTGCTTCAGCCAGAGGTCTCTCACTGTACTGTTGGCTCTGGTTTTCACTACTGGCCTCACCTTGGTTTCTTCAATCGCTGGTGTTCTGTTTTTTGCAGTCCCTTGGTGCACGGGTGGTCTACACTTGGATCTCTCCAGTCACTTGGCGTGGACTAATCTGTCTCAGTTATGGTGACATGCTTGTAGGATGGAGACTTCCTCATTGCATACTCTGAACTACCCCTCGCCACCATTGTGGTCACCACAATCAATTAGTAACCACCATTTGTGGTTCCCAGCTGGGGACAACAGTTCAGGCCTGGTCTGAGTGGGCGTGATATGCATCGGCATGGTACACTCTAGCCTGATAGATCAAAGACTGCTGTCCATAGCACAAAACACCAGCTTGAGGAGCTGTGCACACCACGTGGTATCGCACTGAATGCCTGCATGAAGTCCTGGGATCATAGCAGCAGCACACTTTACACATTTCAAGGGTGCAGTGTGCATCTTAAAGGGCATCTGTCAGCAGATTTTTACCTATCAAACATCTGTCCTGCTACATGTACGCTTAGCAACTGAAGGCATCTTTGTTAGTCCCATATTCATATGTACCCGCATTGCTGAGAAAAATTAGGTTTTAATATATGCAGATGAGCCTCTAGGAGCAACGGGGGTGTTGCCATCATGCAGGCATTCAGTGCGATACCACGTATGAACATGGGACCAACCTTAGGCGCTAGAACTTTTGTCCTGTTCACCCTAATAGGGCTATAGTGGCCACTGCCACCAATGCTTATTATACTGGGGAGAGGCCCATTGCGGACAGAAAAATGCTGCAAGCAGCGTTTGTGTGTGTCATGGGATACTGATCAAGACTGAGACGGCATGAAACACAATGCAAGTAAATACTGCCAGATCCTTTTCTTTCGAACACGAAAACAAAACGGATCATGCCCATTGACTTACAATGGTTTTAGTGCCGGATCTGTCTTTTTCATTTTAGAGATGCATCCGATAAGACGCACCCCAGATTTTAGAGTAGGAAAATAAGAAAAATATTTTTCACCAGATCCTCATATCAGACCCCCCATAAATTTCAGGACATCACATCAGACCCCCATATCAGCCCTCCAGGTCAGACCCCCATATCAGCCCACTGTGCCCCCATCAGTCCTTGGTTAGGAGCTTACACAAAGTGTATTCTTCACCTTTTCTTGGGAGTGCAGCCTCACTTTATTTTTGAATATAATAATTTTCTGCCGTTTATACAATTATATCTTAGATACATCGATGATGTGTTTATAGTATGGTCGGGCAGCGAGAATCAATTTGGCAGTTTCGTAGACTATCTTAATACATCTAATGATATGAACATGAAGTTTACCCATGTATTTGGAGACTCCAAATTGGAGTTTCTGGATGTGTCACTGGAAGTGGTGGATGGAGCGTTGCAGGCGAGTGGCTATCGTAAGCCTACCGCCACCAATTCCCTATTGCACCACTCCAGTTACCATCCCGAATGGGTTAAGAAGTCAGTCCCATATGGACAGTTCAGGTTAAAAAGAATTAAACACCACTGAGAGGGTTTCAGAGACAAGCTGAAGAGCTTAAAAACAGACTGCTTAATAGAGGTTACCCCCCCGAGCATACTAAATGAGGCCTTTAACAAGGCGTCTAAGATGAAAAGAGAAGATCTTCTTAATAGTGACGCTAAAACGAAGAAGGGACAGGAAGATAGATCTAAAATATGCCCCTTCTCTTTTAAATTTAACCCCATGGCAGGGAAAATAAAGGAAATTATAAGAGATAACTGGGAAATATTACTAGGAGATGAAAGCTTAAAAGAATTGATTGATCAGACCCCCTTGGTCTCGTTCAGAAAGACCCAAACATTATGGAACAGTTTGGTCAAGAGCAGATTTAAAGAGGATGGAATAGGGAACTGGTTGAAGAAGTTTGTACCGAACGGCAATTATAAATGTGGAAACTGTGCTTATTGTACATATAATGGCCAGAGGACTTTAATAAAAGTAGGCGGTATAGAACATCGAGTAAAGGAGTTAACTACATGTAAAACCAGGTATGTGGTCTACATGGTATACTGTGATTGCAGTAGATTTTTTATTGGAAAAACCATCAGATGCCTCTATGAGAGGTTTCGAGAACACTTTATGTCGATTACCACAGGCAAAGGTTGCCCACATCTGATTAACCATATCAGAACAGACCATGGGGGCAAACCTAGGTCATTGAGATTTGTCAGACTCGAAACTGTCCCGATACAAACAAGGGGGCGACAGGCATTTGAACTTACTAAGAAAAGAATCCAGATGGATAATCCGTTCTGAAGCTCTTGGACCGCTTGGACTGACTGACAAAAATGATCTTAGCGTGTTTTTATGAAATATTGTATGCGTCTTATACATGTCTCATTGATTACCCTGCCCTGAATAGTGCGCATGCGCCGGTTCAGGGGCAGGGTCAAAAGGGCGAGACGTCGCAGACACTGACGCAATGGCTTGAGGAAGCGCAGTTGTTGCGCGAAACGGCCGTCGCCTGACGCCTGCTGCTCTGAGTGTTGCGGTCTGCCCCGATGTGGCGCTTGATGCAAGTGCTTTTATGCCCTGAAATAAAGTTGGACTACATATGGTGAGTGCCGCATATTTCTTCTCTACTTGCATTACATGGATTACAGCTGAACTGCTTATTGTGCAGAGCACCACCCTGGCTAAGTGACAGCACCCAGGTAACGGAGAAGTCCTGCGTACCAGAAGTAATTGGGTTAATAGTGCCATGCCACTCCGAACTTTCGATTTATATATCAATAGTGCCAGATCCTTTTCTTTCAAACACGAAAACAAAACTGATCACGCCCATTGACTTACAATGGTTTTAGTGCCGGATCTGTCTTTTTCGCTTTATATGACGCAGCTGATAAGACGCACCCCGGATTTTAGAGTAGGAAAATAAGAAAAAAAATATTTTTCACCAGATCCTCATATCAGATCCCCATAAATTTCAGGACATCACATCAGACCCCCATATCAGCCCACTGTGCCCCCATCAGACCTCAGATCAGCCCCATAAGGATAAAATAAACTCACCTCTCCTGCATCACGGCTCCACTCTAGGTCTGGTGCTCCTCTGTCTTCTCTTGCTGGTGAAAGTAGCTTTAGGCAAGGGCTACACTGGTCACGTGACGCCTGTCCGGCAAGGATCGCCGAGTAGCGGCAATCCCAAAGAAATGAATGGGATCGCCATGGCAGTCGCAAGAAATCCAACATAGATGCATCATTGAAGGACAATTGCTTCACAATATCATCATCTATACACAATCTGCTCCTTTCAGCTAGGCTCATGGTGTTATGCTGAATTCTTCATTCCTGCATTGTGGTCATAAAGGTAACAAGCAGTCGGGGAGAAGTCAGTAAACAGTACAGGACAACCTGACATCTCAAGTCCTTTCACAGCTGGACAGGTGATAAGCTCAAGGACAAAAGATCTGATATCCCAACATACCGTCCCCTTCCTGCTCCAAAGAGCACTTAAAGGGACAATTCTATTTACTGAAAAGCATTTGCCTCTTCCCCGGGAACACTATAAAACTGCACTGCAGCAAAGAGGCAGTGCATGCCAAAAGAATATGTTACATGTAGAATGTATATGATCCCATGTCTCCATGTGTTGTCCTATAGGCCCTACAAAGTATCAGAAGTATAGGAGATATTCTGTCTTAGGCTACCGTAGCGCAGTGCAAATACAGTCCCAGCAAATGAATGAGATTTTACAAATCTGCAGTGTGGATTTCACAATACGCAGCATTTCAATTGTTTCTGCAGATTTCAACCTTTGCATTACAAAAATGGTGAAACTGGGGCAAATCCGCATCAAAATCCCAAAGTAACATGCAGATTTTCGCAAGGATTTGTCGTAGAAATGCAGAGAAATCCGCATAAAAATCTGCACAGAAATTAAGGTTTTTAAACCTGCACCCATTTGCAGGTAGCCTTAAAAGGGTTGTCCGGGTTCATACCTGAACCTGGACATATCCCCATTTTTACCCAGGCACGCCCTCCGATATGAACACGGGAGCATGTCACACTCTGATGCTCTCCTTTGCCCTGCGCTGAATTGTGCAGGACAAAGGTATTTTTCGGAGATCTGGTGCCAGGCTCTCCACAGGGACTGCTAGGAGGAGGCTTCTGCCCAGCAGTGATCCCAGTGACGTCACTGGCACTGATGGGTGGGCTTTAGCTTCTGCCTAGGAGTGTAAAAACAAAAATGCCCCATGCGATGAAATGCTCATCTCAGAGGGTCTGTCTGGGTGAAAATATGGGTATGTCTGGGTTCAGTTCTGAACCTTTAAAGGCAATGATGCTATCAAAATCCACCAGTGAGCATAGTCTCAGGATACGTTCACACAAGGCAAATATGTTTTGCCGTTGGGGATTTTCATACAATAAATCCGCAGAGTTGTACAGGACCAGCAAAGTGCTGAGATTTTTAAATTCTATTATCCACAAGCTTCATTAAAAATCTGCAGCATAACTTGACATGTCAATCCACCGCGGATTTCACCCTTTACATTGGAGAGGACGTAATCCACAGCCATTTCAGCAGCAAAACCCACATGTCATACAAGCCATTTCTGCCACGAATGTGCAGTTAAAGAGGACCTTTCATGGGTTCCGACATTATATAACTAGCGGGTTGTGTAGGGTATAGTTTAGTTATGTTACATCGCTTACTATATTTTCTATGCGCTGCTCCGTTCGACCGCTGTGTCCCTGTTCTGGTTTCCTGCCTGGTACGTAAATTCATACCATCGGCACAGGGAGGAGTAAACGGCCGTGCTTCTCAATGGACGTCTCCTTCTCCCTAGCTGTGACACTCTCCGCTGCGATTGGGCAGCTCACAACCAGGGAGAAGGAGACGCCACTTGAGAAACATGACCGTTTCCTCCTCCCTGTACTGATGGTATGAATTTACATACCAGGCGGGAAACCAGAACAGGGGCATAGCGGGCGAACGGAGCAGTGCATAGAAAACATAGTAAGCAATGTAACAGGCCATCAGTATGCCCTACACTGACAGCTATTTACATGATAAAATCAGGACCAGTGAAAGGTCCTCTTTAAATTTGCAGCAAACTTCTCTGCTATATTTTCAGTTAATCGTGGTTGTACCCCTCTAGACCATCTGCACATGTTGCAAATTTCGTACGTTTTTTTTCCACACAGATTTTCGTGCGGAAAAACCACAGCCTAACATGCTGAATAATAGTGTACCGGCAAAATTAATGAGGTTTGACAATTCTCATTTACACTTCTTCCCCCCCATGCTGAAATTGACCTGCCATGTGGATTCAGAAATCCACAGAATATCAGTTGTTTGCCCAATTCTGCACCTTATGTTGAGTGGTTTTCCCCATAGGCTTCAATGGGGTTTTTAAACAAAATCTGCAACAAAAACCACATAAAACAGTACCAAAAAAAAAAAAAAACACACACACACACACACACACACACACACACACACACACACACACAACCAAAACCACGATAAATAGTGCGGATTTATGTGGTTTGTTGTGGATTTTCTGAATGGAAATGTGTAGGTTTTTTAACCATAAGACTTTTTTGTATTGGAATAACCTTTTAACTTTTCTTAACTTTCAGCTGAAAATTGTTTTAAAGCTTCTTAAAGGTAATATGATCATGATATGCTTAACCGTATATCCCTACCAAATGTGCAATCAGAAGTGCGAGTTACCCTGTCAACAGAACCACTATACCTACTGCACATTTTGGTGGGAGATGCTGCTAAACACACAATTACGTCACTTCACACTTTAAAGTATTATCTCACAATTTTCCCAGATCCGCATAGTTATTCTTTGTAGAACATAAGAGATATGCTCCTTAAGGATCTAGGAAAGCTGTCATATATTTTTCAAGTCAAAGCGCTGTATCCATCTCCTTAAAGAGGTTGTCCACTATTTTTATACTGATGGCCTATCCCAAAGAATAGGCTAGCAGATTAGTTGGGTGTGGGGCATTGGACCTCCACCAAACTAAAGAGCTGTTCCAGAGCAGCATCTTGGTACAAGAACACATTCTGTAAGGAATAAGGTGCCCGTTTCATAAGTTATATTGGTAATTGCCATCTTAGGGTTTCATAAATCTGCAGAAATCCTCAGCGGCTCATGATATTCTTAGGGCCCGTTCACAAGGTAGAGTTTGCAGCCAGAACGTTGGCATGGACACCCAGCCAAAATCCCTTCTGCAGCCACATGGTGTCCACCTTCCATTGTATATAATGGGAGGCCGAGTTGTAGCTTCTGGGCCAGAGGTTTAAAGCCACGGCAGGTGTCCACTTACAGATTAGCTCCATTCAATAGCCAAGTCACAAGCAGGTCTGTGGCATTCAAAGTGCACAACCACTGCAGAAAACACATCAAAATCCACCTTGTGAATGGGCCCTCATTTACAGTATGGTGTATAATATACCATATGAGTCCCAGGTGCACCACTTGACAGCAATATCCACATGAGCACCATTCCAGGGAAAGCACACAGTGAATTGCGAAAACCCCCAGATGACCCACCTACAGTGTAACCTCCAAAAAGAAGTTAATTAGGAAGTCACTATGATCCACCAGCATTGCTAACAAGGAAGTTATCAAAGGGTCACTGAGCATTAGAAATGAATACCTCTAAACACAAGGATTTCCTACAAGAATTCTCCTCTACAGCTCACAGATCTCATTGATTGAAGCTTTCAAAGCAATGCTGACTCTACAGGGAGTACTTTGCCAGAGGCTTCAATGAAAGCCAACTGCAGGAAATTCACCATCCCCTATATAACTGCTGGAACGAGGACAAGCTCCATATAACAGGTGTCCTCCTATGACTTTTAAAGTGCTGGATGATTGCACGTGTGCTGAGAATACTGCAACCACTCGTTCTGTATGCGCTTGAAAACCTCAGTAAGGTGCAGAACTTCCTGGAACTATAGAGTCTATTCAGAGCTGTTCCAGCACTCACACAATACCCTTCAGTAGCACAGTGGGATTTGCACAATTTGAAGGGAAAAGGCAAACATTCTTTAGCTGTCCTCTTCTGTCACCTAAAATATGTTAATCATCTATTTGTTATATCAATTTTTGGAAGGCCAAGTGACAATTAATATGGATGTCACTTGAGTTATTTAGCTTTTCTACAACCTTGAATGGCAGATCTGCAGATCTGCCTATTGATTCAGTGATATGGCAGCCAGTCAGGAGTCTGGGCAAGCCTGGCGGTTACCACTGGGGGGGGGGGGGGGTGTAAAATGGAGAACATTTTTTGCAGGCCCCAACATCATGACAGATTTGCTACTTAACTATAATATGTCTAAGTAAAGGTGGCTATACAGATTAAAAGAGGTTGTTCACTCCTGGGGACCCCTTCTACAGACACTACAACATGGCCAGACCCACTGTGATAAAGTCCACCACTGGGTTCCAGCTCCATCACTGCCCCGCTGATCTATATCTGGTTGACTCCAGGCCACATCACCCATACATCACGTAACCTAGTGACATGGATGACACATTTCAGCTGCAGCCAGTCATTGGTTGCAGTAGTCACAAGACCTGGCATCAGACTGGGTCAGGAATAGAGCCCAAACACAGCAGCAGGGAATCAGGCAAGTATGATTTCCACCGCAGGTCCAGCCATGGTATGCAGTCTGTGGAAAACCCCTTTAAAGTTATTCAAACTGATGATTTTAACCAGGACAACTTTTTGTCAAGTGAAATATGTAGTTGATGAAAGACTGTTCATCCTTTGCCTGGCATCAATGAACATGTATGGTCAGTTTGAAGTACAGTCAACATGGGTTCAATTATGTATTGCTTTGTCTACATAACAATTGTTCCCCAGGAGATTATTCATTTAGTGGCTAAGAAATTATACCAATGTAAGACAGGTGCAGGTTCCACCTCATATTTCCAGAATTGGTCCTCCTAAAGTGAAGAGCACACAGCACAAGCGTTTCTACCCTCCTTTCACCGTTGTGGAACTTCCAAAACTAACTAAGCACACTCGCTACTCCCATAGAAGTGAACGGAGAGCATGCCACGCAAGCTGGTGAATTGGCCTTCACTTCAGGATCCCATTCTAGAGATAGGAGCAGGTTAATGTGTTTATTCACACATCATTGTTTTTCCACTGGCTCAGTGCACTACTTTAATCCATACTGCAGATCAAAAGTACCCAATGAAGTCTATGGGTCCATAAAAACCACTGAGAGAACATGGATGGCATCCATGTCCTGTCAGCAATCTTCACTGATGACTGGTAGGAGATGCTCTGGACCCCACTTTCCAGGCTAGTAGTGCATGTACAATATGGATGACACGCTGAGGGCAAAAAAACAGACCAACAATGGACCCTTCAAAGATCTTGTAATGGATAAAAGAATGACCGTCTTCTCATGGACACATGAATAAGACCCTACAGCCTCAGTGGAAGCTAAAACGTTGACCATGCTAGTTGTTACATGTCATTATGGGAAAAACAAGTGACAGACAAGATAACACCACATTGGATTCTATACAGACCAAGGCTGCATGGAGACACGTGGTCACCTGGAGTCAAGTTGATATCATGCCATTATAGCAATCACAAATCTGTCAATGTGGAAGGAGTTCTTGCAATTATCTCAAGGGATCTTTCCAGGATTTTAATACAAGTATCTGATCGGTGGGATCTGACATTCGGGACCCCCACTGATCAGCTGTTTCAGAAGATAGGTCGGGGAGAGGTCATCAGTATGAAAATCCCAGAAAACTCCTTTAAAGGATGTGTAACTTCTTCCATCTAGGGAAACCATGAGGTCACTTAAGTTGCGGTAATGCCAACAGCATACATCCGAATGTGGCTGTTTTGGAGGCAAGCATCATTCAGATGAATGGGACTTCTGAAAAATCTGCTACATGCGAATATACCCATCAAACCCAACGGACTGTGACAACACAAGATATTATCACACTTGCTTATGAACTATTTCCAAGGAATACAAAGCAGACATCTCGTAAGGGTATGGTGGTCAATTATTCACAGATTACGACTATTTAACGGTCAGCTGTTTACCCCTATTAGAGGCTGAATGGAGTTTACCATCTAGTATTAACTATAAACTTGCACTGGAGATATTTGTTTACATCATTAGCATGTAAGGAAATATTCAGCATATATGATGCTACAAACAAGCTCTTGTCCTTGTGAGATACATATTACGAACAGGGTGATCATAACTATCTCCAGCCATCATACATGGTCTATTGAGAAGACTGTGGAGCTGCTACACACCAGAACAGGGATGCTCAACCTGCAACCCTAAAGCTGTTGTAAAACTACAACTCCCAGCATGCCCTAATAATTGTAGGATGTCCAGGCACACTGGGAGTTGTAGTTTGGCAACAGCTGAAGGGCTGCAGGTTGGGCATCCCTGTTCTAGTGTGTCGCAACTTCCGTCTTAACCATAGACCATGTATCATGGCTGGAGATGGATGGTTGAGCATCCCTACATCAGAATAACTGATTCCAGGCAATATCTCTAGTGTGACAGCAGCAGTAGTCCTGAAAACCCAAGGATTAAAGTTGTCAAAACAGTCAGCATAGTACGGTTTGGAAACCACAAAGAAAAAATACCAGACGACATCTATGAAAAGGTAGGGCATGGGGTTGGGCAGCCAGCATCAACAGATTTCTGCTATGTGCAGTCTAAACAGTCTCTGAACTTGATAGAGGATAAGTATCTAATCAATGAGGGTCCAACCACTGGGACCCCTACCGATCATGAGAACAGTGGTCACATGTCTTCACTTGAATGTAGCTGTGGTCAAGCATACATGCTGCTACTCCATTTCACTCGGCCATCTCTGGCAGTCGCATCAGTTAAACACTCTTGAATAGATGTTAAGTTGAACAATACCTTAAAGGGATTCGTACTTTTTTCTACAGAAAGACTCCCCCATCATGGCCAGACCTGCGGTGGTAATCATACTTACCGGATCCTACCTCTAGGATCTGGCTCCATCACTGCCTTTTCAGTTCTGCAGGTCCCTGTTCTCCACTGCATTAACATCCGTTTTGGCCACAGTAGCGACTCGTGTCATGTGAGCTAGTAACCTGAAAGGCGACATCACCAATGCGGCCAGTCACGTGCGCTGCATCAAAACAGATGTTGACGTGGGGAGACCCGCGACCTGCAGAGAGGACGGGCCAGCAATGGAGCCAGAACCGAGTGGCAGTGGTCAGGCAAGTATGATTACCACCGAGGGCCTGGCCATGCTGGAGAAGGAGGGTCAACAACCTCTTAATAGAGGAGGGTACTGTAAGGGGCCCCAATAATGGGTCAGAACAGAACCCCACTGAAAAGAGCATCTCTAGCTCTGGAGGAACATGCCCTACGTGATCGCCTATTCATTTGAATGGACCCCAAGTAAAATCAGCTCCGAGACCTGAGGCCATCAGCTGATCATCCGCAGTTCCTTCTTTAAAGAAGAGGTCGCCCAGATAAGTCTTTTACGCCAGCACCATCTGGACCCCTCGCCACTTTTATGTGTAAAGAACCAATCACATCCTACTGTGGTGATGCGTCGTCCATAATGTGGTCTTGGTTGGTCACATCATCCCGCTGGGACACACACACCATTACTCAGAGGAGTGGTCTGGCCGCAAGTGGAAATGTAAAGTGCTTTGGTCCTGATTTTGTTGGTCAATTGACAATTTTTTTTTTTTTTCTTAAACATGGAAAACCCCTTTAAAGAAAAAGGGCAAATTTAAGTTCCAGAGCCAGTGATATTGCCAGGAGAATTCCATCCTAGTGACAGCTCTGTACAAGGGTTTACATGGAACATGTAGCAAGATTCACCACTGAGGGCCCTGAGGGTACATGCACGCGCTCAGGATTTATGTGCGGAGAATGTACTCTGAAATCCGCAGGTGTTCACCGGGAAATCCATGTGGACAATCCACATAATTTGGGGAGGATCTACATGCAGATTTTACAAATGTGGAATTTACTCTCCCTATTAAAACGAATGAGAAAATACACAAGAAATGCGGTCAGGAAAAAAAAAAAAAAAAAAAAAAAAATTGACATGCTGTAGATTTTAAAATCTGCAATACGTACATGAGGATTTATAAATACAATGTACAAGACCTAAAGTGCAAATTTTCAAAAAGCAAATCCGCACACAATCCTGATCGTGTGCATTTACCCCAAGCATCCAGCCACTGGGTCAGGTTTCTGCATGATGTTCTGGAAGGAGGATGGAGATAAAGAAAAGAGAAGTCCTATCTGTCCTTCATATTTTCTCCTTTTCAGATCCACTCCTGATTTGGAGTTCCAAAACTGCATCAGGAAACCGGACCGCGTGGCCAAACCCTAAGAAAGATGGAAGACGACCACCACAGCATCTGTAACGGCCCCAAAACTGGTTGTCACAGAACAATATACACAACCAACTAAAATATCGGAGTACACAAGTGGACAGCTCAGGATTACATAGTTACATAGTGGATACAGCTGAAAAAAGACATAAGCCCATCAAGTTCAACCAAGGGATAGGTGGGGACGCGAATCCCAAACCCAAAAGGGTTAATACATAAAAGACATGGGTTCAAATTTAAGAAAAAGCTAGCAATGCAAACATTTTAAATAATTATAAATAGAATTTTACCCAAAATATTAAAGTCTAGGATAATCAGCTGCCTTCATTCAGTCTGCACTCAACTGCCGGACAAATGGTGAACAGATTGGTCAATGTCTCATTCATCCAAAATCTGACGGACTTTAAAGAAATCCCAATTAACGGCAGATCACTGGGTGCACTGCCAGGACGTCACCAGACCACCGAGGACCAAGATTAATAAAGATGCAAACTCTGCTCTCAAGCATTTACATTTCAATAGCAATTCTGCAGAAAACGAGCCACCGACGAAGCGATAAGCACTGGCATCAATAACCGTCTGCAGATCAGAAGCAATCAATTAAATCTAATAAGTTATTAGACACATATTTGGCTACTCCATCTGTGATTTGGATGAATTGGTCAAATTTTGGGGGTTTGCAATATTGAATTGGTTGCAATTAGTGGCCACATTTTTCTAAGCAATCACTAGACTAACTGCAAAAAATTACCAATAATAAAAAATAAATAAATTTGCAGATCCAAGCACCAGTGCTGGTGGCTGATTGAATAAGGACCTGATCCCTCAGCACTGAGGCAGTCCCAGCAATCACCACCGGCTGAATGGACAGAACCGCATGCACCTACCAGCCTTGCACGGATCCTTGTAGTCAGTTTCTTCTGGGTTCTCCTCCATGAAGTAGTCAAACCCAAATGGATAATCCTGCCCCATGGCCAGGCGGATGCCCCACAGTAAGGTGAGGGCTAGAGATGTCAGAGTGCACAGCCTCCTCACATGGGGTCCACAGCCACTCATTGCTGGACACAGAGTACAAGTTTGCAGGGAGGACGCGGGGCTGCTCTTTATGGCGGGGGTGAGGCTGCAGGTGGGTAGAGATGTTGGGGATGCAGCAACAGTACAGCGCCGAGCAGGAGATGATAGTTCTGGGGGGATCGGGGCTGCAGGCGGGGTATAAGGGGTACAGGGGCGGGGCGGTCGGGGGCGTAGCTACAAGGCTGTGCTCTCTAGTTAGTCCCCGGCCAGGGTGTTCCTCATTTGCTGCCTCGTCCAATCAGCCGCGCCCTACACACACACCGCTCATTATAAAGGGGGGCGGTCCCCGGGAGCTACCCTCAACTTCTCTGCCAGTGCTGTATAGAGCACCGGCTGAGCCATGGCACGGCACCCTGTGTAATACCGGTATCTGACACAGCACTGCACTTTGTATAATACCGGTATCTGACACAGCACCCTGTATAATACCGGTATCTGACACAGAACCCTGTATAATACCGGTATCTGACACAGCACAGCACCCTGTATAATACCTGTAGCTGACACAGCACTGTAAACAAGGGTTGCCAACCATCCAGAAATTTCTGGACAGTCTTAATCGAGATCGGAGGGGGGAGCGCTGTGCCTGGAGGACCCCAGGTTTCCAGGGGTCTGGAAACCCCACCCCCACCTGCCCCGCTGCTCCCATAGAAATGAATGGTAGCATACCGCGCATGTGCGGCCCCCGCTACCATTCATTTCTATGTAGCCGATGGCCCCATAGAAATGAATAGAGGGTGGCTGCGCATGCGGTGGGACCCGCACCTATAAGACAATAGGACCATTGTCTAACATGAGAATAACTCTATGGAAAACTAATAAGGAAGACCCAAATTTCATCCCATGATGAGTGAAATTGAACATTTAAACTGTCACTGTAGTTTGAAAAAACTTTTGATATGTTGTAGTGTAGAAACATTAAAAGTTTAGATTGGTGAGGGTCTGAGAGCTGATACCCCCACTGATCTGTAGGATGGGGGAGAGAAGCAAAAGCATATCGCGCTCTCGCTCCTTGTTGTGCAAGATGAGACCATAGACTTTCTATTGAGTCAGTTTCACTTTCTGTTCGATATGCGCGCACTTCTCTCCACTCTTAGAGATCGTGGGGGTCTCAGCACTCAGACCCCCACCAATCTAAACTTTTGATATGTCAACATATCAAAAGTTTGCCACAAATGCCACTTAAAAATAAGCAACTGGCTAAGACTGATAAAGGAAGTCCTTACATATAACTCTAAGGGAAAGATGCTGGACAGGAGGTTCTTCAGTGTTCTGTATAGCGCACAGTGCACCAGAAAAATAAAATGGAGCTACCCTCACCTGACATCCCAAAGGAGCAGCTCATCCTGGAACAGAGACAGAGGGCAGTAAAGGAGATGTAGTGCCACAATGTACTGTAAAGAGGAGCTACCAGACAACCAATACAGGGTATTTACCAGAGAAATAGCCATAATGCATACCTCACAACTTTGCAAAGAGTCAAAGAGGGACATATTGTGCGGCGGGCGTCAAATTTTTTCAGCACTAGGCCACGCCCCTAACTCCGCCCACTATAAGCTAATCTCAACCAGTGCCCTTACTGCACGGGGATAATAAACACAGTGATGTCACCGTACAGGGAGAATAAACACAGTGATGTCACCGTACAGGGAGAATAAACACAGTGATGTCACAGTACAGAGATAATAAACACAGCGATGTCACAGTACAGGGAGAATAAACACAGTGATGTCACTGAACAGGGATAATAAACACAGTGATGTCACCGTACAGGGATAATAAACACAGTGATGTTACCGTACAGGGATAATAAACACAGTGATGTCACAGTACAAGGATAATAAACACAGTGATGTCACAGTACAGGGATAATAAACACAGTGATGTCACAGTACAGGGATAATAAACACAGTGATGTCACAGTCCAGAGATAATAAACACAGTGATGTCACAGTACAGGATAATAAACACAGTGATGTCACAGTACAGAGATAATAAACACAGTGATGTCACAGTACAGAATAATAAACACAGTGATGTCACAGTCCAGAGATAATAAACACAGTGATGTCACAGTACAGAGATAATAAACACAGTGATGCCACAGTACAGGATAATAAACACAGTGATGTCACAGTACAGAATAATAAACACAGTGATGTCACAGTCCAGAGATAATAAACACAGTGATGTCACAGTATAGAGATAATAAACACAGTGATGTCACAGTACAGGGATAATAAACACAGGGATGTCACAGTACAGAGATAATACACCCCTTTCTGCCCCTCATAGAAAGTTAAAAATAAAAATAAAAACCTTATACTTACCTTCTTAGTGGCAGCAGCATTACCAGCCGGACATCAGCTTCTCTTGTCTGGAGGGGGCGGGGCCAATGCTGACTGACGGCCGGCCCCGCCCCCCGCCTAGACAAGAGGTACAGAATGCAGCAGGAGGTACGGAGAGCTGCAGGGGGGGACGGGAGGGAGGATGGAAGAAGCAGGCAGTCGATTCCGGCTGTCTGCTTCTTCATGTAACAGACAACTGTCTCTGCGTCCTATGGATGCAGAGACAGCTGCCAGAGAGCGGGACATACCTCCCCCGTGCCGGGACAGCGGGACAGCCACTGCAATCCGGGACTGTCCCGCCGGATCCAGGACGGTTGGGAGGTATGATAATGATTGGTTGTATCTGAGTCTGAGGCATTGTATGTTGAGTCTAGTTGCAACATATGATGGCCCAGGAAAGACCACTGTGTGTAGAAATATTGTATCCTGAGGCCATTGTATCTTGACGGACCATTATACAAAGTAAAGGGTCTGAATGCTTATGCTAATGTAATATTTTCATTTTTTCTTTTGGTAAATTAGCAAAAATTTGGAACATTGTGTTTTCACTTTCTCATTATGGGGTACTGAGTGTGGAATTATGGAGAAAAACATGATTTTTTTTATTTTAGAAAAAAGCTACAAAATAACAAAATGTGAAAAAGTCAAAAGGGGCTGTAGACTTTTTACATGCATTGTATGTGCCGTATAGGTCTTATACGGCAACAAAAAAAGTATGCACTAAAAGGGTAAACACCATGTTGTGTACATACCTTGTCTATAGATGTCTTAGGGTAGGTTCACACATAGATGTTTTAGTGACATTTTTCTCACCTGCAGTTTTGGTGCATTTTATGCTGTGAAAATACCAGCTCCAAATGTTAGCTGAAGGCATATAGTGGTATTTTTTTTTGTTTTTGCATCTTTTAAAAAATGCTGCATGCTGGAGTTCTTGTCTTCTTTTTTTCAGGCTTTTCACTTCACCATCTGTTTTGAGGAAAAAATGCTAGAGGGCAAACACACTGTCTGCAAAAAAACATCAGAAAAAAACGTAACAAAAACGCGGGTGAATAAAAACCTTAATGGTACCGTAGTAAATGTCACAGCTAGCTGCTGCCACAGTTATGTGGTTATGTTGCCACCTACTGGCAGATTGTATTATTGCTGCTGGATAATTTGTGGATGGATAGGACCGTTTAGTCATGTGACTTAATTTATTCAGGTGCTTAAAGGGGTTGTCCAACTTTCCAGACATTTTTAACTTTCCATAGGAGCTTATTGAAAAAAGCATAATCACTGCCTCACTGGCCGCTTGGCTCCCTTCTGCGGTTTGGGACACATCACCAATGATGTCAAGCTGGACAACCCTTTTAAGCTAAGTGACAGCACAAGACTAGGAGAGGAGAAATAGAAGTGCAACCAAGCCTGAGGAGGAGACACAGGAGTCCCTGTGTCTGAGTGTCAGCTGGAAGAAGATGTAGATTCCGGTGTGTACTGTAGATAGCTAGCAGTAGAGGCGAGTGACTCTAGCCATAAAGGTACACCATCTCTGGGCCTAGATAGGGAAAAACACAGTCGAGCACCACATGGGTTGAGGTTAGAGATGAGGTAGAAAGAAGCTCACTCACAAATCTTTTAGTACAAAAAACTGTTAGTGGATCTGCAAAGGTAGCATTTTTAATTACTGATTTTCAGATAATTAGAATTTTCTTCTATCTGTCCCCTGTCTGGTACTTTTATGCAACCTTTTATTCTAAAAATTAGCGTGAACTTCAATCCAAATTTCAGGGAAAATTAGTTTCACAGGAAAGTCGCATTTCCTCTTGGTAGCAAATCGATTTTCCATGAAATGGCTGCAAAAAATTAAAAAAATCATACTTGCCTCCATTTGATTACGAAGAGCCAGCCGCCACCATCTTGATTGAAGATCCCACGTGAAATCCTGTGCACAGTGATGTATGACGTCACCATGCCGGCCGACATGGTGATGTCATCACGGGCCACGTGAGACTTCACGTTGGATCTTCAATCAAGATGGCGGCGGTCAGCTCTTTGCAATCAAATGGATGAGGTAAGTATGATTTTAACATGTTTTTATTTTATTTTACACTTTAATACTTAGATGCTGCGATCAACAATGAACACGGCATCTGAGGGGGGTACAATGAAGGGGAGTGGCGCAATCCCCGCTTCCTGTCATTGCATCCACTACTTACAAAGATATTTTTGTATCATTTTTAACAAAGTAGCCAAATCAGATTTTGCAATATTTTGCTCATCTCTAATTCTAATTAATCTGTTGCCAATGTGTTTCTTTGCAGGAAACTGACTCCGCAGTTGGACCTTTCAGATACAGGTACAGTTTACTAAAATAACTTGAACATATAGTGGTGTTCTTTCTTGAACTGAGGGGTACATACATGTTGGTGTATATTTTAGTTTTTACATTACATGAGCACCTTTAGTGTACTAATCAGCACATGAACCAGGACCAATGTGTACACTACGGGTTTTTCCTGTAGTGTGCAAGTCTGGCCACCGCCATTGCCTCTCTACAAGCGCTGTGTACATATTTATGGTAGGGAGAGTAATAAACCGTCCCTGGCTTCTCTGCAGGGATCCCTGCTGTCACTGACAGTGGGCTCCCCCCGATCCTGCGATCTCTGCATTAACATTTTAAAACGTCAGTGCAAAGATGAAGATCCACCTCCAGGACATTTATAATCTATGGTCGGTGGAGATCTGGTTAAAGGGGTTGTCTCACTTCAGCAAGTGACATTTATCATGTAGAGAAAGTTAATACAAGGCACTTACTAATGTATTGTTATTATCCATATTGCCTCCTTTACTGGCTAGACTGATTTTTCAACCACATTATACACTCCTCGTTTCCATGGTTACGACCACCCTGAAATCCTGCTTTGGTGGCCATGGTACACACTATAGGAAAAAGCATCGGCCTTTATGCGCTCCTATGGTCCTGGCCACCAGAGAGGTCCATACTTTTTTCTATATTGTGCAAGCGCGACCATCTCTTCTGGATTGCAGGGTGGTCGTAACCATGGAAACAAAAAGTGTATAATGTGAAGGAAAAATGGATCAAGCCAGCAAAGGAAGCAATATAGACAATCACAATACATTAGTAAGGGCCTTGTATTAAATTTTTCTACAGGATGAATGCCAGTTGATGTTGTGAGACAACCCCTTTAACTAAGGATAGTCTGAAGTCCCCTTTACAATGCTCAATTGAGTAGATGATTGTTTGTAAGGAAGCTAATGCCATTGCTCATCCCCATACAGAATCACTTTATGCCGGCAGCTGAGTGCTTTTTAGATGGCACGCTGCTACCAGCAAATAATGATTTACATGACAGCACAAACGATCTTATTATCCAATGAACCACAGTTTTGCTCGTTCATCAGTTAATCAACGGCACCTTTACACCAACAGATTATCGCTAACGAGTGTTACTACGCATGTTATCAATAATCTGCCTGATGTTCAGCAGTGTAAACAAGCCTTTAGTCCATGGTTGCCTAGTATGTGGCACATTGGGTTACATCAATTCTTCTTGCTTTCGGGGGCTATTCAAAAGGTACTTTTTGTACTTCTCAGTCTTGAACTTTTATGGGAGGGACTGGAGGCACCAATATCCCAAATACACAGAGTTGTTATCTTATTACCTGCAGTCACAATCTGTCTAGATATACACAATAATTGTCTGTCTTATAATAGGCTGCTGCAGACATGGGTATAATGGTGAACGTAAGGAACAAATCTTATTATCACCTCATTTCATCTCTCCTTAACCTCTTCACATTCTCTGTGTGAGGTGGGGAATAATGACAGAAGAAGAAATTGGTGTGGAGTTGGTGTGACATGGAGAAGATTAAAGTCACTTTTATATTGTACACGATACAGGGGTCAACAAAGAGATGAACTCAGGCTGAAGTCACACATGTAGTTTTACTGGCAGTTTTTATGCTTTTTATTTTTTTAATCCAGACTCAAGATTGGTACAAAAGACCTAATTTCCTAAAGACCTAATGTCCTAATTTTTAAATATACTCCTGTTTTTGGCTAAAAAAAAACTGCCCCAAAAATGTCATGTGTGATTCCATTGAAAGGAAAATATAAAATCCCATGCTGCCACTCCTCCTGCTCTCTCCTAACCAAAAAGAAATGGTTTAAATGTTTGGAAAAATCCATGATGCAACACTGGGCCCCGGCCACTATCTTACTCGCAGGCTGCATTGGCTAAAAATACTGGTAGCACAGGGAGAATATATCATATAGGTAATATATGAAGACAGTTTTGCTTGAATCTGTGTTGGCACACTTGCAGTGACTGGGTTTGGGGTGGTCCCAACGCTATGCTTGGTCCCCCGGACACCATGTGTTGCTGCCAGGGGTGCACCTAGCCTTTCTCCTGCCTAAGGCAAAAACGGCACCCCCCCCCCCCATGCCAATTTCTTAACCTAAACCATTTCCCTTCAGCCCTACTGTTAAAGACATACTTGGAAAATATTACATATGTCATGAACCAGCGGGTGTGAACCCACTGTACCACATCTCCTCTAAGGGCGTTGTCTAAGTGAACCCCTCGATCTTCACAGTACCCCAGATGGTGGGGATAGACTTTCCTGAGGGGAACACCAGGTCCCTACCTCTTGAGGAGGATTGGCACACAAAGTAACTGGTCCAGTCGGACCAGGAGGTACCTGAACAAGGTACCAGAGGTACAGATGTAGTCAGCAGGCCGAGTCGTAACCAGGAGCAAAAGTGCAGGACCGAAGGATGAAGCAGAGGCAAAGTCAAACAAGCAATAGGTATGGGCAGGTGGCATAGGTACAGGTCGGGTAATCCGGGTCAGCAACAGGAGAGTCAAGGCAAGCAGTCATGGAGCGGAGTCCAGGAACACAAGCATGAGTCAGATACACAGGAACACAAGCAGAGATAACAGCAACCTTAGCAGGACACAAGGACCTTGACACTCAGGCATCTGGGAAGGGGGCTGAGCCACTTATATATGTTCAGGAGGGATAGGATGGGTCAGCGAGGTCACATGATCTAATCCATAAAGCACAGGAAGTGACGCGTGCCGGCCCTTAAAGGGGTATTCCGGTTACCATAAATATAACTTGTGTTTTAGACTAATTCATCATCAATAATTATCTAATATAATGTCAATTTCACATATTTACTGTTAAAGGGGTATTCCCATCTCACAAATGTAGTTTGTATAGTTAGATATAGCCATACCAATATTATTACTAATAGAATGTATTTATATAAAATGTACCGTTTAGATGATTTGTCTATTTGTATATCCATTGTCCCACACACATCAGTCAGGCCATTGCCCCTGGTTACGGCCACCTGGGCCATGTAGTAGTGGTGGCTGGCTTGCTCCTGTTCAAACCTGCTCTGAGGTAACTGCTGTATTGTGAATGCACATTGCATGAGCATGCAGAGACACATCTTAGGGTACTTTCACATCTGCGTTTTGGACTCTACCAGTGCAAAACACAATGGTCAGGATCCGTCCAAAACACAGACTTATAAACGGATCCTGCTCCATAGAGATGAATTGATCTTGGAACAGGATCCGTTTCTCTGGGTTTTGGAAGCGCAGACAAAAATGCTACAACCCTAAGATGTGTCTCTGCATGCTCATACAATGTGCGTTCACAATACAGCAGTTACCTCAGAGCGGGTTTAACCCTTTCACGACCGGAGGTTTTTTCGGTATTGCGTTTTCGTTTTTTGCTCCTTGCCTTCATACAGCCATAACTTTTTTATTTTTCTGCTCACATAGTTGTATGAGGGCTTGTTTTTTGCGGGACAAGTTGTACTTTCATATTCCACCATTTATTATTGGATATGGTGTAGTGGGAAGCGGGAAAAAAATTCCAAATGGGGTGAAATTGCAAAAAAACCACTATTCCGCTACAGTTTTCCGGGTTTTTTATTTACGGCGTTCGCTGTTCATTAAAACTGACCAGTTACTTTCATTCTACAGGTCAGTACGAATCCAGCGGTACCTAACATGTTTAGTTTTTCTTGTGTTTTGATAGTGATAAAAAAATGATAAAGTTGGTTGTTTTGTTTTTTTTTTTTTGGTCGTCATATCTTGACCCCGATTACTTTTTGGCATTTATGTGTACGGAGCTGTATGGGGGCTCATTTTTTGCGGGGCGATCTGAAGTTTTTATTGATACCATTCTGGGGTGTGTATGACTTTTTGATCGCTTTTTATTTAATTTTTTTTAGAAAAAAAAAGTGACAAAAAACGTCAAATCGCCATTTGGACGCTTTTTTCCGCCACACAATTCGCCGTATTGGAATTTTTTTTTTTTAGTTTAAAAGTATGGGCGTTTTCGGTCACGGTGATACCCATGATGTCTATATTTATTGTTATTTAGGTATTTATTTTTTAATTATACGGAAAGGGGGGTGATTTAAACTTTTATATTTTTTTTATTTTTTATATATTTTTTAACATTTTTTTTTTAATTTTTTTTTAATTATTTGAAAGCTCAAATATAAGCTAATATATTGTACTTTTAATTTTTTCACTATGAGCAATCTCTGATTTTTAATCTTGAATTAAAACTCATCATTGCTCATTTCTTATCCTGGCCTGCCATCTAGTGGCCAGAATAAGAATTGCACTTTGAAAGCTGTAATCCTCACCAGCGAGGATTACAGCTTTCATAACGTGTACAGACGGCCCGATTGGCCAATCGGGTCGTCTGTACATCACCCGGAAGCAAACTGCTTCCGGGTACAGACGCCACCGGAAGCCATCAGAGGGGCCCAGAAGAAAAAAGAGGCCCATCGGAAGACGCCGCCGATGGCGGTAAGTAGCCGCAAGTCTCTGCTGTTAGAAACAGCAGAGACTTGCCGGCCATGACGCCCGCCGCACCCGCGAGCGGGCGTCATGTCCCCGCACCGCCCGAGCGCCGTACATGTACGGCGCCGGTCGGGAAGGGGTTAAACAAGAGGAAGCTGACCACCACTACCACATGGCCACGGTGGCCGTAACTAGGGGCAACGGCCTGACTGATGTGTGTTTTATATAAATACATTCTATTAGTAATAATATTGGTATGGCTATATCTAACTATACAAAGTACATTTGTGAGATGGGAATACCCCTTTAAGTAGTTATAAAAGTAGTTTTCTTCCTCTGCTACCCACTGTGTTCCCTCATAAATTACCATGGCATCGACCTGTAGTTCTGAGCCTTTGTTAGGTCGCGCATACTCAGTGTGTTGCTATCAATTCTCTATCTAAATGTTAGTGTGCTGCTGATTACTGAGTAGAAGGGGCGTGACTGGACTGTGATATCAGGCAGCCAATCAGTAATCATCAATGATCACAGCAGGAAAGGTAGGGATTGTGGGGATTGTAATTTTGTGAGGGAAGATCAGGAGCCATGATACACTCAGGAGTGTATCACACAGGAGTTGACAAATGGATTGCAAGGTAAAATGAAGCTCTGGTTATATGTATAAGTATGGGTTCTGTTGGGTCACAGCTTGCAGCCTTAATGTAGTTTTTCAAAAAGTAGGTTACTTTACCGGAATATCCCTTTAAGGAAGTGTTGCAAGGAACAAGCAGCAAGCATACTGTGGCCAGGGCTGAAAGGAAACTGTGGAATGGATCCCAGAACCACAGTACCTACACGGACAGAGCCCAGGACTGCAGCAGTGAATGGGGAAGCACTGGCAGAAGATCACTGCTGAACACAGCGACTGGGACCGCGGCGGTAAGCAGGGGAAACAGCGACGCACAGCATCTGCTGTTACAACATACAGAGCTACAAAACATATAGGATAATACAGCGCCACATACCTCTTACATCCAGTGATGTGTCCTCTGTTTCTCTTTCTTTATCCTCTCCATTCAGACCACTTTTTCATCCTCTTCCCCACCTTCTGAGCACCTCATCCTTCCACCTCCAATACTGTGCCCACTGTGCTTCCCAATACTATGCTGCAAAAAACAGATAATTCCCCTGAAAATACTATTACCAAGATTAAAGATAGTTCCCCTTCAATAATTACTGTTACGCAATACCCTAAAAAATACCTGTGTGTCCTCCAAAAATAATTGTGCTAACCTGATACTGTGCCTCCCAATGTAACAGTCCTCCCAAAAGTCCCACCAATAGTAATAATTCTCTGCCCTTGTGCACCTAACAGTGCACCTAATAGTAATAATGGCCCTAATAATGCCCCCTTTTTGCCCCCAGTTGTAATAATTTCCCCTGTAATGTGTACCTGTACCCCCTCATAATGTGTACCAGTAAAAAAAATTACTCCTTATAATGTTTGCCAGTAAAATAATTCCCCCTTGCAATGTGTGGTAGTACAAAAAAAACCTTTTAGTGCCCCATGTAGAAGAAATTTCCCCATAGTGGCCACCTCAGAATGTGTGCCAGTACAAAAATGCTCCCTTATAATTTGTGCCAGAACAAAAAATGCTCCCTTACAATGTGCGCTAAGTACAAAAAATGCCCCCTTATGTGCCAGTACAAAAATGCTCCTTTTTAAAGTCGCAATGTCCCCATAGTGCTTTCTCCAATTACAAAATAATGAACCCCACCCCATTGTGGCCCAACACTATATTGCCAAATAAAAATAATAAACTCTACAAAAAAAAAAAATAATAAACTCAAATACTTAACTTCATTCTGCTGTCAGCCATGCAGTGCAAGACACAAACCTCATCTAGTCTGTGCCCTGAGCTCTATGCAGCCTGGCTCAGCAGTGCGAAAATGAGGACACCAGCCTCTGATAGGCTACAGAAACTAGGACTAAAGCCTATTAGAGGAAACAGTGGGCCAGGGAGACATCACTCCCGAGCCCTGTTGCAGCATTCCTGTCCTGAGTACAATCAAAGTGCTCATTGCCCATGGCCCTTCCACTGCCCCCCTCTTGCCCCTACCTGGTGCTGCCTGAGGCGATCGCCTCATCTTGCCTCATTGGTGGTGCACCCCTGATTGCTGCTCTTCGGAGGGGATGGTGAGACGTGGTGCACCCCAAGAGGTGTCAAAAAGTCTTGAGAGTCAGGGTCTGCAGTTAACCACTGTGCTTCTTTACTGGAGGAACAGAAGTGCAAAACAATACAGGCAAGGTCTTGTGCTGGCTTCTTCAGTCTCTCTCTCTCTCTCTCCTGGTACCCTGGCCAAAGTGGTGGAGATACTGGTCAGTATCTGAAAACAACTAGGGTCTCTGACTGCTCTCTTTTTATATAGTTTCTAGCTGAAGTAGAACCTTCTAGAGGGAGGGGTGGAGTGGAGAAGCACAGCTTAAACAGAAACATTGTTGCAATTTCAATCTGTCATAGACTTGTATAGCATTTTAATACAAGTCTATGGGAATAACTAAGCAATTTTTACCAGACATAAACAATTCTTCAGAAGACAATCAAAAGGTCAGTGTGTCTGTTTGTTCCCTCTTCGCATAGGCCCTTATAGTAGCTGTATTATATGCACTATATTAGCTCGCTGTGCATTAACCCTTTCCACAGTGTAGTGCAGTGCAGATATAGTGCAATAACAGTGACAATAACCAGGATATATTACAATAAACATATAAAATGCAGTTTAACAATATAAAACAGTTCTCACAAAGGTATAAATCATAGTGCAAGTTAACCCTTCCAAGTGCACTAAAGTAGTGATATGATGGTTTTGTATAGTAGCAATGGGGCAAATGTCCAGAAACATCCATAGTCGAAAGTACCCTTGCTCCAGGGCCATACACAATTTGCACCAAACTTAACAAATTTCTTATGTTTTTAGATAAATTTGGCACATGTTTAAACCTACAGTAACACTTTTGTCTACAAATGCTATTCCACTTTTTTACCCCACCCCTCTACTGGGGTCAGTGATTTCTGGTGAGTGGTCTGGGGGCTGTATTTCTGTGTAGTTTGTAGTGGAGGTGTGAGGTGTGAGATGTGTGAGAGCTGCTAGAAGCTTTTTTAAAGTCACCTACAGTTACACTGCTCACCATACTGTACATCCCTCTACAAGGTATTTTAACTCCTTGAGGTGGTTTTATCTGCTCAGTGTCCCCTTCACACGGTGGGTTTTGCCTCCTCTGTGCCCCCTCCACACAGTGGGTTTTGCCTCCTCTGTGCCCCCTCCACACGGTGGGTTTTTTCCTCCTCTGTGCCCTCTCCACACGGAGGGTTTTGTCTCCTCTGTGCCCCCTCCACACGGATTAGGATATATAATAGCCCCCTCTGAATTATTATAATATATAATGGCCCCCTCTGTATTATTATAATATACTAGCTGAAGGACCCGGCTTCGCCCGGGTATATTTAATTTATTTCTTTTACTGTTTGTGTGTGTATGTCGTTAAAAGATATCGACAGTGACCTCTACAGCGGCCAGCCCCTTTAACAGTGACCTCTACAGCGACCCGCCCCTTTAACAGAGACCTCTACAGCGGCCCGCCCCTTTAACAGTGACCTCTACAGCGGCCCGCCCCTTTAACAGTGACCTCTACAGCAGCCCGCCCCTTAAACAGTGACCTCTACAGCAGCCCACCCCTTTAACAGTGACCTCTACAGCAGCCTGCCCCTTTAACAGTGATCTCTACAGCAGCCTGCCCCTTCAACAGTGACCTCTACAGCAGCCTGCCCCTTCAACAGTGACCTCTACAGAAGTCCGCCCCTTTAACTGTGACCTCTACAGAAGCCCGCCCCTTTAACTGTGACCTCCACAGCAGCTAGAGTGGCCACTGTCTTCACCCCAGAAAGCCAGACCTCACCGGCCATTCCCCCAAACGTGAAGCAGCGCCCCCAGTTCCCATGAAGACACATCACTAAACATGAGGCCACGCCCCCCCCCTGGCTCTGTGAAGACATGGAGGAGAAGCTGTTTGAGTGTGAGCTACTGAAAGGGTGGACATCCCTGTGTCTGTCCAGGCACTGCGTCGGACGGAGAACAGGTAGCCAGAAAACTGGACTGTCCAGCCTAAAGCCAGACATCTGGCCACCCTAACATCAGCCTGGCCCTAGGGTGGCCAGAGGTCTTGTTTTAGGCTGGACGGTCTGGCTTTCAGACTCCCTGTCCTCTGTCATGCGCAGGGCCTGGATGGACACAGCAGCAGCACTCTCAGCAGCAGCACTGTGCAGTCTGAGCAATGAGCTGCAGGGAGAAAGTCACCCTCCCCCCACCCCTGCAGCTGACAGAAGGTGATTTTTACCAATATTTTTAATCCCGGTCAAATGTAGCATGGAAGGGGCGTGGCCTGACTGAGTCAGGGGCGTGACTTAGTGGGATCTGGGGGTGGTGCTTTTAAGTCCTTCTTTTGAAGGTGGCCGGAATTACAGGTCAATGCCATAGTAATTTAGGAGGAAGGTGGGTAGCAGTGGAAGAAAACATCTTTTATAACTACTGAACAGTAAATATGTAAAATTTACATTATATGAGGTAATGATTGATGATGAGTTAGTCTAAAACATAAGTTATAGTTATGGTAACCGGGAATACCCATTTACCATTGTCATCCACAGTGCTCTGCCTCTTTAATGCAGACCTATAGCAGTGAACTGGCTAGGTTGTCATAGAAACCTGATGTGTGCCTGTGAGCTTCTATTGGCTGATAAGGGTCATGTGACCAGGCTACTATTGGCTAATGCATTTTTTGGGAATATCTCAGGAACGGTACGTCCTGGAGAGTTGAAAACTGTTCTAAAACCTTCCCGGACACCTGATGTACATGTGTGCCAAATTTTGTGATTGTAGCTGCAGCGGTGCGGATTCCTTTAGCGGACATACACACACACACATACACTCAGCTTTATATATTAGATAATGGCCCCCCCTGTATTATTAGTATCTATAATGGCTCCTCTATATTATTATAATATATAATGGCCCCCTCTGTATTATTATAATATATAATGGCCCCTCTGTATTATTATAATACATAATGGCCCCCTCTGTATTATTAGTATATATAATGGCCCCCTCTGTATTATTATAATATATAATGGCCCCCTCTGTATTATTAAAATATATATTGGCCCCTCGGTATTATTAGTATATATAATGGCACCTCTGTATTATTAGTATATATAACGGTCTCTCTGTATTATTAGTATATATAATGGCCCCTCCGTATTATTAGTATATATAATAGCCCCTTCTGTATTATTATAATATATAATGGCTCCTCTGTATTATTATAATATATAATGGCCCCTCTGTATTATTAGTATATATATATCTAATGGCTCCTCTGTATTATTAGTATATATTAGTATGCCTCAACTCCGGTCCTCCTATCTGAATGGCACTACCACAGTATTGGGTGTAGCAGCAGGATGACAGTGTTGAGGCACCAGGAGGTGGAGGATGATGGTAAAGTGAATCTAAAAATGTTTTTTGTAAAATTCTGTAGAGACGAGACACAGCTCAAAGAGGGTGTTATGGTGGTCTTCTCTCTGAATCAAGATGTTGAGGAAAGTCTACATCACAGGAGATGTCACTGGATTGATGAGGTATGGGGTATGGCCCACCCTGCCGCATCCTGGCCCCAGACTTCAGTTCACACTGTGCATGTTCTGAATTCTGGGGCCTCACACTCATCTACTACATTATCTGTACTCAGAGAGTTATCACCGTGTTATCTGTAGTATGACATAGGACTGCAGGTGACATCTACTACATTATCTGTACTCAGAGAGCTATCACTGTGTTATCTGTGGTGTTACATAGGACTGCAGGTAACATCTACTACATTATCTGTACTCAGAGAGCTATTACTGTGTTATCTGTAGTGTTACATAGGACTGCAGGTGACATCTACTACATTATCTGTAAAAAGGGGCGTGTCCACAGGTTGGGGGGGCGCAATACATGGTTTGCCCTGGGTGCTGGCAACCCATGCTACGCCACTGCACCAACTCTCAGTAAATCAGTAACAGCAGAGCTCCAAACTTCCTCTGGCATTAACATCAGCACAAAACCTATTTGCATGGGTTCCTATGGCCAAGCAGCTGCATGCAAGCCTTACATCACCAAGCACAATGCCAAGCAATGGATGGAGTGATGTAAAACATGCTGCCACTGGACTCTGGAGCAGTGGAAACGTGTTCTGTGGAGTGACAAATCACACTTCTCTATCTGGCAGTCTGATGCACGTGTCTGGGTTGGGCAAATGCCAGGAGAACGTTACCTGCCTGACTGCATTGTGTCAACTGTAAAGACGGGTTTACATGACCCAATGAAGCAGGCATTTGTTGGAAAGAGAGCGTTTCTTCCCAATAACTGCCTGCTAGTTAGTGGGATGAAGCGCTGCATTTACATGCAGTTATCCCCTCCACTGTATGGGATGAGTGATCACTACTGCACTCATAGTTTAGACAGCACAATCTGCTGCCCTAAAACGATGATTTAGGTGTCGGCACTAAAGATTATTTCAGCCCATGAACGAGCGTTTCATTAATTCATTGGGTGACCTGTGGCACCTTTACATGGGCATATTATCGGAAACGTGTATTTGTATGAATTAGAGATGAGCGAATCTTCAAAAATTCACTTTGGCGAATATTCGACGAATTTATAAAAAGATTTGTTCTTAATATGAATTTATTTTGTCGAACTTGCGTTAAAAAATATTCGTTATTCTGGTCGTGAATAACGAACATAGCGTTGTTAAAGGTACACTGCTTAACTGAATACGTACGCATGAGCGTACAAAGTGCGTACAAATCCTTAGCGTACTATTGTCTCGCGATTGCGTAATACACACGCACATGCGCACACAGCGTACAGTCCTCAGAGGCACAGCAAAGCTTTCAATATGGCTTCCAGGCATTCATCAACATTTAGCTCTGGAGAGGTGGTCAGGTTGATGGACCTCCAGGATTACGATTGCACACACCAACACCCAAACCAGCAGAAGAAGGAGATGTGCATGCAGGTGATCCGAGGCTTGCGCCATTGCTTTGACACTGTGCGGACCCCGGGCCAGATCCAGCAGAAATGGTCCGATTTAAAGTTCAAGTGCCCAGAGCAGCATACTGAGATCCGCGCAGAGATACGACAGGGTGAGTAACAAAATATTTGAAAAGTAAAAACATGTTAAAGAGTTAGTGTACTGTATTGTATTATATATACCAGGCCAGAGAGCCATGTTGTCCTTCTATACGGTTTTCATTAGTTGGCAGTGGCACTTTTACGTGGGCGCTGTGCGTAGTGCACTGCAGCTATTTTTTTTCATGCTAGGCCATGCCCCTAACTCCACCCAAACAAGTGAAGGTATTCTCAGATACATGCCCCTTCACAGTAATTTGCCTTAGGCTACTTTCACATATGTGGTGGTGATCCTGTAGGCTGTTCCGCAGTATTTGTCCTGCCAATTTCCGGCGTTCTTGCCGGATAGCGGCCAGATCAGCGCCGTCCCCTATTATTGTTAATGGGGCTGGCTGTTCTCCCGTTTGTGTCAGGCAAATGCACTAGTGTGAAATAAAGTACCCTTAGATATATGACCCTTCATAGTTAGAGCTTCCTCCTCCTACACGCAGACTCACAGACGTGCTCATGCTGCAGCGAATGTGAGTGGGCGATATAAAAAATATTCACACGATAACGATATTAAGAAATTTATCGCGATAACGATATATATCGCGATAAATACTCATTTAGAAGAAAAAATGGATATGCCCCTCCTCTCACCCATAATATCTTCGTAGTAGTATACAGTGTTAGTATTAAAAATGGTCATCATAACAATTGTGTACGGATTTATGTTGCAGAGCAACGTCAATGACGTCACCGTTAGTGTCATGCCCAGACGCCCTGTACAGTACCATCAGCTTCTAGTAAGTGTAAACATATTTAATTTATTTTTAATCCAGGCTACGTGGGAGTGCAGCTGCAGTGATATAAGAGCACTGCAGATCAAAAGTTACAACTGTTCATTAGAGTTGAATGTAATGCCATTATTTAATGATTTTTGACAGATGCTGCACCACAGAGGAGCCCCTCTCACACTCCTCCACCCCAGCGAGAGAGAAGACCCCACCTGCCCCGACAACACCACCAGCCCACTTTCCAGAGGTAGAAGGTAGGTAAAATAAAAAGTATAATGGCCGTTAGGGACATGTATTGCCCCTGGACATATGCACTGCTCCAGGTGTAGACAGTGACGTGCACAGTGCTGCAGAGGGACAGCTGCAGGGAGCGTCCTATGTTGTCCCTCACGTGCGAGTAAAGGACGGGGATGGCTTTATTAGAAAAGTAATGGCAGCTAGGGATCTGCCAGTGTGGCTGAGCACAAGCCATCAGCTCCCTAAAAGCAGTACAATCTACTAAATTGTATGGCAGAGACTGCACAGCCAGCAACTTGGCCAGGTGGGAATTAAATTTGCGCACTGTGGGATTACTGGTTGCGTAAACTTGCTTCTTGGCCATACACTCGATTATCGACGGCTGACTAGTAGGAAGAGGTGGAGAAACACACACGGTTCACGACGAGAAGGTGTATGTACTAGTTACGCCCCCTGGATGCGGGCTGCCTGACGCAAGGGACCGCGGGAGAAGTAGCCAGCTCTTCAGAATCATGACGCTGCTGTAATCCACCTTGGTTAGACAAATGCGTGGCATGAGGCCACTTCAGACGGTTCCACAGAGCAGTGGTCCCTACATTTGAGTCTTTCCCACGGCTTAATTTCTGCTTGCAGAAATTGTACGTGGCCATGCTGATGTCCCTTGATAGAGTGATGAAATACTTCCACACACCTGACGTTCGGCCTCCAGACGTGGCCAAGCTTGGCATAGCCCTTGCACGCTTGGACCCTGATGCCCCCACCCTATTTGGGGTCTCACTAGTTCCCAAGGCAGGCCTGGCCATCTCGCCTCTGCCCTCTGTTGATGACACTACCACCGCCCTCCTCCTTGGAGATCAAATCCTCCTCACCACCCTGATCCGGCTCCCAGTTCCTCCTGTCTAACACACAGCCATCAACATCATACTCCCCACCACTTTTGTCTGACTGCAATATCTGCTGTTCCCCACCAACCTCCGCTTCCGGGCAGTCCAAACTGTCACTGCTCTCTAAAAAAAATCCTCTGGGAGGCTTTCCTCAATATCTGCCAGATTGGGCGGTGGGGTTTGGTGGCCTTTTATTTGATAAAACACAGAAGGCACACTACTAGGAGGCTACATGGTACAGTGTCAACAGAAGAAAGCACGTCATCCTGTTGTGATTGAGATGAGTGAGCCATCCACTCCACTACCTCTTCCACACAACAATTATGCTCCTTGGTGGGTTAGCCTGATGCAACAGTGGCCAACTACTACTGCGCCTACATGTCCGTTGCCACTGCTGGCCTGTGCCACCTTTTTTTGGAGTTGAAAGTCTGGCTGGAAGTGGAACCCTTCTGATTTCCAGTGCCAGACATTTTCACTTGACTGTGGCAGCAGGCAATCAGGTCTTTGTCTCTCTCCCTGTCTCCTCCCTCACTCTCCCTGCCTGAATAATATTACTAGCCCTGCACTAGCCCTGATATCTGTAATGGTGCACAGAACAACAGAAGTTACAGAACACAGTTATCTCTTTCACAAACTCCTGCTCGTCTCAGCAGGCGCAGCAAAAGAAAGTAACTGGTTTACTCAGCCTATGGGCCAATCAGAGCAAGCCCTTCCCCCTAGGTCAGGTGACCGGGTTCTTCCCGGGCTCTTTGCCGCTCTCACCGCGAACATTTCTGCACAAATAACGAACATACAGTAAAAGTACGCTGTAAAACTGAATTCGTACGCATTAGCGTACAAATTATCAGATGCGTAGCGTTAGCGTACAAATCATGAGGCGCGTACGTAGCGTTAGCGTGCAAAGCTTTAAGAACATTTAAGATTCATACGGAGCGAATCTGAAAAGATCCGTATTCGCTTCGGATTAGGAAATAACGAAGATTCGTATCGAATGTACGAAGCGGCGAATACATTCGCTCATCTCTAGTATGTTCTTCCCTTATAATCTGCCTGACAATTGGGCAGTGTAAATCCACCTTAAAGTTTGGTGAAGGAGAGATAATTCTTTCAGGTTGTTTTTAAGGGGTTGGTCAAGGCCCCTTACTTCCATTGAAGGGAAATCTTAATGCTTCAGCATACCAAGACATTTTGGACAATTTTTATGATAATCATAAAAATATTTCAAATATGTTGACAAAACAAAAATACACTGGGGTATGCAGGCCCTCAGCCACAATACAGACAATATATGGAACCCTGGGCCTACATATATATCACTATACTCATACACTGATGGACAAAAAAAGGTTTATATACAAACCCAGACCTTCCAAAAGAAGCAAGCCAAGTCTTTCCTTCAAATTCTCTATGAGTTACCATTCTGTAAGGGAGAATGTCTAACGAGATGCTGCATCAGGTAATTAAGAATAAAGCATCTCCATTTTTTAAAGAAAACCTGTGTGTGCGTATCCTTTAACCTGTCTGTCTCTAAACGCTCAGTGTTACCTAGTATGTGAGAGTCTCCAAAGCACCAAAAACAAAGTTTTAAATATATGTACAGTGCCTTGCGAAAGTATTCGGCCCCCTGGAACTTTTCAACCTTTTGCCACATTTCAGGCTTCAAACAAAAAGATATAACATTTTAAATTTTTGGTGAAGAATCAACAACAAGTGGGTCACAATTGTGAAGTGGAACGAAATTTATTGGATCATTTAAACTTTTTTTGTAATAATAAAACTGAAAAGTGGGGCGTGCAAAATTATTCGGCCCCCTTGCATTAATACTTTGTTGCGCCACCTTTTGCTGCGATTACAGCTGCAAGTCACTTGGGGTATGTCTCTATCAGTTTTGCACATCTAGAGACTGAAATTCTTGCCCATTCTTCCTTGCAAAACAGCTCGAGCTCTTTGAGGTTGGATGGAGAGCGTTTGTGAACAGCAGTTTTCAGCTCTTTCCACATATTCTCATTGGATTCAGGTCTTGGCTTTGACTTGGCCATTCTAAGACCTGGATACGTTTATTTTTGAACCATTCCATTGTAGATTTTGCTTTATGTTTGGGATCATTGTCTTGTTGGAAGATAAATCTCCGTCCTAGTCTCAGGTCTTTTGCAGACTCCAACAGGTTTTCATCCAGAATGGTCCTGTATTTGGCTCCATCCATCTTCCCATCAATTTTAACCATCTTCCCTGTCCCTGCTGATGAAAAGCAGGCCCAAACCATGATGCTGCCACCACCATGTTTGACAGTGGGGATGGTGTGTTCAGGGTGATGAGCTGTGTTGCTTTTACGCCAAACATATCGTTTTGCATTGTTTCCAAAAAGTTGGATTTTGGTTTCATCTGACCAGAGAACCTTCTTCCACATGTTTGGTGTGTCTCCCAGGTGGCTTGTGGCAAACTGTAAACAAGACTTTTTATGGATATCTTTGAGAAATGGCTTTCTTCTTGCCACTCTTCCATAAAGGCCAGATTTGTGAAGTGTTCGACTGATTGTTGTCCTATGGACAGACTCTCCCACCTCAGCTGTAGATCTCTGCAGTTCATCCAGAGTGATCATGGGCCTCTTGGCTGCATCTCTGATCAGTCTTCTCCTTGTTTGAGATGAAAGTTTAGAGGGACGGCCGGGTCTTGGTAGATTTGCAGTGGTCTGATATTCCTTCCATTTCAATATGATCACTTGCACAGTGCTCCTTGGGATGTTTAAAGCTTGGGAAATCTTTTGGTATCCAAATCCGGCTTTAAACTTCTCCACAACAGTATCGCAGACCTGCCTGGTGTGTTCCTTGGTCTTCATGATGCAGGACCCTGAGACTATCACAGAGCAGGTGCATTTATATGGAGACTTGATTACACACAGGTGGATTCAATTTATCTTCATCAGTCATTTAGGACAACATTGGATCATTCAGAGATCCTCAATGAACTTCTGGAGTGAGTTTTCTGAACTGAAAGTAAATGGGCCAAATAATTTTGCACGCCCCACTTTTCAGTTTAATTATTACAAAAAAAGTTTAAATGATCCAATAAATTTCATTCCACTTCACAATTGTGACCCACTTGTTGTTGATTCTTCACCAAAAATTTAAAATGTTATAACTTTTTGTTTGAAGCCTGAAATGTGGCAAAAGGTTGAAAAGTTCCAGGGGGCTGAATACTTTTGCAAGGCACTGTAAATGAGCCTTCGCAATTGCCCAAGGGCCGCGTGTTTTCTGCAAGTGCCCAGGTGCTCCTGGCCTTATTTGTCACCTACCAGCTCTGGCATATCCACTTAACCAACCCCAGCACTCTTCTGCCCCACAGGTCGGAGCCCTTCTTCTGCCATCTGCTTTTCTTCTTTTCCACATCAAATATCAGTAAATGTCATCAGGAACATCATGCTCCTCCTCTCTCTGCATCTTGCTGACTTTTCTAGGACATGGAGACTTTGAAGGATGATTTGGAAGAAGTAAAGCCAGCAAAAAATAAGAATGGTCATCATTAAGATCAGGCCCCCCTGAGGAGTGCAGACTGGATGGTATTGGTTAGCACGCTGGCATCGAAATAATAAAGGCTTCCATCTTATTAGTATTGATATTGAATTACATTTATGGCTGATGTAAGAATAAGTAAATGTAGGAATAAATAAATAAAACTGGCACAGAATAAGTCTCCCTGCACTCTCCCTGCTCTCTCCTTACACACTCTCTTTCATCAATATTCTTCTATTAATAATTTTCAGTAACACTGTTCCTAGAGCATGAGCACTTGCCACGTGTCTCCCTATGCTCAGCTCACAGGGCAATGGCAGAGACCACGCAGGATAAAGGTTTTATAGGGCTGTGATATCACAGACGATGGCTATCTGCAGATTGGCTGGCTGCATGACATTATGGGTGATCCTGCATTCCCGGGCTTGTGTCCGCTACACTTAGTTTAGCTTTGTAACACGTGTAGCTGCCATTTTAGGAAAACCTGATTTGTTGCTACGAAGCTCGAGAAAATTTGGATTCCTTGTGAATCGAAGTTTTCCTAAACTTCTGACCGAATTCTCGAATGCTTCTTCGAATGCTTCACTTTACTCAACGCTAATTCTGAGTTAAGGGTGGTCATCAGATCTAAATATTTGCATATATTCATTTGCAAATTTCAATAGAACTTGAAACACAAGACATGTGATCTACCATCATCAATCAACTAGTATTTACTAAAAACAAAACACAAAAGTTGCCAACACACAGTGTAGATGTTATGCAGATTTAATGATGGGAAAATCAGCTGTGAGTTCAATTTTATGGAAAAATGATGGTGTCATTTATATTACTAGGGCAGGATTATAGGGAAGGCACATGAGACCTCCATCACCTTGAGGAGCTAGGGAATCTGACTGTTTGGTGATCCTATCCAGAATAAGTGGAGAGGTAGCTTTTTTGTTAAACATACAGCAATTGAACCATTATATATATATATATATATAACACCCCATAAAATCTAAATATAAAACCAACACTGCTTCCTATAAAAACCCTATCTGTGATGTTATATTATGGATATCTTCCTACACTGTTTGAAGATATTCTTCTATATACTTTGTGGTCTGCACCTTCCCTATTATATTAGGTATAGTCAAACTGCAAAGGTAAGATGATAATCCCCTTTCCATAGGCAAAGAGGTGCACCCCACCCTAATTCTGGCTGTGATCCAGGACATGCATTTCACGTTGTTTCCTCCAGTCGGGCTCAACTAATGGACCATAAAAGTACAAAGGGCTATTTGTTTGAACAGTGGAGAAACCTCAATAGCTGCAATTCTCACAGCCAAGACTTGGTTCAAATAAGGTGATAGCCTTACCCTCCTCTTTTCTGTAGATCATTTTAATTCTCTCTATTTTGGGTAAGTTTGACCCCTAAATATTTCAATTTTCCCCAATACATCAAATAAATACTAAGAAAAACATTTTTCAGATATTTTATATACCAGCTACTTAAAACAACTGGTAATAGGCTAATTAGATTACATTGTAATAAAATTTGGCCTCTGGGAGAACCCTCTAGTCCATGAAAACTGGGGGGGGGGGGTTACTATGGTGGACACCTCAAAACGAATCTATTCAATTGAATAAATAATCTTATACTAATGGATTACCATATCAAAGAATCAATTGCCTTACTTGCTGTGCGCTTGGGCATTCCTAACTCTTTTTGTTTAATTTCCAATAGCTGAAATGTAACTGGCCATACATTTTAGATAGATGTTTGGCAGAAAGCTATCCCTCCATATTTCCCCATACACATGCTTGCTTGACCAAAGGCCCCTTTACACTGCTCAGATGAATAGACAGTAGTCGGGAAGGAAGCGTTCAATTGCCTGCATTTACATGCAGCGATCACCTCCACAGTATGAGGAGCAGTGATCGTTAATGCCATCGCTCGTCCCCATATAAAATAATTGCCAGTAGCAGAGCATGATTAGATGGCATGATCTGCGGCAAATAATGATTTAGGTGACTCTACCAAGAATCCTATTACCCCATGAACGAGCGTTTCACTAATTCCTCAGGTAATCGGCGGATCCTTTACACTGGTAGATCATCACTAACGAGTGTTCCTATGAATGCTTGTTAGTGATGATCTCCTTGATGTTCGAGCAGTGTAAAGAGGCCTTGAGTGGACATGTACTCTGAATGGAGAAAGGGATGTGTGATGCTTCCAGACACCTTTAGAGATGGATTATCTCTCCTGACAACATAAAGATCAGGTGTGTTGAAATTCAACAGCCTGATCCTTCTTTCCCCCACCATCTGCTGCCAGAGGAAAGTTGGGACACTACCATGCACATAAAATGCATATGGCAGTGCAGTTTCCATGAGGGAGATTTATCAAGACTGGATTTTCAATACTGGTCTTGATATTATCTTGAGCCACCGTAGGATGCATGCCTTGTCATAAAGTACATCCTCCAGCAGTTCATGTGCCTAATATGAAATCTATGCCAGCTTGCATCTAGGGTAGATGCAAAGCTTTCATATTGTACATATGGAACCTAATGCATTCCTCTTGAGCATATCACATTTTATTTTTTAAATCTTAAACATACTGTACAGTAGAGGGCTCATGTGTTTTTATGGAAGCCCCATTATGGCTCCTGTGGTAATGTGTACAGTATAAGTGCTGGAAGGCGTGTGTATCTCACCCATTGTTCAGTTTAGCTGGGTGAGATAACTGAAATCCAGAAATGGTGGTGCTTCAGCAAGGCATAGCTTGCTGGAGATTTTTGAGTTTAAAGTGACATGGGCTGGATTTCTTGGACTTTGAGACAGGTTGGTAGTGGGAGTCTTCTAATCCATACCCTTCCAGTACAGGTATTTCGATAAGCTGAGGAGATTGCAGGTGAGGCCTGCTAGTCTAATCACAGAGGGATAAAACGACCCTCTGTGTATAAGGCCAGTTTCACACGAACGTTGTGTTTTGCGGTCCGTAAATTGTGGATCCGCAAAAAAAACGGATGGCGTCCGTATGGCATCCGTATTTTTTGCGGATCCATTGTAACAATGCCTATCCTTGTCCGCAAAACGGACAAGAATAGGACATGTTCTATTTTTTTTGCGGGGCTACGGAACGGGCATATGGATGCGGACAGCACACAGTATGTTCTCAGTATTTTTTGCGGACCCATAGAAATGAATGGATCGGAGTCCGCAAAAAATACGTTCGTGTGAAAGAGGCCTAAGAGTAAGGAAGAGAAAGGCTGAGGAAGCCTGAGAGGTGGGAGCCTGCAGAGGCTCTGTGTGGTCTTAGCCAGGAGGGCTGAGGGGCCACAAGGCTATGTAAAGCCTGAAGTTTGGGGAGCCCAGCGACGCCTATGGATAGAGGATCGCACGGTCAGAGTCAGGAGGACTACTGGACCATCTCAAAGGTGCTGGTGAGGTCACAGAGCCCAGACAGGCAGGTGTTTATTTGAACGTTTTCATGTGTGTTAGTGCCAAAGTGCGAAGATAAATCACCATTTGGACGTTAAAACCCCCTGTGTGTCGGAAAATTTGTGATTGCGACCCCCAGAGAGAGAACGATCCCTTACACTCCATATATAACAAAGCTGTAATGGTGCCATTTTTTTACATGGCTGTTCTTTTGTCGCAGTATCCAGACCTCCCACAGTTCTTCCAAAGCAGACCTCACCACAGGTTCCTTGATTGTTTGTAATGCATGTTAGGATGACGATTAGAGAAAAAAATATAAAACTAAAAGTTTTGTATAAAAATAGTATAGGGCTACCTTCACGCTATGCCTTCCTCCATTTTCTGGAAAGCAAAATTAAAGCATAAATGTGTTTACTGGAGAAAAAAATGTTCACTGTTAAGAATGGCATTTCAAAAGCCTGTCTTAATAGCAAACTTCGCTGGCATATAATGTGCCAAAATATTTTTTTTACCTTTTGATTTTTGCAGTTTTTTTAAATATGGAGTTGAACATGGGAAGCAGTGGAAAACAATTCCCTTTATCCAGTACCATAATAACACATTCTCAGATGCAAAACCAACAAAACAGAGGTCAATGAAAAGAGAAATTAAATCAGTGCCTTCCACAATGATGTCCCATATCAATTCAAAAAGATTTGGTACAATCCATTCGCATAACATTCACACCGCACTACCATACAAGCTGCAATCAGGCACAGAGGTCAAGTTGGTTTGGACTCCCAGCCAAGGTCCCCAGATCTTATCCATACGATAAGGTGTCCCTCGAGCCATATATGTTAATTCATGCAAAGGTGAAGCTGTATCCGCTGAGGGATAGAAGGCTTCCTCTAAAACATCAGGAGCCTATAAAGTGTTCTAAAGTATTTAGTAGGAAGGAGGTAATTGACCAAGGTTCGCAAGCTATTCTTAGGGGAGCACACATCTGGTAAACCGAGGTTGGTGTTTAGAAACATATGCATCTCAGCCCAAAAAGCAGTGATAACCATGTATTGGAGTATGCCTTTCCCCCACCACCTGGTAGCCATGTCACTAGTAAGCTTACGCATCTGGACCAAGTGGACTAGAGTCAAGTATACTCTGTGCAACCACTTAGGATTAATTGATCTCGATGCTAATCATTGTGGAGAGACAAGAGGTCAACTCCTTCTCATGATGAACCTCCAAGGTCAGAAAGTCACACTTCCAATGCTTGATGGACCCACTTATGGTAGAGGGAACAATAGAACCTTATAAAATGAGAAAACTGGCTTTTCTAGGGGAGTGCCAGAATATTTAAGAGGTAATAATGGAGTTCCCAGTGCCAGAAAATGAAATATACGTCAGCATTGGAGTTGATGTAGATTTCTGGTCTAATGTGTAGCAGCTTTCGTACGTACATGTTGTTAAATGAGTCGGGCCACAGAGATTTCATTCTTTGCCCACCTTGTTCTGCCCATTTTTGTAGATAAGTGGCGACTTAGGGCAAAAAAAATCACAATTTTTTATTCAAAACTTTTCTAAGTTGATACATTCACCCCGTATTCAGTTACCATCACTGCTAAGAGGCATCTGTTTTTTTGATCACTTCAAAATAAATGGAAGTTATTGGGAAGACGAATGAAAATAAAAAGGTGAATCCAAGAAGGCCAGTAAAAAATATGAAGAGGTGCTGTGTTTTACAAGGATTTTCAATGGCTCCTCTTTGCAGGTCGGTGTGAGTTATTTACCTTTCAGAGCTGGACATAAAGTATATCCTGCATGTGGAATTTCTGCAGTATTCATATGGAATATGCCAATTTTCTTATTACCTCTTATTGCTGAACTCACTGTTTCTATAGTGTAAAGGTATTTTGTTTCTAATTTGTTCTTGGAAAAAAAAAATGTTTAAAAAAACTGGAAAATTTAATAATGAGGTGCAGAAAATGGAATATATTACACCCAAAGAAAAAAAAGTATTTTGTCATTAGTGTGGTACTTAAAAGGGTTGGCCAACTCTTTTTATAGGTGACGGGCCTGTCCTCAGGATAGGCCATAATTATCTAATCAGAGGGGGTCCGACACCTGCGCACCACCAGTTACGTGTTCTGCAGTAGCTCCAGCATCAGAAGCTGCTGCTGGAGCTATACAACTGTGTAATCTCTGTCCATAGGGAATGCATTGAGTAGCTTGAAAATTCTCTACCAAATCCCTTCAGCCAAGTATTCCTGGAGCAATCTCATCGCAAGAGATAAAATCACTGTGAGATCGCTGCAGATATGGGAGTAGCTAGAGATTTTTTTTTAAAGGGATTCTGTCACCACCATTTTGCATATTAAGTTATTTATACCACTGGATTTCTCTTATCATAAGGATCCCCAAATGGTTATTGTTATAGGGCCCAGATGAAGATTTGTGGTGTAAAAATCCTTTTTTATCTACTGTCAATCACTTACATTAAGGGGCCCAAGGGGAGGTGACCATGTTTGCTGGAGCCCGGGCTCGGCGATTCCGTTGGAGCCCCGGACCGCCCACCTAATTAATATTCACTTCACTCAGTGAAGCTCCGACGCGGCAATTGATGTACTGCGCCTGCGCAGCCCCGGACCGCACAGCTAATTAATATTCACTTCACTCAGTGAAGCTCCGACGCGGCAATTGATGTACTGCACCTGCGCAGCCCAGGACCGCACACCTAATTAATATTCACTTCACTGAGTCAGTGAAGCTCCGACGCGGCACTGCGCCTGCGCGGGATTACAGCCGCCGTCGGAGCTTCACTGACTCAGTGAAGTGAATATTAATTAGCTGTGCGGTCCGGGGCTGCGCAGGCGCAGTACATCAATTGCCGCGTCGGAGCTTCACTGAGTGAAGTGAATATTAATTAGGTGGGCGGTCCGGGGCTCCAACGGAATCGCCGAGCCCGGGCTCCAGCAAACATGGTCACCTCCCCTTGGGCCCCTTAATGTAAGTGATTGACAGTAGATAAAAAAGGATTTTTACACCACAAATCTTCATCTGGGCCCTATAACAATAACCATTTGGGGATCCTTATGATAAGAGAAATCCAGTGGTATAAATAACTTAATATGCAAAATGGTGGTGACAGAATCCCTTTAATTGCTACATGCTGAGATTTCAGAGAAAATTCCAAGCTAATTTATTTCTTCTTAGAGCAACATGAAAATCTTTTACAATAATATTTCTGTGACATTGCTGCTTAGTCCTTGGTGATTAAAGTTGTTGTCCAGTTTCTGATATTGATGACCTCCGAATAGGTCATCAATATCAAATTGGTGGGGGTCTTTGTAGCAAGATTTGTCCAATTTTAACTATCAAGCTGCAGCTGTTGTCCAAGGGAACACATTAGGCTGGGGCTACACCAAGGCTTTTTGTAGCACTTTTAACTGATTTTAACTATGGAGTGACAGTTGCAGTGCACAAGATATAAGTCAATTTACTGCTTTGGACTACAGTTGTCATTCAATAATTAATATAGATAAAAAATGTTAGCTGTAGTCCCAGCCTAAGGGTATGACCACCCAACACTATCCTGACGTGGCTGTGGTTTAGTTCTGTGCGGCTGTACGAGCATGGGCTCTAATTAAACTACCGTATTTTTCGCTTTATAAGACGCACCCGATGTTAAGACGCACCCCAGATTTTAGAGTAGGAAAATAAGAAAAAATATTTTTCATCAGACCTCATATCAGACCCCCCCATAAATTTCAGGATATCACATCAGACCTCAGATCAGCCATTTCAGACCCCCATATCAGCCCCCATATCAGCCGACTGTGCCCCAATCAGACCTCGGATCAGCCCACTGTGCCCCCATCAGACCTCAGATCAGCCCACTGTGCCCCCATCAGACCTCGGATCAGCCCACTCTGCCCCCATATCAGCATGCAGCGTCAGGTCAGAGTGCACGCACTACGTCCTGACGCTGTACGCTGTCAGGACAGTGCAGCGCCACCAGGAAAAGACAGAGGAGCGCCAGACATGGAGCAGAGCTGCAGCACAGGAGGGTAAGTATGTTTCCCCGCTCCCGGCACCTATTACATACTAGTGAGCGCTTCCATAATGTAAAGTATTCGCTTTATAAGACGCATGGCCATTCTCCCCCTACTTTTGCGTCTTATAAAGCAAAAATACAGTAATTAGGACTGCACTGTTTAGTCTGTCTGCATTGTTAGTGGCCATACGGTATTGCGGGTGCAGTGTGGTCATTAACAATGCAGACTGACTAAACAGCACAGTCCTAATTAGTTAATCGGAGCCCGTTGCGGCCTGTACGGCCACCTGATAAACCGCAGCCGTTTCATGACCCTTAAGTTTCATACAATTCCTGTGTGCTGCAGCTATCACTTAATAGTTAAAATCTGCAAAAAGTCTAGTTGTAGCTCTGGCCTTAACCGGATGTGCCTACAACAAAATTTTTCAGACTGGCTCACCATGCCTACAAAATAATATTTATTAACTTTACCACCTTGTGGCTGAATAGTCATGATATTACTCAATACTATGTTTAATGAAGTAATTATTAAACTTAAAGGGGTTCTCCAGGAAATAAGAAAATGAAAATACTTAAATATTACTTTATAATAAATATATTCCCAAATACCGTTCATTGGTCATAATGGCTCTTTTTGTCTGGGGAGCAATCATTAGAAGAAACAAAATGGCCGCCGTCCTATTGATACACACAAAACCTGTCCGGATCACACAGAAAGAGAAGTTACTTCACAACACTGAGCTAAAGAGCTGCCTCATCCTCCTCTCCTGCTTGTCAAGAATTATGATCCAAAATATAGCTGATAAGAACTTTAGCTGAATCTCTGGGGAATTTAGTTCATGAGGAAACATGAAGTACAGAGAGGACGGACAGGACAGATTGTGGTGATATGGAGCTGGTGGTAATGGAGACTTCATACAAGTGCTGCAGCTCATTAGCCCCACCCTCTTCTCATGTCTCCCCACAAACTCCATTCCCCTGACATTTAACTGTATTCAGGATCATAATCCCTGACATGTAGAGTAGAGAGGAGGATGAAGAAGCTCTTTAGCTCAGTGTTGTGAAGTACTTGTCTGCTGCTTGATTAGGACAGGTTTTGTGTGGTCTAATAAGGAAGGCACCAATTTGTTTCTCCTGATGATTGCTCCCCAGACAATACTAGCCATTCTAACTAATGAAAGGTATTTGGAAATATATTTCATGAAGTAATATTTAAAGGGGTTGTCTGGGTTCACAGCTGAACCCGGACATACCCCTAATTTCACCCAGGCAGCCCGCCTGACTAGGGCTAATTAGCGCAGGGCAAAGGCATTTAGCCCGGTTCCGGTGACGAACTGGGCTCTGCTGGGCGGAGGCTTCCGCCCAGCAGTGAGCCAGGTGACGTCACCGGCGCTGATGGGCGGGCTTTAGCGCGGCCCTAGCCAGTAAAACGGCAGTGTGTATAATGTAAACAAAAAACCCTTGCCCTAGTCGGGCGGGCTGCCTGGGTGAAATTAGGGGTATGTCCGGGTTCAGCTGTGAACCTGGACAACCCCTTTAAGTATTTTCATTTTCTTAACTCCCGGAGAACCCCTTTAAGTAAGGTAATTGCTTCTATACTATAACGTAAAAAAGAAAGTATTATGTACAACAGTTGTGGAACCACTGTGTTAACTGATTTAACTTTGGGATATTCCTGAGGGTGTTATTCTGGCAGCCCCCTGGTTTTAACCCTTATATAGGGATCTAGTCTTTGCTGCAGGAAAGCCACGAGGCTGCTACTTCTTGGAAAAGTCCTGGAGTAGTTGGCAGCTGGGATCCGAGACACTGGTGTAAAGCACTAAGGAACCAGGCAATACTTTTGTAGTCAGAACCAAGCCAAGGCCAAGCAGGCAGAGTACATACTAATCTGAGAAACAGTCCCAAATCAGAGCAGGTGGCACAGGGTCAGAATCTATTGGTATAATAGGCAACTTGCAGAAGAGAAACACAGGCACAGACAAACAGACCAGGGCAACAGGCACAGGTCATGTCAAATGGCAAACAGACAGACTTGGGAGTCAGACGGAACACAGTCCACAGACAAAGATTTTAGCTCCTTCATAGGATCCAGTAGACTAGAAAAACCAGACAGAACCTGTTGCTGAGGCAAGGGATAGGACACACAACACAGAATATATAGCAGGGCTGATTAACCCATTAGTCAAGCAGGTGCACACACAATCCAAGGAGCATTAACTCATGTAGTATTACAGAGAATAAATGAGGGCTAAACACTAGCAATGCTGCAAAGTAGGTTGCAAGCACTGGCGTAACTATAGGGGTCGCAGCGAGGCAGTTGCGACCGGGCCCTAAGCCAAGGGGGCCCAGAGGGTCCCCCATGCCAGTGGTGCTCTACTGTTCCCGTTATAAGATGCAGTGCATCTTATAAAGGGAATAGTAGTGAACGCTTCCATAACAGAAGCGCTTGCAAGTATGCAGGAGGAAGGGGAGTGAAGCGCTGGTAGCGCTGTACAGTACTTACCCCTCCTCCTGCTCTCTCCTCCTGAGGCCCGCGCTGCTGTCTCCTGGCTGCCTGCAGCATCAGGATGTACAGAGCGCACTCTGACCTGACGCTGCAGGAGGTCAAGTGACTGCAGCGCGAGCCCGGGAAGAGGTGAGAGCGGGGAGACAGCAGGACCAGGAGAGGAGTGACACAGGAGAGGTAAGTTTATTTATTTGTTTTATAGTCTGACTGGGGTCTGAGGTTCTAATGAGGGTCTGATTGGGGTTTGGAGGTCTAATGGGGGTCAGATATGGGGGTTTGGAGGTCTAATCGGGGTCTTATATGGGGGTCTGGAGATGGGGGTGGTCTCATCTGGGGTGTGATATAGGGATGTGATCTGAAAGGTAAGGAGGTATTGTTTTTCTGTGTGGTACCAGTATTTTCAGGGGGACTGTTTCTGCAGTATAGTATTGGGAGTATTAGGTGGAAACTTTATCATAACTGATAGGCTAGTTTCCTGGTGTAAAAAGGTAGCAGCTTTTGGTGTAAAATGTTCTACTTTTTGCACTTTTACTGCACGCTTGGCACTCTTCTGAAAAGCAGGCATGGCTTAGTAGGAGAGTGTTTTCTCATGCATTCCAGCAAATTTACATAATTTCCGGCAGAAACGGGCATAGAGCTCTAATCTACATCATATAGCCAGTGTACATTTCACTTTCTGGCACAGTTAGAGGGTGTTTCCAGGATTACTATGGTATTTTACAGATAAAGTATGCTCATGTAGTGTGTACCTCATGTACATCTTTCCCATGATTTTTTTTTTCAATTTGGACTTTTGTGACCCATTTTCACAATGTAAACAAATCCCTCTGGTTTATTTCCATCCTGTATGTTGCACATCAGTCTTGATAACATTTACACCCTATTCACATGTGTCTGAACTGTAAGGGTCTGACCGCTGGGCCCTTGCCTATCAAGGGAACAGGGGCCCTGGGTCCCCCAGTTTGAAAGGCACAGTGGTAAAGTATGCACACAGCTTTTCCAATCAACTCTAGGGCAGTGCCGTAAGTAGGCAACCGCGTTTACTTGGCTAATTTTGGTAGCCCATACAGTTGAATGGTGCAGCACTGTGAATGGGTGACTACTGCTCCATTTACTAAAACTGATGCCTGAAAGCATAAGAATAGGGGCCCTGTGTTCCCATGTCTAAATTTGCCTCTTGAAAGTGGCGAGGATGGTGTAAAAATGCCCATGTGACAAAATATTGGCTCAGGGTCATTTAAAAAGCCGCAAAAATTCATCTTGCCATAAACTGGCATAAAAATGTTCATAAATGCCCTGCCGTATCAGTCCATAAAGAGTCCATGCACACAGTATGGCATGGTTAGATCTCATCAGAACCAAGGGGTAAATTTATCAAAACTGGTGTAAAGGAAAACTGGCTCAGTTGCCCATAGCAACCAATCAGATTCCACCTTTCATTTTTCAGAGCTCCTTTGGAAAATGAAAGGTGGACTCTACTTGGTTGGGCAACTAATCCAGTTTTCCTTTACACCAGCTTTCATAAATCTCTCTCTAGAGAGTGATCAGGCAGCCTAGCAGTAATACTGCAGTCTGCATCAATAATGGCTTTCGCACTCCACATTTTCTCAGTTAGCTACTAGATTCCTGTGGTTCATGTCAGATATAATAATTGTACAATTCCAGGCTGTTTTATCTCTTCACGGTCTGTCCTCACATTTGGACACCTTGGTTCACTTCAATAATACCACCTGCTCCAGCTAATGACAGAGCGCCGGTCAGAGACTGACGCCTTTGGCTCTCCTGACATAGTGGTAGAGAACATTAAATTACAGGCTCATCGGTGTTCAGGACAGAGAGGTAATGACTCACTAATGAATCACTGCACCGACAGCATTTAGATCAAAGAGACCCCTCTCTAGAGGCTTATATCTCCTAATTTATTGTCACTACTACCGGTAGTTATAACAACATGCACAGATATCCTGGCACATTACTGGCCATTTATATTCCTGATATTTCAGAAAAAGGAATTTTATGGAAAAGGAACTAATAGTGAGCCATGTTCTATATCATTAAAGGGGCTTCCAGGATAAGAAAAACATGGCTGTTTTCTTTCAAAAAAGAGCAGTGCACCATCCATGTGGTATTGCAGTTCAGCTCCATTCACTTCATTCATTCTCGCTTAGTTACTATAGCACACACAACCGATAGTATGGACAGGTGCGGTGCTCTTTTTGTAAGGCCCTTTTCACACGAGCAAGTTTTCCGCGCGGGTACAATGCGTGACGTGAACGCATAGCACCCGCACTGAATCCTGACCCATTCATTTCAATAGTTCTGTGTACGTTTTTTTTCACGCATCAGTACTGCGTTGCATGAAAAACGCAGCATGTTCTATATCCTGCGTTTTTCACGCAGCCCTAGCCCCATAGAAGTGAATGGGGCTTCAGTGAAAAATGCATTGCATCCTGAAACAAGTGCGGATGCAATGCGTTTTTCACTGATGGTTGCTAAGAGATGTTGTTTGTAAACCTTCGGTTTTTTATCACGCACATGAAAAACGCATCAAAACACATTGCACCCTCGTGGAAAAAAACGCATCAAAACTGAACGCAATCGCAGACAAAACTGACTGAACTTGCTTGCAAAATGGTGCGAGGTTTCCTGAACGCACCCTGAGAAAATCCGTCACGCTCGTGTCAAAGGGGCCTAAGAAAACAGCCATGTTTTTGTTAACCTGGACAACCCCTTTAACATGATTCATTTGTAGGGTTTTCCCAGAATCAACCCTTTTACATACATGATCTATCAGCTCTCCTGACATGCCTGTTTTTAGTAAATGTTTGTTTTTCCCATAAAATAAAAATTATCCGGCAACTTTTCTTATAACTTTGCCTAAGGCCTCATGCTCCCGGCTGTATTTGTTATTGCGGACCCGCAAAACACAGATACCAGCTGTGTGCATCCCACATTTTCCCCTTCCGCGGGTCCCGCACTATGTAGAAAATTCCATTCTGGTCTGCAAAATGGAAAAGAATAGGATTAGAGATGAGCGAACGTGCTCGAAACAAACACTGTACTGCTCGGCTCCCCTGCGCTCGCATGGGCGCAGGCAGCCGCTTCCGTCATCCTGAGGAGGACGGAAGCGTCTGCCTGCGCCATGCGAGCGCAGGGGAGCCGAGCGGTACAGTGCTCGTTTCGAGCACTTTCGCTCATCTCTAAATAGGATATGTTCTATTTTTTTTTTTTTGCTGGGCCACAGAACGTATATACAACTTTTGCAGCCCCATTGAAATGAATGGGTGCCCATCTGATCCGCAAAAAATGCGGATCAGATGCGGACCGAAACTTCGGTCGTGTGCATGAGCCTTTATTCTGTTATCCCTTCTGTTATTCCTTCCGTCCCTGGTAAATGGGAAATGTCCATACATAGATCAATCAGTACTGACAATGTCGCAGTATAAGGACACGTCCTATTTACGTGACCACACACATATTTTCGCACATATTGCAGATTACAAACGGTTTTGTTTGGATTTGTGTGTATTCTCATGTGAAAATCATGCAGCATAATACAGTACCAGCAAAGCGTACAAGATTAAACAAATCTGATGTAGACTTTGATTTTTTTCTTTCATGTGGAAATTAACCTGCTGTGTGTATTTTGAAATCCACAGCATAGCAATTCTTTGTGCGGTTCTTCTGTGCAGATTTCACCTTTTTCAATGGAAGGGTGAAATATACAGAAAAATCGCATGAAATCTGAACTAAAAACTGCAAGCAACAAATGCGTTTCTAATTGCAGCAACGCAGTTTTGTATTCCAAAACTGCATCAGGAAACCTGACCGCGTGCCCTAAGCGAGCATTTATATGGGATGTATTTGACCAAGTGTTCAAAGCAGGCCCAAAAAATTGTGGCAAAACCACAACTTGTACAGGTAAAGTTCATAATTTCAGTGTGCTATAAAAGCCAGGGATCTGAAAACTACAGCAAGTCGCAGTAAAACTAAGTCACACCCTAGCAGGGGTAGGGAACCTCCGGCTCTCCAGCTGTTGTGAAACTACAACTCCCAGCAAGCATACTCGCTCTGCTCTTCTAAGAACTCTCATAGAAATGAATGAAGCATGCTGGGAATTGTAGTTTCACAACAGCTGGAGAGCCGGAGGTTCCCTACCCCTGGCCACCTGCATGTGTTGCGAATTATGCAGTTTTTTCCACACAGATTCTTGTGTGGAAACCACAGCGTGATACAGTACCAGCAAAGTGAAGGAGATTAGACAGATCTCATGTACATTTTTTCCTTCCATGATGAAATTGACCTGCTGTGTGGATTTTAGTGCGTATTTCACCGTTTTCAATGCAAAGTGTGTGATCAGGACAAAACTGCATCAAAATCCGCAAGTAAAGCATGGTTTTGGAGAGGATTTGGTGCAGAAAAGCATGGAAATTTTAGCAGAATTTCTGTTTGTAAACCTGCATCCATTAGCAGGTACCCTAAGAGTAATTTCACAGTTTCTTTGGGGCTTTGGCTGTTTTTAAGATTTTGCGCAATTTTTCTTAAGTTTTGTTATGTGTCCAGATGTTTAAACTCTATTGTACATTATCAAGTGTATTACAAAGCATTTTTCATGGCCTTATTTTGTACATATCTATAGGGATGTACTCAAACACTGCAGATTTTGTTGTAGAATTTTCTTCAACTGAAAATCAGTTTCTTTCACCTGAGTGGAGCTTACAGAAATCCATGTGCTTGCCACGCCAGTGAAATGAATGGAATTGATTTTCAGTTGCGGAAATGTCTACATCAAAATCCACAACATATGAGTTCATCCTAGAAATTGGAGAACAGCAGAAAAAAAACTTTTGTTAAAATGCAGAAAAATATGCTAAAAACGAAAATACAAAAAATATCTCTATGAGGAAAGCTTTAAAAAAAAAAAAGAAAACCTAGACATTTTGGATATGTATACTTCTAACTTTGAAACAGATATCCCACAAAGGAAGGAAAACCAAGCAAAATGGTGTCCCATCGTACAGATCACCAGATCCACCCTATTAAGTAGCCCCTGATCTTAGGGAGACCAACTGCAAAAAACACAGTTAAGCCTCATTTAAGAACCTCAACACAGCTAACCAAAGTGCAAAGCTCCCTGGGAAACAGAACTATGAAAAATGACTGGGTTATGGGTCTTCAACACCGAAAACCAAGCAAAGGGGTGTCTGTGGATGGAAAACTGGCATAGATCTTCCCCTGTCACATCGTTAAGGCTTGTAAAAGAGCTGGATCTTGACATAGGAGCCACTTCATATGGTGGATCTGGTGATCTCTATAATGAGGACACCCCTTTGCTTGGTTTTCTGTCCTTTGAGGGATATCTGGCGTTCACTGTGTTGAAGACCCATAACTGGGGCTCCACGGTTATTTTGCATATTACTGCTTCCCAGGGAGTCTCAGATGAGGCTCCGCAGTGTTTTTTTTTTTTTTTAGGTGGTCTCCCTAAGATCAGCTATTATTTTGTCTAACTTGGAGAAGGTCCTCTTCTGTTCTGCATGACTCTGCTCCAGAGCACAAAGGTCCATAAATGGAATGGTTGGGTGAGTTTGGTGTGGAAGAACGTGACTGGAACCTGCTGCAGTTTACATACAGGAATCATGCCAAGAAGGTGCCAATGCAGTTTTGTATAAACCACAGCACACATTTCCCATTGGCTAAGTAATGTATATATTATATAGTACCAAACTTGTTAAAATAGTTTTATTATAACTTTACCAGGATACAGCATCATTGCTTAAATTTATCTATTATAGGTCAGGCGAGATCATACACAGATGAAGCAGAAGCATATTTCCTATGATGTGACCATTCTAAATACTATATAATTGGTTCCGTCAAGCTTTTCATTGCAGCATTTACGAGGACACTCACACCACTTAGCAGGGTGGTGTGAACAGAAGCCCATAGACAAAGAGCCTGGAGTCAAGGACACTTGCTGTTCCAAGTAAAAGAGGCATTCATTAGTATAACTATGACTGCCATTATTACACCGTGATTACCATGGCAACTGCATATGTGTATGAATAGTTGACTTGAGTTTTCAAGAGGCGCACATCCATTCTTTTACTTATAAGCAGTTATGTCATGCAGAAGCTTATAGCTGAGCTAAAGTTTGGAGGTCTTTGTACCTATTAAGTAATGCACATAAATAGTTGCTTGGGTTGAAAAAGAACGAGTTCAGCCTTCCTCAGATCAATCATTAATTGCTAAATTATTTATAAACCTAAGGCCGCATTCACACGACCGTAGTACTACGGGTGCCGCCCGGCGTGTGTTCTGCAACATTCGCAACACACGCCAGGCGCCCCATTGAAAATGCCTATACTTGTCCGCAACATGTTCTATTTTTTTATGCGAAGCCGTACCGCTGCTGCCCACTCTCATAGAAGTGAATGGGGCCGCTTCTATTCCGCAATATTGCAGAATAGATGCGGACCCATTCACACGGTCGTGTGAATGGGCCCTTAAAGGGAGTCTTTCACCTAATCTGAGCGTTATAGACTGCCCAGATTAGGCTGTAGCCTACTTTCCATTTATCTCAACGCTACCTTTATTATAAATGTCCCTCGCTGGTATCGCTGAAAAAATACTTTTATAACTTATGCAAATTAGTTTCTTCAAGTGCCCGGAAGCGCTGTTGTTTCATTATGGAGCCCAGGCCCCTGGGCGATTTGCACTCAAACCCCTCCTATTTCACATCTCTGGCCAGTCTTCTTTTATTTTAATTACCTCCTCCTCCCGGTTACAAATATATCGTGTGAGCCGCTCATCCAGCACCCCGGCTCCTGCGCACTGCTCTGCCCACTGTGGGCAGAGGCACAGGGGCCTCCAGTGCGCAGGCGCCGGGCGCTGGATGAGCGGCGCACGCGATGTATTTGTAACCAGGAGGTAATTTTAATATAGGACAACGGGCCGGAGATGTGAAATAGGAGGGGTTTGAGTGCAAATCACCTGGGGGCCTGGGCTCCATAATGAAACAACGGTGCTTCCTGGCACTTGAAGAAACTAATTTGCATAAGCTATAAAAGTATTTTTTCGGCGATACCAGCGAGGGACAAGTATAATAAATGTAGCGTTGAGATATATGGAACATAGGCTACAGCCTAATCTGAGAAGTCTATAACACTCAGATTAAGTGAAAGACTCCCTTAATGTCATTTTTCATCACATGAGCATCTTTTTTTTTTTTATATAAATGCTGTTATAGTATCAGCTGCCTCTTAGGGTAGGCATTCATAGTGTCACGCGCAGGTGTGGGGGGGGGGACCAAACCAAGCGTAGGAGGGAAAGGAGATTAGACCTAGAAACAAAGGAAGGAAGATGGACACCTCCGACAGGAAACCCTGGACCCTCAATTCCTGTCTATCTACCAGTATGAACAGACCTCAAAGGTAGGCAAGTTCATACACAGGAATCTAAACACTGAACTGACCCTATAGGAACCTGGAACTAATGATAGGAATGAGTCTACCTGTTCCTCCAAAAGGAAGGACAAACAGGAGTCTCCCTAAGGCCTAATAACAAAACAACAGGAAAAAGTAACAAAACACACAGAAGGGAAAAGGAAACTTATCTTTCAATGAAGAAATGGAGGCTCCAGGATCTCAGCTAAGAACCAAACTACTGCTCACCACAACAACAACTGAAGCTATAAACCACAAGGAATAGTGGGAGAAGAAGCAATAAATAGGGGAGGGACAATTACCACACCAGGAACACCTGAGGGAAAAGGGTGTGGTAAATGCCAACAACAAAAAAGGAAAACATTATACCATGTGTCGCCAATCTGACAGACCTCCTGTTACCTGTCACATGAATGTCCATGACACATAGTCTGACTGCTACAACTGTAAAGAACCCTTTCCTAGGTTTTTGTCTAAATTGCTTTTCCTCCATGTGTCATGGTTGTCCTTAGTACAGTTCTTGAAAGCAATAAATCATGAGTCAGTTCTTCGTACAGACCACACATATACAAATATATGAGATCACTATGAACAAAACGTCCAAGTAGGACCAGGGGTGATCAGGACTTGAAAAAAACTAAAAACTAACAAACTGTCCATTTCATAATCATTTTGCATTGGTGTGTGCATCCATTTTCTGTCGGTCTTTCTCTTTTTAATGGCCATTTTGAATCAACTTTTAATTAAAAACAACCATTAAAAATGGATGCAGTTCATTGTTTGTTTTTTTTCATAAAAACTCAACTGAAGTGCCCTCAGTATTCCTAATGTCCCCCATAGTACTCCCTGGACATCAAATCCCCCCTTACTGCTCCCTCAGCATGAAAAATGTCCCTCTTAGTGACCCCAGAATATATAATGCCCCTCTTAGTGGCTCCCAGTGCATATAATGCCTATATATAATGCCCCTCTTAGTGGCCTACAGTATACACTCACCGGCCACTTTATTAGGTACACCTGTCCAACTGCTCGTTAACACTTAATTTCTAATCAGCCAATCACATGGCGGCAACTCAGTGCATTTAGGCATGTCGACATGGTCAAGACAATCTCCTGCAGTTCAAACCGAGCATCAGTATGGGGAAGAAAGGTGATTTGAGTGCCTTTGAACGTGGCATGGTTGTTGGTGCCAGAAGGGCTGGTCTGAGTATTTCAGAAACTGCTGATCTACTGGGATTTTCACGCACAACCATCTCTAGGGTTTACAGAGAATGGTCCGAAAAAGAAAAAACATCCAGTGAGCGGCAGTTCTGTGGGCGGAAATGCCTTGTTGATGCCAGAGGTCAGAGGAGAATGGGCAGACTGGTTCGAGCTGATAGAAAGGCAACAGTGACTCAAATTGCCACCCGTTACAACCAAGGTAGGCAGAAGAGCATCTCTGAACGCACAGTACGTCGAACTTTGAGGCAGATGGGCTACAGCAGCAGAAGACCACACCGGGTGCCACTCCTTTCAGCTAAGAACAGGAAACTGAGGCTACAATTTGCACAAGCTCATCGAAATTGGACAGTAGAAGATTGGAAAAACGCTGCCTGGTCTGATGAGTCTCGATTTCTGCTGCGACATTCGGATGGTAGGGTCAGAATTTGGCGTCAACAACATGAAAGCATGGATCCATCCTGCCTTGTATCAACGGTTCAAGCTGGTGGTGGTGGTGTCATGGTGTGGGGAATATTTTCTTGGCACTCTTTGGGCCCCTTGGTACCAATTGAGCATCGTTGCAATGCCACAGCCTACCTGAGTATTGTTGCTGACCATGTCCATCCCTTTATGACCACAATGTACCCAACATCTGATGGCTACTTTCAGCAGGATAATGCGCCATGTCATAAAGCTGGAATCATCTCAGACTGGTTTCTTGAACATGACAATGAGTTCACTGTACTCAAATGGCCTCCACAGTCACCAGATCTCAATCCAATAGAGCATCTTTGGGTTGTGGTGGAACGGGAGATTCACATCATGGATGTGCAGCCGACAAATCTGCGGCAACTGTGTGATGCCATCATGTCAATATGGACCAAAATCTCTGAGGAATGCTTCCAGCACCTTGTTGAATCTATGCCACGAAGAATTGAGGCAGTTCTGAAGGCAAAAGGGGGTCCAACCCGTTACTAGCATGGTGTACCTAATAAAGGTATTATATTTTTATTTTAATCCCTGAAAGGCCCTTTTTTTTACAGTGTACCTGTTTTTAAAAGCCGTTAGATGGACTCCTATATAAAAGGCAGTTAAAAACAGTCTCCATGATTTCAATGTCGTCCATCTGGCCATGAAAACGATCAAACACAGGATATGTCCTATTTTTTGACGGCCGCTATTCACTGGCCATTAAAAAACGTCCATGCAAATAGTCCTATAGATTCTAATTGGTTTTAAAAACAACCGTGTGATGGTCATTACAAAAATGTCCGTCAGACATCTGTTTCTCTCTCGTGTGAATAAGGCGGACACATTGCTTGGTTCAGTGCCAGGATCCCATGAGGGTCTCTCCCTTTTGTAAACATTTTCATACTCTATAACACAAAAAAATGTAAAAAACAAAAAAACTAAACTAAAATAGAAGCACAACCACTTTCCCCTTGCAACAACAAAATGTAAAATGGCAATTTTATGAAGTATGCCACCTCTTTTCTTATTGCTTTCTCTTTTGCCTCCAAGAATGTTTTCCTTAAGATTTTATGCCACCTATAGAATTCCATAAATGCTCAAGCCTCAGGTGTCCTCAGAGTTCCAGGAACACTCCATGCTGACCTCCTGCTCTGGATTTTGTCACAGTCTCTGATACATGGTAAAGGGCTATTCCGATGGTTAAAAGTTATCCCCTATCCACAGGACTCCATGATCACAATCTAATAGTTATCCTCTAGCCTTTAGACAGGGGATAAAGGTGTATTCCGATTGTTAAAAGTTATCTCCTATCCACAGGGCCCCATGATCACAAGAACGGGCATACCATATCAATCAGAGCTCCCCAAAATGAAAATAGCGTCAGGTTGGGCATGCAAACTGCAGCTCCATAAATCTCTCCGGAAATATCCGAGCACTGTACTCTGCTGTCTCTGGAACTCCCGCAGAGATGAATGGAGTGGCAGGGAGCATGCTTGACCTGCCACTCCTTTCAATTCAGGCCACTCCAAGGGGGTATTGGGTACCCATTCTCGTGATCAGTGAGGGTCCCAGCAGTAGGATTCCGATCAATCTAATAGTTATCCTCTAGCCTTTAGACAGGGGATAAAGGTGTATTCCGATTGTTAAAAGTCAGTGGGGTTGTCCGGGTTCAGAGCTGAACATGGACATAACCCCTTCTTCACCCAGACAGCCCCTTTAAGTATGAAGTCCTCTGAAGTTTAAAGAGGTCCTGTCACCTTTCCTGTCTGTTTTAACAATTTCTTGCATTCCCCATGTAATAACAATTCTGGAGCATCTATTCTTATGATTCTATGTTGTGCTATTCCTTTATTATTCTTTCTGGAAATTATGAATGAATTGCTAGCAATTTGTCCCTGCACAGTCTGACATTATCCAATCAGTGCTGCCAGACACTCCCCCAACTAGTCACTCCCTTCTGGACCTTCATTGCAAACTGCTAGTAATTCATTCATAACTTCTAGCAGGAATAATAAAGGAATGACACATCACAGAGTCATAAAAATAGATGATCCATGTACACAGACCCATTGAAATGAATGGGTCAGGATTCAGTGCGGGTGCTATGAGTTCACGTCATGCTTTGCACCCGCACGGAAAACTCATTCGTGTGAAAGGGGCCTTTAGGCTCTGTTTACATCCTGACTGCTCTTTACATTTTGTGTATATGCTGGAGAAGCCTCCCAATTAGAGTTGAGCGAACGTGCTCGTAACGAGCACTGTAGTGCTCGGATCCCCTGCGCTCACATGGCCACAGGCATCCGGATCCGTCCTCACCTGACTGTAAGTCAATGGGGGCGGATCCATTTGGTATGACACACGAGTGTGTCATACCAAACGGATCTGTCCCCACTGACTTGCAGTCGGGTGAGGAGGACAGATCCGGATGGCTGTGGCCATGCGAGCGCAGGGGATCCGAGCACTACACGTTCGCTCAACTCTACTCCCAATACATGCTGTATGACATATGTTACCCATAGTTCCAGTGTCACCAATAAAAAAAAAAAACAATAAAAAACATATACCGCATGGTACAGGGTTTTTTTTATTTTTTATTTTTGCAGTGTCTGAGTGTATAGGAAAACACAGCAGACTATACAATAAGTCATTTTGTGATGGTGAATTCATAACTTGGATATGCCGGTAGTTCTCCTTTAAAAGTAAGGAGGTGGATGTTGTAAATGTTTGACAGATTGAACATCTCACCTACTATTAATAGTACTTGGTGGACATTTTTAATACTTGATAACTTGATAATATATTGCAGAAAATCAAAAGTAGAGAACAGAACATACAGCCAAGCTAATTAAACCAAATAACTTCTGTGCTATCTAGATAAATGCAAATGTATCCAAATGATTACCAGCTTATTAAAATAATTGGACCAAATAGAAAATTCCAGGACCATGTACAGACACAAGTGTACAATACAGTCACCAGTATAGGGGTTGCAGTTGCAACAGAAACCCCCCTTGCTAGTGGCGCTGTATTTTTCACTTGATAAGATGCCTAGTAGTTGTCCTGTTTGTTCCCTAGTTATTGTAATTTTTTTTCTAGAACCGGAGGGTCACTTTTAGGGATGAGCGAATTGACTTCGCCAAAGTCGATTCACATAAAACTTAGTTCCAATACTGTACAGAGCAGGAGCTCCGTAAAGTATTAGAATGTATTGGCTTCGATGAGCCGAAGTTATTGCTTCGAGAAGTCTCGCGTGACTTTGCGTAATAACTTCATAAATTAATTTGTACTGTAAAAAAACATTTCCCGAAATCGGGTTTGGTTCAAAGAGGTACCGTGGAACCGAACCTGAGTTCGGGAAATGTTTTTTTACAGTACAAATTAATCGGAGTCAATACATTCTAATACTGTACGGAGCTCCTGCTGGAACAAAGTTTTATGCGTATCGACTTCGGATGTTTCATCCCTAGTCACTTTAATTACTTAAACAGTTTACTCCATAGTTTCCAGTTTTTACTAGTGATCCACTGAATCATATGCTTTCTGTATTTCTGTGTCACATTATTAATGTCACTGTAAATTAATTTTCCTAGCATGGGCGTCTTTAGTCCATTCAGGCCAAAAAATTGAATGTACATTTTGCCACATTTCAACCCACTGTAATTAAAAATCATAAAACATGTTTCATCTTGGCCTGCGTCATCAAGAGTATAACGACTGTGTACAATTCAAGAAAAATAAGGAAAACTGGCTTACGACTATGGCATCACTCTGTTTGGCAAATGCACTTTTTGTCAATATTTATTACATAGTAACATAGTTTATAAGGCCGAAAAAAGACATCTGTCCATCCAGTTTGGCCTGTTTTCCTACAAGCTGATCCAGAGGAAGGCAAAAAAACCCTGTGAGGTAGAAGCCAATTTTCCCTACTTTAGGGGAAAAAATTCCTTCCCGACTCCAATCAAGCAATCAGAATAACTTACTGGATCAATGAACCATCTCTAGTAACTATAACCTGTAATATTATTACCCTCCATAAATACATCCAGGCCCTTCTTGAACTCTTTTAGTGAACTTACCATCACCACCTCCTCAGGCAGAGAGTTCCATAGTCTCACTGCTCTTACCGTAAAGAATCCTCTTCTATGTTTGTGTACAAACCTTCTTTCCTCCAGGTGCAGAGGATGTCCCCTCGTCATAGTCACAGTCCTGGAGATAAATAGATCATGGGAGAGATCTCTGTACCGACCTCTGATATATTTGTACATAGTTATTAGATCTCCCCTCAGTCGTCTTTTTTCTAAAGTGAATAACCCTAATTTTGAATCTTTCTGGGTACTGTAGTCCACCCATTCCAGTTATTACTTTAGTTGCCCTCCTCTGAACCTCTGCTCTGCTATGTCTGCCTTGTTCACAGGAGCCCAGAACTGTACACAGTACTCCATGTGTGGTCTGACTAGTGATTTGTAGAGTGGCAGGACTATGTTCTCATCACGGGCATCTATGCCCCTTTTGATGCAACCCATTATCTTATTGGCCTTGGCAGCAGCTGTCTGACACTGGTTTCTGCAGCTTAGTTTGCTGTTCATTAAAATTCCTAGGTCCTTTTCCATGTCAGAGTTACCCAATGTTTTACCATTTAGTATGTACTGGTGACTTGCATTATTCCTTCCCATATGCATAACCTTACATTTGTCAGTGTTAAACCTCATCTGCCACTTCTCTGCCCAAGCTTCCAGTCTATCCAGATCCATCTGTAGCAGTGTACTGTCCTCTTCTGTGTTAATTACTTTACACAGTTTAGTGTCATCTGCAAAAATTGATATTTTACTGTGCAAGCCTTCTACAAGATCATTAATAAATATATTGAAGAGAATAGGGCCCAATACTGACCGCTGTGGGACCCCACTAGTGACAGTGACCCAATCTGAGTATGTACCGCTAATAACCACCCTCTGTTTTCTATCACTGAGCCAGTTACTTACCCACATCCAGACATTTTCTCCCAGTCCAAGCATTCTCATTTTATATACTAACCTTATTGAATAAAGAGGAATATTAAAATCACATTGATGGTGGAATATATAGGATAATTGCTGTAGTAAAGGGTTTATTTATGAAGTGATTTACCCTTGTTTAAATCATGAAGCTCAATACTATTCAGGAGTTTGTACTGAGAATCTGGAAACGTATTTATTAGCTCTAGAAACACAAGAGCCAATTTCACGACATGTGAGAATTGTACATGAGTTACATTCACGGTTTTGAAAATTTGGGGTATTGGACAAGTAAAGCTGGCTCCAAGGAAAGGCAAATTAGATTTTCAAGTTAAAGGGACTCGCCAGGGACTCAATGAAGATTACCTGCCATATTTAGTTTTATTCAGTCTTATTAGTAACTTATGGGGGAATTTATTAAGACTGGCATTTTAGACATTGGTCTTAAAAAAGCCCCTGCTCTGGCGGTGGATTGCCAAAGTTATGCAGAGGCGCTGGCCTTTACATAACTTCGGCGGATCCACTGCCGCTTCTAATTGTAAGACAGCTTCCTAGCCGTCTTAGAATTTCGACCATTTAGAAAATGATGAATGAGACAGGCCTCCTGGCCTTCCCTGCCCATGCCACACCAAATTTTTTAGACCTGATGTGAGCGGGGAAAAGTCGCTGCAATCTGCTCCTGAAATATGCCTAATAGTGTCATATTTCAGGTTAATAAAAGACCCCCTTAGAGTTTTACTTGAAGTCTACAAAAGACATAGTGGGATTCATAATATGAGTTTTATGTAATTGGTATAGGCCCCCTTTGGTCTAAATCTACAATATCTGAGGATTAGATTTATACAGTGCCTTGCGAAAGTATTCCCCCCCCCCCTGGAACTTTTCAACCTTTTGCCACATTTCAGACTTCAAACAAAAAGATATAACATTTTACATTTTTGGTGAAGAATCAACAACAAGTGGGTCACAATTGTGAAGTGGAACAAAATTTATTGGATTATTTAAACTTTTTTTGTAATAATAAAACTGAAAAGTTGGGCGTGCAAAGTTATTCGGCCCATTTACTTTCAGTTCAGAAAACTCACTCCAGAAGTTCATTGAGGATCTCTGAATGATCCAATGTTGTCCTAAATGACTGATGAAGATAAATAGAATCCACCTGTGTGTAATCAAGTCTCCGTATAAATGCACCTGCTCTGTGACAGTCTCAGGGTTCTGCATCATGAAGACCAAGGAACACACCAGGCAGGTCCATGATACTGTTGTGGAGAAGTTTAAAGCTGGATTTGTTCCCTGGCTGTGATGTTCTCCGATGCGATTGGATCGCGGCACAGCCAGGGAGGAGACGCCCATTGAGAAACCCTGGCGTCTCCTCCTCCCTGTTCCGATGCTCAGTATTAGCATACTGAGCACGAAAAATACAGGGGGGCAGAGTGGGGCGCAGGACCGCTATTTTGAAAAACCTGGCCGGGTGGCAGCAGCAGCGGGGGGTGCCCTGCAAGTAAAAGTATTTAGCAACTCTAGTGTAAAAGCATGAAAGGTCCTCTTTAAACATCCCAAGGAGCACTGTGCAAGCGATCATATTGAAATAGAAGGAGTATCAGACCACTGCAAATCTACCAAGATCCCGCCGTCCCTCTAAACTTTCATCTCAAACAAGGAGAAGACTGATCAGAGATGCAGCCAAGAGGCTCATGATCACTCTGGATGAACTGCAGAGATCTACAGCTGAGGTGGGAGAGTCTGTCCATAGGAAAACAATCAGTCGAACACTTCACAAATCTGGCCTTTATGGAAGAGTGGCAAGAAGAAAGCCATTTCTCAAAGATATCCATAAAAAGTCTCATTTACAGTTTGCCACAAACCACCTTGGAGACACACCAAACATGTGGAAGAAGGTGCTCTGGTCAGATGAAACCAAAATCCAACTTTTTGGAAACAATGCAAAATGATATGTTTGGCGTAAAAGCAACACAGCTCATCACCCTGAACACACCATCCCCACTGTCAAACATGGTGGAGGCAGCATCATGGTTTGGGCCTGCTTTTCATCAGCAGGGACAGGGAAGATGGTTAAAATTGATGGGAAAATGGATGGAGCCAAATACAGGACCATTCTGGATGAAAACCTGTTGGAGTCTGCAAAAGACCTGAGACTAGGACGGAGATTTATCTTCCAACAAGACAATGATCCCAAACATAAAGCAAAATCTACAATGGAATGGTTCAAAAATACACGTATCCAGGTCTTAGAATGGCCAAGTCAAAGTCCAGACCTGAATCCAATTGAGAATATGTGGAAAGAGCTGAAAACTGCTGTTCACAAACACTCTCCATCCAACCTCAAAGAGCTCGAGCTGTTTTGCAAGGAAGAATGGGCAAGAATTTCAGTCTCTAGATGTGCAAAACTGATAGAGACATGCCCCAAGCGACTTGCAGCTGTAATCGCAGCAAAAGGTGGCGCAACAAAGTATTAATGCAAAGGGGCCGAATAATTTTGCACGCCCCACTTTTCAGTTTTATTATTACAAAAAAAGTTTAAATGATCCAATAAATTTTGTTCCACTTCACAATTGTGACCCACTTGTTGATTCTTCACCAAAAATTTTAAATGTTATATGTTTTTGTTTGAAGACTGAAATGTGGCAAAAGGTTGAAAAGTTCCAGGGGGCCAAATATTTATTTATATATATATTTATGCATGTGTATAATTTAAAGGAGTTGTTCACCTTCAGGGGACCTTTCTGTCAGACCCCTCACATGGCCAGACCTGAAGAGGTAAGCATACTTACCTGTTGCCCACCCCTGAGTACCAACTCCTTCAATTTCATGCCGCTGCTTTGCTTCGGTCTCTGCGTGTCACCATCCTGTTTGATGAGGGTCATGGAGCCACTTCAGTTATTGACTGGCTGCAATGTGACGTGTCCCACATGTGTCATGTCACTGGATCAAGTGACACAGCAGCAACTGGGGTTCAAAGAAGGCGAAACCCAGTGGCGGGGAGTAGGGAGGTATGCTTCCCTCCACTGGTCTGGCAATGTGGGGGGGGTCTCACAAAAAGGTCCTCGAAGATGAACAACCCCTATAAGTATAATGACATTAGAAACCTTAACCACTTGCTTACCAACGCACGACTATGTATGTTGTGGAAGCAAGCTGTTAACTGCAACGCAACGTATAAAAGTGTTGCGTTACATTGTAATCTGCCGATGCCCATGGTGCTGCAGATCGCTGTAATCATGCGGTCATTAGACAGCTCTGGTCATAGTAAATCTGCTTGAGACCAGCAAAAGTGGTCTCACTGTGTGGCATCCTTGTAGCACCCTGCTACAACCATCCATTGCAGTGTAAATTGCAAACGCCGGCAAGGGAGTACTATTTTTGATGTAAGAGCGCCCCTGCTGGTTGTAATTTTAATTTGATTTGACCCCTTCCTGCCCTGACTGTAGCAGGAAGGGGTTAATAAAAAAAATTCAAATAAAGAAAATCAAATAAAAAAGTTATAGCTAGTTACTAGTATTAGCACAATTATAGCAAACTTCATACACACACATGTATGCATTTCCCCCTTTTTCATTAATAAAAAAAAACTAAAAATAAATGTATTCATTTTAGCAGTAGTATAGTAGACTTTGTGTGTGTGTAAAATATACAAACGTACACACATTGTTTTTCCTTTTTGATTTCTTAAAAAAATGCAAAAATCTAGGTATTCATTTTAGCTATATTTAATATACTGTTTTTTTTCCACTTATTAAAAAAATAAAAATCAAAAGCTTAAAATGTCCAAATTTCCCCAAGATGAATACCTTAGGGTGACAACATAAAAAAGTCACTTAGGAAGAGCTTCTAATGCTTTGGCTGTGTACAACATCTGTACTGGCAGTACGATGCCATAGAACCAGCAATAGAAATATAGGCAGCCCAGATCCAAAATGTGCTCCAGTCTTTTGAAATCTTGCGGTAGGCCCAGCTAGTATATAAGTTACACAAATAACGTTCATTTTCATAATACAAAACATGGTAATGGTAATGGTTTTAGAAATGTTTTGTTTTCGAACCTTTTGTAACAGAAAGAAATTCATGTCATTTCCCGGCCAGGAGGTGGTCGGGAATATGTCTCATCTTGCCTTAGTAATGGCCAGATGAGGCAACCCCTTTAAATATTTTTTAAAAATATTCATTTAATGACACAAAAGAAAGGTGTCCTGTGAAAAATATCAAATACATGTAGGTTGGCTTAGAAAATAGTTATTTACAGTTAGATAGGCACATTGCTAAAACTGAAAAAAATTGGCCAGTGTAAGGCTACTTTCACAGCAGCGTTTTTCCTTTCTGGTATTGAGATCCATCATACCGTAGGAGGAAAAAGCTTCAGCTTTGTCCCCATTCATTGTCAATGGGAACAAAACTGAACTGAACGCACCAGAATACATTCTATTCCGTTTCATTTGGTTGCGTTTCCATGCCGGACAGAAAAACACTGAAAGCAGCGTTTTTGAGTGCATCATGGGGTGCAGGGCAAGACGGATCCAGCATGAAACACAATGTAAGGCCTCTTTCACACTAGCGGCAGCACGGATCCGTACTGCCGCTGATACATGTGTGGAGCCGGAGCAGCGGTCCGGCCCCACACATGTTGACACAGACATTGGGACAAGACACAGACAAACATACATACATACACACACATACATACACACACACACATACATACATACTTACATACTCCAGCCAGGGACGCCGGCAGCACGTCTTCGCGCGCCTCCTGCAAGCAGTGATGACGATTCCCCACAGCGCCCTCTGCTGGGCGCAGTGGGGAAACGTCATAGCTGTGCGCAGGAGGCGCGTGAAGACATCCTGCCAGCGTCCCTGCATGGAGTATGTGAGTATGTATGTGTTTGTGTGAGTATGTATGTATGTCTGTATGTATGTGTTTGTGTGAGTATGTATGTATGTCTGTCTGTATGTATCTCTGTAGCCGGATCCGGAATGACCCCACATTGCAAGTCAATGGAGGACAGATCCGGATTACTGGTGTGTCACACCAAACGGATCCGTCCCCATTGACTTGCATTGGGGGTCATTCCAGATCCGTCTTGGTGCGGATGCCTGGACCGGAGAGAAAACCTTTTTGCTGATCCAGCAAAAACGTAGATGTGAAAGTAGCATGAGGAAGGGGGTAAACACTCCAGTAATTTAGCGATTAAGTCATTACAATTAGAGATGAGCGAGCACTAAAATGCTCGGGTGCTCGTTATTCGAGTCGAACTTTTCCCGATGCTCGGGTGCTCGTTTTGAATAACGAACCCCATTGAAGTCAATGGGAGACTTGAGAATTTTTTGCAGGGGACCAAGGCTCTGCCTAGGGAAGGCTGGGTGAAAACCTGGAAACCTCAGAAAATGATGGAAACACCACGGAAATGGACAGGAAACAGCAGGGGCAGCATGCATGGATGCCTCTGAGGCTGCCTAATCCCACCATTACCCCAAATTCTCAGGCAGCAGCCTGGTGGTTACCCTCATGGCAATTGTGCTCACCCAGACAAAGAAAGGCGAGGCACATGCCCATCACGTTAGGGAAGCACCCAACTAGGTGCAACGAAGGTCCATCACCGCCAATTTTCAGGGACACGGTAATGGTGACCCACTTAAAAATGCTGCCTGACAACCTGGCGGTGAACCCCTGATTGTCTGTCTTTCAATAAGATTGCAGTGTAAAGCATGGTGGTGAGCCTCAGTAATAAGATTGCAGTGTAAAGCATGGTGGTGAGCCTCAGTATGACTTTTTAGATGGAGATTGCATGTGGTCACGTACTCCCTGGAACCCCATAGTCACCCCTTCTCTGATGTGCTACCCCAGAACATTCTCTGCCCCAATTCGCAAGACCTTTTGCAGTCGCAGTGTGCTGACAGTGGGGATTTACCAGTGTTGTCTGAGGAGGTGGTGGACAATGGCGAGACACAGGTGTCGGGGGGGTGAGGTAGTTGTATGGGAAGCAAGTTACAGTGGGGACTCCTTGGGGGGACTTTCTCATGATGGGACAAATTCAACTTGGGTGGATCAGGCACAGGAACAGATCAATTTTTTTTTTGTGTTTATTTAACTTTTATTTAGCACAAATAACCACAGATATTTATTCGTTATCTTCGCTGCGCAGTCTGGCATTGGGGTTCGTCACTTTGATGGCGAGCTGTGCCGCTCTCTCCACAATGGTCTTTCGGTTCTTTGAGGAGACGTTGAGGAGATCAGTGAAATTCAGTGAATGACGACGCAGGACCCCAACTTAAAAATTTAGCATCAACCGGTACAGTCGTAAATTATGAGCTTGATCAAGTGTGGCATGTGTTCTCTGTATTCTTCTCAGTTTATTACCGTATATGGCAGCTATCCGGAAAAATAGTTTGGAGAGAGAGAAAGATAGGAAAAAGACGTAAATTGTTTGGAGAGAGGGCCTGTAGGTGGACCTCCGGAAAAATTGTTTGGAGAGAGGGCCTGTAGGTGGACCTCTGGAAAAATTGTTTGGAGAGAGGGCCTGTAGGTGGACCTCCGGAAAAATTGTTTGGAGAGAGGGCCTGTAGGTGGACCTCCCAAAAATTTTTTTGGAGAAAGGGCCTGCAGGTGGACCTCTGGAAAAATTGTTTGAAGAGAGGGCCTGTAGGGGGCCCTCCTGAAAAATTGTGGTAAAAGAGTGCCAGTTGGACCTCTAAAAAATTGCTTTTTTTTGGTCAGCGTTAAGCAAAGACGACATGGAGGAGGAGGAGGAGTAGGAGGAGTAGAGAAGAGGAATCGGATACATAAGTAATGTTAATCTTTAGCTGCTTTCCCCCAAAGGAGATTTGAATTCCGGTGAAATCCAGGCTTTGTTCATTTTAATAAGCGTCAGCGCTGTCAGTTGACAGGCGTGTACGCTTATCGGTGATGACGCCACCAGCTGCACTGAATACCCACTCTGACAGCGCGCTAGCGGCAGGGCAGGCCAGCACCTCCAAGGCGTACAGCGCCAGCTCAGGCCACGTGTCCAGCTTTGAAACCCAGTAGTTGTATGGAGCAGAGTGATCGCTAAGGACGTTGGTATGGTCAGCTAGGTACTCCCTCACCATCTTTCTGTACAGCTCCCCCCTACTCTGCCTAGACTGGGGACAGGTGACAGTGTCTTGCTGGGGTGACATAAAACTGGCAAAGGCCTTGGAGAGCGTTCCCCTGCCAGTGCTGGACAAGCTGCCTGCTCGGCTCCTCTCCCCCGCTACTTGGCCCACAGAACCATGCCCTCTGCCGCTAGCGGCGTCACATGGGAGGGATTGTTTCAGCTTGTGCACCAGGGCCTGTTGATATCTATTCACTCTCATACTTCTTTCCTCTGCAGGGATGAGAGTGGAAAGGTTCTGCTTGTACCGTGGGTCCAGGAGAGTGAACACCCAGTAATCAGTGTTTGAAAAAATGCTTCTAACTCGAGGGTCACGGGATAGGCAGCCTAACATGAAGTCTGCCATGTGCGCCAGAGTCCCAACACGTAAGAATTCCCTCTCCTCACTGGCCTGACTCTCCATTTCCTCCTCCAAGTCCTCCTCTTCAGCACGAGTCCCCCTCCATACACGCTCAAGAGTTAAGGACTGAGCACTGGTACCCTCTACTGTCTCGCCGACATTCTCCTCCTCTTCCTCCTCATCCTCATCCCCCTCCTCTGATACGCGCTGAGAAACAGACCGGAGGGTGCTCTGGCTATCAAGCGATGTATCTTCCTCCACCATCTCTTGTGACATGCGCAAAGCATCCGACTTGATGCTGAGCAGTGAGTTTTTCAACAGGCAAAGCAGCGGGATGGTGAGGCTGATAATGGCGGCATCACCGCTGACCATCTGTGTTGACTCCTCAAAGTTGCTCAACACCTGGCAGATATCAGACATCCACGTCCACTCCTCATTGTAGCCTTGAGGAATCTGACTGACCTGACTACCAGTTCTGGTGGAAGTTGACATCTGGCAGTCTACAATCGCTCTGCGCTGCTGGTAAACTCTGGATAACATGTTTAATGTCGAATTCCATCTCGTGGGCATGTCGCACAACAGTCGGTGAGCGGGCAGTTGTAGGCGGCGCTGCGCTGCCCTGAGAGTGGCAGCATCTGTGGTCGACTTGCGAAAATGCGCACAGATGCGGCGCACCTTGGTGAGCAAATCAGACAGATTGGGGTATGTCTTGAGAAACCGCTGAACTATTAGATTGAACATGTGGGCCAGGCATGGCACATGTGTCAGTCTGCCGAGTTGCAGAGCCGCCACCAGGCTACGCCCGTTGTCACACACAACCATGCCTGGCTTGAGGTTCAGCGGTGCCAGCCACACATCGGTCTGCGCTGTGATGCCGTAACAGCTCTTGGGCGGTGTGCCTTTTGTCACCTAAGCTCAGCAGTTTGAGCACCGCCTGCTGGCGCTTACCCACGGCACTGCTGCTGCGCCTAGAGCTACCGACTGAAGGCGCCGTGCCCACGGATGGTAATTCGGAGGAGGAGGTGGAGGAGGAGGAGGGGGAGGAGGTGGAGGAGGGGGAGGAGGAGAAGGCATAGTACATCTGAGAGACCGTGACCGAGGTAGGCCCCGCAATCTTCGGTGTGGACAGTACATGAGCGGCCCCAGGGTCAGTCTCGGTCTCAGCCTCCACCAAGTTAACCCAATGTGCCGTCAGTGAGATATAGTGTCCCTGCCCGGCAGCACTTGTCCACGTGTCCGTGGTTAGGTGGACCTTCTCAGAAACAGCGTTGGTCAGGGCACGGATGATGTTCTCTGACACGTGCTGGTGTAGGGCTGGGACGGCACATCGGGAAAAATAGTGGCGGCTGGGGACCGAATACTGAGGGGCAGCCACCGCCATGAGATTGCGAAAGGCCTCGGTCTCTACCAGCCTATAGGGCAGCATCTCCAGGCTCAGCAATTTGGAGATGTGGACGTTGAGGGCTTGGGCATGTGAGTGGGTGGAACTGTATTTCCTCTTGCGCTCCAGCGTCTGCTGTAAAGACAGCTGAACGCTGCGCTGGGACACATTGGTGGACACTGAGGAGGATCGTGGAGGTGAAGGTGTGGTTTTCCGGCGGGAGGCGCTCATGCCGGGGTCCTGGGCAGGGGGTTGACTAGCAGAGGCAGCGAGTGACACAGGGGAAGGAGCAGTGATGTGACCTGTAGGAGGTGGTGAACGGCCTTGGTTCCATTGAGTGGGGTGTTTAGCACTCATATGCCTGCGCATGCTGGTGGTGGTTAGGCTAGTAGTGGTGGCACCCCTGCTGATCCTGGTGTGGCATAGGTTGCACACCCTTGGGTAACGTGGGTGGACTGCGTGGAAGACTGACTGGTGGACAAATTACTTGAAGCATTGTCTGCAATCCACGACATCAGCTGTTCGCACTGTTGTGGTTTCAACAGTCCTCTACCACGTGTCCCTGTAAGTGGAGACATGAAGCTAAGGAGTGTAGCTCTGCAGCGTTCCCCTGCTCCCTCATCAGCAGGTACTGTCTCACCCTGCCCAGGACCACGGCCTCTGCCCCCTGCAGTAATTGAATGCCCACGCCCTCGACCCTTAGCCCTGGGGTTCAACATTTTCTGTATATAAGTGTATTATATAAAAAATAAAAAATAAATGGGCCTGCTGTACTGAAACCCACAAACTTGTCCAGTCTGGTTGAATTAAGTGACGTACAGAAAGTGTCACCTGGACAGAAAATACGGATTGTAGTGAGTGTACTGAACTGTGACACACAGAATGGTTCCACGCAGCTGTGTGAAATGGATTTGTATCACTGAGCTAAAACAACAAAAAAACCTATTTTTTTTATATATTTTTTTTAGTTTTGTTTTTTTGGGAACGTGACGTGCAGAAACTATCGTAGAGCTAACTGACACCCTGCTGACGGTGGCTATTTTGACTGCGACCCAGACAAATGTCGCACAGAGATTTTTGGGATCAAGCTATATACGTGAGAGCAAAAGACCTGGTTGTATTAAGTGACGTACAGAAAGTGTCACCTGGACAGAAAATACGGATTGTGGTGAGTGTACTGAACTGTGACACACAGAATGGTTCCACACTGCTGTGTGAAATGGATTTGTATCACTGAGATATAACAATAAAAAAAAAACAGGGTTATATATGGCGATAGCTGCACTACTAGTGCCAGCCAGCCAAGCCAGGAGACAAAAAAAAAATTTTTTGTAGCCCTTAGAAGGGCTGTTGGGCTCTTTTTGGGTGATTCCTGCCTAACAGAGAACTAAACGCAGGCCCTAACACTCTCCCTGAAACGCAGCAGCTCTATCCCTAACAACATCCTGACAGCATCTGAGCCGAGCACCGCGGCCAGTCATTAGTATATTCCAGGGTCACCTGATCAGGCCAGCCAACCCCTGCTATCGACATGTAAGGGCCCCACGTGATGTACCCCAGAGCCTCCTGGCTTGTGATTGGCTGTGTTTATAGGCGCCAAACTTGCACGATGCAGAAGTTGCCATTTCCTCGAGCATGGCGAGATACTCGTCCGAGCAGCGAGCACTTACGAGTACCCTAATACTCGAACGAGCACCAAGCTCGGACGAGTATGCTCGCTCATCTCTAATTACAACTAATATAGAGATCACTATCAATCTACGCACTAGAAATTCTTCTTATAACCAATACCTCTACACCCAGCTGAACAGACCTATTGTTACCATTGTTTAGTTTTTATGGATGGGCACAGAAAAATTGCTTGTTCTGAGATTTTTGTTTATTGCAGTGGATTGAAGTGTGGCAATAGCGTGAACATTCAACTTCTTGGCCTGAATGGACCGCAGACACTGGGACTATGAAAATGAATTTCCTGTGACATTAATAATGTGACACTGATATAGTAAACACTATGAAGACACAGAAATCATATGATTCAGTGGATCACTAGCACAAACTGAAACTGGAAACTACTCAATAATCTGTTTCAGTTATTAAGACCCTCAGCTTGTGGACTCACACCTTGTACATAGACTCACTCTAGCATTATTTGTGGACTTTTTGTTTTTTACTTTTAAGTTCTTGAACACTAGACTGATATGAAAAAATTCTTTACAATATACAAAGAGAATATAAAAAAAAAAGAATATAAAAAAAAATCTATAAATATTCAACTTACTACCTTTACCCATTTTACAAATAAAAATAAACAAAAGAATAATTATTAGCATCACTGCATCCAAAATGCCTATAAAAGATATATAAGTATTACTCTCAAAAACAATTGAATAAAAAGTGATCAAAAAGCCACACACACACCCCAAGATGGTATCAATTAAAAATACAGATCAGCCCTCACACAACTCCGTAGACTTAGGCCTCTTTCACACTAGCGGCAGCACGGATCCGGTGGGTGAAGGGTCCCACAGCGCCCCCTGCTGGAGGGAGGAGGGAGCTGCGAGGGAAAAGTGCAAGGTTACTATTGTGTCACACAGAACGGATCCGTCCCCATTGACTTGCATTGGGGGTCATTCCGGATGCGTCTTGGTGCGGATGACCAGACCAGAGAGCAAACCGCAGCATGTTGCGGTTTGCTCTTTCCGGTCTGGAGACTGAAGAGAACTGAACAGAATGCTTTTAGGAGCATTCCGTTGTCTTCAGTTCAGTTTTGTCCCCCATTGACAATGTCCCCCTATGACGGAGCTCAATACCGGAATATATAAAAGCTAGTGTGAAAGTACAATTAATTAGAAAAAAGTTATGGGAGTCAGAATAAAATGATGCAAAGCTATACATTTTTTAAAGTATTAAAACACAAGAAAACTATACAAATGTGATATTGATGTAATTGTACTGACCTGGAGGGTGATTAAAACGTTAATGCATAGGCAATGCAAAGTTTTTGCTTCAATTCCACCCCATTGAGAATTTTTTCTCCAGCTTTCCACAATATTATATGCAATAATAAACGGTGCCATTAGAAAGTACAGCTCATGTCTCGTGGAAGGCATAGAGTAAAAATAAAAATGAAAAAACTTAAAAATCACTGCATCAGGAAGGGGCTATGCATACAAACAGACAAACAGATAATCTGCATTAGGAAACAAGACATTTATTGAACAGAGTAGATCAGGTGTCTGTTCAGATACCAGGTTAGCAAGAAGAGACACAAGGAGGTAATAGAGGACTGCAGAAATATACTACGCACTGGGTTTGTAAGCTATAATCATAGAAGCTGAGGCATGTGCAGTAGAGGGAGGTGTAGCTGTCCATATCTTACGTGGGCAGACTGGATCTACAAGTGGTAGACCCATTGCTTGTTAGTGGCTTGTCGTTCTGGCTCATTGGGCATGTGGAAAGAGGTTGTCAAGACGAGTTAATTCTTAGGCCTGTTTCACTTGACCGTGCTTGGTCCTGAAACCACGGTGCATGTGTTGCTGCATCTCCCACACCAATTGCATCATAGTGAGTTGATACAGTCAATTCCTATCCGACTGTATCAACTCACTATTGTACTGTACTCACATGATGTACAGTAAACCCAAGATCATATAGAAACCGACTATCAAATCACTATGATGCAATCCGTTCGGGCCAGGGGAACCATGGTCGGTCCAGGAGATGCGCCCAACACACGGGCAGTGTTTACCGGACCAAGCACAGTCATGTGAAAATCCCATAGTATATGAATAGTCAGAAATTATCTTGTTGCAGTGAAAACATTTTCTCACACAGAAATTTATGCTTGCTTACACCACTGATCATTTTAATGTGCGAGGTAGAACTGTATCCAGAAATTCCTGAAGGCTAGAGATTTTCTATCCTAAACAAAATGAGCTGCCGTTCTAAATAGAATATACAGTATTTTATCAATGGGATAGCTATGAATGTTTCATGTTGTACGTTCCTGGTTTAGGTAGTGGAATGTTCTCTCAGTAAATCCATAAGAAACACATTATATATAAAAATAAAATAATTCCACGGCACTCCCAGGGATGTGCATCAAAAGTGGTGTCTTTTATTAAGCAGACACCACTTTTGATACACATCCCTGTGAGTGCCGTGGAATTATTTTATTTTTATATATATAAAAACCTGTGAAAGGAAGCTCTACTGCCTGGACCTACTGTAAAACATTTCAGGGCACGTTTTATTGACTTGTCTTAACATTCTTCAGGTGGATAGTCAATTGGCCCTGCAATTTAACAAGGTAAAACTAACCATAGTCCCATAAAACATTTATTATCTTGTTTTCAATACCATTTCCTGTTGTAGTAGTCTTAAATGTATCATTAGTACTACAGCAGTAAAATATTCAAACTACTTGGGTCCACTCCATTAACATGGCCAAAGCAAATCACCTAGCTGCAGTTATTCTCTGTGTACTTTTGTTAACTTCACCGTGATTAGGTTTAAAATAAAGGTAGTTGTGTTTGGTCTAAAAGGTCTTTTATGCAGAGTGGTCACTTGTAAGGACCTTTTTCCTGATCATTGCCCTGAGTAAACATGTTCAGCAACAGCAAATAATAATTCACAACTTTTATCTCTTCAAAACAATAAGTAAAAAACAGCTGAGGCCAAATGCTCATCATCGATGGTCCAAAGAGGAAACCCATGCCTTATCGTCTTCCTAATGCAGCCATTTTTTCTGTGTGTTTCTTTTGCATCACCATATTCTGCTCTACAGAGCTGTGTAAAGACGCTTTGCAGGGTAATCCATCTCCAGAATTCCCATAGAACCGAATGGACCAGCTGCACATGTGCCCATCCGTCCATTTCAGGGTTAGGATACAGGGGGTATGGGGCCCCCCTTTTCATGATTGGTGGAGGTCCCAGTGTTAGGACCCCCACCGATCTAATAGTTACCCCCTATCCTGTGGACAGGAGACAACTTGTGATAATGATGACCTAGCCTGAGAATAAGTCATCATTATCACATCGACGGGGGTCCAAGTCCGGACATCCTCGCCGATCAGCTGTTTCAGGGCTGCTGCACTCTCCAGAGATCTGGTGAGTGATGCAGGCTCCAAGCATCTTTCCACGGACAGTGCCATACATCGTATAGTTGCAGTGCTTGGGGTCACAGTTCAGTCTTGAATGGGGCTGAGCTGTAACTAGGTCCTGTAACCAATGTACAGTGATGTCAGTGACGTAGGAAGAGGCTGCCGCGCTCAAAGCCTCTTGTAACAGCTGATCGGTGGGGGTTCTAGGTGTTGCCCCTACAAATTGGATACTGATGACCAATCCTGAGGATTAGGGCTCATGCACACGGCCAGTGCCGGCCCGTGGCCATATTGCAGCCCGCATCACGGACCCATTCACTTCAATGGGTCCGCAATCACGGAGATGCGGAGTGGAAGCACTGGCCGTGCCTCCGCACCGCAAAAAAAGTAGTGCATGCACCATCGGATGCGGATTGCGGACCCCATTCAAGTGAATGGGTCAGCGATCTGAATGCGGCGGCCCCACAGTCAGTGCCCGTGCATTGTGGACCACAAATTGCGGTCCACAGCACGGGCACTGACAGCACACGTTTGCCTCTCTAAACTCCCCACCACCACCACCACCTTGTTCTGCACTGTAGGAAGGACCTGATGCTCGTGACGCTGGGAGCAACAGGTCCTGGTGTCTCCAGTACAGAATAAGTGTTCTCTCAAATGCAAGGGAGTGAGGTTGTTTTTTTTTTTTTTAGGGTGAATATATAATATATATATATATATATATATATATATATATATATATATATATATATATATATATATATATATATATATATATATCGCACATGGAAAGCATTCTTTATACTAAGGGCACTGAAGGGGGTTGGCATGCTAAAAAAAAAAAAAAAAAAAAAAGGGGGGGGGGGGGGCAATGAAGCCTTTTAATGACAGTTTTAACACGGATATCCGGCCAAACATTGATGCATATGTATCAGTTAACTGATTTTTATTTTTTTTCCGGCCATGTGAATATAGCTTAAGAAAAGATTGGCAGCTGTGTGCAGTGGATGGCAGCTACCCTCCACTAGATCTGGGAGGGCTGCAAACTACACATACAGCATGAGGTAAACTTCTAAAAAGCGCAAGATAAAAGTCATATAGTGGCCACAAATCGTGTTATTCCTCATGTGCACACACTGTACTATTGATTAAGGGCTCATGCACATGGCTGTTGCCACAAAACACAGATAACGGCCGTGTGGAATGTCCTACCCTCCATAGAACTGTCCTATCCTTGTCGCTAGGATATGCCCCCATTGTCCCACTGCTGGGACCCGCACCTATATCGAGAACGGGGCCCCGAAAGTCAAGGAGGGCGCACTGCGCATGCGCGGCCACCCTCCATTCAGTTATATGGGGCCACCGAAAATAGCCGAGCACTGGCTCGGCTATTTCCGTTGGCCCCATAGAAATGAATGGGAGCGCACCGCGCGATACGCGGCCCAGCTCGCATTCATTTGTATAGAGCCGACGGAAATAGCCGAGCCAGCGCTCGGCTATTTTCGCCGGCCCAGTACAAATGAATGGAGGGCGGCCGCGCATGCGCGCTGCGCCCTCCTTGACTTTCGGGGCCCCGTTCTAAATATAGGTGCGGGTCCCAGAGGTGGGACCCGCACCTATAAGACAATGGGGGCATATCCTAGCGATATGCCCCCATTGTCCGAGATGGGAATAACCCTTTAAGTTCAGTCTCTCATGGTTCACATAAAGTTAACACATATTGCCTTTTATGATTAAAAAGAGGAAATAAAATGATTTTTTTTTTTTTTTTAGAAATGATGCTGTATTAATTGCAACTGTAATTCACCAGTTTAAAATCACTTTATTTCCCAACCTGCTCCTCATTATACAGAAAGTGAGGAAACACATAATAAAGAATAAATATAGCAAAGGTTTTAGCAATGCTATTGTTCTGCAATCAGTGCAAACATCTCAAATATGAAAATGTGCTGTAAAAATGCCACCTTTTGTTCCCTGGAACATCAAGTGCTGTACTGTAAAACATGGCCACTGTGTGGGGAGGGCGAATGCAACACACTCCGCTGTTTCCAAGGCTGAGATGACATCCAAAAAAAAAAAAAAATGAAAACAACGATTCCATCCAGAATGGTTTTGTCTGAAAATTTTATTTCAGTTTTCTGAACACTCTAAAGCCACAATGCTTCAGATGTTACACAAGTGTCCAGACAGGATTAACAAAAAAAATTAAATGTTCTAAATTACAAATCTTTCCTGTGTAAGATCTTCAGAAAGAAAAAAAAGAAGAAAAAAAAAAACAAAAAACAAACCAAACCTGACATACACACGTCATGAAAGAAAACCAATGTCTCATGCAATGGCAGGCAAGATGTGAAAAGCCACCTGACGCCACAGATTTTTCTACATCGAATCATCTTCAGAAAAAGAAAAAAAAAAAAGAAAAAAAATAATAAAATAAAAGGGAAAAATATCTGTAATAAACCTGTACATCCAAATACAATTGGGATCTAAGCCTAAGTTACATTATTTAATGTTATATACATGTATTTCCCCTTTCATATTTTAAGTAAAGCCTTCATTGTGCCCCCAAACAAAATAATAATATAAAAAAATTAGAAAGCATTAATTTCAAGACATGGAACAAGCCAAAAAAAAAAAAAATCAACATTGGAAGGAAAGAGATTACGACGACGGAGTTAAAATGTCTTATGCAGACCACAAAGTGGCCATAAAAACAGATTCTATTCCTTTAAGTGATTTCACAATTTACAGTAGACTGCAGGGCGGAGAACATTTCCTTTCAGTCCTTCTTGTATGGATTCTTAAAATGCAGTTCTCATTGTGTTCGTCCAGAGATAAATAAGTGGGAGATTGGTCCAAGTGCATGAGAAACCTATAGTACATGCAGATTTCTTTATTTTCTGGGGTGCAGATGTTATTGCACACAAAAGAAAAAAACCGTACGGACACCCACAGGCAAAATATCGACACACATTTCTAAAGTGGCAACAGAAAGAGGAGAAAAAAAAAAGAAGTTTTCTGGAACAGCGATATTATAGAGTTTAGAAGAGACCAAGAAGACTACTAATCAACTAGTCGGAGCAGCCAAGAATCCCCTCTCATTTATTGAATGGAACAAATGCATTAAATAAACTGCGAGTCCTCTTCACTGAAGAGAGCTAGTCTATTCATCTTTCATCAGCTAGTCGATTTTTATTTCTTTTTTTTGGGAAGATTAGCCATGTACTGCTTACTGTATATCATCCAAGCATTTTGCTGTGACTTGTTGGAAAGAGCAGTCTGTAAGAAAACCAGGATCAATGAAATAGATGCCATTTTAAGCCATCCACAGAACGGAGACCAACACAGTACCCAGTGTTAAAACCCAATCTCTTCTGGCACTAATGTGCATGTTTCAACTCCCCCCCCAAACCCCCCCCCGAGACCCAGGAAAAAAAAAAAAAAAAGTAACTGATCCACAGTTCCCATTTCCGTTGGTTCCCTCAGTCAATTTTCACATTAGTGTAAATTTTCCGGACAAAGGCACTTGTTCCCATGTAACCAATTGCTCCTAGAAGAGAAAAATGAAAGATATCAGAAGGTGACAAATGGACTGTGAAAATAATCTAGCAGCTTACTCTAGTCGCTGACCTCATTTACTACTGAGTATAGCTTGTCCAGGCTTGTGTAGCTGAAGGCCAAAGGCCCCCCCTTTACTTTCATTCGAAGGCAGGCCAATATTCTTGGACTTATTCTCACCCAACTAAATCTTCCGTAAAAATGGTATGGGCAAGGGAGTTTTATTTTGAAAGGGTTGGCCTACTTATACCAAAATTTCTAAAAATGCCATAAACCGACATGTCTGCTCAGTACTATCCCCCTGCTGTAAAAGCCTGGTATTGGCAGTGTAAACATACAGACCGGGCCTCCTCTCCACCTGCAACAGGTCATGTGACAGTCACCATTTTGCATGCTATGGATAGAGAGGATGCTCGGTCTGTATGCTTATACCGCCGATATTGGAGCAGCCTTCACTATCACAGCTGAGGGACAGTACAATGTCATATGCTTGCACTGAACAAACAGGACTGCTTAAGGCAGTTTTAAAAAGGCAAGTCTAAATTAGCCAACCCCCTTAAAGGGGTATTCTCATCTTAGACAATGGGGGCATATCGCTAGGATATGCCCCCATTGTCTTATAGGTGCGGGTCCCACCGCTGGGACCCGCACCTATATCCAGAACGGAGCGGGGAGCGCTGCGCCTGGAGGACCCCAGGTTTCCGGGGGTCCGGCCACCACCAGGCGCAGCTCCCCGCGCCGCTCATAGAAATGAATGGGAGCCGGGCCGTGCATGCGCGGTGCGCTCCCATTCATTTCTATGGAGCCGACGGAAGTAGCCGAGCCAGCGCTCGGCTATTTTCAGCGGCCCCATAGAAATGAATGGAGGGCGGCTGCGCATGCGCAGTGCGCCCTCATTCACTTCGGGGGCTCCGTTCTGGAAATAGGTGCGGGGACCCGCACCTATAAGACAATGGGGGCATATCCTAGCGATATGCCCCCATTGTCTAAAATGAGAATAACCCTTTAATCCGTTACCAGCAACCTCCTTATCCAACTGTCAATCACACTTCCATAGTATAGGTCCATATAAAAGGGGATCTGTCAGGAGCGACCTCCCTGTCCGGCTGTTTGCATAGACACATAGCTGTGGTTCACCCAATTAAAACCCTGTTTATCTTTTGTTGATCTGAGGCTCCGTTCCCAAGTTACAATACTTTTTCTTAATATGCAAATTAGGCCTCTGGTGCAATGAGGGTGTCACCATTGCGCCACTTTTGGTGGCCAGCCCCTCCCTCCTTGGTTGACCGACAGGGCCAGGCAGTGGGGAAGAAGCGAGAAAGGGGCTGGCAACAAAAATGAGCAGAGTTTGGCTGTAACATGAGCAAAAGTGACCCCCTCAAAAAACACAGGAATGGAGCCACAGGAACAAAAGAAAAACTGCTTTACTCATATAAACCACAGCTATGTGTCTATGCAAAGAGTTTGATAGGGGGGCCGCTGGTGAGAGATTCCCTTTAAATACATGTGTAATCCTGGAATAAATTAGAAACAATGGGAAGATTTATCAAGTGTTATAGGATACATTCATTTATGAAAAACATTGAACAAAAAAAAAAAAAAAAAAATCTGTTGCCCATATCAACCAATCACAGTACAGGTTTTATTTCAGTGAAGTTTTCCAGGATGATCATATTGATGGCTTATTCTCAGGATAGGTGGGGGGGTCCAACAGGTATCGTCATGCTGCCCCTGGGCCCTTGTGTGTCTGCGCTGCACATGCTCAGTACTGGGAATGCCTGCAGTCATCTCAGAACTGCTAGACAGAGCAGGAAGACAGCATTAAAGGGGTTGTCTGGGAATAAGTAACTTTTCACAGGTGCCCGCTCTGCTATGGAATGAATTTATACTCACCTACTGCCCGCCGCTTTGGTCCTGCGAGCCAGCCCCCCTGTGCCCATCTTCTGGTCCACTGATCATGCCCATCCCAGGGACAAATTATCTGCTCTGCTGTAGCCAATAACTGGATTCTGCAGTCCTGAGTCTCTTGTGGACACCGGATATTGGATGCAGTGGAGCAGATGATCCTATGCACGCTGGAGAGGAAGTAAACAAGTGGCAAACCAGAAGATAGACACACAGGAGCCAGTGCAGGGTCGGAGCTGTGGATGGCAGGTATGTATGAATCTCTCCACAGCAGAGGCAGTTACTCCCAGAAAGCCCTTTCATGGCGGGCACTGAATATCGAATACATCAGCTCCACTTTTTACATCTCTTTTATTCCCAATTACAGGATTCTCTGCATTTCCAGGATATACATACATATATCGCTTTTCTAACTTTTCCTGAGGAAAAATTCAGATTTTTTTTTTAATTAAGTGTATAACAGTGTTTTCCAGTCATTAAATGCATAGTGCAATGCAGGTTTACTTACAGGGAATTTAGAAAGTGTCAGAAAACTGTATTCCAGCAGATCTAAGCGGCCTGATTACTTACATGATAGTAAGAAAAAGCCCAATGTCACCACTCTCCTGCAGTAACCTGCCATTACTAAATATTTGGCCATTTATGAAGGAGTCGGAGCTGAAGTCGGAGGTTGGCTTATGGACTCCACAGTCAGGAGAAGTGACCAGTAAGTGACCAGACAACCCTTTTAATAAGAATGTACCTTATTTCTCCATGTGAAACAGGTGACATTCATGCATTTTCTGTAGTAGCCGATGAAGAAAATCTACATAGGTCAAACTTGAACCAGCGGCTAAATACTCACCGCACATAATTCCCAAGGCTGTGCTAAATACTGCCATATATCCAAAGTAAAATGACGTCTGAAACAATCCATACATTCTGGAAGGAAAGAAGAGAAAAATACAATTAAAATGTATTTAAAATGCATTACACTATTTAGCACTCAGTGAGCGCTGTGTATACAGCAATGGGGAAGGCGGGGATGATATGAAACAGTCTCTGATAACCGGCTCCCCACTCTAGAGCATGCGGCAGCCATCTCTGAAAGGACATTCAGAAACGTCCTTGTAGAGAGAATTGTGACCATCCTAGACACTAAGGCCTGTATTACACCAACAGATTATTTGACAGATTTTCTGACCAGTCATTGGTCCGATGGCATATTACACACACACAGATCTCTTGTTATGTGCACCGACTATTGGTCTGATTGGACAGATATTGGTCAGATAATCTGTTGCTGTAATACAGCCCTAAGTGTATGAGTAGTGTTGAACGAAGCGAGCTTGGGATGCTTCATTCAAAGTCGCCTCATTCAAACTTCCGTCTCCGTACAGTATTACAATGTATGGGCTCCGATGAGCCGAAGTAAGTTATTCGCGAAGTTGCGATTGACTTTGCTTAATAACTTCGGTAGTTGAAAACCACTTCGCTCAACACTATTTATGAGTCATACAGAAGGGGTCCATAATGACAGGCTTTAATTCAAAATAGACTTAATTTCACAATACAGTGATGTAAAATGACATAAGAAAAGGCACTTACTTTGTTTTGAAAAAGTAATAGTAAAAGGAGTACATGTAAACATAAATTGCAGTGGAGGCAGCAGAGAGGAAACTTGTCCATTGCCTGAAAATAAAAAATAAAAAAGTGAGGAAATAGTTAATCCACACGGTAAACCACAAACAAAGCTAAAAAGTATACAATATGCACAAACTCCTAACAAAGGGGGTTGTGTGCAGTATTGCAGCTCAGTCTCATTCACCTCGGGGGAGAAAAGCTGCAATTCCAGACACCGTACAGTATATGTAAATATATCAATCTGCTCAGCTCCTCCTGCTCTATAACGTACTGTATTTCATGGCGACAGGTCCAATGAGAATAAGTTGCTCTGTTACACATTTACATGAATAACTGGCACTGTTGTTTGACCATTAGACGCATTTTTTCTTGTCCATCCCGTGCTGCCATCTCCTGGTGCGTCTAATAGTCCAAATGACGGCATTAGAAGCAGGAGACTGAGCTCCGTTACGGACAGGTCCTGGCAGTGCAGTCGTGAGGGTACATACTCTATGTGTTATCTGCTCACTGGACTGTCATATGTTACACTCATATGGGGAGAAATATCAAAACTGATGCAAAGGAAAACTGGTTTAGTTGCCCAATCAGATCCCACCTTAATTTTTTTTTACTGCTCCTTCAGAAAATGAAAGGCTCAATCTGGTTGCTATGGGTAACTAAACCAGTAAATCTCCCCCATATTTCTGTGAAGTGTTAGTGTTCAGTGTGCAAATAACGCACACATAGTACATGGTACACACAGCAGAGTAAATGTGGATGGCACAGTCAGGAGGGCATTATGGTTGCTAATGTGAGGAGGCACTGTAGATGGCACAGTCAGGGGGCACTGTGGCTGGCAATGTTATGAGGCATTGGGTTTTGTACTGTGTCTGTACCGTATCGTCTTATTGGTCCAAAAGATACGGCAAGTTTTAAGTTCAGTAGCGCGTACCCTCTAAGCCACCCCGCAATCTGATAACCGTACAAGTTAGGACACATACGTACACAAAGGTTAGTGTTTTATTGGTTTCCGGCTATAGTTTAATAACTTACCACCTATAGTCTTCGGCGTTTAGCAGGAAGTATGTACATACAATAGTTACACAGACGGTCACAATGCAGAGAATGACCAGTACCAACATCATAAAACCATACACATAGTAGATCTTATATGCCCAGAAGGACGTGAAGATGAAATACCTGCAAGTAAAAAAAAATAATAATAAATCACTTAATGAACTCGAAACTGTAAAACTACTTCAAAATTCACACAATATTTCCCTCTAGATCAGAGATCTCAAACTCGTGGCCCTACAGCTGTCGTAGAACTACAACTTCCATCATGCCAGGAGAGCCTACAGCTATTGGGGCATGCTGGGAGTTGTAGTTTTGCAACAGCTGGAGGGCCACAAGTTTGAGATCCCTGCTCTAGATGATAGATCAAAGCTACAGAGCGCCGTTAAGTACAGCATATGAATTGGACTCAAAATAGTGAGCAAAGCAATCACAGCTCCATCTTTTATTTTTAATAGGAAGACTAGAAAGTACTCTGATCTGGGATCCAGGCTCATTGCCTGGCGACACACATTTGCAAGCCAGACAAATAAGAGATCCATTAAAGGGGTCATGTCACTTCAGCAAATGGCATTCATCATGTAGATAAAGCTAATACAAGGCATTAATGTATTGTGCTTGTCCATACTGCTTCCTTTGCTGGCTTGATTCATTTATAAGGTGGCCGGGAAGAAAGTTGATGCACACGTGTGCCTAGGAGCTTTCCCATGGTCCCGGCCACCAAAGAGGCCGTCACTTTTTTTCTATTGTGTGCAAGTAGGTCCACTGCTGCTGGATTGCAGGGTGGTCGTAACCATGGAAATGAGCAGTGTAGGAAGCAATATGGACAATCACATTACATTAGGAAGTGCCTTGTATTAACTTTCTCTACATGATAAACGCCACTGGCTGAAGTGAGACAACCCCTTTAAAGGGAACCTGTCATCTCCGAAACACCCCCTGAACTAGAGTAAGCGATGTATAGTGTAAGTGATGCTGAATCCGAATATGTAAGTTTTATCTTCATACTCACTTCCGTTCCGACGCTGTGCTCCCACAAACCTGCAGTAAAATGCACTCACTGGACTCTGGTGCTCACTCATATAATGCAGAGGACTCAAAGAAGAGTCCAGTGAGTGCATTTTACTGCTGGTTTGTGGGAGCACAGCGTCGGAACGGAAGTGAGTATGAAGATAAAACTTACATATTCGGATTCAGCATCACTTACACTATACACCGCTTAATCTAGTTCAGGGGGTGTTTCAGAGATGACAGGTTCCCTTTAAGTCTTACACTCTCAAAAGCTTTACACGGCTGTTTTTTCCAATAGGCAAGTAAGGTATTAACTATTACAAAATCAAGCACCACAGTGCATATGTATAATTTTTCTTTTTTTTTTTTATTATAAACGGGTGACATTCTTGATCTGAGTATCCTTTCATCATGTTCTGTCTAAGTTTGCACAGACTTTTTCAATTAGCAGCATTGCAATGGAGAGAAAATAAAAAAACAATGCAAACTAAGGAGTATATGGCAGACACAACACGGTGATATTCAATATGAAAATAACACTTACATTTCAATAAAAATGGATCCAAATGGTAGTATTCCACCCAGGCACACAATGACAGCCGGCTCCATGAACCTGTGAAGACCATAAACATTTTCATTTACATTCTGTACCCGGCCAAGAATCAAGAGGAACAAGCTTATTATGGAGGTATGGGTGATCTGGAGTATTCCTGAAGTAAACCTCCATAATCATACAGTCGCAGATGTCTGCAGCACAGTATACATTATTTTGCAGTATCTCGCTGTACAGGAAAGTCCAGTCCGCTGCACAATTGGCAGAGAGCAAAGTAATCTTAGTTTATGACTCTGGCACAGGGAAGGGTTTACCTGCAAGCTACTCCTGATTATGATAAGTGGAGGACTGCAATGACTGACAGAATGACAGTCCTATTGTTCTCTACATAGGCCGAGAAAATGTGGCCACAGAGGAGCAAGAGGCCCTGACCAGCCATACTACTGGGATGGCATAGAGGAGGTGTGGTGCTCACCATTTCTTCTCTGGAATAGGACGGGGCACTGCATTGACACGACAGGGAAAGTTTGGCTGTCCTGCCAAATTCCGACCCAGGATTGTGCCCACCAGGTTCAGTGGAAGAATCACAAAGAAACAAATGCAGCACACCGCAACCTAAGACAGCAGAATTCAGAGGATTAGTGGACACTCATTTACAACAGACATTTGGTATCATTCATTCATTCCCTGCAGATCAATCTCAGCAGTAAACTGAGAATAACACAACTATGACGGAATTTCTGTATACAGTAATAATGGCAAGGCGGAGAATGGCGGAGTACATAACATGTATCTGTTATCTGAAAAGAAATACACGGGATAATATGAAAGATCAAGAAGCAGATAAAGCGCCATTATTAGACCTAGTGGCCAGTGCAAAAATTGCAGGATTATATACTTTTTCTTTTTTAATCTAGTGACATTGAAAATCCTTAAAGGGGCTCTCTGGGCTTTTAATATTGATGACCTATCCTCAGAATAGATCATCAATATCAGAACGGTGGGGTCCGACACAAACATCAGCTGTAAAAAGGGAAGGTGCTTGCGTGACGTCTCTCTTCCTGCTCGCCATAGACACAGCAGCAGCGAGTAGAAAGAGAGAAGGGAGATGGCATGTGTGCCTTCCCTTCATACAGTTGATCGGTCCGAACCCCTGCCTCTAATATTGATGACTAGAGATGAGCGAATGTGCTCGTAACGAGCAATGTAGCGCTCGGCTCCCCTGCTCTCGCATGGGCGCAGGCATCCGGATCCGTCGGGTGAGGAGGACAGATCCAGATGCCTGCGCCCATGCGAGGGCAGGGGAGCCGAGCGCTACATTGCTCGTTACGAGCACATTCGCTCATCTCTATTGATGACCCATCCTGAGGATAAGTCCTCAATATTAAAACTCCGGAGAACCCCTTTAAAATGTGTTCAACATAAAACGTGATTTAAACAATAGGTTATTTTCTGATGACACGTTCCCTTTAATTTTTTTTAATTTTTAATTTTGTTTTGTTTTTAATTTTACTTTTATTTTTAATAGGGCCTGCTAATAGGAGGCTAAAATCTAATGGGGCCATTTAGCTCCTAGTTCTTTTGACCGTTCATATATGCATTTCGTCCCTCTGGCCCGAGGTTTTTTTTTTTTGTATATATCTATGCTTATAATAGTGTCTTAGATTTCCGGTGTAAAGGCATAATGTGCCATATACATCGCCCTAGTGTTCCCTACACAGCTAAAAAAAAAAGGAACGCAGAAACCACCCTGATGTGGGCTAAACGTACAATTTTTTTTTATGTGCGTTTTTTACAGACCCATAGAAATGAATGGCTCTGTGCAATCCATAAAAAATGTGGATCGGCCGTGGACCCAAACAACGGTCGTGTGCTTGAGGACGAAACAAATTGCCACATGGTTCATAATGTTAAAAAAAAAAAAAACAAAACAGGAAACTGTAAAAGAGGCTGTAAATATAACGCTGCAGTTCACACACTGACATTCTCATTGGTCAGTAAAGTGCCTGCACACAATGGCTTTGGACAAAATCCAGACATGGAAGGTGTAAGGCTTAAGTTATGATTTTCTCAAAAAAGAAAAATCCTTAGGTGACCCTTACTACCATGCAAAATAAAGAACGGTGCGCACTAGGTCAAACACAATCTTGTGTACTGTGCAAGGGAAGAGCCGGATTATACCGAGTCACAAAACGGCAATATTTAATGCAGGGTAAAGCCGTGCTGTGAGCGCTCCTGATCTGTGAATCAGATTACCGTACTAGCAAGGAATGGAGCATTGGTAAGGCTTATAGTCGGCACGTATCACAAGTCGGCTTTAGCAGCTTTCCTGCAATGAATAGCGATGTTTGCGTGTATTATCAAGAATATTAAAATCATGTATATAATAAAAAAGGAACAAGTTTTGTTCCCTTTCTAAACCTAATGACCCTGCTCTTGTGAAAAGTTGATATACGGGGGGAGAATTTTCATTCCCTACCTTTATAATGACAGAACTACTTTGTGATTAGAAGGAGCACTTCTCATTTCCAGTCTGCTGGCTTCAGGCTGCAATGTGTGCAGAACGGACACAGCGCCACCTCATGGAGAAGATGTAGTCTGAGCTCAGGGGTCATCTAGTTTTACTTTAATGAATGTAAAATAAAGTAACATTTCAATCTTAGAAAGTCTACTCTAGCGTCAGGAGTCTCAGAACCGTGAGGGAAAAGAAAATGACAGGTAATAGAGGCTCCTTAATAGGTGATATACGCAATTCCTCTATATTTGCTGCTACTATAAAAAATAAAGCCAATACAAATAAAAACATCTTCTGCACAGAAAAGACATCATAAGTTATGTCACACTATCTATTCATTACCAATACTTAAAGCGGTTGTCCCATGAAAAATATTCTACAGTTCTCAAACCAGCACCTTGACCTGAACACTTTTGTAATTGCATGTAACTAGAAATTTAGCATAGCTACTGAGTTATTCAATAAAATGTATCTGTATAGCGCCACCTGCAGTTTGCTCTTTTTCTTATTTCTTTGTCTGACTCACTGAGAAGGCCGCACATGCTCAGTGTCATCCTTCAACTGCCTCCTGAGCTGTGATAGGTAGATCATAGACACTCCCCCTGAGCTGCAGCAGAAAAGACACTCCCCTTGAGCTGCCAGCTTGATATAAATCTAGCAGAGCAATGAATAGGGGAGATCTCTGGATCCATGTGAGGTACAGGGCTGGTTCTAGCTTTGTTAGAAAGAAGTTGTCGTGTACTATATGATGTCTGATTTTCATTTTTTCTTACATTAGTCATGGGATAACCCCTTTAAAAGGGTTTTGCAGCATGATGGATGATTACCAATCCTCAGGACAGGTCATCAATATCAACACACTGCACAACCCCTTTAAATTACTTAAAGGGATTCTGTCACCTAGGTTTAGCCTATAGAGCTGAGGACATGGGCTGCTAGATGGCCACTAGCCCGTCCACAAAGTCCCATTGCTCCGAGTGCCTTTATTTAGTAAAAAAAAAACCCCGATTTTATACATATGCAAACAGGGGCCCAAGGGGCGGTTACCAATGTTTCTGGAACCCAGCAACGCCCACTCTGAAGGAGCCCAGCACTGCCCTGCATCCTCTGATCTCCTTGTTCTCCCGATGTCACATCTAGATCGCCGTAATCTCACGCGTGCCATCTTACGCATGCGCAGTTCGTTCCCTGGTGCCAATGCCAGCACAGGGAAGGAACACTATACCAGCAGTGACATGCGGCGTACTCGTGTATGCACGAGATTACGGCGCTCTGAATGTGTAGCTATGGCCACCCCCTGTGAATGTTCACCACAGACCTTACCGGTCTCCATACATTAACAGATACTAATGACTTACCATTGTTCCAAATGGGATTGCTCTGGAAGCATGATAATAGATGGCAATGAAGTTGATGAAGAATGCGGTCCCACAAACCATGGCTGGTATCAGGAAAGCTCCGATGAACATTTGCTTTATCCACCTCCGTCCTAGCAAAGAGTGAACAATCTGCCTTATTGTAACATGAAATAAAGCTGCAATTCATTCAGGTGATATGAAAGTTACAAGAGGTGGGAAGGATGAAATTCAATAGTTTTGGTAACAAAGGACACGCCATGAATGCAAGGCAACTCATTTCCATATTGTCATTGTTTCGCCTAAAGAGGTAAAGGTTTTCCTGCGTTCCATTTCAGAACACAAACAATTCATCTTCTTTACACTGCACTTTTACATAAATGAGGTTAAAATAAATTTTAAGTCATCAAACTGGACCCCTTAATGACCAGCCTTACGGACCAAGCGTTTTTCTTCCTTTTTTCATCGTCGTGTTCCAAGAGCTACAACCTTTTCATTTTTCAGTCTATATAGCTGTATGAGGGCTTGTTTTTTTTTTTTGCGGGAAAAGTTGTAGTTTTACCCCATTTCGGGGTACATTTTACTTTTTTTTTTTATGTTGTTCACCATAGGGGTTTCATTTATGTGATATCTATGTAGTCCGGGTCGTTACATATGGGGGTGATTTCTTGTTGCATTTATTTTTCATTGAAAAGCATATTTTCAATGGAAAAAAGGCATATTTTTTACAGGTTTTTTTAATTGAATAAATGTTTTTTTTTTTTTTTTTTACCACTTAATAGTCCCACAAGGAGACTATAAAACTGCATTTTGATTACTTTTAAAATGCAATGCATTATCCCTATAGTGTACAGGAGAAGCAATTCGCTGTACTCCAAAAGGCTACCACAGCTCAGCCGCTGTCCAGACAGGCAATAGAAAGGGGCTGTGCAAGCAGTATATATGACCTATTCTGAGATAGGTCATCAATATCTGATTGGCAGGGGTTCAACACCCGGCACCCTCTGTGACTACCTGTTTGAAAAGGTGACACTCAGTCGTCGCCCTTGCAGCTGCAGTGCAGTGAATGGAGCGTGTACTTGTAATTACACTGCACAGCCGAGACTCCTGAAACAACGGGCAATGTAATGAAAAGGAAGTAGAGCTGATCGAGAGGGTGCCGGTTGTCAGACCCCTGCCGATCAGATATTGATGACCTATCCTATGGGCAGGTCATCGATATAAACTGCTTGCACAACCCCTTTAAGGTCTCTGAATGCAAAATAACGTTCCCATCCACTGACTGCAAACAAATATCTTATAAACGGTGAGTGAGCAAAGTGACATACGTGAGAAGGTTGCAGAACATATTCTACAGTGATTACTTTCCATTTACATAGAACCAGAATGCCTCAGCTTCTCTCCGTGGAAGCACTTGCACAATTGGGGGCCATTCAGACTGCCGTGGTATTGCAGATCAGCAATTTGCGGAACACACATTGCCAGCACCCCATAGAAGATGTCTATTCCTGTCCGCTGTTGAGGACAAAAATAGGACATGTTCTATATTTTCTTGCGGAGCCGCGGCTCGGCAAGATCGCACGCCGCCCATTGAAGTGAATGGGGCCGCATCTATTCCGTAAAATCGGTCGTATGAATGGGCCCTTAGTATGAGTTGCAGAACACAAAAATATCTTTTTGCAAGCAGCAGGCCTGATGGATATTTACAGTGCAGTACATATAGGGGTTAAACAGTCTCCATTTTTTTGGGCGTTCTCCTTTCCACAGATATTGTATGTAAAGCGTTCTTAATTACAACAGTAAATGTGTGTTACAAGATCGTGTCAACAGCATTACCTCCTTGCCTGGCATAGAGACTTCCTCCAAAGTAACCATTGACTGGTGATGTGGCAGCATAGACAAATATAGCCGTGCTCAACATTGAACCCCTCCTGCAAAAGATAAATAAAAGAAGTTAAAAAAATACCAGGTAATAATCATGTAACCTTCACAGCAAACAGCTGATGGGTGAACATCATTGTTGTCCGGGATTTACTATTGATGACCGATCCTCAAGATAGGTTATCAATATCGGAGGGGGTCTGACCCCCGGCACGCCCGCAGATCAGCTGTATTAAGGTAAGGCACACACAGTGTGCACTTGCCTTATCTCTTCCTGTCTGCTGCCTATGGTTTTTGCCAAAGACAGCAGCAGCAGACAGGAAGAGAGAAGGGAGACAGGACGTGCGCCCTGCGTCTCCTCAAACAGCTGAACCCCCAGCGATCTGATATTGATGACCTATCCTGAGGATAGGTCATCGATAGTAAAAGCCTGGACAACCCCTTTAAAGGGTTATTCTCATTTTAGACAATGGGGGCATATCGCTAGGATATGCCCCCATTGTCTTATAGGTGCGGGTCCCACCGTTGGGACCCGCACCTATATCCAGAACAGAGCCCCCGAACTGAATGAGGGCGCACTGCACAAGCGCAGCCGCCCTCCATTCATTTCTATGGGGCCGCCGAAAATAGCTGAGCGCTGGCTCGGCTACTTCCGTCGGCTCCGCTGCGCTCCCATTGATTTCTATGAGCGCAGCGGGGAGCTGCGCCTGGTGGTGGCCGGACCCCAGGAAACCCGGGGTCCTCCAGGCGCAGCGCTCCCCGCTCCGTTCTGGATATAGGTGCGGGTCCCAGCGGTGGGACCTGCACCTATAAGACAATGGGGGCATATCCTAGCGATATGCCCCCATTGTCTAAGATGAGAATACCCCTTTAATATTCTCCTAAATAAGCTAACAGAGACTGGACTGTGATCTGCGCTATAATGGAGTAACAGGAGCCTGTCTGAATGCTGTACCCGTTACAGGAGTTTCTGTGGTATCCCCCACATGAGCCTTCACTCCTGGTTGGAAGGTTCCTTTAACAAGTGCTGGACACACTGAATGTGGGAAGATAACTGCAGCATGGTCATACTCACTCTGTATACAAATCCTCAATCATGGCTACAATTATCACAATAAGAGACACCGCAAAAATCTGACATCCGGATCCAATGAGTGATGAAAAAATCAGCGGGTGGCTCGACGGTCTGAAAACATCTCCATGGACCTGCTTCCAGCCATACTCGTCTCCTAGGTCCCTATCCTGCATTTTAAAGAAATGAACAGAGAATTACCTTTAAACCTTTTTGTACAACAGCAGTGAAATGAAATTCCTAAATGAAAATCTTCAGGATTTGTTCTTATTACATCAGCTTGATGGAGTACAGATTAGTAATATGGGCCTTAGGGGTTTTCCAACGTCCAAAACATGCCCCACCCAATGCCTGGGCCCCTTGTATGGATCATACTTACCCTGCTCCCTGGCGCCCGTGTTGCTTAGGATACCTGCATGGCCGCCACTGCATCTACCACGCGGGTCAAAACACCCAGTGATGAGTGGAGCAGCCAATAGCAAGCCGCGATGGGGGCGAGCCTCTGTAGCATCGCGGGTGACACTAGGGAGGCTTGTCCCCATTGCTGCCTGTTATTAGCTGCTCCCCTCGTCGCTAGATTTTTTAACCTGCACTACAGAGATGCAGCGGCGACCATGCAGGGATCAGGAGCAACGTGGGTGTCGGGAGCAGGGTAAGTATGATCTATATGTACTCAACACGATCATGTGAAACTGGACTTAGAAAATTATCTTGAAAACATTAGTAAGAGAAGAATACTGCAGTACTCCGTGTTTTCAAAGATACTTTAGATTTATTCAACAAGATATGGGCACATCCTGCAGTATTCTTCTCTTACTTGTGTACAAGGGGCTCAAAGGCTAGGGCCCAACACTGCAGGCACCGCCACCATATGGACCATGGAATCAAGAGAAATCAGTAGTGCCGTTTTTATTCTGGATATCTTGGAAACATTAGTTCACTCCATCTGTTTTCATAAAGAACAAAAGGTACTCATACTGAACACATTACAGAAACATATGGAAAAAATAAGGTGCATGTGCAATCGGAGAGTGCCCTAAGGAATATTGTACTGTAACGCACATGAAGTCTTATTCTAGTCTCAATTACTACATTTATATAGTTATTTGAAACCATTTTCTTCCACTAAATAAAATAAAGAGCTACTCTTTGGAATCACTATCCACTTCAAATCCTATGTCCTAAATGAGCAAACAACTACTCATTTCTACATGTCTGTAGAAGAAAATGGGTATAAAACCCCAATCTGCCTGCATCACCTGAAAAAAAAGCTGTAAATCATGGCCACTAGGGGTCTCAATTCCACCTAAGCTGCAGTCCACTGCCTTTTGTCAGGCAAGATCTGTCCCTGGTCTAATAGAAACTCAAAAGACGGCTGAGAGGAAGTGGGGGCGTGTCAGAGCTAGCTGAGCTTCTGTACCTGATAAAACAACTGTTTGTTGTTCTTCAGTGCTGGCAGAAGGGAGACTATCCCTGCTTCTGAGTGAAATGCATCTAGCTGTGCAGCTAAAACTGGGAATAATATGGCTTTAAATATCACACAATATGTGAAGCCAATCTGTGCTTGTGCAGACATTTGAGAAAATTCATACCATGTCATCCATTTCTTCTTCCTTGCTGTACCGGGCATAATCTTTCCTCAAGGTTCTCATAAGAATCATGGACACCAATCCCACCAAGAAAATAACCATCATGAAAGAATTGAAGATTGAAAACCAGTGTATCTAGGGGGAAAAAAAATGTACAGTTAATAAACCTGGGAAATAATTATTTCTAATCCCTGACTTGAGATGTTTAACCACTTCAGCTCTGGGCCATTTACCCCCTTCCTGACCAGGCCTAATTTTGCAAATCTGACATGTGTCACTTCATGTGGTAATAACTTTGGAACGCTTTTACTTATCCAAGCGATTCTGAGATTGTTTTCTCGTGACACATTGTACTTCAAGTTAATGGTAAACTTGAGTCCATAAGTTTTAATTTTATTTATAAAAAAAATCCAAAAGTTACCAAAAATTTGAAAAAATTCACTGTCTTCTAAATTTCAGTCTCTCTGCTTTTAAGACAGATAGTGATGCCCCATAAAATACTTTTTAATTTACATTCCCCATATGTCAACTTTATGTTGGCATCATTTTGGTAGTGTCATTTTATTTTTTTAGGACAGTAGAAGGTTTAGAATTTTAGACGCAATTTTTGCAAAATCAACTTTTTTAAGGACCAGTTCAGTTCTGAAGTCAGTTTGTGAGGCTTACATAATAAAAACCACCCATAAATGACCCCATTTTAGAAACTACACCCCTCAAACTATTCAAAACTGGTTTTAGAAATGTTGTTAACCCTTTAAGTATTCCACAGGAATTAAAGCAAAATAGATGTAAAATTTCAAAATTTCATTTTTTTTGCAGATTTTCCATTTTAATAATTTTTTCCTGTAACACATCAAGGGTTAACAACAAAACAAAACTCAATATTTATTACCCCGATTCTGCAGTTTGCAGAAACACCCCACATGTGGTCGTAAACTGTTATTTGGGGATACGCCAGGGCTCAGAAGGGGAGGAGCAGCATCTGCATTTTCTAACATGGAATTTTTTGTCATGGTTTGTAAGAGTGATAACTTTTTAATTTTTTTGTGAACTGAGCTGCGTGAGGTCTTATTTTTTGCGGGACAAGCTGTGCTTTTTATTCCAATATTTTGGGGTACATCCGGCTTTCTGATCACTTTTTAATCTAATTTTTGGGAGGTTAACTAAAAAAACAAAAAGCAGTTTAGGGGCATTTTTCTATATGTTTTTTTTCACCTTTTTTACACTTGATGGGGTAGATCATGTGATATTTTTGTAGAGCCAGTTGTTACGGACGCAACGATACCAAATATGTCTATTTTTTATTTTTTTACGTTTTACATAATAAGAGCATTTTTAGAAGAAAAATCATGTTTTTGTGTTGCAATTTTTTAAGAGCCATTTTTTTTCATTTTTCGGGCTATAATCTTGTGTGGGGGCTCATTTTTTGCAGGATGAGGTGACGTTTTTATTGCTACCATTTTGGGATGCATACGACTTTTTGATTGTTTAATATTATGTTTTTTGGTAGGTGATGCGACAAAAAAAGCTGTTTTGGCTTAATTTTTATTAGATTTTTTTACGCATCATGTGATATTTTTATAGAGCTGGTCATTTCGGAAGCGGTGATACCAAATATGTCTATCTTATTTATTTTTATTTGTAACTTTTTTTAATGAAATATTTGGGGGGGGGGGGAGATTATTTTTTTTTTTATATATATATATATATATATATATATATATATATATATATATATATATATATGTGATTTTTTTTTTTTTTTATAATACTCTAGTTTTTTTTTATTTCTTTTTTTTTACACTTTGTGTCCCCCATAAGATCATACAAGACCTCAGGGGGACATTTAACTTCACTTAATTATTTATTTATTTTTTTTTTACACTTGATTTCTCCTGTAACTGGGGCTGACATAGTGGCCCCAGTTACAGGGGAAATACATCCCCAGAGAGGCTGTACAGCATACTATGCTGTACAGCCTCAGTGCAGGGCTGATCGGGTCTATGAGACACCCGGCAGCTCCTGCACTCTCCCGGCCCCAGCGATCACGTGACCGCTGGGCCGGAACAGGAAGCGCACTAGCGCTTCCTGATATGTATACACAGCGCTCGTTGAGCGTTGTGTATACAGCGATCTAGAAGGCAGGGACCCCTGGGAACGGTCCCTGCATTCTCTTTGGGGTACCCTGCTGTCACCAACAGCAGGTACCCCACTGTGCAGCTGCACGATTAGCGTGCAGCTGCTATCTCTGAATGGACTTTTAGAAATGGCCATTCAGAGATAGATAACCACTTCCCGGACGTTTATAGTCAACGGGCGGATGGGAAGTGGTTAAAAAAAAAAAAAAATCAAAACATTCCTTCTACTTTCAATGATTGATAATCATCCTACCTGCCATAATAAAGCATATGTTCAACCAAAGGCTCTGTTCACATCACGCCTGAAGCCTACCGCACGCACCGATCGAGCATGTGACATAAGGGCAACTGCAAGGGTCTTAAACTATCACCACCCACTCAAACTTGCATGCAACTTCCAATTAAGGCTACAAATTGAGCACAAACCATACCACAAAGACAGTCCACAAATACACACTGCCACTGCCTGAAAATTAAAGTTTTTATGGCCTTGCCTACAGAAATTTTTAGGCCTGTGCCATGCAGTCATGTCAGCTTTTCGTTACACCTACATTTGGTGTACACACCAGACAAAGTTCCCGGCATATACAGCAAACGTATCCATCAGGCTCCATTCATCCAAAAAAGGTCAACGTCAGGCCCGTTAAGCCTGTTGGGTTCTAAACATGATGTGAACACAGCCTAAAACTGAAAAAAAATAAATCTAACTTTCAGATTGAAATGACAAAGTTATGGACTGTGTGTATTCACAAGGAAACCATATGATTATTTGATCATCTGGAAGATACCTACTCTGTGCTGGAAGAACGAGGGATCAAGGTACTTGTCAAATCGATCTTCAAATCGAACTTCAGATCTTTTCCACTTAACCTAAAAGAGATGTGGAACATTCATTTAGCATGTGAATAAAGATGGTTCAATCTAAATAATCTGTACCACTGCTTCAAATGGTAAAACCCAGGGGACAATATTCATTAATCTATAACTTTTTTTTTTTTTTTTTGCACAAATGGGTCCAGTATATCCAATCATTACAAATGTTGTTTCCCGATTGTCTTTGACAATACTAAAAAGAACACACAGTACAAAACAGGAAGCCCATCCTTGTCTATTTGCTGATAGAATAGAGGAAACAAGTGGCTATGTACAAACTGAAAGGACATCTGTCAGCAGATTTGTACCTATGACACTGGCTGACCTGTTACATGTGCACTTGGCAGCTGAAGACATCTGTGTTGGTCCTATGTTCATATTTGCCCGCATTACTGAGAAAAATTATATTATATGCAAATGAGCCTTTAGGAGCAATGGGGGCGTTGTGGTTACTCCTAGAGGTTCTGCTTTCTCTGCAACTGCCGTACCCTCTGCACTTTGACAGGGCCAGGCAGTGTAAACACAATCACACCTGGCCCTGACCACTCCTAAAGTGCAGAGGTCGCAGCAGTTCCATAGAGCAGAACCTCTTGGTGTAACGGCAACGCCCCCATTGCACCTACAGACTTATTTGAATATATTAAACATAATTATTCTCAGCAGTGTGGGAACATATGAACCTGGGACCAACACAGATGCCTTCAGCTGCCAAATGTACATGTAACAGATCAAATAGTGTCATAGGTACAAATTAGAGATCAGCGAGCATGCTCGGCCATTTTTGCGTATGCATTTTAAAATTCGGACGCTATTCATACGCATATTTTAATCTATACGCAAATGCGTACGAATAGCGTACGAATAGTGTACAAATTCAATTTGTACGCTATTCGTACGCATTTGCGTATAGATTAAAATATGCGTATGAATAGCGTACGAATTTTAAAATGCGTACGCAAATATGCAAAAATGGCACTCGAGCATGCTCGCTCATCTCTAGTATAAATCTGCTGACAGATACCCTTTAAAGGGAATCTGTCACCAGCGACCTCCCTGTCCAACTGTTTGCATAGACATATAGCTGTGGGTTCAGTAGTTTCTTAATATGCAAATTAGTCCTTTGGTGCAATAAAGGCATCACCGTTGCTCTTGTTGCATCCAAGCGCCACTCCTTTCTGTGGCTAGCCTCTCCCTCGTTGGTTGTTTGACAGGGTAATGTTGTAGCAAAGAAGCGAGATGACACCCCCTGTGCTGCTGGAGGATGCACCTAATTTAGGCGCATGTGCATCCACCAGCAGTCCACGTGCCTTAAGCGAAATCTATGCCAGCTTCGAGCTGGTGCAGATATCAGTCTTTGACGCCAGAAAACGGTCATAAAATATTAATATGCTGTGCCCATTGCCCGCCTTGGGAAAGTAGTGAGGTTGGTGTAGAAACTAGATGCACTGGCATGTAAAAAGTCACCAAAACAAGGTTTGCAACTTTTTTACACCAGAAAATGGGGGAAATGAGAAATTAACTCCCATGTATTTTTGCTGCTTTTTCTAATGCAGTTGCAGTTTTTACAGGTGCATTTCAGATGTTCAGTGAATGTGTCACGTGTTCATTTGTGTGCCAAAAAACAAAGCAAAAAAAAAAAAATAATAAATAAATAAAATGGATTTTTGTAAAATCCATTCCTAGTTGGATGCAATGGGGACACAGCACCATGGGGTATATGCACAGCTGCCATGGTGCTGTGTCCCCAATGCCATTCACGAGAAATGAATGCGTTTTTTTAAATGCAAATTTCACGCAGTTAGTGTGCATATACTCTAAAGGTGCATTTACACACACTGAAGAGAAGCGTTCCTTCCTGACAGTTGGCTGCTCATTCAGTGAAGGAGACCTCTGCTATTACATTCATTAATCTCCTCCACAGTATGAGGATGAGAGATTGCCATCGCACGCCCTCATACAGCTGCACTGTTTTTGGGCAGCAGATCACTGCTTAGACAGCACAATCCGCCGCCCAGAAATGATAATTTAGGTGCCCGCACAAACGACATGATCACCTGCTGAGAAGAGAACGTTTTGCTTGTTCATGGGGTGATCTGCTGCAGCTTCAAACGGGCAGATTTTCGTGAACGAGCGTTCGCAGGATAATCTGCCAGTGTAAATCCACCTTTAGCGTCAGGTCCCTATCGAGTCATTACACAATGAAATTCTCAGTCCAGCCAGGGAAACAATAAAGTGATAAGAACTTACTGAGTAGGACATTGGAACCTTGGTGTTTGGGACCAGCTTGACCTTTCCTTCACTTGTGAGATTGACGTCCACAATTCGGTTTCCGTTATATCCAATCTCAAGCTTTTTATATGTGAAAAGATAGTAATCTTCTCCATTTTCATCAGCTTCACCTACAATTCCTGAAGTTAAAAAAAAGTATGAAAAATATGTATGGTCACTGAGGGTTCATTATATATTCTGATATATATTATATATATTTAAATAGATCACCATGACAGGGCCCCACAGCGGACACTACCTTCGATAACCAGACAGCAGATGATTGAACGTCCGGTTTCATCTTAAAAAGCGGTTGTCATTGTCAGATAACCCCTCTACCATTTCTATCCTTCCACGCAGCAGCCCCAGTATCAACCACACAAGCAGTGCAATCAGAAAACTGAGCCCAATGTGTGACAAATTCTTTACTGGAATAAGATCTCTTTTCGCACTTTGTTCTGCAGTGTCTATCAGAGATATATACCCCAAATGTGTATATCTAATATATTATAGATGATGGATTACACTGTCTAGGCGTACAATGGCATATATATTGCCCAAAGGCTTCCACTGTAAAAATGCATGCTTTTTTTTTTTGTTTATTTTTTACTGGGCACCTCTATATGGAATAGCGGAGTCTAAATTATAGCTTCCTTTTGGGGTATTGGGGAGACAATGGATTTATGTGATAAGTGCGCAGCGTAAAGTAGTATCTTAATTTGATCACCATCTCTCTCTCGAGGGACGCCCAGACATTAGCCTGGATGCTACAAACACTTTACAGGGGTTGTCCAGCAATCTTGCCTCAACTCCCCACCACTCGGTTCCGGCTCCGTTGCTGTCATCACTGGACTTACCTACATATTGACGCAGGCTAACGTGCTGCTTGCTGACATAACACCATTGAGGCTAGTCATTGGCTGCAGCAGTGCACGTCCTTTCAGGAAATTGCAAACCTGGACTCAAATTCCAGTGATAACAGCTCGGGAGACACAGAGCGGGCAGGGAACAGGTAAGTAGACATTTCTTCACATGTACCGCTGAGGGGTATTACAATAAAAAATAAAAGAAAAAGGACCACCCGTTTATGGAATCTAAATAAGGGTGAAAACACTGTGGCTTTTGGGTCATGATAATCCTGACCATTTCACATTGTGAATACACTAAATACTAACCATTTCTCAGACTTTAGTGCCACCAAGATGCCGCCACAATTTCAGTAAGGGCAGAACTTGATGAGGTCCAGAAACATTAAAGAGATGGGCCACATCTCACAAATTGGGGGCATGATCACATTGCAAGGATATGTTCCCCATGTCTGACCTCTCTCTAAAAAGGAGCCCACAAACAGAAGGTGAGCAGACTGCATATGCACAGCCGTCCTCCATTCATGTTTTATGAATATAGCAGAGTGGCGTGCTCAGCTATTTTCTGTAGTTTCATAGAAATTAATGGGAAAGCACATGGCCTGTGCGGGTCACTGTTCCATTCAATGCTATGATCATGCTATTTTTGTCAGTCCCTTAAAAATTAATTGAGGGCTCCAGCTATAAGCGCTGCCTGGGCTTGAACTATTATGTACGCTAGTTTCTGCTGGTGTAAATTATATAGTAAATCCTGCCGCCATGCCTTTCCGCTAAGCCCCCACCCCCTTTCCAAGTGATGACACAAGTGAAAAGTGGCAAATTATTGGGCAACTATCGCATGTGCCATAATCTGCAACTGGCGTAACCACTTTAGTAAATGCCCTGCAGTCTGTAAAACCATAGACCTGTATAAAATACAACAAGGCTTTCAATAACAGTCACACTGATAACTTACATTTCAGCGCACAATTTGCGAAGTGCTGACTCGAAAAAGTGAGCCCACTGGAACAGAATGGATGCAGAAGGTACATACTTAAACATAATGACATTCTTACCCCATATTGGCAAATCATCAATGTACATCTGATACCAGTAATGGTTCTTTATTGCATATACAAAGGCATCCTTCTTTGCTTTGCCCAGTTCAATGTCACAATAAGATGCTTGCATGACATCCTCTGTATAAAAGAAAAAAAAAAGACCTTAAGACACCGTTAAAGAGTGCGGTTACTGCCAGGCTAAATATCAAAAGGGGGCATCAGGACATTCTAGAACTACTTGGAAATTGGAAGAATGAGGTCCTTCGGATCAGGTTTTGTCATCTGGGGCCATAGGAAGGGAATAGTGTATAGTCTATACCAGGGATGCCCAACCTGCGGCCCTCCAGCTGTTCCAAAACTACAACTACCATCATGCCCAGACAGCCTACAGCAGGGCATAGTGGGAGTTGTAGTGCCACAACAGCTGGAGGGCCGTAGGTTGGGCATCCCTGGTCTATACAATCATGGAACCAGGTTCATATCCATTGTGACATTGCCAAAAAACACAAAGAAATAATTTCAGTTATTCCAGGATTGACATTATTTAAATTCCGCCCACCCATCCCATCGGACCTGTGAGGAAAGGCATACTTACCTGACTCCTAACACGTGGTTCTGTCTCTGGGGGTTCCAGGCTATCTTCACCGCATTTCGGTTCCCGCCTGTAAACTTCCAGTAATGACGGTGTGAAGAGCTCTGCTGCACCCACAGATGGCAATGTAGATGCAGGGAAGAAAGCCCAGGACCCACAGTGTCTGAACCACATGGCGGAGAATAGGCAAGCATGCTTCCCTTCACAGGTTTAGCAGGGTGGAGGTGAGAGTTAAAAAAAATATCAATCCTTGAATAACCAAACAAAACAATAAATTTGGTAATCTACAAGCAGGAATTGGGATGGCGGCTACCTTCAAACACCTTATTCACATTGGGTGACATTCAGTCCAGGAAGGGCCTCTACAATGTCAAGCCAGGAGCGCAAGAAAGTTACACCTCATCTCAGTCCCGGCAGAGGTCCTTTCAGATACCCTTCCGGCAGCAATTCATACTTAATGTTATGTATAATAACTGGTCACTTCTATGGATTATACTGATTGGGTCCATCTGGATGTACTCTCCACATTATGTCCTAAACTATCAATAAGGGCTAATAATAAAGTACACACAAAAAGAAACCACTGGATGAAATACGCACCTCTAAACTTAATATCTAAGCCGCTAAACTCTAATTCAACTCCTTGAAGAGCCTCGCCTAAGGTTTCGTGATAGTGGCTAATACTTTTCTTCGTTCCAACACAGAAGGGCAGCGAGAAATATTTATACGTCTCTTGCCTATTGTGGTATGGTCCTACTGTGTTCATCCATAAAACCACCTCTTCTTTCTCATTATACTGCAGGAAACAAAAAAGAAGCGTTATTAATACAATACACGGCCGAACCACTCAGGAGACGTACACAGGAAATCAGCCACGTTCAGCCCAACCCTAATATACTCCTGTGTAGGCAATACAGAGAAGGCCGACACCTTGTCAACTGTACACCCGATTCATAAGTATATATATATATATATATATATATATATATATATACACACATACATTATAATATTAGATTGATCTCCCTTTACGTTCAGGGAACCAAAACTACAAAATGTGTTCCTCTAAATTCTTAGTAAAATAGTCCAGAGTGGTTTTGTAAAATATCAGTCGTACGTCTTTCTGCTTGACCATGAGATCGGTTGCAGGTCACAACGCATAAAGATGAAGATAGACACACAAACAGAGAAACATTTTTGTTCTATCTCCATAATCTAAAAAAGGGGTTATCCACAACTTGAGATCGATAAGGGTCCAGCTCCCTGATCTAGTGAGTGCTGTATCCCCATCATTGCTTATCAGGCACAGCTCCATACATTTAGTGGTTGTCCATGCTGCTGTACCTCCGTCCCATTTATGTGAATGCTACCAGACGCACAGCACCACGCCTGGTCAATAATGAAAAGTGGGCCCCTCAGCTCCTTTAATAAGTTGATCAGCATGAGCAGATATCACTATAACACCTCTATAGGCGTTCAGTTTCCGTTTGGGATCCAGTCTTTTTACCAGACAAAAAAGTGCTGCATACAAGGCTTTTTTGTCCGGTCTTTTTGACAGAACCTGCAACAGAGTGTAGGCCTATGTATCAGGTACCCGAATTACTCATATTCCCCCTTGGGTAAAAACACTCCTCATAAATAGTAAGAGGAGTATTTTTACTCTTCTGGAAAAAATGTAGTGTGACCTCTGAGCGTGTCGGGAGTCAGACCCCACCCCCGCCATGAGTCTCATATTGATGGCCTATATTAAGGCTACTCCAAAATCATAGAAAACGCCTTTAGTACAAACAATGACACAAGCGCCTAAGGCGAGTTTACACCGCAGCGATAAGCAGATGACGTTCCTTCCTCACAACCGCCGACTCATCAGTGGAGGTGAAGAGCTGTATTTACATGCAGTGATCGCCTCCACAGTGGGAGGGTGAACAATGGCTGCTGCCATCTCTCATCATCTGAGCAGCAGTGCAGTTTAGACGCCACGATCTGCTGGCCAGACTCTATAATTTAGGTGTCTGCATGAATGACTTTCACCCGAAGTATGAGCATCTATCTCATTCATTGGGTGATAGGCGCACCTTTAGACAAGAAGATTATCAGGAACGAGCGTTCGTTGGCCATGTAAATCCAGCATTAGCCTAAACCACAGTACAAATAGGTCAGCAACTCACCAGCATCCCCCGCTCACAGAAGATGTACAGGAAGGCTGTGCCGTACCCCACTGCTCATTTTAGATGTTTGTTCTGATTTGGGTCGGGCATTATATTTACTCCTACATTTTATTATGCCTAGAACACATAGGTGGGGGGGTAGCAAGTAGAGTGGCGTCAAGGGTTTGTACGTTCTCCCCGTGTTTGCGTGGGTTTTCTCCGGTTTCCTCCCACACTCCATAGACATACTGAACTTACAGACAGACAGCAATGATAGCGTCAGTAAAGTGCTGCGGTATATGTCAGCGCTCACTATGGGAGTAAAATAAACTAGTAATGACTGGCTGGGCAGAAATTCCCGGCAAGTCGCAGGGTACCAGAAAAGAGAAGTGTCAGGGGATCATGTGCCTTTTATCAGCCAGAGAACCCCTTTACAACCTCCTAACAGAGCAACGGCAATTCAATAAGCCAATGGAGAGAAGCGTCATGGCCGGGTGGTTCTGCAGCTATCAGTGTGAAAACCGCACTGATCTGCACGCTGGCATGACTTCTGCCACATCCAGGCATCGACTGAGCGTCTGAGCTGGCATGAAGTAACTCATCGCTGCGTGTAATAAGCCATGACCGCCCCATAGCCAAGAACCAGAAAAGATCTGTTTACAGAGCAATACCGGAACATTCACTGTAAGGCAAACTAATCCCAAAGTCAAACCAGGTATAAAACGTTCCCCGATTATAATGGTGCCGGCAGGCATTATGTTCTACATCTGGGGCAGTGTACATATGTACACGTGTAGTAATCAGAGCGCGATGACTGGTAGAAAGAACAGGAAAAGCTTCTGGCGGGTGCATCTTAAAGGGAACCTATCTCTGTGAAAGGCAATCCGCAGGCAGTGTGTTCTAGAGCAGGAGGAGCTGAGCAGATTGATATGTAGTTTTATAGGAAAAGATTCAATAAAACGTGTAATTTATTCATGTATAGAGGGATGGCCTATGCCCCAGTCTGACGCCCTGCACCCCCCGCTGATCTGCTGATCGGGGGTAGTGGACAGCACTGACACTGCTGCGCTACTACCACTGACTCCAATGGGAGAAGTGCTGCAGTCCCGGCGCGAGACCCCAAACAATCAGGACAGGCCATCACTTAGTAAAGACCAGACGACCCGTTTACATCTCTGCTCTTTATGCTTGGGAGTCATGTGGGCAGTCCTACTCAGTGATTGACAGCCATCTTTGTATGATTAGTTACACAGTTTGCTGTCAATCACTACGTAAGACCACCCACCTGACTCCTAAACATAGAACAAGCAGAGGTTTGGATGAAATACAGATTTTATGAAATCTTTTCTCATAAATCTATATATGAACCTGCTCAGCTCCTCCTGCTCTATACTATTCTGCCTGCAGACCAGACTGTATTTTCATGGTTGCAGCTTGCTCGCTCCTATATCCACAACGGGGCCCCTAAAGTGAAGGAGAGCCCACAACGTATGCAGAGTGTGCTCTCTATTCGAATCTCTATGGGAGTTCCATAAATAACCGAACAAGTGCATTCGACAGATTTTGGAAGTCCCATAGTGGTGGCCGCACATGTGCTGCTGCTCTCTGTTCACTCTGAGGGCCCTGTTCTAGAGATTGATAGTATATTGCACCTGCACCCAGATGCGCCAACCCTTTAAAAGAGTTTTCCAGCATGTACACTTTACCTTCCTGATCTCCAGACGCTCCCACTCAGTCACTGGATGAGACAGGTCATTGCTGACTGAGCAGTCACGTTCTTCGTGTTGAGAGGGTGCAGGAAGCAGAGACCATGAAGAGTCATAACCAGAGCGATGGCGAGGTGTAAAATAATTAGCGGTCAGTTAACCCATGTAAACGTATCCTTAAAGCGATATTCCAGTTATAACAAGTTATCCCCTTACCCACAGAATAGGGGATAACTATCAGATCGGTGGAGGTCCTAAAGCCTGTGGAGCTCCCCTTAGACAGGGCGCCTGGTCAGAAAAGCACGCTGCGGCTCCATTCATTTCTATGGGAGCACCAGGGATAGCGGAGTGCAGCGCTCTGCGACCAACTACTGCGGCCATTTAAGGGAGGCTCCACAGGTTACAGGGCCCCATTCTCATGATCGGTGGAGGTCCCAGTGGTAGGACCCCCAATGATCTGATAGTTATACCCTACCCTGTGAATAGGGGATAACTTGTTACAGACAAAATACCCCTTTAAAGAAGAACTCCCGCAAAAAATTTTATTCTCTGACCTGTTAGAAAGGTGCATGATATAATCTGTAGTGATTGTCATTTTCTTATCAGTAACTGTTTCTGTGAGTAATAACCTCTCTTCTTATTGTAGCTGGGTCATGTGACCAACTCCCTGACCTCCAACTGACCCAGGACAGGAAGCCAGTAACTGCTCTATTCATTCCTATGAGACTGAAAGTGAGGCTCCCATAGGAATGCATAGAAAATTAGACTTCCTGTCCACACATAAGGTGCTGTGTGAGTTGGTGGGTCTAATTCCTAGTCACATGACACAGATAAGAAACTTCAGGATGATATAACTCAAAAATTCAGCTACTGGTAAGAAAATGGCATTCACTACAGATTACATCATGTACATTTCTAGCAGGACGTGGAATAACATTTTTTGCAGGAGTTCTTCTTTAAGACTATAGGGACCCGACAGAGGCTAAAGGATTGTATGAAAGCGATTTGGCCTCCATCATGGTGATACTTTTTTTAAGCTGTACAGGAAAGCACAGCACATTGTCTTTGTTTCCACGAGGTATATAATGGGAGTCTATGGGCAACGTATGTCACTGTACAGCACTACGCTGGGGTATATCAAGGAATCTTCCCAATATATACCGCCAACATAAGGCTAAGAAACAGCATGCACGGTCTCCAGGCGCCACATTACACCCCTGCTGAGCGCAGTGTCAATATTTAATCAGCGCCGCCCTCCTTGTACAATTATTCTTCTCTCATCTGTTGCTAGAAGGACGACCGCAACATCCTCATCGAGAACGGCCGCTGTTTATTCTCAAACTCCAGTAATAAGAAGTCCTAATTGAAAAGACAGGTAAAGTAAACACATTTCACCTATGAAGGGCAATGACTAATAGAAAATCCACCGCCGCGCCCACACTGCAGGCACAGAATTCACACCATGCCAGATAAAGGGGAAAAAGAGAAATAAAGGAAAAGATAAGGTAAATGTTACTAAAAATATTCCAATAATGAGCAACTAACTTCATTCCTCAAGAGGGAGGCTTCTGGCGCTGACAGAACGGACCTGTCAGGTCAAAAATGCTGCCTTAGGCCCTGTTCACATTGATGGCCGAGGCTCTGTAGACGGTCCTGTCACATCTGACAGGAAGAACAGCGTCGCACAGATCCAGAACTATAACGCTGCATCAGGCCTTATGGACACAGCATCTATCCTCAGGATAAGTCATCAATATCAGATGGGCGGGGGTCCGACATCAGGAACCCCACTGATCAGCTGGGTGAAGAGAAGGTGGGCGCAGTCTTCCCTTCATTGTTTACTTGCCCGCCGTCGACCATGCCGTCCCATTCACTTCAATAGGATGGTTAGTTCTTAATCAGGTACATACTACAGTCCTATAGAAGTGAAGGGTCGGCTTGTACTTACACCTGATCACCACTGTGGATGACGAGCAGCTAAACAATGAAGGGAAGGCTGCGCTCGGCCTTCTCCTCAACCAGCATGGATGGTGGACTTTAGGGTTGGGCGATATACCACGATATTGCGGTATTTTAATTACCGCTGTATTTTAGTGAAGTCACAGTGCTGACTGCTTCTAAACGCCCAGCGCACAGTACCAGAGAGTCCCTCACAGTGTGAAGTGGCCGCCACTGCCACTAAAGGGTTAAGGGGAGGGGCTATGAAGCCGCAGCTGGGCACCAATGATTATGTTACTGAGGCCACTGTGCCACCAATGAATATGATTAACCTGTAAATACAAATGTAGGCGGCGGGAGCTGGCTGTGTCACACACCCGGCCTCAATGACAGGGATGGCGCCGAACCCCATCAATTAACCCCTTAGGTGCTGCGATCAGCATTGACCTGAAAAGGAGTGTCTGATCATTGGGGGTCCCATGGTAGGACCCACTCACATCATGAGACCAGGGCCCTGTATTTCCCCATTTCAATGGATCAATGGTCACACATGGGCACTACCACTGTAATCAACTCTGTGGGACCACTGGGGATAGCCAAATAGATGCGCTCAGGATATCCCTTTCAGGCAGCCATACACTTTGGAAGAAGACAGCCAACAGTAATTCCTCCCAAACCACCTACCCCATACACATGCAGTCTTGGCTGAGCATGCATGTGTTCTCAATGAGGAGATGGGAATACCCCAGGGCAAGACTCCTCTGGCAGTGGCTGATGTTCCTTCAGAACAAAAGGATTGGACATGTTGGATTCCAGCTCTCCTGGGGCCTCCTCTTCCCTCCAGTATGTGCTGTTGGGAGACTGCTATGCACATTAGATGGTCGACCAGTGCTGCCAAAATCAGCCGGTGAGGGCAACAGTCATCTTGAGGAACTGGTGACATTATCTCAACTTTACTAGTATTCAAAAGACAGGACTAAAGCCTTGTTCACACGTCAGTTATTTGATCAGTTATTGTGAGCCAAAGGGGGTGGAGGTTACATAGAGATCAGGTGTAATGAAAAGATCTGCACCTGTTCTGTGTTTTTGACCCGCTCCTGGTTTTGGCTCACAATAACTGATGGAAAAAACTGATCAAATAACTGAAGTGTGAACAAGCCCTAACTAGAATCTTAGAGAGCGGCTTAACTGGTGATTTATTAAAAAACAATAAAAGAAGAGGAAGAGTTCCTGGAGCTCTACAGACGCCTCAGACAATCCTGCCAACAAAATAACAATGACTGAGACTTGTGCATGTGGCAGTTCCCTACAATACACCCGGAAGTGTCCAACCAGCAGCTCAGGTGAGTACAGGTAGGCAGGGAACATGCCACAGGTTAATATGTATGTGTAACTGCACACCAAATCTTAAGACGTGTTTTACGACACGCAGGACGTCTTTAGTTAATCTTTACAGTAATCATTCCATTGTTTGTGGGTTAAATGTATGGTCTACCACTGAGACCAGTGACAGGCTGCAGAGGTCATGTGGAAGTATCACACATCAAAGCTGCAATTACACAAAGTCCAACGGGACTTAAAGGGGCATTCCAGGATTTCAATATGGATGGTCTATTCTCAAGACAAAGACAGACCATCAATATCTCATCAGTGGGGGCCCCACGCCCCCTCCCATCAGCTGGTTCAGAGTCACTGTAGAGCAGGCGCTACGCATCTGTCCGCAGTGCAGTGGTTGGAGCTGGTAACTGCAGCGCTGCTTCCATGGAAGTGAATGGGTGCAGTTTCCAGCTCTGTCCACTACGCAACGGACAGAGATGTGTAGCTAATGAGCTTAAGTGACTCAACCAGCTGAACGGCGGGGGCATGGGGTGTAGGACCCCCACAAATCAGATATTGATGGTCTATCTTGAGGATAAACCAACAATATTAAAATCCTAGAAAACCCCTTGAACAGGTGGGTAATGGGTATTTTATTTTATAACATTTAAGGGAATCTGTGGCTACAGTCTTAAGGTGCATTCAGACGCACCAAGTATCGGGCAGATTATCAGGAACAATCTGCTGAAACGCTCGTTCATCGGGTGATCATGTCACTCGTGCTGACACCACCAATCATGGCTTCTGGGCAGCAGATCATGTGGTCTAAACAGTGATCTGCCTCTCAGAAACCATGAATCTGTATGAGGATGAGGGATCACTATAGCCATGCCTCATCCTCATACTGTGGAGGAGATCACTGCATGTAAATAGCAGACGAGTGTAAGTAAGGACGGCTTCCTTCCTGACAATCGGCCGCTGGATCGCCCATGTAAACCCAGCTTTAGACTATTATCTGCAGTAATACACGAGCAGAACTGCTGATAAGGAGTACAGATCACTATTTTTTACTTACCTACTGCCCCTGTTCTCCTGCTGTCAGTGCTCAGAGCTGCGCTGAAATACACTGTCTGCATCTGCACAGGAGTCCTCCGCATTATGTCAGCGCAGCAGTCCGGACTGTGGATTTCAGTGCAGTAGGAAAATAAAACTAGTGATCTGGACTCCTTATCTGTTGTACTACTCCTGTAATACTGCAGTAAATACTCCAAGATCACAATAAGAAGTTCCCTTTAAACACGTTCTAAAAGCCTTCTACTTTCTGCTTAAAAAAAAACTATTCCAGTTTGGAAGGAAACAGATTCTGTGAGAACAAAAAAATAAAAAATAAAAAAACACGTCACCAGAAGCACAAAGGTGTGTGGGCTACCGGGGTCCTTACATTTGGCCAGTCAAGCTGGTTACACACTATGGATTTCAGATAGGGGTGAAAAAGGTGCTTTAGGCAGAGACCCAAAGGAGTGTGAAGAGAGTCACATTTGTGGCACCTGCCATGCAGGATTTTCTGGTGTCGAAACCCGCACCAGCACTACGAGCTAGATAAGTCCAACAATGGTAGCTAACCGCACCCTCCCCCGCCTCTGGACGACAACTGACAATGTGTAACAGGAAATAAACCTGTCCATCATCGCCTGAAAGTGAGGAGGGCAGCCGGCAGGATTCGACTCATCTCTCTCACAGCGCTGGTGCGTCAGGTCGGTATTCGGAAGGTACTGAATGCCGTGACAGACCGCTGAAACCAGTGAGGCCAGTATACAGGTGATGGCGGGTTCCCTATAACTTACAGCATTGTTGTCTGCATCGATGGCGGTTCACAACCGGTCTACCAGAAGACGGCACCAAACAGACATATAATGTATTTTTATGTTGTACACTATGGATTATTCCACAGTACAAGATGCTTTTTAAAGAAACAACCAATAATCGCACGTCAGATACAAACAACCGAATCCTTTGAATGGCGGGGATTGTGTAGGGACAGTGTACATACTTTACCATCACTGATACGTGACCTAACAAGCTGGAGCACAGATTAACACAAGGATACGTTTATTTAATACATTTCTGGCCGCACGGTCATAAACCCCATTGAGGAGGACATAACCCCCTGTCATGTCTGTTTCAGTAACTGCTTGCATTCCCCTTGGTATACTTCTGGAACATCTAATCTTATGTCTCTATGTTATGCCATTATTCCTGCTAGAAGTTATGAATGAATTACCAGCAGTCTACAATGCACGTCCGTCTAATTTATGCAAAATTTCGGTGCATATTTTGATGCCTTTCTGCACCAAAATCCGCATGCATTACAGATTTGCCCCAGATCCCACCCTCTGCACTGAACAAGATGACAAATCCATTGTAAATCTGCACAACCATTTGACCCGCGGGAGGTCAGTTTCTGCATGGAAAATGTCTGCTCTGTGTACGTGAGATTTTGAAAACCATCTACCTAGCTGGTACTGTATTACACTGCAGACTTCTACACAAAAATCCACCTACCCTAAAGGTTCATCTGGGAGTTGGGGGTGTGTCCTGCACAGTCAGATGCTATCCAATCAGAGATGGCAGTGTCAGACTGTGCAAGGACACGCCCCCAACCTTAATTGCAGGCTGCTAGCAATTCATTTGTGAATTTCTCGTAGGAATAAGGCTAGGGTTACACATTTTTTATTTTATAATGATAGTCAATGGTGTCACACTGCGACACTACAGTCGCACAAAATCCATTCAAGTTGGATTTCTGAGCGAGTGTTGCTTCGCAGTCACAGCACGACACCATTGACTATCATTACAAAAAATGTCGCAGTGTAGTTGTAACCGTTTTTTCGCTGTGTAGCCCTAGCACAACATTAAGATATGAAAAGAGGCTCCAGGACTGATATTACATGGGGAATGTAGATAGACGTGTCAGGTCCTTTTATTTTTAGGACAAATTGCTGCGGTCCTGCCTGGCGGTTTTTGAACACGCGGTAAACACAAGAAATCATAATGAACGTGCTTTCTAATGCGCTTCCAACTGTTCAGTCAAAAAAAGTCTCATCTAAAAGGTACCAGAAAGTTGGAATGACACAAGCCAGAAGCAGATCCAGGAGAAAGACGGGCGAGTCCTTTCTTTACGTGTCCCATTCTTTGTGAACCCACTCCAGCTTTGGCCTGTGTGATCCTAGGCTACAAGCCGCAGCTTCATTTACAGCAATGTGAACCGTCATCTAGTCTCAGAGACCATCGTATATAGATAGGATCTGCAGACAGACGCCTGATGAGCGCAGAGTACGGAGTTATACTGTACGGTCCTATAGTATAAAGATAAGCATCAATGAAGGTGTATGTAAACGCTTATCACCACGGAAACTGGAGGCACCGTTACCCACCTGGGTGCATGCTGCAGGTGCCTATTCTTTCCTGTATAACTGACAAGAATAGGACATATTCTATTTTTTTCTGCGACACAAAGAAACAGACGTACAAATGGAGACAACACACCATGGCTCTGCAAAAAACGCGGCCCTGGTGCAGACCGAAAACACGGCCATGAGGCCTCAGAGGAGTGGATGGTGATCTACCTCTCCTTCTGAAATGTAAACTTACACTAGACACGGATTTGTGCATCACCCGCAGTGTGAAATAAAAGGGGGGCACTCTACTACTGTGGTATGGGGTCTGTAGGCCATAGTTCCAGGCTACATACATAGGGGGGGTCACTTATGAAGTGAAGTACTTACGCCACATTTCGGAGGCGGCGGAAAAAGGGGCAGTGGCGTGGGCCGGCCTGCCAGTGTCATTTATCGTTTTCTATGCCTGTTTTTGGTGTAGAAAATGATTTAACTCTACGGCAGCAATGGAGGTGGCGTACACTTAAGCAAGTTGAACGGGCAGCACCTAACTTGTGTAGAGGCCTGTGCCAATACATAACTTAGGCGCATCAAGTGCCTGCGCAGGGGTAATAAGACTGGCGTCTAAAAAGTACCGCGCTGCTGTGGCGGTCGCAGCTTGAGCTTGTTAGCTTATGAAGACTGCACTGTTTCATCGGTCTGGATTGTTAAAGGTTTTGTACGGTGTCCTATATGGACGACCTATCCTCAGGATCGGTCATTAATATTAGAGCGGCGGGGGGCCGACTCCCAACACCTCCACCAATCAGCTGTTTGAAGAAAGTGCGGCGCTCAAACAAGCGCAGTACTCTCTCCACTGTTTACTTGCTCGCCATCAGCATCACAGAAAGCAAGCAGTGTAATTACAGCTTCTCCACCCCGTTCATATCAACGGCAAGCAGCTCCTAGAATTGCTGCCTTCTCTTCAAACAGCTGATCTGCGAGGGTATGGGGAGCCGGCCCCCACCTGAGGATAGGTCACCCCCTTCAACAATGCAGTCTTCATAAGTTAAAGGAGTTGTCCTTCCTACCATTTAGGCTTCATTCACACGTCCGTATAAAGTGTCCGCATCCGTTTCTGCAATTGCGGACAATTATGCGGATAGGATGCTGGTCCATTCATTTGTCCCGAAAAAATGCGGACAGTACACCGTGTGGTGTCCGCATCCATGTGTCCGTTGCAACTGTCCGCATAAAGAAATCCTCCTGTCCTACTATTCTCCCGAATTGCGGTCCGTAGCACAATGAAAGTCTATGGATACGTAAAAAATGCGGAAGACATGCGGAAAGGCATCCACATGTCATCCGTATTTGCGGATTCCGTTCCAGGAGGGGAGAAAAAAAAGAAAAGCTACAGATGTTATTCATCCTTACGTTTTTTACGGAAAAACGGAACGGATGTCCTGGAAAAACTGAGTTTTTTTGCGGAACAACGGATCCGCAAAAAACTGACCGTTTTCCAGGATGTGCACAAATACGGACGTGTGAATGGGGCCTAAGGCTTCATTCACACGACCGTATGTGTTTTGCTGTCCGCAAATTGCGGATCCGCAAAAAAAAAAAAACGGATGACGTTCCGTATGGCATCCGTGTTTCCGATTTTTTGGCGGATCCATTGTAACAATGCCTATCCTTGTCAGCAAAACGGACAAGAATAGGACATGTTCTATCTTTTTTGCGGAATGGAAATACGGACATACGGAAACGGAATGCACCTTCCGTTTTTTTTTTGCGGACCCATTGAAATGAATGGTTCCGCATACTGTCCGCAAAAAAAACGGAACGGACATGGAAACAAAATACGGACGTGTGAATGGAGCCTTAGGCTTCATTCACACGACCGTATGTGTTTTGCGGTCCGCAAATTGCGGATCCGCAAAAAAAAAACGGATGACGTTCCGTATGGCATCCGTGTTTCCGTTTTTTTTGCGGATCCATTGTAACAATGCCTATCCTTGTCAGCAAAACGGACAAGAATAGGACATGTTCTATCTTTTTTACGGAATGGAAATACGGACATACGGAAACGGAATGCACCTTCCGTTTTTTTTTTGCGGACCCATTGAAATGAATGGTTCCGCATACTATCCGCAAAAAAAAATGGAACGGACACGGAAACAAAATACGGACGTGTGAATGGAGCCTAATACTGATGACCTGTCATCTGGATGGGTCATCAATATCTGACTGGCAGGGGTCCGATACCCGGCACCCCCAGGATCAGTGGTTTGAAGTGGAGGTGACGCTCCATGGAGCACTACTTCCTCATCATTACACTGTCTGTCGTCTCAGAAGATTCAGCAGTGCGATGACAAGTACTTGTAATTACACTACCCCACCGATCCACAGGAGACGACGTGTATTGTGATTACTCACACGGAGCACCACCTCCTCTTCAACCAGCTGATTGGCAGGGGTGTCAGGTGTCGGACCCCCACCGATCAGATACTGATCGATAGATCATCAATATAAATGAAAGAACAATCCCTTTAACAAGATCCAGCGGCGACCAGAACGGGTGCGCGGTACTCATCCACGTAGCTACACAACCGTTAGGTCCTACCCCTAGTATCATTTACGTCAGACAATTGGAATAAATTACAACTGAGCTCTAGGCCCGGTCCTAGCTGACACTGGTTTCAGTTCCTGGCACATGGACCTCACAGATAAGGCCTGCACCTCTTAATAAACTGGTGGCCTCTTACTCCGGTGAGCTTTTTACCAAGACTGATGTGAAAAAAACTTTAGTAGACGGACCGCAGGGACTTACTGCAGTCAGAAAGCCAGGAACCACATTAATGAAAGGACCCCTTTAAAGGGGTTATCCAAGCCGTTTAAAAACCAGGCAAAAAGGACGGAGGTGACAAAATAAATATTATTTGGAAAAATCTCCGCTCCTCCACTACCACCGATCTGTCGCCAGTCTGTGTTGCAGTCCTGCTGCGATGACGTTGCGACGAATTGCCTACATTGGTGACATGTGGTTGGTCACAACGTAATCATTGCAGGACAGCAATAGCCCAAAGATATCCCTGATGAACAATAATTATTTCACACATCCTGGACAACCCCTTTAAGCAGAACACAACTATTCCAATCACTTGGACACTATAATCGCCATCACAATTTCTTCTATAGACTGAGGGATTTTTATACCGACAACCTGAGGTTTTTACTTGTTGCTAGTAACCAGATAATGATCTGACAACCAGGAGCAACCAAACAACAGGTAGACAACTGACAACCACCCTGAGGAGGTCTCATAGCTGCTGCCGGCTCTCATGTATGTGATGTCACTGGAGATGCAGTAGTGCAGACAGGGCTCGGGCCTTCCTATCACTAGTGTCAGCCTCACCTGGCTGATAACAGGTAACAATAGCCTGCATTACCTATCCAGTGTACAGGGATGGTATAACAGGCGGGCTCTATGTGGTCCGGGCCCTGCAGCCTGCATCGTGTAATTACGCACAGGCCTGTCGGACAAGAAGAAGCGGCGAGGCCGCGACTAGGAGCACGACAGCGGCCTACACGAGCCGGGCGCCGCCGACCCCCCACCCACTCCTCCCCGCATCTTACAAGCGGACATCTCACCGTGTGTTCATGTTCATCCGCCCGGGCGCACAGCGCCGACAAGCAGAGGAGCAGCAGCCTCAGGGCTCTCATCCTTGTCCTGACGGCTGGGGACGCACAGCGGTCAATGTCTCGGTGAAGCCGCCGTCCTCCTCCTCCTCCTCCTTCCGCCGCTGCAGGTTCTGCCCCTGTACTGACACCCGCCGCTTCCTCAGCGGCCGCTCAGCCACGTCATCCGGCCACGGAGCTCAAAACCGGAAGTGCCTCACCTCCTGCCAGCATCCCGGAAGTGCACGGAGCTAGTGTGAGGGCTGGGGGCGGGGCTACCTGCGCTGACACCTACACTGAGTAGACTTCACACCTGTCAGGCGGGCGGTGGAGACGTGTATACCGCGTGACGTCACAGCCCGCACCCAGGCTGTATCTCTGCCGACATCTTCAATCCCTTGTATAAAATAAAGTAATTTACCTTAATCGTATGACTGGGTTATTTTGTAAAAAATAAAAAATCTGCATTGTTTTCAATTTAAAGGGGTTATCTCACTTCAGCAAGTGACATTTATCATGTAGAGAAAGTTACTACAAGCCACTTACTAATGTATTGTGATTGTCTATATTGTCTCCTTTGCTGGCTGGATTCATTTTTCCATCACATTATGAGCTACTCATTACCATGGTTACAACCACCCTGTGGTGGTCGTGCTTATACAGTATAGAAAAAGCACCAATTCACACTCCCACAGTCCTGGCCACCAAAGAGAAAGAGACCTTTTCCTATACTATGCAAGCTTGGCCACCGCCTCTGGACATCATTTTGGAGTATATATAACTCTTTGCTGGCCACAGTGGGGCCCCTTGTGTCAATCTGTGACTGCTATGATCAGCGTTTTGCTGCAGCGGTGGGGAACAGGTAAGTATGATCACCACTGTGGGCTGGCCACTCTCGGAGCTCTGTTATAGGCTTGGGCATCCCCTTTAAAGGGGTTGTCTGGGCTTTTTCTATTGATGACCTATACTGAGGACCAATATCTGGCACCCCTTCTTATATATGTATTTTTGAAGATGCTATTGTTTGGATATTTTAGAGGGGTTTATGCTGGGGGTCCGATACCAGGGATCCCCACTGATTAGCTGTTTGAGAAGGCACCGGCGCTCGCAGTACCAGAGCAGTCTTCTCACAGCTTTCCCAAGGCCAGTGACGTCACGTTCATCATTCACATGGCCTAGGAGCAGCTCAGCCCCATTGAAGTGAATGTGATTGAGCTGCAATACCAAGCATAGCCACTATACTATGTATGGCGCTGTGCTTGGTGAGCAGAGAGAAGGCCACAGCGCTGGTGGCGTCTAAGGCTACTTTCACACTTGCGTTTGCAGGATCCGTTTGTGAGATCCGTCATGATAATACAACCGCCTGCATCCGTTTGGAACGGATCCGTTTGTATTATATTTTACATAGCAAAGACGGATCCGTCTTGAACTCCATTGAAAGTCAATGGAGGACGGATCCATTTTCTATTGTTTCAGACAAAACTGATCCATCCCTATTGACTTACATTGTGAGTCATGACGGATCTGTTTGCATCAGTTTCTTCATGCGCAGCAAGCAGTGTTTTAGTGTCCGCCTCCAAAACGGAATGGAGACTGAACTGAAGCAAAACTGATGTATTCTGAACGGATCCTTTTCTATTCAGAATGCATTAGGACAAAACTGATCAGTTCAGGACCGTTTGTGAGAGCCTGTGATGGATCTCACAAACGGATCCTGCAAACACAAGTGTGAAAGTAGCCTAAAACAGATCCCCACCAATCAGATACTGATGACGTATCCAGAGGAAAGGTCATCAGTAGTAAAGTCTTGGAAAACCCTTTTAATGCCACCTGTGTACATATAAACCACACAAACTGACCATGTTTCATACCCTGCAGATTCTATATATTGTAGTAAAGCACTGGTAAGTGACAGCACATACAATACCGTACTAAATCATGGAGGCCAAATTCATGTTTATTCTTCCCAGGACTCTGGGTAATCTATTGTATTTGAGCTTTATACACAAGGACCACATAAATGTAACACGGCTGCCAGATAAGTCATGTGTGCCTAAAAGGAAACCTGCCAGAAGATCCACGCTGCCCTAACCGCCGGAGCATGAACTGTCTGCATTACAGATAACTAAGGGGGGGGGGAAATTAAAGGGGTTGTCTCACTTTAGCAAATGGCGTTTATCATGTAGACACAGTTAGGCTCCATTCACACGTCCGTATTTGTGCACATCCCTTGCACCACAAAAAACTCTGTTTTTCCAGCACATCCGTTCCGTTTTTCCATAAAAAATGGAAAGGATTTATCCATATGTCATCCTTTTTTGCGGATCTGCAAAAAAACGGAAGGAATAATCAAATCTTTTTTTTTCTTTTTTTTCTACCCTCCTGGAACGGAATCCGCAAATGCGGATGGCTTTCCGCATGTCTTCCGCATTTCGGACGTCCCATAGACTTGTATTGGGCTACGGACTGCAAAATCGGAGGAAAAGTAGGACAGGAGGATTTCTGTTTGTGGATTCGCAAAACGGAACGGAGAAACGGATGCGGACAACATACGGTGCAATGTCCGCATTTTTTCGGAACCTATTGAAATTAGTGGATCGCATACTATCCGCAAAAAACATCCAAAATTGCGGAACGGACGCGGATAGGATGCGGATGAAAAATCAGGACATGTGAATGGGGCCTTAGCACAAGGCATGTTTAGTCATCTCATACCTTTTAAAAGATCAAACATTGACTTATATCTGGTAGCGCTTTCACACTGGCGCTAGGCTTTTCTGGCAGGCTGTTTCGGCAGACATCATTTGCACACGTGCTGCCGGAAGTCCGCCCAGCCCCATTCACTATAATTGGGACTGGCCGCAGTAGGCAAACATGCCAAGAGGCAGCCGGACAAAAAACGGAGTGTGAACATAGGCGACCTGGGGGGGACACTATTCCTTACCCCACTAGCAATTTTTGCCGGTGAACCCCCCTGATCCCATCTGTCCTCCATTGAGGATGTGGCATTTGCTTTAAATCGCCATTGCTCTATTGCAAGTGCCTTTTTGGGACCTGCCTCATTGTTTTATGTCTGGGGCCATTGCCTGGGTTTTTTTTGCTGGGGAGGTATCCCTTTATTTGCCCCTCACGTGTGTTTAGCCCATATCTTGACCCCCTTTTTCGGTATAGGGGTGTTTGTGGGACAAGCCAAAATATATAACACACTTGGGGCAATTGGTTATTCCTTTATCTTTCTACCTTTCTGTCAATTTATCCCTGTTTATATCTCTCTGTTTACTCAAAAATCTCCTGAGGAGTCCCCTGGTGGGGACGAAACATGTCATGTAGGGACATGAGTTGGATTGGAGTAAGGGTTCACAATTACTTCTTACCTTCGACACAACGGCTTTATTCAACTACTGAATAAGCAAAGATATCAACCTTCTCATCTTCCCTTCAAGGAGTTGGTAAGAATTGACTAGGGCTGGCGCTAACAAGACCACTGACAATAATGTTTTGGTTATCACACCGTTTCTCACAAAGGTCCCCTGAAGAACCGAAGACATATAAAGGGGAAACGCGTTGAAACTATTATATATGTGTAAAGGCAACCACCGACAGGCAACCTGGCAAGGTAGGGAATATCAGATTAGGGCAAGCCACCAAGAAGTGGCACCGCCCCTCTCGGGGCGATCGCTCCGCTTTTAGGCAGGGACAGATTAGATGCAGCGCCTGACCTGCCTAAAAGCGGACTAGAAGCAAATGACAGCTAACAGAAATATAAAACCTTGCAGCAGCCCCACAAGGCAACTACAGAAGAAAAAGAGAAAAGAAGGACTATGAAAGATAAGAAACAAGATGAATAAGACCCTAAGAAGGTGATCACCATAAACGTGAGTAACCACCCAGGTGGTGAAAATATAGTTTAACCATACTACACTCTGGTATCCTGAGCGATAGCCTATGTGCACGAGGGGCATTAACATATTTTTGTTTATAATAAATGTGGGAAAATTTTAGAGAAATAAGATAGTAAAAGTTATGTTTTAAAAGGGTATTTAGTAAGTTTTCAGTGAATAGTCAATAAGAATTGACTACTTTAATTAATTTATTCATGTACAGTATTTTGCAAGTGCCTGTGTATTTATCAATATTATTGGGTCTTTTAACCATATATAAGTAAAAGTTATGTTTTATTTCCCATCCTTCCTCTTGATTTTTTGATGATTAATTTGGGTTGAGGATTTGTGTATAGCCAGTGTATTGTGGCTGTTGTTGTTTTTTCAAAAATCAATCACAATACATTGGTAAGTGGCTTGTATTAACTTGTCTACATGATAAATGCCATTTGCTGAAGTGAAACAACCCCTTTAATGTTTCTTTACTTCTTTATTATTTTAAGGGGTTCTGTAGTTCTTTAAAACCGATGATCTATCCTCTGGATAGATCATCAGCATCTGATGGGCAGCGGTCCGACACCCGGGACCCCCGCCGATCAGCTGTTTGAGAAGGCAGCGGCGCTGCAGGAGCGCAGCGGCCTTCTCTGTGTTTTTCGCAGGCCCAGTGACGTCACGACTAGTATCACTGGCCTGGGCGGGGCTAAGCTCCATTCAAGTGAACAGAACTTAGCCCCGCCCAGGCCAGTGATAGTAGTCGTGATGTCACTGGGCCTGAGAAAAAGACAGAGAGAAGGCCGCGGCGCTCCTGCAGCGCCGCTGCCTTCTCAAACAGCTGATCGGCGGGGGCTCCGGGTGTGGGACTGCCGCCGATCAGATGCTGATGATCTATCTAGAGGATAGATCATCAGTTTTACAGAACTGCAGAACCCCTTTAATGATTTTGCCAATTAATGTTAATAATAAGACTGTTGTGTATGCCACTCTTAGTTTGTCCTGCACTGGCGTGAAATGGACCACAATTGTGGCGCATATTGGGTTTCCCGTGTGCCAGAACTGACATATGCTCCAGCCAGGAGCTTTGGTAGATATCAGGAGTAATGTGCAAAAGTTTTCCTGTACACACAGTGGGGGCATTTATCAAGACTGGGGTCTGCATACTGAACACTGGAGTAAGACGTGCCCGATTTATTAAGACACACTCCGTGCATCAGAAACTCAGTTTTATGACAGCCGGGAGCTGGGGTAGACTCCAGCTCTAACTTGGATAACTGACACAAGCCCTATCTCTCCTGATAAGTCCTCCCCCTTTTCTCACCACTTTAGACGCTAAAAAAGTCACATATTATGATGCCAATATGGCTTGCACCATAATTTGCAACTTTTGCAATTACATGCAACTTTTAAGCTTTAAAGGGCTTGTGCCACGAAACACATTCTACATTTTTCAAACTGGCACCTGGATTTGGATTCCTTCGTAATTGCATGTAATAAAAAATTTTGTATAGCCACTAAGTTATTCAATAAATGTATCTGTATGGTGCCACCATCTTTTTCTTCTTTTCCTTATTTATTGTCCACCTGACTGAGGTGGTCGCACGCGCTCAATTTAAATCATAAAACTGTCTACAACCGTATGTTCTTTGGGAGTTACAGGGAGAGAGCTGCAGCAGAAAGGACACATTGCTTGAGAAAGGATACGACCGCTCAGCTGCAAGCCTGAAGTAAATCTGGCAGGGGAATTGGAACAATGAATGGGGAGATCTCTGGATCCATGTGAGGTACAGGGCTGGTTCTAGCTTTGTTAGAAAGAGGTTGTCATGTACTATATGATGTCTGATTTTCATTTTTTCCTTCAAGCATGGAATAACCCCTTTAATAAATAGTTCCCCATTGTTAAACATGGAGGTTCCCCCGCCGCAGGCTGTACCTCCTACCCACACCTTATCTAGTTTATACAAAAGTGTCAAAAAGTGGAGGCTCTTCTACGCTCAACTGGCATTGAAATGGTCCACTATTTTAAGTCACAGGAGGTAATTTACAAACCAGAAATACGCCTATATTAGGTGTATTTCAGGTGCAGATTGCCTTTGCGCCTCAATCTGTGACTTTTCCCTACTCACGCCAGGTCTAAAAAAGTAGACGTGGCGGGGAAGAGTACAAGCCGGCAGGCCCGTCTCATTTACCATTCTCTAAGCCTGGTTTAGGCGTTGACAGCAAGGAAGCTGTCTTACATTTAGAAGCGGTGGTGGATCCCCCGAAGTTATGTAGAGGCCCAGTGGCGGACTGGGAACTTAAAGTGGCCCTGGAAAAAATACTAAAAGTGGCCCCGTTTTGTAGTCTGGTCCAAATTGATGGAAGGCAGGGCCAGCAATACCATATTATGGCACATTATACCCCCCCCAACAGAGCAAATACCACAGTCCATCAAAAAATACATCCCCAAAGACTTACACTACACGGCCCAGCGGGAAATTTCTAAGGCCAATCCGCCCCTGTAGAGGCCAGTGCTTCTACATAACTCCGGCAGATCCACTGCCAGCTATAGGAGATGTTAAGACTGCCGTCTAAAACTCTAGTCTTAATAAATGACCCCCATAGTTTTAAAATGTGCCCGGCATGAGAACAAGTGCCTGCTGGGCGGCTCCATCCCAGCTTTTGATGTCCAGCTCACCTTGATTTACAAGTCTTTTCTTATTTGCATATAGAGTGAGACTTGTCAATCTAGGTAGACCAGGCAGAAAGAAACCTGAGTGTTTCAGAGTAAATCACAGGGGGACATTTGTTAAGACTGGATTATCAATCTTGTAGAGGACGGAGTTCACCACTGCATCTCTGCTCCTATTGTCTTCAAGGTTGACAGAGCTGTGTAATTCCGACATCAAGTTCTGATGAAGGAGCTACACCCAAAAAGCTGGGTTTGGGGTGTTGGACCTCTACTGATTAGATAGTCATGGCCAATCCTGAGGGTAGGTCATCACTTAGTAAAAGCTGGGCAACTCCTTTCATTCACATGCAGTTTTCCAGTGTGGATTTCCACTAAATGCACAAGTATCGCAAGAGTGGAATGTGTGAACCCTATAGAACAGTGATGGTGAACCTATGGTACTGGTGCCAAAGGGGGCACTCAGAGCCATCTCTATGGGCACCCATGCCCTGCAAAAAGTCTAAGGCAAAAGTCTAAAGTCTAAGGCAAAAAGCCTAAGGTGTACCGATATGCCATAGACTTTTCCTGCCATTCATCAGCACAGGGCGCACTGAATGTTACAGCTAAATGATAAAGTACATGGAAGATAAACTATATCGGACTGTAGTATTCAGGGTAAATCGCCATGTTGGGACTTTGTGATAAATAAGTGGGTTTTGGGTTGCAGTTTGGGCGCTCAGACTCTAAAAGGTTCACCCTCATTGGTATATAGTAAAAGTGATGAACTATACCTAGTCAAGTAATTTTTGTTAGAATGACTTTTAATTTGTTACACATGATAGCAAACGTAAAAATATGTGGTTAGCAATCCAAATATTGCTGATGCTCTTGTGGTCTATGTTCAAGTTGTCCATACTTTCTCCAGCTTTATCTGATCAGCAGTGGTCTGACACCCTGCACCCCTGCCCATCAGTTCTAGAAGTCAGCACAGGAGCTACGGTAGAACAGCTAACCAGTGTTGATGCGGGGTGTCAGACCCCCGCCACTCAGATATTGGTGGTCTGTCCTGAGGACAGGCCATTAGCAGTAACATCCTGGATACTTTGCAGGGAATGGCCAACTCTCAGAACCTCTGCCAATCTGCTGTTTGAAGGGTCAACACCTACAGAACACCATACTTTTGATAGAGGCTGTTCTGGGTATTGTCCAGTTCACTTTGGCACCCTCAAACAGATGACCAGTGGAGGGGCTGAGAGTCGGACTGCCACCAATCTAATATTTATGGCCTATCACGAAGGCTTTTTTATGCCTTCAGATGATCAGGTCAATTATCCAGAACAAACATTTGTAAGAGCACCTGTTCCCGATCATAGACCCATGTAAATGTGCTTCCAATCACCTGAAAAATAGCTTGTATGCGAGTGATTGTATCTTTTATGTGGCACCAAAAATCATCATGCAAACTTACCAGGAGTAATCGATTGTAATAATGATCATTCTTCCCCTATTCACTTTGCAACGGGCTGCGTGAAAGGACCTTTAAACATGCACCAATCAACTTTTATATCTTTGATCGGCACTCATTTGGAGCTGTAATTGCCTTGTGTAAAAGGATCATTATACAGTCCATGACAATCTCTTTCTAACAAAGCTAGAACCAGCCCTGTACCTCACATGGATCCAGAGATATCTCCATTCATTGTCCTTTCTGCTGGAGTTCTGTCCCAATCACAGCTCAGGGAGCAGTTCAAGAATGAAACTGAGCATGTGCGGCCATCTCAGTGAGCAGGACAAAGAAGTAAGAAAAAAACATACAGCAGGTGGCGCTATGCAGTTACATTTTATTTAATAACTCAGTGGCTATACAAAATTTTTAATTACATGCAATTACAAAAATATTCAGATCCAGGTGCAGGTTTGAAAACTGTAGAATATTTTTCGTGGGACAATCCTTTTAAGGCTATCTTCACATCTCTGGCAACAATTCCAGCAGACTATTTTGGAAGAGAACAGCCTGCCGGAATTCTCGTGGGAACAGACTGCCGGAATTCACAGTATCCGGCACACATGCCGGCCCCCGGGCGGACGAGAAATGCTACATGAAACATTTTTTGTCCACCCGAAAGCTGGCACATACTCCGGATCGCAGCCAGATCCTATTACAGTGAATGGGGATATGGCGGTGCATGGTGGTATCCGTATGTGCTGGATACAGTCAACTCCGACAGTCTGTTCCTCCGCCGAAACAGACTCCATGAGACAAAGCTGCAGATGTGAACCCAGCCTAAAATAACAAAGGAATGCAAACTGATCATAACTGATGCTCAAAAAAAGACGGATCAGTTATTTTTAGTGCAAAGGCTACTTTCCCACTGACGGTAGCCTTTTCTGGTAGGCTGTTCCGGTGGAAAACAGCCTGCCGGATCCGTGCTACTGCAAGACCACCGTGCTGGCGCTGAGAAGCAGCCGGAATAAAACAGCGTGCTGTAGTTTTATTCCGGCTGCCTTTTGGCACGTTTGCTGAGCTGTGGCTGGACCTCCGGCCTGCCCCCATTATAGTGAATGGGGCCGGAGCAGACCTCCGCCAGCACAGTGGACTTGCGGTAGCACGGATCCGGCAGGCTGTTTTCCGCTGGAAAAGGCTACCGCCAGTGTGAAAGTAGCCTAACTGATCCATTTAAAAAAAAAAAATTCTGTTCTTTTGACAGATCAGAAGAACGAACCAGAAAAAAAACCAGAGATGTGAATGCACCCTTGAAAGAGTTTATTCCTGATAATTGGCCTGATCCTCAGCCCATGTGAAAGGGCCCAAAGAATAGGCCACCAATTTTACAAGGATGGAAAACCCTTTAAATTACAGTCAACTTTGGATATAAGTAGAAAGAATTGTTAGGTGTGTCTAATTTACCGTCTAATTTCCAAGCTGTGGGGAAGTTACAGATCCTTATCTTTGTGGTAGAACTAGACTAATGCGTTTTGGAATTAGGTTAATTTCTTTAGTATTTGTGATAGGAATCAGGAATATCAAGAGCTACATAAGTATAAAACAAGGACTGCAGATAGGACTGTACATTGCAGATTATGTCATCAGCATATTTTTACTAATCTGCACAATTTAAGCAGCTTCTCTTCCTGACTCTAGGGATGTGATATCTTGATGATGGCAGTGAACTGTATGCTGGACAGCAATCCAAACCCTAGATCAGTCAGTGCATTTTAATTGTGTTAGTTACCTTTATTAAAACACACAGAATATAACAAACATTTGAAAATCTCTCAAATTTGCTGTAAAACTGCACCTCAAGTAGAGATGAGCGAATCTATTCGCCGCTTCGTAGATTCGTATCGAATCTTGGGATTTTTCAGCTGCGAAGCGAATCCGAATATTAGGTGATTCGCTTCGCTTTTGTACGCATTCGCTACGTAGTGTGTCCTATAAATTATACGCTATTCTACGTATATTTTAGTTACTCTATAAGCTGTCGCGTACGAATTCAATTCAGCGATGCAGACTTTTCCCTGGTAGTTACTCTATACGCTGTTGCGTACGAATTCAATTCAGCGATGCGGACTCCTTCCTGGTAGTTCCGCCCCTTTCTCCAGCGCGGGAGGATGACCAGGCAACTCAGGAAATTAAGTTGCGCATTCGTGCGCCTCATCCCTTTTTCCCCCTTTTCAGGTTATTTGGGGAGCCCTTTGAAAGAGGGTTTTTTTAAGGAACCTTTGCTGCTTTTTTTTTACCCATTTGGATTACAATTTTGCCTATGTGGATTACAAATTGCGACTGAGTTTAGGACTCTGCTCCAGTTCTATGACAAGCGTCAGAAGAAAAGAGACTTAAACGTGTCCGTGAGCATACTAGGTAGGTGATATTTAACATTTTTATATTATACTTATAATAATGTATTTGCACTTTACCATATATATGTCTCGAATATTCGCTCTGCCTCTGAGGAGTGCACGCCGCGGCCTCTCCTCGTACGTGCCTGCGTATTACGTAATCGCTTAGACAATAGTACGCTGAGATTCGTAAGCTATTTGTACGCTCATGCGTAAGTCTTCTAAGAAGTTGCGTACATTGAAATGAACGTTCGTTATTAGTGAGCGAATGTTCGCTAATAGCACATAATAACATATATTTTGTACGCAAATACAACAAATCTATTCGTCGAATATACAAATTTTAGGAAAAGTTCGGTGAATGTTCGGCGAATAATTTTTTGAATGATTCGCTCATCTCTAACCTCAAGCAAAGCAGCAAGTCTTCCACCACTGTCTGCCTTTAACCCAAAGTCTTCTATTAAAGGCGTTGTCCACTTTTTACTATAAATGACCTATCCTCAGGATAGGTCATCAATATCAGACCAGCGGGGGGATCGACGCCGGGCATCCCCGCTGATCATCTGTATGAGGAGACGTGCCGTCTCCCTTCCCTCTTCCTGTTCACCCGTGATGTCTATGTTCTTTGCAGAGTAGGTGAACTTGCCCTGCAACACCCCTTTCACTCCAGGCCTCTGCTTACAGTGAAATAACCCTCCTGATATGAGCAATCCTACTATCAGGAACCTATGCAGATAACCCTTAGCAGTCCCTGTGGATGGAATGGAATCTATCTTGCATTCACTGAGTAGTTGCTGGAAGATGGAGCAGACAGGTCAATAAGTCGTACTGACCAGGGCAGAACAGTATCCAATTCCAATGTCAGAACTATGCAAGTCAAAACCAAGAAAGACAAATGGTAAAGAGATGCAAAGGCAGAAGAATGGTCACTAAAGATTCAGAGGTCAATACAGTAGCAGGCAAGGAGTAGGCAAAGAGAAGTTGTGTTAAAAAGCCAGGTCAGAAACACAAGAATACTGTCCTAATCACAAAACCTGTCCTAATCACACAGGAGGACAAGTTACTTCATAACACTGAGGTAAAGATCTGCCTCATCCTCCTCTCCTACTTGTCAGGGAATATGATCCTGAATACAGATGATAAGATGTTCAGCTGAATCTCTTTGGTAGAGGAGGATAAGGCAGTTGTTAACCTCAGTGTTGTGAAGTAACTCATCCTGCTGTATGATTAGGACAGGTTTTGTGTGTACTAATAGGATTGTGGCCGTTTTGTTTCTCCTAATCATTGCTCCCCAGATAAAACGAGCCATTATAACTAATTAAAGGCATTTGGGAATATATTTATAATAAAGGAATATTTACGTATTTTCATTTTCTTAATTCCCGGAGAACCCCTTTAACTACAGCACATATCTCACTGATTACTTCAGAAGCCAAGATTCTCTGCTCCAGAACTGGTGAACTCATCAGGCAATTAAGAAGAAAAAGAAAAAAATAGAGGGTTTATATTGAAAAATTCTGGGAAACTAGTTCCCAAAATAAGTGGATAGAAAATAGGCGTGCAGATATTTTGCAGGTGATATTATCTATTCAATAGAGGTAGGGAGGTCAGTTGAAAGTACCTATAGGGAGGGGGGCCTCCAGTAGGAACTTCCAAAACATTTTTTTGTATTAAGCACCAATACTCTATATGGTGGAGTATATTTGGGAAACGAGAACGCAAAATTATGAAAGTAGTGTCCTTTGAGGTATGTCAAATAGAGTTTATCAAGTATGGTGATATAGGGTATAGCAAGTGGGTAGCCACAAACAGTAATAAAAAAACAGCTTAACATGTTTCGGGGGTTACAATCAACACCCCCCTTCTTCAGGAGAAATACAATAAAATAAAATAAACTGATTGTAACCCCCGAAATGTGTTAAGCTGGACTTATGAATATGAAAAGAAGCATACCCTCCTTGCTTGACTTCAGTTTCTGACACTCTACATGCGACCTCGGCGTGGGAGGGGCGGATCTGTTGGTATCTTGAGCTTATCCTTCAGGCCTCCTCCCCAGTAAAGTGAGTGCAAACTTTTATAATCTAGTTTATTAAGTTTTTCAAGTTTTTTATTACCATTTCTGGCTACCCGCTTGCTATACCCTATATACTATCACCATTTGGGGTCACTCACTTCATACAGCCCATTTAACCGGCTACCTGTTATTATATTTGACTTTATATACACCCCAGCATTTATTGGGGTCATCTATTTGACAAACTTTCATAGCTTTGGGTTCACATTTACCAAATCTATTCCACCAAATGGCACTTAATGCAAACATTTTTTTGAACTCATCAGAATATACCCTTTGCCTGATCTCTGGAGCAGAGACTGTTACCATGGCAATTGGCACTCTTAAATTACATGTGTCCTGGCAACATATTTAACACCTTCCCGACATCCACTGTACATGTACGGCAGATGTTGGGTCTGTAAAGATGACGCCTGCTCCAGAGCGCAGCAGGTGTCATAACCACCAGGTTTTAGCAGACACCCAGGTCTAATGTTGGTAATTGGCAATAACGCTAATCACAGCCATTTGATCCCTCAGATGCTGTTGCCAGTTGTGAACAGTGAACGCTGTAATGGGGGGAAAAATCATTGCTTTACCTCCCCCAAAAAATGAATAAAAAGTTATCAGAAAAATACATAGACACTCCAAAATGGTATCACTGAAAACTACAGATTGCGCTGCAAAAAATGAGCCCTCACACAGCTCTGTAGATGTAACTATAAGAAGTTATGGCGGTCAGAATAATGCAATGCAAACAAAAAGTAATCGTACTGACCCGGATAATGAAGGGAACGGGCCAGTTTTACCACATAAGGAAAGCCATAAAGACAAAACCCATAAAACTATGACAGAATTGCTTTTTTTTCCAGTTCCACACTATTTGGTTTTTGTTTCTAGCTTCCCACTACATTGTATGCAATATAAAATGGTGCTGTTAGAAAGTACAACTTGTCCTGCAAAAACTAAGCCCTCATTCAGTTATTAACCAAAAAAAAAGTATGGCTCCAGGAAGGCTGGGAATGAAGAATAAAAATACAAAAATGGAAAATTGCCATGTCAGGAAGGAGTTAAAGGGGACTGCAGATTTCACATCTTGCCTAAAGTCATGGTACAGTCTTTCCTTGGCTATTGTTCCCTTTGCTACTTCTTCCTTAGGCTAGTTTCATACTAGAGGCAGCACGGATCCGGCGTGTGAAGGCCCCCCCCCCGATCCGTGCTGCCGCAGGTGCTGTAATGGGGGCGGGCCGCGGATCCGGCCGCAGCACGTTAACCCCTGCTGAGAGGCAGCCATAACGAAAATACATGTTGTTACAGTGAATGGGGCCGGAGCGCGGTTCCGGCCCCGCATGTGCACCTGTGGCAGCACGGATCCGGCGGGCCCCATCACCCGTCGGATCAGTGCTGCCACTAGTGTGAAACTAGCCTTAATCTGATCATGACCCTGACCTTAGGTCCCGTGCCACTTGAGATACCTTGACGGGGTGGTCGGGCTCCGTTATGTTCTTGATATAAGAATATATTGGCGAAAGTCTCATTTTAATATCAGTGTGAGGGTTTAGCCATATATTGTCAGTTGCATTTACCGCTGTAGTGTACCATTTTCTGTGAATTGTTGTTTTATATAGTTTGTCACATCCGCACATTTGGCTATCTTGTGTAGGATGTCTTTGTGATACATGTGGTCCGCTGCAGGCATCCTCCATTGTATGCATTTTTGCTGGGGATTACATTCAGCAGCGGACCACATGTGCAGGACTTGCTCCCCTAGTTAGAAATGCGCAACAGCATTTGGGGTTTTGAGCATTTTTCTGCCATTTGAGACCACCTTTTTTTCTGTGATTTTGTTTGACCCTGACCTTAGCCTTGTTCCCCAATTATGCTCCAGCATAATCCTTTGGACTTGTTGGTTGTTGAGGTTTCACTCCTGGTATCATCTCCTGGCCTGCTGATCTTCTGAGTTCAACTCCATCTCATCCGAAGGCTTGCTGATTTCTGGCTACCTTCCTGACTTTGCTACCAGTTTTTTGCTATTTGCTATAGCGCACTAACTGCCAATCAGTGATTATTCTGGTAACTGCAGAATGGGAACCCTACAGGTAAAGTCCATAACTCCTTGTGAGAATGCAGCACAGGGAGATTCCTTCACTCTAACTCTGCAAATAAGTCTAGACAGCACCTAACTAATTGAAGTTTAGAGAATCAACTTCAGTGGTGAAAAAATATACCACCAATGTGTTATAGTAAATGTGCATTCATTCATGAACATAACCCAGGTTCATCATGTCAATGTGTTATTAGTAATCACATGTTGATAAAAAAAAACATTTCAAAGCTCTTTAAGCATCATACACATGACAGGGAGTCTGTATGGCAGAAAACAGAGTCCTATATGACTCCATAGTACTCTCCATACCACCTCCCCATGCTCAGTTCACCTAATGGAGCATTTCATATTTGTTTCCCTGTCGGAGGCATATGGAAGCTCTTAAAAGGCTATATTCTAACCAGGTAAGTGGCTTTACAATATTTTAGTTTTGGTGTCCTAAGTGTACTTCAGTATGAGAAACATTAATGGGCAAAGTCATAAAATACCATATTTTTCGTGCTATAAGAGGCACCTGACCATAAGACACACCTAGGTTTAAATATATATTTCTCCTCAGACCTCATCAGAACTCAGATCAGACCCTCAATCTTCATCAGACCTCATATCAGACCCACAATCTTTATCAGTCCCCCAATCTTCAACAGACCTCAGATCAGACCCCCAATCTAGATACTTATAGGGTCTAGATACTTATATCAATGCAATGTTTTAGTTTCTCCTTTTCAATAAAGTAGGTCCTGGGTTCAAGACCCAGCAATGAAAATTTGGAAAACAATAAGAAAGCTTAAAGTGGTTTCTGTGCCAGGTGTCGGACCCCCGCTGATCTGATATTGATGACCTATCCTGAGGATAGGTTATCAATATAGGGGAGCCCAGAGAACCCCTTTAAATGTAAAGAGGTGCCATGCTGTATGTGAGTTATTCTACTTTTGTTTTTATTGTGCAGCAGGTCTAAAGTTAATTTTTGTAGTCAGCTTAGTAGGTCTAAGTAGTCATAGTAGGTCTAAAATCAAATATTATTTTAAAAATGTTGTTCAACCTGTTTGCTTAGACTTTTTTAATGTTTTAGGTCATTCATGATGAGATGTGGGTATTTACTATACTACTTTTCAAGTCTTTGGAAGTTTAGTATAAAGTAGTCAATGAGGGCTCATCAAGAAAACCTCTGTCTATATGTCCTCTCCTGTCAACTTCTGATCATTATTGACTGCAGTATTTCAACTTTTTCCAATGCCTGCTTTAACCTGGGGATAGAGATGAGCGAGCATGCTCGGCTGAGCGTACTCAGGAGCAATTTACGAGTAGTAGTGTACACATTTTATAATCTGTACACTAATGCATACGCATCTTATAATCTGTACACTAATGCGTACGCATCTTATAAATTTGTACGTATTAGTGTACAGATTAGAAGATGCGTATGCTACTACTCGAAAATTGCTCCCGAGTACTCTCGGCCGAGCATGCTCGCTCATCTCTACCTGGGGATCATGTCTTAGTATTTGGAAGAACATGCACATGGTTAATGGATCTGTAGGCTCCTACGTTATCCTTAGCAGGTAGAATTTTATGATTTCAATTTTCTTCCATAATAACAGTACATGAGTGTAAGGCATTTAGGCTGACCCCATATTTATCCAGTCTGTGCTCATCTCCCCTGGCAATTACTAATTTTCTGTTCCACTGTTTGGATGAAGCGGCACACAGACACGCACAACTCTGCTCTATTCAGCTCTATGGGGCTGTTGAAGATAGCTGTGCATTTTTACTATCTCCAGCAGTCCCAAAGAGTTAAATAGAGTGGCAGAATACATATTCTAGTGATCGGGAAAGGAGGGCGGGGCAGTGGTCCTAACCCTTGTATAGTGGATAAGCTGCTGTAATGGGCCAGGAACCTTAAAGGGAATCTGTCACCCCAATTTTGGACCATTATCTACAGTAATACTTCAGATAAGGAGTCCAGATCACTATTTTTTATTTTCCTACTGCCCCCCGTTCCCCCGCTGTCAGTGCTTAGAACTGTGTTGAAATACGTTGTCAGTATTGCCGCGCATGCACAAAATGAGTAGTCTCCCTTATGTTCGCACAGCAGTCTTGACTGTGTATTTCACTGCAGCTTTGAGTGCTGACAATGGGGAAAGGGGGGGGGGCAGTAGAAAAATTAAAAAAAAATAGTCATCTGAACTTCTTATCTGCAGTACTACACATGTATTACTAAGGATAGTAGTCCAAAATCAGGGTGAAAGATTCCCTTTAAGGATGCAGCCCCATTTTCCAAACTTGACATGTGCCACTTTATGTCTTAGTGTCTTTGGAATGCTTTTACGTAGTCATGTGATTGTAAGTTTGTTTCTTCGTGACATATTGTACTTTATGTTAGCGGTAAATCTATATATTTTATCAAAAAGTCAAAAGGTTTTTAAAAATGCATAAATAATTAAAAAATAAATAATTAAAAAATACATAATTAAAAAAATTAACATTGTGGGAATCACCGTGTGTGAAAACACCCATACTATTAAAATATAAAAATATTTATCGCATACAGCAAATAATGAAATGGAAAAAGTCTAAATGGCCTGTAGCCCTGTCTATTGCACATTCTCAGCCTGGAATTGCAGAGGTCATAGCACCCCTGCACCAAATGTAGGAGGCACTTCCATATATGCCTGCTCCCTCCCTTATGGGGCCTGTGGCATAAGGGGGCCCACACACATTAGTCTATTTGTAGAAGGAAGTGCTGGTATGTATGTGTGTATATGTATATGCATGCATGCCCCCTTAATGAGGCATGCATATACATGTATATCTATATATGGGCCTTCTATATATGTATCTGTGGGTCTCCAGATATGCCCCAATATGTGGTGCCCTCTGATGCATATGATGCCCCCTATATATATTATATTGTGCCCCCAGTTGCTCCTAATGTATATAGATACATGTATATATCCCCCAGTTTTATATGCATTTATCTATATACATATAAACTGACCCTCCACCCTGCATCCCCCTGGAGGCACATACCAGCGCACTTGCAGGAGGGAGACGCCACCCTGATGACAGTCTCGGGCACATCAAAGGACAGAGGATTGATAAGATCATCTACCCTTTGTCACACACCTCTGGTATCAGCTGTTCACAGCAAGGCTTGCTATGAACAGGGGTGTTGGCCTCTATTGCTTGCATTGTGAAGGTTTATCCACCTGATCAGTGTGGAGACCCCAATCAAGCAGTTGGAGACTTGCTAAACCTGTTTTTATAGCATGGGCCATCCACACCCCTGCCATATGGAAAGCCACCTTCCCCCCACTACTCATGAAGGATAAATAATACGACCACAGGCAGAAGAGTTGGACTCCCACTAGGCAGAGGAGCTTTTGACCACCAGAAGGAGAGGGGACACCACAGAGGAAGGAAGCCAAGCAGCCCCTCCAGAAACAAAGACTGGCTAAGTACCCCTGGAACTTCCTGTTACCCCTAATTATCCCCAAACTCCTGACCCCTGCAGTGCCTTTATCACTGCAGATAACCCCTTGCATTCCCCTGTAACCCCTATACCCCTAATTATCCCCAAACTCCTGACCCCTGCAGTGCCTTTATCACTGCAGATAACCCCTTGCATTCCCCTATAACCCCTGTATTATAAGTAACCACTTTTAGGGACAGCTAGTATTAGGCTTGGAAGGGTACTGCTGTATTTCTGTGTGAGTGTATGTGTTTAGTTAGTATTGTGGGTGGAATTAAGTGGGATTGTGCAGTGTAGTTGAGTTTTTATACTGAGGTTGTGTTATTGTATTGTTGTGCGGCTATATGTATATATATTTATATACTCCAATATAAATATATATAGATATAGTCTAATAATTACACTGTAGACTTTTAGTATTCTGTAATAAATCTTTTTATTATTCAAAATACTGTATACATTGTCTTTTGTGTAGCCGCCTTTGACAGTTCAGTACACATAGTGCAGGGAACGGACTGAATAAAGGAAATAAACAGGCGGAGCTAGCAATAGCAGGTTACGCCTATTTATGAATATTGATTATTAATATTCCACAAAATATTAGTAATTAATAGATCCTTTAACACTATTATTCAATAATGCATATAATTCTAGACGCTACCACTGACAGCCTGTCACACTGACTCCATCATTACATTGTGCTTAATCAGGAGGAGAAGTCACCTCTGAGCCCGGTGGCAGAGCAGCCCTATTATCAAGAATTAGGCAAGTAATGAATGAGGGTGGTGGGCTGTAGGTGGATGTGGATCAGCACCATCTTCCTCAGGAGTGCAGATGCCGGAGCAGCATTCAGTGCCACAGCAGAGCAGCGTCCCGATGGAAGGGAGAGGGAGCTTCCTCCCTCTCATCTGCCCACACCATCGGCGCTGCCAGCGCACCGCAGCGCCGATGGGAGAGGAAGGGAGCGCTCCCTCCCTGTTAACCCCTTCCATACAGCGGTCCCTACGGACCGCGGCATGGAAGGGGTTAAACTGCTGACATCGGTGCTAGCACCGATGTCAGCAGTTTCAAGCAGAGTATCAGCTGTATGCTGATACTCTGCTTGCATACGCTCGCCATCCTGAGAAATCATTGCGAGCGGCACTTGCGGCAGCCGCCCGCACATTGCAAATCTCCCCCCCGCCCGCCCACCCATCTGCCTACAGCCAATCAGGGGGGCGGGGGGGACACCCTGACCTCCCCCTAAATACTGACACTCGGCGGGGATTCGCTAGAATAGCGCTATCCCCGCCGAGTACCCCTTGCCTGCTGTGAATGGCTGGTCTGAATAGACCAGCCATTCACAGCGATCGCCTTTATGGGGGGTGCACGGCACCCCCCGAGGCCTTAACTATGGGTGGCTGGGTGTCTTAAACAGCACCCATTACAGCATGTAACCCCCCCTGCACTGAGCAGAGGGGGTTTACATGCAGGGCGTACCGGTACGCCCTGTTGCACTAAGTACCTCGTGCCCAGGACGTACCGGTACGCCCATTGTCGCCAAGGGGTTAATAGTTCTTTCTTGGAAACCCCCATTATGTAACAATATTGTCAGGGAGATCTGTGGTGTAGAAATATGACCTGCAATGATGGAAGATCAGGAGATTTCACAATGAATCACAGCACACAGAAAAGAGAACTCAGACACAGTGAATTAAAGTGAAATAATTATTTTATTCCTATCTATTATTAAATTTGGACTAAGTTTAACCATCCAGTACTCTTTATAGAATTTACTGCGTAAGAAGATGTGAACCAGAGGAAGGCAAAACATAACCCCCCTGTGGGGGAAAAAATTCCTTCCTGACCCCATCAACTGGCGATCGGCTACTCCCTGGTTCTCTGCAGTGTCAGCACTGGATGGGGGCCCTGTCACAGCTTATATGTAATATTATTATACATGTAATATATATTTCTATCTTATCTCTATATTTATCTTATTTATGGATTATTTCTAACTAATACTGATCTTATATCTTATAATATTATAATCTCATAATATTTATTTAATAGCTTATATCTTATACCCCTTAATCTCACCTTATACATCCCCTTATAGCTAAATTACTCTTTAATTGGTCATAGACATAAAAAACAACTGATGGGCGACTGATGGATGACTTATTAGTCACTCGCTTATTTTATTGGGCAGATAACATTATAAAACCATATAACCGGGCACAGACGAGGAATATCAGATATCATTATAACTCTCCTGTGTGCTCTGCTATATGTCTATGACCATCTCTACCTTATGCTTATATTATAATTCTCTTATCTCTAACTTACTTTCTATTATACCAAACCTATATCTTACATTACTTATCTGTATATTATATATCAGGTTCTGTCACACTGGCAGATGTTCTGTCCGGTAAAGATCGGTAACACCATGTTGTTCATGCTCTTTACCTACATTTTTATGAAGCAATTATCATTAGTATGGGGATGAATGATTGGTGATAGGATCATTCGTCCCCATACAGTTTTTATTTGTCGGCAGCATATGCTGTTTACACATGGTGATGTTCTGGCAACAAACCAGCATTTCTAATGCCACATAAAAGATCTGATCACCTTTAAGGGAGGATTTTGCACACATGGCAATGATCAGGAGAAGGGACAGTGGAGCTAACGCTCGTTCTCGATCATCCGTCTATGTAACAGGACCTGATTATGGCTCCCCTTTATCTAATCTCTAATATATCTATCTTTCTTATCTTTCTACCTTATTATTACGTGAAAATTCCTATCTTAAACATTTCTGGCATACCTACAGCCTGATATGTGCTGTTCTCACCTCTGGGAATCTCATCTATAGAGAATGAGGGTCCCTTGTCCCATTAGAAGTCAATGAAGAGGTTTGGAAATACCAGAAATGTATAAGGTGGGAATACCCCTTTACCTAATACTTATACCTGCTATCTATGTTATATGAAACCTATCAGTTTACTATCTTATATGTAAGTTAATCCTCTCTTATATCTGCTAACTTATTCTTATCCCCCCCTATTCTATAATTATGATATATTTTGTATTTTATTTTTTATACCTATTATATCTATATAATGCACTTTTTCCAAACCTTTAATTTGTCATAGTTAAATATCAAATGTTTTGATCATGAGGGTCTGAGTGCTCAGATCCCCCACCGATGGTTAAAACGAAGGGTTAGCGCTGTTTCTCCTCACTGCTGAACACGGAAATGCAGATGGGCTCAGTAGAAATTCAATGAGGCCGTCTTCATTTCTGTCCTCAGCAGTGAGGAGAAACGATGATAATTACTCGTCCTAGTGATTGGTGAGGTCTCAGCACTCAGATCCCAGTGATCACTATGTCCCTATGACATATCAAAAGTTTTGAAAAAGTGTAGCTACCAATTAAATCTAATTTATTTATCTAATATCTATTTAATATCTAAACTATTTTTTATTTTTTATATATAACTTATCTATCTTCCAATCTACTTTATATCTAAGCTGTTCAGACCTCCTTTATCTACCTTCTCCCTGTCTTACCATCTATTTTAGAGCTAACTTATTCCTATCTTTTATAAGCCTTTCCCCCTATGGTATATCAATTATGTATCACAACAGGCAGAAGTTCTACTTCTATAGTATATATGATGGTTTTTCATTCTAAGCTATGACTATTAATTACCTATATTACTTCAGTCTACGTATATTATATTTAAAGGGCATCTGTCAGCAGATTTACACCTATAAATCTGGCTGACCTGTGCACTTGGCAGCTGAAGGCATCTGTGTTGGTCCCATGTTCATATGTGCCCACGTTGCTGAGAAAAATGATGATTTAATATAGGCAAATGAGCCTCTAGGAGCAACGGGGGCATTGCCATTACACCTGGAGGCTCAGCTCTCTCTGCAACTGCCGCATCCTCTCCACTTTGATTGAGAGAGCCAGGCAATGAAAGGATCATAACGCCTAGCCCTCTTAATCAAGGTGGAGAGGATGTGGCAGTTGCAGAGAGAGCAGAGCCTCTAGGTGCAATGGCAACGCCCCTGTTGCTCCTAAAAGCTCATTTGCATATATCAAAACATCATTTTTCTTAGCAATGGGGGCACATATGAACATGGGACCAACATAGATGTCTTCATCTGCCAAGTGCACATGTAACAGGTCAGTCAGTGTCATAGGTATAAGTCTGCTGACAGATGCCCTTTAACTTTAAGGGGTATTCCCATCTGGCCCATTCATGGTTAAGATAATGTATGCAGAGGCTAGAGACGGGCAGGGTTACTGATACAGCAGAGTGGTTTGTGTTACACTGTTCCTGTATCTCCAGAGCTATTGAAATATCATGGCATGCTATGCTGCGCTGTTTCCCTAGTTCTTATTCACCTCTATGGTAGTTACCATAACAGCATAGCACAATCTACATGGCGGCTTCTGTAATCCTCAAACTACTGCTTTACCCTATGGTCAAGGCGGTAGAAGAGGTAATGTACAGCCATGATGTCCCCTATGGTCACACCATCTGCAAGTGAGGTTGTATTCACATCAGATGACATGGCTGAATTTACCTGTACAGTCCCTGATATTCTCTAAAATGTTACCCCCCACCCCCCACTGGAAAGTCACTTTAACTCTGTCTTATACCTAAATCCTGTCTATACTATACTTATCATTAGTATTATATCTTATAATTATCACAGACCTATCTTACATCTCTCCTATACCCAATGTCTAGCGATACTGCACCTATTGCATATATAATGTACATGTCCGGTTCTTCCATGCTGTCTTATCCAACACCTCAGAGCTGTGTAGATAATGAAATGGTGTAATACTGAGAGCATGGATTAATCTCACCTGGCCAGGTCTATTAAGTATGACCAGTGTGTACAGAGGATGGGGCATTCGTGTACCAGTTAGGTGAAGATGAGGATGGTCACAGGACTGCTGTTTTGTCATCCACACAAGGTAGTACTAAAGGACACGGACATAAGGTGCGGATACAATGACCAACCTGTTCTATGGTAGACATGCTCTAGATTGCATAAATGCAGTATGGCTCCAAATTATCACAGACTAAAATATTAGTAAATGTTATAATTGGTGTTGAGTGAATTGAAGCCAAATTAATTGACTTCGATCCGAATTTCAGGAAGAATTTGATTTGCTGCAAAGCCAAATTTCCTTGTGCTTTTCTTGAAATGACAGTAAAAAACATACTATATCCATTTACTAGTGGAGAGGCAGTCTTGGACATCTTGATTGAAGATAACGAGCAGAATCTCACATAGGGAGATATGTGACGTGACCATGCCAGTGCGCTGCCATGCGAGGTGAAGTCATCAGTGATGCCTTCACTGCGCCCAGCCAGCATGATGATGTCATTACATCACCACGTGAGATTTTGCGCAGTGTCTTCAATCAAGATGGCCACGACGGCTTCCCCTTATGAAAACGGATAAAGTGGGTATGTTTTTCTTTTTTTTTTTAACTTAATTAACCCCTGAAAGGCTTCAATTGTAGCATCAGATGCCACAATCAATAATGAACGTGGCATTTCAGGGGGTTCAATGACAGGGGCGGAGCAATTGCTGTTCCTTTTCATTGTGCCCTCTACATACAAAGGCATGTGCTTCATGATGAAGTAGTTCGTCACAAACCGAATTTCTTTGTGAAGTTTGGTGAAGCAGCTAAATCTAAATTTTCATAACTTCCCTCATCACTAGTTATAATCATTCAATAGGATTTTTCAACTACATAAATCATTAAAAAAAACTATAATACTCTATATTTTTTGTTGTTTTTTTGTGTTTTTTTTTCAATTCTATTAACTATGCATATCTATAAACTATACTTACCTATACTTACCTTACTTACCATAACTTATCTGATTATGGTGTTTATTAAGGAGGCGATCCTTGCCTTTGCTTGTCTCAGGATTCTTCTTTCTTCTGGAATGTGGGGCCAGACACAGCAAGGTGCTTCTTCTTCCTCCTATTCATTCCTGCAGTACTTGCAGTGATGTCCAGTCTTCTCTTCTCTTCTTCTCTTGGTCCTGCTCTTCCAGAGGCTCAGGGGGCAGCTTGCTCCGGTGACCATAGAGCTGGTGTTTTATCAAGGGTTTCCAAGTTGACAAAAGGAAAATCCCTCGAACAAGGCCTGGTCCGCCGCTGATATAGGTGTTCTGACCTCTGCTGCCTCCAGTTTGTCCAGATGGAATGGTCTAGGACGATGACGAGGTTCAGTTGGCTATAACGAGACAGAATTATAATATTAGGATTATGTCTTTCGATAACAGTCCTCTTTTAAAGCTCATTGGGACAGAATTATCATTGTCTTTAGCCATTTTATGGCTTAAAAAAGCCACAAATAATGATGTACCTTATATTTTCTCTATAAAATGCATCTGTCTACACTTCTCATCACTTCTGAAATATGGTGATAGTGGTGGGTGAGGTAAAGTGGGACGAATCACTATAATTAATGCCAGAAACTGGATAGATTTTTAAGTAAGAAAAAACAATTGCACTTCACTTACTTTATCTGACTTCCAGTGACAAAAAAGTGAAACATGTACTTCATAAATAAATGGTGCTCTTGTTAAACACCATGGGAAGAATTTATCACACCCTGCACTCCAAACTTACAGCTTCAAAAAGATGCTAAATAGGGCTTTTGCAATTTTTGGGGGCTTATTTGGAAACATAAATTGTGGCTTTCTGCGTCTTTACACCTCTCACTCCAGTTTTGAAAATTGGTTAGGACCGTGGTTTGCTATGTGGAATCATTTTACTCTATATTTATTTATATTTATAAAACGTAGCAAAAAAAAACACAAACTCACACATATAGCAGGGCGGGGTATAAAACCTGGAGCCACATTTCTACACAAATGTGTTAAGTTTCAAAACTCACCCAGTGTATCAAAAATTACACTGGACTTATTTGTCCAAAATATGACAGTGTAGACACAAGGTAAACTGACTTCAAATATTATCCTCAGGATCAATTATCTCCCATGTCTCCTTCTTCTCTTCAATGGAAATTTTAAAAATTTATTTGAACACCTTCCCCTCCCCAACATGGTAGCTTCAGGAAAATGAAGTGGTTTTGTGCTGGTAGCAGGAGAGCCCTTTTCCGCATAACAGGTCCTATAGCACTTGTGTGGTCTGCCTCCATGTAGAGTATGCCATGGGTGGAACAGCAGCTCCGGATGTTATTACCTTCCCAGTATTAGTGCCACCAGTAATACTCAACCACTTCAAAATTACAATGAATGTTCTCTGTAATGTATAATAAAAGACGTGCTAGAACAACATCTGGTCATGTACTTACTTCAGGTGTGTATGGTGGAGGCAGCTCTAGAGCTTCCACAGAGACCCAGTCCATACGCTGGAAGAATCGGTGCTTTCTGATTTTACCATTCACTCCTAAGCGTCTGCCAGGATCTTTCCAAAGGAGCTAAAAATACTCAAATAAAAACCCATAAATTGAAGATATAGAGCCAATAAACCATGCTCACAAGCCATCACTGTATAAACCATAGTACGAATACCTTGTAAGACTACTGACCTTTCTAATGATGCTCTTAATGCCGGAGGATGTATCATCGATTGTCTGATGGAACGCACAATCACTGGTAACCATTTCTTTCAAGATGACACCAAAAGAATACCAGTCTACTCCGGCGTTATACTCCTTCCTAGCCAGCATCTATCAGGAGGAAGAGAATAGATAATAAGATGGTGAAAATGTTCTACAACTGACGTCACCATGCTGAGTTATCACTATAATAATCTGGGTGATTATGGAATACACTGAGATTTGATGCTCTCTAGTTATACAGTAGCTGCATGCAGACTGAATTTGAGATGATGCTAAGCTTTACACATCTTTATGACATATAATGGGTGAGGGTCTCTACCCTATAACTTCCACCAATCCTTCTCTGAGACCGTGCCCCTTTGTTTCTCACTCTAAGACTCTTGGATCTCTAACTCTGTTGTCAGAATGTCCCATTCCCTGAAGAGGAACTGTAATGGTCATATGTCGGGCCATGTGTATGATCCATGATGACTAATACAGTTATAATGTGGAAAATCTCTGTTCTTCTCACCTCAGGAGCTATGTAACCTACTGTTCCAGCGTATGAAGTGGCTGTTCGGTCTCCATGCATGTTGACAAGTGCAAGACCGAAATCAGTGATTTTAATATGGCCCGTTTCAGCCACCAAGATGTTCTCGGGCTTCAGGTCTCTGTTAAATATAAAAAAATTATTTGTTGGAGAGTTTATCCTACAATTAGATATCTTTGACAAATGGCTGATTTTGAGTCTAGACTTTAGTATGAACAGACAATTACAGTAATTACCTGTGGATGACGCCCTTTGAGTGCAGGAACTGGATTCCACAGACGAGTTCAGCTCCATAGAATCTGACAGAAAGACAATGAATGAATGTAATATCCTGGGATAACACAAGAAGTGCTAAGATATTTCTTCTAATCCATAGATGATTGTCCGCAGAACACAACAAATTCTGTCAGACCCCAGTCACTAATAATGGGTCAATCAGGCTTCTGATGAGGTTCTGGTGACTAGAATATGGGCGCAGTCTACACTATTGTTTCCATAGAAAATACTAGAACCCTAAATGTACATAAAACAACACAGATATGAAGAGAGAAAATCTTATATCTCATTTACAGTTCTGATCAGATTTGTAGTTAATAGAAACCTTTACCTGGCACCGGGGATGTCAAGCTGGTCCTTCATCAGTAGGTAGGAGTAAAAGTCCCCGCAGCTCATGTACTCCAGGCCGAGCAGCACATGCAGCTGTTACACAGAACAGACATACAGGTATATTGCTCCACATGGTACAGAAGAGGTCAGTATAACTATACACTGATTATCAAAGTTCTAGTTGGTGACCATATAAGACATTGGGGATGAAAGTGATGCCCTTCTAGAGGATTATTTGCATATGTGATTACAGTACATATACCTCCTTACCACATATATAACTTCACATTCTGATGTCAGAACCTGACTATTATACAGAGATGAGTGGAGCTCTATAGTCACTACTTATACTACTATATCTTCATGTAGAAGTCACTTGTCACACGTTTATTTTGCAGGAAGTGTAAGGCTATATTTACACAATCATATGTATTTTGCGGTTAGCAAATTGCAGATCCACAAAACACAAATAGTGTTCGTGTTGCTGTTTACATTTTTTTGCGGACCCATTGCCTTCAGTGGGTTCATGGTCTACATTTTATGGATGAGAATAAGACATGTTCTATAATTTGCAGACATACAGATGCAGACCACAAAATACATATAGTTGTGTGTATTAGGCCTGAACCACTGTAAGTAAGTATCCTGACATAAATACATCTCCAGTTTCCCATCATACAGCATATTATAATCCAAATCTGTCTGAAACAACCACTAGGGGGAGCTCAGTGCTGCATAGGAAATTATAAAATTCATGCACTTTCTGGTATTTTCCTGCTTTTGGCCTATTATATGACACCTCAAATCCTACAACTTCTTTTCACTAGGGCAGGGGTGGCCAACCTGTGGCTCTTGAGCCGCATGCGGCTCTTTGCCTCTTAAAGTGTGGCTCTTTTGGTGGAACCAGGAAGCAGTCAGGCTGCCACACTCTCCACCCCATGCTCAGATCTATTTCCTGATCGAGCATCATTACTACTCTGCAGCTCCAGCTCACTCTCCACTACGTCCTGATGCGCACAGTGTCACAATGTGGTATGTGGAGACGCGCGCTATCACCTGACGTTGTGCTCATCAGGTTACATTGGAGAGCATGTCAGACTTGGTGCCCAGTCAAGGGAGGTAGGAGATTTTTCTAAATTATAGGAAATTGATCTGATCTGATTGATCTGGTCTGATCTAGGCATGGGAGGTTCTGATCTGAGCATTGGGGGGGTCTGATTGTAAGGTGGTGAAACAGCCTCCATTTTGTGAATGCACCTGTTCCTGTAATTATAGTTGTTATTAAACTGACATTTCATTTTTGGCCACAAGATGTCACTGTTTACCACAGGAAAGACTATAGCTCCCTGGAGCAATGACCAAGAGATCCTGTTCGGCAGAGGTGGAGCTTCAGACTGGAGAAGTGTGTGGCAGCCATCTTGAGAGTGTGCTGCAAGGAGGCAGAGGAGAAGGATCTACTGTCTGTGTCTCCTAATGTGATCTACAAGTGAGACTATTCCCTAAGGGAGCAAGACTCTGCAAGAAGATCTGGAATAGAGACTGTTGCAGTATTACAGACTAGAAGTACTACCATCAGGAGCCCTGCTGAGAGGACAAGTGGAAGCGTCAGTGAGACTGCGTGGTTGCCGGATGAGAATCAGATACTTCTGAAAGTTAAGGTACCCAACGGACCCGGGTCAGTGAAAGAACTGAGGCCCACTGTGCAGACACAGTGGGTAACCGTGCACGCACCACATTATGTTATTGGCACCAATTCAGTAGCTACTGGGTAAAAGCCTGAAGATTAGACAGGTGGTGTGCAGGCTGCAAGCTACCTTGCTACAGAAGTGGGGTTTACTGTGGCAAACAACTGGTTATACTCTTTCTGAGGTTTAGTGTTGATTGGTTAAGTTTGTAAGCGTTTGTGTTATACCGCCGGCGCTCCTGAACCACACTTACAGAATTGTTCGTGGAGATTAGGGTATTAAAAGGTATAGCTGCTGGGTTACTATAACCTGCAGATAGGCAAAACTGTGGAGAAGCCTGGGCGACACTGATAGAGCACCGTGCTGTGTAACACAAGTGCCTCAGCCTCTAGCTGAGTGTATGTATATATGCTTGGGGTATTTCCTTCCTACAAACGTTAAATACTTAGTAAAATCTTGTTTTTGTCAATCTGAATTGGAGTCTCCTTCCTTGTCTGTGACTTCGCTGTATCCTGGGGAGCCCACCCCGGTACATGGCTTACATGATCTGAGCATGGGGGGGTCTAATCTGAGTATGGACGGTCAAATCTGAGTATGGAGGGTCAGATCTGAACATGAGAGTCAGATCTGAGCATGGACTGTCTAATCTGAGCATGGGGGGTCATATCTGAGCATAGGGGCGGGTCATATCTGAGCATGAGGGTCAGATCTGAGCATGGGGGTGTGGGTGTGAGCAAGGGGATAGTCTGATCTGAGCATGGAGAGGGTCTAATCTGAGCATGGGGGGTCTGATCTTACCATGGGGGGGTCTGATCTTAGCATGGAGGGGGTCTGATCTGAGTATGGGAGGAGATCTGAGCAATGGGGGGAGATCTGAGCACTGAGAGTCTGACACTGGGAGTCTGTTTTGTGTTGAGGATCGTATTTTAGGTCCAATGAGGATTGGGGGTCTGATTTATGAGTCTGATCTGAGGTCTGATAAATTTTTTTTATTTTTTTTCTCTGCTAATGAAAAATAAGATCAGATCAAAAATATTTTTTTCTTATTTTTCCCCACTAAAACCTAGGTGCATCTGAGAGAGCGAAAAATACATTGACTCTTGTGCCAATGTATAGCTTGAAAGGATAAAAGGAAAAGGATACGAACCACTACTATAGGTGACAAGGCCAATTTTTGTATTAGACATTTTGGTAAAAGAGGCCCAATGTAGCCCTGACTATATTAATAATATCAGTAGTCACTTTAGGCCATGGCACACCATGGGTGATTGGTAATATTTTTTTACAGCAGGGGCACATTATTCCATTTACATAATAACCTGAGGTACCCCTATGATATGTTGTCAAAAGATAATTTCAGTGGGGCCCATGAGGCAGTGGAGTATGTGGTACATACAATGGCATTTCCTAATATCCTGTAGTCCATACTCTACCTTGGTCTGAAATGCAAAGTGAGCGTGCACAAGGAAGGGGCTCCCAGATGCCAGCTGGAAAACTTGTCGCTCCACCATCACAGACTCGTCACCTTCAGCAAGCAGGGCTCTTTTGCTGATGACCTTAACAGCAAAGTGTTTGTGGGTAGATGGATCTTCCGCCAGCAGGACCGTTCCAAAACTTCCCCGGCCTAGCACATGATGGAATAATAATCTCCTTTTGATGTTATAGGAGACTGTGCTGCTAGAGCCGGTTGGCCGAACACCGCTGCTTCCTAGGAGGAGAATAAATAGAGGAATTACACAAGGCAGATTTACTAATCCTGGCTAATATGTGGACAGATTAAGGCAATCTGAAAGTGCACCAAATGTATTACAGTGATTCAGATTTGATGATATCTCAGGTGCATGGCTAGACAGCTTGGTCTTATTTTAAACCATCTATTTGTTGTCTTATTTCAAAATTGTGGTGCAAAATGTTGCATCTCGGGTCACTACCCTTTCCTTGTAAGTCATGCCCTTTTTTTACTAAGTGACATCCTCTTGTTGAGCAAAATGCTATTGATTTTTCTAAAACTAGATGCTCCAAGGTCTATTTACAATCCACTCTCTGTTTTTGGGTGGGTTTCCTCTGGGTACTCCAGTTTTCTCCCACAGTCAGGGGCGGACTAGGCCCTGGAAAAAGTAGGCAGGGACTGCAATACCACAGTGCAGCACAAAATACCAACGCAGCAGAACCAAATATCACAGTGCAGCACAAAATACTGCCACTCTCGCCACAGCTTTTAACTGTATCACCAAACTGAGGACGGTGATATAGTTAAGTTCAGGAGGGCACCTGCAGCAATTAGCCTGGGGCAGTAGCGTAACTACAGGGGGAGCAGGTAAGCAGCTGCTTCAGGGCCCGAGTGGAGAAGGGGCCCAGGAGCAGCATCTTTTCTAGTATAATTAAGGCCAGGCTGGTCCCCCCCCTGTGATATTATATCTGAAGCACGGTTGCCAACCCAAACTTTTCTTTTTTCTGACTAACATCCCAAAATCACAAACAGCCAAAATTTTTAAACGGATAAATTGAAAAACCATAGTGAATAATATAGATTATTAGTAATAATTAGTAATATGTTCCTATAGCTCAATATACTGATAATAACTTATTACTGTGAGCTGTAAAATGATGATAATTACCACCAAAAATAATCTAATCAGGTACTACCAGCCTCAAAAAATTCACGGACACGTCTATTTTTATTCCCGGACACAGGAAAAAGTCCCCTATTTTTCGGACTGTCCAGAAATTTCTGGACAGTTGGCAACCCAGATCTTAAGGGGGCCTAGCCTGGCCTGAAATGTACTAGAAAAGGTATACATACCTGGAATGCAGTAATAGTAGGCTAAAGGACCTTAGATGATGTCATCATTTCACATGATTGAAGGTCCTTTAGGCTACCATTACTGCATTCCAAAGGCCCTTTAGCCTCCAAGATCTGCAGCCTGTAAGTAAATAAGTGTCTGTGTGGGTGTGCATGTACATGTAAAAAATTACAGCACTACTACTCCTATCCAGATATTTAGGACACTGAGACAGATATTTGGTCATTATTTATGACCTGTCTTCAGGATAGGTCATCAATATCAGTAGTGAGGGCTGTACAAAATTTCCTGAGGGGCCCAGTCAGTTCTAGCTACGCCCTTAGCCAGGGGCATATGTACGGGTTGCTCCCAGCATTAATTAATGCTGAAAGCGTCAAATTGTTATGTGCCAGCCAGCAGTCTACTGGGAAATCTCCTTTTAGAGACTAAAGTGCGTCCAGTCCACCCCTGCCCACACTCCTAAGACATACAGATGCGGACAGCAAGTGAAGATAATGTCTGTAAAGCACTGGAGAATATGTCAGTGCTATATGAGTAAATAAATAAACTGTGCAGTTTTTAATATCAGGAATAGTGTGAATATGAACATTTACTCTGCCAAGTTCTGCTCCTTAAAAGGGTTGTGTCATTTGAGGCATTGGTGGCATATTGCTAGGGTACGCCCCTAATGACAGATCGTGCGGATCTCAACTCTGGGACCTGTACCTCTCTCTACAATGGGGCCCCTAAAGTGAACAAGAGCCCCTGCACATGCACAGTGTGCTCTCTATTGTCTGCTGAGCTCTCCATAGAAGCACTCTCTTCTATTTTCAGATCCTCCTTAGAAGTGAATGGGGGGTGGCCACGCTTGAGCTGTGCGCTCTTTTTCGAGGTAGGACTTACACCTATGTAACATTTGTGGTATATACTAGTAATATGCCTCCAATGTCTCAGATGACACAATCCCTTTAAGTAGATTGGAGGTGGAGCTTGACTGTGAAGATCTCTCTGCATTGAGCCATTTCACAGCCTCTCCCTCTATTCTGTGTGACAGCTGTAGCATCCAACCAGGAGACTACTACAGCTATCATTCAGAGAGGACAGGCTGTGAAGCAGCTCAATGCAGAGTGCACTTCATAGTTAGGCTCCGCCTCCAGTGCTCATGTTGACACTACTCCTGATGATAAAACGCCACAAAAGTTTATCCTGCTGTACCCGGTGCCTATTTAATTCTGTTAACAGTTTAGCATGGTGAAAACAGACTTAGCATACTTTCACACTTGCCGTAGTCTTTTCTGGCAGGATCCGTGCTACCGTAAGCTCACTGTGCCACCGAAACTATAATGGGGTGGGGCCGCAGCACAGCAAACAAGCCGAGAGGCGGCCGGCCAAAAAACCCCTGTGCTGTAATTTTTGTCCGGCCGCATCTCGTCATGTTTGCTGTACTGCGGTCAGACCTCCGGCCTGACCCCATTATAGTGAATGGGCCTGGAACAGACTTCCGGCGGCACAGTGGACTTCCGGTAGCACTAGTCCGTCAGGCTGTTCCCCCTCCGGAACAGCATGCTGTACCCTGTTGCTGCAAGTGTGAAAGTAGTTTTAACAAATTTTTATGGTGATTATCAGGCATTTCATTGTTTGTTTGTTTTTTGTAGTAATGTTTTTTCACCCTTGAAGTGTGTTTTTTGGGTCAAAGACGTCTTTTTAAAATTTCTGCATGCTCTGGGTCTCACATTTATACTCCCATAGAACTTCAAAAAAACAAAAAAAAACAACTAAGGCCTCATGCACACGAACGCGTGCCGGCCGTGCCCCTGCTGCGGGCCGCAAATTGTGGTCTGCAATGCACGGGCATTGACCAGGGGGCTGCCACATGTGGATCACGGACCCCTTCACTTCAATAGGGTCTGCAATCCGCATGCGACTGTCCGCACTGCAAAAAAATAAAACATGTTAGATTTTTTTGCGATGCGGAGGGACGGACAGAAACACCACGTTAGCACTTTGTGGGGTTCCAATCTGTGCTTCTGTTCAGCACCGATCCACATCTCTCGGATTGCAGACCCATTCAAGTGAATTGGTCCACATCCGTGATGCAAGGAGCACACGTCTGGTGCCTGTGTATTGTGGACCCGCCGTATGCAGGCCACAATACGGACACGGTTGGCAACGGCCGTGTGCATGGGGCGTAATTGTTATTCCATCTGTTACTTACTTATACTTCTCTCTATACATATTTTATAGTATTAATAATCATCACACAAAGAAAAAAAATCCTTTATTACAAGTGATGCAAAAACATACAATTTGAATTATATGCGTCAAACTTACTTAATGTTTGTTACCCTAAAACAGTTATGCCCAACTTGCGGCCCTCCAGATGTTCCAAAACTACAGCACCTAACATGCCTGGATAGCACACAGCCATCAGCCTACAGCAGGGCATAATGGGAGTAGCAGTTTTTCAACAGCTGGAGGGCCCCAAGTTGAGCATCCCTGCCCTAAAATATCAAAATACTCAATTAAAATTTGCTATGAAAAAATTGGTGCAAAGAAAAACTGACTTGGTTGCCCATAGCAAACAATCAGTTTCCACTTTTCATTTTGCAGAGCTCGTTATGAAAATGAAAGGTGGAATCTGATTGGTTGCTATGGACAACTAAGACAGTTTACATTTGTACCAGTTTTGAACAGTTTCCCTAAAGTATGTTTTCCGCAGTTAATGCAGCTGTAAAAATACAATGGGAAGATTTATCAAAACCAGTGTAAAGGAAAACTGGCTTAGTTGCCAATAGCAACCAATCATATTCCACCTTTCATTTTTCAGAGCTCCTTTGGAAAAAGAAAGTTGGAATCTAATTGATTGTTATGGACAATAAAATCAGTTTTCCTGTACACCAGTTTGATAAATCTCCCCCAGTTTTTCCAATATGCCCAAAAAACATCCCCCCGTGTAACCCCAGCCGATCAACATAAGAGAAGAAGACGTCATTTCCATCAGTGTTTGGCCATTTCCCATGATACAATCATTCCAGGTGACAGAGCAGCATTAGACATGAGCTGTGTGTCCAGTGGGTAGAATTGTATGGCTCCACATACTGATCACATGGAGATTACCTGAGTCTCCCCGCTCCTCCTCTATATCTTCTTTCTTCTGGCCTTCTTCACCTTTCCTGAACTTCTTGGCCCCACTTCCTGAGCTGAAGATGGCTGCTCTCTTCTTGGCTCCCATCTTCTGGATCTCCTCTTCTTTCTTCTGGACTGGTTGTTTGGTCCTCTTGACTGAAGACTTCCTCCCATCAGCGGATGAGTCCATGGTCGGTCTTCTTCTCTTCACTCCCTTCGCCTTCTCTTCCTCCGCGTCCATTTTATCGCTCTGCTTACGGCCAGCAGACATATCCTTCTCTGTCGTCTGTCACTTCTAACTGTCACTTCCAACTGTCACTCACTGACATCCACATGTAATCATCACAATTGCCCTGGTCATGTGACCAGCAACTGACCAATCACGTTCAAGAGAAAACTTTTATTTTTCCAAGATATAACAGACAGACATTTACAATTATGTCCAATCATAAGATGCAAAGAGCAGTTTCTGTTTCTACAGAGCAACTTTTGAGTGTGATTCAAGTAATCTCAGTGGCAGTGGTGTACATATATGTGAGAGGGCCTCATGGAAAGGATGAACATTGAGCTCCTCCTCGTGGTGTATAACTCTGCCCCACCCTATGGGAGTACATAAAAATCATAAGGCCCCTTACCAAGACTTAGTATGAACCCTCTTACTCTCAGTGGTCCAACAAAATAACACACATTTATAGGGGAGCTCTGCTAATACTGGTGAACCATGCATGCGGAGTGCCAGTATCTACTCCCTGCAGTCTATTTCCCTTTACATTATAGATGATTAAACTGTCTGCCTGCAAGGAGCACAGTGCATAGAAATGATTGTGGGTCATATAGTAGTTGTGTTGTCTACCTTCGTGTGACTATGCCACTGCCAGACTCTTAGCCACCACCTTTCCATAATCCTTGACTTTTTTTGTAGGGGCTGTAGAGAAAGGAGTCCTGCTTGCCATGCATTGCACTAAAACTGTACTCACACCTTGCTTGTGTACTACATTTGTGGGTCCTGTGGGCAGGCCAGTAAGCATATCTGTTTTTCACTAAATCCTGACCTGGCCTTTTGTTGCATTCAAACAACCGTGTTTTTTGCACTCCATAAACTGCAGATCCACAAAACATGGATACTGGCAGTGTGCATGCTGCATCATGGTGCAGAGTCATACCAATTGAATTCAATGGGTCTGCATGTTGCAGCAAAGTATAGGATAAGTCCTATCTTTTGCAGCACAGCCGCGTGAATGCATAAGTACAAGAAAAGACAAATATGTGGCCAAGACAGAATGACCTCAGCAGGTCCTGATGATGGCGTCTTCTTGGATGTAGACATTTTCCCACTGCAAAACTGTGGTCTACCAAACAGGGTCTGCCTGTGAAAATTAAATAAAAAGAATTAGAAAATGAAAAAAGACACCACTTTTTAATAACAGTGTGCCCAGGGTTGGACTGGCCCACCAGAGCACCAGAGGATACTCTTGTGGACCCAAGGGCCCAAGTTCTGACAATAATGGACCCCTAATAAAACAAGTCCCTTAAGGTCCTATACACACCGAGAGTGGGCCCTCAGAATAATTTCCTCTTGTGGGCCCATGTGATTACAGTCCAATGCTGATCAAAAGTTTTGATCAGCACTCAGACCCCCACTAATCAACACTGTTATTATGTCATTAATACGTATCAAAAGTTCCCATGACAAATACAGTATAGGGGACAAATGGTCGGACCACCGTTTTTTAGACACTTAGGGCCCATTCACTCGACCGCGTGAATGGGTCCGCATCATTTCCGCAATTTTGCGGAATAGATGTGGCTCCATGCACTTCAATGGGTGGCGTGCGATCTTGCCGAGCCGCGGCTCCGTGCCGCAGCCCGCAAGAAAATATAGAACATGTCCTATTCTTTTCTGCAACAGCGGACAAAAATATGAATCTACTATGGGGTGCCGGCGATGTGTGTTCCGCAAATTGCAGAACACACGCCTGGCGGCATCTGTGGTATTGCGGATCCGCAATACTTAGGCAGTATAAACGGGCCCTTAGAGTGTAACTTATTATGTAATACTAACTCCTCCATCTGGTGATGGATCTGTCATAGTTATGAAGAGGCACCGGCTACAACATAACGTCAGCGTATCCAGCACTGGTCTAAATGTAAGCCAGCTTTCTTGGTGGCTTACATTTAGACAATTTTCTATGCTTTAAACAGACATAAAAAATGATGAATGAGACATGCCTACCAGTCTGTCCCCTTCCTGCCAGCGCCACGCCTCCATTTTTTTAGACCGCTTCCACTTCCATCTTCCGCTCTTTCCTCCAGGGCTGTCATTGCAATAAAATTTGCAGCTTTTGTTATTTGACTTTCCAATGAAAATGAAAAACAAAAAAAGTAAGTTTAATTTTGCCTTTTAGGGCTGACTTCACATCAGTGTTCAGCCTTTCCATTATCCCGCTCTGTTACACTGCGCACATAACTGAGCCGAACGGAGCCTATGGACCCCATAGACCAGGGGTCCCCAAACTTTTTACACAGGGGGCCAGTTCACTGTCCCTCAGACCGTTGGAGGGCCGGACTATAAAAAAAACTATGAACAAATCCCTATGCACACTGGACATATCTTATTTTAAAGTAAAAAAACAAACATTGTGCCCCCATCAGACCTCAGATTAGCCCACTGTGCCTCCATCAGACCTCAGATCAGCCCACTGTGCCCCCATCAGACCTCAGATCAGCCCACTGTGCCTCCATCAGATCTCAGATCAGCCCACTGTGCCCCCATCAGACCTCAGATCAGCCCATTGTGCCCCCATCAGACCTCAGATCAGCCCATTGTGCCCCCATCAGACCTCAGATCAGCCCACTGTGCCCCCATCAGACCTCAGATCAGACCACTCTGCCCCCATCAGAATAAAATAAAAAACTCTCTTACCACTCCTGCGCCGCGTCTCCGCTCTGGGTCCGGCGCTCCTCTGTCTTCTCTGCCCGCACTGCACTGTCACCTGTCACCACGCAGTCAGGACAGTGCAGCGTGGGCAGAGAAGACAGAGGAGCGCCGGACCCAGAGTGGAGCCGCGGCGCAGGAGAGGTAAGAGAGTTTTTTATTTTATCCGCCAGAAAAAGACAGAATTCCGGCAGGGGCCAGATAAATGGCCTCAGGGGGCTGCATGCGGCCCGGTGGCCGTAGTTTGGGGACCCCTCCCATAGACTATTTTTTGAAGCGGATACAAAAGTTGTGCGTACGGACCCCATTATACCCTATCCCCATAGGCTCCATTATGTGCCAAATTCATCCTTTCCGTTTTCTGGGGAAACTGTAGTTTCTCTAAGTTTTTTGAACTTGCTTGAAAAGGGGCAAGACTTAGCATGAAAGGCTTCACTTCACAGGAAAGGGCTGTTGCAGCTTTTTGTGTCAAAATTGAGACACAATTCTGGTAGAAAATTCTGTCTCTAAGTAAACCAACTAATAGTTAGTATGGGTTTAGACAAAAGTGTCTATCCCTACACCAAATTGATCATCCAGGCCAAGCCCCTCTGATAAATCTGGTGAAAATCTAGACAGTCTGCCTAAAGGGCCCTTTACACGGGCCAAGAATTGAATGGATCATTGCTAACAGCCGTTCATAGTAACGCTAGTTAGCGATGATCTGGCAGTGTATATGCCCCGCCGATTACCCGATGAACGAGTGAAACGCCTAAATACCACAATTAAATACCACTAATGGATTGGATGTTGGTGGAGTTGGGAAGCCACCCTTCTCTCCTCCAACCCTGGCAAACTAGGCCCTTTTTCAGGTTTTGAATTGAACCTATATACGGCTCTGCTGAACAGGTCAGTTTGCTCCCTGTTTGCCAATATCTAAAATTTAGTGGCAATTTTAGTGATATAGCCATACTCTAGACATTCTGTTACCACACATCTGTCACTCTGGTAGACCGACAGCCAGAGAGGTCACAGGATATTTAGAACAGACACCCATATGGCCCTATATGTTATATCCAGGATTGCATGTTTGACAAATTTGAGTGGTGGACCTATGGGGGTGGGGGTGGGGGTGATTTGGATGACAACATTTTGTCAATGCTATTCTTAAAGGAAATGTGTCATCAGAAAATGAACTTTTGTTTAAATCATGTTTTTATGTTTAAACTAGCCCTTATGTGCCTCCTCCGGAAATAGCAATTCTTGGGGATGTAGATAAGTGTCCCAAGTTAGGCCATAAATGTAATTGCTTGTTACAATTACTGTTATTAGCAAGGGTGATTATAGTTCCCGATTGGGGTTCTGACAAAAAGTTGACAATTATTGCATGGGAGAGATTAGTTGATCTGGTAACGAGTTTTGAGAAGATATACTACTCCAAAATGGGCAGATTGCAAACATTGGGAAAAGTGTGGAGTCCATGGAGCGGACCTATGATGTTTTTTTGTTTTTTTTTCTCCCAGCTGGCCACCAAACAGGGGTGGGGTTTTTGATGGGGTTAACAATAATAAATAAATAAATAACATGAAAAGGAATTTGTATGAATTAGACATTTTGGTATTATGTAATTTTTTGTAATGTATATGAATTGTATTTATGATATTTCATATCATTTTGTATTATGTGGGAAAAGGAAAAATAAAAGTAAAAAAAAATCATGTTTTTATGTTTAATATTTTGAAAGAATTTTTGTTCATATTTTTAATTTTCCACATCACTGTATATTTAAACAAAACACATAAAATCATGCAGTTTTCACACTAGCCACTAAGCCTAATAATAGGCACCACTTCTTGGTCTATACAGATCACTTTACAGCAGTTACCTGCTTATCTGTAATTCTAATCCTGCCTATAATACTACCTCTGTGTATGGATAAGACAGGATCCACTATTCACAGTAGGTGATTGTCAAATATTATCTCTTCTTTCCTTGTACAATGACCTCCGCACAGGTCACAGAGCATGCCTAGAAAACTCTCTCATAGAAGTCAATGAGGTCCCCTCCTGTTCATTTCATCTATGGACCATGGGACTGCCGTAAAACAATTTTCTTAATGCTTTCTTAAGAACAGCTCAGGCAGGATGGCCTTACCCCCCCATAATCATGTTTAGGAGATAGAATAAAAAAAATCTGAAATCAGAAAATAAAAAGAGATTAGAAGAAAAGAGTATGTAACGTTATCTGATTTTAACTGGCAGAAAAAAATTTTGGTGACACATTTCCTTTAAAGAGTCACTTTAGTTTTGCACAATTTCATTTAATTTAATAGAGAATTATATAAATAGTAAATGCCTAAATCACTTCATTTAAAAAAAATCTGCCTGTATCCACCTAAACAAAGCTGTAAAATTATGGCCACTAGGGGTTTCACCAGGGGCGTTGCTAGGCTAAAACATTCGGGGCCTGAGCCCCTGGTGTTTTCTCCCAGGCCCCGAATGTCCTGCCTGCAGAGCGTAGTTCTGGCCCCACACGTGCACCTACGGCAGCACGGATCCGGCGGCCTGTTTACCTGCTGGAATAGCCTGCCGGAGTCCCCTGCCGCAGGTTTTAAACTAGCATTAGGCTACTTTCACATTTGCGTTGTCCCTCACAGGCTCTCATAAACGGTTCTGAACTGATCAGTTTTGTCCTAATGCATTCTGAATGGAAAAGGATCTGTTCAGAGTGCATCAGTTTTGCTTCAGTTTGCTTCAGTTCAGTCTCCATTCCGCTTTGGAGGCGGACACTAAAACGCTGCTTGCTGCGTTTTGGTGTCCGCATGAAAAAACTGATCCAAACTGGCTATTTAAAAGATAATACAGCCAGATCCATTCAGAACGGATGCAGATGGTTGTATTATCATGACGGAAGCATTTTTGCTGATCCATGACGGATCCAGCAAAAACGCTGATGTGAAAGTGGACTGTGAGGTTGAGTGATGTTATTTACATGGGACTGCATGTTGGAGGTGACTGTGGGAAGGAAGTGATGTTATTTACATGGGACTGTATGTTGAAGGCGGCTGTCGGAGGGAGTGATATTTACATATGACTGTATGTTGATAACGGCTATGGGTGGGAATGATGTTATTTACATGGGACTGTATTTGGAGGGGGCTGTAGAGAGGGATGTTATTTACATGGGACTGTATATTGGAGGGGGCTGGAGAGATGTTGTGATGATGTTAATCACACAGGACTCTACTGCGGAGTGAGGGAAATAACTTTATTTACATGGAACTGTATGGTGGAGGGGCTGAGGAATTATAATTTCTGAGGACACTAAAGGGAGGAATATAACTACAGCGGGCACTTCAGGGCGAGCATTATAACAGTAAGGGGGCGATATAAATACTGGGGGCACTGTAGGGGTATTATAAATCCAGGGGACATTAGGCGTTCTTATTACTACTGGGGGCTTTATAGGAGAGACTTATAGATCTGCCTTATTTCTACTAAGAGCACTATGGGGGGCCTTATTACTACTGAGGGGTCTGTACAGAGCTTGGTTACCACTGGGGGAACAATAGGGAGCCTTATTACTACTGGAGGCTCTCTGAGGGCATTATTAATACTGGATTACTCTTCTAATGGGGACAATCTTGGGGAGCATTATCAGTGCTGGGGTCACTGTAGGGTGCAGTGTTACTAATGAGGGAATTACTACTGGTAGGACTATTACAATGGGGGCACTGATATTTCTTCAGGATAGTATTTGGAGGTTTTGGGGGGCACAGCGAGCATCAAGATAAGACTGTGGGGACTCCAGGTTGGGGGATGATGATAGAAATGTGAGGAAGCTAAGATGTCCATGTGTCACACTCTGCAGAGACAAGACTGAGAGAAGGTGCCCTGACCAAATGGAGAAGATGATGACAGAGAAGATCTTCATCAGAGGAGACGTCACCTGGGAGGTACAGGATGTGAGGTATGTTCTCCTGTATAGCAGAGTTGGGGCGAGGGTCGACATAGAGAATTGGGCCATATTCATTGGGGCTTGGGCCCCGGATCTTTTGAGACCCTAGCAACGCCCCTGGGTCTCACTTCCACCTAATTAGCAGTCCACTTCCCGTTGTCAGGCAATATCCATCCCTAGTAACAGAAACACAGAAGATGGCAAAGGAAGTTGGAGCATATCAGATCTAGCTGAGATCCTGAACCTGGTAAAAGAACTGCTTCTACACTGCTTCTTAATTCACAGGAGCCTCCTGCTTTCTGTAAATGTTATCTCTCCCTCCTTATCTGTTCTGTGAGCTCCAGACCTGAAAACAAACATAGTGGGAATCACAGCAGTACAGTACTGGCAGATTCCAGAGAAGGAAGCAACCCTATGCTTGTGAGAGAAATGCATCTAGCTGTGCAGCCGAAGAGGGGATTCATTAGGCTGAAATAGACAATAGGGAAGCATAAAAAAACAAAAAAACTATTCCTTCACAGTTACGATTGTACAAAGAAGCACAGCCATTATGCAAACTTTTTTGAAAATTCAGATACACTTTAAGTCAGTGACTCAGCTGCAGTGAATCACTAATTTGTATTACTCTAGAGTACTTTCTAACAGTACTATTGGTGGTCGAAAAGGAGAGGCTTCAAGAAAAACTCAGTCGGAGTCACAGAAGATATGTCCTGTTGGAGTTCTATGAGGACATGACAAGTCCTTTTTAAAGTGTATAATATGAAATGCACTACATTCAAAACTTCTTGTAGGAAGTGTTTTTCACGAACCTTTTAGCATTTTTACTATGGTTTGAGTTCTTTTTTTCCATTTTTTAAAGTGTTAGGAGAAAAAATGCTATTAAAATGGCAAAGAAAGTGAAAAATAAATGGCAATTTTAGAAATAAAAAAAGCCTTACATCTTTTTTTGCCAAAGAGAGACAAAAGCAGGTCAGAACCAGTCAAAATGACACATAAACTTCACTAACCTCCCCTGATCCCCTGCCTCAGCTATTTCCTCTGATGATCGTCACAACTAAATGTTAGGAAAGGCCCATTCAGCAAATCATTGGCGGAAGCAGGTCATCAGTAAGGCCAGTTATTGCCTGAGCTGGCCATATACCGGTATGCATCAGTTTTTTATTTTTTTTCTTCTGCTGTTGTTGTTTTGGCTCAATCTCCTGAAACTCTTCAAGGACACTCACCAACACTGATTTCAGGAGACCCATTCACAGATTGCACATCAACGTTATTTAGGGCCTGTTCAAACAAGCGTTGTAAAACTCATGTGTGTTCCATATGCTAAAATTAGATGATTTTCCATCGCCGATTCGCCATGGAATCATTACTTTCTCTGTCTGCATTCAGTTTGTTCTTTTTTTTCTATCTGTATGGCAACAGTATGTCATCCCTTTTTCCTGTCTAGGGCAAGGATCAGAACAAAGCAGTGCATGCAGCAATTGACTGTAATGTGTCAGTGTTCGGTCCATGGGGGTGTTCTTCACTCAGCACACAGATGTGAGCATCACTTGTTTATGGACATCTTATTGGTGACCTTATTTAAAATGACTGACCAACTCTGAAGTCAAGAGAAACGTGTCTTGAGCATTATGGGAATACAATTACTTACCAAAACAGACACATCAGGAGAGCAGATTTTCACAGCTCTATTAAAGAACTCCCGCAAAACTTTTTATTCTCTGACCTGTTAGAAAGGTGCATGATATAATCTGTAGTGAATGTCATCTTCTTATCAGAGGCTGAAATTGAGAGTTTCCACTCTCTTCTTATTGTAGCTGGGTCATGTGACCAACTCCCTGACCTCCAACTGACCCAGGACAGCAAGCCAGTCACTTCTCTATTCATACCTATGAGACTGAAAGTGAGGCTCCCATAGGAATGCATAGACAATTAGACTTCCTGTCCACACATAAGGTGCTGTGTGAGTTGGCGGGTCTAATTCCTAGTCACATGACACAGATAAGAAACTTCAGGATGATATAACTCAAAAATTCAGCTATTGGTAAGAAAATGACATTCACTACAGATTTCATCATGTACATTTCTAGCAGGACATGGAATAAAAATTTTTGCGGGTATTCTTCTTTAACCACAATTTTTGAGCAGTATTTTTCAAGACAACTGACATTTGCTCTCAGTAAACCATGTGTTACAAATGGGGTCAGGGGTTTCATTTTCATATGATACTTCTGTTGTGTTATCTGTTATGGTGACAGGCACATGCACAGTAAAGAAAGGTATACCGGTCTCATGTTCAACTGCATATGCACCAAATGCCACTTTAGGAGGCCTGTGGGATGGGGATCAGCCACTATGACTCCTTAGGAGAGTGGCTCCTCCCCCACGACTCTTTACTGACATCTGAAAACATCAGTCAAGATATGGCCAGAAGATCATCATTAAACCTGTTATAACCTATGGTGATGGTTTTGGGGGGGGGGACTAAATCTTGATCACAGGTTCCCTTTAATGTTTCTCAGTATAGTGCTATCGATGTAAATGTGCAAGGCAAATTAACTGATTTTACACATATCAAGAAGTGCCCTTTTATTGTCAGAATTAAGAACTAGTAAAATAAGGATATATGCATACAAAGGTTTTGAACTGTTGGTAAAAGATCATAATTAGCTGTTCATGGAATTTTATGAAATTGCACACACAGCAGAGTTGAAAACCACATGGCAATGGTGAAGTGTGCAGATGTAGGCACAGGATCTGTGACGTGTTTGAGCATATTGGTGAGCCTCTATGTTGCACAGGAATCCTCTTGGGTGTGGGAGCATTGGACAGGACACTGTAGCAGAGAACCACAGTTTATTTAAGCCCTAACAGCATATGCCGCTGAAGAGGTGAGGTTCTGAGTATCACCGCTGAAGAGGTGAGGTTCTGAGTATCACCGCTGAAGAGGTGAGGTTCTGAGTATCACCGCTGAGCAGTTGTGGACAGCTTCCAGGTTGCTTTGGTCTACAGCGCCCTTCGAGACTGGTGAACAGAAGGCCCTCTGTATATTGTAAGTTGTTACAGACCACTTACAGCATATTCCGGGAAAGAGGTGGATGCTACCCCAGAAAGGCAGTGCCAGGCAGCGGAAACCCCACATGGCCTTGTACGGTGAGTTCCTCTGTCAGTATAGAGAAGACTGTGCTGCCAAGTTGTGTGCTTATTACAGATTGTAAGAGCCCATTTTGTTAACCACCAACCTGTATAGCCATTAAAGACTTCAACCACCAAGCTGTGTGGTCATTAAAGACTGCAACCACCAAGCTGTGTGCCCATCAAAGAATGCAACTGCAACGCTGTGTGCCTAAGAGAAACTGTAATAGCTACATTTTGTTCCAATACTTGCAACCGTCAAACTGTGCGCCAAATTGTGTCTGTAACCGCCAAGCTCCAGGCCACTGTTTATGACCATGACGCCTGTTGTCCCAATCAGAGTAAAGTTCTGTCGCTCTGAACCCTATTGCCTCATTTGCCACAAACAAAAACTCACCCTTTTACATGTAAGTAAAGGTTACCTAAGACCAACCTTCCCATCATTGATATGATATCAATATTGATGTGACCATTCTTTTATAGTCTGCTAGCTTTAGGTGACTGCTCCTTTTTATTAACTATAATTTTGCAGTGATTTACTCACTGGTCACCTATATATCATCCAGGACAAACAGATTCATGTGAACAGTATGGTTTTATTAAGACGAGCAGTCAGATTTTGTGATATGGATTTTAACAAGATGATGCCCTATTAACAGGGAACTGCAGCAACTTAGAACCTCACCTGACTGCCCAAAAAGCTTAAAGGGAACCTGTTACCCCTGAAACCTCCACCAGCCTGTTATCTGTTATGGTGACAGGCACATGCACAGTAAAGAAAGGTATACCGGTCTCATGTTCAACTGCATATGCACCAAATGCCACTTTAGGAGGCCTGTGGGATGGGGATCAGCCACTATGACTCCTTAGGAGAGCGGCTCCTCCCCCACGACTCTTTACTGACATCTGAAAACATCAGTCAAGATATAGCCAGAAGATCATTATTAACCCTGTTATAACCTATGGTGATGGTTTTGGGGGGGGACTAAATGTTGATCACAGGTTCCCTTTAATGTTTCTCAGTATAGTGCTATCGATCTGAATATACATTAGTTTACATATACACATACAGTAGATGAAGACAGTCTGATATATGAAACATGTTGGCTGGATCTGTAAAGTACCTGTTACAGAATAAAATTATAGAAGCAATGTATTATTAACAAGAGGATGGAAATGTTGCCAGCCACTGCTCTTATCTAGATGAAGCAGCCAGAGGTTTTATCTGTGTGAATTCACCCCAAAAAGACAAGTTCATTTTGCTTTGAAACATTGGTTTAATTGTAGAATCTTGTCCTCACAATGTCCCGTGGAGTTTAATCCTCGCTTGTACAGATGTCCATTACTGAATACAAGATTAAAGGTCCTTCACTCTCTTCTGGCTGGATGATTTAATCCACATTTGAAGGGATGCAGGAAAGGAGGGAGCTGGCCATAAAGCTCCAATGGAGTCCGTTTTATTGGTCAGCCATCAAGTTGACAAATTTTGCCCTTTCAGACAGAACTGTAAAAAAAACCCTGTGGTTGATTGGCCATTAGTTGTTAGAAAAATAGATATTCTTCTCTCTGTCATCTCTACTTCTAATTTCGGCCTCTAGGTGGCACTGGAGGGGCATTAGTGTAGCCAGAGGTTTTTTGAGATCTAGAATGATGAAAAATAATAACATAGTTTAACCAAAGAATAAAGGTTTTGTAATATAATATACAAATACTTTGTTCACACTAGCATTATATATTTATAACAAAAGCTATACTGGATCCATTTCTAAACACATATCAGTGAATCCTGGCAACTCATATTGACTTATAATGGTATAACTGTTATTTTTGGTGACAAGAATATTGCTGAAAACTGTGCTACTATTGTCCTTAAAAACACTGGAATCTCTAATGGAATGGCAAAAATCCCAGTGTGAACAGAGCCTTAAAGGAAATCTGTCACATCGTATGAGTGCATTAAGCTAAAAGTATGGCTGTGTTCAATAAAGTACCTTGTTTACTGCTGTAGTCTTTATTCTTTTTTCTGACTATCGGTTTTTATATCATTTCCGTTTTTGTTCTAATATGTAAATTTCAAGTGAAGGGGGGGGCGTTACTACCCACAAACGGAGCCCAGTAACGCCCCCTCCTGTGCCCAGCCCGCCTTCTTACTTGTATAATTCACTCCTCTTCAGGGCTTGAGTAACGCCCACATTTGCATACTTGGCCTCCGCCCCCCCAGCATCGGCATGGCAGCTGTAGAAACCACACCTTCAGCCGCCTGCCGCTCTCCTTCGCAGGCAGCGGGCGGTACTGCGCCTGTGCGAGATTTCGGAGGAGAGCGGCAGGCAGCTGGAGGTATGGTTTCTAGAGCTGCCGTGCCAATGCTGAGGGGGGCGGAGGCCAAGTATGCAAATGTGGGCGTTACTCAAGCCCTGAAGACGAGTGAATTATACAAGTAAGAAGGCGGGCTGGGCACAGGAGGGGGGCGTTACTGGGTTCCGTTTATCAGTAGTAACGCCCCTCTGGGCTCCTTCACTTGAAATTTACATATTAGAAAAACGGAAATTATATAAAAAGCGAAAGTCAGAAAAAAGAATAAAGACTACAGCAATAAACAAGGTACTTTATTGAACATAGACATACTTTTAGCTTAATACACTCATATGATGTGACAGATTTCCTTTAAAGGGGTTGTCCAGGTTCAGAGCGGAACCCGAACATAAGCATCCCTTCACACCTTAAGGCTTCATTCACACGTCCGTATTTGTGCACATCCTGGAAAACAGTCAGTTTTTTGCGGATCCATTGTTCTTTGTTTCTTTGTTCTCTGTTCAGTTTTTCCAGGACATCTGTTCCGTTTTTCCGTAAAAAACGGAAAGGATGTATCCATATGTCATCCGTTTTTTGCGGATTCAACAACGGATCAAGGATGAATAACATCTGTACATTTTCTTTTTTCTTCTCCCCTCCTGGAACAGAATCCGCAAATACGGATGATATGCAGATGCCTTTCCGCATGTCTTCCGCATTTTTTGCTGATCCATAGACTTTCATTGTGCTACGGACCGCAATTCGGGAGAAAAGTAGGACAGGAAGATTTCTTTATGTGGACAGTCGGAACGGACACACGGATGCGGACACCACACGGTGTACTGTCCGCATTTTTTCGGGACCCATTGAAATGAATGGATCCGCATCCTATCCGCATAATTGTCCGCAATTGCGGAAAGGATGCGGACACATTATACGGACGTGTAAATGAGGCCTAAGCCTGTATCAGTGGACGGCAAGGGGGAGCATCGGAGCTAGAAATACTCCAATGCTCCACTGATACAGGCTAAACGCGTGAACAGGAGCGTACGTCTGGGTTCAGCTCTGAACCTGGACAACCCCTTTAATGTTTCTGGTGTTCTTGTCAAATCGAATAGTGTTATTTCCGCCATCAATAAGGACGATTCACAAGTCAGTGTTTTGGTCAGTGATTTCCATCAGTGATTGTGAACCGAGTGGAGCCTCCACAGACATAGGCCCTGATTTATCATACCATCACTCCAGAATTCTGGCATCAAAAAGTCGCAAAATAGGGCTTTTGCGACTTTTTTTGCGCAAAATTTTGCGACTTTTTGTATGTGTACACCACTCACTCCAGTTTTGTAATATGGGTGAAAAAGTGGGTGTGGTCAGCTATGTTAATGAGTTTCACTCCAGATTTATCATTGCGACTTTTTTAAAAAGTCGCAAAATAGTCGCAATCTCACTCCAGGAGGAGGGTGGAGTAGGAAAAGTGGAGTAGCTTCTCTAGACAGAAGTGTTAGGTTTGAGGACAAGACACATTTATCAAACAACCTGTGACGTTTGATAAATGTGGCACAAAGTACTCCAACATAGATGCAAGCAAAACTGACTTCAAATATTCTCCTAATGATAAATTCCCCCCATAAAGTAGAAGGGAAAGATCTGCATCTGTTCTGTGTTTAGAGATGCACCTGGTTTTGGCTCACAATCACTGATCCAAAACACTGACCTAAGGCCTAATACTGGGACCCAAACTAATGCCTTATTCCACAGTCAGTGATTTCCATCAGGAGGGCAAACTACACAAAGATAAGATAAAATGGAAAGATCTGCACCTGTTTTGTGATTTTTTTAACCCTCACCTGGTTTTGGGTCACACTGATGGAAATCCCTGACCTTCTGATTTTCTACATCCAATCCTAATATTGCAGATTTGGCTGCTGTTTACCTACAGATCTGCTGGAAAATCCATAGTTACCATAAAAACAAAATTTAAAAGACATCTGTATACTCACCTACCGCTGGTGCTCTCATGATGACAACTCCATGAGCCCCCATTGATTTCTGCTTACTAGCCTCCAGCGATGACATGTCACCAATTGCAACCAATCAGAAACTGCAGTGGTCACACATCAGTCCACACATCATCACTGGAGACCGGGAAACAGACTGGCCGGGGAAAAATGAACACATGAGCGCTAGAGGATCTGCAAAATGTGCATAATTCCATAGTAAATTCCTCACATATGAACATATCCTAAGTGATTGACAGTAAATTCATTGGGTTATTTTTATAAACCAAGGACATGATTCAATAGGTTACTTTTCCAACAACTTGCATATGACATCCCCAACTTATCTGGCCACCTGCAATAATAATTTTAGTGGGTCAAGTGAAATGCAACAAAAAACAAAACAAAAAAAAACCCCCACAGATTTCTAAGGAGCACTACAGACCCCTTGTTTCAGGATTAATGAGGAGCCAAACTCTGAGACCCCCATGATTGCTATGTTTATGACATTTCAGAAGATATAATTAGGTGAAATTCTCTCCTATGCTTCCAATGATAAAGTTCTGATTTCATAATTAGAATACATTTAGTAGGTTATTTTGCCAATTTACCTTCTAGTGCTTCTGGTTTGTATCCTGGGTGGTCTTGGTGGAGGTGTTTCTTCTGGGAAGGAACGTCTAGGTTTGTAAGGTGGAGGATGTTCTGAAACCTCATTATCCTATATCATTGACAAAACATATTTTTATCCCCTATTTCCAATAAGCGTTGAATTCCATACATATATTTATACTACAATGTCTATTCAGCACTTGAGCTCTTGTCACATTTCCATAATTTCCAATGTTGGAAATTCCATCATATTGGATGGGCAATATATAGCGCAGCATGCTGTGTTATTCTTACTGTCTAAGGGCTCATGCACACGACTGTATGAAAAAACGGATCCGTGAAAAATACGGATGACGTCCATGTGCATTCCGTATTTTGCGGAAGGGAACATCTGGCCCCTAATAGAACAGTCCTATCCTTATCCGTAATGTGGACAATAATAGGACATGTTCTATTTTTTTGCGGAATGAAAATACGGACATACAGAAACGGAATGCACACGGAGTAGCTTACGTTTTTTTTTTTTGCAGACCCATTGAAGTGAATTGTTCCGCATACGGTCCGCAAAAAAAACGCAACGGACATGGAAACAAAATACGTTTGTGTGCATGAGCCCTAAGGGTCCATTCACACGTCCGTTTGTCATTGCGAATCCGCAAAATGCGGACACCGACCATGTGCGTTCCGCATTTTGCAGACCGCACATGGCCAGCTCTATAATAGAAATGCCTTTTCTTGTCCGTGGATTCGGACAAGAATAGGACATGTTCTATTTTTTTGCGGGGCCGCGGACAGGAAGTGCGGATGCAGGCGGCACACCCCATTGAAAATTAATGGGTCTGCACCTGTTCCACAATTTTGCGGTAAGGATGCGGACACATTCTGCGGACGTGTGAATGGAGCCTAAATCACAGACCCATTATAAGGGCTCATGTGCTGGCCGTGCCCGTGCTGCGGGCCGCATACAGCGGGTCCACAATAAACGGGCACCGGCCGTGTGCAGCCCGCATCACGGATCGCGGACCCATTCACTTCAATGGGTCCGCGATCCATGATGCGGGCTGCACACGGCCGGTGCCCGTTTATTGTGGACCCGCCGTATGCGGTCCGCAGCGCGGGCACGGCCAGCACATGAGCCCTTATAATGGGTCTGTGATTTAGGCTCCATTCACACGTCCGCAGAATGTGTCCGCATCCTTACCGCAAAATTGTGGAACAGGTGCAGACCCATTCATTTTCAATGGGGTGTGCCGCCTGCATCCGCACTTCCTGTCTGCGGCCCCGCAAAAAAATAGAACATGTCCTATTCTTGTCCGGATCCACGGACAAGAAAAGGCATTTCTATTATAGAGCTGGCCATGTGCGGTCTGCAAAATGCGGAACGCACATGGTCGGTGTCCGCATTTTGCGGATTCGCAATGACAAACGGACGTGTGAATGGACCCTTAGGGCTCATGCACACAAACGTATTTTGTTTCCATGTCCGGGAGATGCGGAGCGGAGGCACGGATCGGAACACCACGGAAGCACTACGGTGTGCTTCCGTGGTGTTTCTGGTCGTGCTTCCGCACCGCAAAAAAGTAGCGCAAGCACTACTTTTTTGCGGTGCGGACCCTCGAATACGGATCGCGGACCCCATTCAAGTGAATGGGTCCACGATCCGCATGCAGTGGCCTCACGGTCATTGCCCGTGCATTGCGGACCGCAGTTTGCGGCCCCCAGCACGGGCACGGCCGGCACACGTTCGTGTGCATGAGGCCTAAATCTGTGGGGTCTGTCAGGTGCTATTGGTGTCCATTAGAGATGAGGGAAGTTTGCAAAAATTTGATTCAGCTGCTTCACCGTAGTTCACAAAGAAATTAAAATTGTGACAAATTATTTCTTCATGAATCGCATTCCATTGTATGTAGCAGGCGCAATGACAGAGAATGGCAACTGTGCCGCCCCACATCATTGAGCCCCTCAGATGCCGCATTCAATGCTGATGGCGGCATCTGAGGGTCACATTCAGCCTATCAGGGGGTTAATCTGAGGTAAATATATATATATATATATATATATATATATATATATATATATATATATGTAGATATCTACTTGCCTCATACAATTGCTTGTGGAGAAGCCATCTTGATTGAAGAAAACGCGCCAAATCTCACACGAGCTGACATGTTGACATCACTACGCTGGACAGATGCGGTGACATCAATACTGAAGACGTCACAGCACCTGGCCAGCATGATGACATAGTGACATCACACGGTAGCGCGGGTGAGACTTGACGCATTTTCTTCAATCAAGATGGCCGCAACGGCCTCTCCGCGAGCAAATGGATTAAGTGAGTATGTATTTTTTTACAGTCCTTTCAGGAAAAATTGATTCATTTCCGCGAAGAGCGAGGAAATATGGCTTTGTGATGAATTTAATTTTTCCTGGAAAACAGATCTAAGTCCACTTTGTTAACTTCGATTCACTCAACATTAGTGTCCATCACAGGATGGATGCAGGACTCCATTTTTTTCTGCTCCTGTGATGGAAGTGTGAACAGAGCCTAAATTGTACCTCTATTTTTAATATCAGTACTATTTCTTTATATTTTAGGTTCAGTGAAATTACAAATACTAACCCACTGTAACAAATCTAGAAGGACATAATGCCCTCTTTTCCAGTCACATTTAAAGCTGGATTAAAACCCTTACCTGCTACCAATGAACTAACACAAATACAGTATATAAAGAGGTTGCCAGGTATGCAAGTTATAGCATCTTGCTAGGATATACTGTCACCAGGGATCCAACCATAAAAGGTTCCAAGAGCAGCACTGTTGCTTCAGATTTTCACCCTGCACAGTGCCACTCTGGATGGTGTGCAGGAACTGCGACTTAGGGGCTCGTTTATTATCCAGAAGGTGGGGAAGGAGACGGGCAGGCTGGCCCGTCTGATTAATAATTTTCTATTCCTGTTTTAGGTGTAGAAAATGGTCTAAATGTAGAGATGAGCGAACGTGCTCATAACGAGCACTGTAGCGCTCGGCTCCCCTGCGCTCGCATGGGTGCAGGCATCCGCTTCCGTCCTCCTCACCCGACGGAAGCGGATGCCTGCGCCCATGCGCGCTTAGGGGAGCTGAGCGCTACAGTGCTTGTTACGAGCACGTTCGCTCATCTCTATCTAAATGTAAGACTGCTTACATGTAGAAGCCTCTTTATAACTTCGGTGAAACCACCGCAAGATATAGGGGTTATTGAGACTGGCGTCTAAAACAACGGTCTTAATAAATGACCCCCTTAGTCTTTTACATCCACAGTGCTTGATTGGAAGCAGGACTGCAGGTAGACGTGAAGCCATGCAACCTGACCAGTCAGGAAGCCTGAAGAATGACATCACAATTAGATGTGAATGAAGCATCTTACACTTACCACTTGCAGCGCAAATTTTCTCAATTTTGTGTAGCTAGAGCTTCTCCAATTTTGGAGTAAAAAGGTGACAGGTTTAGAGGGAAGGGGTGTGGCTTAGTGGGAAATTGGTGAGCCTAAAATGTGCGCCACAATTCTGGCTTAAAATTCTAGCTCAAAAGGAGCCAATCAATAGTTAGTATACAGCTAGACAAAAGTGTCTGCCCCTACGTGTCTGCCCCTACACCAGATTTATCATCCAGCCTGAGCCGCTGTGATAAATCATGTGCAGGTTTAGACAGCCTGTCTAAAGCTTACACCATCTATAAGATTAGATTAGTAAATCTTCTCCTTTATTGTCCAACAATCATTACTTCTCCAATCCAATTGATGCAACTTGTTCCCCTATACTTCTAATTACCTCGTTATCTCCTTCCATGCCACTGCTCATGCTCAGGGTACTCCGGGTACTGGATCGGTTACTTGCACTACCTAGTTTGCATAAAAAATATTAAAGACAATAAGAAAGAAAGAAAAAGTATGGACATAGTCATACACAAAGATTGTATTGCTATTGAGTTCACATCACCGTTTAGCTTTCCATTCTTCTGATCCGTCAGAAGAAGAGAGAGAGAGAGAAAAAAAAAACAGGATTCTGTTGCAAAAAAAAGTCCTGCATGCGGAAATTTTTCATACGTTCATACTGTAGTTTTGTGTCCGGTCAAAAAACGGACAAAAACGGATCCGGCACTGAAACCAATGTAAGTCAATGGTGACGGATCCGTTTTTTAGGAGACTAAAAAAAACGTATCCGGTACCCATTGAATTTCAATGTATTTAAAGCCTGATCCGTTTTTTTCAGTTTTGATTTCACACAACCGCATCCTAACGGAACAAATGCATTCTGATGTGCAAATTCAAAAAGGATTCATTTAATTCCAGTATTGAGGTCCTCTGTCGGATCTCAGTACCGGAATCAACAAAACAAGAGTGAAAGTAGCATTACACTGTAAAAAAGGAATAACACGTTATCTAGCATTTTAACCAGATTTTATGCTGATGATAAATATGCCATTGTGGTTGTGTCCTTCAAGCAGACATGGAGTAGAATGCAGTGCAGGGCTACTTACTTGCTGTGCTAGAGGTGCTATCTGTCTTCCAGTTTCCCCGTTTAATTTCCCTTTTTGGAGGAAGTAGGCAAAAAGTTGATTCATAAACTCCAATGTCATGCTTCATTTCTACATTCTGACCACGTCGAATGGGCTTTGTGATCTCTAAGTCTTTAAACAAAAAAATTATAATTTATGTGATAAGAAAGTGAATACCTGCTTCTCTGATTCTCAGTACTCAGCATATGGTCCTCAGGTGGTATTACTTATGAGGAAGATCTTTGGCCAAATTATTTAAAAGTATGTATAATATAGAAGTGAATATATCACTAAGGGCTCATTCACATGACCATACAGTCGCAGTGCCCGAGTTAGACTGCAAACAGCAGGTCCACAATACACGGGCATCTGCCATGTGAACTCCACAGCAGACAGTGTCACAGCCAGGGAGAAAAAACAACTCACCTTCTCCCTGGCTGTAAGAGCAATCATTAGGAGAAAAAAATGGCCGCGTCCTATTAGTACAGTCATGGCCAAAAGTTTTGAGAATGACACAAATATTCTATTTTCACATGATCTGCTGCCCTCTGGTTTTTATGTGTGTTTGTCAGATGTTTTTATCACATACAGAAATATAATTGCAATCATATTATGAGTAACAAAAGCTTATATTGACAGTTAGAATGAGTTAATGCAGCAAGTCATTATTTGCAGTGTTGACCCTTCTTCTTCAGGACCTCTGCAATTCTCCCTGGCATGCTCTCAATCAACTTCTGGACCAAATCCTGACTGATAGCAGTCCATTCTTGCATAATCAATGCTTGCATTTTGTCAGAATTTGTAGGTTTTTGTTTGTCCACCCGTCTCTTGATGATTGACCACAAGTTCTCAATGGGATTAAGATCTGGGGAGTTTCTAGGCCATGGACCCAAAATCTCTATGTTTTGTTCCCTGAGCCATTTAGTTATCACCTTTGCTTTATGGCAAGGTGCTCCATCATGCTGGAAAAGGCATTGTTGATCGCCAAACTGCTCTTGGACGGTTGGGAGAAGTTGCTCTCGGAGGACATTCTGGTACCATTCTTTATTCATGGCTGTGTTTTTAGGCAAGACTGTGAGAGAGCCGATTCCCTTGGCTGAGAAGCAACCCCACACATGAATGGTTTCAGGATGCTTTACAGTTGGCATGAGACAAGACTGGTGGTAGCGCTCACCTCGTCTTCTCCGAATAAGCTGTTTTCCAGATGTCCCAAACAATCGAAAAGGGGATTCATCAGAGAAAATGACTTTACCCCAGTCCTCAGCAGTCCACTCCCTGTACCTTTTGCAGAATATCAGTCTGTCCCTGATGTTTTTTCAGGAGAGAAGTGGCTTCTTTGCTGCCCTCCTTGAGACCAGGCCTTGCTCCAAGAGTCTCCGCCTCACAGTGCGTGCAGATGCACTCACACCTGCCTGCTGCCATTCCAATGGAACCTCTCTCCTTGAAGTTCTTGATGATGCGATAGATTGTTGACTGAGGTGCAATCTTTCTAGCTGCGATACTCTGTTAGCCTGTTAGGCCATTTTTGTGCAGTGCAATGATGACTGCACATGTTTCTTTAGAGATAACCATGGTTAACAGAAGAGAAACAATGATGCCAAGCACCAGCCTCCTTTTAAAGTGTCCAGTGGTGTCATTCTTACTTAATCATGATGATCTCCAGCCCTGTCCTCATCAACACCCACACCTGTGTTAATGGAGCAATCACTGAAACGATGTTAGCTGGTCCTTTTAAGGCAGGGCTGCAATATTGTTGAAATGTGTTTTGGGGGATAAAGTTCATTTTCTAGGCAAATATTGACTTTGCAAGTAATTGCTGTTAAGCTGATCACTATTTATAACATTCTGGAGTATATGCAAATTGCCATTATAAAAACTGAAGCAGTAGACTTTGTAAAAATTAATATTTGTATCATTCTCAAAACTTTTGGCCATGACTGTACACACAAAACCTGATAATAAGATCTTTAGCTGAATCTCTGTAGGAATGGAGTTCATGAGCAGATGTCGCTGATGAGCAGCAGCTCTTGTATGCAGTCTCCATTACCACTGTCTGGCCTGTCCGTCCTCTCTGTACTTCACGTCTCTTCATGAACTCCATTCCTACAGATTCAGCTGAATATCATATTAAACTGTATTCAGGATCATAATACCTGACAAGCAGAGCAGAAAGGAGGATGAGGCAGATCTTTACCTCAGTGTTGTAAAGTAACTTGTGCTGCTGTGTGATTAGGACAGGTTTTGTGTGTACTAACAGGACAGCGGCCATTTTGTTCCTCCTAATCATTGCTCCCTAGATAAAACAAGCCATTATAACTAATGAAAGGTATTTGGGAATATATTTATAATAAAGTAATATTTACGTATTTTCATTTTCTTAATTCCCAGATAACCCCTTTACGCTTCCTCTAATCTCTGTTAATGGATGGTGTAACAAGGTCTTTGGTAAAGTACTGGTTGATATCTCACCCAGATTACTCAGATGGGTGAGATAAAAGGAATCCAGATGGTTGTATGGTTTTAGCAAAGTATGGTTTTCTGAAGCTGTTTTTTTCTGACTTTGTTTATGGGTTGGATTTTTTTGGAATGGTAAGTAGGATTGGTAGAGGGATCTAACATTCCATCCCACTCCAGTACAGCTACTCCCTCTAGACTGAAGTGTTCCCAGATGCAGTCACTGGGACTGTTACTGGGGAATAAATAGAGCCCTCAGTGGCTCAGTCTGGGTCAGAGCCTTGAAGCTGGTAGACCTGTCTCCTGTGAAAAGTCTGATCTGCATGGGATTTGTACCTAGGTGAAGTAGAAACCTCTGTTTAGTTAGCGCCCAGACAGGACATGACTTTGATTTAATGCTTATATGTTTTTTGGTGCCGTGCCTTCACCCCAAGTGCTTGTGTTACTTGGATTGTTTTGTGCTAGATACAAAATAAACTGAGTTTGGACTTTTAAGACTGTTGAACCCAGTGACTTCTGCTATTGCAGACACACAGTTCCATACAATAAAAACATATTTTTTACATGTAGAAACTGATATACTATTCATACAATTGTATCAAGTCTAAGAGCCTTTACACACAGGAAGTTGATTGGCGATCGTTTTTTATTTTCCTTTTATTTTCACAGGATAATTATCAGGAGAGGTTTGAACAAACAATTATTCTTGTGACCTGTTCACAGGATGTGCTACCGATAAATGATTTTTTTATGCCCACATGTAAAATGCGACAAATGACAAACTATTCATGGTTGATCACTGGACATATTAACACAGGGCAATAAAGGGGAAAGAATGTTCATTTGAGACTTCGTTCAGCTGATCGTTGGCCCGTGTGATAGGACCTTTAAGGGTGTATTGGACACCCTGATGCCGCTATCTTGGCGTTCCCTCCTGCCAATCGTCAGCTAGCGGAGGACACTGCCGCTATTACATGCAGCAATGTCCTCCGTGGCTTAGGGAGCAACAGTCACTATGCCATCGCTCATCCCCATGCAGGGTAGCAGTGTGCTGGTCGCAGACCACTATTACACAGCTCAATCTGCTGCCAGCACCAGGGGTGCACCATCAATGAGGCAAGGTGAGGCAATTGCCTCAGACGGCACCAGGTAGGGGCAAGAGGGGGGCAACGGAAGGGGGATTGTCTGTTTCTGCAGTATAGTATTGGGAAGCACAATGGGCACAATATTTGGCGGTGAATTACCCTGTATGTTTTGGTGCTCTGTGTGTAATGTAAGCAGGGTTGGAGGAAAAGGGTTAGGTTAAGAAATTGGCATGGGGGGTTGGGGCACCATTTCAGTTTTCTCCTCAGGCAGCAGAAAAGCTAGGTGCACCCCTGGCCGGCACCATTGTGATTTTTAAGCATGCTTAAAAATCACTATTGCCCAATGAACAAGCGTTTGCTCGTTCATCGGGCATTTGGAGGCAGTATTACACGGCCAGATGATTGATAATTAGCGTTCATAGGAAATTCTGGCAGTATAATACACCCTTTAGTTCAAAATACATCAGTAAAAGGTCATAGAAGTCAAATCAATGGGCATCTGGCTTTCACCACAACTCTTCTCGGTCTGAGAATCCCTCTCATTTCCACAACTCCTTCCATACCGTTACAGAATCTCGGGAACACGTGTTTAGTCGCTGACCATTTGAAGAATAATTACCTGCAGATTTTCTTAGTTTTTTATCTTCATTACGTCTTCGGTTAATACTATCACGTAATTTTTTTAAGTTTTCCTAAAAGAGAATTATAATGAATTTTTTTTTCTTCTAGCTTTTATACAAAATAAAATTCTTTATTGAGCTTCCAAACTCCACATTAAGGGCACTTACACATGGCCTTAGCCGTTTTTGCAGAACACATATTATGGATCCGCAAAACACGGATACCAGCCATGTGCATTCTGAATTTTGTGGAATGGAACGACTGGCCCATAGTAGAACTGTCTTATCCTTGTACGTAATATGGACAAGACTAGGACTGTTCTATTTTTTGCAGGTGTACACGGTGTTCTGTCCGCATCTGTCCACTTCGGATACAGACTAAAACAACAGTCATGTGCATGAGCCCTAAACTGAAAATCCAACTTTTGTGAAAGTGCCCAAAGTCCCACCTATGCTGATCTGGAAATCAACAGGCGTCTTCGAGACTTCTTCTGCAATCTGCTTGACTTCTGCACTTGTATAGGGGTAAATTACTGTATCATTAATTCCCCATACATGTTGCTGTCTGGCTTCAAAGTACAGCTTAATTTTAATGGCCAGAGAAAATATATCCCATCATTATTCTGCTACTCCCGAGTCTCAATTAAATAGTATCTTTTCTGTCCCAAATATTTGATGTAGGTGTCTCTGTGTTTCACTACTTGCCTGTTGGTATCTGAATGAATCCGATCTTTTCTTTTGATTCAATTGCCATTCTTTGAACTCAAGTACAGCTTCATCTACGCTGATCATTCCAAGTTTTACACGTTCTTGTAATGTGATTAGTTCTCGTTGGCCAGGAGTTTTCATGCCAACAAATGGGTCATAGACACTTGACTGCTGTCGGTCTCTTCTCAGACTGCCACCTGCTTCTTTAACTATAAAACACATTCAAGCACTGTTATGGAGATGCTATTTTATGGCTTAAAAATCTTATCCCAGTGGGTGCACCTTCCAGTAGCACAGTAAGAAGTTTGACGTCCCCTCCTGTTAAAGAGGACCTGTCACCTCTCCTGGTGTGTCTGTTTTAGCAGTTCTTGCATCTCCTGTGTAATAACAATTCTGGACCTAGTCTTCTGACTCTGTTTAGCTATTTCTTTTTTATTCCTTGAACAAGTTATGAATTAATTACTAACAGTTTGCGTTGAAAGTCCAGCTGGGTGTTTTCAGTTGGGGGGGTGTCCCTGCACAGTCTGATATTATGAAATCAGTGCTGTCAGTATCACACTGTGCAGGTACACCCCCCCCAACTGGTAACACCCAGTTGGATCTTCATTGCAAACTGCAGACAGTTTGCACCATTCTAGTGGAAATAATAAAGGGATGACAGATCATAGAGACGTAAGAATAGAGGCTCCAGAATTGTTATGGATAACAGCTTATTACGTAGTGGTTTCAGAATCTAAACCAGGGGTAATTAGCAAAAGACATATAGTTTATTATTACAAGTATCACTTCTGCATGTTTATATGTAATTTACACTTAGAATTTGAAAAAAAATAAAAATTAAAAAATAAACTATATATATATACACATACACTCACCGGCCACTTTATTAGGTACACCTGTCCAACTGCTCGTTAACACTTAATTTCTAATCAGCCAATCACATGGCGGCAACTCAGTGCATTTAGGCATGTAGACATGGTCAAGACAATCTCCTGCAGTTCAAACCGAGCATCAGTATGGGGAAGAAAGGTGATTTGAGTGCCTTTGAACGTGGCATGGTTGTTGGTGCCAGAAGGGCTGGTCTGAGTATTTCAGAAACTGCTGATCTACTGGGATTTTCACGCACAACCATCTCTAGGGTTTACAGAGAATGGTCCGAAAAAGAAAAAACATCCAGTGAGCGGCAGTTCTGTGGGCGGAAATGCCTTGTTGATGCCAGAGGTCAGAGGAGAATGGGCAGACTGGTTCGAGCTGATAGAAAGGCAACAGTGACTCAAATTGCCACCCGTTACAACCAAGGTAGGCAGAAGAGCATCTCTGAACGCACAGTACGTCGAACTTTGAGGCAGATGGGCTACAGCAGCAGAAGACCACACCGGGTGCCACTCCTTTCAGCTAAGAACAGGAAACTGAGGCTACAATTTGCACAAGCTCATCGAAATTGGACAGTAGAAGATTGGAAAAACGTTGCCTGGTCTGATGAGTCTCGATTTCTGCTGCGACATTCGGATGGTAGGGTCAGAATTTGGCGTCAACAACATGAAAGCATGGATCCATCCTGCCTTGTATCAACGGTTCAAGCTGGTGGTGGTGGTGTCATGGTGTGGGGAATATTTTCTTGGCACTCTTTGGGCCCCTTGGTACCAATTGAGCATCGTTGCAACGCCACAGCCTACCTGAGTATTGTTGCTGACCATGTCCATCCCTTTATGACCACAATGTACCCAACATCTGATGGCTACTTTCAGCAGGATAATGCGCCATGTCATAAAGCTGGAATCATCTCAGACTGGTTTCTTGAACATGACAATGAGTTCACTGTACTCAAATGGCCTCCACAGTCACCAGATCTCAATCCAATAGAGCATCTTTGGGATGTGGTGGAACGGGAGATTCGCATCATGGATGTGCAGCCGACAAATCTGCGGCAACTGTGTGATGCCATCATGTCAATATGGACCAAAATCTCTGAGGAATGCTTCCAGCACCTTGTTGAATCTATGACACGAAGAATTGAGGCAGTTCTGAAGGCAAAAGGGGGTCCAACCCGTTACTAGCATGGTGTACCTAATAAAGTGGCCGGTGAGTGTATATATATATATATATATATATATATATATATATATATATTAATAACAGTCTGCTTTTAATACTGTTCTGCTTTCATCGTCTTTATAGGAGTGTGTTAGCAGTTTCGACCATGCTAAACTGTTTACAGCCCTAGCTAAGGCCTGGGGAGAGCAGTATAGACATGTCTTTTGTAGAGCTTGTAACATCAGAACTTGAAGTAGTGAGAATATAAACTTGTATTCTGCTAGATTCTGCTCCTGCAAGTGCCCACGGTGGAGCTTCACTGTCAACTGCTCTCTGCATTGAGCTGCTTCACAGCCCCTCCCCTTTGCTCTGAGTGACAACTATGGTGGTCTCCATGTTGGATTCTTCAGCTGTCACTCAGAGCTGTCACTCAGAGCAGAGGGGCTGTGAAGCTGCTCAATGCAGAAAGTAGAGAACACTTCACAGTTAAGTTCCGCCCTCACCACCTGCAAGAGCAGAATCCAACAGAATAAAACTTGTATGTTTGTCCTGCTTTCCCCAGACTTTACCCAGTGCTGTCAGCAGCTAGCCATTGGTTTCTGGCATATGCATAAGCTTCCATTCAGTTTTTCATCTTTCTGTTCCTATACCGGAGCAGAAAAACAGAGAAGCACTGCAGATGTGAACTTAGCTTAAGCTGGATTTTTCCCTTTGTTTCAATCAGTTTATATGAATTGCAAAACAAAATACTGTACATATCGCATAAATCAAGCAGGAACCTAACATAAATGCCAAAAAAGCAACTTAATGCAAAATATTTTCACAAAGCAACATGCCAGCAAATCCCCTTAAGGTTGCCTTTTTTGAGGGACAAGTTATATTTTTCAACGCTAATATTTTTGGTTACCTATAATTTATAAAAAAAAAAATTGGGGGGAAAGGTTATAGCAATTCAGCCATTGTTTTTTTTCTTGGGGGGGGGGGGCTTTTGTTGTGCTGTTTACCATGTGTAACAAAGGCAGATGTGGATCAGCTGTGACACTGAACATATTTGACTTGAGGCAACTCTTATTTTCTATACAGGGATCTAGACTCAGCTGCAGGGGAATTACCTGGCTACCTATTGGAGCAGCCCCTCATCAGTGGTCGTTGGCCCACGGGGCCAAGAGACACTGGTGCATAACATCAAGGGATCAGGTCAAACTTTAGTCTGGGGATGAGCCAAGGCCAGGGCAGGCAGAGTAGGTTCAATTCAGTAATCAGGCCAAAGGGCAGGGCAAGCAGCACAGGGTCAATAAAAGAGTCAGGAAGAGGTCAGGTTAGGATTGAAAAGGGCCAGATCTGGTAATCAGGCAGAGGTAGGACATGGGAAATCAGAACATTGTATAGCAAAAGATTGGAGGGAACTAGTAAGCTATAAACGGTATTGCTTAGGGACCCTCACGCAGGGGAAGGCCCTTTAATACCCTAGGGAGGTGAGTCATAGGCAGCGTAAGGCTTCATTCACCATACCGTATGTGTTTTGTGGTCGGCAAATTGCGGATCCGCAAAAAAACGGATGACGTTCCGTATGGAATCCGTTTTTCCGGGTTTTTTTGCGTATACATTGTAACAATGCCTATCCTTGTCAGCAAAACGGACAAGAATAGGACATGTTCTATCTTTTCTGTGGAACGGAAATACGGACATACGGAAACGGAATGCACACGGAGTACCTTCCGTTTTTTATGCGGACCCATTGACATTAATGGTTCTGCCTACAGTCTGCAAAAAAACCAGAACAGACACGGAAACAAAATACGGTCGTGTGAATGAAGCCTTAGATGTAGGTGTACATGATGTTCCTTTAAGAGCCAGGGAGAGTGCATGTGTGTCCTACAGGAGGCCCACCAGGAAGAAGCAGGGAAGCATTGTTTCTTAGCCCCACTAGGGAACTTGAGGCTATGATTGTTTGATCTTTTATATGATGAATAGGAACACTTAGTATTCCAAAACATTACAGCCTGTCAGTGTAACACTGTGTGACAGACAATCTCTGGCATAGCCAATAGGTGAAAATGCTTTTCGCAGACATGGACTTTTTAGGTTCCCAACTGCTATGATAACCCATAGGCACCAAACAATTGCATTTTATGGGAGAGCCTATGGGTTGATAGAGAGATCTCCCCTTTGTGAAACTCCTTAAAGGGGTTATCCAACCCATGAAATGCTCCTCCATATGCCCAGGCCCCTCACACACAACGTACTTAGCTGGATCCCTGGCACCCGCGTCGCTCGTGATGCGCAGATGCGACAGGAACGTGCCTGCCTGGCAGTGCCGAACGGGAATCAGTAGCAACGTGGGTGTCTACTGTGCTTTAAAAATGCTCTGACTTGTTATATAATGCAAAACCATTCTGGTTAATAAAATTATAAACAAAGCATATCCATAGAGCTCCATTCAGGTTTTTTGGCCTCCATTCTGCTGATATACAGCAGAATGCCTTTTTTACTACATAGAAAAACACAGTCAACTATGCTTTTCTATACAGTAAAAAAGGTACTCTACTAAAAACCTATACCGAGCGGAATATGTTATTTTAGCCTGGATATACAGTGTCCTATGTTGGAACCTTCAGTCGGAAGGCAAAACTCCTGTCGTATATGATGGTGTCATGATGTGAACAGAGCCTTATCTAACCTGATGTAACTAAAGGAACTAGCTATAGCTTTCAGTTCCACTTCTGTAAATCCATACGTAAATCCACATCTATATATCACCTCTGGGATTCGCACGCCTCATTGGAGAGTTATAAATCATTCTTATTCCTGAATACACTCACCTTTTGAAGGGTTGGAAGATTCCACATACACATTCTCTTTCCTAGTTGACTTTGTAACAACTAGAATAGAAAAAGAAAATATTTTCTAATTATCATTATTTACAGGAAAACTGTAGAAAAACTGATAAACTGTGCAGGGTCACAAAAAAGGTCTGTGCTTCACCTGTGAAGGTGTCCCCAAATGGTTAGTTTTTGGGGGCGTTTGCACATATTGTGCCATCTGTGTTGCAACCGTGTTCCACATGCACTGCTAGCATGCAAAGGGCACTTCCAGGGCATCTCTTACCAATAGTCAGTGAAAACTACTGACAGACCATATTTTGTCAATGATTTTCATGGACCCATAGACTTCAAGGGGCGTGTTTAGTCTGCAACATGGATCAAAGTAGTGCATGCTTCCATTGGAAAAACAAGGATATGTGAATAAACATATTAAGATTAGGGATTGGCGAATTTGATGTTTTCAAGTTCGGGTTCAGCGGCAATTCCATTATGGATTTCGTTATTACGTAATATAATGGAATTCTATAAAGGAATGCACCACGGAAGCCTTTAAGAGGGACTCTGTTTTGCATTGCGTTATAATAGAAGTCTATGGGCGGCATAACGGATCCAGCCGCCACCTCGCTCAAAATCAGTGCCAGTTTTGACGACAGTTTATTATTTCTTCTTGAACAGAACATACTACGATTTTTCCTGAATGGACAGAAGGTCAGTGAAAAATAATGCTCATGTCCATACACCTATTGAAATGAATGGATTAGTCTTCAGTTCAGGTGCAGGCTGTTGTAAAAAGGAACATCTAGACAGAAATATTTCCTGTGTGAAGTTAGCCTTAAAGGTGTTGTCTCACTTCAGTAAATGGCATTTATCATGTAGAGAGAGTTAATACAAGGCACTTACGAATGTACTGTCATTGTCCATATTGTCTCCTTTGCTGGCTGGATTCATTTTTCCATCACATTATACATTGCTAGTTTCCAGTGGTTATGACCACCCTGCAATCCAGCAGCAGTGGCCGTGCGTGCACACTATAGGGAAAAGCAGTGGTCTCTCTAAAGGTCAGGATAATGGGAGCGCGCGTAGGCACGCATGTGCAGCAGATCCTGTCCTGGCCACCTTGTATCTGTGCTGCAGCAGTGGACATAACCCCTGAATACAAGCAGTGTATAATATGCTGGAAAAATGAATCTAGCCAGCAAAGGCAGCAATATGGACAATCACTATACATTAGTAAGTGCCTTATATTAGCTTTATCTACATGATAAATGCCATTTGCGGAAGTGAGACAACCCCTTTAATGAATTGAATGCATATGATGTTATAGCTGCCTGTCCTGGACAGTGAACCCGTCAGTTCGGTGTATACATCTTTATTCCAAGCAAGAAGAATTTTCAGACATATAGAAGGTATCGTTAACAGCAAGCAAACATTTACTGCTTCTCTTTATTGCTAAGAATGCAAATAAAAACTGTCTTTAAATGAGGAAGTGTATGTGAATGTATGCTTTCACTACCGCTAGCCTGACCCTTGCATTTTAAGGGAACTACTTTTTAATTAACTTATTTTTAGGGTTTTTTCATTTAGGGTGCATTCACACGACCGTAGTTTTGGGTCCGCATCCGTTCCGCAATTTTGCGGAACGGGTGCGGACCCATTCATTTCAATGGAGCCGCAAAAGATGTGGACGGCACACAATGTGCTGTCCGCATCCGTAGGTCCAATCCGCGGCCCCGCAAAAAATATAGAGCATGTCCTATTCTTGTCCGCAATCGCAGACAAGAATAGGCAGTTCTATCATAGGGCCGGCTACATTCACACAGCCGGTATCCGTGTTTTGCGGATCCGCAATTTGCGGACCGCAAAACACATACGGTCGTGTGAATGTAGCCTTAAGGTGTATAAGTCATATAAGGAGTGGGAAAACACATTTGCAACAGATCAAACATGTAACTGACATAATAGGGTTATCAACCTTTTTTCAAGTGATAGCCTATCCTTAATAATCACCAGCTGATCAGCAAGAATCCAACACCTGTCAACCCGGCGATCAGCTGTTCAGCAACAGCACCAGAAGCTTGTAGCTCCGTATACTTCATAATGAATGGAGCTTGTCACTGCAGCACTGCTCTCAAGTAATATCCAACCAAACCCATGATGCACTCTGCTACAGCTCAAGCACCGCCTGTAACAACACACCCAGCTAGTTTATAGCTCCTCCCACCAGCTAGTTACATAGACACTCCCCTAACACCCAGCTAGTTTATAGCTCCTCCCACCACCTAGTTACATAGACACTCCCCTAAAACCCAGCTAGTTTATAGCTCTTCCCACCCAGCTAGTTACACAGACACTCCCCTATCACTGCCCCTAACAACACCCAGCTAGTTTATAGCTCCTCCCACCCAGCTAGTTACACAGACACTCCCCTATCACTGCCCCTAACAACACCCAGCTAGTTTATAGCTCCTCCCACTAGCTAGTTACATAGACACTCCCCTATCACTGCCCCTAACAACACCCAGCTAGTTTATAGCTCCTCCCACCAGCTAGTTACATAGACACTCCCCTAACACCCAGCTAGTTTATAGCTCCTCCCACCCAGCTAGTTACACAGACACTCCCCTATCACTGCCCCTAACAACACCCAGCTAGTTTATAGCTCCTCCCACCCAGCTAGTTACACAGACACTCCCCTATCACTGCCCCGAACAACACCCAGCTAGTTTATAGCTCCTCCCACTAGCTAGTTACATAGACACTCCCCTAAAACAGAGCTGTATGTACATGTGACCACAGCCCAGAACGGGAGATAGGAGCAATAAAGGTAAAAGAAATACATTACAATATTACAGCAACTTTCATAAATGATTATTTTAAAGGATGTTAATGCAAACTGGAAAACCCCTTTAAAATTGCAGCTTAAACTTACACTGTGCGATGTAAGGCTCTGTATCTGGTAGTTGCTCCGGTCTTGGAAAAGGTACAGGAGGGCGTGTTATTGCCTCTGATAAGTGTTGCGTTCCTCCACAAACTATGTCATAAACTGATTCCCCCAAACATGTATCATATAAACCTTTCCCTTCACTATGATCATCATCTCCGTCACCATAACTGGCAAAGCTGCTTCCTGAAGAAGGATAGGATTAGCACAAAAAAGTAAAAAATAAATAATAATATATGTTATATGTGAGTGTCATTTCGTTGATTTATTTTTATAGCTCTCTCAATGTAGTACTGTGCACGGATACAATGAGTGTATTAAGGGGGTATTACTATCTGGTCATTAGGTGAGGGTCCCACCTCTGGGACCTGCTCATATCTCAAGATTGGGGCCCTGCCACGAACGGAAAGTTTTATCTGTTCCCTGCTATGGGACTTCTGAAAATTTAAAAGTGCTCACTCAGCTATTGCAGTGAATTGAGAGAATGCTTCATATGTGTAGCAAACTCTGAATTCATGGCGGGGTCCCTTCTTGACATAGGCATGGATCCCACAGTTATATCCTAGGAATATGCCATACATGTCCAGAAGGGACAACCCCTTTAAAATGTAAGCTACAAATGAATAAAATGTAATTACAAACTACATCTACATTTATATCATGCAGATTTCCTATATATTACCTCATAGCAGAAAAGTGCAAATCTAAAATTCTGTTATGTCTGAATGTGAGTCTAATAATGAGCAGAGTGGTAACCTCCAATTAAGAATTGTGAATGATGGGCATAGGAATCCACAGGGGTAGACAAAAAGCAAAAAAAAAACATAAAAACTTTTCTATAGCTTACCTTCTAGGATTCTACGTAGTGCTAAGTCTTTCTCTTGAGGAGAACGTGTTTCCGATGATATAATATTATCATTACTAATTTGTTGCATTTCAATATCTGGAAGGATTTAAAGGAACACTAGACATTAAAAATGCACAAACATAAAAACATGCTAGCTATTCCTTCCTTTACCTCTTTCTCTCATTCACCCGGCCGTTGTTCAGCCGTGCCCGTATTGCGGCCCACAAACAGCAGGTCGCAAAATGCAGGGACCAGCCGTGTGCACCATGCATCACGGATGCTGACCCATTCACTTAAATGGGTCCGTAATCCAGAAGGTTGGTGCGGAACGGAGGCAAGGAAACCCATGGAAGCACTACGGAATGCTTCCATGGGGTTCCTCTCCATGCCACCGCATCACAACAAAAAAATAAAACATGTTCTATTTTTTTGCGGTGCCAACGGATCACAGACCCATTCAAGTTGAATGGGTCTGGATCCATTGCAGCAGCCACACTGATGGTGCCTGTGGATTGGGGCACACAAATTGCGGCCCCCAATGCACGGAATGGCCGAACAACGGCTGTGTCAATGAGCCCTTAGTATTATGTTGCCTCTGCAAATAAAACTGAGAAATATATAAAGAAATCCTCTTTATGTGCTCTTGGATGTCAACCATGTCTACTCGTCCATCTCATAACATTGTGTCTGGCTGTAAGTCAACTGGCTGCAACAGGAGACTCCCCCACTGCTCTGTCTACAGTAGAACACAAAGACTGTTAAAGAGTTTCTCTGGTTTCATTAAAAAAAATATTTGCCCAGATTACCCCATTCACACAACCGTATGTATTTTGCGGGCCGCCAAAACACGGATCCGCAAAAAAAAAAAAAAACAATGACATGTTTGTGACATCCATATTGCATCCGTTTTTTTGGGCAGATCCATTGTAACAATACCTGTCCTTGTCCGCAAAATGGACAAGAATAGTACCTGTTCTATTTTTTTGCAGAACAGACATGCGGACATACGGAAACATAATGCACATGGAGTCACTTCTGTTTTTTTGCGAACCCATTGAAATGAATGGTTCCGCATACGGTCCACAAAAAAAAAGACAGACCGGACGCAGAAAAAAAAATACCGTTGTGTGCATGAGCCCAAAAGCTGTGTTTCTTGTCGGCACTTTACTTCCCCTTTTCTCAGCTTCACTGAATCCTGGCAGGATGTTTACATGAAGAACTTCCTGTTTTTATCAACTTCCTGCTGGGTTTGCTAACCAATCCCAGCATGCTCTTTAAGGATTTACAGGGCTTCTTTTAAAGGGCATGTGTCAGCAGATTTGTATCTATGAAACTGGCTGACCTGTTACATGTGCACTTGGCAGCTGAAGGCATCTGTGTTGGTCCCATGTTCATATGTGCCCGCATTGCTGAGAAAAATGATGTTTTAATATATGCAAATTAGCCTCCAGGAGCAACGGGGGCGTTGTCATTACAACTAGAGGCTCTGTTCATTCTGCAGCTGCTGCACCCTCTGCACTTTAATTGACAGGGCCAGGCAGTGAAAACGTGATCATGCCTGGCCCTGTCAATCAAAGTGGAGAGGGTATGGCAGTTTCAGAGAGAGCAGAGCCTCTAGGTGTAATGGCAATGCCCCCATTGCTCCTTGAGGCTCATTTGCATATATTAAAACTTCATTTTTCTCAGCAATATGGGCAAATACGAACATGGGACCAACACAGATGCCTTCAGCTGTCTAGAGCACATGTAACAGGTCAGCCAGTTTCATATGTACAAATCTGATGACAGATGCCCTTTAAGTCCTGCCATTTACTAGCCAAAAAATCAACACTAGATTAAAGGGGTTGCCTCATGATGGACAATGGGGGCATATTACTAAGATATGCCCCCATTGTCTTATAGGTACGGGTCCCATGCAAGCCCTGCATAAAAACGCTATTAAAACACAATGGGGGAGATTTATCAAAACTGGTGCAACGGGAAACTGACTTAGTTGCCCATAGCATCCAACCAGATTGATGCTTTCATTTTCTAAATGAGCTTTCAAGAATGAATAGTGGAATCTGATTGGTTAATAGAGGCAACTAAGCCAGTTTTCTTTGGTACCAGTTTTGATAAATTTCCCCCACTGTTTCTGTGCACTCCATCCTAATATATTACCGTATAGTATAGCACCACTGCTATTGCGGTACAGGTATTGTGTTTCAAGTAGTAAATAGGAAAACATTGTAAACTGCAAATAAATAAGTGACTCATTCAGACAATTAGGCATTGAGTCACAGTTATTATTAATGGCAGGAGGAAGCAGAACTGGCATCTCAAGCACAATCCTGGCCTTGGGGATTTATTCTAGCACTTTCAGTCTGCAAACACTGACCGAATGGGCCAGATCCAAAGTAAACATCGCTAGCACAAGTCTCTGAACCAGACGTTAGAACAAAGTGTACAAGGGACATACAATATTGTATTAAAATGATGTCTTTTCCCTGGATGATGAGTTACTGGCAACCATAAAGTGTTTGCCATTTGCTTGTGTAATGTAACGAGACCATAGCAGCCACATCTTAGTGGCAAAAATAAAGTTCAGTTAAAGGGGTTTAGTGTTGAGAGAACATACAACTTGCAAGTTCGGCGTACAAGGTTTGGGTTACCTAAGAATTCCGAAATGGATTCCATTACTACGGACTGTAACAGAATTCTATGACGGCATGCACCATGGAAGTCTATTAGAGGCATTCTGTATTGCATTCCATAGTAATAGAAGTCTATGCTATAGGCTTCCGTGGTGCGTGCCGTCATAGAATTCCATTATGGTCTGTGGTAACGGAATCTATTATGGAATTCGTAGATCTTAGAGCAAGTTCGCTCAATACTAAAGAGGTTGTCTCACTTCAACAAATGGCATACCTCCCAACTTTAGAAAATTGCAAAGAGGGACAATTTGTGTGGCGCGCATCACGGCAGTTTTTTATACTAGGCCACACCTCTAACTCCGCCCAAATCATAATTACTGGAGCCCCTGCGGCCATTTTTTTTCTTGCGCTTCAATGTCCATATATATATTAGCACATAAATCATCAGATTATAGATATTTTAAGGTCCAAATTGCACCAAATAATGAAGTTATTGTCTAATATACAGGTAGAAACCATAGAGATAGTTTAGTAGGGAGAAATTTTGTAAATGTATTAATGCACATTTATGCATTAATTCTCCAGGTCAAAAAGAGGGACATTTAAGGATCAAAGAGGGACAGAGGGACTTGGGTCAAAAAGAGGGACTGTCCCTCCAAAAGAGGGACACTTGGGAGGTATGAAATGGCATTTATCAAAGTTAATAAAAGACACTTACTCAGGGGTGGACTGGCCATAGAATATACAGGGAAATGTCCCGGTAGGCTAATGCCTAGGGGGCTGACCAAGCCCTCCTCATGGCCGCTGGCCAGGTACATAACGATCTTTTGCTCTCAGTATCAGGCTTCATTCATACAACTGTATGAATGGGGCCACATCTGTTGCACAATTTTGCGGAACGGGTGTTTCAATGGGGCCGCAAAAGAGGTAGACAGCACACAGTATGCTTTCCGTATCTGTAGTTCCGTTTCACGGCCTCGTAAAAGTATAGAGCATGTCCTATTCTTGTCCGCGATTGACAATTTCTCTATAACGTCGGCAAAATGTAGAACTCACATGGGCAGTTTCCATGCTTTGAAAGGTGGCCGTAACCATGGATATAAGTAGTGTATAATGGCATTGAAAAATGAATCCAGCCAGCAAAGGAAGCAATATGAATAATAACAATACATTAGTAAGTGTCTTGCATTAACTTTCTCTATGTGATAAATACCATTTGCTGAAGTGAGACAACCCTATTGGGCACAATTCAGATCATTTACAGTTTTCGTGTGGCACGTTCGTATGGTCTGTGAGAATACCATCCCTGAGGGACAAGTTGGGGGTATATACCTGCACATTCTGAAAATGGCAGCACTGATTGGATAAAGTGAGTCTGTGCAGGTATACACCCCCAAATGGTTACCACCCCTCTGTACCCTTACTGCAGACTGCTAGCAATTCATTCATAACTTCTAGTAGAAATAATAAAGGAATGGCACAACATAGAGTCATAAGAATAGATGCTCCAGAATTGTTATTACATGGGGAATGCATGAAGCTATTAAAACAGGCATGTCCAGAAGGGTGACCGGTCCTCTGTAACCAGAAGTTGGGACCATGGTCTCTATAAGGGCAGATTAGATGGGTTATGTGTTCTTTTACTGCAGTCATTCTTCTATGTTTCTAGGTTTTTAATCTTATCTGTCCGTGTTACTTGTATTTTGTGTTACACAGTGAAATGAGTTTTTACTGTAAAAATTTATAATGTCAAGTAAACCAACGTAATAATCACTTACAAGTTTCATCAGTGTTATGTGGACTCTCTGCGCCTTTCATTGGTAGATATAGCTCCATATCAGGCTGCAGCGTGTATTTCATCAGGATATCAGTGGACAGGTTTGCCATCGGCTCATATATACTTTCATCTTCGTCACCATGCATTAGTTCCTCTTTGATATGACATCTCAGCATATCAGCAGTTTCCTTTATTGCATAAAACATAAAATGCAATACATTTATATTTACTTCCAAAATGTAGGTTTTCAAAGGGGGTCTGTCTAGCAAAACCAGGCACAATGACTTGTAGGTAGGTTACCGTAGGTAGCTCAGCTGAATGTAATGATACCTTTCACTAAGGGCTCATGCACACAACCGGTGCCGGCCCGTGCCCGTATTGCGGCCCGCATACGCCAGGTCTGCCCACATCACGGATCTCGGACCCATTCACTTCAATGGGTCCGCAATTTGGGAGATGCAGAGCGGAGGCACAGATCGGAACATAGAAGTGCACTACGGTGTACTTCCGTGGTGTTTCTGGCCGTGCCTCCGCACCTGCGCATGCACTACTTTTTTGCGGTGTTGACCGTCGGATGCGGATCGCGGACCCCATTCAAATGAAAGGGTCTACGATCCGAATCTGGCGGCCCCACTGTCAGTGCCTGTGCATTGTGGACCGCAAATTACGGTCCACAGCACAGGGATGCGTTCACACGTTGCATAAAAATCAGCCAGAAAATATACAGCATAAACACGTCCCCCATGCCTGTTCCACTGCGGAATAACATTCTGCCGCATAAATAATTATGTGTTGTGGCTTTTCTAAAACAATGCGTGCGTAAAAATGTGCATTTTTGTAAAAATTTGTACCTGTGTATTTTCTGGCGGATTTTCCTCCACATGTGAAGGCACCCTAAGGGTTCTGCCATGTGTTCAGGTAGTATATGTCCTTAAAGTGGTTATCCAGCTCTTAGTAACTGACGACCTATCCTCTGGTGTCGGACCCCTTCGATCAGATGTTTGAGAAGGCTCAAATGAATGCCGGAACCTTCTCAAACAACTGATCGGCGTGAGTCCCGGGTGTCAGATCCCCACGATCAGATGCTGATGACCTATTTTGGGAGCTCACTGTATCCGCATTGCCGTATAAGACCATGCACCACTGGATTACCGTTGACTATAATGGTATCCGGCGGAAATCTAGACGCGCAGCTACAAACGTGTTGGGATTTTGACGGACAAAAAAATGCTGAACACAATGTTTTCCCGGCATATATGCTGGAAAGCATCTGAATCTCCGCCAGATCCCATTATAGTCAATGGGGATCTGGTGATACATGGTCGAATCTGGCATTTTAGATAAAGTGAGCTCCAGAAGCCTGATCTGACTGATTATAATACACATTCCGTGTAGAACCTGCATCACCCAGGAGAAATCTATACTGTAATTTGATAGCTTTACAACCTAGGCAACCCAATGTACAGCTTGATCATAAGGTGCTGAATTTCATATTGCATGGGACTTGTTCTAAGCTGAGATGGGGGAAGGTCATGTAAGGACTTGTACATACATGATAAGCAAGTAAGGAAGGTTTTATGGCTGAAATCTGTCTATGGTATCTCTGGTAAACATTATAGGTAAAGAAGAGTGAATTGCTAAGTTTTATTCGAACGTGCTCCAAGTGGCCTGAAAACGTATGTAAGACACTCTATTTTTCTCTCGTAGTACAGTACAAGCGCCTTGGTTGATATGTGGCGTGGTGCAGTACAGAAGATTCCACCGGCCAGGGAACTTCTGTACTGTGAGAAACATTAAAGTGTAAGTGTGGGACTTTGGGGCCAGACGTTATTACGTTTTCGCTGTCTGGTCCTGTCAGTCAAAGTGGTGGGGGCTTGGCCTGTAGGAAATTAAGCGGAGCCTCTGGGTGCAACAGCAATTCCCCCGTTGCACCCCGGGTTTGAATTTGCATATTATTAAAATTATTTTTTCTCTGTAATCCAGCCATGAACCAAGACGAAACCAAGACCGTTAGATTCAGCTGAGAAGGATGTCCCATGCCGGTTTTATCAAGAGGTATTTAGTGACGGATTCCTTTTGAGAGAGTATTGCTAAAGCACTAAACAGTCCTGATGCTCAGATTTGCATGTTTTGGGCTATGACATCTATTGCATCATTATATCAAATGTAAAGATAGGGTGTCTCCATCCCCAGCCTCCACTATTAGAGTTACAGTTTAAGGCCTCATGCACAAGACTATATTTTGTGTCCGTGTCTAATCAGTATTTTTTGTGCACCTTTATTCTATGGGTCCGCAAAAAAAAACTATGTGCTGTCCGCATCCTTGTCCATATTGCAGAATAGTAATTTCGTGTAAGTAGTGAGTGAGAAAAATGCAGATTGCACAGGGAAGGTATCCATATTGTTCCACAGTTTGAGGACCCGGTCGTGTGCATGAGGCCTAACAGAGAAAACTTGGAAAGTGATATGCCTTTTGTAAATGTAGGCTCCAGGCTTTAACAAGTGTCTGAAAGGCTGCACGATGTATCAGTCATAGCCATATCAAAACGTGCGTAGGAGTAAGTGACACTGAAGGTTTCCCGGGAACATATGTATATTACCCAATGAATCTGACTCCTGCATAATAACGTCTCATCTTTGCCAAGTTGTTGAAGTCATATGGGATGCAACATCTGATTTAGCTAGACAGCGATATTTGAAGCCCTCAATTAAAACAAAAAAACCTAATGATATAAAGTAGAGAATACTCACCACATATTCATCTATAAATTGCCGCAGGTCCATGTAGCCATATTTTTCTGCAATGTTGTTCGGGAAGTGGCCATCTTTATTAGCCACACTGTATGCCTGTAAAGCTCCGGGGCAAGTTAGAAGGAGAGCTGTCAATTTCTTCAACCCATATTTTGCAGAGAAGTGCAGAAGTGTTGGCAATTCTTCATCTCGCTGGTCTGAAATAAAACATAGGTCATTTTTTTCTGTAACAGACTGAACGCTTGAACGGAGTTTCTATGTTATCCCCATGCTTGTCTGGGTTTCCTCCAAAAATCTAAAAATTAATTGGTTGCCTATAAAAAATGACCTTAGCGTGGGAAATTAGATAGTCAACTCAACTGGTGGCAGTGAATGGTGACAGTTTCTGTACCATGCTGGGTGATGTTAAAGGCGATACAATTCTTTATATAATGGGCAGAAGGGATTAAAAAGACCTCGCCGCACCATTCAACTGGTCTGTGCTTCCTGAGCCCAGTTTGACACACAAGAAATGAAGGAGATGCCTGCTCAGCCAATCACTGGGCATTGTAGTGACCCACGCCAGCCCGTGATTAGCTGAGCGGGCATCTCCAGCTGTTTCCTGCGTGTGCGCTGTGAGTCCCTGATGAAAAAAGTGCATTACAAATGTTTGCTGTTTTTGTCAAGCTGGGATCAGGAAGCAAAGATCAGCATGGTGCCTATACAGTTTCGGACTGGGGTTCCTAGGGCCCACCAGTAAAATTTATTTTGGTGGACCAACGTATGGATACATTCAGATATTACCTGCTCAGACAGCAGCAAGATGCTACCAGATGAGTGAATACGGGGGTCCCTGCTGCAACTTTGAGAAGGTAGGTCCTGGGGAGTAGAGGACACTGGTAGCTTTCCTCTATACCTAGAAGACATCTCAGCTCTGATCGTGTCTATAATAATAAACTGGGGAGTTTCTTTAATAATCTATCAAGTTTTTTCTAACACAGGCTGGTTGAGGTGCTGTACGTTGAATATATGTCTGTATTGCAGTAAGTCTACTGTGTTACGTGCCACTTGTGCAGAGGGTGGGAGACTAGGGGCCCACCTTGCTCAGGGGCCCGCCGTAGGATTCACCTGTATCTCTGTGGGCCAGTCGGGGCCTGAGCCTATAAGCATCAGAACAGCAGAGGCTAGCAGTGAGGTGAGTCATTTTTTTTAACCTATTCTACTTAAAATATTTAAAAAATATTATCCAACCAGACAATCCCTTTAAATGGTAATAATGATTTTTCAGCCTGCCCCCCGAAACAGAAGATTCATACTTATCTGCTCCACGCTGCACCGTTTCCCCACACTGCCCCGGTTGTGTCCATCCTCCTGTACCCGCACTGGGGTGAGTATGGTCTCATACACGTCTCCAGCCAATAACTGCCTTCAGCGGTGACGTTCTGCTTGTCACCACATCTCCACTGAAGCCAGTCATTGGCCGGAGCAATGCATGTGACCATGCCCAGGGGCGTAGTTATAGCCTCATGGGCCCTGGTGCAAGAGTTCAGCTTGGGCCCCCCTTCCCTCAGTGCTTTGTATGACTTCTTATGCGGCACAAAGGTCTTTGGGCCCCCTCAGGCTCCTGGGCCCGGTAGCGACTGCTACCCCTGCACCCCCTATAGCTACGCCCCTGACCATGCCAATTCACTCCAGGATATGTATATGAATATGTACGTGCTATAAGCAATGGAAACTAAATGGAACACGGCCTACAGTGTCACAAGGCAGCTTATCTGGTATTGTATTTGGCAGAAACAGCGGGAAACATTCCACGGGCATAAAATGTATGACCCCTATTGACTTCTAGTTACTGGAGGGCAACTCAGATGAAACAAATTTAACACTATGTCATTAGATCAAGTCTAAGGCTAAGGCTACCATCAGTATACTGTGCCACAAATGTCCTATATGGAGGTTAGAGTTATTACACTTGTAATTCGTCTGCATGTCTGACATACATGAATAACATGCATCATTTATCTTTTTCCAGAGCATAAAGATCATCATGCATATGGAACAGCTCCATCTGTCATGTCCTCTGTGCAGACTCTAGCATCATGAAATGTCATATTGCTCTGAGAAGCGCAGTAAATCAATGATCCAGGATAAAGAAAGAGCCACAAAAATGCTTTAGTCCCAGTGCACACAACCCAGAACTCAGCATAGAAGAAACCTGGTGGATAGGTCGTGTACATGGATACCTGTTGATCCGCAGCTGATTTTAGCACTTTAGCTCTCAGAGGATAGGAGATTATATTTTTACTATTCATAATTGTGATTGTTATGCTTCATATAAGATATCATAGGACCAGGGGCGGATAGACCTTACTGGGAAATTTCCCTGTAGGCCGATGCCCAGGGGGCCACCTGGGTCCTCCTCACAGCCGCCAGTGGAAGTTTTTGGGGAAGTGTTTTTGGCAGTATTTTGTGATGGACTATGGTATTTGGCTCTGTTGGGATGGTATAATGTGCCGCAATATAGTATTGCTGGCCCCGCCTACTTGTGTTGGCCCTGCCTTCCATCAGTTTGGACCCAACTATGATACGGGGCCACTTTTAGCATTTTTTCAGGGCCTCTTCAAATCCCCAGTCCATCCATGCATAGGCCTCAGTAAGGCCGTATTTACTGAACTCACTCCGTTTAGGCCATGTTTAGACATGGTGGAGAATTTATAATTTCCCCATGCATGGGGAAATATCTGATTTGAATAGAACAGGGAACATTCACTTGAATGAAACAAGCACTTGTAATTGCACTGCGCCACCACTACGAGATGACGAGCAGTGTAATCTTGAAGAGGAAGCAGTGCTCGCATGAGTGCCGCCTCCTCTTCAAGCAGCTGATCGGCGGGAGTGCCAGGAGTTAGACCCCCACTGATCAGATATTGATAACCTATCCTGAGGATAGGTCATCAATATGTACCAATAAGGCAAATATGGAGGACACTGTTAAGGGGGTGGGCACTGTGATGGTCACTGTTAAGTGGGTGGGGTACTGTGGAGGTCACTGTTAAGGGGTAGGGTGCTGTGGAGGTCACTGTTAAGGGCATGGGACGCTGTGGAGTGTACTGTTAAGAGGGTGAGGTGCTGTGGAGGTCATTGTTTAAGGGGTGGGGAACTGGAGAGGTCATTGTGGAAGTCACTGTTATTAGGGCCACTGTGGATATCACTGTTATGGGGGCACTGTGGATGTCAATGTTATAGACCCATGTGAAGCCGGGTAATTCTGCTAGTGTGTATATATGTCACTAAACATTGTACGTTGCTCCATACCTCTAGATCAGGTGCTGGGGTGAGCTGGTCCTGTGTAATGTTGGTGGTGTCAGAATATCTAGGCATTGCATGCATTACTATAAAGAGACTAACACAGAAGATAAACGTTTACTCACTTGCACTAATGTTCTCTTCTTCTATTTGGTTAATTCCAAAGAGGTGAAGGCCACTGGCAGGAATGTTGTTCTTCAGTGATTCTGTCAATGTTTTGTCAAGAACATCTCTGTCATACGGCATAATCTTAAATGCCTGTAAAAATATATTACGGTGCAAATATTATTTTAGCAAAAGATTTCAGTGCTGTTAAATAGACAATGGAAAATATCTGCTTCCCCTTTTAAGAAAATGTGTATCCGCCTGAAAAGATCCTAAAAGCCAGACACTTTTTAGTGATTTAGCGCACATGGTGTTTAAGGGCCCTAACTTTTTTGTTAGTGTTAAACTGTTAGATGTCAAAGGTCAGTTCCTGGTGGGTGCCACAGATGTTGACGCCTGAGCAAAAAACTTGTTGCCAGCAATTTAGCCAAGAGAATTTGAGAAAATCCAGGTGACTTCTATTCTCAACTTTTTTATGGGTGATGAAGCATGGGTCCACCACCATGATCCTGAGAACAAAAATTGCAAATTGCAAGAATCTTTGCAATGGAAGCACAAGAGGTCACCAACTCCAAAGTAATTTCATGTGCAGCAGTCAGCTGGAAAGATCATGGCAACAGCGTTTTGGGATACGGGGTGCATTTTATTACTAGAATCAATGTACACAAGACAACAATTACTGGAGACACCTATGCTTCAATGCAGTGAAAGAGGCGGTAACAGGGTTCCTGCAGCAGCAAGAAGTCTCCTTCTATTCTGAGGGCATCAGATCACTGAAGGCAAAGTGGAATTAGTGTATGGAAGTCGAGGAGGATTACACTGAAAAGTAGTAAATTCAAGATTCTCAGAAAATTTAGTTTTAGTATTCAGGTAGATAACTTATTGAACACCCCTTGTACACACCATAGCAGTATGAAGGTGAGCTACACCTGACACAATCATTTTGATAATGCATTTAATAAATTCTTTTCTCACCTGACACATAAATTCAATGGGATTAGTTGCACTGTCCAATAAATTACTAATTTCTTCCATGTCGGTGAAGTATGATATTTTGGCTTCACATAGTAATAGATCTCCAGAAAAAACCTTCAAAAATACCAATCCAGATGGTAGATCTATGAAGAACAATAGTATATTTATTAAAGATCAGGAACATAAATACAGAATTCATTCCAAACAAATATAAAAATTGTCGGATATCCTATAAATTTTACTAGCATACGGTATGGCATGTTTCACACAAGCCTGCTGGTAAATGTCTGTAATACGAATCCTTAGTATGGACCTATTACGATTATCTTGCATCAGGATATTATCAGATATTATTTTTCCGTTCACATAGACGCATGATGGCTTTTTTTTGCAGGACAAGTTGTACCTTCTAATGGCAACATTTAATATTCCATATGATGTATTAGGAAGCTGGAAAAAATTACTAATGGGTGGAATTGGAAAAAAATACCATTATGCCATTGAGTTTTGTTTTTACAACATTCTGTTCAGTAATAATGACGTTACCTTTTTTTCTGCAGGTCATTCTTACAGCAATACCAAATTTCTTAACTTTTTATTATGTTTTAATACATTTTAAAAATAAACTCTGAAAAAACTTGTTTTTTTTACAGTAGAAATTAATTTCTGAAGTTATTACGCAATGTCTTACAAGACTTGGCGAAGTACTGTAATAATTTCGGCTCATCAGAGCCAATACATTCTAATACTGTACGGCATGCTCGCTCCATACAGTATTCAAACGAAGTATTATATGAATCGACTTAGGAAGTTTCAGTCGATTCGCTCATCCCTAAGGTGAAGCAACAAAAAAAAGGGGGCAATTTGGCCATTTTGGTTTTTTTTTCTGTAACGGTGTTCACTGTATGGATTCAATCCTCCTATAGTTTAATACATTGGACACTTTTACTTGTAGCATTACCAATGATGTTTATTTTGTATTGTTTATTTTTAAATGTATTTTGGGGAAAAGGGATGATTTTAATTTTTTTTTAGTTTTTTCATTTTCAAACTTTTAATTGAAACTTTTTTATCTCCCCCTAGAGGACTTGAACAAGCAATTGTTGGATTGTTTAAACCCTAAACTGCAATGGCTTACCATTGTAATTTATGAGAAATTAACTGTTAAAGTCAGGGAGTAACAGGAACTTTACTTTGCCATAGCAATTGAATGGCTTCCACTCTCATGTTTCAGGATGGGGAGGCATTAGGTCCCAAGGAATCACTTCCTGGTAAATGACTGCACAGATACCTTGAGTTCCAAATGACCATGTGATTTGACGTGTTAATGTCTGTGTTCTGAGACACTGCCGGCAAGTGGCTGCTGTGTAAAAGAGAAGTTGAGTGTGTGTCATCTTTAAAGACCCATGTATGCTAGACGTCAAGAAGAACTTTAAAAAGTGGAATAGTGGGGTTAATTATGCTAGTCCATACACAGGCATCTAGTAAAACATGTATACCATGTAGTATATGTCCTTTAACATGGAAGCCTATGAATGAAGGATGATGTATACAGTGCCATCCATCAGAGGTATACATCCAGGATAGTTCTGGAGATCCTCCGTGTACCTCTAACATGCACTGCAAACACAGTGTGAGATAATCTGCTATCTAATAGAAAGGGACTAACAGGAATGAAAAACATTTTTTTTGTGTTTTTTTTTTAAATGGTGTGTTAATCAATATGGCAACCAAAAATGTTTAGGAACCAATGTGAAGTGAGTCCAGACTAAATACTGTATTATAAAGTCAGGCAAATAAAATGAGCATTGCTTCGCACACAGGCATATGTAGAGGCAAAGTCAATATCATTCACCCTATTGTTACCAGCGTCTATTATACCATATTCCGTATTGGAAAAAAAAGTTCAATTAGATTAAACTAAACATAATATCAAACTTTTTTAATTAGTAACAAAAAAAAAAGATTTTTAATGTCTGTAAAGGCACAAGAAAATTGAAAAAAACCTCTACATTTATACCTTTATAAGTTTACAAACATGCCAAATGTACCAGCTTGGAGCTATTCTGTATTAACAACCTATCACCACAGTTTCCTCTTCCTGTTAATACTTTGCTGCAGACAAGTGTCTTCAAAAATATCTTTTCTCAAGGGTGTACAAAAGTGCAGTCTTCAAATGTTTAAAGGGATCTGCCTCTACCTTTATATTTGTCTCCTTGATGTTGTGACAAGCACATGGCCTCTGTTATGTGTGTACACAATTACATGCGTGTAAGTAATTTTTAAGAAATGGACCTTTACAGAGCTGCAGTGCTAGAATCCTGAAGTCCTCACATTTATAAATTGTGGGGATAGCTCTGCTCACCCCCGCCCTCCTGCCAATGACTGACACCTTTCTCTTTACCCATAATATTGGGGAGATGACCTGTCAATCACTGGCATGAGGGAGGGTCACTACAAATTTACTGGTTAAGGTATGCAACAATAAGGTATTCTGTTTTCTGTTTATTTTCTGTTTATTATCTAAAAGTACACACAAAGTCACCCAAGCTTGATAATATTTCCGGTATGACTAAAAGCAGAATAAAAATAAATAAATCATTAAAAAAAATAAATCACAAATTCCATATGTGGTTGCCGAGAAAATAATCACATTTTATTCATTTTCTAATATGATAGCACAATGTAACAATGGTGGTTATTTTATTGAATATTTTTATTTTTTATTATTATTTTTATGTTTTTTCTCATGTGCTCCCACAGTCAGAAGGAACGAGGTTCATGTCTACCATATTTGTTGCAGAATTTCATTGGCACTGAAAGACAGTGCATTGCTTGTGAAAGTAGCTCTGTAGCTGACCATACACATCAGATAAATAAATTTGGCAGGACCGAGCAACCATTTAATATGTATGGTAGACACCTGATTTTCCCTGAACATCAGATATTGTGGTGGTAAATAAGGGTCATATAGTTGGAACTCCACTGCCCAATCCTTTAGATAAGCCCCTGCCTGAGTTGTGTGACAGTTCTACCTTCTCCCAAGCTATCTAATGTGCATGGCTATCTTAAAGGGTTTGGCCGGCCTAGGAGCTGATAACCCTAAGGGCTCATTCAGACGGCCGTATGCTATCCGCAAAAATACGGATCCGTTTTTTTGCGGATTAGATGCTGCCCCATTCACTTCTATGGAGCCCTTTTTTCTCTTCCACAGCTCCGCAAAAACACTGAAATGTCCTATACTTGTCAGTGAAAATCAGGACGTGGCCCCATTGAAGTCTATGGGTCCGCAAAAATACGGAAAGCAATCCTTTTTTTTGCGAACATGCCGAACTGTCCGCAAAAAAACGGATTCGTATTTTTGCGGACAGCATACGGCCGTCTGAATGAGCCCTAATGGTGAGAACCAGTGCCCAAATCTCCAGTCCCTGCTGGGAAGGAAGTGGCTTGGTCCTGTGGTCTCTGTAGCCAAACACTGTCCTTAGTGTCAGTGCTACAAATTACATGTGGTAGAATGGAACCCATTGGGGTTGTCAGCTCATACTCATTCACAAGCAGCTGGGTGGCTTGAAAAATCAGCTTGGAAAAAGGGCAGTGATCTAATTTACATCTTTAAAGGCTATGTACACCTTTGGGAGCATTTGTTTATGATTGCATTTTACTCATTTTGGGCTAAAAATCATTTTTTCAATTGGCCTTTATTAAAAAAAAATGTTAATGGAGACCAACTGAAAAAATGATTTTTTAATGAAGGCCAATTGAAAAAATTATTTTTAGCCTAAAATGAATAAACTGCAATCATTAAAACAAAATTCCCCCTAAGGTGTCCATAGCCTTTAAATTGGGGCTGGGCAATTTTACCAACAAAATAAAATCTCAATTTTTTTTTTCAACCCTGTGGATGATTTTCATTTTAAATCTCGATTTTCTTATTTTGGGTAATTAAACTGCAAAAACTACCAACAAAGTACTGAACCATTTACCAGTAGGAGTACATGTACTGGAGTACAGACCACCAACATGTGCTGATCACCAGCATTCCTTGACAGGTCATTGTTTACACCAATCAAACTTAAAGGGTTTATTCAGTACTCGCGATGGGTCATCAATATCAGATTGATGTGGGTCATACACTGGGTACTCCCACCAATCAGCTGGAAGTTGTTGGCGCCAGATACTATATAGTGAATGGAAGTAGGGGCAGACTAGGAACTTAAAGTGGCCCTGGGAAAATCCTATAAGTTGTAGGTCCAAACTGACAGAAAGCAGGGCAACAGAAGTAGGCATGGACAACAGGAGTGGGCGGGGCAATATTATAGTGCAGCACAAAGTACCGCCCCCAACAGAACCAAATACCATAGTGCAGCACAAAATACTGCCTCAGCAGAACCAAATATAATAGTGCAGCACAAAATACTGCCTCAGCAGAACCAAATATAATAGTGCAGCACAAAATACTGCCTCAGCAGAACCAAATAAAATAGTGCAGCACAAAATACTGCCTCAGCAGAACCAAATAAAATAGTGCAACACAAAATACTGCCCCAGCAGAACCAAATAAAATAGTGCAACACAAAATACTGCCCCAGCAATCCAGCCCCTTGTTTGCCACTATGTATAAGGGGAGAAAGGCAGGGGTACCATCTAGATGAGACTGACCCCTTGTTTGCCACTGTAGAGAGGAGATGGGGGAGTGGTGGATATACACATGTGTAGCTTTCTCCATTGTAATTTATGGGAGTAGAGAAATGCTCGGCTAAAGACGACAGCTCCTACTCTTGGGAATGCAAGTTGATAAAACACGGGACCCAATTTTCTCAGCAGTCAGGGGGGTTTAATAAGTGAAAACCCCAACTATCAGATGTTTATGGCAAAATGATGGCAATGCCTCTAGGTTTTATAGTGGTCCTACAATCTGACAATATGACCCTTGTACAAAGGAAAAAGCTGTCTAAGATAGGCAAGCCTGGGCATCAGAACCAAATGATCTGGTTACACCAATATGAAGTCACAATAGTGGGTCACCTGGTCATCAGCAACATACCAGGCACAGAATGGCAAGGTGGCAGAGGGCAAATGAAGAGGACTGGCCCTCCAGTTCCCTTATCACATACACCTTGGCCTAAGGGACAGCTCTACACTTGTCATTGTTATGGTGAAGCCCTGCAGCGGCCACAGGGGATGGGGGGGCTACAAAGGGGGTTCCACCTGCTGGGGAGGGGTCTCTCAATTATAACATGGAGCACAGGTCATCCCAGAATTAATTCAATTAATTGCCCAGCCCTACTTTAAATATATGTGTAGTCAATACAAAGAACTGCCACGTGACCCTTTTCTTCTCTTTTCAAGGACTTTACAAAGTTCCAGAGGACATTCGTTATACATAGATAAAAGTTAATTCATAAATGGGACTAAGTCTTACCTGGAGCATCCACTGATAACATGTATTCATTTTGCAAAGTTGCAGGTACTCGTACAGATGAACCATTCTTAGGAACAAAAAGAACCTCATTTTTAATCCGACTGTCCAGTTTGCACTTAAAAATTAGGTATAATTGTGTCTTCACCTGTAATGCACAATTATCAAGACCGTAAGGGAAAAGAGGACTAATATGTAATCAAGTTGTATCCTTTGTTCTGTTTTATAATAAAATTAGATTCAGTCTTTTTGTATCTAGGTGCGGATTAATTATTGAAACAATATCAGGAAACTGTCAAAGCACAAATTATACACTGTTCAGATGAAATCTGTAATAAATGACTTACATTTTTTTTCCAAAATCTACAAATATAACAAAAGTAATTGTACAAACCCCACAGCGTATCCGTTCTGGCTGTAAAGTCAATAGGTTTCCAGAAGTCATAGGCACAGCCAACTGATCTTTACCACTTTCAGGGTCTGTATCACTGACAGAGCCACATCCAGAATCTGCAAGACATTAATGCAAAGAGATGAGCACTTAGAGATGATGTGATTAAATTGTGATATTTCTGAATGGCATTAAACCTTTGTGTGTTTGTGCTGGACCATGGGGCCTGAGCTGACGGGGGTTTGTTTCCTGACCAATACAAAGTGTGAGATGTCACATGTAGGCCTGGTTTCAAAGGTATCTATTTGTCTAAACTAAACATCCCCTATTTTCTATAGGTGTTACAGGACAATTACCTATTATAATAATAGGTAATAATCCATACTTTTTCCTACTAAATCAGTGAGTGGTTTTGAAACAAGGGATGAAGGTATGAAACACGTTTGGAACAATACAGCTAAGTTTACATTTGGAGGACAGCCAAAACTAAATGTGGATCCATTGCTCCATTAAGGGTCAAGGTCAAGGAAACAGAAAGACTTGTTTGAGATTTCCTGTTAATGTTCTCCCTTTTATAACTGTTTTGCTTGTTTTGTATGCCATTTCTTTATTTTGTCTCTTTTTGTATTTTGTAAGTACTGCATCTTTTTGTAATGAATCTTAAATCTTTAATAGGTTTAATTCTCATATGCTGTAAGAATCCCTAGCCTTTTATAGTGTTTAAACACTACAGTCATGGCCAAAAGTTTTGAGAATGATACAAATATTAATTTTTACAAAGTCTACTGCTTCAGTTTTTATAATGGCAATTTGCATATACTCCAGAATGTTATAAATAGTGATCAGCTTAACAGCAATTACTTGCAAAGTCAATATTTGCCTAGAAAATGAACTTTATCCCCCAAAACACATTTCAACAATATTGCAGCCCTGCCTTAAAAGGACCAGCTAACATCGTTTCAGTGATTGCTCCATTAACACAGGTGTGGGTGTTGATGAGGACAGGGCTGGAGATCAATCTGTCATGATTAAGTAAGAATGACACCACTGGACACTTTAAAAGGAGGCTGGTGCTTGGCATCATTGTTTCTCTTCTGTTAACCATGGTTATCTCTAAAGAAACATGTGCAGTCATCATTGCACTGCACAAAAATGGCCTAAGAGGGAAGAGTATCGCAGCTAGAAAGATTGCACCTCAGTCAACAATCTATCACATCATCAACAACTTCAAGGAGAGAGGTTCCATTGTTGCTAAAAAGGCTCCAGGGCGCCCAAGAAAGACCAGCAAGTGCCAGGACTGTCTCTTAAAAGTGTTTCAGTTGCGGGATCGGGCTACCAGCAGTGCAGAGCTTGCTCAAGAATGGCAGCAGGCAGGTGTGAGTGCATCTGCACGCACTGTGAGGCAGAGACTCTTGGAGCAAGGCCTGGTCTCAAGGAGGGCAGCAAAGAAGCCACTTCTCTCCAGAAAAAACATCAGGGACAGACTGATATTCTGCAAAAGGTACAGGGAGTGGACTGCTGAGGACTAGGGTAAAGTCATTTTCTCTGATGAATCCCCTTTTCGATTGTTTGGGACATCTGGAAAACAGCTTATTCGGAGAAGACGAGGTGAGCGCTACCACCAGTCTTGTCTCATGCCAACTGTAAAGCATCCTGAAACCATTCATGTGTGGGGTTGCTTCTCAGCCAAGGGAATCGGCTCTCTCACAGTCTTGCCTAAAAACACAGCCATGAATAAAGAATGGTACCAGAATGTCCTCCGAGAGCAACTTCTCCCAACCGTCCAAGAGCAGTTTGGCGATCAACAATGCCTTTTCCAGCATGATGGAGCACCTTGCCATAAAGCAAAGGTGATAACTAAAATGGCTCAGGGAACAAAACATAGAGATTTTGGGTCCATGGCCTGGAAACTCCCCAGATCTTAATCCCATTGAGAACTTGTGGTCAATCATCAAGAGACGGGTGGACAAACAAAAACCTACAAATTCTGACAAAATGCAAGCATTGATTGTGCAAGAATGGACTGCTATCAGTCAGGATTTGGTCCAGAAGTTGATTGAGAGCATGCCAGGGAGAATTGCAGAGGTCCTGAAGAAGAAGGGTCAACACTGCAAATATTGACTTGCTGCATTAACTCATTCTAACTGTCAATATAAGCTTTTGTTACTCATAATATGATTGCAATTATATTTCTGTATGTGATAAAAACATCTGACAAACACACATACAAACCAGAGGGCAGCAGATCATGTGAAAATATAATATTTGTGTCATTCTCAAAACTTTTGGCCATGACTGTACATCCACAGCTGCCCCTCTGTTCAGGCTTCTACTCACCTCCTCATAAAAATAAATCAAGTTAGCCTGACAACTTCTGTCCTTGGTAAACCAATGCTGGTTATTATTTATGATATTATTTACAGTCACATACTCTTGCATATAGTCCCTTAAGAGTGCTTCAAACATTTTTCCCACAACAAAAGTTAAACTAACTGGTCAATAATTACCTGTGGAGAACATACATGTAGATCCCTTTTTAAATATGGGCACCACATTTGCCTTGCACCAGTCACTTGGCACTGTACCAGTACCTAGAGAATCTTAAAAAATTTAAACAGGCAGAGCAATGACTGAACTGAGTTCTTTAATAACTCTTGGGTGTAATCCATCAGGACCCAGAGCCCTGTTCACATTTACCTTATTTAACTTAGCTTGGACCATATCTACCGTTAGCCAGTTGAGTATGTTACTGGATGTACTAACAGCCCTGGTGTCATTGATATCAGCTGCTTTCTCTTCCTTTGTATATACAGGGCTAAAAAAAACTTAGCAACTCTGCCTTTTCCTTATCTTCAGTGACTATCCCCCTTTACCGTTATTTAGGGGACCTACCTGCTCTGACCTTTTTTAGCATTTACATATTTAAAGAATTTTGGTGTTCTTGTGTGTTTGCAGAGTGGCATTGAGTTTGCTCTAATGAAGGATGGTGGCTGCATGTATTGGGGTGGAATGTGTTTTGGGTGTGATTTATGCTAAGTTTTCAGCTTGAGTGGAAAGTCAGCGTAAGATTGATGAGTGAGTAGAGATAAATTAAAGTTTTCTGTCATGCTTCTATCATGTGCTTGAAAAGTGTGTATGTGACAGGTTACGTGAGAATTCTAAGCATGGTACTATAGTCCTCAAATAACTTGAGGTAACCTGGCTTAACATATGTAACCACAGTATGTAACCTAAATTGGCTATAAAACCAAGACCTATTACCAATTATTATTTGTAAGAACATAGACATTATAACATGTAAACCTCAGTACATTGAGCATCATAATTTGTATTTTAGATTATTAATTATTAATTAATATAGAACATATAGTACATAAAAACATGTTTTACTTGGTCTAATAATATAATCCAATGAAACAAGTCATAAAACAGGTAAAAAGAAAAGGCTATATCTAATCAGATATATAAATGATTGCCACATTCACAGTACACAATGACTTGAAGGTTGAATGTTTGAAATAATCATATTTTTACTATAATTATATTATTACTGTCCACTCGGTGAAGGAGACCACTGCATGACACCTCCACAGTATGGGGAGGAGCGGTCGCTAATGCCATCCCTCAAGGGCGTAGCTAAAGGCTCATGGGCCCTAGTGCATGACTTCAGCTTGGGCCCCCTTTCCCTCAGTGCTTTGTGGCCAGGGGCAGGGAAGCACATAACCTTGGTGCTGCCTGAGGCAAAAATTGAAATGACAACCCCCCCTCCCCATGAAAAATTCTTGACCTAACCCCTTCCCTTCAGCCAGTGGTGTAGCGACTGCTACCTCTGCACCCCTATAGCTATGCCCCTGCCATCCCTTATGCAGAATCATTGTTTGCTGGCCTCAGAGTGTTGTTTAGATGGCATAATCTGCTGTTGGCAAAGGATGATTTAGATAAGGGATGCTCAAACTGCGACCCTCCAGCTGTTGTAAAACTACAACTTCCATCATGCCTTGCTGTAGGCTGTCCAGGCATGCTGGGAGTTGTAGTTTTGCAACAGCTGGAGGGCCGCAGATTGGGCATCCCTGATTTAGATGATCTCACCAACAATCTATTACCCGATGAACAAGCGTTTTGCTTCAAAAAACTTTTGATATGTCATAGTGATATATCAAAGGTATTGATCAGTGGGGCTCCAAGTACTGATTGCTAAATCAAGAAGTTAGAGGCGCTCACACAGAGCACACTCTTTCTCGCTGCTAAAGATGGGCTTAGTAGAAAGTCTTGAGACCCTCTCCAGTCCACCTGTATTGAGAAGAGGCAGCGCTTTGTCTGAATGCTTCTCTCTCTTCTTTCACTATGAGAACTTTCAAAAGTTTTTGAAAGTTCAATTCCACTTTATGGGTTTGGTCGCACACAGCTTTTTATGGCCCTTTTTGCGTCAAAGCCAGAGGTGGATTGGCATGGAATAAGAAATATAAAGGAGAAACTTGTATGTCTCCTTCCTGCTGAATACACTTCCAGCTTTGCATTAAAACTGTCACAAGAAGCTGTGTGAACATCACTCTGAAAATAGACCAGGCAGGCAGAAGATTCAGCTAATTCATCAGTGTTCCATGCTGTATGATAAATTTAGTGCATCTTGGTAGACTTTTGTCAACTCTCGGTGGGCTTACTTTATACCAATATTTTGCACCAATTTGGAACATCTCTTTTTTCTAATCTAAATTCATTTCCTAGATATTTTTCGAAACTGTTTAGTGAGGTGCAAAAAGTGTCTAAAAAAAATCTAATAAATCTGGCACAAGGCATATATGCTGGGGGTTTTTGGTGCAAGTTGAGTGAGAATTCTGGCTCGTTTGCTTAGTAAATTTTCCCCACTGTCTAGTAATAACTGGTAGACTCTTAAAAAAGAAGTGATGTAGGACCTGTTCTTTATGCTAATAGTGGATTTAGAGAAGCAGATAATCTTTATGATTCGAACGCAAGCAATGGAAGATAGATGAGAATCGGCATGTAAATGTTACGATTGAGCAATCTGACCAAAAATGCTCATTCAACATGAATATGTCTGCAAAATGCGGACTATAGACCCACTGAATTAATGGGTCCACAAAAAATGCGGACGGCACACAGACCACATCTGCATTTTGCAGATCTGTGATTTGTGGACCACAAAACTGAACAGCCATGTGCACGAAGCCTTACTCACATATCTGAAGTACTTGCTTGACTTCCTGTAGGGGAGCGCCAACTCAAGAAGCTCCTAAATCTAACAGAACGCATTGCAGGAGCTCCGTACAGTATTAGAATGTATTGGCTCTGATGAGCCGAAGTTTTTGGTTCGCTAAGTCTCGCGAGACTTCGCATAATAACCTCAGAAATTCATTGTACTGTAAATTCTACTGTAAAAAAACGAACCTGAGTTCGGGAAATATTTTTTTACAGTACAAATTAATTTATGAAGTTATTACGCGAAGTCTCGTGAGACTTTGCGAACCAATAACTTCGGCTCATCGGAGCCAACACATTCTAATACTGTAAGGAGCTCCTGCTCCATACAGAATTGGAACAAAGTTTTATGTGAATTCGCTCATCCCTAGTGCCTACACCACTTCACCTGCTTCTCTATGAGATCACTACGGTGGCACTAATGTCATGGTGATAGAGCAGGGAAGCTACTGAGCATGTTAGTCCACCACTGAATGTGATCAGAGGGAGAAACAGTAGGGGGAGCTACCAGAGAGGAAAATGATGTGTATTTCCACCACTGAATGTGATCAGAGGGAGAAACAGCAGGGGGAGCTACCAGAAAGGAAAATGATGAGTATTTAAAAAAAAAAAAAAAAAAAAACAATATTTTATTGCATATATTGTATACTGCAATAATACTTCATATGATATGCCCTATTTATTGCATAGCTTTTGTGGGATAGGATCATGCCACTTTTTGTTGGCGAACGCCCAGCCAAAATTCTGGCTCATTACTTTAGTAAATCTCCCTTATTATCTTATAATCACCAGTAGACTCTTGATACAGAGAATTTGCCATCAGTTGCACAAGGAGGACATCTTAGATAGTGGCCTCCTGACCTGAACTATTCTTTCCGACCCCTCCCATACACATGCATACTCAGCACTGCTAAACATGCATGTCTTCTCAATAGAGAGAAGGGAACAAACCACCATCAGACATCTCTGGGGGCAGTTTATCCCTTCGAGAACAAAAGTATTGGCATGCTGAAATCTAATATATAAAGCTGAGTGTATGTGTGTGTGTGTGTGTGTGTATGTCCGCTAAAGGAATCCGCACCGCTGCAGCTACAATCACAAAATTTGGCACACATGTACATCAGGAGTCTGGGAAGGTTTTAGAACAGTTTTCAGCTCTCCAGGACATACCGTTCCTGAGATATTCCTAAAAAATGCATTAGCCAATAGTAGCCTGGTCACATGACCCTTATCAGCCAATAGAAGCTCCCAGGCAGTTAGTCTCCACACACACACCAGGTTTCTATAGCCACGCCCCTTCCACTCCGCATCTGACCGGGATTGAAAAAATGAAGGTAAAAATCAACTTCTGTCAGCTGCAGGGTGGGAGGGAGTGTGACTTTCTCCCTGCAGCTCATGCTCAGACAGCACAGTACTGCTGTCTGAGAGTGAGCTGTTCAAAAGAACATCCGTGTGTCCATCCAGGCCCTGCGCATGACAGAGGACAGGGAGTCTGAAAGCCAGAATGTCCAGCCTTACCCCAACATGAATCCGTGCCACCAGTCCCCATGAAGCCACACCCCTAAACAAGAGGCCACGCCCCCAGTGTCCATCCAGGCCCTGCGCATGACAGAGGACAGGGAGTCTGAAAGCCAGAATGTCCAGCCTTCTCCCAATGTGAAGCCGTGCCACCGGTCCCCATGAAGCCACACCCCTAAACAAGAGGCCACGCCCCCTGTGTCCATCCAGGCCCTGTGCATGACAGAGGACAGGTAGTCTGAAAGCCAGAATGTCCAGCCTTCCCCCAATGTGAAGCCGTGCCACCGGTCCCCATGAAGCCACACCCCTAAACAAGAGGCCACGTCCCCTGGTTCCATGAAGACACGGAGGAGAAGATGTCTGAGCGTGAGCTACTAAAAGGGTGGACATCCCTGTGTCTGTCCAGGCACTGCGCCGGACTGTGGACAGGGAGTCTGAAAGCCAGACTGTCCAGCCTAAAACTGGCTGGTGTTAGGGTGGCCAGTTGTCCGGCTTTAGGCTGGACAGTCCGGTTTTCTGGCTCCCTGTCCTCAGTCCAGCATAGTGCCTGGATGGACGTAGGGATGTCCACCCTTTCAGTAGCTCACGCTCAGGCAGCTTCTCCTCCGTGTCTTCACGGAGCCAGGGGGCATGGCCTCATGTTTAGTGGTGTCTTCATGGTAACCAAGGGCACTGTTTCATGTTTGGGGGAATGGCCGGTGAGGTCTGGCTTTCTGGGGTGAAGACAGTGGCCACTCTAGCTGCTGTAGAGGTCACTCTCTTTTTTTTTTTTTTTACGTCACACACACAAACATTAAATGAAATAGATCAAATATACCCGGGCAAAGCCGGGTCCTTCAGCTAGTCCAATATAACATTAAAGTAGTTATCCCAAGAAAATGATTTATCATCTATCCACAGGACAGGTGATAAATATCAGATCATGGGGGGGATCTGATATTTGTCCCGCCTCCCCCCAAAATCCCAATAAGGGAAATTTTGCAGTTTTCAAGGTGCCCACTGAGACTTCACAATATAATCACGTAGCAGTTTAGCAACTGTAGTACAACATTTTATACATTAGGCACAAAGTTTGGCAATGCAGACTCCTCCAAAATCAAATTTAAAAATACTCCTCATAATAAATCTCCCCCTTGGTTTTACCACCCATTAGGTGTTTTACTTTGTTTCAGATTCAAGCTCCCCCTGGTGAATCTAAAGCCGAACCCCACCACCATTATAATATGTACTTCTTACCCTCCCCTCGCCGGCTGAGGCAAAAAAATGCCTCTTTGCCAAAATTGGGGCTCAGTTTTAATCAGAATTCTGGCATATTTGTGATAGTAAACGTATGATGGTAAAAGTATTTTCATAGCTCTCTCGCACTCTCTTTACAAACATTTTTTTTGTGGTGGCTTTTATTTTGTAACATTTAAAAAGTATTCTTAGGGTACGACTACACAGAGTGGTCGGGATAGACCGGCAGCATTTTCATAGCTCTCTCTGAATCCCACCACAGGTCCAGTCTGCGATAACCCCTTTAATGGCCTTTCCTTAGGATAGGTCATTAATATCCAATCTGTGAGGGTCTGACTACCCGGCCTCCCCACCGATCAGTCGTTCCCTGCAGCTTCCAGTGCTGGTACTTGCACTTTGAAAGGAACATGAAGCACAGCTCCATTCAAAGTGTAATGGCCGTACCAGGTTACTGCAGCTCAGCTTCCATTCACCTCAATAGTAGTTGAGCTGCAGGAACCCAACACAGCCACTTCTCTTTTTTTGAATTCGCTCCTGGTTTTGGCTTCCAAAACTGAATCAGAAAGCTTGATCGCGTGGTCGTAACCTCAGAATAAAGACATGGACGATACTGTTTTTCGGCACTATCATTGACTCAGCTGAATGTTCTAGTCAAGTCTTGTGTGTATATTGAGCTCCGTGCAGTAATGAGTCATAGTGAGAGAACATATGTAAATGAACAGACTCCAAAATTAGTGCTCAGTTTCAAGAAGTTGCACTTCCCAGATTACTTGTTCCCAAGTGTAGTGTCCACCCCTCAGTTTGTTAGAAGTGAACTGAAAGTTACAAGAAGATTTACATCAAAATTTTCACCCATTGTTGGCAGCCAATATTTTTTACTAACACACTGGAAAAGCATCATAAACTATAAAGCGACATCTGTCTATAGCTGAGATGTGAACGCATTGGCAGAATTTTGGGGCGGACAGCTGCTTCAATTTCTCTGAAAAGCTGCTGATGGCTGCTTCCTCTCTGCCTCTCATGAGGATTGTGGAGCTGCAGCTTAAAGGAGTGGCTGCACCAAGGGACATGTTACCTTGGCGCTGCCTCCCATTGAGATGTATGGAAGGCAGAAAGGACGTGGCCATTGGTGGGTTTTCGGCGAAATTTCTGCTCAACTGTCAGCTCCAAAATTCCACTTAAAAAGTCGCCTTGTGAACATGCCCTTGGGCACTTTCACATGCAGTAGATTTTGTTGCAGAAAATGACCTCCATTCATCTGAATGAGGTTGTTATGGAGGAAAGTACATGGATTTTTGAAAGCCCCATTAGGATGAACGGAACTGATTTTCAGTCGCAAAAATCTGTTGCATGTCACTCTTACTGTGAACTGTAAACTGATGATAAATATATTCACAATAACTTGCGCAACCTGCTCCAACTCTCAAAAAATCTATTTATGGATAGCTGGCATAACGTGCAGCAGTACCTATTATTATTCTAAGAGTACGTGCACACGTTCATGATTTATGTGCGGAGAATCCGCACTGAAATCCGTAGGTGTTCACAGGGAAATCCGTACGGACAATCCGCATCAATTGGTGCGGATTTACAGGCGTATTTGCATGCGGATTTGGTGCAGATTTTCCACATGCAGATTTTCCACATGCAGACTTTTTTACATGACACATAGAGCACCACTACTGTCCACAGGCTGAGGTGCAACACCAGATACAACCATGGACAGGTGTGGTGCTATTTTTGGAAGAAAGCAGCCATGTGTTTTCTAATTCTGGGCAATTTCTTTAATGTTTTTAGAGAATTATTTTCTTTTGCTTAGTTTTATTTGGGGAAAACTGCAAAAAATGTAAAAAGTTTTTTTTTTCAGTCTACAGTTCCTTAGGCCTCTTGAAGACGAGCGAGTGTCACGCTCTAGACTCGCAACATGAGTATGCGCACCCGTCCAGCCGTGCCAGCACTGTCGGAGTCGCATACCATTATATTGATTTATGATGTAATGTAACCCTTAGAGGTCTGGAATGTACTGTATAACACTTATATAATGCTGTCAGTGTTATCCATTGCATTCCAGAACTGTAAGGGTAACATAGCATCATAAATCAATATAATGCCATGCGACTCCATCAGTGCTGGGAGGTCAGGACGGGTGCTCCCCCTGACACACGCTGAGAGTCCGATGCGTGGGACTCGCTTATGTGAAAGGGGCCTTATTCTTTAAAAATGCAAATTGACACCAACTTAAATTATGAAAACAAGTTCCCTATCTTGTGTATATATATATATATATATATATATATATATATATAGTTATATATACAGTATGTATATACAGTACAGAACAAAAGTTTGGACACACCTTCTCATTCAAAGAGTTTTCTGTATTTTTATGACTGTTACTACTGCTTTGCATACTCTTGGCATTCTCTTGATGAGCTTCAAGAGGTAGTCACCTGAAATGGTTTTCACTTCACAGGTGTGCCCTGTCAGGTTTAATAAGTGGGATTTCTTGCCTTATAAATGGGGTTGGGACCATGAGTTGTGTTGGGCAGAAGTCAGGTGGATACACAGCTGATAATCCTACTGAATAGACTGTTAGAATTTGTATTATGGCAAGAAAAAAGCAGCTAAGTAAAGAAAAACGAGTGGCCATCATTACTTTAAGAAATGAAGGCCAGTCAGTCCGAAAAATTGGGAAAACTTTGAAAGTGTCCCCAAGTGCAGTTGCAAAAACCATCAAGCGCTACAAAGAAACTGGCTCACATGAGAACCCCCCTAGGAAAGGAAGACCAAGAGTCACCTCTGCTGCGGAGGATAAATTCATCCAAGTCACCAGCCTCAGAAATCGCAGGTTAACAGCAGCTCAGATTAGAGACCAGGTCAATGCCACACAGAGTTCTAGCAGCAGACACATCTCTACAACAACTGTTAAGAGGAGACTGTGTGCAGCAGGCCTTCATGGTAAAATAGCTGCTAGGAAACTACTGCTAAGGACAGGCAACAAGCAGAAGAGACTTGTTTGGGCTAAAGAACACAAGGAATGGACATTAGACCAGTGGAAATCTGTGCTTTGGTCTGATGAGTCCAAATTTGAGATCTTTGGTCCCAACCACCGTGTCTTTGTGCGACACAGAAAAGATGAACGGATGGACTCTACATGCCTGTTTACCACCATGAACAATGGAGGAGGAGGTGTGATGGTGTGGGGGTGCTTTGCTGGTGACACTGTTGGATTTATTCAAAATTGAAGGCATCAATGAACCAGCATGGCTACGACAGCAGCATGTTATTCCATCCGATTTGCGTTTAGTTGGACCATCATTTATTTATCAACAGGACAATGACCCCAAACACACCTCCAGGCTGTGTAAGGGCTATTTGACCAAGAAGAAGAGTGATGGGGTGGGTGCTACGCCAGATGACCTGGCCTCCACAGTCACCAGACCTGAACCCAATCGAGATGGTTTGGGGTGAGCTGGACCGCAGAATGAAGGCAAAAGGGCCAACAAGTGCTAAGCATCTCTGGGAACTCCTTCAAGACTGTTGGAATACCATTTCAGGTGACTACCTCTTGAAGCTCATCAAGAGAATGCCAAGAGTGTACAAAGCAGTAATCAAAGCAAAAGGTGGCTACTTTGAAGAACCTAGAATATAAGACATATTTTCAGTTGTTTCACACTTTTTTGTTAAGTATATAATTCCACATGTGTTAATTCATAGTTTTGATGCCTTCAGTGTGAATCTAAAATTTTCATAGTCATGAAAATACAGAAAACTCTTTGAATGAGAAGGTGTGTCCAAACTTTTGGTCTGTACTGTATATATATATATATATATATATATATATATATATATATGTTTATAGTTTAGCATGGATATGGTGTTTTTGGCAACAGTTTCATTGTTTTATTTGGTGTGGGTGTTTATTGTTTTTCAAAAAAAAAAATCTCCTTGTGTATTTTATTATATTTTGTTTACTTATTGTTTTCATAGTTTAATAGAATTATATTTTTTGGCACATAATATACCCACTAAAAGGTCAAACAAGCAAACGCTCATTCATCTGGTCAAAGCATCACTGATGCTTACTGCTAAATCATTCTTTCTGAGCAGCAGATTGTGCTGTGTGAACAGGGATCTGTTGCCCATAAACAGTGATTCTCTATGAGGACCAGTGATTGCAGTAGTGACTGCTCTCACCTTCTCTGACGAGCAGGCAATTATCAGGAACAAATGGTTGTTATTGATAATTGCCCGCTGTAAACCCATGTAAAGGGACCTCAAAGGGAATCAGTGACCTCCTATCAAACTGTTTGCACAGACATAGCTGTGGTTCACGTGAAAAAAACACTCCTTCTCTTTTGTTCATCCGTTCCTGAGTTATAATACTTTTCTTAATATGCAATGAGGGCATCACCATTGCTCTTGTTATACCCAAGCTCTGCTCCTTTCTGTGGCTAGGACCTCTCTCACTGCTTTGCCACTACCTAGACCTGTCAATCAAAGCAGTGAGAGAGGGGCTGGCCACAGAAATGAGTGTAGCTTGGGTGCAACAACAGCAATTGTAACTCCCTCATTGCACCAGTGGCCTAATTTGCGTATTAAGAAAAAGTATCATAATTCAGGAACGGGGCCTCGGATCAACAAGAGAAAATCAGTGCTTTATTCAGGTGAACTACAGCTATGTGTCTATGCAAACAGTTTGATGGGGAGGTTGCTGGTGAGAGAATTCCTTTTAGAAGCAACCAACATGGGAACTACAATGGCTCCATTAGGTGTTGTCACCTTTACAGCCCCAGCATTTGCTAAGGCATTTCTCAGAAACTGCTTCACAAAGAATACTAAATAATCTATTTATTCTGGCAGTAATACTCTCTGACTAGAGGTGTGCCTAGGGGAGTTTCTTCAGATCCTGCTTGAACCACTGGTCATATATTTAGAATTTCTTTTAGCACCGACCTTTTTTCAAATGTATTGTTAGAAAACAGCTAATGAGAAAATGTAACCTCCAATTTGTGGTTTTAAACCTATTACAAAAGGACCTTATAACATAAAACAAAATACATACGGTCATTTTCTTTAGCAAAACTTGACACTTTTTAAAATTCAACTATCCAGACCATTTTTGAGTTTAAAGGGAATGTGTCATCAGGAGATGACCTATTGTTTAAATCACATTTTTATGTTTAACATATTTTTAAAGAATTTTTGATGACAATATTTTTAATTTTCCATGTCAATATCTATATTTAAACAAAAACCATTAAATCCTGGAGGTTTTTTCACACAAACCACTAAGCCTAATAATAGGTGCCAATTTTTGGTCTGTATAGATCACTTTACTGTAGTTACCTGCTTATCTATACACGGAGGTGGTATCATTACAGGCAGGATTAGAATGACAGATAAGACAGGATCCTCCATTTACAAAAAGGTGATTGTCAGAGTTTGTCTATTCTTTCTTAGTACAATGACCTCTGCACAGATGAGAATGCCTAGAAGATTCTCCCATAGAAGTCAATGAGGTCTCCCCCTATCCATTTTGTTTATGGACCATGGGGCTGCCGTAAAGCAATTTTCTTAATGCTTTCTAAATGCTGTTAAGAACAGCTCAGGCAAGATGACCACCCCCATAATCATGTTCAAGAAATAGAATAAAAAATCTGCAATTAGAAAATAAAAACTGATTATCTGATTTTACTATCTGGTTTTAACTGGCAGATAAGATATTTGGTGATACATTTCCTTTAAGGAATGAATTGTTACCTATTAATGAACTATGAACTGTGAACTGTTTCCATTAGAAGTTGATGCCTTCTGGAACACATAGGGAATTTATGAAGCACTGTATTCTAGAATTCTAGGTTTAAAAAAATGCACAATAGTGTCAGTTTGTGTTTTTACACCACTCAATCCAGTTTTGAAAACTGGGTGGGAAAGATGAAGAGGTAAGCCTGTCAAGCTCATTTAAAGGGATTGTCTGAGATTTTGATATTGATGACCTATCCTTAGGATAGATCATGAATATCTGATCATTTGGTGTCAGACTCCCAGCATTGCCACCGATCAGCTGTTTGAAGAGGCAGTGGCTCTCCGATGAGTTCTGCGGCCTCCTCTTAGGCATGTGACATCACGTTCATTGCTTACATGGTCTAGGCACAGCTCAGGCCCATTTAGGTGAAACACAGCCACTATACAATATGGCACTGTGTGGACAGCCCTGGTCTCTTCAAACAGCTAAGTTCTGAGAGTTGGACCCCCACCAATCAGATATCGATTACCTATCCTGAGGATAGCCCATCAATATCTAAATCTCGAATCTCCCTTTAAGCCAGATTTATAAACTGCAACTCAAAAAGTTGCAAAAATTGTCACTATCTTACTCTAGTAAAGGGTGTATAAAGTGGAGTAACATTTCAGGACAGAAGTGTTAGACTTAAATATACAGCAATCCCCTGCCAATCAGCCGTTTGAAGAGAAAGCAGCGCTTATACCAGTTCTGCCTTCTCTTCACTGTGTCCCTGCTCGCCGTTGCAACCGCAGGAGTGAGCAGGTGTAATTACAACTATGCCGTCCCATTGACTTCAATGGGGCAGCTCCTTCCTATCTACTTAAATAGGACAATTGATTGGTGGGGGTGCTGAGCGTAGGTCATCAATATATAAAAAAAAAACAGATAACCCCTTTTAAAACTAGATACTAGATACTGATTATAATTATTCTCTCTCTGTAATCTGTTTTATTTTCTGATGGTAGTTTTTTTATTCTATTTATTAGAGGGTCAGCCAAATTCAGACATATACTTTACTGCAATCACATGAACCATAAGACCCTGTAGTCTGGAGATGTTCATTCACTTCTATGGGAGGGTTTTCTATAGGTCATTATGCAGGGAGGAGAAGTAGATAATTTGTGATCCTCACCTATTGTGAATGATGGATCGTGTTTTATCTGTACAGAGGTATTATCTTTCATTGTAATCCTGCCTGTGATGAGATGAATTCTGAAATTTATCTACGCAGAACAGGATGTGTCAGCCTAAAATTTGGCTTAGTGGCCACAATGAAAACTTAATGATTTCAGGATGATTTTAAATATCAAACTTGTCATGGAAATTAAGACATAATCACCAAAAAAGCATTAAAAATATGCTTAACATAAAAACTTGAACAATAGATAGGTCTGTGTCACAATGTGAGATATTTTAGTACATTTGTACACAAAGTACCACAAACTCTTAATTTCCATTTATTTCTCTCTTTCATTTATTGCCCTGTAAAGGAACGTAGCACAATTTGCTATCATCCATGTATAAACCAGAACGGTACATACCTTCTGAGATGGTGTCCATAACAGTGGTAATATACAATTCAGGGTCATCTTCACACGACAAAGTCTTCCATTTTGAAGAGTCTTGAAAAAGAATTGTAAAATCGTCTTTGTCTATTACCCCACAAAATAAGACAATCACTTTATTTGGTGGCCTTAAAACTTTCCTTAGGCTTTCCAAAACCTCTGAATTGTCAAACGTGTTCTCTATATCTCCAGAAAGAAGAAGGAGAATACATCTACAAGTCCGAAATGTCTTTATGCTTTTCTTTGGTATAGGTATATCCTCACAGAGTTCGTAAGATTCAACATCAAGATGTTGGACATGATGATTTGTTCCAAACAGGCTGACAAGATATTGGCACCACTCGCTTGCATCAGGTCCATGAAGTATTAATAAGTCACAGATCCCTGTAAAATACCAAGAGGAAGTGCTTATATAATATTGTTATGCTAGGCAAACATACAGACACTAGTCTCAAAATGTCAAATGAGTCCATTCATTGCTTCTAGCTGAACTAAAAAAACTCGAAAAGTGGGAGGGGGCCCTTTATTTGCAAATAGGGCACATTGGAGCTTTCTTTGGCTTTTCAAGAGTAACTACATCCATTAATACCATAAATTACCATTTACTGTCTTTTCATGTTCTTGTGCTGGATCCAAAACATAATGAAGAAAGGCCAATCGACCTTAAAAGAGGATTAGGCTACTTTCACATCTGCGTTTTCCTTTCCAGTTTTGAGAGCTAGCAGAAGATCTCAAAACTGGAGGAAACATTAACATTAACAATGAATGGGAACAAAACTGAACAAACAGGAACGGAGTGCACCAGAATGCATTCCGTTCCGTTTTGTTGCGTTCCCATGCCTGACACAAAACCTCTGCAAGCAGTGTTTTTGTGTGCGACATGGGAAACTGAACATGCCCGATCTGGCAACAAAAACCACGTATGTCAATGGTGCAACAGGGTTGCCAACCGTCTGTAGATTCACGGACAGTCCGTAAAAACAGGGTGTTTTTTTCTGCCGTCCGTAGTGTCCGGCAGAAAAAAAGCCTGTCTGTGAATCTACAGTCATGGCCAAAAGTTTTGAGAATGACACAAATATTATATTTTCACATGATCTGCTGCCCTCTGGTTTTTATGTGTGTTTGTCAGATGTTTTTATCACATACAGAAATATGATTGCAATCATATTATGAGTAACAAAAGCTTATATTGACAGTTAGAATGAGTTAATGCAGCAAGTCAATATTTGCAGTGTTGACCCTTCTTCTTCAGGACCTCTGCAATTCTCCCTGGCATGCTCTCAATCAACTTCTGGACCAAATCTGACTGATAGCAGTCCATTCTTGCACAATCAATGCTTGCATTTTGTCAGAATTTGTAGGTTTTTGTTTGTCCACCCGTCTCTTGATGATTGACCACAAGTTCTCAATGGGATTAAGATCTGGGGAGTTTCCAGGCCATGGACCCAAAATCTCTATGTTTTGTTCCCTGAGCCATTTAGTTATCACCTTTGCTTTATGGCAAGGTGCTCCATCATGCTGGAAAAGGCATTGTTGATCGCCAAACTGCTCTTGGACGGTTGGGAGAAGTTGCTCTCGGAGGACATTCTGGTACCATTCTTTATTCATGGCTGTGTTTTTAGGCAAGACTGTGAGAGAGCCGATTCCCTTGGCTGAGAAGCAACCCCACACATGAATGGTTTCAGGATGCTTTACAGTTGGCATGAGACAAGACTGGTGGTAGCGCTCACCTCGTCTTCTCCGAATAAGCTGTTTTCCAGATGTCCCAAACAATCGAAAAGGGGATTCATCAGAGAAAATGACTTTACCCCAGTCCTCAGCAGTCCACTCCCTGTACCTTTTGCAGAATATCAGTCTGTCCCTGATGTTTTTTCTGGAGAGAAGTGGCTTCTTTGCTGCCCTCCTTGAGACCAGGCCTTCCTCCTAGAGTCTCCGCCTCACAGTGCATGCAGATGCACTCACACCTGCCTGCTGCCATTCCTGAGCAAGCTCTGCACTGCTGGTAGCCCGATCCCGCAGCTGAAACACTTGTAAGAGACGGTCCTGGCGCTTGCTGGTCTTTATTGGGCGCCCTGGAGCCTTTTTGGCAACAATGGAACCTCTCTCCTTGAAGTTCTTGATGATGCGATAGATTGTTGACTGAGGTGCAATCTTTCTAGCTGCGATACTCTTCCCTGTTGGGCCATTTTTGTGCAGTGCAATGATGACTGCACGTGTTTCTTTAGAGATAACCATGGTTAACAGAAGAGAAACAATGATGCCAAGCACCAGCCTCCTTTTAAAGTGTCCAGTGGTATCATTCTTACTTAATCATGACAGATTGATCTCCAGCCCTGTCCTCATCAACACCCACACCTGTGTTAATGGAGCAATCACTGAAACGATGTTAGCTGGTCCTTTTAAGGCAGGGCTGCAATGATGTTGAAATGTGTTTTGGGGGATAAAGTTCATTTTCTAGGCAAATATTGACTTTGCAAGTAATTGCTGTTAAGCTGATCACTCTTTATAACATTCTGGAGTATATGCAAATTGCCATTATAAAAACTGAAGCAGTAGACTTTGTAAAAATTAATATTTGTATCATTCTCAAAACTTTTGGCTATGACTGTACTACAGTATTCACGGTGCATTTGCCGTGAATACTGTGGATCCATGCAGGCTCCGCCTGTGATGTACAATAGGCCGCAGGCAGGCCAGCCTGCAGTCTAATGTTACAGTACCTCTGTCCTGGGCCCGGTGCAGGCATCTCGCTGTGTGATGACGTCACCACAAACGTACAGACATGATGACATCATCATGCGGCGCACCGCCTGCGCCGGGACAGAGTTACAGTGGCATGGAGGACTGTCTTAAGGAATCAGGTAAGTATGTAATTTTTGTTTTTATTTCACTGCTGGGGCACTATATCGGGGCTATCTGTACTAATGGGGGCTATCTAACTTCTGGGGGCACTATGGGGACTACCTGAACTACAGGGGGCTATCTAAACAACTTTGGCACTACAGGAACTATCTGAACTATCTAACTAACTAAAGGGGGGTATCTAAATTCTGGGGGCACTATGGGGGGCTATCTGTACTAAAAGGGGCTATCTAAACTACTGGGGGCACTCAAATGGGGCTATCTAAACTACTGGGGCACTACATGGGGCTATCTAATCTACTTAGGGCACTATCTGAAGTAAATTGGGCTATCTAACTTCTGGAGGCACTATGGGGGCTAACTGAACTACAGGGGGCTATCTAAACTACCGTGGCACTACAAGGAGCTATCTAAACTACTGGGGGTACTATAGGAGGCTACCTGAACTACTGGAGGCACTAGAGGGAACCATTTAAGCTACTGGGGGCACTAGAGTGGACCGTTTAAGCTACTGGGGGCACTATAAGAGGTATTATAATTACTGGGACCATTACAGCAGCTCCTTATTATTTCTGGTAGCACTACTAGAGGCACTATGGGAAAAATGATTTCTATTACAGGGAATTATTACTACTTCCAGTGGTACTATTGGGGGTGTTACTATTATTAGTACAATATGGAGGGCACTACTGCTAAAAGGGCTACTTGTGGAGCATTATCACTATTGGGGCACTATTACTAATGAGGGCACTCTGGAAGAGAATTATTAGTATCAGTGGGACTTTGGGGAGCACTGTAACTATATGGGGTCCTACCTATATGGCACTGTTATATCTAAAGTATAGTATTTGGGGACATTGGGGAGCACAGTTGACATAGTATTTTAGGTAGCAGCAGGATAACAGAAAAGTGGGTAATCTAAGGTGTCTTTGTGGCAAACTCTGCAGAGAGAAGATGGGGCTGAAAGAACTCTTCATGGGCCAAATAGAGATGATGAGAAAAAATAACATCTACATCAGGGAGACGTCACTGGATTTAAGAGGTATGTGGTGATGTGTCATCTTGTATGTTTGGTATTGGCGAATGTAATGTCCATCCAAATATGTGTCACCTATTTCTTCAGCAAGGACTTGCCGGTATATGGTATGTTACTGCTGCAACCAATCAGTGGTCTAATGCTGAGAACTGGCTGCAGTGGTCACATGCCACACACCTGTACATCAGTGTGCACATCACCAACATCAGTCTTTGTTTACATGGCAGCAGCAATGATGGCAGAAAGTCCAGTGTGTCACAGGCATCATCACTGCAGCCATATAAACAAAGCACTCAGACTAGAATGGCAGGGATGTAACAGCTGAAAATTGGTGATTTATTTTCCATATGCCATATTTTATTTTTAAATATTGCACAATCCTCTTTATTCTAGGGCGTGTCCTCTAAAAAGGGGAGTGGTTTATTATGTCCATAAAAATTTTGGGCTGTCCGTAAATTTTGGTTTAGTTGTCCAGAAAAATTTGAAAGGAAGGTTGGCAACCCCGATGGTGCCTGATCAGTTTTTTACATATGCGATACGGCACCCATTGACTTACAATGGTATTTAATGCCCTTCATTTTGTTTTCATTTTCAGTATAATACAACCAGATGTGTTCTGAACAGATGCAGCAGGTTGTATTTTCCTCCTTTCCTTCTCGGATCTCAAAATTGGAAAGGAAAACACAGATGTGAAAGTAGCCTAATATATACAAGTCCTTAAAGTCACAGAAACTATACAAGTTTCCGAGCATCAAAGGGATGATGATGGGTCAGTGATCTCTCTCCAGACTCACCACTACCATCTAAGAAAAAAGAAGGAAGAAAAGAATTGTATTCAGTGTAGGTGTCGGCCATAAATGGTAGACTTGGGGTATGACTTTTTATGCTCTTGCCCTGTTCTTGTAGGATTAGCTGATCTGAAGGTAATACCTATCACTTAGCGATCTGTTTCTTCATTATGGAGAAAAAGTAATTATTGTCTATGTTCATTGATTTGCCAACTTCAAAATCCACAAGCCTTTACTCATTACAGGCTATAGTTAAAGCAAATTTTCAGTTTTGAAAAATTGATTTGCCAGCTTCAAAGATGGTAAACCAGTTCACATTTCTGCACTTGTAATTCTTAATTTCCAAACACTGTCCTAATAAAAATCATAAATGTTCGAATATATGTGTCTAAGGAATATCGAGAAAATGTAGAGATTCTGAAGTTAAATAAATGCAATGAAAGCATTTGAGTGATACTGTCTAATCAGCCACAAACCATTACACAACAGCACTTTGTATTTCAATTTTTATGCAAGAATATAAAAAATGATAGTGTTCCCACGTACATGTCTGCAATAATAAATGCAGCAGGTTTCAGAAAATAGGTCAATTTCCGATCTCAATTCATTTCTACACAACAGAGTTTGGATGAGTTAAAGCAGATGCAATTGAGAAAACCTGTAATCTACACTAAAATGATGTCATTCACCACCAAAGATATGCCAATTCATTGTTTAGCAGAGTATGTGTTAGCGGTTTTATGTTTTACCTAATTTTCTCATTTATATTGCAGTTTAGCTGAAATTTATAGGGGTATTTTGAGACTTTTAGGGCTCATGCACACGACCGGTGTCGGCCTGTGCCCATATTGCGGCCCGCATACGCCGGATCCGCAATACACGGGCACTGGCCGTGTGCAGCCCGCATCACGGATCGCGGACCCATTCACTTCAATGGGTCTGCGATATGGGAGATGCGGAGGCACGGATCAGAACACCACGGAGTGCTTCCGTGGTGTTTCTGGCCATGCCTCCGCACAGCAAAAAAGTAGCGCATGCACTACTTTTTTGCGATGCGGATCGCGGACCCCATTCAAATGAATGGGTCCACGATCCTAATCCGGCGGCCCCACTGTCAGTGCCCGTGCATTGTGGACCGCTAATTACGGTCCACAGCACGGGCACTGACTGCACACATTCGTGTGCATGAGCCCTTATACTGATAACTAGTGTTGAGCGAATCAATCCAAATTACAGGATACATTAGATTCACCATGAAGCCGAATTTCCTCTTGTTTCGTGGTGGCAAATCAATTTTACCCGAAATAGTGTAAAAAACAAAGATGATACTTACCTCATCTATTCGCTCGCGACGGGCCAGCTGCTGCCCTCTTATTTGAAGAGTGATGTATGGAGTCACCACGCCAGTTGGTGTCATGAAGTCATCACAGGTCATGCTAGATTTCACGCCAGATATTCGCGCAAGATGGTGACGGCCCGTCGCGAACAAATGGATGAGGTAAGTATGATTTTTTGTTTTTTTACACTATTACTGGTAATATCGATTTGCTACCATAAAGCACAAGGAAATTCAGCTTTGCGGCAAATCAAATGTATCCTGTAATTCGGATCGATTTGTTCCAGATCTTCGAGCAAGATGGCAACGGCCAGCCTGTCGCGAGCAAATGGATGAGGTAAGAATGATTTTTTGTTTTTTTACACTATTTCTGGTAATTTCGATTCGCTACCATAAAGCACAAGGAAATTCAGCTTTGCGGCGAATCTAATGTATCCTGTAATTTGGATCGATTCGTTCCAGATTTTCGAGCAAGATGGTGACAGCCAGCCTGTCGCAAGCAAATGGATGAGGTAAGAATGTTTTTGTTTGTTTTTTTTTAATTTTACACTCTGTTATTTATATCAGATACATGATCGAGGTATCTGATGGGTACAATGACGGCGAAGCAGCCAAATTGAATTTTTCAATAATTCGCTCATCTCTATTAATGTCAGTAACTGATCACTGGGGGTCTATGCCATTGCACTATTATTCCTGCTAAACATAACAAATCTACAAGCAGTTTGCAGTGAAGGTCCAGACGGGTGTTATCAGGTTGGGCTGTGTCCCTGCATAGTCTGGCATTATCCAATTAGTGCGGCCAGTGTCAGCCTGTGCAGGGACGCACAGGAGCAGACTAGCAACTTAGACCACAGGGCTCTTCCAGCCTGGAGCCTGAGATGCCTGCGTTCCTGTGCTGTTTGTACACCGCCTCATAGCCTTCGAGTCTAGTGACCTGTTTCCTATGAAGGTGAATGGCAGGGCAGAAAGCCATGGGTGATGGTGATACAGTTCAATTCCAGAGGGCACTTGTGGTACCTGGCTGGGTACATACGTAAATACCTTAAATACCTGATTCTCCAATTGTTATTTAATGTGAAGTTAGACAGATTGTTACAAACCCAGCAGCATGAGGGGGGCTCAAGTGGCCCCTTGGGCATCAGACCACCATGAAATTTCCCTGTATGGTGTCCCCCTGGGGATACACCCCCAACTGGTAACACCCAGCTGGACCTTCATTACAAACTGTTGTCAATTCATAATTTCTAGCAGGAATAACAAAGGAATGGCACAGATTACAGTAATCTGGATAGGTGCTGCAGAATCATTACACGTGCAGTAATGCAGGCATGTCAGGAGAGGTTACAGATTCTCTTTCAGAGTTAGTTAGAGACAAATTGTATAGAACTGAAGGAACTTCAGGACTCTTTTAATTTCAAATATCTGCAGAGTGTATTTCTCTTTGCACCCGAGTGGTCAGTGCTATATACGGTGACATATGGTGTTGGAAGGCCACAAATCACTATATGAATAGAAATACCAAACGGATTATATGAACATATTCTATCCTGCAGGCAGCACATTCACACCAGCTTACTGAAGGTAATATTGTGGTTTAACATATAACACCTAGGCTGCATACTGTATACCACTTGGAGGTGATGGTATGTAGAACAGGATACAATGGGGGCGAGCAGTTATGTATAGCAAAATGTTTTTGTTAATTTTATAAACCTGTTAACATACCACAGCCCCAAAGTAATAATCTCAGTGCTATCCTACAAAAACACTGATGTCATTTGCCAAAAAAATGCTTTATTTCGATTTATAGTGTGGTTTAAGTACATAAGTACTCAAATTGGCTTGGTAATCCTAGCACGCTTTCTCTAGAGAAAACAGTAACTAGAAAGATAAAAAAATAATAAAAAAACATGTTCAAATCACAAAGTGTAAAGACCCTATTACACTGGCAGATAATCGCTAAGTATTCGGATGAACGCTTGTTAGCGATGATCTGGCAGTGTAATACTGCCGCCGATTACTCATTCATTTGGGTAATCTGAGTCTTCCAACATGTTTAAAAATAATAGTTTGCTGGCGGCTGATCATGCTGTGTAATCAGTACTCTGCTGCCGGCAAACAATGAATCAGTATTGGAACAAGAGATGGCATTAGTGATCGTTCGTCCCCAGGGGCGGATTAGGAACCTAAAGTGGACCTGGAAAAAAATCTAAAAGTGGCCCCATGTTGTAGGGGGGACTAATTTGATTAAAGACAGGGCAACATAAGTAGGTGGTGCCAACACAAGTAGGCATGGACAACAGAAGTAGATAGGACCTGCAATAACACAGTGGAGCACAAAATACTGCCGCCCTCTCCACAGTATTCAACTGTATCATCGTCCTGAGGTTAGTCATACAGTTCAGTTCAGTAGGGCTATTGCAGCCATTGAGCATCAGACCATTATGTATCTGGCCTTCGGCCATCAGGAGAACTTGGGTGGCCCCCAGGGCTATGGCCCACCAGGAAATTTCACTATAGGGTCTATGGCCAATCCGACCATGCTTATCCCCATACTGAGGAGGAGATCGCTGCATGTAATAGCTTCCTTCCTGACAATCAGCTGCTACATCTGCTGGTGTAATAGGACCTTAAAGGGGTTATCCCATGAATAATGTAAAAAATGAAAATCAAACATCATATAGAACATGACAATCTCTTTCTAACAAAGCTAGAACCAGCCCTGTACCTCACATGGATCCAGAGATCTCCACATTCATTGCTCTGCTAGATTTATATCAAGCTGACAGCTCAAAGGGAGTGTCTTTAATGCTGTAGCTAAGGAGGCGTGTCCATGCTCTCCCTATCACAGCTCAGGAGGCAGTTGAAGGATGAAACTGAGCATGTGCGGCCTTCTCAGTGAGCAGGTCAAAGAAATAAGAAATTAAGTTGCACTATACAGATAGATTTTACTGAATAACTCAGTGGCTATACAAAATTGTTAATTACATGCAATTACAAAAGTATTCAGATCCAGGTGCTGGTTTGAAAACTGTAGAATATTTTTCGTGGGACAACCCCTTCAAGTGTCTGTAAAGAGATAACCCACTAAGGCCCTGTTCGAAGTTATGTTTGAATTCTGGTAGCCTGATCCAGCTGAAGATCAGGCTACCGGGGCTCACTGCATCCGGCATTACCAGAGGGCAACTGTGTACTGCCAGATCCAGATTCACTATAATGTGATCCAGTGATGTTTCGGGAGCTTTTCCAGCACTAATACCAGGCTTCAGCCAGAAAATAGTGATGCATTCAGACGGCATTTATGTCTGAACAGGCAAACAGAATGCAAACGCAACTGTGAACGCAGCCCTAACTCATTTGCTTGGTTCGTTGTTCATATACTGTATTTTAAATCAAACCAAAGGGCAACCAACTTTGGAGCAAAAAGGTTTACAAATGGATGTCCATTTCGCTTTTTTTTTTAATCAAAGTCTACAGAGGCTACAACTGGTTACAACATCCCATGGGTCAGAGTACAGAGGTGAGACAAGCTGGTTAGTCATTAATTCAAAGTTCAACACTCCTCAAAATTACAATTAAAGGGGTTTCCAGGATTTTACTACTGATGACCTATCCTCAGTATAGGTCATCAGTATCACCGGGGACCCCCATCGATCAGCTGTTTGAGAAGGTACCGCTGCTGCCTTCTCACAGCTTACCAAGCGCAACGCTGTACATTATACAGCGGCTGTGCTTGGTATCGCGCTCTGCCCCATTCACTTGAATGGAGCTGAGCTGCTCCTAGGCCACGTGACCGATGAACGTAACTTCACTGGGCTAGAAAAAGCTAAGAGAAGCACTTCTGCCTTCTCAAATAGCTGATCAGCGGGGTTCCCGGGTGTCAGACCCCCACCGATCAGATATACTTCATCAGTATTAAAATCCCCGGAAAACCCCTTTAAAATGATATAAAGCGACATGAAAAGGTCTCCTATCTCATTTGTAAAAATTTAACAGTTAAATAGTACAGGTGAATATATAACTATATAATGCTTACAGAAGAACTCCCGCAAAAAAATTTATTCCATGTCCTGCTAGAAATGTACATGTTGTAATCTGTAGTGAATGTCATTTTCTTACCAGTGGCTGTCTTTGTGAGTTATATCTCCCTGATGTTTCTCATCTGTGTCATGTGACCAGCAATTAGACTCACCAACTCACACATCATCTTATATGTGGACAGGAAGTCTAATTCTCTATGCATTCCTATGGGAGCCTCATTTTCAGTCTCATAGGAATGAATAGAGAAGTAACTGGCTTCCTGTCCTGGGTCAGGGAGTTAGTCACATGACCCAGCTACAATAAGAAGAGAGGTTATTACTCACAATTACATTTTCTGATAAGAAGATGACATTCACTATAGATTATATCATGCACCTTTCTAACAGGTCAGAGAATAAAATTTTTTGCAGGAGTTCTACTTTAATAAAAATGCTTAATTGTCCATTTATTTGGCTCCTTCACTCATCTCCTTCCTTCCTAAACTGTTCAATGTTCATCCACTTGGGTGGCGAGCTGAGTGTACAGTGATGGGAAAAGTAGAGATGATATATATCATATTTTTTAGACTATAAGACGCACCAGACTATAAGATGCATCTAGATTTTGGAGGAGGAAAATAAAAATATATATATATTTTCAGACCTCAGAGCAGACCTCCAAATCAGACCCCCATTCTTCATCAGACCTCAGATCAGACCCTCAAATCTGACCCCCGTTCTTCAGACCTCACATCAGACCTCAAAATCAGACCCCCAAACTCCATAAGCCTCAGATCAGACCCCTCAACCTCCATTAGCCTCAAATCAGACCCCCCAGCCTCTATCAGCCTCAGATGAGCCTCCTATCAGACCTCCCAGCCTCCATTACCATCAGATCAGACCCCCAGCCTCCATTAGACTCAGATCAGACTCCCAATCAGCCTCACATCGAACCCCCAGCCCCAATCAGCCTCAGATCAGACTCCCTAGCCCCCATCAACCTCAGATCTTCCCCCATCAGACCCCCAAACAGACCCTATCAGCCTCAGATCAGACTCCCCAGCCCCACTCAGCCTCAGATTGCACCCCCACCGCTCAGATAAGACATTTCAAATAAATAAATAAACTTATCTCTCCTGCTTCAGATGGTGCTGCATATCCAGGACTCACTGCTCTATCGCTTCTTCTGGGTCCCACTGTGTATGGTGACCTGACGGCACATAGTGTAAGGTCATAGAGTGCACCTAGCTGCACTACGTCCTTCCACAGTGCGCGGTCAGGACACCACAGCGGGACCTGGAAGAAGATCAGGGAAGGTGCCCTCACCTCCATGTGCCTCCAGCATGTTAATGACCGCTTCCATAATGTCATTAGCATTCAGACTATAAGACGCACTGCCACTTTTCCCCATTTTGTGGGGAAAATAAGTCCGAAAAATACGTTAAACGTTTCTGCCTTCCTTATGAGGAACCAAGCTGTCACTGAAAACCGGCTCCCTGCTACTTGAACTACATGTTCTCCAAGCAGCTGCAGAATCTACAAGGGTATCCAGAAATATATGTGCAGTGGTAAAATGGACTGCCTATACATTTTTACCATCCCTGCCTTCCCCATCACTCTATACACAGAACTTAATAGCCCTAGAATCACGTAATCGCTGAGGGCCAGGCATCTGTGCAACCAGTTAGATCTTAGCAGACCCCGATTAGCTCAATAGTGAGGCTGCACAGCCTTGTACAACCTCTCTGATGGCTCTATTCCCCCTGTAATTGGGGCTACCATGTCAGCTCCAGTTACAGGAGAAATCAGCAACAAAAAGTAGTGTTAAATGTCCCCCAAAGGTCTTGTATAACCTTATGGGACAACAAATAAAAAAATAAAGCCCTAGTGACTATAACCCACACATTCCATATATAAAAATGACCATTACAGAAACAGAACATAATTTTAAAAAATATATTTTCGTTGAATGTTGTGCTATTTACACAAAAATGACAAAAAAACAGTCTTTTTTTAATTGTTATATTTTCCTGGGTATAAAAAAATATATATATAAAAATGACTTCAAAATAAAGCACCATGTATCACAGAAAAAGGTACAAAGATTATTTACATATCTGAATGGAAAAAAATGTTATGGCTTTCAAAGACACATGTCCTAAAAAAAGGAATATGTGCAAGGTCAGAAAGAGTAGCTAAATACCTGGTCTTGAAATTGTTAAGGGATAATGTCCCTCCCCACCCCTTACCCGCAATATACTGTATGTCATAGTGCATGGCTGAAGTTCCCTGCTTCATACATTGTAGCTACTGGTTTATATGCTAAGCTACTGTAACAAGTATACCCTTTGTTTAGCAGGAATGACAATGTTTTTCAATTGAGATTTATGTTCATAAAATTCCCCATAGTTTCCCCTTCTGAATTTCAGTTCTCACAATTTCACCATTCTCATTTTCCCATAATGGATTACACAAATCACTGGTGCTAAAGTTTCCTGTTTTCAGTCGTTCACGTCATGAATATGAAGGGAGAGATTTAGTGCAGGTATGGAATCTAATCAATGGTATAAATGACCATAAGAAACTTTGTAATATGTCTTATCAGAGGGAAATGTCTACTTCACATATTATCAGCTGTTTACCTGTCTCCCCCATTGCTAATTGCTTTTCACTCTGGAAAATGTCTTAAACCAGTCGAGGACAGATGATCTCACACTCAACAGAAGGATCACACATGTCCATACAAGTCTTTGGGAAGGGGAAGGAGTGAACAGGAACACACACAAAGAGACTGCACAGTTAAATCGGAAGTTTATATCTCAGCACAAATGCTTTATTCACAACCATAGAGGTCAGTACTTTTTTTGTAATGACCTCAATGATCCTGCGGCTGCTTCTGAGAAACTAAGAGAAGGTTAGGAAGCAGATTCTCCTCTACTTTCTGTGAGCAGTAGATGGGAGCTAGTCTCCACTCCCCAGATCTAGGAGACATAAAAAAACTAGACATTCAGAATGTCCAAGGGAAAACAGTTAAAACATGCCAGACACAAGTGATGTAATGGCCAGAAATAGTGTTATTTCTCATGTACCTACACTGTACTGTTGATAAATGCAATGTTTGTTTAAAGGTTAGCTACTCTTTAATATTCTACATAACGTGTTGAGAAACTGTTAAAAAATAATTTGTGGAGTGGAAAAAAATCCACAATTTTACCATTTTAAGGCATATTAAAGGGCTTTGCAGTGTTTTTTTACTGATGACCCGTCCTCAGGATAAGTAATCAATATCTGATTGGCGGGAGTCCGACACCCCGTCGATCAGCTGTTTGAAGAGGATGCAGTGAGTGCACTACTTCCTCTTCATTAACTTTCCTATCGTCTCAGAAGTGCAGTGTAATTACAAGTACTCGCTCCATTCACTTGAATGGAGTGAGTAGTTGTAATTACAATATGCCTACAGGGGAGATGATACATGGAGCACTGCCTCCTCTTCAAACAGCAGATTGGCGGGGGTGCCAGGTATCAGGCCTCTGCTGATATGATATTGATGACCTATGCTTAGGTTACATCATTAATATAAACCCCCAGCACAACCCCTTTAACTTTGTTCTACAAATCAATACAATTACAGCAATACCAAGTCTTAGTACTTTATTAAACATTTCTTTTAAAAAGTTACTTTGTGCTAACTTATTCTGAAACCCATAATAATTTTTATTTTTCCATCAATGAAGCTGTTTGCTTGCTTTTTAGCCAGGGGTGATGACTATGTAGAAACATGGCCCTGACAATCAAGAAGAAGAGCATCATGTTTACTGTTTGATCCGCCATCAGACCTTGAGCTGGGACTCCCGCCTGCTATGGGGAGCTTTATTGGTTCCCCAAAGGGTTTCTTTTTCTCTGCTGAGATGGATTGTTGACTTGACATGAAACAGAGATTGTCCTGGTTTCACGGTTGTCCCTTCCCGCCATATTTCCCCTTTTCCTTCTCAGTCCCTATTTTTGCCCTCTCGACACTATCTGGGGCCGACTTAGGCTTTAGCATCTAGCGTTTGTAATCAGCCTGTGGGACTGGACCAAACGGTTGATGAACTCAGCATATGCAACGCGTCGCTATATCTGGGGTGACCATTTTGGACTATATTATCAGCTCCACTGAGTCCTGAATCTGAAGAATGTTATATTCCACTCTAATAGTATGGCTACAGGGCCCAACTGCATTATCCAGAAAGGTTTCCCTCATGTTCTGTTTTGTTCTTGTGCAAAATTTCTATAAAAACATTCTAAAGTAATAAGCTGCAGGCCAAATCTATGTGAATATATAGTAGATGATGATTGTCATACTGGTTAATAGTAATGCATATACTGTAAGCTAATGCTAGATTAAAGCATGGTACAGTTTTCAGCATACTAAGCTGAATGGAAGTTTGTATCATAATGCAAATAAAATACCACAAGAAGAATTTGTGGATTTGCTAAAGCAAATCATATGCAAACATCAAGGATATTCATTAGTTTTGCTATCTAGCTATTGCAGGTAAATTAGTATGAACTTTATTATTTTTAGTAGAGAGGAAATCATTTGATTTGTTTTAACAGTGAATTTCCTGGTGACAGACTCCCTTTAACTTACCTACGTGACAAAAGATAGGATAGTTTGCTCCAGGCTTATCGTTGGGATTTTTTTTTATTTCCGCAAAATTTTCAGAAGTAGCTATGACTATCCCTAGCTCAGGCATTAAAGAGAAGAGGTCATTGTCTAATGTCTGTTCTTCTACTGCACATATTGAAAGAAGGTATTGTTTTCTTGGCTGTAATATGATGTAACCTGCATGTCATGTTTTTAACCCCTTCCTCTTGTATGTATTCTGGGCCTTAACGACCAAAGTAACATTTGCAGTTTTGCTAAGCCTTTATTTAACATGCTATATCTTTGTGACAATTTTATATATCCCCATGAGTCTGGTATTGTGTTTTTCCAGAGAAAAGCGGGTTTCATTTAGTGGTGTATATTATGGGTATTCGTATCTCTGTTTTTTTTTTTTTAAATCTTACAAGAAGGCAAAAAATTGTGGAAAAAATGCAATTTACTCCAATTTCACATGTAAAGTCTTTAAAATATATAGATTTATTTCTATGTTGGTTCTGATTACATGGATACCAAATATGTTGAGGTATGTTATTTTGAAGCTAGTATATAATGTAAAATACATTGTTACATTTTAAATTTAAAATGTAAATTATATTTTCAATAACAGGATATGGCCAGATACCACTCCGCTGACAAAAGCATAAAAGCAGAAGAATAAACCTCTGTAAAGCTCACTATTTGCATTACTAAACACCTAAATCCACACGCCAATGGGTATAGTTTGCCCTTTGACATCTAATCAAGCAATCCTATGTTTTACAGAGCATAATTTACTGGACTAAACAACTTAAAAAAATACTCCTAAACCACCTGTACACGATTATACCAAACATGTATCTTTTTTTCCTACTGGGCACTTGGCATGGCCTAGAATGGATGGTGCCCATTTTTGGCATAGGATGATTTTGTTTCCACAGTTGATTTAGCCTTTGCTAAGGCTCTGTGGTGTCAGATCATAAAAATATTCCTAAAATGACTCCCCTTGGGAAAGAAGACCCGGCAGAGTACTTATCTATGGGTATAGTTTTTTTTCTTATTTTTCCTTTCCCTGAATCAACACAGTAGAATTTTAGGTTGAACTTGATGAACTAACATCAGTTTGAATACTTACTGTGCTAGGTTACTGTTGAGATACTAAGTAATATGATACTGTGCAAGGTATTCATCTGGGGATATAGGGATACATTTTATTGGAAGATACTTTAGGGAACTTGATGGAAGATCCATGCTACGCTAAGTATGGGCTGTATGAAATACTGACAGGCTCCCTCATTCCAATTAATTAGGTTTAGTAATCCTTATAGATCGGTGTCTTCTGATTTAAGGGATGCTGACCTGTCAGTCAAGCTGTGTACGGTGGGAAGATGTTGGTGGGAAAACAGCCCAGTGGACACTTTTTCCCGTGATTGGTTCTTTGCCTGACAGGGTTCCAAAGTAAAACCTAGAAAAACCTAATGTAATGAAGGATCCTGTCCAGGGGCGAACTGGAAACTTAAAATGGTCCTGGAAAAAATACTAAAAGTGGCCCCATTTTGTAGTCGGGTTCAAATTGATGGAAGGCAGGGCCAGCAATAACATATTATAGCACATTATATCACCCCAACAGAGCCAAATACCACAGTCCATTACAAAATACAGCCAGCAGCACAAAATACATCCCCAAAAACTTCCACTGGTCAGCTGTGAGCAGGGCCCAGGTGGCCCCCAGGGCATCGGCCCACCGGGAAATTTCCCTGTAAGGTCTATGGCCAATCCGCCCCTGATCCTGTCCATGTTTCCTGCTGCCCATTGTGTAATTTTCTTACACTAATAGGAGACACCCACCTTGAACTGGAAACTGTGTAAAGTATGATAAGTTATCATTTATTCTTTAGATCTTAAATATCTATTTTTGGGGGTCTCCCTATATATGGTTTTTACTTCAATAGTTTACTGTATGATAGGTTTCAAAGCACAGGTGACTACACAGTCCAGGTAAAACCTCCAGTTTGAAGGGCAAAAGAAACGTGGCTCTCTTGTTTGGCCATGTTTTCAGCAAACCCGGCATCATTTTTGTGAATACCTCTTTGTTTCAGTGGCAGGGACAGTGTGCATAAAGTGCTGCTCTGAGAGTCTCTTGATGTCTTCTGACTCATGGAGTCCTGCTTCCCTTCCTTCAAATATAAGGTGTTCAACAATTTTTTCAAGTAATTTTTCAAAATGTTCCCTGGGCCTTTTTGTAAATTACATAGGAATTTAAACTAGCCACCTGTATCAGGTATATTGCCACCTTCTTGTTCCAAGCTCTAATTTTCCTTTTTATCAAATATGGCTGGAGAGCCTGATCGGAGAGGTCAACACCCCCCCCCCCCCCCTGTTCTATTCTGTGATACAGAGTAGCTTTTCTCTGTCCACAGTAGCACCTCTCTCTTATGGTGACCATGCACGTACAGTACTTAATATGAACACCTCTGCTGTCATTGCACTTAAATTCAAAGATTTCATCATTCGATTTCCCCTTTGCTAGGCACATTGAGAGAAATTGTGGTGGCAGTCTCTTTCAGTTTCTGGACAGTCAGCAGGCCCCTATTTTAGCAACATAAAGGCTTTTGAATAGAGATAAATAAAAGTTGTCCATGTACAGTTCCTAGCCCTTGTGTAGAAAATACTGCATTAGGTCCCAGACTAAAACAAAGTTTTTTGGGCATCCTGGCGGATGGTCCTTGCCCTCATAAACATTGAAGCCACCTGTAACCCACATGTAACCTGTGCTACTCTCACAAACTTTGTATAAATTTACATCATACCCTGGCTGTCTTTGATGGGATATACTGTCTAAATGACAGTCGTCCCTTAAAGCTTACAAGGGATTCGTCCCCCGTCAGGAGTGTAGGATTTCAGAAATATGCCTTTTAGTGCAATGGCCCTTCGTTTTTTAAGGTAATCGTGCCCTGAATCGCTTCTTGGAGTATTTTCTATATTGTTATGAAAATGTAGGATTTAAATTAATGTTACTAATCGACCCCTTACTATTACCAAACCAAAAACTGGGGTTGCATGGGTAGCTCTTGTGGCCCAGTAAGCTCGGGTGGATGGCTTTTTTTACAATGTCCATGTTCTAAATGAGCCCTCACAACCTTTTAATTTCACAGAGATTTGTGGGAGCCCCAACCTTGCATAAGATCATGCAGGTTTCTGTGAAATAAATTGCCGTGCACAGAGGTTAGTCTGGTCCCAATCAACTGTAAAAGCTCATTAGTAATAAAGATCAGAAATTATTTAATGTTTGTGCCTGGGGTTTCTGTAAACTGGGGAACCTGAGGGGAAAATTTGTTGTTGTTTTTTTTTGTTTTTTGTTTGTATGTTTTGTGAGTGACCAAAAATTGCATTTCTGGTGGTTTGTTTTAAATTTTTATGGTGTTTTATGTGGCATAAATTATGTTAATTCTATTCTTTGGGGTGATAAAATTACAGTGATAATAAATTTGTAGAGAATTTTTATTACTTTTGCATTATAAAATCACTATTATTTTGTGTTTTCATAGTGTAAGAGCCATAACTTTTTTGTTTTTCCACTGACAGAGCTTTGTGAGGGCTGTTTTTTTGTGGGACAGGCTTTTGTTTATATTAGTGCCATTTAGGTAACATAAGACTTCTTAATTACATTATTATTTTAATTTTTGAGATGCCAAATTGTTATGTAGGAAATGTTTGGTGGAACAGTACGAATCTTCCGGGACATATGTCAACACAAGTTTTTTTGGTCTTTTTTTTTTTGCTATGCTTTTTGTTCAACAGTGGATTAAAACTCATAATCTTTATAACAATTCATTAAACAAACAAGGAAAAAACTTAATTTCCAGTTGGTTATATAGTGCCAACATGTTTCAAAACAGTGTACAGAGGTCATCACCACCATTAGTCCGTGTCCTCAGTTAACCTCTAAATTTCCTACTATATTTCAAACACAAACTAAGGCCACATTCCTACGACAATGCGATGGCTGTGCCTGTGTTGCAGACTGCAAACCGCGGATCCGCAAAACATGGGCATTGGCAGGGTGCACTCCGTATTGCGGTGTGGACCAATTGTCTTTTTGCAGCATGAAGGCATGAACCCAGAAGCACACGGTAACACACGGAAGCACTTCTGTGTGCTTTCTGGTCCATGCCTCTGACACAAAAGGTAGGAAATGTCTTGTGTTCGGGGGCCCATTGAATGGGTTCACGCCATGATGCAGAGTGCCACCGCACACTGCCTTTGTTTTTTGGATCCGCGGTTTGCACTCCACAACATGGGCACGGATGTCACGCTTTCGTGTGAATGTAGCCTAAGGCTAATTTTTAAGCAGCTAATATGCGTTTTTAGGAAAATCAGAAAACAGAGTACACAGGAGAAACTCACACAAACATGCAAGCTTGATTTGAACCCAGAAGCCCAGCGCTGCAAGCCATCAGTGCTAACCACTAGAGCTGCCATGCTGCCTATTGCTGTTTAAGTATTGCTGTACTGAGCAAAGTATTTTCAAGTACCTGTAGTAGTTAGAGTACTTAAATCTGTCAGAAGATTTGTACCTATGACACTGGCTGAACTGTTACACGTGAACTTGTCAGCTGAAGACATCTGTGTTGGTCCCGTGTTTATATGTGTCCTCATTGCTGAAAAAAATGATGTTTTAATAACACCCCCATTGCTCATAGAGGCTCACTTGCAAATATTTAAAACTTTGTTTTTCTCAGGAATGTAGACACATATTAACATGGGGACAACACAAATGCCTTTAGCTACCAAGTGCATATGTAACATGTCAGGGGAGCTGTAATCTCTCTCTTGACATGTCTTCTTTAGCAACTACTTGCATACCCCATGTAATAAAAATTCTAGAGCATCTATTCTTATGACTCTTCTAGAAGTTATAAATTAACTTAAAGAGAACCTTTCACCACTTCTGACATGCCTGTTTTAATAGCTTCATGCATTCCCCATGGAAAAACAATTCTGGAGCATCTACATGTCTGTATGTTGTGCCATTCCTTTATTATTTCTACTAGAAGTTATGAATGAATTGCTATTAGCCTTCAGTAATGGTACAGAGGTGGTAACCAGTTGGGTGGGGGTGGGGGGAGAGGTGCCTGCACAGTCTGAGAATGGCAGCACTGTTTACCACTAGGATCTTGCAATTGAGGTACAGATGGGTGTTACTGTTTGGTAGTGTGTCCCTGCACAGTCTGATATTATTGAACCAGTGTCCGACTGTGCAGGGAAACACCCATCTAAACCTTCAATTCAAGCTGCTAGCAAGTCATTCATAACTTATAGCAGGAATATTAGAGGGATGACACATTATAGAAGAATGCAAGTAGTTTCTGAAACTTGGCTTTCAATATGCTAATTACTTGGCTTTCAATATGCTAAGCAGTCAAGTTTTCACCAACATTATGAAAATGAATTTTAAAAAAGTCAGGTGCCAGACTTGTCTGTTATGCACAATGGTATGTAATCTTTTTGGTTACTATCAGCTACACAATTACAAAACTTTAGGGTTTCCTGAACGCCATGACCTCTCACCAACCTATGTCAAGGACTGGCTGAAGCAGCCACATTCCCTTTCATGGTTACATCCTGATACAAGACTGGTAGTCAGAAAGTACTATGTTGGATGGGTGTTCCCATAGTTTTCCTAGAACCTGGTCCAAGCAGAGATGGGCACACTACTCAGAGGTGGAGCAGTGAAGTCTCTTGTAGTCTTCAATGAGTTTTCCAAGAGTTAGGTCAGGGGATAGGTCATCAGTGACTGATTGGTGGGGGTCCCAGGATCCCGTCAATTAAGATGTTTGAGAAGGCACTGGCACTCCTAGTAACGCTGCAGCTTTCTCTCTGCCCACCAAGTACGGCGCTGTCTATTGATTCACTTCAATGGGGCAGAGCTGCGTTATAATGCCTTGTTTTATCTGGAGAGCAATCATTAGGAGAAACAAAATGGCCGCTGTCCTATTAATACACACAAAACCTGTCCTAATCACACAGGAGGACAAGTTACTTCACAACACTGAGATAAAGAGCTGCCTCATCCTCCTCTCTGCTCTGCTTGTCAGGGATTATGATCCTGAATACAGCTGATAAGAACTTTAGCTTAATCTCTGTAGGAATGGAGTTCATGAGCAGATGTGGCTAATGAGCTGCAGCACTTGTATGCAGTCTCCATTACCACAGTCTGTTCTGTCCATTCTCTCTGTACTTCATGTCTCCTCATGAATTCCATTCCCACAAAGATTCAGCTAAATATCATATTAAACTGTATTCAGGATCATAATCCCTGACAAGTAGGAGAAGGGGATGAGGCAGCTCTTTACCTCATTTCTCTGAAGTAACTTGTCCTGCTGTGTGATTAAGATAGGTTTTGTGTGGAATAATAGGACAGCGCCCATTTTGTTTCTCCTAATCATTGCTCCCTAGACAAAACGAGCCATTATAACTAATGAAAGGTATTTGGGAATATATTTATAATAAAGTAATATTTACGTATTTTCATTTTCTTAATTCCCGGACAACCCCTTTAACATTCTTAAACAGAATCAGCAGACAAATACCCTCTAAAATTCTGTCTTTGCACAGATCTCAATAGGAATAAGAAGACGTTAACATCGTGCACTAACTGCGGAACAGCACTTCATATTTTCATTTTATTATCTGTCATGAATACTTTTTCCTCATAGTTCCTCTTTCACACAGAAGAGGTTTTACCTTTTTTCTCTTTTCATGGCCGCCCTCACTGGTTTAACCAGAACTACATTTCATGCGTGACTTTAAAACAACTATTTTTGCAGCACGTGACAAACCGGCAAGAGGAAGCAACATCGTCTATTCTCATAAAAGGTCTACAAAAGATTATGTAACAGGTCAATATGGAGAACTGGGTGAAACAAAAAAGTATATAAAAGTGATTTAATAGAAAAAGCAGATGATGGCAGTGTTCTGGTTGAAACAGGCTTTATAGGTTTGGATTGAAATATCGGAGATATGGGTAACTAAAGAATCTTGCCTATTTTACATTCTTTAGCATATATGTTAGATACCTCCCTATGTCAGCACCAGTGGCGTACCGCCAATATAGGCAGACCACGCAGCTGCTATGGGGCCCATGGCAGGAGGGGGCCCGGAGCGCATAGGAGGCCCTGCCTCCTGCAAACTTATAATCGCAAGTACGCTACACAACTAGCTAATATCGGGCTACTAGTTAATATCCTTCATGAGGCTTACTTGTCTTCCGTCCCGGGCCCTTTCCCTCTTCTCATGGCCCCCCTCCCCCATTGCTCCGATGTCCCTCCCTCCCTGCCTGACCAGTGACATCCAGCCTGTCTGTTGGGCATTGCTACTCACAGGCCAATCAGTGTATTGCTCGCAGCAGGCGGGCGCGGCAGTTGTATACTGTAGTCACGTGCTGTCTGCTCAGTCAGGCACCCACCGGACTGGAGAATGCACTGCACTGAACACAGCCCAGGCCCCCAGCTTCACCGCCACCGGCCCAGCAACACTGACTTGGCCACCTGTCCACAGCCACTCAGAGCAGTGAAATGTAAGTGGCTCTGTAAAAAAAAAAAAAAACCTTCATGGGGGAGGATTCTTGGTGGGGAGAAGACAGTGGGCAACATCAAGCAGAGTTCCTTCAGGGTGGGGGGACACTGTTGTGTATATGGCTCATAGAGGACTTAGGACAATTTGCTCCAGCCTCCCCCCCCCCCCAATGAACTCTGCTTGCTGTTGAATTGCGATTCATATAAAGAACAGTGTGCCTATTAGCCCATCCCAACTCAGTATCCCTGAAGTGACAGGTGGGATGAGCAGTAAAAAAATGTAAACATTCAGCAATGTATGGGACATCAAATAGCAGGCCGCAATGAGAATGAGCCTTCCTAGCATCAAGAGCCTTCCTGCTATTGGCTGCCCCAAACCTCCCTAAAACTTTTTTTTTTAAAGTTTGGGTATAATTGAACTTCTTTAAGTCAGACATGTCCAAACTTTGGCCCTCCAGCTGGTGCAAAATTAACTTGCAAAACACTTGCATGCCCTGTGTTGTAATTGCAATAGATGGATAGATGTCCGCAGGTTGGATAGATGTCCGCAGGTTGGACACTCCTGCTTTAATTAGGATACCGGACATTGTTTTGTTTTTAAGTTTTCATTTTTCTTCCCTACGTTCCTTGAGCCATAAATGGGGGTGTGGCGGGGGAGGAGCCAGTGCAGATGGTGGGATGGGCCAGGGGTGGGTAGTAGGCGGAGTTAGGGGGCCCAATTCAGATTCTTGCTATGGGGCCCAATGATTTCTATGTACGCCCCTGGTCAGCACACATGCATGCTCAGCCAATCTCTGTGCCATTTTGTTCTAGAAACGACCATTCACGTGTGTGGGAGTTACAGAAACAAAGTAGCACCGCTGAATTGGTTGTTCCTGCGCACATAGAGTAAGTAAGTAGTAGTAAGGGCCCCATAGCAATGATCAAACCAGTTCCCCACATAAGACAGAAGGGTTTCCTTTCAAGGACCCTTGGGCCATTTTTTCCAATGCCTCATTTGCTAAAAGTTGTTTTTTTAGAGAGTCCTGACTTTTCACCCCCAGTAGATGAGGAGATGATGCCAACTGGGCCCTCTCTTGCCCTGAGCCCCATAGCAGTTGCATGGATTGGTCTGCTGCTATGGTAGTTACGCCCCTGCCCACGACCAATGCCCATCCATGGATGATGAGGTCGGAGGAGGATCTGTACCAAGATGGGAATACCCATTGTATAACAGGGCTTATAGTAGCCTTTATATTATATAAGGGGTTATTCCACAATTAATGTAAAAATAATCTAGTCCATAGCAATCTCTTTCTAACAAAGCTAGAACCAGCCCCGTACCTCAGATGGATCCAGAGATCCCCCCTTCATTGCTCCAATTGCTCTGCTCAATTTATTTCAGGAGTGTGTGTATAGGGCAGTTGTTTCCTTTCTCAGGGGGTGTGTCCTATCTGGTTGAGCTGGTGGAAATTGAAGGATGGAGCTGAGCATGTACATCCACCTCAGTGAGATGGACAGAGAAATTAGAAAAAGAACAAACAGCAGGTGGCGCCATATAGATAGATTTCACTGAATAACTCAGTGGCTATAATAAATGTTTTTTTACATTACATTTAGCATGAATTGAGTAGATGAGGAGTTAAGTTTTCAAGACTATCCTTTTGGTGCCATCAGCTTCAGGGAATCCTGGTTTTATGTAAATAAAGCTTTAGCATTATATAGTGAAAAGTTACTTAACTTAATACTATTTCTTTTAGCAGTTAATGGATAACGCATGTTTCATCACTGACAGAGGCTAAAATCCTATTCTTTTGATTATTGAGAGGCAGATCCAGGTGCATCCAGTGCAGTCAGACCTCTGTGCACCATATCTGCCAGCAACAGTCCAGACAATTTACTATAGTGTATCAGTGTAGGGAAATACATCAGCCAGGAGTCCATGCTATGTAGTTACTAAGCAAACTGTGTTCTAGTATTAGGGACCAGAGTGCATCCTCTTCACCGGGCCACCAATATCAGGAAATCCTGGTGGGGCAAATATATATCCCTGACTCCGCAATAATAGTGCAAGCTACACAAGCTACACAACTGGATTTCCACAGGAGTGTGGGGATAAAACTGTCAACTGGGGATCTGTATCTTTCATATTCTGGCTTTTGCCTCTGGAGCAGAGCTGGTAAAATGATGTGTTAGGAAAGTTAAACAGGCCCTTTCACTGGTTCTGAGGAAATACAAATAGGACCTTTCACCTGGTACTGTAGGGCATGTTTAGGAGATATATTTTTTTTTTCAGTTCTGCTGCGCTGTTGGGGCGCTATGACCACTGTTCTTTTTGGTGCCCTGTATGCTAATCAATGGCATTGGTAGAGGGAGGAAGAGACGGCTGCATTTCTCAATGGGCGTCTCCTTCTCCCTGTGAGCTGTCCAATCACAACTTCTCTCTGGCTGTGACGCTCTCCACTGAGATAGGACAGCTCACAGCTAGAGAGAAGGAGACGCCCCCTGAGAGACGCGGACGTCTCCTCCTCCCTGTACCGATGCAATTGATTGGCATACAGGGCGCCAAAAGAGACATAGCACCGCAATGGAGCAGTGGATCTGAAAAAAATAACGATCTCCTAAACATGCCCTACAGTGCCAGGTATTAATATTGTAATCTCAGAACCAGTGAAAGGTCCTCTTTAAGGGGAACCTGTCAGGAACGTCCAGCGGCATTAAATCCCAACCGGTTCCCTGGTTACAGCTATGTTTTACACTGAAAAGCGGCATTTTAGAGAAAATAACATTTGAAAATGAGCTGGAAAGATATAGAAGGGTCGGGCGTCTCCCAGCTGGCTTCTCTCCGTCCAGCTCAGCTTTATTGACATGTCTCTCCCTATTTGCTTCTAGAGAGAATTTTGTCAATCAAACCAAGGAGGCAGGGAGTGGCAGGGACCTGCCCCCATGATTTTCTCCCAATTCCTGGCTCATTTTTAAACTATGCTTTTTCTGAATCACTGCAAGGTTATAGAGAAATGGGTGAAAACATCATCTAAACCATGATCTGTTGCCCAGAAGCAAAGATTCTCTATGGAGGGGTACTCAAGTACTTTTTGTAAAGGTCCACATACCTGGGTCTGCCTTCAGGTGAAGGTCCAAGTGGAAATAGTGATAGGACGGACAACACCAACGGCACATGTCACACTATGGCAATCTGTTTTTACACCTCTAATCCTGACCAATCTCCTTTGTGCCCCCCACACAGTAATGATACTCCCTTAGTGCCCCAACACAGTAAGATAGTCCTCTTAGTGCCACCTCAGTATAGTCATGCCGTTTAGTCCCAGGTGTCATTTTATTGCCCCTCAGACAGTAAAATGGCCCCTTAGTGCCCCACACACACAGAATGATGGCAATTACTGGCCCACCACATAGTATGATGCCCCTATAGTGCCACCACACAGTATCATGCCCCTAAGTTCCCCATCACAGTAGGATGTCTCCTAAGTGCCACCCTCACAGCAGTATGATCCGTTGGTGCCCCCACCCCACCCCCAACACACACAGTATGATATCCTCTTAAATGCCCCAATGCCACACAGAGTGAGGCCCCATTATAGGGGTTGCTTCACTTCAGCAAACGGCATTTATCATGTAGAGAAAGTTAATACAATGCACTTACTAATGTATTGTGATTGTTCATATTGCCTCCTTTGCTGGCTGGATTCATTTTTCCATCTCATTATACACTGCTTGTATCCAGGGGTTACAACCACCCTGCAAACCAGCAGCTGTGGTCATGCTTGTACATTATAGGAAAACGCGCCGGCCAAAGAGACCAGGACAGTAGGAGCGTACATAGGCATGCATGTGCAGCAGCTACCATCCCAGCCATCTCATATCTGCGCTGCAGTAGCGGGTAACCCCTGGAAGTTATCACTCGATAGAAAAATAAATTAATCAAACATAGTTTATAAGGCTGAAAAAAGACATCTGTCCATCCAGTTCGGCCTGTTATCCTGCAAGTTGATCCAGAGGAAGGCAAAATGATCAATCACAATACATTAGTAAGTGCCTTGTATTAACTTCATCTACATGATAAATGCCATTTGTTGAAGTGACAGAACCCCTGTAAGTGCACCCACACAGTATGATGTCCCTTTAAGTGGTCCCTTACCCAGAGATGCCCCCTTAAGTGCCCCACACTGTATGATGTCCCCTTAAGTTGTTCCCACATGGTATAATACCCCGTTAAGTGCCCCACATTCAGAGTGATGCCCCTTTAGTGCTCCACACACAGTATAATATCCCCTTAAGTGGCCCCCTAACAGGTTGATATCCTCTTAAGCATCTTTTACAAAGAATGAAGCCTCCTCAAGTGCCCCCTACACAGTATGATGTCCTCTTAAGTGGCCCCCAACACACATTAATGCCCCCTTATGTAAACCACCGGGGAAAGGTGAAGTAGGGAGCACACCACTGTATACAACTGTATTTGCGTACAGTTGAAATCAGGGCATCCCTGTTTCGCCAGCAGAGTACCAATGGTCTATAGGGATAAGTGATCGCAGCAGCAATTGAACGTCAACATACAGCAGAGGTAATTGGTGTAAGTAAATGCTGCTCTAATATCCGCTGACGAGCAGGCAATTATTGAGACTGAACGGATCATTCCTGATTATTGCCTGCTGTGTTGGTCCATCTTAAAGGGGTTCTCCGGGAATTAATAAAATAAAAATACTTAAATATTACTTTAAAATAAATATATTCTCAAATACCTTTCATTATTTATAATGGCTCGTTTCGTCTGGGGAGCAATCATTAGGAGAAACAAAATGGCCACCGTCCTATTAGTACACACAGAACCTGTCCTCATCACACAGCAGGACAAGTTACTTCACAACACTGAGGTAAAGAGCTGCCTCATCCTCCTCTCTGCTCTGCTGTCAGGGGTTATCATCCTGATTACAGATGATAAGAACTTTAGCTGAATCTCTGGGGAATTTAGTTCATAAGGAGACATGAAGTACAGAGAGGACGGACAGGACAAACTATGGTAATGATTTGCTGTGGTAATGCTGCTGCTCATTAGCTACACCTCACCCTCCTCTCATGTCTGCTCATCATCTCCATTCCCACAGAGATTCACCTGTATTCAGGACCATAATCCCTGACAAGCAGAGCAGAGAGGATGAGGCAGCTCTTTACCTCAGTGCTGTGAAGTAACTTGTCCTGCTGTGTGATTAGGACAGGTTTTGTTTGTACTAATAGGACGTCAGCCATTTTGTTTCTCCTAATGATTGCTCCCTAGACAAAATGAGTCATTATAACTAACAAAAGGTATTTGTGAATATATTTATTATATAATAATATTTAAGTATTTACATTTTCTTAATTCCCGGAGAACCCCTTTAAGTGCAATATGATCAATTCCAGAACTTTGAATATCGATTTCCTACAGTATCCTAAAGATATGTAATCTGTTTGATCAGTGGACACCCGACTCAGATCAGTTAGCAGACTGATGGGACCTCTTGATCAAACAGAAGCTCATCTATAGGGTTGTCTGTGGCTTGTATCGCAGCTTAGTTCCACTGACGTAATTGGATCTGAGCTGCGTGCTAGGTACATTTGGACCCCCGCTCAAGCTTGGACTGGCCCACAGAGATACAGGTGATTCCCCCGGTGGTCCCCTAGTCTCCCACCCCCTGCACAAGTGGCACATAATACAGTAGACTTACGCCACTACATACATATATTCACTGTACAGCACCTCAACCAGCCTGTGTTCATATAAAAACTTAATAGGTTATTAAAGAAACTCCCCAGTTTATTATAATAGACACAATGAGAGCTGAGATGACTTCTAGGTATAGAGGAAAGCTACCAGTGTCCTCTTCTCCCCAGGACCTACCTCCTCAAAGTAGCTGCAGGGACCCCCATATTCAATCATCTGGTAGCATCTTGCTGCTGTGTGAGCAGGTAATATCTGAATGTATCCGTATGGTGGGCCCCCAAAATAAATTTTACTGGTGGGCTCTAGGCACCCCAGTCTGATACTACCCCTAATAATTAAACGCTGAGGGGCATCAGAGAACCCCTTTAGGATACTGTTAGTAGCCAAATTAATTGCAATACAGTTCTAATATTCATACAGTTTCTTTATAATAAAAGCATTTTATTTAATAGAACAAATTATGTTCTTACACACCCAATATCTCATTAGTACCGTAGATTCAGTTTTTCAGTAAGAAGCAGGTTTTTTTAGTGCACTCCCCAGATGTACTGAGCTGAATGAAGAAAGAGGAACTTTCAAAGGAGGAAATATGTCTTTTTTTTTAAAGAAAGATTTACAGTAAATGAAACAGGGTACATACCTCTGGATGCCATTTTGGAAATTGTAAAAATATATGTATTTAATCCTTTAGTTTAAGTTCAATAGCCTTTAAGGGGACATCATTATCCTTGTCATAGCCTCATGTTTAAATGCTGTCATTCTGCTTCTTCTGTGAAACTTTTACTTTTGCCTCCTTGTATCATCCCAGCCCAGTACCAAGCGCAGAGATGTGCAGAACCAAGAGCCTCACTGTAGTGGAGTCAGAAGAAGCAGGTATTGAAATGACCGAGCGCAGACACCTGTTACTCAGTGGGAGCCGATAGTTACTGTAATACTGTACATCGCACACTTCCTGATTTTCTCTCGTCCAGTACTTCCTGTGTTAAGACTTAGTGGTGACAGACAAATTCTAAGCACAGCCCCCTCACCAAGAGAGCCGGAGTTTCAGCTACTGTGGTTGGCCAAGTTTCATCAGCTCACATGAAGAAAAAGAAAAAAACTAACCAGTATCACTATCAGCATCATTATACAGGCTCCAGCTAGGCGCTGCATGAAATACAGCACAAAATCCAGACTTTCTTGCAAAAATGATTTCCTTACTACAAAGATCATACAAAAAAAATCTTCAACTGTAGTGCAAAATCAAACAGCAGTACGTCAACTGCTCCGTGTCTGACCGTTACCACTTCAGAGGGTTGTAAAATGTGCCCAGTGGATTATTGGTACTCAATTACCATCATGTGAGAGTATCTATTTATCACACTGTTTGAGTCGGGCGAGAAGAATCTTAGAGGATGGTTCTCACACAAATCATGGTTTTTACTCCCTACTTCCATCATGGAGACGGTATAGGAATATGTGTCGCATCCGACAACGGTAAAATGGCAGAATCGGTGGTAATGCTATACTCAGAAATGAATTTTTAGATGGATCATTTTTAGATGGATCACTCAGGGGAGTAACGCTCATGGTCCTTGGTGTAAGAGTTCAGCTGGGGCCCCCCTTCCCTCTGCTTTGTGGCCAGGGGCAGGAAAGTACCAAGTCTCCGTGGTGCCTGAGGTAAAAATTGAAACGGCATCCCCCCCCCTGCCAAATTCTTGACTTAACCCCTTCCCTCCAGCCAGAGGTGTAACTTGACCAGCACACACTTTCTATAATACCGTTGTCTTCTTATGTGGTACAAGGGTCTTTGGGCCCCCTCAGGCTCCTGGGCCCGGTAGCGACTGGCACCTCTGCACCCCCTATAGCTACACCCTTGTCTGTATAGCGTCACCTGATGTTTGCTCTTTTTATAATTTATTTGTCCACGTCACTGAGGTGGAAGTACATACTCAGTTCCATCCTTCATCTGCCAGCTGTGGCGAGAAGGACACCCACCCACACATCTTGCAGAACAATTGGAGCAATGTGTGAGGAGATGTCTGGATCCATGTGAGGTACAGGACTGGTTCTAGTGTCATGTACTATATGATGTCTGATTTTAATTTTTTACATTTGTCACAGAACTGCCCCTTTAATTAGGGTTATGCAACTTATGATATAGCCACTTTCCAGCATTTCCTATTGAAAATGGCTGTAGGGAACGAGAAGTACTCAGTGATTATGTATCTAGAGTCAGCAGCATGTTGTCATCTCAGAACTGATGGAAAAGCATTTTAAACGTCCTCTGGTGTATTACTCACTCAAAAAAGAAACTGCTTGCATTTTTTTCATACCGCGTGAAGTTTTTATGGCGTTTTTTTTTTGCAGCATTTTTATCAAAAGCTAGCTTCACACTTGTATTTACATCTCTGGCAGGGCAGTCTGGATCTGGCACTGCCGGATGCTATCTAACACCCGCCGGCCCGATTCATTACAATTGGGACCAGCAAAGATCTGGCCGCAACTCAGCAAACATGCCGAGAAGTGGCTGGACGAAAACCACTGCACGCGGCAGTACTTATCTGATCACTTCACAGCATATTTGCCAACTTGTGACCAGACCTCCCCCGCTCCCCATTTTAGTGAATGGGACCGGACAGCAATTCGGTGGTTTCTGGCAATGTCGAAATGCAGAGAGATCCAGCATTCTTTACGGATTTCTTTACCGCAAGCGTGAAACAGGCCTAAAGTAAGCCCTCTATCTGGCATTCAATACAATGTGATTTTTAAAAAAATATTAACCACAACCCAGTAGCAAAAAACAAACAAACGCTTGCCTGTCCTGCTTTTCATCTGCAGTATGCGTTTTTAATGCAAAAAATGCACCAAAACTCACAGGTGCAAAAAACATTACTAAAACTGAAGTGCACAAAAACTGTGACGCATGTGCCATTCCTGATAGCCTGTAGTAAGGATGTTTCTGTGTGGTCACCAACCATCTGGACACAACAGCTCATGGACAGGAATGATATACTTTATAGCCATTAATACCGTATGAAACAACACCTCTGGCTCTCCAAATAGTATATGAATTAGAGAGGTGACCATCTAGGCATGCAGCTCTCTCTAATGTACTTTATAGAAACGATGAAATGCTAGGCTGTTACCACAATACCCATGATCTTCAGTGGAGAAAGCTACATGCAGGATCTTCTCCTCTCTGCAGTGCTAAATGAGGGAGAAGGGGGTCCCCATACTACCGATAGATGTTACGCTGGTGGCCTGTCTTTCCGAGGCAGGCATGGGCGTCGCTCCACTCTCCCTGTGTGTATTGGGACTACTGCTTAGTGAACTTCTCTTCAGCTCAGTTAATCCTTTCCATCCTGCTTTTTGTCAAGCTGCTGGCTAAGTTGCTGATGCCTTCTTATTTAGCTTGTCTGATTGCTCCACCTCATTGCCTGATTTTGCTAGTCCTAACGAAGGTGTCCTTTTTCTGTCTGTCAGTCTGCGTAAGAACCCTGCCTGTTTTTCAACTTTGATTCTTCGCTGCCTGAATGACTTCTGATTGCTTTCTCGTATACGCTAGTATGCTGCCTGCCTGACTCCTTGGTGCTTTACACCGGTGTGTCTGATTCTCATATGTCAGCTGCCAAGTACACCAGGTCTACTCCAGGAGGTAGTAGCCAGGTTGGTTCCCTGCAGCAAAGTCCCAATCACTGTATAGGGTTTAGGGCTCATGCACATGAAATTATTTTGTGGAACCAGTCACTTCAATGGGGCTGAGAAAAACAGAAATGACTCCATGTGCATTTCATGTCAGTATGTCCATAGGTCTTTCCACAAAAGAATAAAATGTTCTATTATTGTCCACATTAAAGAGAAGGATAGGAATCTTCTTTTAGGGGCCCCCCATTCTGTTCTGCAAAATACGAAATGCACATGGCCGGAATCCATGTTTTGCGGATCCGAAATTTCCAGACCGCAAAACATCCAACAGTCATGTGCATGAGCCCTTAATGGGTGGAGGTTTAGCCTGAAGCCCAACCGGTTAGTTGGCACATTGTGTCCACACTCATTGTCTGTTACAATAACTGGGCATCCTGGAACCAGCACCTATCAGTCATGTATGGCATTTACTTTTGATATGCCATAGATCTCTCAGATGGTAATACCCTTTTAAGTTTTACTGCAGCCTTTTTGAGTCATTCACTTTGATAATGTGGCCCTAAGATCAGAAAATGTTGTGCACCCCTACTCTATGTATGCCACCATAGAGAATCCAAAATGTTACTGGTTGGTTCATCTACTTCATCATGTCGTCTTTCTAATTAGTATTAACAATATTTGTGTTAGATTTTTTTTTTCTCTAATTCTTAAATTGAAAACAGTTGGGGGGGGGTTTAATCTGAAGTAGCCCTTTTACGTGTCCATGAACAAGGCAATTACATTGATATTGAATGTTGCTTCATCGCCCGTACATTGCAAATTTGAGGAAATCATCTCAATTTTCACTTCTTGTTTGCTTTGTATATCAGATAAGACACTTTAAATTATGAAACTGACTGAATCTTGTATACAATCGACCCTTGATTTCCTACCATGATAAAAAAGGGTCACACGATAACCTTGCACCAGGCTTGAACTGTCTGTCTACAATTTTTCTACACAGTTGATTTACAGATTAACAATGAGTGTAAATTCTAGTGCAAATCCACATTTACTTATAGCAGATGTAGATTTCAATCTATGGACAAGAGCAGAAGAGGTAATTTTTTCAGGTATGTGCTCATGCATCATTTTAATCTAGTGTATTTCCGTTTAAAATTAATGCGTGGAACATTGCTCTTAGTATATTTCTCCAATAGTATTTTAAAAGGAACATCTGGTCATATAAAATTGTGGTTTTCCCTAAATTAGATAATATCTTCATTAATTGTATGAATTGTATGAAGTTGAAGTGGAAACAGTATAAATGCTGTATATGGTACAAGAGCAGCTATAGACAACTGCAAGCGCACATCTGAGCAGGATGACCATTTTATGTTATTTGCATGTTAACCTCAAGTTCACAGAAGTTTCCTTCCCTACTTAGAAACAATGCTTCCTTTGAAAAAAAAATAAAATGAAGGTGTTTGGAGGTTACCGGGCAAAAGATTAAAGTAGCCGAAAACAGCCAAGCACTTTTACTTGGCTCTTTTCAGAAGTTCCATAGAAGTGGATGGACGTTGGACGTAGCTACACACTTTCAGCTGCCCCTCTATTCCTGGCGGAGAGAGATATGCCCCATTCTAGAGATAGAAGTGGATTTCAGAGGTTTGAATTGGACTGTAGATATGCCATAAATATCCACATTAGACAATCCCTTCAAGTAGAGCTAACTATTATATACGGCCAGATCAAAGTCAAGATGGTCATTTGCCCCATAGGCTGATTGACTTAATTGCTGTATAATCCATTTCAACCTAATGATGCCAATCTTAGATGAGCACGTACTGCACTTAGGCTGAAGATTTATTTTTTGAATTTCTTTTTTTTTTTAAATTCCCTTTATTTTTCATATCACAATTAAAATACACAAATAATAAAATAGATAGAAGACAACTTTTCATTAATACCTTATTATTTCATTTACCCTTCTCTTTTACCTTATTCCCCCAACCCCTCCCCATTTCCCTCATCTTTTCCCTCTCTTTCCCTTTGCAATGCGTCTGTATTCCCCCCCGAAAATAAAGGGGGGGGGGGCAAGTTCGGGGGAACAAAAAAGTAGGCAGTGGGGGAATCCTTTCCCTAGTCAAGGCACATATGTTCTTTACCGAGGGTCCATAACCATGACTGGGGGAAGAATTCTGGCACTGTCTACTAATTGCCCATGGTGTGGACGCATTATGGACCAGAAGACAGAAGAGAAAAAATGGGCATGACATTGTTGAAAGTGCCATCTTTTTTAGTAGATGGGGTCACGGGACCAGAGTTATACTCTTGAGATACAGACAAAAGTAAAGTATATTACTATTGAACTGTTCCTTACTAGGGATGAGCCAATTGATTGATAAGAATGGATTCGTTCATTTGAATGAATTTACGCTTGTGAGAGAGCGCCCCCACAGCTCTGGACGCTGCCTCTGCCGGCAAATTAAAATGACTGCACGTCTTGCATGGCCTTGGTAATCTCACGCATGCACTCGTACTGCGAATATCAGCGCATACCCAATGATATCAAAATGAATCCACATCAACAAATTTACATGCACCGCTAAATGCACAATCGTCAATTCAGTTTACCAGGCAGATCATTTGCGCGTATACCAATACCTGAAGTAAAGAAGCACGCGCGAGAATATCATGGCTGAGCAAGGCCTTGTAAATCTACCCTTTAGATAATTGTCTCTCTCTTTTCCTTATTCTATACTCCTTAAATTTAATGACCTATACTTATTGTTGCAGAGAAAACCCCTAAAGAGGGTATTCCAGCATTCTGAAGTTATCCTCTGTCCACAGGATAGGGGATCACTATTAGATCGGTGTTAGGCCCCCTACCGATCATGAGAAGGAGGGCCACATGTGCACTGCCACCAGGGGCGGATTGGCAATAGACCTTACAGGGAAATTTCCTGGTGGGCCAATGCTCAGGGGGCTGTGTGGGCCACCCTCATGGCCAGCCAGTAGAAGTTTTTGGAGATGTATTTTGTGCTGCTGCCAAGTATTATGTGATGGACTGTGGTATCTGGCTCTGTTGGGGTGGTATAATGTGTCAACATGGTATTGCTGGCCCTGCCTTCCATCAGTTTGGACCCAACTACAAAACAGGGCCATTTTTAGGATTTTTTCCAGGGCCACTTTAAGTTCCCAGTCAGCCCCTGACTGCCACCCCATTCATCTCTACAGGACTGGTGGGAAAAGCCAAGTACAGTGCTTATCTATTTCCATCTGGCCCTATAGAAATCCATGGAGACCTCCAGCAATCTAATAGTTATCCTCCGGAATACCCGGAATACCCCTTTAAGCTATTGAAAATTCACTCTGTATCTAGAAGGTCGTCCTCTGAATAATGCAACAATGGACATATTTCTTATTGTGACAGCATAGTAGAAAAATGATATACAGTAGGTTCTATGGTAATAGCTATGGACATCTTGAGTACTTTTTGTTTATTAGTGGAAATCAATGTTGTATTTTACACTTATGTTTTATATTGCTTCATAAATACTATTTTATTCTAATATTATTTTAAAGGAGAATGTTTAAAACACATGGATGTTTGCAGAATAAGGTTGGGAAGTCCCCTTGTTGTGGAGATTATTCTCTCTGTGTTAGGTTTTATTTTTCCTTCCTTATAGAAGTAAAGAAAGGGAATCAGCTTGCAGGAAAGATATACAACACCTGCACACTAATCTCTACAAAGAGCAGTCCACGGAGATAGAAAAAAGAGCCTGTTTCCGAGTGAAAGGGATTTTCCAGTATTTTAAATTAAAGGGGTTCTCCAGGCTACACATATTAATGGCCCAGTCATCAATATCATCAGGGGTTTCCAAGACCCGGCCCTCCCACCGATCAGCTGTTTCGGGCTGACATGGCGTCGGAAACTGTGTTGTATAAAGAAACTGGAGGCAGACAGCTCCATTCACTGCGTAGTGGCCGTGCTGGGGTACTGCAGCTCAGCTCCCATTCAACTGAATGCAAGCTGAACTTCAATACGGTGTATGGAGTCTTATGCTTCCATTTATACATTGCATGATGCTTTCTGGTCCCCAGTGTGTGCTGGTGAAGCTTGGGTTATTTATTTGTTTATTTTCACCATAGCTTACAGTTTATGCTAATAGTTATGGGTAATGTTGAGCGAATCGAAGTTAACAAAGTGGACCGATCCGAATTTCAGGAAAATTAGATTTATCCTCACGCTTCATGGTAACAAATCAATTTTTCCTGAAATAGCATTAAAAAAAGATCATACTCATCTCATCCATTTGATAATGGACAGGCCATCACCGCCATCTTGATTGAAGAAAAAGCGGCAAATCTCGTGCATGATGACGTCACCATACCCGCCCAGCATGATGACGTGATGACATCATCGTGCTCGAGATTTGGCACGTTTTCTTCAATCAAGATGGCCGCTATAGCCTCTCCACGATCAAATGGATGAGGTGAGTATGTCATTTTCTTTAACCCTTGATTAACCCCTGAAAGGCCTTAATGTGACTCTCAGATGCTGCGATCTGCATTGAACGCGGCATCTGAGGGATTCAATGACTGGGGGCGGCACCCTCGCTGTTCCCCATCATTGCGCCCGCTACATACAATGGAATGCCATTTGTGGCAAATTACTTTGTAACAAATTGAATTTCTTGTTAAAGTTCGTCGAAGCAGCCAAATCGAATTTTTTAAAACTTTGCTTATCACTAATTATGGGGCTAGTCTTCTAGATATAAATCTTTTATGATACATTGACCCTATGATCTTCTCCTATGTACCAACTAAGCAACCTGCGTTTTCTGTTTTTCTGTCTTACTACACCAAGCTGGTTATATCATGAGCACCCCCTGCAGGGGAAACAAAGTATTGCTAGTGTAAAGCAGTAAAGCTCAGTCAAATTCCAAAGGATTGACCTTTGTGCTTAACCATGTGTAATGCACACGATTGTTCGTACATGTAAGTTCACCAAATGGCATTAATAATTCATACATGGAGTTCTATCACATGAAATAATTTTTTTTAATTACATGGCTCATACACATGGTTTTACAATGCGGTTTTTAGCCATGCAGTAAATACAAGTTAAGCACATGGGAACACATTTACTAAGGGACGTGTAACTATTTTAGTTAGTAAATAGTCGCAAGTCCCCCCTTTTAACTGGCTGAGCAATAATATGTAGTCCCACGGATGGTTTTACGCTGTGTCCGCCAGTTCAGCATGAAGGGGGTGAGAGCGTGTCAGCACTCCAGCCTCTGCAAATTTACTAACATTTATGCCTGGAAACAGGATTAAATGTTAGCGAAAAACGCAAGGACTGCCACAGATGCACCCAATTTAAATTAGACAAATCTAATGGCAGCACAAGGGGTAAAATAAGACCGGTGTAAAAAGATGGTCTTAATAAATATGCCCCATGGTTTTCATGTGTACTTGCAGCACAGCAAAAAAAACTGCACTGCTGAACTGCAGCAATCTTCATTAAAATGGTGTGGGATTTTTGGGAGCACATGGGTAAAAACAGTACATGAAGGGGCATTTTAAAACAGGGCTCATGGGCTCTTAGGGCTCATGTACACGAACATATTTTCTTTATGTGTCCGTTCTATTTTTTTTGTGGACTGTATGTGGAACCATTTATTTCAAAGGGTCTGAAAAAAAAACAGAAGTTACTCCGTGTTTATTCCATTTCCATATGTCAATATCTCCGTTCTGCAAAAAAAGAACATGTCCTATTATTTTGTGCATAACAGACAAGAAAAGTACTGTTCTATTAGGGGGCCAGGTGTTCTGTTCCGCACAATGCACACAGATGTCATCCGTATATTTTGCGGACCGCAAAATAGATATGGTCGTGTGCATGAGCCCTTATACAAAGTACCATTTATGGTAGCCTGTATTACTCCTGATGATTTTTTGGCAGATGATCACTTACGAGCGTTTGTATGAAAACTTGTTAACGATCATCTTGCAGTGCAATACTGCTGCCAAAAGCCCGATGCTCGATCATTGGCCAATCCAAATCTTTTGACATGTTAAAAAATAATCATTTGCAGACAGCAGATCGTGATGCCTAATAATGATCTGCCGCCGGCATTCCACTATACAGCATGGGGACGAGTGATGGCATAGCGATCACTCCTCCTCATGCTGCGGAGGAGATCACTTGTGACTTTACCTATTCCAACTTTATCCTTGTCTGATGTGAATTTCTTAATCAAGATGAGGAAAGAGACATAGCAATAATGTCCTTTAAAAATGGTAAATCGCCAGGACCTGATGGAATTTCAGCATTGTATTTCAAAAAGTTTAGGGATATTTTGTCATCTCAGTTTAAATGTTTATTCAATTATATCCTCCACGGGGGTGCACTGCCTCATATGTGCTTACTGCCTTAATTACAGTGATCCCTAAACCTGATAAAGATCACTTGAGTCCTGCAAATTACCGCCCCATTTCCCTTCATAATGTTGACCTTAAACTTTTTACTTCTATACTAGCTAAATGCCTTAGGCTACTTTCACACTAGCGTTTTTAAATTCCGGTATTGAGTTCCGTCATAGGGGCTCAATACCGGAAAAATACGCTTCAGTTTTGTCCCCATCCAGCAGAGGGCGCTGTGGGGAATCGTCATCACTGCGCGCAGGAGGAGCGTGAAGACGTGCTGCCGGCGTCCCTGGCTGGAGTATGTAAGTATGTATGTGTTTGTGTTTATGTGTGTGTATGTATGTTCTCTGTGTCTTGTCCCAATGTCTGTGTCAACATGTGTGGGGTCGGACCGCTGCTCCGGCTCCACACATGTATCAGCGGCAGTACGGATCCGTCGGCACCCTTTAGGTGCCGGATCCGTGCTGACGCTAGTGTGAAAGAGGCCTTAGTCGCTACCTCCCTGCTTTAACCACCCCTTCCCGACCAGCGCCATATATGTACAGCGCTGGGGCGGTGCGGGGACATGACGCCTGCTCGCCCGTGCGGCGGGCGTCATGGCCGGGAAGTCTCTGCTGTTTCTAACAGCAGAGACTTGCCGCTACTTACCGCCATCGGCGGCTTCTTCTTGGCCCTTCTGATGCCGTGATCAAACGTGATCACGGCATCAGGATGCGTCTAAACCCGAAAGCGTACGCTTCCGGGTGGTGTACAGACGCCCCGAGTGGCCAATCGGGGTGTCTGTACACCATATGAAAAATGTAATCCTGGCTGGTGAGGATTACAGTTTTCAAACTGCAATTCTTATTCTGGCCAGGATAAGAAATGAGCAATATTTGTATTTATCTCCATCTAGTAAATCCCTAATTGCTCATAAAGAAAAAAAAACACAATATATGAGCTCATATTTTAGCTTAAAAATAATCATAAAAATTTTTTTAACCCCTTCACCCCCGGAGCTTTTTTCGGTTCTGCATTTTCGTTTTGCGCTCCCTGCCTTCAAACAGCCATAACTCTTTTATTTTTCTGTTCACATAGCTGTATGAGGGCTTGTTTTTTGCGGGACAAGTTGTACTTTCCAACGCCACCATTTATTATTGCATACGGTGTAGTGGGAAGCGGGAAAAAAATTCCAAACCGGGTGAAATTGCAAAGAAAACGCTATTCCGCTACAGTTCTACGGGTTTCTTATTTACAGCGTTCGATGTGCATTAAAACTGATCCGTTACTTTCATTCTACTGGTCAGTACGAATCCGGCAATACCTAATATGTATAGTTTTTCCTGCGTTTTCATAGTGATAAAATAATTAGAAAGTTGCCCTTTTTTTTTTTTTTTTTTTTCCTTGTCAAATCTTGACCCCTATAACTTTTTGGTATTTATGTGTACAGAGCTGTATGGGGGCTCATTTTTTGCGGGACGATCTGAAGTTTTTATTGATACCATTCTGGGGTGTGTATGACTTTTTGATCACTTTTTATTTAATTTTTTTTAGAAAAAAAAAGCGACAAAAAACGGCAAATCGCCATTTGGACGCTTTTTTACGCCACACAATTCGCTGTATTGGAATTTTTTTTTTATATTTTAAAAGTACGGGCGTTTTCGGTCACGATGATACCCATGATGTCTATATTTATTGTTATTTAGGTATTTATTTTTTACTTATACGGAAAGGGGGGTGATTTGAACTTTTACATCTTTTTTATTTTTTATATATTTTTTAACTTTTTTTTTAAATTTTTTTTTACTATTAGAAAGCTCAAATATGGGCTTATATATTGTGGCTTTTTTTTTTTTCTTTATGAGCAATTCTGGGTTTTATAGACTCAGAAAGACATGAATTGCTCATTTCTTATCCTGGCCTGCCATCTAGTGGCCAGAATAAGAATTGCACTTTGAAAACTGTAATCCTCACCAGCGAGGATTACAGTTTTCATATGGTGTACAGACACCCCGATTGGCCACACGGGGTGTCTGTACACCACCCGGAAGCGAACGCTTCCGGGTTTTAGCCGCAACTAGATCTGGCATCTAGTCAACCCGGAAGACGCCGCCGATATAGTAGGTAGCGGCAAGTCTCTGCTGTTAGAAACAGCAGAGACTTGCCGGCCATGACGCCCGCCGCACCCGCGAGCGGGCGCCATGTGCCCGCATCGCCCCAGCGCCGTACATGTACGGCGCTGGGGGTGAAGGGGTTAAAAAATGTAAAAAAATATATAAAAAATATATAAAAGTTCAAATCACCCCCCTTTCCGTATAATTAAAAAATAAATACCTAAATAACAATAAATATAGACATCATGGGTATCACCGTGACCGAAAACGCCGTACTTTTAAAATATAAAAAAAAATTCCAATACGGCGAATTGTGTGGCGGAAAAAAGCGTCCACATAAATACCAAAAAGTTATAGGGGTCAATATATGACAACAAAAAAAAAAAAAAAAAAAAGAAAAAGGCCAACTTTATAATTATTTTATTACTATCAAAACGCAGGAAAAACTATACATATTAGGTATCGCCAGATTCGTACTGACCAGTAGAATGAAATTAACTGGTCAGTTTTAATGAACATCGAACGCCGTAAATAAAAGACCAGGAAAACTGTAGCGGAATTGTGCTTTTTTTGCAATTTCACCCGACTTGGAATTTTTTTCCCGCTTCCCACTACATCATATGCAATATTAAATGGTGGTGTTTGAAAGTACAACTTGTCCCGCAAAAAACAAGCCCTCATACAGCTATGTGAACAGAAAAATAAAAAAGTTATGGCAGTATGAAGGCAAGGAGCGAAAAACGAAAACGCAAAAACGAAAAAACCTCCGGGGGTGAAGGGGTTAATACACTCTGACCATGAGGGGTTTATCCCAGGTTGGCAAGCACCAGATAATGTATCGAAGGTACGTAATGTTATCCAGAGGGCCATTACAAAATCTCACTATTGGCCTTGGACATTGAAAAGACTTTTGATAGCTTCTCTTGGTCTTACCTTTACCAGGTTATAACAACTATGGGTATTTCAGGAACCTTTTTACGTTCTATACAAACTCTTTATACAACTCCCACCGCATTCCTTTATACAACTCCCACCGCATTCCTCAATTTGCCCACAAATTATCTGATTCCTATTCATATCAGTTGAGGCACATGTCAGGGTTGCCCCCCCCCCCCTCCTGCCCTTTTCTCTTTGGCTATTAAACCATTGGCTATAATGATCTGTACTAATCCAAATACAACAGGGGTAAGGATTGGTTCTTGCGAATACAAAGTAAGTCTTTTTACAGATGATATGCTCCTTACTATTACACACCCCTTAATAACATTAGGCTACTTTCACACTTGCGTTTGCAGGATCCGTTTGTGAGATCCATCACAGGCTCTCACAAACGGTCCTGAACTGATCAGTTTTGTCCTAATGCATTCTGAATGGAAAAGGATCCGTTCAGAATACATCAGTTTTGCTTCAGTTCAGTCTCCATTCCGTTTTGGAGGCGGACACTAAAACACTGCTTGCTGCGTTTTGGTGTCCGCATGAAGAAACTGATGCACATGATGCGTCATGACTCACAATGTAAGTCAATGGGGATGGATCCGTTTTGTCTGACACAATAGGAAACAGATCTGTCCTCCATTGACTTTCAATGGAGTTCATGACGGATCCGTCTTTGCTATGTAAAAGATAATACAAACGGATCCATTCAGAACGGATGCAGACGGTTGTATTATCATGACGGATCCGGACGGATCTCACAAATGGATCCTGCAAACGCAAGTGTGAAAGTAGCCTTAACTAATTTATTGAACCGTCTGTCCATATTTGGTTGTGTCTCTGGCCTACAGATAAATACTGCTAAATCGGAGATTTTACATTGTAACCCTCTCTTCAGTTTGAGAATCATGTTCAGCTGTTTTAAAAACCGGGATCATTATCTTTCTTATTTAGGGATTAATTTACCAAAAATTCTTGACACCCCTTTTAGATGGAATTACACCCACCTCATCCCTAAACTCTGCCAGGGTAGATGACCCCTCAGCAAAAATCTTATGTTACAACTATGGAGTAAAGTTCCATTTAAATAAAAATTACAAAGTCCAATCTCGGCAATGCTTCATGTATTTAGAAACACCCTCTGGTGGAAACATGCTAAGCTACACTATGTTGTTGACTTCTTGTTTAACTCTAAACCCATCTCCAGAGCATACTTTCTTTCTACTTTCTCACCTCCAACTTCTGAACTCTTTAGAGTTACCCCAGTCTTCCATTTTTTTATCCTCCCTGGTCTCTACAAACAGCTCAATAGAATTTACAATTTTTGAACAACTATGCAAATATAAAGCTTTAGAGAGGGCTATTCTCTTTCTTCTTTATTCCATTTTCAACTTGACGCTTTCTGATACCAAGTTGGCCTTTATGCATGGCTGGGAGGTAGATTTGGAAGAGACCCTCACATTGGAGCAGTGGCATGAATGCTTTACGACGATCAGTAAGGGAAGCTGACAGGTTACATTAATGGAGACCTCTTTAAAGATACTTCCTTAGATACGTTATTTATCCAATGGTTTCTCCTTTGTTTTTAGTGGTTGCCAAGAAACCGGTAACACCCTTCAGGTTAAGTGGACCTGTCCCATAGTGATACGGTCCTGGGCCAACATCAAAAGAGGATTATTTGAAATGTTTAGGAAGGATCTCCCCTTGTCGGCACCTGTATATATGCTAGGCCATTTAACACTGCTGCTGTACTGTTTTATTCATGTAACTCATGATGTAGTCTAGGTTCCTACTGATCTATATATGTTATGTTCTGTTACTTCATACTTCTTCAAACTATATTTGACATTGTTCAAAAATATTGAAGACCTATGTTCATTTATTATGTCATTATTTACATGCTTTTCTCCATCTGCTATTATACCAATAAATACTGTATGTTTTGAAACATAAATGTTACAAAATAAACACCAACAAAAATGTAATACTACTCATATAGTGTAGATATCTATTCCTTCATAAACCTGCACTCTTGACCAAGCATGCATGTTTATTTTGGTAGGAAAGAAAGGAATGAGGCACTGCTAAAGAAGTCACCCAGTGGACACTTGGATAAGTGTTAAAATATATTTTTCTAAGGTATGCATTACTGCTGGCACACATGAGTATATTCAGAAATGTCTCTCAAGCCCCTATGTAGTGCTGAGAGCATTTAAGGGGGGTCATTACTGCTGGCAGGTAGTTGTGAAATGTATTTTCACTTGGCAGGCACTAGATGTCCCTAGTAAACTGGTATGAAGTTAGCACAAGAAGCATTAACATTCATTGAATTCAGACTCAACTCAGATTTAATTTGTGTGCCTTCGTAGGCAGTGCTGAAACAATTGGAGCAGCAGGGAGTGCAACTGCGACCATGCCAATTGGGTAAGGGGGTCCATTGACTCTCTGTCCATAGGGTAAGGGGGTCCATTGACTCTCTGTCCATAGGGTAAAGGGGTCCATTGACTCTCTGTCCAGCTGTTTATTCAGGTAAGCAAAAGGCTGCTTTAGGTCTGTTGCTTACCAGAGGCTGGGAGCATGCAGTTTTCCTTGGACCTGGAAAGCAAAGAAAATGATGTGGACCAAGTCCAGACACACAGCATTCAATTAGGTGACTTTTTATTTTAATTTATGCAAATGCCGCCTCCATCATTGTCTGCATCCAGCTGCATTGTGGTCAGGTGCCGGCGTCTCCCTGTTCTCCGCCACAATCCGGAGCACTGATCTTGCAGGCACCGTCCTCCCCAGAACGGTTTTCTTCCAGCCCTTGGCGCAGCATGCCTTCCAGCCTGTTCCCTGTGGCACATTTGTTTCTGGGACTTGTAGGTCTAGCTTGCAATTTCCATTCTAGTTCATCCTAAAAGTGTGCAATGAGGTTGAGGTCAGGGCTGTGTGTGGGCCAGTCAAGTTCTACCAGACGATACTCACCCAAGCATACCTTTAAAGGCCTTGCTTTGTGCACTGGGAAATAATCATGTTGGAGGGGCTTTCCCAAACTGTTCCTACAAAGTTGATGCATACTATTGTTGATGCATACTATTGTCCAAAATGCCTGGGTATGTTAAAGCGTTAAGATATCTCTTTGCTGGAACTAGAGCATTATTCCTCTTTCACTAAACCTTACAGATGGCAAAATGCATTCAGGCAGGTAATGTTCTCCTGGCATTTACCAAATCCAGAGTTATCCATCATACTGCCAAACAGAGTCATCACTCCATAGTTTACACTGCTCCAGAGTTCATCTGATGCTTGGTATTTTGCTTGGTGATATAAGCCTTGCAGGCACCTGGCTTGGTCATCGAAACCCATGCTATGATACTCCTGGTGCACAGTCTTTATTAGAGACAGAGCAGCAAGGTAGGTAACAGGAAATAACATAGATGGCAGGCAGAACACGGTAATGAGGTAGTGATGACAATGGTTCCCAATCTTTGTCTGCACCAACTTTTATACCCCAGAGAAAAAAAGGAAAATCATTAGTATAATTCAAGTTTACCACAGTGTAACGCAGTCCATAGACATCATATTACATCGTTGATACCTTAAAGGGGTTATGTCACTTCAGTAAGTGGCATTTATCATGTAGAGGAAGTTAATACAAGGCACTTACTAATGTTTTGTGAATGTCCATATTGCCTCCTTTGCTGGCTGGATTTATTTTTCCATCATATTATACACTGCTTGTTTCCTTGGTTACAGACCACCCTGCAATCCATCAGTGGTGGTCGTGCTTGCATACTATGGGAAAAAGCATCAGCCTCTCTGCTGGCCCGGACCATGGGAGCACACATAGGCCGGTGCTTTTTCCTTTATTCTGCAAACATGACCACCACTGATGGATTGCAGGGTGGTCTGTAACCATGGAAACGAGAATTGTATAATGTGATGGAAAAATTAATCCAGCCAGCAAAGGAAGCAATATGGACAATCACAATACATTAGTAAGTGGCTTATATGAACTTTCTCTACATGATAAATGCCACTTACTGAAGCGAGACAATCCCTTTAATATTAATTTCTTTTACCATATTAGAACATTACCATGCATAAGAATAGGAACACCTCCTGTACCCTTCTCAGTTCTAGGTTGGGTAAAAGTCCTTGTTATCTGACATCAATATGCATAAGGAAACTTCCGACTCTTTATACTTCATGATAGTTTATTGGCCAAAAGTTTTTTGCCGAATATATTAGAATGAATATCTAATGTATTTTAAAGGGGTTATCCCATGACTAATGTTAAATATGAAAGTCAGACATCATATAACACATGACAATCTCTTTCTAACAAAGCTAGAACCAGCCCTGTACCTTACATGGTTCCAGAGAACTCCCCATTAGTTGCTCTACTAGATTTATATAGAGCTGACAGCTCGAGGGGAGTGTCTTTTCTGCTGCAGCTAAGGGGGCGTGTCCATGCTCTCCCTATCACAGCTCTGGAGGCAGCTGAAGGATGAAACTGAGCATGTGCGGCCTTCTCAGTGAGCAGGCCAAAGAAATAAAATATAAACAGCAGGTGGCGCTATACAGATATATTTTATTGAATAACTCGTTGTCTACGCTAAATTTTTTATGACATGCAATTACAAAAGTAATCAGATCCAGGTGCTGGTTTGAAAACCAAGCAAAACTAACAGAGACAAAAAGATAAAAAACATCCTGCATGATGTGATAGTACTGATTGCGGATGTCAGTGGCTATATAAATCAAAATAAAATCACAGAAAGAGATAATAGTGCACAAAAAATAGATGCAAACAATATATACGGTATAAACTAAGACCTCATTCTGATATGATAAAATCTGAGACTCTTAGCCAATATATTTTGATCAAAACACATCTGTGCCCACCTACCCAGCGTCACGGTGGTCTCAGGTCAGGCAGGTCCTACGCTAAACCTAACCATACCAGTGGGCATCTATATCTAGGAGCGTGGACGCCGCACATATAGGCGTGTTGCTCCTAGTAACCTCTACGTGCATACAGCAACCAATGAGAGGAGGAGCAAACACACCTATATGTACCACGCAATCAAGACGCTCAATTTGATAGGAGGAGCAAAAGTGCACAGGAATGCTACTCAAGATAAGCTAAGAGCGCATTCACACCTGAAGCTGTCACTCCCTCAGGTACATATTATAAACCAAGCAAAACTAACAGAGACAAAAAGATAAAAAACATCCTGCATGATGTGATAGTACTGATTGCGGATGTCAGTGGCTATATAAATCAAAATAAATCACAGAAAGAGATAATAGTGCACAAAAAATAGATGCAAACAATATATACGGTATAAACTAAGACCTCATTCTGATATGATAAAATCTGAGACTCTTAGCCAATATATTTTGATCCAAACACATCTGTACCCACCTACCCAGCGCCAAGGTGGTCTCAGGTCAGGCAGGTCCTACGCTAAACCTAACCATGCCAGTGGGCATCTATATCTAGGAGCGTGGACGCCGCACATATAGGCGTGTTGCTCCTAGTAACCTCTACGTGCATACAGCAACCAATGAGAGGAGGAGCAAACACACCTATATTTTTGTCTCTGTTAGTTTTGCTTGGTTTATAATATGTACCTGAGGGAGTGGCAGCTTCAGGTGTGAATGCGCTCTTAGCTTATCTTGAGTAGCATTCCTGTGCACTTTTGCTCCTCCTATCAAATTGAGCGTCTTGATTGCGTGGTACATATAGGTGTGTTTGCTCCTCCTCTCATTGGTTGCTGTATGCACATAGAGGTTACTAGGAGCAACACGCCTATATGTGCGGCGTCCACGCTCCTAGATATAGATGCCCACTGGCATGGTTAGGTTTAGCGTAGGACCTGCCTGACCTGAGACCACCGTGACGCTGGGTAGGTGGGCACAGATGTGTGATCAAAATATATTGGCTAAGAGTCTCAGATTTTATCATATCAGAATGAGGTCTTAGTTTATACCGTATATATTGTTTGCATCTATTTTTTGTGCACTATTATCTCTTTCTGTGATTTATTTTGCTGGTTTGAAAACTGTAGAATATTTTTCGTTGGACCACCCCTTTAACCTCTGAGCCATCCTCCTCTGATCTTTTTGGCATTAAAAGTGTCTGCCATAAACTAAAGAAGCTGACAAGTGTCCAATAATCACATATGTAGAAGAAGCTATCGAGTACATAAATATTTCACTAAGGGTGGGTTCACATCACGTTTTTGCCATCCGTTTAACATATATTCTGGAGGAAAAAAGGGATACAAAAGCGTAGCACACCGCGCTTTTCCATTTTGCAGCGTTTGGAAAAACATTAACATATATATGTTACATACATGTACATATATGTTAACATATATGTTTTTTTACAATGGAACTCTATGGTGACGGATGCCACTGTATGGTATCTGTCTGTGGCATCTGGTAACGTATACATTTTTTGTATCTGCGAAATGAATGGCAAAAGTGTGATCTGAACCCAGCCTAAGACTCCATGGCTAGCTAGTCCTAATCAGAAAACATGTTTTAATTAATAACCTGGGAATCTCTATTTTCTTAGCAAAAGTACATCAGAGTTATTCAGTAACCAAGCTATTTCTTCACTTTAACTCTCTGCTGAACTATGAGGTAGAAATATAAGATAGAAATTCACAATGTCCAACATGTCACAACATGGTGGACCCACAGGTAGTATCCTACTCTGATGTTAATGCCAGAGGAGGTTTGGTGCTCAGCAGGGACTGAGTCGGCAGAGCATTGCCACCTTTCATGTATTATGCACCTCAGCACTCGTGACCCTGCTATGTAACTTTACGTGATCTTCTACTTTGCTGTTGAGTTGCTGTGGTTCCTAAATTATAACTCTGGCTGATTTACTAATGCGTCTGTGCCAAAAATCTGTCTGAAAAGTGGTGCAATTTGGCTCATATAGGGGTTCTAGACACTTTTTTTTCCAACATGTGCATCATGGGGATGGGGCTTAGCGGAAAGGGATAGTGCTTCACATGAAAGGCGTGGGCATAATAGGCACCATTTTGCAAAAAAAAAACAGTGTGCACAATTCTGGTATGAAAACATGTCCCAAAGTAAGCCAATCAATAGTTGGTACAAAGTCAGAGAAAAGTGTCTGTCCCTGCACCACATTTATCATCCAGCCTGAGCCCCTGTGAAAAACCGGATCTAGACAGCCTGGCTAAGCTTACAACATTTTTAGGATTAGTAAATTTGGGCCACTGTGTTATGACTAGTGCATGGCCTGGATGTGTGGTGCATGAGAAGAATTCACTTTCCCGTTTTTTGAAAGCCTTTGTCATGCACCTACCTGTAGTATTTATGTAAGGAGTACATACCAAAGTCTTACCTTAGCTCTCCTTTAACCAAGACAATGATTCAGTTCTATTCTATTGTTGTATCTGTCTCTGATAGCTTCCTAAGGCTACTTTCACAATGGCGGTAGCCTTTTCTGGCAGGCTGTTCCGGCAGGGGAACAGCCTGCCGGATTCGTGCTACCGCAAGTCCACCGGGGTGGTGAAGTCCCCTCTGGCCCTATTCACTATAATGGGGGCGGACCAGAGGTCCAGCCGCAGCATGGCAAACATGCCGAAAGTCGGCCTGACAAAAACCGCAGCATGGTGTTTATTCCGGCTGCCTCTCGGCATGTTTGTCCCCCACAGGAACAGCCTGCAAGAAAAGGCTACCGCCAGTGTTAAAGTAGCCTAAGGCTACTACATTTAAGCATCTCACATTACCTTAACCCCTTTACGTAATCGGGTCTTTATAGATGGCGCCCGCTCCCGATTCATACAGCAGTCTCCCGCGGCTGATGTCCGCGACTGGCAGTAATGCCGATTGCGAACATTTAACCCCTCGGATGCTGTGGTCAATCCTGACCACGGTACCCGAGCGCGGCAAACACCAGAAGCGCACGCTTCCGGTGTTGCTCCGGCTCCCCCATGTGGCGATCAGAGGAGCCAGAGCGTGCCTGCAGCAGCCTCTGTCATAGTGAATGACAGGAGACTGCTGCATAGACTTTCCTATGGAGCCCTTCTGTGTAATAGGGCTCCATAGGAAAGTAGTAAAATCACCATAGATGCAGTCTATGACATAAGCAATCAAATGATTGCTTGTTATAGTTCCCTATGGGAACTATAAAAAAGTGTAAAAAAAAATCAAATGAATAAAGTTTTTAAAAAATAATAATAAATAAAAAAACTTAAATATTCAAATCACCCCCCCCCCCTTTCCCCAAAATAAAAATAAAAGTATTAAAAAAAATAAAAAAAATACACATCATGGGCCCATATTATAAAAATATAAAAATGTCTTCCCATACGGAAAACAGCGAAATGGAAAAAAGCGTTAAAATGGACGATTTGACGTTTTTGTCACTTTTTTTCTAAAAAATTAAATAAAAAGCAATCAAAAAGTCATAAACACCCAGAATGGTATTAATGAAAAGTTCACATCGCCTTGCAAAAAATGAGCCCCCATACAGCTCCGTACACATAAATGCCAAAAAGTTATAGGTGTCAAAATATGACAAAAAAAATCCTGACTTTATAATTATTTTCAAAACACAAGAAAAACTATACATATTAGATATCGCCGGATTCGTACAGACCTGTAGAATGAAAATAACTGGTCAGTTTTAATGAACATCGAACGCCGTAAATAAAAAAAACCCGTAAAACTGTGGCGGAATTGCGGTTTATTTGCACCCGATTTGGAATTTTTATCCCGCTTGCAACTACATCATATGCAATCTTAAATCGTGGCGTTGGAAAGTACAACTTGTCCCGCAAAAAACAAGCCCTCTATGTGAACAGAAAAATAGAAAAGTTATGGCTGTGTGAAGGCATGTATAAATGTCACATTACAGCAAAGCTTCCATGTTCCAGTTTAAGGAGGACTTTTCACACTTTTTTTTTTTTAAACTAAGTACCTTTACAAGCAGGGTACGCTCCGCTGATGCTGCCATAACTTTTCAAATGCCCCGCTGTACCCCCATTCTGTTTTTGCGCCCTGTATGCTAATAGATAGCATCGATACAGGGAGGAGGAGACACACAGCCAGGGAGAAAAAAAAGCCCACCATCTCCCTGGCTGTGACGTGGTCTGCTCCGATTGGACCGCACCACAGCCACGGAGAAGGAGACACCCACTGAGAAACGCTGGCATCTCCTCCTCCCTGTACCGATGCTATCTATTAGCATACAGGATGTGAAAACAGAACGGGGCACAGCCAGACAGCCGAGGGGGGGTGAAAAAAATTAAAAAAAGTTATAGCAGCATCAGTGGAGCATACCGCGCTTGTAAAGGTACTTAGTTTAACAAAAAAAAAATGGTGAAAGGTCCTCTTTAAGGGGCCGCTCACACATCGTTTTTGTTTCTGCTAAATTTTGTAGCGGACAGCCACTCCAAAATCCCGCTATAAGCCACAGCAAAAGAGTGAACATACCTACATACATACTAATACAGTAGTAGTTCAGCTAGGTGATATTGTCACAACACAACAGGGTCAAGCAGTAACCTGCAGGAGCAGTTTTCTTAGTAAGGTTAAAGCTGATTTCCAACCCTCTTACAAGCAATGTTACACAAACATAGACCATCACTATAAATAAATGGAAATGAGTACACTGCTTTGCTTGGGCTCAAAATTATTATTCCCATTTCTAATAAAAACATTTTAACAGTTCCTTCTTCTCAGTGAAATCCATAAGAGAGCTCCTCTGACCCTAGATCTGTAGCCCTCATCTTTTCTTTCCTTAGGCCTCACACGTCCATGATGACATCCATGACAAGATGGTCAGTGGTTCATCCATGAAGAATCCGTATTTGGTCCATGTGCCTTCTGTTCCACCTTCATGGCTAGGCTGTAAATTGGTTTCCAGAACATCTAGAAACAATCCATGAAAAACATAACACAGAAATCATCAAAACCATAGACTATAATGTGCATGAAGGATGTGTAAAACAAGGTAAAAAAGCATGCTTCTGGAACCACAGTCCATGGAAAACAACTGATGAATACCACTGAATACATACATTAATGCGCAGTCCGTGGAAACCACGAACAGTGTAATTCACTGATGTGTGAATGAGGCCAAACAGATCATAAACACTCATTTAACCTGTAGAAGACAATCTCTTGGAAATATTTAATAAAGACCAATTAGAAACTGACTTTTAACCTAAGATAAGTAGACCACAATAATAATAATGATAACAAAAAATGCCATATTTTGGTAGAGATATAGATTGGACAGTGGAATTTTAACTGGCTGATCCTTTTGCCCTCTGAGACAAAGACTTCTCCTACAGTTGTCTGGCAGAGGCTGTTTCCCCTTCTCCTGTTCAGGACACACTACTCTTTCAAAATGCTGTATCTCTTGAATTTTGGATAAGGGTCTTAGGAAAGTGAGATCTAGGCCTCTTCATAACTTTGGCAGATCTACCACCAGTTCTAAATGTAAGACAGCTTCCTTGAGTAGAAAATGATAAATGAGACGGACCTGCTTGCCCTTCCATGCCCATGCCAAGAACACTTTTTTAGACCTGGCGTGAGCAGGGAGAAGTCTAATATAGGCGTATTTTGGCTACATATATGACCCCCTAAATACTCTGAAATATCGGAGTAAATTAATAAAGTTAGTTTTGAATTCATACAAATTGCAGCTTGACTCTGACAATTAGGTGCATGTACTGTTTAGTGGAATACTCCACTAAAACCAGATCTATCAGACAAATTAATTGCTTTATCTGCAATGTTTTTGTCCTTCCACACTTCATAAATGTGGTGCACACTTGCAATAGCTTAAGCCACATCTCTAAATGAAAAATGGAGGTCCCATATTCCCCCGTTTGAATGGAGTGGTGGTTGAACATATCTGCTAATGCTCCATTCAACTCTATGAGACTGCGGAGGAAATCTGAGCACTTGTCTATCTCAGGTAGTCTCATAAAGTCAAATGGAGTAGCAGACATGCGACCTCTGCTTTATTTAAAGGGGTTGTCCGGGTTCAGAGCTGAACCCGGACATACCCAGGTTCTCACTCCGGCAGCCCTCCTGAACAGGGCATCGGAGCATCTCATGCTCCGATGCCCTCCCTTGCCCTGCGCTGGATCGCGCAGGGCAAGGCTCTTTTGTTTGTAAACATTCACTGCCGGGCGGAGGCTTCCGCCCGGCAGTGAGTTCGGTGACGTCACCGGCCATAATGGGCCGGCTTTAGCGCTGCCCTAGCCGTTTGAATGGCTAGGGCAGCGCTAAAGCCCGCCCATCAGCGCCGATCATGTCACCGGGCTCATTGCCGGGCGGAAGCCTCCGCCTGGCAGAGCCCGGTACGTCACCGGAACTGGGCTAAATTCCTTTGCCCTGTGCTAATTAGCGCAGGGCAAAGGAGGGCATCGGAGCATAGGATGCTCCGATGCCCTGTTCAGGCGGGCTGCCTGGGTGAATTGAAAGGTATGTCCGGGTTCAGCTCTGAACCTGGACAACCCCTTTAAACGGGGGAACATAAGACGCCTATTCTTGTGATCACCAGGAATCACTGTGGTTGGAACCCCACCGCTCAGACATTTTTCCATAGACTTACTGCAGACTTATTGATTAATGCATTAAACGTATACAAATTCTTTTTTACAGTACATCATGTATGTTAGACAAACCTTGAAATGTCTTTTTGAACCGTAATTACTCGCTGTGTAAAAATGCAATTTATTCTCTATTTAGTGACGCTTGTATGACTATCCCATAAAAGCTCTGCCATAAACTTTGGTAAACATTAACTATTACTATTTCAATCAGCCACTGACCTATGGAATTAGAGATAGCAATCATTACTCAGTGCATGTACTGTACTAAAGGATGACAAAAGAAGTCAAGATTTCTAAGGGCCCTTTTACACTGGCCGAGGATCAGAACAATTATCTGGGATGAGTAGAAAGGCTCATTCCTGATAATTGCCCTGCATAAAGGTGCCGCAGATTGGGTGATCACATCTTTCACGCGGCCTCTAAAATCATTGTTTGTGGGCAACAAATCTCCATGTGTAAACAGGGATGTACTGCCCGCTAACAGTGAATCTGTATGGGGATGAAAGATTACAATAAATGCATGGACTGTAAATGCAGATCTACTGCCGCTCTGTGATCAGGCATTGCCCTGTGTTACGAGCAGTGGGTGAGACCCACTGCTTAACCAGAGAGTGTGGATTCTCTGTGTCAAGTTGAGGTTAGAACCTCAGTTAGCGTGAACTGAGTCCAATAGCAGACACGATGGTGAGAAGTGGCATTGCAGAGAAGACTGGAGTAAAGGCAGCAGATGATGATGATGATAATGATAATTGTCAGAGGCAGAAGATGAAGCATGGTCAGAGACAAGCCAGAGGTCAGAAGCCGGTATCAGATACCGTAGTAGCGTGGTACAGAGGATCAGACAGGCTCAGGGTCAGGCAAGTCCAGTAGTCAATGCAGGCGGCAGGCAAACAGAATGGTCAAACAGGCTGGGTCAAACACAGAAGATCAGAACAGAACACCTTTGCTATTACTGTTGGTAACTCAACTCTCAGGCAGCTTCCTAGGAGAGGAAGCTGCTATTTAACCTTATGACCCCGCCCAGGGGCTGTGCTGGGAGACAGGAAGCATGCTCCCCCAGAAGTATAAATGACAGGAAGTGGTGGACGAACGCGGCCCTATGGGACGTCAGCATGGGATGGAGCATGGAGGCAGCGTGGCCGGAGGAAGCATTTGGCAGGCACGCGCCTGCCCCATCTGAACAAATGAGTGAGCTCTCCATCGGCCAGTTCTTAACATGGCATCTGGCCGACACCCATATGATACAAAAAGAGGTAGTGGTAGTAAGACAAATGTTACCCCGATGATGTCTTCAATTGAGCTAGGCTTTTTGTTACATAGCTAGAAGTTTTCTAGTCTCTGCTGTTTGGAACAGCGGACACCCGCCGGCCAAGATGTCTGCTGTATAGGTGAACAGGTGCCATGTTTGCCCATTGCTCCAGTACCGTACATGGTAGAGAACGAGTTAAAGATGTTTTCCAGAGGGATTTTAAGGGGAAAAAAGTATGGATTCAAAATAGAAAATAATCAACAGCCACCTTACTGATGCCCCACTGCTCCAGTTCTGGTACCTGTTGCTTTGTACTTCTTGGTCTTGGCTAGTCACACAGGAAATGACTGGAAGTGCCCACTCAACCAATCATGGACAGCAGCAGTGACCTGGCTGATCAGGTATTTCCAGTCATTTCCTGTGTACTGGGACCAGATTACGACTGAAGCAGCATCAGAATAGCAGTGGATCAGTGAGGTGGGTGAGGTTTAGTTTTGATTTTTAACCCATTCTGACCCTTTTTACCTCCCCCCCTTTCCCCAGAAAACCCCTTCAACATCCCGAATGTCAAATCAGATTGAAGCAGGGTGGGTGTATTACGGCATCACTAAGCATTTCTGGTATTCATGAGCCAAGTAAAGCGAAAACTCTTCTGCTATCTGAATGGGAGACCATATTGCTTGTCATGCAGGTTGTCAAACAGTAATAACTAAGAAACAGTTTGGCACAATATGTAATAACGTGAAGAAGATGACAGCTGAAGGGTGCATTACTTGCCATCCACAACTCATTCTGAGAGCTCTGGGAAAACAATAAATCTTGCAGGCGAGTCATTTGCAGTGTCAAAAGAAAAATAACTAATTGCTATATAATTAGAATTAGCTCTATGCAGAAGTGCATTGTGCCGTCTCAGTGTATCTCCTGTGACTGATCCATGTTATCCAACTTGGAAACACAGTGTCATTTAGCTAATATTCAACAATGGTAAAGACATGAAAGGCTTTATGAATTTGGATGTCTGCCTTGTATAAACACTTTTTAAGCTTATATGGTTACATCACCTTGCTAATGTTAATACTTGCGCCAATATTACATCAAAATAGATAATTAGAATCATAAAAACAGTCTTTGTTAAAGCCAGCTTTTATAGGGAAGAGTCAAGGCCAACTGGAAAGAGTCCAAGATCTTACAAGTCCTCGGACTCATTAAACTCATACTAAAAGATGAACTGCTGACGATAGAAGTGATTATTAGGACTTTCCCAGAATCCTGACTTCTCCCTCTGTGGTGTGACAGCTCTCAGTTGCCTAATTTAGGAATCATTTCACTGAACCTAATGCACCCTGGCACAAAGCCTGTATGGGTCTGGAGCCATGCAGCCTCTGTACACTGCGGTACAGACCTTATTGGACTTCATGTCTACAGAGAGAGTCCCTCGTAGAAGCTTTGTTTCTGTACAGAATCAGACAGAAAAAAATCAGTCTGAAATCAAGAGGCATCTGGAGGCCTCATGCATCTCTATGAAATGCCTATTGGGGCCCCGTACAGCTTAATTTTAGTTTAATTTGGACTTGTGCATGAGCCCTCACAGTTCAGAAGATTTATGTATACTATGTGTATACTATGAAATTATATTGAAATGTAAATCATTTGCAAGGTCACTGATGAGGACCCATCATGCATCATTTGTTATGCTACTGCAAATTACATAGGGTTATCTACACATTAAAAGAGTTTCCAGGGCCTTAAATGTTGATTACCTATCCTTAGATATTGACGACAGATCATCAATATCTGATCAACTAGGGGGGGGTCCGAATCCCGACAATCCTGCCAATCAGCTGTTGAAAAGGGCTGCAATGTTTGGGTTAGTGCTACGGCCTCTTCCTCAGCCTGTATCGTTAGGTCCCTTGTTCATGTAGCCTTTCTACAGCTCAGTCTGGGATTGATCTGCATCGCCAAGCAAAGACCCTTTACAATGCATGGCGCTGTACTCCATATACTATAAAAAGGCCGCAGTAGTCGTCTGAATCTTGTGGCCCTTTCAAACAGGTGACTGGCAGGTTTGTTGAGAGTCAGCCCCGTATCAATCTGAAATTGATCATCAATATTTAAGTCCTGGAAAACCCTCAAAGAAAAATTCTGGTGGGTTGACAAAATGTGCCTTGCTGGTCTTTACTTCCCCCCACCTCTTAAGGTCCCTGGAGACAAGCCAACTCAGCAGGAAATTATGGGGAAAGAACCATTCGTTTTTGATAATTTCCTGCTCGTCAAAGGCGGTGAGAACTACATTTACATGCAGCAATCTTATACTCTTTATAGGGATGAATCATTGTAGCTGCAATCACTCATCCCCATACAGAATCATTGCTTCTGGGCAGTGGATTGTTCTTTACATAGCAAGATCTGCTGCCCAGGAACAATGCTTTAGGTGTCTGGATCAAGAATGCTTTCACTCGATGAATTAGCTTGTTTATCAGTCACTGGTGGCATCTTCACACAGGGCAATTACCAACAAGGAGAGTTCCTAAGAATTCTCCTTCCTGATAATTGCCACAATCACCGACCAGTGAAGAGAGCCTTTAAAAATGCAGTGGGTGGAAATGTGGTGGTGCCTCAGCATTAGGGCCCATTCACACAACCTTGTGAATGGGTCCGCATCTATTCTGCAATATTGCAGAATAGATGCTGTCCCATTCACTTCTATTAGAGCGGGAAGCCGCGGCTCCTTAATAAATTATAGAACATGTCCTATTCTTGTCCGCAACAGCACCTGCAAGTGCCGTGATTTTTCACAAACCACTGATTCATACAGAATCTGGCAGAAAAAAAATCAGTTTCAATGAGGCACTCATGTTCATATGTTCAGCCATATATAAGAAGTCCCGTTGTATCGGTCAGTGGTTTCCTGTACCTTCTGGCTTAGGATACTTTGATTGGTGTGCATTGGAAGGAACTTTTGCAACGGCCAATTTTTGGGGATGAACAGTAGCACAAACGATCATTCATAACTCATGATGGTTAACATGCCTATTAGTTTCCATTACTATTGGCAGCGCATTCCCTGTTTACAAGAGGAAATGTGCGGCTGACAAATGACCATTTTTACAGCTGCAAAAAAAGATGTGATCAACCAACAAACCGATAACATTTTATACTGGGCAATAATTGGGAATTGCTTTGTTCCATATGAAATTTGGAAATGTGGGCTTTGTGCTGCATAACCAACTTCTTAACCAACACTAACCTTGACTGATGTCTGACCTTGCTGTTGTCACTGTTCCTTTTCTATTGTTTGTTGAGTAAACACTTCTTGCCTCAACCTTCTGCTTTGTCTGACTGCTCCTGTTCCCCCAAGCCGTTCTTCTGTCACCTGCTATCACTGTGTTTTATTTGAAAAAAAAAAAAAGATTCCCTATGGTGGAGGCTAAAGGCCCCCATAAACATTAGTGTATTGTTGGCCGAACCATCCGAGAACAGCACATTAAGCCAACACTCTAGTCTGTATGGGGAGCCCCTGACATCCCATGATGTCATGGGAGAAATGAATATTTTCACCCAAACCTTTTGTTCTCCCGGGAGGTAAGCCATCGCCAGATGTACATGTACACGTTCAGTCGAGCTGAATGTGCATGTGTATGGAGGAGTTGTTAGTGAGTTAGGAGAGACAGCTGTTGGCCAAACGATCATTATGCCCAGTGTAAAGGGGTTGTGTCAGAATGGGTGGGTTTCTGCCGGACCTGCAAAGGGAAGATGGCTTACCTGCTTCCTAGTGCCAGCTCCCCCCTCTTTCTCCAGCAGGCCTGGCCTCCTCTGCTGGGCTCCACTGATGGTTTGAGATGGCCGCAGCCAATTACAGGGATCAGCAGTGTCCGTCTCCCCTTGCATCATGTGACCATTTGTCATGATACAAGGGGAGCCAGACACCACTGCAGCATATGATTGGCTGCAGCAATGTCAAACCGGATGTTGACATTGATGGAGTGCAGCAGAGGAGCCTAGTCCTTCAGAAGAGGAGCAGGGAACTGGCACCGGGAAGCAGGTAACTCATCTTCCCTTTGCAGGTCCGGGAAAATGGGAGGTTTGCCAAAAACTCCTCCATTTTTGAACAACCCCTTTAAAGGGTTTCTGTCACCAGTTTTTTCGGTATGAATCAGGCTGACATTAGAGATGTGCTAATGTCACCTGATTCCAAATCTATATCTGTTTTATTTACTGGTGCCCCCATTTTTATATAAAATGAACTTTTATTTTATGCTAATAAGGCCTCTAGGTGCAAGGGGCGTTACCCCTGCTCCTAGAGGCTCTGTTGGTTGACAGGACCAGGCAGAGAAGAAACACTCCATTCACCATAGCTTGCAAGGACCTTCAATGAGGTCATGACCATGTGATTAGTCACATGGTTTAGGAGCAGACAGGCTGTTTGTGTGATCCTAACCATGTGACTGATCACATGGTCATCTCTAATGTCAGCCTGATTCATACTGAAAAAACTGGACAGAAACCCTTTAAGGTTGAAGAATGGATTATCACACAAAACTGGTACAGATTTTCTGTGCTAGATCCTGTGACTGAGGGCAGTATGGTGCAAGTGAATAAAGTTTTACAAAGTCTCCTTCAAACTATGGGAAAAAATTGTTCTCTGCAACTATTCTGTGGTAGGCTGGTCATACATATTAGATCTCAAACGCCCATGCACCCTTGCATATATTTTCAATCGGGAGTAAGTCACTGTTAAGGTGATCTGGTAGTGGCTCATGTCCACTGAGAACAAAAAGATTGTATTGAAATTCATATGCCAACCCCTCTTTTCTCCCAACATGTGCTATTGACGGAGGGTCAGTACACATCCATACACTTTATGTAGTCAGCCGGTCTAGCCGAAACTGTCCAACATTTATTTAGGATATATAGCCACCTTTACACCCCAGTCTAAAGCAAATGCTAAATTGAAGTGCAACCCAGAGATCACCCCCAGGTTCGTGACAAGATAAGGTAGAGTAGAAGTGTGCTTTTGATCCAAATGCAAAAAGTTTAACGCTGCATTAAAGGGTTTTTTTTTCAAAGAGTGGAAGCTAAGTTTGATGGGCCCAAGCACAGAGTAAAAAAAAAAAAAAACCCTTCAAACTCTTCCAGGTCTAGCGCCAAACTCTGCAGCTTCCTTTCTCTGCTGGACCAGAAGTGCAATGTCCCATGGTACATGTGCGATGTCTTTGTGGTACATGTGGTCCGCTGCGGACATCCTCCATTGTATGCATTTTTGGAGGGGATTGCTGTTAGCAATGAATCACATGTGGAGTATTTGCTCCCCTGGTTAGAAATACGCAACCGCATATGGAGTTTTGAGCATTTTTCTGCCATTTAAGACCACTTTTTTTTTCCCGGGAGTTTGTTTGTACATTTACACCTGGAGGTGTGGCAACTCCAGGTTTGAATGTGCCCTGATTCTGATCTATGGGTAACATTCAGGTGCACCTGGGCAGCCTGCTTCACATTTGTCAGTGATAGGTGGGACTCACAGCCTCCTCCCATTGTATGTGTGATTTCAAGCTGGAGGTCACTAGGAGTTGGTTGCTGTGCGTCGGACTTTATGCCCCTATCTTTAATTGCCCATACGGCATAGGTAGGTTAGCGTTAGGTCCCGTGCCACTTTGAGATACCTTGACGGGTGCTCGGGCTCCGGTATGTTCTTGATATAAGAATATATTGGTGAAAGTCTCATTTTAATATCAGTGAGAGGGTTTAGCCATACATTATCAATTGCATTTACCATTGTAGTGCACCATTTTCTGAGAATTGTTGTTTTATATCCCAAGATGGCTGGACTATCGTACAAAACAAGCACTTCTACCTTTTGTGTCACCCCTATCTCCTCCAAGATTGTAAGCTCTTGCGAGCAGGGCCCTCATTCCTCTTGTTGTAGTAATTGACTTGTCTGTTGCTATGTTATCTATGACTGTTTGTACATGAACCCCTGAACTGTAAAGCGCTGCGGAATATGTTGGCACTATATAAATAACGATTATTATTATTATATAGCTTGTCACATCCGCACATTTGGTTATCTTGTGTAGGATGGTTTTGTGGTACATGTGGTCCGCTGCAGGCATCGTCCATTGTATGCATTTTTGCTGGGGATTGCTTTTAGCAACAGATCACATGTGCAGGATTTGCTCCCCCGGTTAGAAATGCGCAACAGTATTTTGGGTTGTGAGCATTTTCTGCCATTTAAGACCACATTTTTTCCGCGAGTTTGTTGTCCATCACCGATGGGGGCCAATCAATTGCCTCAGTGGTCGCGTTCCATTCCTCATGCATCACGATTGAGGCCATGGATTAGCGGGCAGCAGTGAGATGCATGTTGACCAGACATCCAGTAGAAAATAGAAGTAGCAAAGATGGGAGATCAACTTTTGACCAGGAATAGTTTGAACGAGCTTTTGTTTTTAATTTTATACTGTGCCCTGCCCCATGGAAATTACTTTCCACTCTCCCCCACAACCGCCTGACAATAAATATATCTCCAACATGGGAGAAGTTTTGTCAGTAGGCAAAAATCTAAGACAAATTTCTGCAGTATACAAAAATGACAATAAAATCTTTCCAAGTATTAACTTTTCAATGCCGTCACCATTTTAAATACCGGAATTTTTTTTTTCTATGGACTAAGCAGACATTATGGAACCAAGAATTTGGAACATGAGAAGAGTTTAGATGAGTAAGAGATTTGTTTTTTGGAAAAAAAATTTGGCTGGACACTCTCTTACTTACTGAAATTCTTTTGATGTCAGCATGACTTTGGCAGAAGTAGAGAAGGTTTCAGCACCTCGGAATGGGAGCAGTTTGCCAGTATCTGACTCCTTCTGTCCATGCAAACTTTAAACTTAAAGGGTTGCCTCACTTCACCAGATAACATTTATCATGTAGAGGAAGTTAATACAAGCCACTTACTAATGTATTGTGATTGTCCATATTGTCTCCTTTGCCAACTGGATTAATTTTTCTCCATCACATTATACACTGCTTGTTTCCATGGTTACCCTGCAATTTATCAGTGGTGGCCATTTTTGCACACTATAGGAAAAAGCATCGGTCTATGCGCACTTCCACTGTCCTGCCCACCAGAGTGGTTGGTGCTTTTTCCTATAGCAGTGGTGGCGAATCTATCGCACGGGTGCCGAAGGTGGCACTCAGAGCCCTCTCTGTGGGCACCTGCACCCTGGATAAAGTCTATCTCATACCAATATGCCTTAGACCTCTCCTGCCATTCATCAGCGCAGGGCGCACTATGAACAACACAGGAAGGCACTGAATGTAGACAGGCTAATATAGCTAAGTGATAAAGTACACGGAAGATATAATACATTGGACTGTAGTATTCAGGTTAAATTGCATTTGCACTTTGCAATAAACAAGTGGGTTTTGGGTTGCATTTTGGACACTCGATCTCTAAAAGGTTCGTCATCACTGTCCTATAGTGTGAAAGCTCAAGGGTGGTCGTAACCATGGAAACAAGACGTGTATAATACAATGGAAAAATGAATTAAGCCAGCAAAGGAAGCAATATGGAAAATCACAATACATTAGTAAGTGCCTTGTATTAACTTTCTCTACATGATAAATGCCACTTGCTGAAGTGAGACAGCCCCTTTAAGACACTTATGCACCCCTCAGCTCAGAACTGCATAGCAGAGAAATTGCTAATTGTGGAATTGTATCAAGAGGCACAGATTGCTGCATCTTAAAGGAAAGTGAGAATTGGGAAACCTTGCTCTAGCTCAGCCAGATCATTGGGAAAAAAACTGTCTTTTAGGAGTGTATACCTTCATCTTGTTTGGACGTGTTCTGCAATTTGCTGCCAAGTAAAGAAAACTATGAGTTACTTGTTTGACTTCATCTAAGTCTCCTGCCTATCAATTCGCACGCTAACACCAAGGGCACCCCACCTTCCACCAGCCAGGAGACACAAGGTGTTCCCCCGGGGTGACTACTACTTTCATAATCCAAAAAGTGAATCATTTGTCACTGAACCAGTCCTAGGAGTGAAGGAAGTTTGGTGGAGAGAAGCCCAGCCACAGTAACTACCACTCCCATCCTCTCCACGGTCCCCCTCGCTTGGTGTTCATGTAGAAAGGCATTTTAGACATCAATATATATGAAAGGATTCTTTACATTTAGACTAGTACAACTATAAAAAGGCCAACCCCAAGCGGCACAGTACTACCCAGCAGGCTCAATGCTTATCTAACAACAAATGGCATTGAGGGTTACAATTTATGTGCCCATCAGCTAAAGGAATATCACCAATCTTTCAGATCACTATTACCTATACAACTGTGATTGGCGCAAATTAGAGAAATTTGGAATGTCTAGTTTTAAAGGAATCCTTTGCGCTAGCTTGTCAAGGGGACATGGCTTAAAGAGAAAAAGAATCCAAAAATGACACATTTTGTGCCCAAACTGTCGCAAACTAAGCCTACCAATAATTAGTATAACTTCAGACAAAGGTGTCTGGTCATACTTCAAATTTATAATCCAGCATCAGCCACTGTGATAAATGTGTTGTATGTTTAGACAGTCTAAGCTTACACCCCCTACAGGATTAGGAAATCTGCCCCATACATTTATTTATTGATTTTATGTCTCCTATATAAAGTCCCAGTAGATATAGAACATTTCAAAAATCCGTAAAGGGGTTATGCCATGATTAATGTAAAAAATGAAAATCAGACATCATATAGTCCATCATCAACAACAAAATCACGAGTACTACATACTTCCTTAAAAATTTTACACTGTATTAATCATGATAAAAATAGATAATTATTAGAGATGAGCGAACGTGCTTGTAACGAGCACTGTACCACTCGGCTCCCCTGCGCTCGCATGGGCGCAGGCAGCCGCTTCCGTCGGGTGAGCAGGACGGAAGCGGCTGCCTGCGCCCATGCGAGCGCAGGGGAGCCGAGCGGTACAGTGCTCGTTACGAGCACGTTCGCTCATCTCTAATAATTATCAAAACATCATAGTAGGGAATCCAATAATAACGCCAAGAAAATTACTCCATCAATAATAATGTAAATAACAATATAGCAGGACAGGAATACATCTCTTTATAGTATCAATTAACGCAAGTAAGGACAGTCAGTCATATGGAGTAAGTAATAGCACTATACATAAAAAGTGTATCTATGTGACACGTGACTAAACCACACTGACTGGCACAACTGCTAGTACAAAATAACATACCAGGATAAAACATTTGTACTGAATATGTAATATAGGGCTAAGGTTATATAAGATAAGGTGCTAAATAACCTACCTACTCCAGAAGAAGCAAATACGCAAAACGTGATGGCAGCTGAAAGATGGACCTGCTTATTCAGCTCGGCAACAGGGCATATACATTACTATAAAACTGAACACCAGGGGCACCATTATATTAAAGGGGTTATCCCATGTCTAATGTAAAAAATGAAAATTAGACATCATATAGTACGACAATCTCTTTCTAACAAAGCTAGAACCAGCCCTGTACTCACATGGATCCAGAGATCGCCCCATTCATTGCTTTGCTAGATTTATATCAAGCTGACAGCTCAATGGGAGTGTCTTTTCTGCTGCAACTAAGGGGGCGTGTCTCAGCTCTCCCTATCACAGCTCAGAAGGCAGTTGAAGTATGAAACTGAGCATGTGCGGCCTTCTCAGTGAGCAGGTCAAAGAAATAAGAAAAAGAATAGCAGGTGGCGCTATATGGATACATTTATTGAATAACTCAGTGGCTATGCTAAATTTTTAATTACATGCAATTACAAAAGTGTTCAGATCCAGGTGCTAACCCCTTTAAAGAAAACATCCCACAAATGGAACATTTACATAAAGAAAGTAAACTATAAAAGTTTTTAATGCTGAATTATATAAAAATAGAATTTAATGTTGGGGCAGTCCTTTAAAGGGGTTCTCCGGGAATTAAGAAATTGAAAATACTTAAATATTACTTTATTATAAATATATTCCCAAATTCCTTTCATTAATTATAATGACTCGTTTTGTCTAGGGGCAACCATTAGGAGAAACAAAATGGCCGCAATCCTATTAGTACACACAGAACCTGTCCTAATCACACAGTAGGACAAGTTACTTCACTACACTGAGCTAAAGAGATGTCTCATCCTCCTCTCTGCTTGTTAGGGATTATGATCCTGAATACAGATAATATGATCTTTAGCTAAATCTCTGTAGGTATGGAGTTCATGAGGAGATGTGGCTCTTGTATGCCGTGTCCATTACCACAGTCTGTCCTTTCCATCCTCTCTGTACTTCATGTCTCCTCATGAACTCCATTCCCACAAAGATTCAGCTAAATATCATATTAAACTGTATTCAGACAATCAGAACAGAGAGGAGGATGAGGCAGCCCTATAGCGCAGTGTGAAGTAACTTGTCCCCCTGTGTGATTAGGACAGGTTCTGTTTGTACTAATAAGACGGCGGCCATTATATTTCTCCTAATCCTTGCTCCCTAGACAAAACAAGCCATTATAACTAATGAAAGATATTTGGGAATATATTTATTATGAAGTAATATTTACGTATTTTCATTTTCTTAATTCCCGGAGAACCCCTTTAATTATGAATTCCCACTGCATGCCATGTATTTGTTTTCTGCTATGGGACAGTGTTTGGCTGATAAGAGCAAGACTTCAGGTTCGCATAACTTAATTTCCTAGTGGAGTGAAGCCAACACATATGCAGTACAAGGGTCACTGTATACATCCTGTTCATCCATTATTTTTCTGGACCCTGGAATGACCAATTTATCGATCCGGAATAAATCAAAATTCTCAAAACAACTCTGAGCAGATGAATGACAACTCTGGATTCTGGATCCTCTAAACAACCTGAATCCAAATGATCAGAAACTACATCTTCAGACTTTAGACAGCCAGAGTCAGTAGAAGTATCAAACCTATCTTTGCAAGTCATACTGTGCTCTGTTGAGAAGAGCTGGACCATGTGATGGTTGGCAGTCCTAAAATCATGTGTCGTCCTAGGCAAAGGGCAACCAAATGGCAGCACAAAAAAAAGACAAGCTTCACTTACAACAGAAGCTTCAGATTCAGAAGCTGGCCAGTCTAAGTAGAACTAACTCACATGTAGACATCTTTACTTAGTGTACTAGTTTTTTTTACTGTACTGTGTTTAAAAAGTCAAATGACTCTATAGGATATTCACCCCGTATTTAAATGTCCTCAAGACAACGAACAGTGTAAAAGGTAGTAGTACCTCTGCCCGAATTAGGTATTGAGAAAAAATGGATCATGTTTTTTTAAATATAGGGTCCCCTGTTCCTCAGGACTTTCACTCAGATTTGTTGGCCTCTAGACTTTGACACTATTTGCCGTGGACTAAAGTGAAGTACAGAATAGGTGACAACTGTAAAGTTGATAAATTCTTCTTGTTGTAAAAGCTAGGGCACCAACTGAAGATGCAAGCAGCATAGCCAAAGGCGTAGGGTAGTCAAGACAAGACTTGCTTTGAAGCTAGAAAAGGATAGGAGTGTTTGTTTCACTTTTCAACTGTGCTTCATGTATGTATTGCTTTACATGTGGTCATTGGGGGAAATTTATAAAGACTTGCTATTTAGGTGCCCGTCTTCGTCCCTCCTGCACTTGAGGTTCATCCGCTTATGTTATGTAAAGGCGCCGACGTCTACATAACTTATGCAGACTTTACAATCTGCAACCTTTTCCCCACTCACGCCAGGTCTAGAAGAGGGGGCGTGGTGTGGGCGAGGAAGGGGACGAGCCGGCAGACCCGTCTCATTTACCATTTTCTAAGCCTGTTTGAGGTGTAGAAAATGGTCTAAATGTAAGACAGCAAGGAAGCTGTCTTACATTTAGAAGTAGTGCTGGATCTGCTGAAGTTATGTAGTTATGTCTACAATACTGGTCTTAATAAACATGGCTTTTAATGTCTTTTGTTGGATGCTACGTCCTTATGGAGCACATATTGGGCAGCACAGTGGCTCAGTGTTGCCTTGCAGTGCTGGGGTCCTAGGTTTGAAAACAACAAAGGACATCTGTATGGAGTTTGTATCCGGTAATCCGGTTTCCTCCCACACTCCAAAGACATACTGATAGGAAATTTAGATTGTGAGCCCCATTGAGGACAGCAAGCAATAATAATGTCTGTAAGGCGCTGTGGAATAGGGCAGCGCTATATAACTGTGTAAAATAAATATTACTGCAGCGGCGATATTTGGATATAAATTTATTCTATTCTGGTTTCACAGACTGTTTTAACCTACAAGAACCCTAGACAACCCCTTTGTTGGAATGCAGTAGGGCAGTTCTTCCTTAGTGAGACTTCTGGAATATACAGCATTCCTGACATTGAGAGTCTGTGTGTCTTGGGCATTCTGGTGCAGGATTTCCCTCTCCATCAGCGCTGTTGCTATATATATGTATTCTTTTTGGGTCAGTCTATTTAGGAGGTCAAGAATTCAGGTTAAGAATTTACTTGGCTGTCGTATCATATTCTGCTGTGCTGAATTACTGTATTTCATTTTCAATTAAACATACTTAGCCACCCATCGATTAGTATCATTTACTCTCATTAATCTTAAATATAGATATCACACCTTGTCACCATTATGTTTCCATACGTGTGTTTTTTTTAAATCAATCTGGCTAAAAGAGTTTTCCTACCTTTTTAAAGGAAGTTCCCCAGAAGAGGCTGTCCCATCTGGTCATTTATGGCATTTTGACAGGATATGCCATAAATGTCTGATAGGTGCAGGTCTCACCTCTGGAACCCTTTCCTATCTCAAGAACGGAACCCTGCCGTAAATGGAGACACATACACAGCTTTCTCCATTGACTACTAGGGGACTTCAGAAAATAGCTGTATGTGGCAGGGCTTAAATAGGTATTCCCATCTAGGATATTTTTGGTTTAATCGATAGGCTATGCCAAAAAATGTCAGGTAGGTTCGGGACCCCCTCCTATCTCCAGGACAGAGGCCCAGGCTGAACAGAGAGCAAGCTGAGCATGCGTAGCCACCCTACACTGACTGCTATGGGACTTCTGAAAAAATTAGCAGTCACTTTGGGGGCCCATTCCTGAGACAGGTTTGGGACCCCCACCTATCTGATCATTTATGGCATTTCCTATTGAGATACCATAAATGTCCCAAAGGGGAGTACCTCGTTAATAGGAAGCTGTCACAAGCACCACAGACTGCAATACTATAGTATACTAAGTCTACTAGATGGACAAATAAAATGTAAAAAATTGTTCTTAAAAATATAAAAGAAAAAAATTAATTGACCCCCTCTCCCAAGTTTACATATACAGTGCGAAAGTATTGCCCCCCCCCCTGGAACTTTTCAACCTTTTGCCACATTTCAGGCTTCAAACAAAAAGATATAACATTTTAAATTTTTGGTGAAGAATCAACAACAAGTGGGTCACAATTGTGAAGTGGAACAAAATTTATTGGATCATTTAAACTTTTTTTGTAATAATAAAACTGAAAAGTTGGACGTGCAAAATTATTCGGCCCATTTACTTTCAGTTCAGAAAACTCACTCCAGAAGTTCATTGAGGATCTCTGAATGATCCAATGTTGTCCTAAATGACTGATGAAGATAAATAGAATCCACCTGTGTGTAATCAAGTCTCTGTATAAATGCACCTGCTCTGTGATAGTCTCAGGGTTCTGCATCATGGAGACCAAGGAACACACCAGGCAGGTCCATGATACTGTTGTGGAGAAGTTTAAAGCCGGATTTAGATACCAAAAGATTTCCCAAGCTTTAAACATCCCAAGGAGCACTGTGCAAGCGATCATATTGAAATGGAAGGAGTATCAGACCACTGCAAATCTACCAAGACCCGGCCGTCCCTCTAAACTTTCATCTCAAACAAGGAGAAGACTGATCAGAGATGCAGCCAAGAGGCCCATGATCACTCTGGATGAACTGCAGAGATCTACAGCTGAGGTGGGAGAGTCTGTCCATAGGACAACAATCAGTCCAACACTTCACAAATCTGGCCTTTATGGAAGAGTGGCAAGAAGAAAGCCATTTCTCAAAGATATCCATAAAAAGTCTTGTTTATAGTTTGCCACAAGCCACCTGGGAGACACACCAAACATGTGGAAGAAGGTGCTCTGGTCAGATGAAACCAAAATCCAACTTTTTGGAAACAATGCAAAATGATATGTTTGGCGTAAAAGCAACACAGCTCATCACCCTGAACACACCATCCCCACTGTCAAACATGGTGGTGGCAGCATCATGGTTTGGGCCTGCTTTTCATCAGCAGGGACAGGGAAGATGGTTAAAATTGATGGGAAGATGGATGGAGCCATATACAGGACCATTCTGGATGAAAACCTGTTGGAGTCTGCAAAAGACCTGAGACTAGGACGGAGATTTATCTTCCAACAAGACAATGATCCCAAACATAAAGCAAAATCTACAATGGAATGGTTCAAAAATAAATGTATCCAGGTCTTAGAATGGCCAAGTCAAAGTCCAGACCTGAATCCAATTGAGAATATGTGGAAAGAGCTGAAAACTGCTGTTCACAAACGCTCTCCATCCAACCTCAAAGAGCTAGAGCTGTTTTGCAAGGAAGAATGGGCAAGAATTTCAGTCTCTAGATGTGCAAAACTGATAGAGACATACCCCAAGAGACCGCAGCTGTAATCGCAGCAAAAGGTGGCGCAACAAAGTATTAATGCAAGGGGGACGAATAATTTTGCACGCCCCACTTTTCAGTTTTATTATTACAAAAAAAGTTTCAATGATCCAATAAATTTTGTTCCACTTCACAATTGTGACCCACTTGTTGTTGATTCTTCACCAAAAATTTTAAATGTTATATCTTTTTGTTTGAAGCTTGAAATGTGGCAAAAGGTTGAAAAGTTCCAGGGGGCCGAATACTTTCGCAAGGCACTGTATAAATAAACTATAGCTCAACTATCAGAAACAGAAAAAAAGGTAAATGCACCGAACATGTACAACTCAGTAGGAAGTGAGTTACCGACCAGAGCAATACATGTACGGCACGATGAAAAAGCGTTCACCGTGTCTAATGACATGGTGACCAAGCTAAAATGGTGGCTGTCCCCCTACGCATTTTGAGCAGCTTCCATGTCTTTATTTATTGCCATGTAAGGACACAGAAGCTGTCCAAAACGTGTAGGAATGTTTGGATCTTTTTGCAACCACTTGTTGTGTATGGATTTTCTTGAATATATCCCTGATTTATGGATTCTGAGATGCTTGACTATTCTCTACTTTAAGTTACACCTGCCCCCTGCAGCCCCACTTGGTGTTATTGGCTGGTCAATACTGACCCGCCAATAGCAGCTGCCGCACTGTAAAAGCCAGTAAGGGGGCTGCAGGTGAGCTTGATGGGGGTGATTGGTGCAGTCCATTGTTTCGGTGTGTTATGACTGGCTGGTATGCTATACTAGCCAATCAAAGCACAAGAGGGGCATGTACTGTAGAATAGCAAAGCCCTCTCTGCAAGCAGGAGTGCACCACCAATGAGGCCAGGTGAGGCAATCACCTCAGGCAGCACCAGGTAGGGGCAAAAAGGGGGGCAGCCAAAGGGCCATTAGAACTTAAGGGAAGGGGTTAGGTTAAGAAATTGGCATGGGGGGGGGGGCTGTTTCAGTTTTCGCCTCAGGCAGCAGAAAGGCTAGGTGCACCCCTGTCTGCAAGCATCCACTCCAATCTGGAACTGCATGCAGAGAGGGCTTTGTGCTGCACCACCACCGCAATCTACTGAGAAGAAAGTTAAAGTATTCCTAGAAATGATGTATTGCTTTGTAATCTAATTGTTTAAATTGTCATTTGCAGCAGTTCCAGGATCCCTGATCTCATCTCCTATGTACCTGTCCCTCTCCCTGTGCGCTTTCGGCAGATGCTGAGCCATCCATGAATGCTATTTGTCACTTTTTTTGAGGGCTGCATCAATTTTCCCGTGTTCAGGCAGTGGCCGCCAAGCACTGATAGGTGCGTATGTCACTGATCAACACCTGTGCTAATTTTTTGGCACTTTTTTTTTTTGTTTGCACCAATAGTCCTGGTCCTGCAACGACTGACCAGTACCATACATTACTGATCATATCGGAGCTCTCTCTCTCTATATATATATCAACAGAGGATGGGGCATACTGTCAAGATGAACGCATAGGCTATTCCTCTGCCTAACATCTAACAACATCCCGATGTGATGACTCATCAGAGAAGGACGTGTATCATTTATTCCATGTGATCCCGGGCCTTTGATGACGTGAGACGCACCATGAGTCATCACATAGGGGCAGAGATGTGTGCCTGACTCACTTGGCCAGGTGATGATGAGATATGTACCACACGTCATCATGCCAGTACAGAGATGCAGATTGGACACACCCCAGCCAACTGCTAATAAAGGATGCATGATATATCATCAGCAGAGGGCGGGCTACTATGCCTATGATCCCACTCTCAGACAGTGTTATGATTGGACATGACATCACCGGGGAGGGGCGGGGCAGCCAACAGCAGGCATCAACGGGAATGAGCCTCCCTAGTGTCACCCGCGATGCTAGGGAGGCTCATTCCCGTCGCAGCCTGCTATTGGCTGCTCTTGTGTGGATCGGAGATTATGCGTGGGGATGTATTGGGAAAACAGTTCAGAGATGTATGGAGGGGACAGGTTGTGGACGGCCTTATATGTATTAGTAGTTTAAACTAATTAGATGGGCAATGGGGAGCCAGTGAAGGGATTGGCAGAGGGAAGAGGCAGAGGAGTAACTGGGTTAGAGGTGGATTAGTGGGGCAGCAGAGTTGAGGAGAGCTTGGAGGGGTGCGAGGGGGATAGATGGAAGGCCACAGAGGAGGATGTTATAGTTGTCAGGCAGAAGATAATCAGGGCATGTAACAAGCATTTTTGCAGATTCCTGGTTGAGGGATATTTTTGAGTTGGAGGTGGCAGGAGGTGGAAAGGGTGGTTTAAAGGACAAGGCAGAACCAAAGGTTACTCCAAGGTAGCGTATATATATATATATATATATATATATATATATACACACACATACATATACACACGTATATATGTATATATAGATAGATTTTACTATTTACTCTTTTATTACTAAATTTTTATCTTCATTTTTTTCTACCTCCTAAAATTTATTACAGTCCCTTCACTTGTTGAAGCACTACATACATACCCCTGTGAAAAAATAAAATTAGTATACACTTTACACATGTTGAATCACAAACGTTACACACCTCTATAAAAAAAAAAGTCCCATTAATGCCAAAGATTGCATTCAGCTGAATAGGTATATGCCATCATTGGGAAAAAGAGGATGCCACATTCCCTTTGCTGTCTTACTCCTTATGATCATCAATTGATGAGGGACCCTCAAAAAGACGCTCCAGAACAACAGCTGAGCAGCTCCCCTGAGTGATTCCACCCCATGAGGATTATAAGCCTCAAATTCCTGAGTTTAAGGACAGCTCAGGAATACAGGCTGACACATCAGGCTTCACAGAAATAGATTTTTTCCAAAATCTTTTTCACTAAGGAAAATGTAATGGTGGCCCAAACTTATTTATTTGTCCGGCAACTTATTGCGCAACATCATTTGCTTGACCACTGATGTGGACCCCAGTAGATGCAGAAAATATGATGATGCTTTGGGGGCTGGTGCTTCATAAAGGCCTCGTAAAAAGCCAGATATCAGACATTATTGTAGTACAGCCGTTTTGAACCACACTCCAATTTACTACATGGCCATGACCCAGAACCGAATTGAAGCAATTCTAAAAAAAATGTTTTGACCGTTTAAAATTTGTCCAGTCCTTGACCATTTTAGCACCAAGTTTTCTGAGATGTACACCCCCAAAAAACATCTGCATAGACAAGTCCCTTATAGATTTTATAGGGAGGATAACATTTCGCCAATACCTGCCGAGCAAGAGTGCAACGTATGGCATTAAAATGTATAATTTGTGGGGGAGTACCTCTGGGTACACCCACAGATTCCCGATTTACAGAAGGAAGGACAAGCAGATTGAACCCCAAGAATGCCCCCCATCCTAGGAGTTAGTGGGAAAAGAGCATGGGACTTAGTGCACCCACTGCTGGATCAGGGTTACCACCTCTAAGTGGATAGCTATTATATGAATATTCCACTTTTTGAGGGCCCTTGCACACGACCGTATGCGCTCCCAGACATACGGTCCGTGAGTGGGCAATATGTCCCGGAGCGGCATAGATTATGGGCACGGGAGCGCATAGCATCATAGATTACTATGACGCTGTGCACATCGGGCCACCCGCGGGACTATTGTCCCGCACTCATATGGCGCTCCTTTTCTTCTGAGCTCTGTGGTGTGCCCATACTGCAGTATACGAGCATATATGGATGTTGAATTCAAGAGAAAATGGTTAACAAATTGTGGGGTGCTTTTTGTCCTGTTACCCCTTGTAAAAATAAAAAACTGAGGTTGAAGCAACCTTTTATTGTGAAAAAATGTAATTTTTCATTTTCATGCCCAAGTGTTTCCAAATTCTATAAAAAAGCCTGTGTTCACTACACCCTTCAAAAATGTGCTCACTACACCCTTTGAAAAATTTCTGAAGGGATGTAGTTTCCAAAATAGGGTCATCTATGGGTGGTTTGTATTATGTAAGCCTCTCAAAGTCACTTCACTTAGGTTTGGGAAAAAATGCTTCTAAAATTCTAAGTCTTCTAATGTCCTAAAAAAATTAAAATGCCTTTTACAAAATGATGCCACCATAAAATAGACATATGGTGAATGTTAATTAACTATTTTGTAAGCTATTACCATCTCTTAAAAGCAGAGAAATTCAAATTAAGAAAACTGGGAGTTTTTTAAATTTTCCATAAACTTAAACATTTTTTTATAAATATAGGTAAAACATATTGACCCATATTTACCACTCATATGAAGTATGATGTGTCATTAAAAAAAACAAAAAAAAAAAAAAAAAAACAACAACTATCTCAGAATCACTTGGATATGTAAAAGCATTCCAAAGTTATTACCAATTAAACTGACATCAGATTTGCAAAAATAGGCTTGGTCGGGAAGGAAAAAACTGGTTGTGTCTGGATGGGGTTAAAGTGAAAATCATAGCAATGTTTACAAAAATCACGGCAATTTCCACGCCAAAACAAAAATGACTAATGAAAATACACAAATAGAAGTCCAAACTAGTGCAGACAAGTTTCTCTAAAGGTGGCCATAAACAAAAGATGAATGTTGACCAAACACGTTGATTTTGACAAGGCTGGCTGACCATCTAATGTATACAGTGGGGAAAATACCATATTTTTCGCTTTATAAGACGCACTTTTTCCCCCCCAAAAGTAGGGGGAAAATTGTGGTGCATCTTATAAAGCAAATACAAGTGAGCGCTTCCATTATGGAAGCGCCCACTTGTATGTATCAGGTGCCGGACCCCCAACAGACCTCAGATCAGCCCACCCAGCCCCAAAAGCATAAGATAAAAAAACTCTCTTACCTGTCCTGCGCTGCGGCTCCCCTCCGGGTCCGGGGCTCCTGTCTTCTCTGGGCGGGCTCTGCACTGTCCTGACCGCGTACAGCGTCAGGACGTGGTGCGCGCACTATGACCTGACGCTGCACGCAGTCAGGTGACAGTGCAGCGCCGGCATTAGAAGCCAGAAGAGCGCCGGACCAGTAGGGGAGCCGCGGCGCAGGAGAGGTAAGAGGTTTTTATTTTATGCTCATGGGGCTGGGTGGGCTGATCTGAGGTCTGATGGGGGCTGATTGAGGTCTAATGGGGGCACAGTGGGCTGATATGGGGGCACAGTGGGCTGATCTGAGGTCTGATGGGGGCACAGTGGGCTGATCTGAGGTCTGATGGGGGCACAGTGGGCTGATCTGAGGTCTGATGGGGGCACAGTGGGCTGATCTGAGGTCTGATGGGGGCACAGTGGGCAGATCTGAGGTCTGATGGGGGCACAGTGGGCTGATCTGAGGTCTGATGGGGTTCTGACATGGAGGGCAAATAATCCTAGCAGTAGACTAGACTATAATAATTACAGGTGGATGACATAAAACAGCCCTGTATTGCTCCAGCATTTAAAGAAAAAGAAAAAAAAAAAAAGGAAAAAACACGGGAACATGTTACCACAGACTAGCATGCGACGGCATCCTTCTCCCAACGCCGTTTCGCCTGAGAAGGCTTCTTCCAGGGAAAGAGGGACACCAGGGACAAAATTTAGCCCTGCACAAGGCAGGGATAGGCTACAGGACAATAGGCAAGCAGCTTGGTGAGAAGGCAACAACTGTTGGCACAATTATTAGAAAATGGAAGAAACAAAAGATGACTGTCAATCTTCCTCAATATGGGGCTTCATACAAGATCTCACTCATGGGGTAATCATGATAATGAGAAAGGTCAGGAATCAGCCCAGAACTACACGGGAGGACATATCCAGGCCCTTTGACGTTTGCCAATGACCATCTGGATGATCCAGAGGAGGCATGGGAGAAAGTAATATGGTTAGATGAGACGAAAAAATATAACATTTTGGTATCAACTCCACTCTCCATGTTTGGAGAAGAAGAAGAATGAGTACAACCCCAAAAACACCATCCCAACTGTGAAGCATGGGGGTGGAAACATCATATTTTGGGGGTGCTTTTCTGCAAAGGGGACAGGATGACTGCACCATATTGAAGGGAGGATAGATGGGGCCATGTTTTGTGAGATTTTGGCCAACATTTTCCTTCCCTCAGTAAAAGCATTGAAGATGGATCGTGGCTGGGTCTTCCAGCATGACAATGAAACCTGAAAGATCTGGAGAAGATCTGTGGGGAGGAATGGGCCAAAATCCCTGCTGCAGTGTGTGCAAACTTGGTGAAGAACTACAGGAAACATCTGATCTTTGCAATTACAAACAAAGGTTTCTGTACCAAATATTAAGTTCTGTTTTTCTATTGTATCAAATACTTATTTCATGCAATAAAATGCAAATGAATTATTTAAAAATCATACAATGTTATTTTCTGGATAGATTTTTTTTAGGTTCTGTCTCTCATAGTTGAAGTGTACCTACAATAAAAATGACAGACCTCTCCATTCTTTGTAGGTGGGATAATTGACCCTTTGTTCTGATGAAGATATGACACGGTGAGAGCTGTCTGGCAGTGGCTTAGGCCTCTTTCACACTAGCGTTAGCACGGATCCGGCACCTAAAGGGTGCCAACGGATCCGTGCTAACGCTGATACATGTGTGGAGCCGGAGCAGCGCTCCGGCCCCACACATGACACACACTGGAACAAGACACAGACAGACATACAGACATACATACTCACATACTCCAGGGACGCCGGCAGAACGTCTTCACGCGCCTCCTGCGCGCAGTGATGACGATTCCCCACAGCGCCCTCTGCTGGGCGCAGTGGGGAAACGTCATAGCTGCGCGCAGGAGGCGCGTGAAGACATGCTGCCGGCGTCCCTGGAGTATGTGAGTATGTATGTATGTATGTATGTCTGTATGTATGTCTGTATGTATGTATCTAGGCTAGTGTGAAAGTAGCCTTATACTCTTCTTTCCATTGAGAACACGTGCACAAGTGTTAGCAGGTGTGGCTTTTGCTCTTAATGCAGCAGTTTTATAATTTCAGCCTACTATCAGGATACACCATTATGAAAGTGAGCACAACCATCTTTAAACGTTGGGATAAACTTCTCATTCCACACAGAGACATTAAAGGGAATTTTCCAGGAAGAAAATACCAATGACTTATCCTCAGGATGTCACCAATATCCAATTGGTGGGGGTCTGACACTCTGCACCACCACAGCTTACCAAGCACAGCGCTGTACATTGGATAGCAGCTGTGCTTGGTATTACAGCCCAGGCCCATTCACTTGGACGGGACTGAACTGCACACAGGCCATGTGACCAATTAATGTGACGTCACCAGCCTAGGTAGAGGCCACAGCGTTCCCTCTTCAAACAACTGAGGAGTTGGATCTCCACCAACCAGATACTGATTACCTATCCTGAGGATATTAAAGGGAGTATCTGAATTAAAGGAAAACTCAGGCAACCCCTGTAAACAATCTCACTGAAAAAAGTGGTCTTAAAAGGCAGAAAATGCTCAAAACCCCAAATGCTGTTGCGCATTTCTAATCAAATCCTGCACATGTAATCTGTTGCTAACAGCAATCCCCAGCAAAAATGCATACAATGGAGGATGCCGGCAGCGGACCATGTGTACCACAAAAACATCCTACACAGGATAGCCAAATGTGCAGATGTGGCTAACTATATAAAACAAAAATTCAAAGAAAATGGTACACTACAGCGGTAAATGCAACTGACAATATATGGCTAAACCCTCACACTGATATTAAAATAAGACTTTTGCCAATATATTCATATATCAAGAACATACCTGAGCCCACACACCCCGTCAAGGTATCTCAAGTGGCACGGGACCTAACGCTAACCCTACATGCCGTATGGGCCTTTGTGAATAGGAGCATACAGGCTGACACACAGCGACCAGCTTCCAGTTACCTCCAGCGTGAGATCACACATACAATGGGAGGGGAGAGGAAGCTGCGAGTCCCACCTATCCTTGACTCATGAGACGCAGGCTGCACAGGTGCACCTGAATGTTACCCATGGGTCAAAATCAAGGCACATTCAAACCTGGAGTTACTGTACCACACCTCCCGGCATGCATGTACAAACAATTTTGCTGGGGATTGCAGTATTAGCTCACCCGATTAGAAATGAGCATTTGAGCACTTTCTGCCTTTTAAGACCAGTCTTTTCAGTGAGTTTGTACATGCATGCTTGGAGGTGTAGCAACTCCAGGTTTGAATGTGCCTTGATTTTGACCCATGGGTAACATTCAGGTGCACCTGTGCAGCCTGCGTCACATGAGTCAAGGATAGGTGGGACTCACAGCCTCCTCTCCCCTCCCATTGTATGTGTGATCTCACGCTGGAGTTAACCGAGAGTTGGTCGCTGTGTGTTGGACTTTATGCTCCTATCCGCAAAGGCCCATACGGCATAGGTAGGCTTCTGTGAACCCCTGTAAACAGCCTAAAATAACAAATGAATATATACTTACCTTCTTTCTCCTCTGCTGCTTCCTGTGCTGCGGTACTCTCTGTTGCTCTTTCTTTTTCTGGCTGCAGTGCAGCGGGGAACGTTCTTTGCACACAGGTCACCACTGCAGCCAATCAGCGACTGACTGCAGCAGTGACTTGTGCACAAAATGTCAGTGCTGCAGCCAAAATGATGATGTCAGCATCAGGATGACCAGAGAGCAGCGCTTGAGGAAACAGCAGAGAAACCAAGTGAGTATCCATCTGTTATTTTAGGCCATTTACAGGGATTGCGCAAGTTTTTCTATAACTCGGACAACCCCTTTAAACTCCCAGAAAACCCCTTTAATATTAGGTAATACATATAGCACATAATCCTTTTCTTTAATCACCTGCTTGTTGCTATCATTTTCCCCTATGTTATTTTCCTGTGTTGTGATGACAACAGGTCCGGCCTAAACATTGCTTACTATTGCATATGTCTGTCTTTTGGGAGCCTATTGAGCTATTAGGCAGCTTACTTTTAATCTCTGCTGAATACTAGAGATCCCTCATGTGAATACCACTGTGTGTACCTCAGAGACCTACAAAAAGTAGAAAATACACCTGTAAAGCTTTGCAAAAACGCTTAGTTTAAGATGTAACCTAAATGACTTTGCATTCACTTGGTGCCTCAATGCTTGAATGTGAGTTTTAAAAATCTAGATCACTACAAAATAGCAACCAGTCGCTGTAGTAAAATAATGCTGAGGCCAAAATACCCCAAAGAATTGCAAGTGTGACCCCGGCCTTGTGGGTTATGATGCAATAGATGAATATGCAGCCTTAGGGGATACAGCAATTTTTTTCATTTTACCTCACTGAATTCTGACAATTTAATAAATCATTTTTATGGCATCAGTTGAGGCTATATATATATATATATATATATATATATATATACACACACACATACACACACCACATTCTAAATTATTATGCAAAGATATTTTTCTGTGATTTTCCTAAATGGTCAATGTAGATGACCAGTATTCAAGTCATCAACCGTTAGAGTATAAACCACATGTTACTGAACAAACCTCACAATAACTATATTTTTTCACAAATAAACCAACTAAAAATGCACTATTTCACAAATTATTATGCACAACAGAGTTTCAAAAACTTAAAATGGTCATTTGTTGAATTTGCAGCATTAAAGGGGTATTCCCATCTCACAAATGTAGTTTGTATAGTTAGATATAGCCATACCAATATTATTACTAATAGAATGTATTTATATAAAATGTACCGTTTAGAAGATTTGACTATTTGTATATCCATTGTCCAACATACATCAGTCAGGCCATTGCCCCTAGTTACGGCCAACGCAGCCTTGTAGTACTGGTGGTCAGATTACGTGTGGGGATGTATCGGGAAAGTAGCTCAGAGATGTACTGAGAAATGGACAGGTTGTGGACGGCCTTATACGTATTTGTTAGTATTTTGAAGTGAATTAGCTGGGCAATGTGGAGCCATTGAAAGGATTAGCAGAGGAGTAATGGGGTGAGAGGTGGGTTACTTGGGCAGCAGAGTTGAGGATATTTTGGAAGGGTGCGAGAGTGCTAGATAGAAGGCCACAGAGGAGGATGTTGCAGTAGTCTAAACGGGAGACGATAAGGGCGTGTACCAGGATTTTTCTCAGACTCCTAGTTGAGGAATGCGCAGATGTGGGAAATATTTTTGAGTTGGAGGTGGCAAGTGGTGGAAAGGGCTTGGATGTGCGGTCAGGGCAGAATCCAAGGTTACTCCAAGGCAGCGGACTTGGTTGACAGGGGAGAGGGTGCAGCCATTGATTGTGATAGATAGGTCTGTTTGGGGGGGGGGGGTATTGGTTACTGTATTCCTATCTGTATATTTACAAACATTTTAAAATAGTAATCCGAATTTGGCTTTGGAACTGGCTTTGGAATATCGCTCATTCCCATACAGAGTTATTAATTGCCGGTAGCAGAGTGTGATTAGACGGCACGATTTGCTGCTGATTTTTGTAACCATATGAAAGATGCGATTACCTGATGAACAAGCGTTTTACTCGTTCATCAGGTAATGGTCGGCACCTTTAAACCAGCAGATCATCTCTAACAAGCAGTCCTACGAGCGTTTGTTAGCGATGACCTGTGTAATGCACCCCATAGGGCTGATACACAACCAAGATCGGCCCAGGAAACTGTGTGTCGGCTGCATCTCCCAGACACTTGAGACTTTTAAAAAGGTCTCAGTTGATAAATGTTAAGTGAAACTAATTAAAGGGGTAGTCCTTGTTAAATAAATATATATATATGAAAAAATATAAAATTTCAAATCACCCCCCTTTGCCTATAATTAAAATAAATCAACAATAAAAAATAAACATCATAAGCATTGCTGTGTCCTAAAATGCTCATTCTATTACATATAATAAAACGTAATAAACATTATTAAATATAATAATACGTAATAAAACTAATATTATTTAACCCGTCCGGTGAGCACTACAATAAAATAAAAATTCACCATGAATAAAAAGTGATCAAAAAGTCACACACTTCAAAATGGTATCAATAAAAACGACATATCGTTCCACACAAAATAAGCCCCCACACAGCTTCGTAGACATAACTATAAAAAAGTTATGGGCGTCAGAATATGGCAATGAAAAGAAAAAAAATTATTTTCTCCAAAGTTTTTATTTTTTCTTCAGTATCAAAGAGGACCTTTCATCACTCCTGACATGCCTGTTTTAATACCTTCATGCATTCCCCAAGTAATAATTCTGGAGCATCTATTCTTATGTCTGTATATTGCGCCATTCCTTTATTATTTGCACTAGAAGTTATGAATGAATTGCTATTTGTCTTCAGTAAGGGAACAGAGGGGAGGTAACATGTTGGGGGGGTGTACCTGTACAGACTGAACATGACAGCACTGATTGGATAGAGTCAGTCTGTGCAGGTACACACCCCCAACTGGTCACCTCCCCTCTGTACCCTTTCTGAAGGCAAATAGCAATTCATTCATAACTTCTAGTGCAAATAATGAAGGAATGGCACAACATAGAGACATAAGAATAGATGTTCCAGAATTGTTATTACATGGGGAATGCATGGAGCTAATAAAACAGGCATGTCAGGAGAGGGGAGAGGTCCTCTTTAAGACGCAAGAAATACTATATAAGCGTGATATCACTGTAATCGTACTAACCCGGAGAATGAAGTTAACATGGCAGTTTAACTACACAGGGAGCCCCATAAAAACGAATCCCAGAATTCTACCACATCTGAAATTTGTTTCCAGCTTCCCACTACATTGTAAACAATATTAAACGGTGCCATTAGAAAGTACAACCCATCCCGCAAAAAACAAGAACTTGTACGGATATGTGAACGGAAAAATAAAGCTATGGATCCAGGAAGGCAGGGGATACAAAACAGAACAGCTAGAATGGAAAATCATCCGGTGCTGAAAGAGTTAAAGGGGTATTTCGGTTATGACCCCTACTCAGGATAGGTGGGGTCTGACTCTTGGCATCCCCGATGATCAACTGTTTATTGGGGCTGCGGTGCTTGTGCTAGCGCTTCGTCCTTTTCAGTATTTACTTGCACGCCGTCTCCCTTGTAGCGGTTACACAGGGTAATTACAACTGTTTGTCCCATTCAAGTGAATGGAAGTTGATTACTCCGAGCAGCCGCTACAATATAGATGGAGGATGAAGTGCTGGACGCGTGTCACTGACCCTTCAAATAGCAGATCGGTGAGAGTCAGACCTTTAAAGGAGGTGTGCAACCCCCAAAACCAACTTTAGTTAGAGCAAGGACGGCTACTCAAAACTGAGGCTCCTGTTCGCACTCCTTCCTGTACCTGGCGGACCAGAGGTGTGATGTCCCACCCCCTGGCCATATGCACCATCGCATCTTTTCACTGCTGGTGACCTGTCCCCAAGTGGTACATGACCACTTGGGGAAAAGCCTATGCCATGTTAAAGGGGTTGTCCAGATGTTACTAAATGATGGCCTATTCTGAGGACTGGCCATCAGCTGGTTAACTACTTTCTAGGTTGTAACTAAATTTGGTTTTGGGGTCAGGCAACCCTTTTAATGTGGGCCCGCTATAAAAACTAGTGCAGGAAAGACAGGCAGTTTAGTCTTCCAGAGCAACCAATCAGAACACTGCTTCTATTTCCGAACCAAGAAAAAATGAAACAGAGCTGCAACCTGATTGGTGTTGCTACGGGCAACTGCTCCACTGCCTGCGCGCGCTAGCTTTTTACATGATGGGCCAGGAATCTGTATGGAGGAAATATAAAAAAAAAACTGTATGAGCGTCAATCACAACACGTCTGTATACTATTACGCCTTCTCTCTATCCATCAACCAGGGCCAGCCGCCGCCTCCCCTGTGACACCTGAGAGCCAGGAATCTGTATAGAAAAACGTAGGACCGAGAGGTGAAGCTACGACATGCCCGTACACTACTATGACACCTTACCCTATCCATCACCCCGGCTCCTCCCGGCCCAGCCGCCACCGCCTCCCCTGTGAGGGAGAGCCACCGTGATGCATGCTGGGCCGGGACATCCCCCTTCCCGCGCCGCCGTGTGAGCCGCAGAGTCTGCGCTGCCGCCGCCATGTTGCCAGCAGCCGCTACCGTCAGGCTCTAGCTGTGTCCCGCTCCGGTCCTCCTTTCCCCCCTCCCTTCGCCTCTCCCTCCCTGAAGGAAAAAAAACAAACAAAACAAAAACTCCGGAGCCGCTAGGAGGAGGAGGCCGCCGCGGAGTGACTACAGCAGGGAGAGGCCCCGCCGCCTGAACCATGTCCACCAAGGACGGTAAACACTCCACCACCGAGCGGGCGGTTAAATGTGAGTCTCGTTAGTGTCGGTGTGACCCCCTTGTTATGTCCGCTTCTCCCTCCCCAGTCTGTTCCCGTCCGAGTGACAGGTCTCCCCCTCCTCAGCTGTAATAAAGATGGCGGCCCCGCAGCTGATACCGAACTGGGGGGGGCGGCCTGAACCGGGGGAATCCCCTCTCAGCTGACCTTCCCGGCGCCGTGTGTTAGTCATGACAGTCACACAGTGGTGTGTATGGGGGCAGAGGATGCTGCATGTGATCCCCGTGCAGGAGGGATTCCTCTCTGTATTATCCTGCAGGGGGAGAAATCGGATCTGCACGGATGGCGGGGAGTACAGCTGCTGTGACTGTGCGGCTACATCATGGCATTGATTTAGGAGCTGTCAGTGTGTGGGTGCCTAGGGGCTGGGCCTGGAGAGGAGGAATCCCTGCTCCTGTCATGTCTTCTGCTCTGGCTGTGCTGCTGCAGGTTGTGTCTGGGCTTCTCAGGCTCTGTTCACACCTTGTTTGGAGGTTTGTGTTGGAAGGATCTGGAGAGGTATACCTCTGATGGACAGTAGAGAGGCATACGGCTCCCATCCTATGGCTGAAGATACTTTATTATATTTTTTACGGTTTGCGTCTGCCCTGGCAAGCTTAGTAGAATACACTTTCCTATACAGTGGGGGAAAAAAGATGTATACATGCTCAGGGTATACCGAAAGGACACATCTGAGGTATACATCCGGGAATCCTTCTACCTCCAGAGTTTACCTTGTCCAGTCTCGCGCACACGGCCGTTCTGTGCATTAGGGACCACAATTTGCGTTCCCCAATGCACAGGCAACATTCGTGTGGATTCCGCACCCAGATCCGTTCGACTTGAATGGGTCCGTGATCTGTTCGCACCACAAAAAATAGATGTTCTATTTTTTTTTTGAGGTGCGGGAGAGAAACCCCATGGAAGTGCTCCGTAGTGCTTCCGTGCCTCTGTTCCCCACTGTACCTTACGGATTGTGGACCCATTCAAGTGTGTGATGCGGTGAGCACAAGGCCGGTACCCACTGTTTGCCGGCCGCAATACGGGCAACAGCCGTGTACATCAGCCATGAGGACCTAAACCTCACTTAGCGAAGCTGTCAGTGTAGTACTGACTGTAGTAACGCTCCCTCTACTGTGACAGAGCTTCCCCCTGAACATCTGATCGGTGGGGTGCAGGGTGTCAGATCCCAGCCGATCAGCTAAGTGATGACCTGTCCTGAGGATAGTCCTTCACGTAGTATAGGCAACCAGTCATGGCGAACCTCTGCCACTTCAGCTGTGGTGAAACTACGACTCCCAGCATGCCCCATTCATTTGTATGGAGTTCTGAGGACAGCTAAGCAAGTGTACATCTTGGGAGTTGTAGTTTTACCACAGCTGGAGTGCCGGAGGTTAGCCATCACAGGCCTAGACAACCTCTGTAAAAGGGTTGGCAACCTTTGGGGACGGTTTGGGGACCTGCTCCTCTTGTGTCATTTCGATAGGTCAAGTGGCGCAGTGTGGGGCAGGTCACCACTGCGATCACTCAGAGTGGATGTTGACAGTCGGGGATTTTCGGCTCCCTCATGTAAGTGCACACACTCAGTTATCATTAGAAGCCTGATGTGCGTGCAGAAGGTTTCCATAGGGGTCTGATGGTCTCCCGCTTGGGTGTAGTGTACGTGGGATTACATGTACGCCTGCTCACTCAGGGAGAGGAAGATTTAGTGGGGTCATCCATTTTTATACCCAGAGAACGCCGCTGGGTAGTATTTAGCATGTCATCATTTTTATAACATGACAGGAAAACCTCTTCATTAGTCCGGGAATACTCCTTACGTTAAAGGCTGTTCCAGCAAATTCAAAACACTCCTTGAAAATGGATCCTCGCGCTTTCCGCATCTGAGCATGTCCTATATTTGGCCGCAAAATGCGATTGGAGTCAATGGGTCTGCAAAGAAAAGTTTGCAACATAGACCTGACACAGCGCAGTGCAGACTTCATCCGTGTGTTACGGACCGCTGAATACATCCAGTCTTGTACATGAGGCCTTAATACTGATACCAGGGGATAAATTGGCGTACAGTACTGTCAACATCTACGGAGCCATTAGCCGCGGGAATGTGCCTTAGGCCTTGTTCAGACTGGTGTATCAAAAATAGTCTGTTGTGGCGGCAACACACACGATTTTTAATATGTCCCTAGGGCACGGACCTGGTGACCATTGGAAAGAATTGTCTGTAGGTCCGTGTCTCACAAAATAGCGCTTGTCTTCAGTTGTTTCACATGGACCAAGGATTACCTTTATAGGTCGATGTACAGTCTGCGGCTTCTGAGTTAGGCCTTCGGTCACACTGGTGTCGCAGTGGACGTTGCTGGATGCAGTTATTGGAATCTTTGAACCTGTCGTTGGATGATGCCATTCATGTTACTAGGTCATGAAGGTAATGGGTGGCGCATCGCAAGCTCCAGTTGCAGGGCCGTACAGCGGGCACTCTGGGCATTTGCTGCAGCCTCATGTCTGATTGGTGGGGGGGCTACCTAGTCCGCTATTCTTGGTGGAGAATTGTGTCCCAACAGTTTCCATTGCAGTTATTCCCTTGTTATCATATTGCCAGAAAATGCCGTCTGTATATGATCGATGGGGTCCGACTAATAGGACCGCCACTGATCCTAACACTGAAGGAGTGCTGCGTCCTTCTTACAGTGGTGCCCCTAGCGCTTGCCGTACTGTACCATTGTGTCACTAAAACTTAAAGAAGAACTCCCGCAAAAAATTTTATTCCATGTCCTGCTAGAAATGTACATGATGTAATCTGTAGTGAATGTCATTTTCTTACCAGTAGCTGAATTTTTGAGTTATATCATCCTGAAGTTTCTTATCTGTGTCATGTGACTAGGAATTAGACCCACCAACTCACACAGCACCTTATGTGTGGTCAGGAAGTCTAATTCTCTATGCATTCCTATAGGAGCCTCACTTTCAGTCTCATAGGAATGAATAGAGCAGTTACTGGCTTCCTGTCCTGGGTCAGTTGGAGGTCAGGGAGTTGGTCACATGACCCAGCTACAATAAGAAGAGAGTGGAAACTCTCAATTTCAGCCTCCGATAAGAAAATGACATTCACTACAGATTATATCATGCACCTTTCTAACAGGTCAGAGAATAAAAATTTTTGCGGGAGTTCTTCTTTAAGGCTGACTCACACCACTATGCTTGGTCTGGGAAACACAGCCCGTGTGTCAGCCACATCTTCCGGTCCGACCGCGAGTCCCCTGACCTGAATTGAGTGCATTTTACTAATTTATGATACAGGCAGTTTCTGATTGTCTATTGTACATGATGATGTGAGGAACTGACTTCATCGTAGTGATTTATGGTAAGTCAGTTCCTATATGATTGCGGGTCTATTGTACATGATGATGTGAGCAGAGAGCACATAGGACCTGCCTGTGTAGTGAATCACTATGAGGCAGTCAGTTCGGGTCAGGGGAGCCGTGGTCGTGTTTCCCAAACCAAGTCGTGTGAATTGGTCCTTACGGTGGGCCTTCACATTAGAAACCAGAAGGTTGATGGTTGAACAACCACAGAATGAGCCATCGCCATAAAACACATATTAGTCCATATTGACCTTTATAGTCTTACATAGTCCGTCAGCGACTAGTTATTCGACGTTCTAGTGAAAAAACGGAGGTTCACATCTGAAGAACAGCCATAGACCACCAAGAGTCTGTTCTTCGGAGATTGTGTCGCACATTGTGACCCCACTGATCATATGATGGCATTGTGCTTTATACATTTGCAGTACCCCTTCAATAGGGGACATCAGTAGAGAATGAATGTAAAAGTGGATCTCTGGTCTGGACCTGGCTCTGCAGACCGGTCGAAGCCGTAATGCACTGGTGACATTTTCATAGAAATAAAATGTAGGTTTTGAATTCAACCATTTAGCGTCTGGCATTTTATGAAAAGTTACTCTCCAACTTAAAGGTAAAGCTGGACAAACCCCAAGAACCAGGAGGTGGGCCTCGAAATCTACTGCTGATATTTATGAAATTTTAGTTTGGCCACTAAAAAAAAAAAATGTTATTGATTTGTCCACTCCTGAACTTTAAAGAGGTTTCTTTCTGTCCTTAGGGGAGGTTATCAATATCAGATTATTGGGGGTCTGACCCCTGTCCCCCTCCACCGATCAGATGATAGAACTGTGTACACCATGTAATGTCCAGGATCAGCTGACTAGTGGGGTCGCCTAGAGTCCGACCCCCACTGATGAGACATTGATGGTCTGTCCTAAGTATAGGTCATCAAGGGGAAGGTGGCAGAGGCCGCCCAACACATTGGCATTTGACTCTGCAGCCGTAGCTTAATTTGAACATCAAACCCTGTTTTTTTGGCTTTCTTTTAAATAGCCTTCTAAACTGGGACTTCTCAAATTATAATGCTATTTTTACTGGGTGGCGACTTAAAATAGCAGTTTTCTCTGGCGAATGCAAACAGCTGTGGCTTCTTGGTACATAAGGGGGGTGAACCTTGGACTCTGCAGCACCTTCACAGTGGAAGGGATGTGGAGTTTCTAACCATTTCTGTACCCAGACGCTGGGGGAGATTTATCAAAACTATTGCAAGGGAAAACTGGCTCAGTTGCTCATAGCAACCAATCAGATTCCACCTTACATTTTTCCGAGCTCCTTTGGGAAATGAGAGGAGGATTCTGATTGGTTGTTGTGGAAAACCAAGCCGGTTTTCCCTTGCAGCAGTTTTGATAAATCTCCCCCTGTGTACTTAGATCTGTAGTAGTGGTTAACCCTCACCGTTGATTCTCCCATTTATTTCTTCTGCCGGCCAGCGGAATGAGAAACCTGCTTGTGTTCTTTTGGCTTGTCATACCCATTTATTAGCCAAACTGGAATTTCAACCATTATTGCGAAACGACATAAGGAAACTACGTTTGTGTTTCTTCACAGCCATATATTTACGCAATCCTCCTTGTTCGGACCTTGTCCTCCTGGGTGAGCCCGCTTCCTCTATTAAAGGGGTTTTCCAGGAGTTTAATATTTACAAGCTGATCAGCGAGGACTCATGAGTCAGACCCCTACCGATCAGATCTTGAGGACCTTTCCTGAGAATAGGCCATATCAAAATCTCAGAAAACCCCTTTAAAAGTTCAACAGTAGCAGATCCCCGTATGAATGGAGCAGATCTGTGATACCAGATGTGTGCCATGGACGAGAACAGTAATATGTCTGCAGGGTAAAAAAGTAAAATAAAAAAAATCTCTCACCTGTCCTGCGCCGCGGCACTGCTCCGGTGTCCGGTGCTCCTCTTCTTCTCTGGGGCCGCGCTGCTCTGTCCTGACCGCGTACAGTGTCAGGACGTAGTGCGCGCACTCTGACCTGACGCTGCACGCAGTCAGGTGACAGTGCAGCGCTGGGAGAAGAAGACTGAGGAGCGCCGGAACGGAGCCTCGGCGCAGGACAGGTAAGGGATTTGACAGGTAAGGGGGCACTACTGTGGGCTAATCTGAGGTTTCAAGGGGGCACTACTGTGGGCTAATCTGAGGTCTCAAGGGGGCACTACTGTGGGCTGATCTGAGGTCTGTAGGGGGCACTAATGTGGGCTGATCTGAGGTCTGTAGGGGCACAATGGTCTGATGGGGCACAATGGGCTGATCTGAGGTCTGATGGGGGCACAGTGGGCTGATCTGAGGTCTGATGGGGGCACGGTGGCTGATCTGAGGTCTGATGGGGGCACGGTGGGCTGATCTGAGGTCTGATGGGCCATAATGGGCTTGATGTGTGGTCTGATGGGCCATAATGGGCTGATGTGGGGTCTGATGGGGCACAATGGGCTGATCTGAGGTCTGATGAGGGCACAGTGGGGCTGATGTGGGGTCTGATGGAGGCACAATGGGCTGATGTGGGGTCTGATGGGCCATAATGGGCTGATGTGTGGTTTGATGGGCCATAATGGGCTGATGTGGGGTCTGATGGGGCATAATGGGCTGATCTGAGGTCTGATGGGGGCACGGTGGGCTGATCTGAGGTCTGATGGGGGCACGGTGGGCTGATCTGAGGTCTGATGGGGGCACGGTGGGCTGATCTGAGGTCTGATGGAGGCACAATGGGCTGATGTGGGTCTGATGGGGCACAATTGGGCTGATGTGGGGTCTGATGGGGCATAATGGCTGATGTGGGGTCTGATGGGGCCATAATGGGCTGATGTGAGGTCTAATGGGGCATAATGGGCTGATGTGAGGTCTATGGGGCATGGTGGGCTGATGTGAGGTCTGATGGGGGCACGGTGGGCTGATTGAGGTCTGATGGGGGCACGGTGGGCTGATCTGAGGTCTGATGGGGGCACGGTGGGCCTGATCTGAGGTCTGATGGGGGCACGGTGGGCTGATCTGAGGTCTGATGGGGGCACGGTGGGCTGATCTGAGGTCTGATGGGGGCACGGTGGGCTGATCTGAGGTCCTGATGGGGCACGGTGGGCTGATCTGAGGTCTGATGGGGGCACGGTGGGCTGATCTGAGTCTGATGGGGGCACGGTGGGCTGATCTGAGGTCTGATGGGGGCACGGTGGGCTGATCTGAGGTCTGATGGGGGCACGGTGGGCTGAATCTGAGGTCTGATGGGGGCACGGTGGGCTGATCTGAGGTCTGATGGGGGCACGGTGGGCTGATCTGAGGTCTGATGGGGGCACGGTGGGCTGATCTGAGGTCTGATGGGGCACGGTGGGCTGATCTGAGGTCTGATGGGGGCACGGTGGGCTGATCTGAGGTCTGAATGGGGGGGCACGGTGGGGCTGATCTGAGGTCTGATGGGGGCACGGTGGGCTGATCTGAGGTCTGATGGGGGCACGGTGGGCTGATCTGAGGTCTGATGGGGGCACGGTGGGCTGATCTGAGGTCTGATGGGGCACGGTGGGCTGATCTGAGGTCTGATGGGGGCACGGTGGGCTGATCTGAGGTCTGATGGGGGCACGGTGGGCTGATCTGAGGTCTGATGGGGGCACGGTGGGCTGATCTGAGGTCTGATGGGGGCACGGTGGGCTGATCTGAGGTCTGATGGGGGCACGGTGGGCTGATCTGAGGTCTGATGGGGGCACGGTGGGCTGATCTGAGGTCTGATGGGGGCACGGTGGGCTGATCTGAGGTCTGATGGGGGCACGGTGGGCTGATCTGAGGTCTGATGGGGCGGTGGCACGGGTTGGGGCCGGGCTGATCTGAGGTCTGATGGAGGCACAATGGGCTGATCTGAGGTCTGATTGGAGGCACAATGGGCTGATGTGGGGTCTGATGGGGCATAATGGGCTGATGTGGGGTCTGATGGGGCATAATGGGCTGATGTGGGGTCCTGATGGGGCATAATGGGCTGATGTGAGGTCTGATGGGGGCACAGTGGGCTGATCTGAGGTCTGATGAGGGCACAGTGGGCTGATGTGAGGTCTGATGGGGGTACAGTAGGCTTAGTTTATTTATTTTTTTATATTTTTAATAACATAAGAAAATCGAGATTTAAATCGTGAATCGTCCAAAATTTTAAAAAAATCGAGATTTTTTTTTTTTGGCCATATCGCCCAGCTCTAGCTCCAGGGTGAGACGCCTCCGCTGGCCACTGTCCTTCATTAATCTCCATGTCTGGATGTGATCATTGACTAGTGGTTTCACCAGCTGGATGTAGTGTCTGAACATATTTGGGCCGTTGCTTAGCAAAAACCAGTCAGATTAAGATTTCAGGGTATTTCCAGTGGTATAACTTCACCTCCTGAGGATAGGCCATGAATATTAGATCAGCTGTTTGAAGAGAAAGCAGCGCTCATACAAGCTGCCTTCTCTTCTCGGTTTACCTGCTTACCGTAGAAATTGCATCATTGAGCAGTGTAATTACATCTCAGCCATCCCATTCACCTCTATGGGATGGCTCTTTAGTAGTCACTTGGACAGATGGAGCTGTCCCATAGAAGTGAATGGGGACGCTGTACTTGTAATTACACTGCTCACCACTGCAACTCCGGCAAGCAGGTAAATGGAGAAGAGAAGGCAGTGATCGTACAGCTAATGGGCGGGGGTGTCAGGTGTCAGACCACTGCCGATCTGATATTGATGACCTATCCTCAGGTCCTCAATAGTAAAAAGTGGACAACCCCTTTAAGGCCTTATTCACACGTCTGTGATGACATCACCGACCTGATAAAGGTCAGTTGTTCGTCTGTGTTTGGTCCTTGTGTCACTGACTGCTCAACTGAAAATTAATAGCATCTCCTAGCAATGATCTGTGTAACACAGATGCCATCCAACCATTTTTTTTTCATGGACCCACAGGCTATAATGGGCGTGAGGGGCAAAAAATGGGATTCCACAAAGTAACGACGAAGCATGGAAATTCACAAATGTCTGTTAGTACACACATTAAAATCAATGGATACGTGTGCTGTCCCTGGAGAACGCAGACAGCAAACATCCGCAGGTATTAAGGGTATGTGCACACGTTTGAAAATTTGATGTGTATTTGCCGCAGATCAAGCAAATGAATGGAGCTAATCCACATGTGGACCGCCGCATGTATGAACAGCCGTGCAGATTCCCATTGAGCCTCAGCGGCATCAGAAAAACACGCAGTCTCCCGTCCCGAAAATCTGCCTTGTGAACATGCCTTGTTGCATCTAAGATCTGAAATTTATATTTAAAGAGAACCTGTCACCATGACATACAGTCCTAACTGCAGGAGGAACTTGTACTATGTGCATTTAAAGGAAATGTGTCACCAAAAATGTTATCTGCCAGTTAAAACCAGATAGTGACACATCTCCTTTTTTATATAATGTTTTTATTTTCTCATTGAACATGATCATGAGGGCGGCCATCTTGCCTGAGCTGTTCTTAACAGCATTTACAAAGCATTAAGAAAATTGCTTTAGGTCAGCCCCATGGTCCATAGACACAATGGTCAGGAGGGGACCTCATTGACTTCGATGGGAGTTTTCTAGGCATGTTCTGTGACCTGTGCAGAGGACATTGTACAAGGGAAGAAGAGATACGATTTGACAATCAGCTATTGTGAATGGAGGATCCTGTCTTATCTGTACACAGAGGTGATATCATTACAGGCAGGGTTACAATGACAGATACGCAGATAACTGCAGTAAAGTGATCTGTACAGACCAAGAAGTGGCGCCTATTATTAGACATAGAGGCCAGTGAGAAAACTGCAGGATTTCATGGTTTATCTATCGATATTGAGGTGGAAAATTAAAAATAACATCCAAAATTCTTTAAAAATGTTAAACGTGATTTAAGTAATAGATCGTTTTCTGATGACACATTCCCTTTAAACTTCTGCTCATTCTGACTTCATGTGGAGGGTCCTAAGCAGTGATTGGCGGCTATCTCTACATGACCAAGCATAGAATAAATGACAAGTTATGCTGAATCTTAAAGGGGTTGTCCCGCGAAAAATATTCTACGGTTTTCAAACCAGCACCTGGATCTGAATACTTTTGTAATTGCATGTAATTAAAAATTCTGTATAGCCACTGAGTTATTCAATAAAATGTATCTGTATAGGACCACTTCATTTCTTTGACCTATTCACTGAGCAGGCCGCACATGCTCAGTTTCAACTTTTAACTGTCTCCTGAGCTGTGATAGGCAGAGCATGGACACGCCTCCTGAGCTGCAGCAGAATAGACACTCCCCTTTAGCTGCCAGCTTGATATAAATCTAGTAGAGCAATGAATGAAGAGATCTATGGATCCATGTGAGGTACAGGGCTGGTTCTATCTTTGTTAGAAAGAGATTGTCATGTTCTATATGATGTCTGATTTTCATTTTTTACATTATTCGTGAGATAACCCCTTTAATAAATCAGTACACCAGTCTGCTCCGCTCCTCCTGCTCTATAACCTGCTGCTACAGATAAGGCTGCATTTTTATTTTGACAGGTTCTATTTAAGGGTCCAGCTACGCGGCGTTGATGTCGCATGACACAAAAATGTTGTCACAATATATTTCAATGAGACATACCACGTTTTATGACTGTGGCGTTGTAGCATGTCCCATAGCGACACCATTGAAATTCATTACATGAAATGCAGTGCGACTTTCTTGTCATACTGTCACAGTGTACTCGGACCCTACGGGATCATACACATGACTGTGCTTTTTTTGTTTTTTTTTTCTCCGCATCCGATGCACATTTTCTGCTGGTTGGATGCGGACCCATTCCCTTCAGTGAATTAGAACATGTTCTATACTTGTCCATTTTACAGTGATAATGACAAATTCGGAACGCGCACAGTCAATATCCGTGTTTTGTGGATGCACAATTTGCAGACTGCAAAAACAGCAACGGCCGTGTGCATGAGCCGTGAGTTGGATGATGCTGACCTGCTTTTTTTTATTCAGTACAGCAGGCTTGATTGGTTTTTGTCTTGTGGTTTTTGGTACGAGGCTTCAACATTTTTAGATTCTAAGTTCTCAGAGCTTCTTGTGGAACCGTTGGTGATAGTAATATGAATATAGACCCGATCCTTCTGATGCTCCTATATCTCCAGTACCAGTGTTACATTGTGATGCTCAATATGTAGCAGAGAAAGGACCAGGTCAGCACCCAATGTGGGCAAGTCAGGCGGCCATTTATGAGGGTCTCACCCCAGTGGTCGCACATTGTTGGCTTATTCTATGGATACTCCTCCAGTTAAAAGTCCCACACAACCCCAGGGAATGTGTCATCAGAAAAAATCTATTGCTTAAATAATATTTTTAAGTTTAACATATTTCTAAAGAATTTTTGATGGTGTTATTTTTATTTTCCATGACATCTATATTTAAAGGGGTTATCCAAGTTCTATAATCCCCCATATGCCCGGGCCCCTGACAGAGATTGTACTTGCCTTGCTCCACAGCCGCCACTGCATCTCCCCGTCGTGTGGGGGGCAGCAAATGAAGGCCGTGACGGGAAGGAGGTCATTCCGGATCCGTCTTGGTGCGGATGCCTGGACCGGAGAGAAAACCGCAGCATGCTGCTGTTTGCTGTCTGGTCTGCAGACTGGTCGGAATGCTTTCAGGAGCATTCCGTTGTCTTCAGTTCAGTTTTGTCCCCATTGACAATGAATGGGGACAAAACTGAAGCGTTTTTTTCCGGTATTGAGCCCCTATGACGAAACTCAATACGGAATTTTAAAACGCTAGTGTGAAAGTAGCCTAATAATAGACTCCACTTCTTGGTCTGTACAGATCACTTTACTGGAGTTATATATTCTAATCCTTCCTGTAATGATAAGGAGATATCTGTGTATAGATAAGACAGGATCCACCATTCACAATAGCTGATTGTCAGAGCTTATCTATTCTTTCCTTGTACAATGTCTTCTGCACAGGTCACAGATCATGTCTAGAAAACTCTCCCATAGAAGTCTATGAGGTCTCCTCCTGTCCACTGCATCTATGGATCATGTGGCCACTGTAAAGTAGTTGTTGTACGCTTTGTAAATGCTCAGACAAGATGGCCGCCCCCATAATCCTGTTCAGTGAAGTGAATAAATAAATCTGCAAAGAGAAAATAGAAACAAATTATATAAAAAGATGATCACTATCTGGTTTTAACTGGCAGAGAACATTTTTGGTGACATAATTCCATAAATGGATGAAAGTGGCTGTCGTCTAGATTTCTGAAGCCTGTGTTGTAATGGTGAGCAGTGTTAATAGTCGTGCCCACATCTTTACACCTCAATGTTTTTAGACCTACTGCTCCATTCATTGCCCTATGTATGGAGCTGTTCTCTAGAGGCAAAAGTGGAGAATGACTCGTGTATCTGATGGAGCGTGCAGACTTTTATTTTTTCTTTTGACTTTGTACAGAGTCAGAAATCAGCTGTTGGAGAAGGTGGCGGCGCTTGCAATATAAATGTAGCATCCTTCAGCTTTGCCTAGGCCATGTGATGACACGTTCATCAGTCACATGACATAGGTACAGCTCAGCCCCATTGAAGTGAATGGAACCGAGCTGCAATACCAGGCACAGCCACTATACAATGTACGGCGCTGTGCTTGGTGAGCAGAGAGAAGGCTGCAGCACTCACAGTAGCCCCGCTGCCTTCTCAAACCTCTAATCATCAGGGTTCCCAGGTGTCGGACCCCCACCGATCAGATACTAATGATCAATCCTGAGGATACGTAATCAGTATTAAAAGGGTTTTCTGATATGTAAAATATCCCCCAAATATATAGTTCCAGATCCCTGCCTGGCTGCAGCAGGCTGCGACGGAGACATGCCCCCTTGAGGCTGGTCACCATCACGGCCTGCTGTTGGCTGCTCCCCTGTTTAATCTGAGGCAAAACCGCATGAAATCCACAACAAAAAATCACACATTGGGTCCTGATTTATCGTACCTTCACTTCAGAATTCTGGTGTAAAAAAGTTGCAGAAATAAGTCTTTTGCGGCTTTTTTTTTTTTTTTTACCCGCTTGCGCAAAATTTTGTGACTTTTAGATTTTTTTTATACCTCTCACTCCAGTCTTGTAATGTGGGTGGAAAAGTGGATGTGGTCAGTTATGTTAATGAGTTTCACTCCAGATTTATCATTGAGACTTAAAAAAAAAAAGTCTCAATCTCTAAGAGGAGGGTGGAGCAGGAAAAGTGGACAAAAGTGTTAGATCTAGGGATAAGCCAGATTTATCAAGTAACATGAGACATTTGATAAATGTGGCATAAAGTTCTCCAACGCTGACTGAAGCAAAACTGACTTGACATTTTCCCCTCATGATAAATCTCCCCCATGGTTTTTGAAGCTGCTTTTGGATGCAGAAACACACAGAAAAAATCAAAAAAATCGGATTTTTTTGATTTAAATCGGATTTTTTTGATTTAAATCGGATTTTTTTCAATAAACTGCTTTTTTAGGAAAATATTTTACCATCCAAAGGTTCTTCCATCATGAGATAAAGCTGAGTTGTTTAACTCAGTAGAATAAAGGCTGTATATGTGTAACATTCACAATGCCATGCTCTTCCAGAGGTTTCTGTAGGATTAGTGGGCAGTTTCTCTACTATATTATCACAGACGCTCGCTTTACTTCAGTGCCAAGTCCAAGAAGTTAGACAATATGTTTCTGATTGTTTGGAGTGGAATAGATCTGCACAGCACAACACAAGAAGAATGTGAATCTAAGTGTGAGGAGGAGGAGGGGCAAGCAGACAAGAAAATGGAAGTGAAACTTTGAGCACAATACTGCAGCATAGCCACAGACAGACAAGTCTGGATCTGTTTGTGTGTACGATCTGAGGTTTATTACATTCTTTCCTTAAACTGGGGAGAAAAAAGTAATATAAAAAGTGATTCTAAAAATTTTCATCTACTTGCATGTTAAAGTAGCAAGAACTAGTTTAGGTAGAAACTTTGATTTAAATCACTGATTTAAATCAAGCCTTACTGACTAGTGATTTAAATCGTGATTTAAATCAGTTCGATTTAAATCAAATCCACCCTGCAGAAAACTGCAGGAAAAACCAAGCAGAACGTCTGTTTTGAACTCTGCACTTGTGTGCAGGTGCCCTAAAGGGGTCTTCCAGTACTTCCTTCCACAGGATGGGCCATCAGTATGAGTTTGGCCTGGGTGCACCCCCATCGCTCAGCTGTTGTACGGTATCTCCAGCATCAGAACTGCACAGCGCTGCAGCCATTCACTTCAGTGGGAGCAGCCACCACTAGGTGGACTCAGCTTTGTATTAGCGGCATCGGAGCTCCTTCAGGACAGCTGATCAGCGGGGTGTTAGACCACCTACCAGATATCGATGGCCTATCCTGACAACAGGATATCAGTGTATAAGTATTGGAAGACACCTTTATTGCATTTAGTTGTCACACATTTTTGACATCATTTACGTATATACATTTGGATCTAGCGAATTGCAGTCTTTTGTACTCATGGTCATTTCTGGCTTGCCAATACATTGGGGCAGATTTACTAATGAAATGGCGGCAGTTTCTTACACAATTTTGTGTAATATGAAGTGCTTCTCCAGTAATGATATTGTTGATCTCCCCCTGCTATAAGCGTGAGCTCAGTAGAGCCTGTGTAGATGGGAGAGAATACAGAATATGGCTGCACTGTGTGTTTAGTGCAAAGTATGGGGTCTGGGAATGGTTTGTCTGCATTGCCCTGATGGGATTTGATCTCTATCTTGGCAGTAAATATACACTTCCCATATGGAGCTGAAAGACGGTTTTTAGCATTGCTGATTCTTTGTCTACCCCATGATATGCAATGCTAAAGGTATTTGGTTGCCCCAGTTTTCCCTCCCCCGGGTCTGGAAAAATATTAGCAAATCTAGGACAACGGTCAGGAACTTAGGAGCCAGCGACAACGCGTTGTACAGATAGGCCCGCACTGGATTGTTTGCACGTCAGTGTTATGGAGCTCACCTTTGTAGGTAATGGCTGTGCCCACCTCTTGAGGTTGGTTCTTCTGCTGGCATACATATACTTATAGCTTCCTATAACAGTCTGTAATACTAACACAGGCCAATGCAGGAGGAGCCGAGGCCAGTCCTTATAACAGCGGGTGGGGGCTAGGATTGCTTCTTCTGGGAGACATGGAGCTTTATGCAGCCAGTGATAGCATCCCACTCTATGCAGTTGGCTTGTAGTGGTGACATCCAGTTGCCAAATGCATGAAACCTGATTGCCAAGCCTGGCTTTTCTAGTCGCCATTGCAGCTTGCCCGCTGGATTTTGTCTAGTCCTGCTTTTGCCCTATTGAGATAACTTGCATACTTGGTTGTACTTAACATGCAGTTGCAAGGAGATGCTGTATTTTTTGGACTATAAGATGCACCTAGGATTTAAAGGCGGAAAATAAGAAAAAAATATTTTTGATCCCCCCCCCCCCCCCCCCCCCCCCCCCCCAAAAAAAAACCTAATCAGACCCTCAAGATTTTTTTTTTTTTGGCCATATCGCCCAGCTCTAGGTCAGACCCCTATCAGACCTCACATCAGACATTTAAAAAAAAAAACTACTTACTTCTCTTGCTGCAGACTGTGCTGCCACTCTGCAGATCCACTCGCCTCTCCCTGGTCGTCTTCCAGCCCGTGCTTCACTGGGACCTGACTTTGGGGACTGCACGTGGATGACATCCGTGCAGCAGTTCTGCAAGTTATAGAACATGTCCTTCTCTTGTCTGTTTTTCAGACAAAAATTGGCATTTCTATAATATTGAGCGAGGATGTACATGGCTGGTATCTGTATTTTACTGATCCACAGTTTGCGGACTGCAAAATGCATACAGTCATGTGCGTGTGGTCTTAAGGGTGTATTAGGCACCTCAATGCAGCAGGCGATTCTGGGAGGAAACACAATCATCAGATAGCTAGCACATGCAGCAATGTCCTCCGTGACATGGGGAGGAGTGATCTTTGTGCCATCACTCGTCCCCATGCAGGGCAGCAGTATGGTGGCGGCAGTTCACTATTATACAGTGCGATCTGCCGCCAGCACCATTGTGTTTAAGCATGCTTAAAATCACAATTGCGCGATGAACCAGCGTTTGCTTGTTCTTTGGGCATTTGGAGGCAGTAATAGACTGCCAGTCTCATACACCCTGTGGACCATGATGTGCACCATGGTCATTAGACAGACTTTTGTTGTCTTCTCCAGCTTAATGCATCTCTATAGCACGTCTTCTGAAAGCTGTTTGCATTGAGGCCTGGTTCACACCAGTGTTTCTTGAGAACAATCCATAATCCGGCTTTGTGTGTCTCTAATGGGCAGAGAGCTTGTGAAAGCCACATTTCTACTCTTATCTCTTTAGATATGAATAGTGTAATCTTGTGTTATTACTGTAGTTTACATTGTGTTTGTGACTTAGATTACAATCAGAGCAACAATTCGGCCAGTCAGAGACAATGCAGTATAATAATGATGGCCCAAACCTACTGACACAGTATTGACTGCAAAAATACCATCTTAAAATATAACTTTTATTAAATCATCTATTAAAGAAGCGCTCCGGGATTTTTTTTCTTTGCCTATATAGTGCTGGGTAGGCCATTATTATAGAGGACCTTTCACCTCTCCTGACATGCCTGTGTTAATAGCTTCATGTATTCCCCATGTAATAACAATTCTGGAACATCTATTCTTATGTCTCTATGTTGTGCCATTCCTTTATTATTTCTACTAGAAGTTATGAATGAATTGCTATTTGCCTTCAGTAAGGGTACAGAGGGGAGGTGACCAGTTGGGGGTGTGTATCTGCACAGACTCACTCTATCCAATCAGTGCTGCCATTGTCAGACTGTGCAGGTACACACCCCCTACATGTTACCTCCCCTCTGTACCCTTACTGAAGGCTTATAGCAATCCATTCAGAACTTCTAGTAGAAATAGAGGAATGGCACAACATACAGACATAAGAATGGATGCCCCAGAATTGTTATTACATGGGGAATGCATGGAGCTATTAAAACAGGCATGTCAGGAGTGGTGAAAGGTCCTCTTTAAAGAATAAGATAGAGGCTCTTTTATGTATACCTGTTTTATTTGATGTGTAGTTTGTGGGTTGTCTGCCATCTTGATTCTGTCTTCCTTCAGATTTGGTTGAATACTACATTTCCCATCATGCCGGGCTTTGCAGAGAACGAGGAGGTGGAGTGTCACCTCACTGTAACCATGACAGATCAGTGACACAGAAATGCTGATAAGAGGAAGACAAGAAGGAAGACAGAATCAAGATGGCAGACAACCCACGAATGTGATGCAGCTTGAGCCTTTCTCCCCTGTCAGCTTTTACATGCAGGAGGCAGGAAGACCGGTGTGAAGCTACATCACATAAAACTCCACTGGAGAGTCAGCACTCACAGATGGCATAGGCAGGCAGTGAGAGTTGGGAAGTGTATATAACTGCAGCTGATCACTGTACACACTCACCTACTACACTCCTAGGGGAGAATTATACCATCAACAGAATACAGGGATTTACAGAGGGACATGGAGATTGGGAAGGGGTCTGAGCTTCCAGGAGGATTGATAAGTGATGTCATCCTGTAGTTCACAAGAAGTCGGCCACAGGATACAGGACTTTTTTATTTTGTTAACATAACTTATGTCAGATGGAAATGGCTACAATGGATGCCAAATGTGCATAACTGAGCATAACAGATGCCTAAAATACAGGATCCATTCTTTTTCTTTATTTCTGATGGATCAGAAGAACAAAAAATGTGAACCCGTTGGTGGTGGTTCACAGAAGGTATATAAGTACTGGAGTGGTATCCAGCCTAAGGTGTTTACTGATCTACCCTTAAAGGGGTTATCCAGGAAAAGATATTTATGACTGATTCTCAGGATAGGTGGTCAGTATCATATCTGCAGGGGTGTGACACCTGGGACTCCGACCAATCAGCTGTTAGAAGAGGTCTTGGGTGCCACAGCCTCTTACTAGGTCATCTGACGTCACTGTACATCGCTTACATGGCCTAGTTGCTGCATGCTGCAGTTTTTGTCCGGCCACCTCTCAGCCTGTTTGCCGTGCTGTGGCCGCATCTCCTGCCCGTCCCCATTATAGTTACTGAGGCTGGAGCGGACCTCCGGCGGCACACATGGGCTAGTGTTAGTACAGATCCTGCCGGACCCTGCTAACGCTGATGTGAAAGTAGCCTAAGCCAACAACACTGACTTCCCTTCACGATAAATCCTCCCCACAGAGTGGGCCAATGGCCGAGTCAGGTACAGGGGTGATTAAACCCCAGAAAGACCCCTATATGTTGCAGAAAGAAGGTTGAGGGTGGACACGCCTTTGTACATGTATAGTCTACATTCTCTGGGATCTGCTGATCCTTGAAGAAGCTGACCAAAGAGATATTTACCAGTATATAATGAAATATTTCTTGATTCAAGATGATTTATTTTATTTTTTTTTTTAGAAATATTGGTGAGCACTCAGAATATCTGCCCAACAGAACCATGTAGTATTATTATTATTATTATTTTTTATCTGGCTGTTCCTCACCCAGTAGATGCATGTGGTATATCCCCAATTTCCCCATAGATAATGCATATTTGTGTTGGCTGCATTTCATTTTTATAACCGTGGGAATGATGAGCAGAAAAGGGATGTTCTGCCTGACCAACATTTAATTCTTGGATCCTCTAAAAATGACCTAATGTGTATTGTGATCCTCAACTGTATGGCCAGCGGAGTGCCACACCTCCTCTGTACTGGTCCTGTTCCACCTTAGATAGATGATACTGGGAAAAATCCATTTAATAAGGCCCACATTATTGTATATATGGAAGTATATCCCCCAGTAATTTATGGCGGTTGGTTTATAGATATTGTTACATAGCTTTTTCTGGCAGCTACATGACAACCACTGTGGAGTTTCGACATCTTGCTTTCACAGACACTTGAATGGCAAATCTGCTTAGTTTTGCAATGATTACTGTGGATGTATCGTGGCATTACTGAGCAGACAATTGGATAAGATGGGTAAGGCTATGTTCACATACCGTTTTGTGATGTACATTTAGCGTGTATGCCAGGAAAACTCGGGTTGTCCACGCTAAAGATGTCCATAGGGTCACATCAGCCCAGTGATGTCCAAAAAACATGTCGTTTTGTTCTCTGTCTCACTGCCATACATCATTAAGGCAAGGGGGGATATTATAGTAGATTTGTCACTGTATAGCATCCATTTAACATATATGTCGGGAACTTTTATGGTGTAAGAATGGTGTAAACAGAGCTTAAAGGGGTTTTCCAAGAGTAAAACAGACCTCCCAGAGTGGCCGACCTGCGGTGGAGATCATACATATCTGATCCCCACCACGGGGTTCAGTTTCTGACCTTGCCTGGCCGCCTCTTCCTTTCCCTGATGCGCTGAAATCAACTTCCATCAATGGGAGGGACACGTGACCGCTGCAGCCAATCACAGCCTCAGTGGGGACCTGCTCCCCTTTCATCACAAACTGTTCACATGATAAGGAGGTCACCGTCAGAGACTGAACTCAACGATGGGGACCTGGTAAGTATCATCTTCACCTTGGGTCTGCCACTCTGGGGAGGTCTTTTTTAGTCTTGGATAACCCCTCTAACTCCTGTATGCCCGCCTTGTAGTTTTGACCCATCTAAAATGGGCATCAAAGTGGTAATTGTGAGCTGACTTATTAAAGAGGTTGGCCAGTTTCTTATATTGAAGACATGTCCTCAGAATAGGTTATCAATATCAGATTGCGGTGATCCGACACCCCGGCTGATCAGCTGATTGAAGAGAAAGCAGCACTCGTGTGATTGCTGCCTTCTCGTCACTGTTCACCCCTCCATCTCAATTAACTTCTATTGGAAGCAGTAGTTACACTCCCTGTTCCTTCCTTTTGAAGTGAATGGGCTGCAGGAGCTGTAATTACACTGCTTGCCGCTGAGATGTGGACAGCATGCAGGTAAATGGCGAACAGTAGGTAGAGCTTGTACAAGTGCTGCCTTCTCTTCATCCAGCCTTCTCTTCATCCAGCTGGAGTGTTGGACCCCCCCCCCCGATCTGATATTGATGACCTATCCTGAATCCTATCCTATCATCAATATAGGAAACTGGCTAATCCCTTTAAGTTAACTCTTAGGGTACTTTCATACAGCAGATTTGTCCACCGTGGTTTGTGCTGTGGTTGTTCACTTAGGTTGCTGCAGACCCACTCATGGCTTAGCTCCATTGAATGGCGCTAAACCACAAGCGAACACTCGCTGCGGCATCTGCCCAACCACTGCGCCAAGAAGCGACATGTCCCTTCTTGGCACACTTGTGGTTTTAAATCATCGGCCTTCAAACTGCAGTGCTGCCGCCGATGGAAAACACTACGCGGTGTCCATGCCAAAATTCTGCCGTGTGAAAGGGCCCTTACTACATGAAGCTGCAGACGGCTCCTCTTGCCATAGCATTGTATTTCTGGTGTTTCTGTGTGTCTTCTGTTGGTAAGTTTAGGTTTAGTCCTGTGCTTTCTTGTGTTTTGTTAATTTGGTATTAACCCATTTTCTTTTTGCAGCTGTCCCCTTCCCCCCAACACACCGATTAACATCCGAGGAAGTATTTGATATTGATGGAAAACCCAGAGTGGACGTTTTGAAAAACCACTTAATAAAAGAAGGCCGAGTAGATGAAGAAATTGCACTTCGGATCATCAATGAGGGTGCTGCAATTTTAAGACGAGAGAAGACAATGATAGAAGTTGAGGCGCCTATAACAGGTGAATGTGTTTTACTTCTACTGAATCCCAGGTACCTCTAGTACTTTCCGTCAAATAGTTGCTGGGGTTATCCCTGGAATAATTATTCATTTACTGGTAGATCATTCAAAATAATATTTTTTTTTTCTTTTTGGTTGGAATAGCTAGAAAACAATGCTCCTGTGTCTGGGTATGTTTGTTACATACTCGTTATGGCACCCTATTGATTGCCCCTCAGAACTTTCCTCTCCTATCAGAGGCAGTGATCACCCATGCTTAAAGGGGTTATCCAGTATTATAAACTGCCCCCCCATGTGCCGGGCCCCTCACAGGGAATATACTTACCCCAATCCCTGCGCCGCGCCTCCTCCCCGCACCACCGCTGTGAGTGACGCTAGGGAGGCTCATGCCCATCCGCTATTGGCTGCTCTCCCCTGACACCGAATGTTTTTATCCGCATACGGGGGGAAGCCGCAGCGGTGGTGCGGGGAACAGAAGCAGCGTGGGGAGCCAGGTAAGTATATTCCCTGTGAGAGGCCCGGCACATGGGGGGCAGTTTATGATATCGGATAACCCCTTTAATAGCTCTGTCCCATCGCCCTGATTTTCTTGTACACAGGTGGTGGAATTTCTCGAAGACTGGCGTTTGATATAAAGGGGATGCTTGGCGAGCACAAATGTTTTTTTTTTTTTTTTCAAGATTTTAGTTTACATGGGCTAAAACAGTGAATGAATGGTCTACAGGAGTTTATGTATATAGTATAAGTATATGTTCATTTTTATTTTTGGTGTATGTTCAAACTCTTATTTTCTGCTCTTTCTCTAGTGTGTGGTGATATTCATGGGCAGTTCTTTGACTTGATGAAGTTGTTTGAGGTGGGAGGCTCGCCCGCTAACACAAGATACCTCTTCTTGGGCGACTATGTAGACAGAGGATATTTTAGTATAGAGGTAAAATTCCGTGTTTGTCTCAAAATGTGTTTTAATACGATTCAGTATTGACATACGTGTGGCATTATAATTTATTTAATTTGCCATGTGTAAGTGATACCTGCATCAAGTTTTACTCTCTGGTTGATTACTCTGTGTCAGTCTTCTTGACGATGTAGGAATAATTATTGCTCACTGCCAAGTTTTTATTTATTTGAATGTCATTTTGAATATGTAATGAATGTGCTAGTAATGTTCCAGGAAGCATACAATGGAAAGCTTTGTTTTGTAGTCCTGCACTGAGGTAAGGTGCAGCCCACCTAGCCTCTTAAAGGGGTTCTACACCTTTTGATTACTGATGATCTATACATTGGATGGGTCATCAGCATCTGATAGGCAGGTGTCAGACACCAGGGACCCCGCCAATCAGCTGTGTGAGGAGGCATTGGCATCAGCAGTAGCTCCGCATCCCCGCAGCTCTCTCACTGTTTCCTGCAGGTCAGTGACGTCAAGACTGTTATCACTGGCCTGGACACAGCTCAGGCCCGTTCTCTTCAATGGTGCTGAGCTGTGCCCAGGCCAGTGATAATAGTTGTGATGTCACTGGGCCTGCGAGAAACAGCGAGAAGGCAGTGGAACTACTGCGAGCGCCGCTGCCTTCTCAAACAGCTGATCAGAGGTGGTCCTAGGTGTCTGACCCCGGCCGATCAGATGCTGGTGACCTATCCAAAGGATAGCTCATCAGTAATAAGTTACAAAACCCCTTTAAACTCCACATTGAAGCTGCCTTTAGCCTTAAATTTTCCGTCCCTTCTCGACAGCCCACTATTTAAATGCAGCTCCACAGATGTTCCCACAGGGGCTAGATATGCTGTTTGCTTTGGCGTATAAAGTAGGTTCCTATTAGGGAATATGTAAAACTGTTTTACAGTCTTGTGTGAAGGAGGCTTAAAACCTATGTTCACCTTTATGAATTATTTCATAAATTGTTTAGATTATCTACACAAAAAGTTGAGTAACTTAACTACTTTACATCTTCTACTCAATTGAATTAAAGCCCATGTTTTAGTCTACATCTATATTAAGAATTCAACATCATTGGAAATCGCAGGCAAGCTTGTTATCCTGAGCCCCCATAATGCAGTGGGACATTTTAATTTTCTTATAAAGAGAACACATGCGAGAGCAGTGCAGACAATGAGCCAGCAGGGAGTGCTATTGGGGCTGAAGCTGTGGGTTATCATGCAGAATGTAACTCTGGATCAGTACAAGCAATGTAACTTATATATGAAGTTACTCAACCTTTTATGGACCCACCGTTTTCAAGATCTCTGTTTACACCCCAGTTTAATACTTACAGAAGCTGAAAACCCTTAAAGAACCAAGTATTTGGTGCAATAGTGTCCAGACAGTTATCTGTGAGGTCAATATGCCAGAAATACAGTGGGGGGAAAAAGTATTTAGTCAGCCACCAATTGTGCAAGTTCTCCCACTGAAAAAGATGAGAGAGGCCTGTAATTGACATCATAGGTAGACCTCAACTATGAGAGACAAAATGAGAAAACAAATCCAGAAAATCACATTGTCTGATTTTTAAAGAATTTAAAGGGGTTGTCTCATCTTGCCTAATGGGGGCATATCGCTAGGATATGCCCCCATTGTCTTATAGGTGCGGGTCCCACCGCTGGGACCCGCACCTATATCGAGAACGGGGCCCCGAAAGCGAACGGGGGCGCACTGCGCATGCGCAGCCGCCTCCATTCATTTTCAATGTGGCCGGCGAAGATAGCCGAGCGCTGGCTCGGCTATTTCCGTCGGCTCCATAGAAATGAATAGGAGCGGTGGCCGCGCAAGCGCGGTGCGCTCCCATTCATTTCTATGGGGAGCCGGCTTGGTGGTGGCCGGACCGGAGTCCTCCAGCCACCACCTTGCGGGGCCCCGTTCTCGATATAGGTGCGGGTCCCAACGGTGGGACCCGCACCTATAAGACAATGGGGGCATATCCTAGCGATATGCCCCCATTAGGCAAGATGAGACAACCCCTTTAATTGCAAATTATGGTGGAAAATAAGTATTTGGTCAATAACAAAAGTTCATCTCAATACTTTGTTATATATGCTTTGTTGGCAATGACAGAGGTCAAAAGGTTGGCACACACTGTTGCTGGTATGTTGGCCCATTCCTCCATGCAGATCTCCTCTAGAGCAGTGATGTTTTGGGGCTGTCGCTGGGCAACACGGACTTTTTAACTCCCTCCAAAGGTTTTCTATGGGGTTGAGATCTGAAGACTGGCTAGGCCACTCCAGGACCTTGAAATGCTTCTTACGAAGCCACTCCTTCGTTGCCCTGGTGGTGTGCTTGGGATCATTGTCATGCTGAAAGACCCAGCCACGTTTCATCTTCAATGCCCTTGCTGATGGAAGGAGGTTTGCACTCAAAATCTCACGATACATGGCCCCATTCATTCTTTCATGTACACGGATCAGTTGTCCTGGTCCCTTTGAAGAGAAACAGCCCCAAAGCATGACGTTGCCACCCTCATGCTTCATAGTAGGTATGGTGTTCTTTGGATGCAACTCAGCATTCACTCTCCTCCAAACACAAGGAGTTGTGTTTCTACCAAACAGTTCTACTTTGGTTTCATCTGACCATATGACATTCTCCCAATACTCTTCTGGAACATCCAAATGCTCTCTAGCAAACTTCAGACGGGCCCGGATATGTACTGGCTTAAGCAGGGGGACATGTCTGGCACTGCAGGATCTGAGTCCCTGCCGGCACAGTGTGTTACTGACGGTAGCCTTTGTTATGTTGGTCCCAGCTTTCTGCAGGTCATTCACTAGGTCCCTCCGTGTGGTTCTGGGATTATTGCTCACAGTTCTTGTGATCATTTTGACCCCACGGGGTGAGATTTTGCGTGGAGCCCCTGATCGAGGGAGTTTCAGTGGTCTTGTATGTCTTCCATTTTCTAGTTATTGCTCCCACAGTTGATTTCTTCACACCAAGCTGCTTGCCTATTGCAGATTCAGTCTTCCCAGCCTGGTGCAGGTCTACAATTTTGTTTCTGGTGTCTTTCGACAGCTCTTTGGTCTTCACCATAGTGGAGTTTGGAGTGTGACTGTTTGAGGTTGTGGACAGATGTCTTTTATACTGATAACAAGTTCAAACAAGTGCCATTACTACAGGTAATGAGTGGAGGACAGAGGAGCCTCTTAAAGAAGAAGTTATAGGTCTGTGAGAGCCAGAAATCTTGCTTGTTTGTTATTGACCAAATACTTATTTTCCACCATAATTTGCAAATAAATTCTTTAAAAATCAGACAATGTGATTTTGTGGATTTGTTTTCTCATTTTGTCTCTCATAATTGAGGTCTACCTATGATGTCAATTACAGGCCTCTCTCATCTTTTTAAGTGGGAGAACTTGCACAATTGGTGGCTGACTAAATTAGGGTTGTCACGATACCCAAATTTTGATTTGATTTCGATACCAAGTAAAAGTATTAGCGATACTCGATACCATTTGATACCACGCCGAAAAAATAAAACGCCCAAAAATCTGTGTGCCTCAGATCAGCCCACTGTGCCCCCATCAGACCTCAGATCAGCCCAGTGTGCCCCCATCAGAATAAAATAAGACTCTTACCTCTCCTGCGCTGCGGCTCCGCTCTGGGTCCGGCTCTCCTCTGTCTTCTTTGGCCGGCGCTGCACTGTCACCTGACTGCGTGCAACGTCAGGTCAGAGTGCGCGCACTACGTCCTGACACTGTACGCGGTCAGGACAGTGCAGGCAGAGAAGACAGAGGAGCACCAGACCTGGAGCGGAGCCGCAGCGCAGGAGAGGTAAGAGGTTTTTATTTTATCTGCCAGGAAAAGTATCGCAAAAGAGCGAATCCCGGTACCGAATCGATACTGGCATAAAAGTATCGATTCAGTATCGAAATATCGATACCCGTGACAACCCTAGACTAAATACTTTTTTCCCCCACTTTATGGAGAGTTTACTGAATATAATTGCAGCAAATTCTCAGCTATGAGAAATATTGGGTCTGCTGGATGTAAGACTGAAACGCGAAGTATATTCTTAAGTCCCATGACTATTCATTATACAGCGAGGACTTGAAAACCCTGTTGGTTCAGCAGTGATGATGCCATATGGGCTGCAGGGGACTATGGTCAAAATTTATGAATAAAAAGTGAGATGATTATTTTTTCTTCTTCCTGACAGTGTGTGTTATATTTATGGGTTCTGAAGATTCTCTACCCCAATACACTCTTTCTTTTGAGAGGCAATCATGAATGCAGGCACCTTACAGAATATTTCACTTTTAAACAAGAATGTAAGTAAGAATTCCCTTTCCTGTCACATAAGATATTTTCTAAAAATGCATTAATTTTCACTCATTGACAAAAAAAAAACACGCACCCAGATAGAAATGTCTGATTGCTTTAAAACACAGCATAGTTATGTCTCGGGCAGATATGTGAATGATTAAAGGTGTGGTCTCATTAAACACTGGGACTTGCTGCATAAAGGTGCTTCCCCCGGGCTCTCAGAGCCTACTTTTGGGTAATGTACCTCTTGGTGTCAACAGTCGCAGGCATACCACAGTCAGCCCCCCCTAGTAATGATAGGAGGGACACTAATAGCTCAGCAATATATGCAGGACATCCTGCGGCTACGTGTATAGCCTCCCATGGAAGTGCTTCCGACTGGTTTATTTATGTAACATAATGCTCAGTCACACACAGCGGTGTACAGAGAACCGAGTTTTAAGCACCCAATTAATGGTGCGCTTTAGGGAGGAAAAAGTATTGTAAAAATACAAAATTGATATATTAGACCAAGTTTTATTAGGGACATCATATTAAAATTTTACACAAGGGTTTAGTTACTCTTAAATGATTACCTATAACTTATGGTCCATGGCACCTTTCATTATGGCCCTGATGCATCATACATGGCATGTGCTTTAACGAAGAACGAAAGGACTCGTAGAGCAGTCCTATCCTTGTCTGCAAAACGGACAGGGCATGTTCTATTTTTTTTTTTTTTTTTCTTTTCCTTTTTTGCGGGCCACATTATGGACATAAGGATGCAGACAGCACACTGTATGCTGTCCGTCTATTTTGTGGCCCCCATTGAAGTGAATGGGTCCTCATCCAATCCACAAAAAAGGTGGTGACAGATTTCCTATAAGGGAGCGTCTACACTGATTTTTGCCGTGTCATAAGATCACAGTGTAGGTGGGCTGCCATAGGATTGAAGAGGTTTCACACATTTGCTGCGACCATGACGCACAAGTCGCAAAAAATCCAGCAGTGTTCAGATTCGCTGAAGGTATGGAAACCTTGGTGTTATTCCTCAATCTTGTGTTTTGATTTATTTCAGGTAAAATAAAATATTCAGAAAGGGTTTATGAAGCCTGTATGGAAGCATTTGATTGTCTTCCCTTAGCTGCACTTTTAAACCAACAATTTCTTTGTGTCCATGGTGGATTGTCTCCAGAAATACACACGTTAGATGACATTAAACGAGTGAGTATATTCGTGAGCTTTAAATATGGTATTCTGTACTCCTGAATAAGGCCGCATTCACACATAGTAGTCGTGCCTGTTTGCAGACCGCACACTGCCAAACTGTCTGTGTAGAGGCACAAACCCGGAAACACGCAGAAGGGCTTCTGTATTCTTCATAGTCTGTGCCTCCACACCCCAAAAGATAGGACATGTCCGATCTTCGGCCATATCTTGCGGGTCACTGGCCTATTGAATTCAATAGGTCTGCACCGCATTGCGGAGTGGACACGACTGGTGCACGTATTTTGCGGGTTTATGGTCTGCAAACCGGACACTCAAGGTTTTTTTTTTTTTTTTTTTTATATTAGCGGACATTTTTTGTTTTTTTTCTTAATTGGTGCCATTTCTTTGTCTCTGACATCTTTACTCCACAAACATGCCTCTTTTTGATTTCTAAAAGGTCTTCTCATGCCATCGACAGCAAGGCTGTCCTCACACAGTCCAGTATTTCAACACTGCTAAAGACTTTGAAATGACGCTGTACTTCCAGTAAACTGTTGCTATGTCATAGGCAAAGTTGAATGGTTAAAGGGGTTCTCCAGGAATTAAGAAAATGTAAATACTTAAATATTATTTTAGAATATATTCACAAATACCTTTTTTATTAGTTATAATGGCTCCTTTTGTCTAGGAAGCAATCAGTAGGAGAAATAAAATGTCCGCCGTCCTATTGGTACACACAAAACCTGTCCTAATCACACAGCTGGACAAGACACTTCACAGCACTGAGGTAAAGAGCTGCCTCATCCTCCTCTCCTACTTGTCAGGGATTATGATCCTGAATACAGATAAATCTCTGAGGGAATGGAGATGATGAGAAGACTTGAGAGAAGGGTGAGGTGTGACTAATGAGCAGCATCACTTGTCTGCAGTCTCCATTACCACAGTCTGTCCTGTCTGTCCTCTCTGTACTTCATGTCTCCTCATGGACTCCATTCCTACAGAGAATCAGCTGAAGATCTTATCAGCTGTATTCAGGATTGTAATCCTTGACAAGCTGAGCAGAGAGGAGGATGACAGCCTTTTACCTCAGTGTTGTGAAATAACCTGTCCTCCTGTGTGATTAGGACAGGTTTTGTGTGAACTAATAGGACGGCGGCCATTTTGTTTCCCCTGATCGCTCCCCAGATAAAACAAGCCATTATAACTAATGAAAGGTATTTGAGAATATATTTATTATAAAGTAATATTTAAGTATTTTCATTTTCTTAATTCCCGGAGAACCCCTTTAAGATTGTGGGATACTGAGCTCTGAGACCCCCACAATCTCTAGAACAAGGAGAGGGAAGCGCTCACTTAACGCATTCTCCCTCCTCACTGCAGGACAGGAAGCAAGACGGGCACGTTAAAAAGTCTATGGGCACCAAGGAGAAGAAGTACGCTAAGTGAGGGCTTCTCTCCCCTTGTTCTAGACTTTGGTGGGGGTCTCAGCGCTCAGACCCCCAGCAATCTAAGCTTATGACAAATCAAGTTTACTGAAAGTACAGTGACACTTTAAGGTTTTGATAGCAATTCTTGAGGACAAGATAAAACATATCTAATTGGCAGTGCAAAAGTTGGACCCTTGCTTGTGTAATTTCCCTTTAACGTCTTACTGGCGTTCTGTTCCTGCCAACATGCCCGCCCTGTGTGTAAGAAATGACATCCTTTTAGCTTTTATTTACCCAAAGCTACGTAGTCTATGTACTTACTTGCCTGACAATATGTACGCTAAATGATCAATAAATGTTTAATTGAAGAATTAATTCTTGATGTATTGTAACGAGCTTGTCTTCTGCTCTGGTTGTAGTTAGACCGGTTCAAAGAACCTCCAGCTTTTGGCCCTATGTGTGACTTGTTGTGGTCAGACCCTTCAGAAGATTTTGGTAACGAGAAGTCACAAGAACACTTCAGTCATAACACAGTCAGAGGGTGCTCTTACTTTTATAGGTACGTGACCACTTTAAAATGCCTGAAGGCTGCTGAACTGCGTATCATGCTGAGTTATCTCTCTCCTTATTGCTTCCAGTTACCCAGCTGTTTGTGAGTTTTTGCTGACTAACAACCTGCTGTCCATCATCAGAGCGCACGAAGCACAAGATGCTGGGTAACAATACAATGACACTTTTTTTTTATTTTATTTTTTTTTTAATGCTGTGTGGTAATTTCTTTTAAATCTTTTTTTTTTTTTTTTTTTTTTTTTTTTTTTTACCCTACAGTTATCGAATGTACAGAAAAAGTCAGACTACGGGGTTTCCTTCTTTAATAACGATATTCTCAGCTCCTAACTACTTAGATGTCTATAATAATAAAGGTACGCTAATATATTTCTACATTTGTTTTAGTGATGTGTACAATTTTTCAAATGCTCTTAATGAGAGAAAAAAGATAGTGTCCTCATCAGCGTACCAGTGACGCTGTACTTCTTCCAGTCTTGTAACCCATCGATCCAGCATTATGTAGTGGCATTTGCTCCAAATATGCCTGACCAATTAATGATAAAAATCTAAAATGAAATGCTTTTTATGGTTCATTTTTAGGGGGTTACTGCCTCTAATGATTTCCCCACTCGCATTACAGCTGCTGTATTAAAATATGAAAATAATGTGATGAATATCCGACAGTTCAACTGCTCCCCACACCCGTACTGGCTGCCGAACTTCATGGATGTCTTCACTTGGTCCTTGCCATTTGTGGGTGAAAAAGGTACTGTTTTTTATTTCTTTATTTTTACTGTCCTGGCCTTTTGCATTTTCATAGTCTTTGCAACCGGTTCACTACAAATGGTAACTCTCAAGATAATGTGGCATTTGCTTGGCACTGTTTGCATAAGAGGAAGTGAATGACAATGGATGTTGAATAAAGAGCGCCTGTCAGCTCTCCTGACTTGGTTGATTAGTAAAAACTTGTCTTTCCCATGAAATAAAAATCTTATCATGACTTCTTATAACTCTGCATTGTGCCATTCCTCTGTTATTCCTTCTGGAGGGTTATGAATAAGTTGACAACTGATTGTTACTCTTACCTTTGTCAAAGGGGTGTATCTCTGCCATGTGTCATTGTCAACACAGGTTGTGTAGTGTCAGACTGTAGGGACACGCCCCTTTTGACAACAGTATTGCTAACATCCACTTGTCAATTTGTTGATTTTCTAGAAGGAATAATTGAAATGCACAATGCAGAGTTTCAAAAAACTTTGGTATAATGTATTGAAAGTAGAGTTGAGCGAACGTGCTCGTAACAAGCACTATAGTGCTCGGATCCCCTGGATCCGTCCTCCTCACCCGACTGCAAGTCAGTGGGGACAGATCCGTTTGGTATGACACACTCGTGTGTCATACCAAAACGGATCCGCCCCCATTGACTTACAGTCAGGTGAAGATGGATCCGGATGCCTGCGGCCATTCAAGCGCAGGGAATCCGAGCACTACAGTGCTTGTTACGAGCACGTTCGCTCAACTCTAATTGAAAGCTTCTTTTACTACTTAGGCCATTTACATTTTACCCTCTTTCAACAGTAACAGAGATGCTTGTGAATGTTCTGAGTATTTGCTCAGATGATGAGTTAATGACAGAAGGAGAAGACCAATTTGACGGTAGGAACTTTGTAATATTCCTAGTTGATTATTTATTTAATGTTTTTAAAGGGTCTTGTCTTGTGTTGCAAATTATCATCGTATAAAACTGTAACCATGAAAAAAAGGGCATTCCCCAAAATTCCCCATTACTGATAATCTCCTTAGCATGTATTATCAAGACAGTGCAGCTGCCAAAGTTTTCCTGGAGCCTTAAATCTTTGGTTGAAGAGAGAATTTCCAAAAAAACATGTCATTTAGTTATATCAGAATATCACCACATTGGGAGTATGTGATCTGAGAATTCTTCACACTGTAAATGAGCAGAATCCATCATGTCATCACTTTATGATAGGTAGGGGTCTAACCTTTGGGACCCTCACCCATTCTGACAATGAACAGGACAAAGTGCGAGTTTAGGCCAACTGGAAAATGGTAAAAGTTAAAGGGAGAAATGTATTGAAACACACGGTCCCCACATCTTCATCAGACCATATTACACGTATTACCTGATTGAAATGCCATTTCCACAATGAAACTTGTTGCTGTGTTTTAATACATTTTGGGGGTTGATTGCGCTGTGTCCTTTTCTCCTCTTTCTAGTGTTCAAAACGGCGTTAAAGTTATCGAATAGTCTTATAAACCCCAAAATGGTAGCAATAAAAATGTCAACTTATCTCGTAAAAAATAAGCCCTTACACAGCTGCGTCTATGAGAAAATAAAAATAGTTATGGCTCTTAGAGTATGGCAACCTAGAAACAAATGAATTTATTTTTTAGAAAAGTATTTTTGTTGGGCAAGTATACACTTTTTGCTTTGCTGTAATTGTAATACAGCCCCTTAGAACTAAATGTATAACTCTAAAAAGGATTGTCAGAATTTCAGTTTCCCCCAGAATGAGTTAACGAAAGTTAACAGCAATGTATATGTACCCCCAAAAACATACCTCATCCCGCAAATCCCACAAGGCCTCATAAAGCTACGTTGAAAAATTAAAGGGGTTATCCAGGAATTGATATTGATGACCTCTCCTCAGGACAGGTCATCATTATCACATTGATGGGGGTCCGAGTTCCCGGCGCCCCTGCTTTGCAGCTGTTTCAGGAAGTCGCTGTGCTCACAGAAGTTCTGATTATTGATGAAGGCTCCTGGCAGCTTTCCGTACATTGTATAGTGGCCCATTCATATCAGTGGGACTGAGCTGCGCCTGTGCCACGTGACCAATGTACGGTAATATAGTATTCAGTCGGCACTTCGGTATAGGCAAGCGGTGCACGTGTCGGCGGATGGCGTCCTTGTCAAAATTAGAAAAGAAGGACCGGCACTCGCTCAAATATGCTTATCAAAAATGCTTCTTTATTGCCACTTTGTATGTGACGCGTTTCGGCACTGACCGTGTCTTCCTCAGACAAAGGCTTTGTCTGACGAAGACATGGTCAGTGCCAAAACGCGTCACATACAATGTGGCAATAAAGAAGCATTTTTGATAAGCATATTTGAGCGAGTGCCGGTCCTTCTTTTCTAACAATGTACGGTAATGTCACATGGCCTAGGAAGAGAGTCTGCCTCTTCTAACAGCTGAACGGTGGGGCTCCTGGGTGTCGGACCCCCACAGATCTCATATTGATTCCAAAGGATAGGTCATTAATATAAATTCCCGGATAACCCTAATGTCTTTTTGAATGAGACTATGGGAAAAAGTGCTTGAGCCGCAAGACATAAACAGGCCTGGTCTGACAGGAAGGAAACTGTGAGGATCCCAGCTCATGGAACTCCCTCTGTGTAATCTTCTTTATGACGAAGTGACATGAGTAGATCCTGCTGTAGAAATACAACATTTTCAAGAAATTGTAGTATTGTTGTAAATGATCCCTCTTACTCATTTCCTTTTGTAATGTAGATGAAATTGAAATAAAAGATATTCAAAACCTGCTTTTAGTTTTCTTTCTGTTAAGATCCATTGCACTAGATGTAAAAACTTCATGAATAGTAGTGTCTTCCACTGTTGCTGCTTCTGGTCTCTGCTGAATGAAATCCTTGGATTTGTTGATTCCATGGATAGGAAATACGGTAATAAAATAGAAGTGCTGTGTCCCCATTGCTGATATCCCAGGAGCTTAGTAGCCATTGTAGCCAGGCATGTGCTACCTTGGCATGGCCGCCTCAAGATTGGGGCCATGTTTTTGAAACAGATGCGGGGTCCAAAGATAAGACCTGCACCTGTCAGACATTTCTAGCATATCCCATGGATACCCCCTTCGAGGTTTCTTGTGTGGCCGGTAAAAAATAAAAATGTATTTGGGAGTGATCTGTCTACTTTCTAAAGTCTGCGGTGTCCACCCCGATATATCTCCTGTCATGGAGACCTTATGTCCAAGGCCAGAAGCTGCAATAGTGGAGACCCCTCCCTTAGGCTCTCGTCACATCACATTCAGAGCCTGTGTTTAGTATGTACACCGGGAAAAGTTCCTGGCATAGATCAGCCTGCCACTCTTTTGGCCTTGGTTGGAAACTCTATGGATACATCTGTGTAATTTTCTTTATTTTACATTTTTTTGCGGTATGAAATAACGTAGAAGATTACATTAGTGTACTGTAATAAAAAATAAGAACCACCAGGGGTCAATTATCAGTGTCAGTATGCTGTATGATGGAGGAGAAGGCCTTGTCATAAATTAAGTGCATCACCCAGTCAGTGCGTAGGTTTAAAATCTATACCAGCTTGTTACAGGTGTAAATTTCCATTATCATTATGGGCAGTAAACTGGCATAAATGATGGTAAATGCCCCATCATGCAAATGCCTCTTACACCTAAATTGAGACTCAATAACTTATAAAAGTTGCAAACCAACATTTTTCAGACATTAACGCCAGAAATCTGGAATGAGTGGTATTTCCCTTTTTTTTTTTTTTTTTTCTTTGTAGATTCTCTACATCATTTTATTGCGGCTGCGCTTGGTATCTGAAGCTCAGTCCCATTCATGTATTCACTTCTATGGGGCTGACTGTGCCTAGGCCTTGTGACCGATGAAGATGTCACATGGCCTAGGAGGCCGCAGCATTACTGTGAGCACCGGTGCCTTCTCAAACAGCTGATCGGCAGGGTCCTGGGGGTCGGACCCCCACTGATCAGATACTGAGGACCTATCCAGAGGATAAGTCATCAGTATAAAAGTCTCAGAGAACCCCTTTAAATATACCATGGGAGCCTGCAAGAGATGTCTCCCACTACATACAATAGAAAACCCACCCGATGTACCTGCACCTGGCTCTGAACCTGATGTGAACAGAACCCTAAGTCTTAGCAATAGAATAACTATAATGATGTGCACATTGTCCTCATGATTACTGCGTAGTGCTTGTGTCCTCACATATAAACTGATCTGTTACATCCACAGTCAGAACAATGTTTCCTTCATTTCTGAATTAATTTCCCGCAACTATTTTATTTCCATTTTTTTTATTTGTTGCCCATTACACAATTGTATAATTCACAAGTGTAAAGCTTTTGTTTGTGATGTCGTTTCTTTTGGGATCCTCCTTTATGCCATCAGCATTTGGGTCTTTTTTTTTTTTTTTTTTAATGAAGGAGATGGGAGAATGTGATTGTTACGATATTCCTGTTTTTTCCGCTATACTGTAGCTTAACCTCTCTGTCTAAACTTCGGATCACAGTATAAATCTATGTGCCCAGACTAATCTGCCGATCTGTAGAGTGAATTGGCGGTCATTCTGATGGATACACACGCCGTACGCGGTTCAGCCCCTCTCTGTCTGTAATACATTCCCACTTTTTTAGTACAGTATTGTAAACCACAAATGCCTGCTTGACTTGCTGTGCTGGAGTATTATGCATAACCTATTCCCTTGTGCTACCACCTTTACGTATCCACTTTGTGATCATTGATCTGTTATCTGCATTCTCCATCGAATAGGTATCTGTAACCGTTTCATCACTTTCCTCTCCGTCACTTACGTCCCCATCTCCACACAGCCTGTCTGTATGTGTGTGTATATATATATATATATATTATTAGTGCCCTCTACTCGTCCATATTACAATAGCAGGCAAGTGACGCAGGCCGGCAGGATGGTTGACAGAAACACACTGGGTGCCTTTTTTTTTTTTTTTGGGTAAATATTATCCCGTGATCCGAAATCTTGTGCTGCTGATGGCATGTTAAGTTCTTAACCTTATACTGCCTCGATAGCTGTACTTTTATCAGATATTCTCCACTTAACCCCGCTGCTGAAGTCTAGCGACATGTATAACAGCACGTTGATGGCCATAGAGGGGTTAACTACCTGTAGATACTTGTGTCCTGCATCAAACGCAATATCTGTATATTTTTGCCACCGTCAAGAATCCCAGAGTTGCAGCTTTCCTCTTTTTCCTTTTTTTTTCCTTCCTTTTTTGCCAGTCCACCCTCATTCTTGCTGCTGCCGAGTAAAATATCTTTTTTTATTTTTTTTATTTTTATTTGTCTCACTCACCTATTTCTCCATCGTTCACTTCCTTTTTTTCTGGACTCTCCATCTGAAGAACGACTCATATATGGCAATAGAAAAGGTACAGACCAGACAGAGCACCATTGTTTTGAAATATGACTTCCCAGTTTTTTTGAAGTTGCTACACGACACATTAAAATGATGTTACGTGTCCGTTATTACGTGTAGCATATGTTTTGTTTCCTTTTTCTTCCTTTATTAATTTTTTTTTTTTTTTCCTAACTCGCTCACACGTTTTTTTACTGCGAGCATTTGGATATCATTTGCGTTTTGCATTGTCAGAAGTCATATTCCTAGACATCTGTCTTTCTGTGCATGGCATTTTCTCTTCCGTGTTTTCTTTCCATTCCTTCCATTCGTAGAGTCCATCCTCTTTGTCCGTATATCTAACAATCCGTATCGTTGGACCTGCATGACTGGGGGACTTTTTCATTTGTGTGTGTTTCTGCTTCATGGTTTTAGTACTTGCCTTTTTTTTTATTTTTCCTTTTACATTTCTGCATGTGATGTGTTTTCAGACAATACTTTCCCTTTCTTTAGATTGTTGTTTGTGAGATTCTGGGGAGGGAGACTGAATGGGTTGCCGCTATGTTAAAGGGGTTGTCCAGGCTACACCAATCATCTGTATATCTGCCAGAAATTGTACTACAGTGTGTGGAGCTGGAAGCAGACGGCTCTGAACACTCTCTTGACTGCATTCACTTGAATGGGAGCTGAGCTGCAGTACCCTGGCATGGTCACTACACAGGGTATGGAGTGGTCTGCTGCCAGCTTCATGCCCTGTATAGTCCCCTGCACTACGACTGCTGTAAACAGCTGATCAGTGGGGTGTTGGAGGATAAGTTATCAATATCGGTAGCCCAGACAACCCCTTATAGAGAACCTGTCACCGCAAAATGCAAAGTAATCTGCAGGCAGTGTGTTGTAGAGCAGGAGGCGCTGAGCAGATATATCGTTTTGTGGGAAACGATTCAGTAAAACTTGTAATTTTGTTAATTTATAGCTCTGCTTTTCTTAACATAAAGGGGTATTCCAGTTATATAACATTATCCCCTATCCACAGCATAGGGGATAATTATGAGATCAGTGGGGGTCCTACGGCTGAGACCCCCATGAGAACAGGGGTGGAGCCTGCGGGGTGGTCTTTAGTTAGAGATATAAATGTATAAATTACAAGCTTTACTGAATCTTTTTCCTATAAAACTCTATCAATCTGCTCAGCTCTTTCTGCTCTATAACACGCCGCCTGCAGATTGCATTGGATTCTGTAGTGACAGGTCCTCGTTCAGCTCTGTTCACATCTGCATTGGAGGTACCGTTCTGAGCCTCTGATGAACACTAGTGCTGCATGCTGCGCTATTATTACCGGTAAAATCGGGGATCCCTGCAAGCGCCATTGTAAGTCCGTGTGGTCCGCCTGCTCCAGTGGTGTCCAATGTGTGACTGATCGTCACAGCCTTAATTCTGTTTTTCTTCTGCTGTAACGGCACAGGAAAACTGAATTTCTAATGCAGATGTGAACCTAAAGATAAGTCATGTAAGTGTTTTATACAGTATGTTATTAATGTAGACACCTGTAGCCAAATGTATCATTGTTCTTTTCAGTTATCCAGAGATTTGCTTTTGCTCCTATTCTAGTTGAAAAATAAGACCTAGTTGTTTGTTTTTCATTTGCAGCTTTTTTTAATGTGTTTTTATAGAGTTAATAGAGTGCCTATGTGTCCATAGTGTGGAGCTGATGGGAAGCCATGTGTTGCCATACAAAGTCTGTGCCCGCTGCGTTGAGTACTTATTGGCAGCGCTGATTCTTCTTGGCTTAGGAAAGTTACTCTTGGCATCATGAGAATGATTGATTGATTCATTAGTGAAGGATCGCCACATAAGTATTGTTAAAATATCACCAGGCACGACTATGGTTATTTCTGAGTAATGGAAACTTTACATCATTTGTTTGTTTTTTTTAAACAGGAAATAATTACATTTTTATATTAAAACAGTTCAGTCCCAATATTATTCACCATATATTAAAGAACTCCCGACAAAAATTTTATTCCATGTCCTGCTAGAAATGTACATGATGTAATCTGTAGTGAATGTCATTTTCTTACCAGTGGCTGAATTTTTGACTTCTATCATCCTGAAGTTTCTTATCTGTGTCATGTGACCAGCAATTAGACCCACCAACTCACACAGAGACTTATGTGTGGACAGGAAGTCTAATTCTCCATGTATTCCTATGAGACTGAAAGTGAGGCTCCCATAGGAATGAATAGAGCAGTGACTGGCTTTCTGTCCTGGGTCAGTTGGAGGTCAGGGAGTTGGTCACATGACCCAGCTACAATAAGAAGAGAGTGGTAACGCTCAATTTCAGCCTCTGATAAGAAAAAGACATTCACTACAGATTATATCATGCACCTTTCTAACAGGTCAGAGAATAAAAAATTTTGCGGGAGTTCTTCTTTAAAGGATACCTGCCGGCTTCCCTGACTTATAAAATAGTCAGGCTGCAGCATATTTAGCAGTGCCGTTCCTGTTATTCCTCTGGCAGTTGGAATCATCCGCATGCACAAGCAATGCCCCACTAGTGTAGGCAGTCTGCTATAGGAAATGTTGCTAGGCCGAATCCTATTTGCCACTAGTATTTTTTGCACAGACCAGTATTTACTTGAGTATCCCGTTAAAGGGGTTTTCAGGGAAGTAAGAAAATGAATATACGGAAATATTACTTTAGTATAAATATATTCCCAAATACCTTTCATGAGTTATAATGGCTCGTTTTGTCTAGAGAGCAATCATTAGGCTACATGCACATCATGACAGTGAAAAAAACAGCCATTAAAAACAGGCATGCTGTCAGCTTTACATGGCCATTTTTCAACCATGTATGCAATGAATGACTTTTATTGGCTTTTTTTTATATAAAATCCAACCCCCTGCAGTGCCCTCAGTATAAATAATGTCCCCCCAGCAGTAAACATGTCCCCCATAGTGGTCATCAGCTGTTCTATTTCTTTTTAGAAAAAAAATAAAAAATCACTTGCCTCATCCACTTGCATGCGCTGAGGGAGTCGCACCTCTCTTAATAATGAAGGACTAGCACTATGCGTGATGACATCACCATCATTCACAGTCGAGAGGAGCGACTGACTGCCTTTGCGCATGCAAGTGGAATGAGGTAAGTGTTTGGGTTTTTTTTAACCCCTAAAAGGCTGTATTGCACTAGAGTACCAGTTTTTAACAGATGTTAGAAGGGTGCACTCTTGTCTAAACGGCTGTTAAAAACGGTCCCATTGTTTTCAATGAGGTCCATCTGGCCGTGAAAACGGTCAAAAATGGGACATGTTCTATTTTTTTAATGGCTACTATTCTGTTTAAAAAAACAAACTAAAAAAAAATGGCCACATGAATAGCCCCATAGACAGCAAGGGTTTTGAAAAACCTGTCCTATTCACACAGGAGGACAAGTTACTTTACAACACTGAGCTAAGGAGCTGCCTCATCCTCCTCTCTGCTCGTCAGGGATTATGATCCTGAATACAGCTGATCAGATCTTCAGCTGAATCTCTGTAGAAATGGAGTTCATGAAGTACAGGGAGCACGGACAGGACAGACTGTGGTAATGGAGACTACAAGTGCTGCTGCTCATTACCACATTGCACCCTCCTCTCTGTACTTCATGTCACCTCATGAATGCCATTGCTACAGAGATTCAGCTGAAGATTTGATCTGTTTTCAGGATCATAATCCCTGACAAGCAGAGAGGAGGATGAGGCAGCTCTGTACCTCAGTGTTGTGAAGTAACTTGTCCTGCTGTGTGATTAGGACAGGTTCTGTGTGTAATAATAGGACAGAGGCCATTTTGATTGTTCCCCAGACAAAACGAGCTATTATAACTAATGAATGGTATTTGGGAATATATTTATTATGACGCAATACTTAAGAATTTTCAGTAACTTTATTTTCTTAATTCCCGGAGAACCCCCTTTAAGGATCTCTATGTATTTCTGAATCCGAATACTCCTCTCAACATGTTATGGTCTGTCAGGTAAAATGTGTGCCCTGGCAGACAGTGAAGTTTTTTAGCAGATTGTGGGTTTTTTTTTTTTTTTTTATGAATATATTAGACTGTAAGGGCTTGTGCATGGAGTCCATATGGACCAGTAATATGGGGTCGCACAGCCTCCCTGTGCTGCCCTACTTGCTCCATTCGGTACAGTATCTGCTGACGTGTTGTTTCATAGAAGAAACACGTCAGCAGGACGTGTCTAGAGGAAGCATACATTGTTACAGAAAGGGTCCAAAACACTTGTATGGGGGCCATGTACATTACCCCCGCTCGTGATCTTATATAATAACAGGAATTCCCTGTAAACTTGAGTGTTTCTTTTCTTTTTAGTAGCTTTTGCCTTGGCAGTGTCAGTCTATATTTCTATGAGTGAAAGCGAACCAGTTTTATTGAAGCTGCCTGGTGGTTTATTATTTTTTGTTCTCTTTGACACGAATTCTGTATACGAGTGTGTGGGTCCACTGCAGTTGTGTTCTTCTAGTCCTTAGGTAGGATTAACAAACTGTTGTTCACCAAGACACATGATAGCCCGTGGTTGTATGTTCCATGTAATCCTCTTCACATACATACGTTTCTGTGCTTCTCAAGGGCCATTCGATGTTCTAACGCTCCAGCCTTGTTATCTCAGTGCCACATGTTCACATTATGCAAGTGTACAACTGATTGACGCTGTTAACGACAAGCACCACTATCACCATCAGTTCAGCGTTTTTCCTTTTTCTTTTTTTGCTCTGGTTTGTTTTACATTTTGCTGTTATCAGTGTACTTAACCAAAGAAAGATTGTAAGTTTGTAACTACAAACTTTAAAAAGCGTGTGGTGGTGTGCTACAATTTGTGTAAGCTTTGCTGTGAATTGTCCATTCCTGAGCTTGAGATTCTTCTTATTCCATTGAAAGTAGGTACAGCTGCAGCGCGAAAAGAAATCATCAGGAACAAAATCCGGGCAATTGGAAAGATGGCAAGAGTCTTCTCTGTGCTCAGGTAAGTGGTAGTGTTTTTCCCATGTTGTGCACATATTAAAATCCAGTGAATGTTATTTTGACACCACAGGTGCCATAGAGCAGGGATGCCCAACCTGCGGCTGCCAAACTACAACTCCCAGCACGCCTGGGTGGCCTACTACTATTAGGGCATGCTGGGAGTTGTAGTTTTAAAACAGCTGGAAGGCTGCAGGTTGGGTATCCCTACCAGTAACTAATCTGCAGAGGTTCTATTAAACCATTTTATTCACATATCATTTACTACACTTCTTTGCTTCATGCACAGAAATGTATTTTGCATCCAATCCACATTTTTTTGCAGATTGCGCACGGTCCCATTCATTTCTATGGATCCACATAGAAAACGACAGCACACGGATGTCATCCACCTGTGCTGTCCGCATCCGTGTGTCCATTCCGTAAACTGTAGAACATGTCCTATTCTTGTCCATATTTCGGACAGTATCACTTCAGAGGACCGTTTTGTCAGGGTCCGTTTTACTGCCTGATTAGACTTAAAAAATAAAACCAAAAATGCCTTTATAGGATTCATTCACTAAAAAAGGTGGGTTAACATCCCCTACACAGTATTTATTCACAGGCAGAAGGTAACTGGAATCAGAGTAATGTAGATACTGGGGTTACCGTATAGACCACCCACTGAGCGCTAACCTAGTCCCCTTATTTTTTTTCACACAAATTGTTAGGGTTACCTAACAAACGCCGGCAACATATGATGTGTATGTGTGTTTGGGCAGCTGCAAGGGAGTCCTATACAGGTGCCTCTTCTCCCTTTTTAGCACCTGTAAGTAAGCCCCAGTAACAGTGGACGGCTAAGTATAGGATCGTTGGACTCTAGTTACAGGTATAGAGGAACCGCCATGTGTTCCTTCAGCCGCATTCTACCCACTGTTCTACAGCACTGATCTGCTCAACACATTTAGCCACCAGTTGTGGTGGATCATCAGGTATAATATAGCTATAGATCAGGGATGCTCAACCTGTGGCCCTCCAGCTGTTGCAAAACTACAACTCCCAGCATGCCCTAGAAGCTGTAGGCTGTCCAGGCATACTGAGAGTTGTAGTTTTGAAACGGCTGGAGGGCCACAAGTTGGACATCCCTGCTATAGATAGTATCCCTTACAATAGATTAGTGAGTTTCCAAAACTTGCTAAGAGTAGCGGGTGGTCTGTACAGTAACCCCGGTATCAACATTACTTTCTGCTTTTGAACAAATACTGTGTAGTGGGGATGTTATCCCACCGTTTTTAGTGAATAAAAAAATGCCTTTATTGGATTCAATCATCTAATCAGACAGTGAAAGACATTGCGAACAAGAATAGTCATTTCGAATAATGGGAGTGGAAAAATGGGGATTGCACAAGGCATTTTGCAGACTGCAGTACGGACACGGACGAGTCCTAACACAGGTTATTCCCTATCCACAGGAAAAAGTGTCACAAGTGTGGGGGCCACTTGCCCTGTTTGAATGGAGCAGTGATCATGCATGTGTGCTGCTGCAGTGCTCACAGCCTCATAGACCTGAATGGAGTGGCCGGGTACATATACCTGTGTGATAGTCGCTGCATTCAAACAAGGGAGCACAAGCCTCCACTCTTGTGACCGGCAGGTACCCCAGCGGTCAGGCATCTGCTGATCAGACACATCCTGTGGATGGGGAATAGGTTGTCTTAATAGGACAACCACCTTTAATTCAAAAGGACAGCCTATAGTTTGACATTCTACAGATTAAGGTGTATGCCCCTAGGGTGCGGCCATACCCTTATGCTGTAAATTTAGCTATACAGCAGGGCTCCAGGCTTGAAGGGGCTGTCGAGTTAGGAAAACATGACTACTTTCTTCCAAAAAGATCACCACACCTGTCCACAGTTGTGTATGGTACTACGGCACCTTCATTTCAGCAGAGCTGCAATTCCAGACACAACCTCGGTTTTAGGAAGAATGCTTCCATGTTTTTCACTAAAGATAAATGAATTGATTCTGACGAATCAATTTGTCTCATCAGCAGGACTTCTTCACCTTGGGGGGTATGTCTCCGCAGGTGAAGAAGTGCCCACCTGTCACTAAACATTTATCCCGGCCCTGACCATTTCCTGGTCGGCGCATTTCTGGGATTGGCAGAGCAGGGGCAGACATTCTGCTTTGGCTTCAGATCTGAGTGGTCACTACTACCAGCGGACAGTGCTCCCTCCCCCCTGGTGAAGAAGCCCTGCTGATGAGACAGGCCATTCATTAGAAGGCCTTGCACTAGGGAGAGCACTGTGAGCATTTTCCCTGGAGTGATCCTTTAAAAGCGATATTACGGCTTTTTAATACCACCACCCCAAAGTAATGGAGATCACAAGGAGGCCTAATAACTTAGGGCCCGTTCACTTGACCGTGTGAATGGGTCCGCATCTATTCTGCAATTTTGCGGAATAGCTGCGGCCCTATTCGTTTCAATGGGCAGCATTAGATCGCAGACAGCCTCTGCTCTGTGAAAAAAGGTAGAACGTGTCCTATTCCTGTCCGCAATTGCGGAACAGACACTGGCTGGCATCCGTGTTTTTGCGGATCCGCAAAAACACGGCCCCTTAATCAAATATAACGAGTATTTGTTTGTTTGGTTTTTTGAGTCACTAATATGTTTGCATATATTTTACTAATTTTCTTAATGTCGTTGTGTGTTGCTCTTATGGCACCATAGCCGTGTACACGATCACGCGCAACATAGGTCAGATCATTTTCTTAATGCTGTTTCTGCTGCATGCTTGTGAGAAAGGATGACATACTTTACTTGTGACTTTCTCAAGTTAAATCATTTTAAGAAAGAAAGTAAATTGAATGAATTAAAGCTTACTTGAATCGTCAAAACTGTTTTATGGGAGCAGCTAACCCCCAACATTGGTATATTTTTCCTGGGTTACTTACCTTGGAATGTGTTGGGATTGGAGCTTGTGCAGACATGCGTCGTGGGAATACTGTAGACAGCATGCCGCTGCCTGTAATAGTCCTGAATGGATCCTTTAAGAGCCGTGCAGCTGATGGGTGGGTACAGTGCTCAGGATTGCATCTTGGGTATGGATTGCAGCACATCCTGACAGTTTGCTCTGCATGCCGCCTCTTCTGGATCCTCTCTTTACTTTGTGCTTTATTTTTACTTTGTAAATGCAGAAGAAAATCTTGACCTTCCTGTTCATTTCCGGGTTGTGCGCCTCTTTATTCAGACGTTTGGCACACATTTTTTACAGTTTTATACCATTTAATACTGTATACAGCATTGCCTACCCCTGACAGGAGGATTTTACCTGTCCCTTTAAGCTGGCTATATACTTTCAACAACCGCAAGCTTAGAAATTAACACGCACACTCAAACTGGGCAAGCATGTATGTTTACTGCTGTAGGGAGAAGGGATGCGTCTGCCAGACAGCGTTGGCAGCGCATCTCTCCTGAGGAGGACAAGAGTCGCATATGTTGGCATCAAATATGCATGATCCTTGTTTTCACCCAGACAGTAAGTTTTGGGTGACAGTCAGGTTGCTATGATACTTGAGTTTGTCAGAAGATCCCATTGAAATTGTCAGGATCTGCCAACAATTATGTAAAGTGTGCCGTCAGCTGAAGAACCGAGAGCTGTCGGTTTATAGCACAGACAATAGCAGAGACTTTTATTTCATCATTTTTACAGCCTGTGTAACTTTAGCTTTTTTTACATCTGTGTTTTGGCTTCTGTTTGTGACAAAAGCCATGACACTGTGATGGATCTACTGTGTGTTTCGCTTTATAAGATGCATGTGATGATAAGACACACCCCAGGTTTAAGAGGAATAAAATAAGAGAAAAATATTTTTCATCAGACCTCATATCAGATCAGACCCCCATAAATATCAGGACGGCAGATCAGGCCTCCTTATCCGGACATCACATCAGCCCTCCATGTCAGAACCCCATCAGACCTCAGATCAGCCCACATTGTCAGACCTCAGATCAGCCCACAATTGTAGACCCCATCAGACCTCAGATCAGCCCACATTGTCAGACCTCAGATCAGCCCACAATTGTAGACCCCATCAGACCTCAGATCAGCCCACATTGTCAGACCTCAGATCATCCCACAATTGTAGACCCCATCAGACCTCAGATCAGCCCACATTGTCAGACCTCAGATCAGCCCACAATTGTAGACCCCATCAGACCTCAGATCAGCCCACATTGTCAGACCTCAGATCATCCCACAATTGTAGACCCCATCAGACCTCAGATCAGATTAAAGGGAGTCTGTCACCTCATTTTCACCTATATAACAGAGGTGCCCCCCAGAAGATTGCATACACATCCCAGACATACCTGTGTGCACTGTGTGTCTGTATTACATGTTGAGAAAAAGCACTTTTATTCTGCTGGAAAACCGCTCCAAAGTGCCGAGCTGAAAGTGAAATTAAAAACAGCTTTCTCTCCCGACTCGATTTCTAACAGCTATATCTTCTGATACACTGGATATAATGCTGTGATTTTGTTATCATTTGAAAGCTTGGAATGCCAACTTTCAAAGAAGGTCAGAAGGTCATTTTTCTATCTGCTACCAATCCCAAGATATGAGCAGCTAAAGTAGCCCTTCCCTCATTAGTCTGGTTTGCTTTGAGCACTTGGAGCAGCAGAGCTGGGCACTTGGGAGCTGTTTTCCTGCAGAATAAAAGTGCTTTTCCTGGACATGTAATACAGACACACAGTGCACACAGGTATGTCTGGGATGTGACATGTAATACAGACACACAGTGCACACAGGTATGTCTGGGATGTGACATGTAATACAGACACACAGTGCACACAGGTATGTCTGGGATGTGACATGTAATACAGACACACAGTGCACACAGGTATGTCTGAGATGTGTATGCAATCCTCTGTGGGGCACTGCTGTTAGTTATATAGGTGGAAGACTCCCTTTAAAATAAAAACCTCCTCTTACCTGATCTGCGCCGCGGCTCCTCTCCACCTCCGACAGAAGTCACACTCTCCTGTCTTCCCAGCCTGCGCTGCCCTGCTCTGTCACCTGACTGCGTTCAACGTCTGATCATAGTGCACGCACTATGTCCTGACGCGGTACATGGTCAGGACAGTGAAGTGACGGCCCCAAGAAGGAAGACTGGGGATAGTAAGTAACATAAGTGTTTTCGGCGCTTTGCTGCCCACTCCTGGCACCTAATGCATACTAGTAAACGCTTCCATAATGGAATCGCTCACTAGTATTCGCTTTATAGAATGCACTGCCATTTTCCCCCCACTTTTGGGGCAAAAAATGGCGTCTTATAAAGCGAAAAATGCTGTATTTTTTTGTGACACCAGTGACACTTGATGAATCCCATTGATGTATAATTGGGTGCATCATTTTGATGAGAAAAATCTGGAGTGGAGGCTCCTAAGAAAGCCAGTCAGGAACAAAGCCTTATGGACACCAAAGGTTTATGGAGTACTGCTTTGAAAGCTAGCGATGCTGGATTGATGGCATGAAAGAACCTAAAAGGCAACAGCGGACAAGAATAGGCATTTTGAACGGGGCGCCCAGCCGTGTGTTCCACAAATTGCATCTGTGGTATTGCGGATCCGCAATACTACGGCCGTCTGGACGGCCCCTTACACAGTCCAATGTTTCAGGCAATTATTGGGAACAATGATCTCCAGCACCTTTTACACAGACCATTTCTACAAACGCTCATCCACAAAAATTGTCATGATTATCGGCCCGTGTAAACGGACCATTACTTCTAATATAGCTTTCTGGATGATCAGTTTAAGAGCAGTAAACAGTTGACCCTACTGGTAATTTCAATGCCATCTGTGCCATCCCTGTACCGTATTGACAAGGACCCTTGTTTGACTTCAGCTCAGGTCTGTTAATCCCTGTATTAGTGAAACAGGTATTTTGGTCTGCATCGCCCCCCCCCCTTCCCCCAATATCATCAGTGAAATTACCCGTCCTAATTGCCTGGCAAACCGGTTAACTATTTCTACTTCCTTCTCGGCATGGGGTGACTGCCAGTTGTATAAGGCAGAATGGTTTTGTTTTTCCCTTCCGTTTGCACTTTGCTTGCTACATAGATCACGTCTAAAGATTTCCAATATGTGATTACTGCATTCATACTGTAATCCAGGCTTTCGTGCGCTCATGACAAGTGTTCTTCCTGTCTTTTGTCTCCCAGGGAGGAAAGTGAAAGTGTTCTGACACTGAAGGGTTTAACCCCAACTGGAATGCTGCCCAGCGGGGTGCTGGCTGGAGGACGGCAGACTTTACAAAGTGGTAATGACAAACGGCTTGGTGTACTTCAGCTGGACCGGTGCCCAACTCGCTCTCTATCTAACCCTACACTTAATGCATGCTGGGAAGTCCTAATGCTTTTTCACTTCCTGTCTTAGTAGCTGATGCTAGCGCATTTCACATCTGTTCTCTGCAATAAGTACTAGGCATCCATACCAGGGTACAAACTTCTAAGCAATTTCTGAACAGTAGCTATTGATTCTGGTAAAATGATAAAAAACAAAAACAAGCTGAATAATAAGGAAATTTGGACAGTTTAAAATATTTGTAAAGAAGCGACTAATCCCATTATGTGCCCACGAAGTTCTGTATTAAGATGGATAAGTATTGTGCCCTGGTTGGGTGTGCAGAGGCTCTATGTTGTGTGTTCTTTGTAAGGTAACCTGTCTGTGTCCCCTCCTTTTCTTGTTTTTTTTCTTTTAGGACGTGGGCTCTTCTGGCATGTTGAATCTTTAACTGTTCTAACAATAATTTAGTTATTGATGGTGAAATGTCTCTCTTGTCTTGAACCAATAGACATGTGGGAGGATTCACTAAGTTAAATGCAGCAGAATTCTGGCTTAATTTGTGGCAAAAAACTTGTTTGCATACACTTAAGCCTCATTCACACGTCAGTGTTTGGTCAGTGATTTATGTCGGTGATTGTGAGCCAAAACCAGGATTAGAGCCTCCACAGAAATAAGGTATAAGGCCTCATTCACACACACACACATGGATTTTTACAGACCACAGTCCGTGAAAACCTGACCTGCCATCCTGCTGAGTGCACAATGTCATTGGTTGCTATGAGGCTGTGTGCTTCGTGCCACCGCCGCTGTACAGTAATCCGCTCGTATAGATCTATATGAGGGTATTACTGTACAGTGGCGGCACATAGCGCACGGCGTCATAGCAATCAATGACATTGTGCAATCAGCAGGATGGCAGGTCGGGTTTTCACGGACTGTGGTCTGTAAAAATCCACGTGTGCGTGAATGAGGCCTTAGGGAAAGATCTGCACCTGTTCTATGTTCAGAGCCGCACCTGGTTTTGGCTCAAAATCACTAATGGAAATCACTGACCAAACACTGACTGTTTGAATGAGGCATTATTGTGGGTCTCTTTTTGTGCCACGCTCGACAGTGGGGCATAGCTTAGGATGTGCCAGCATCAGACGCCAGCATTTTGGCGCAAATTAAGCCAACTCCGAGGCGGTGTAAGGTTAGACAAGTGTCTAAAGATACACCAGATTTATCGTCCAGCGTGAGCCACTTTGATAAATTTGGCGCTTCTCTAGTCTGTCAGTCTTGGTTTACACTGTGTAAGCATTAGACAGGATTTGTAAATCTGCCCCAGGTGAGAGGTATTAAAATGTTGTCCGAAGACAAACCTTACGAGTAGAAGCCGCAGGGTGTAAATTGTGAAAGTAACATACTTTTTTTTCCTGAAAATTTCAGTCTTTATAGTGAATGAGTATAAAGAAAATACGGTGCAGTTCCTTTAATCTGGCATCCAAAATCCCAAACGCTCCGATAATCTAGCATCAGAGAAACAGAAGAGGGCAGAATTACCTGGCATGTGATACTGGCGTACCTATGTATTATAGGAGTCTTACTTATGAAAGAAATCGGTGGTAATTACATTGGGGCACATTTATCTATGATTTTACGCCTCTAATGTGGCCTAAAAAGTCTCAGATTATGGGGCGTGCAATAATTTGTGACTTCTTACACTTCTCATCACTTTTTAAAATGGGCAGGGCGTAACTTATAGCTGAAACCTTCACCCGCTTCTAGTTTTATTAGAGGTCAGTTTCTGGTGCACCAAATGTATTAACATGCCATCTTACTCCAGTGCCCCTTTTACTAAGACTGGTATATGACATGCCTTATTCAAATTGAAGAGACCCTACTGATGTTGCACCCTTTAGGGTGCGGTCACGTGGTACCGCTGGCCGCATTCAGCCAAGCAACCCCCGCTGATGGCAAATGATTGCCGCAGTGCTTTACCTCAAAATTGTGCAGTCATGGCTGCTGCTGATTTTTAATTTAAAAAAATTTCAGTGGTGCACAAGTGTCTTTTTGTATCTAAAAGCTGTCCGAGCCTTAAAAACCTCCTCGGACATATACACAGATGACCCTGTCATGGGTCCAGGTTATGTCATATGTGCCACCAGCAAATGCCTGTGTGTCACCTAAGTGACCATTATGCTGCGGTGAAGTATGAGTTGACCTTCTGACACCCCAGTTTTTGCAGGTCTTGACTCCTCTTAACGTGAGGACGAATTATATATTTAGTGGACCTGTTGCCTTGTAAAATGCTTACATGCAATCAAACAAGCAGAAAAGTTATGCCCAGCGGCATCTGCTAATGAAAAACTGATCATCCATTACTCACACCCAATTAACCATTTCTTCTTCCAGAAGCAATTTTTTTTTATTTTATGCCTTATTGATTGAACAGTGGTCTGTCCATAATGGAGAACATCCACATGTGACAGGCAGCGTTCTAGTCCTGTTTCTTCTATCCTGTGTTATCTGTTGGCAGGATTACACATCAGTCTTCTCTTTTAAAGCAGCAGGTTGAATGCATCCTGCCAGCTTTTTATGTAGTCATAATTAACCTTGTTATTTAAAAGGGTTTTCCAAGACTTAAATACTGATGACCTATCCTTAGGATATGTCATCAGTAGGTGGGGTCCGACACCCAGGACCCCCATCAATTAGCTTTTTGAGAAGGCATTAGCGCTTCTCTGAGCGCTGTGGCTTTCTCCGTGCTTGCTAAGCATAGATCAGTACATTGTATAGCAGTTCTGCTTGGTATCACACTCCACCCCATTCACTTCAATGGGCTGAGCTGCTCCTAGGTCACATGACTGATGAACACGACATCACATGGCCGAGGAAAAGCTTGAGAGAAGGCTGCGGCGCTACTGCGAGAACCAGTGCCTTCTCCAACGGCTGGTCCACGGGGGTCTCGGGAATCGGACTTCCACCGATCAGATACTGATAACTTATGCTGAGGATAGGTCTTCATTATTTAAGTCTTGGAAAACCCCTTCAAAGGGATTGTCTCATCTGGCAGTTTCCACTGTGAAATGGGACTAAGCATCTGCCCCAAGTGGCCGGGCTTACTGAAACAGCCAAGCAGACAGACACTCTGCTGTTTCCATAATTCCCATAGTAGTAAAAGGGATCCACGCAGAGTAGCCAAACCAGCTACGCTGCTTCTGTGACGTTCACTGCAATGGGAATTCCGGAAAAAGCTACCCGTTCCCCCAGCCACTTGGGTCTGATGCTTAGTCCCATCTCATCGTGGAAGCTGCAAGGTGAGATGGCTCCTTTAAAAAGATAGACAAAACTATCTTTTACTTGGCTTTCACTTCTTCCCCTCTAAAAAGTTCCCATGGTCCGGTTTCTGGGATGTACTGGGATAATTTACCATGGCCAGACTGACACAGTATTGTGCACAGCACCATTTGCATTATCCTGTACTTTATGGGATCACATGGCAGATTTTCTGGCAGATTCCATGATGAAAATCACCTCTCGAGTTCGCACTGCCATTTATGTGGCACACACAACCGTGGCGGGAGTTTGCTCTCCGTTTAGCTCCATTCAAAGGGACTAAACCGCAAGCAGATCTGAGGCACTGAAATTTAAAAAAAAAAAAAAAAAGCGGCAGAAAAAATGATTTTATTTTTTTTTTAATTTTTTTCTGCCACTGAACATGCAGAAGATTTTGACTGTGTCAAAATCTGTCATGTGAACATAGCCTATATGCAAGGCCGATTTCAGACAGCTTTTATACGGCATGGGGAGACTCATTTACACGACTATATTTTTGGTCGGTATCCAATCAGCATTCGTTTCAGTTGGGCCGCAAAAAAGCATACCATATGCTGGCCGCAACTGTATGTCCGTAACGCAGCCCCAGAAAAAAGATAGAACATGTCCCGTTCTTGTCTGTTTTGCAGATAAGAATAGCCATTGTTACAATGGGTTCACAAAAAAACAAAACGGATGCAACGTGGAAGTCGTCCATATGCATATGGTCGTGTGAATGCACCTGAAGTTATAATGTCCAGTGAAATAAGCTTCATTGTTCCCCTTAGGTTGTTACCTTTTGTTTCAACATGCCATAGACATTCCTAAATACTCATTTCTTTCACCTAATGGATTAATGTAATTTGCATTTTCCTTTCTTTCTCATTTTTGCTGTCAAACTGAACATTGCTATTTGCTAACTCTAACCAATTTGCTTTTTGAACTGCTATGTATAAGAAAGTGAATATATGTATGAACCGTACTTTGGGGTGGCGGTGTATAACTGCAGAATTAGTCATTGCCTTTTTTTTGTTATCGATTTTACACTTCTCATCTTTTTCATTCATTTTGCATGCATCTGCTCACTTCTGTACAGCCACAGTTGAGGCAATTGAGGCTGATAAAGGTATGCTTAGTGTCTTTGCCACCGGCAGAGATTTCTGGGGGTTGGGGAGTCGACTGTTATGTGTGGTTCTGACCCAGTTTTAACTTGCACAACCAGAGATGGATCTCTCTATCGATCCGTCCCCCTTCTTCTGTACCCCCCAGCGTAGTTACCTGTCTTTTATTTTTTCCTTGTGGCATGGTTTTGTAGAGTAAATTGGGTCTGTCTCTTTTTCTTTGACCCTTTATGTATACTTCACTGTGTCGTGTGACGGAAGGAAAGATCTGCTATTTCTAGATCCGTTTCTTCTCTTGGTTTAATTTGTGCATGACCCACAATCCTAGTTATCGTGGTACAGTCCTCTTTTATGTGGTTGTACAGCTGTTCTGGTGGTGCAAGGTATTATTCTGTTACCCTTCTGTTTTAGCCCAATGAAAGTAACTACTGTTCTGAACTCTTAAAACAAGGTTTGAGATGTAAAATGTGAGAAATGTAACTCCTGGAATGAGTCTTGGCCATGTCAGGGTTTTTTTTCTGTACAAACATCTTCTTCTTCTAGAAAATGGAAGCAGTTGTGCAATGTATATTATGCTAAAATAAAGCTAACTGAATGGAGCATGGATGTAATATCATGGACTAGGTCATAATATCATCAGGGTCTGCTTAAAGAAGAACTCCCGCAAAAAATTTTATTCCATGTCCTGCTAGAAATGTACATGATGTAATCTGTAGTGAATGTCATTTTCTTACCAGTAGCTGAATTTTTGAGTTATATCATCCTGAAGTTTCTTATGTGTCATGTGACTAGGAATTAGACTCACCAACTCACACAGCACCTTATGTGTGGACAGGAAGTCTAATTTTCTATGCATTCCTATGGGAGCCTCACTTTCAGTCTCATAGGAATGAATAGAGCAGTTACTGCTTCCTGTCCTGGGTCAGTTGGAGGTCAGGGAGTTGGTCACATGACCCAGCTACAATAAGGAGAGAGTGGAAACTCTCAATTTCAGCCTCTGATAAGAAAATGACAATCACTACAGATTATATTATGCACCTTTCTAACAGGTCAGAGAATAAAAATGTTTGCGGGCGTTTTTCTTTAAGTTAATTTCCCACATGCATCAAAGAAATGATAGCCAACGGAATGCGGCAGGCACACGGCACTATCCGGCTCACATAAAAGAATTCCGTCAGGTTGTCCTCTGCTGGAACAACCTTCCTGAGATCTTTGGATCTGGCATAGCCGGAGAGTGCAGCGTGCCTGCCGGATCCCCTTGACTATAATGGGATGCTCCCCAGCACATGTGGCAGGATTCGGCCGGAGAAACCCGCTGCATGCAACTATTTTTATCCTTCTGAATCCCTGCCACATCCCATTATAGTCCGGGTATGCTGAATCCTAAGAACTCCAGCAGGCTTTTCTCTGCCAAATTCGGAGAACTCTGGTTTTTTTCCCTCTGGCTGCTGGATTTCTCTGACGCATGTGTGAAAGTAGCGTTATACTGCAAACTGGTATAAGTATGTACAGTGTTCCTTACAGTTAGCTCTATTTAATAAAAAATAAAACTATAAAGAAATATGTAACCTTAAATATTTGGATTTTTGGGTTATAATTTTCCAGACCTGATTCCCTGCCCCCTATTAGTTACTTCGTCATGTACGTCCACTTCTGACACCCTCCAGAACATTTGCATTCATTTGAAATGAGTGATATTTGCCGCTCTTTTTATCATCTACTCCTTTTTAATGATTTTGTACTCTGGGTTTACTTTCCCTTTACCCTTCATTACGCATGTGTTGTACTTTAGTACACAGTCAATATTAAGCCGCACTCCAACCCAACTTAGGAAAATTATTATGATCCTTAGGGTTAGAGATGAGCAAATCTATTCGCAGCTTCGTAGATTCGATACAAATATTGGAAATTTTTTACACCGAAGCGAATCCGAATATTTTCTGTTTCGCTTAGGAAGATTCTTCTTAAATCTTTGTATGCTAACGCTACGCATTTGATAATGCGTAGGTATTCAGTTAAAGTACTTAGCGTACTTTTACTGTATATTCGTTCTTTGTGCGGCCCTAGACAATAATATGCTAAAGATTCGTACGCACTTTGTACACTCAGGCGTACGTATTCGCGGGGATGTTCGCAGAACACAAATACTTTTTTACGCAACTTGAATCGAATCTTATTTGAGACAAATCTTTTTAGATATTTGGTGTATGTTCGCTGAAGCAAATCTTAGAAGATTTGCTCATCTCTACTCAAGATACCTGATAGTAGTCCACAGGGCAAATGAGGAAGGTGGATGAGGACCCAGGCCTAAAGGTCCCAGACAAATACCAAGCAAGTAGAAGGGATCTTGGAATTTATTCAGACAACAAACATGGGGACGTTTCAACATGAAGTCTTAATGAAGCTTGATGTTTTTTGCCTGAATAAATTCCAAGATAATTTTGAACTGACGAGTGCGGTGCATCCCTTCTACTTGCTTACTTTAGAACACAGATATTAAAGGCTACGTTCACACACAGCATAAGAGATATTTTGGAGTCGGCATGGAAATCTGCGCCAAACGCACGCAGGATATGGAAGTGGATTTTACCCTTTGCATTGCCGTAGGGTGAAATGTACTCCAAAAATCTGCAGCACATGGGGGTTGTATAATCCACTGCAGATGTGTTCTTATTCATTCCTATGCTGTAGAAGTGCATTATACTTGTTCTCATACAGATGCCCTGCACTATTTATCACATTATTATAGTCTACACATAGCAGTAGAGGCCATATTTACTAGTGATGGTTTTCGAAAATTACTGGGAAAGCTATAACTTTAATTTAAAGAGGACCTTTCACCTCTCCTGACATGCCTGTTTTAATAGATTCATGTATTCCCCATGTAATAACAATTCTGGAGCATCTATTCTTATGTCTGTATGTTGTGCCATTCCTTTATTATTCCTGCTAGAAGTTGTGAATGAATTGCTAGCAGTCTGCAGTAAGGGTACAAAGGGGTGGTAACCAGTTGGGGGGCGTGTACCTGCACAGACTGACTCTATCCAATCAGTGCTGCTATTGTCAGACTGTGTAGGTACACACCCCTGACTTTTTACCTCCTCTCTGTACCCTTACTACAGACTGCTAACAATTCATTCATAACTTCTAGTAGAAATAACACAGGAATAGTACAACATACAGACATAAGAATAGATGCTCCAGAATTGTTATTACATGGGGAATACATGAAGCTATTAAAACAGGCATGTCAGGAGTGATGAAAGGTCCTCTTTAATGCACAGGATACAAACACTATTGAGGTGATACATAACATGAGCGTTATACAAACGACCACATTTGAGTTCACACGTTCCCATTGCACTATAGCAGGGATCAGCAACCTCCTGCACTCACAGAACCCTCCTTTCACTTCTATGGGAGTTACAAGAAGATTTGGGTAAGTGTGCATGCTGAGAGTTGTAGTTTCACAGCAGCTGGCGTGCCGAAGGTTGCTGATCCCTGCACTTTAGTGTTTGCTGAAGCATTTCGCTGTAACAGTTCAGGAGGATTAGAATAAGATGTGAGAGACTTCTCAGTTTGCTTACCTAAATTCTGCAGTCATGAATCGAAACTAACTTTTCCTGTTTGCATTTGAAGCAATACGAGGATTCTCTCCGCAACATAAAATCTGCAGCTTTGAAGAAGCAAAGGGATTAGACAGGATCAACGAAAGGATGCCTCCCAGGAAAGACGCCAGGCAGCAAGACGGTATTAATTCAGTAAACACAAATGCCAAGGAAAATAACGGGACTGGCAACAACAACGCCCAGTGACTGCTCCATGTCCAGGTTTACTCTCACACCTTGCCTGAGAAGTCCTAGATTCATGCTTTGTGATAGAACAGCTTCAATAGCCACGGGGCACTAGAAGACCTCCTAAAAGGCCGCTCAAAGTCCTGGGCAACGCAGCAGATTCCTGTGTGTAAACGTCACTCCAAAATTAACAGATCCGGACTGGTACACGGGCAAGTCCCGAGCCTGCCTGCTGATGGTCTTTGAATCATGGGAAAGCATTGGGCTGTTTTTCATGAAAGCACATCTAGTGTAGCATCTCACGCTTATCATTGTCGACACTTACGTTTACAAATGGAAATCTGTTTTTTGTTCACTAGCTAGATTTTTTTTTTCCTTTTTTCTTTTCAATCAGTTTAAGTACATCCCTTTAAGACCGCTATTTATTGAAAAAGACATTTGTTTATTAAATGTCTTTAAGAGATTAGACTCGTCTTACATGTACCGAGGCTGCGGGAACGCGTTTTGCGAGCCCCCCCCCCCCCACAAACCGCAATGCCAAAATAACCGTTGGCTCTCCTTGGCGTGCTGACCTCAGGTGTATTCATTAGATGTCGCTGATTATGTATTATATATTCACTGTATTTTTTAGTTTTAAGGATTACAGAAAGATTTCTACATAGGAACATTTATTACTTGAACACAGATCAAACAGATATTTAATTTCAATACTTTGTGCCCAAAATTTGTGGAGATTTTTTTTTTGATCCCTTTTAAAATATAAAAGAAAAAAGATTTTCAAAAAGGATAAAAATATATATAAAAAAAATCATGATTGTTCATTCTAGGGTACTTTTAATTGACAATGTACATTCTGTTAAAGTAAATTTTAATTCATATCAAGTCTGTAAAGCTTGGCATTGTATTTTGTGTATGCATGTTTTCTTTTTTGCAGATATTTAATATATAAACCTATGATGTACAGGAACTGCATCTATAGGTTACATAGATGTTATTGATACTTTTTAGTTTATTGTGAGTATTAAAGTTGCTTCTCTGGCTGATCACCTGACCGCGTAGCCGCAGGGCTCCTTCTCCACTTATTTCTGCACAGACTTCGCAGAGCCTTTGCCGAACATAAGGAAGTTGCTCTGCCCAACCGTTACAGCATTAGACTGTAAACCCAAGACTGCATGTTCATTTCTTTTGATATTTGCTGGACTTGCTACGTTTTGAACTCCAACAATTTACTACTTTGTTCCACAAATGAAATGTACTGATTTCCATTGTATTTTTTGGTATATATTTTGACATTTTACCTTTTCATCTTTGCGGCATCACTTGAATCATGAATCCATTAAGGTTACCCCCCCCCCCTCCTTTCCCCCCTCATTACCATACTCTACAAATTGTACATATTCCTCATCCGGGTCGGAATTTTATGCATGTTCTGAATTATCTAAGAGTTTTATAAACCGTAGCACACAATACATTTTTGTGCATGGGCCGCTGCTCTGAACAGTGTGTCAATTTTTGTATGTTCCTGCCCTTTTGCTTTTTAATATAAGAATCTAGAATAAATAAAAAAAAAATGAATTTCCCTAATGGCTTAAAAAAAAAGAAAGAAATGGTTAAAATTGCCACATTACCACGCAACAGAACTGACTGAACGAAGTATAATTTGCCATCAAGAACCTTCTCTAGATGTGTAAGCCCTCTATGGTAAGATGTATGTCTCTTCTATACTGCCAAACTTCTTCCTCTACAATATGCAACCTATTTGCAGGCGATAATGTATGATGTTCTCCCGAAATAAAATGAAAATGTATTTAACAATAAACGATTCTTGCAATTTGTCAGTACAGACAAGACTTAGGGTCCATTCACACGTCCGTATGTTTTAATCCGCATCCGTTCCGCAAATTTGTGGAATGGAAGGCAGAACCATTCATTTCAATGGCTCCGCAAAAAATGCAGTAAAAAACGCATCCGTTCCGTTATGTGGATCCTACTTTTGTCCGCATTATGCGGCCCGTGGTCCCATTGTAGTCAATGGGTCCGCAAAAAATGCGGATGATATGCGGAATGCATCAGCATGTCATCCGCAATTGCGAATTCGTTTCCAGGAAATAGAAAAAAATACCCTACCAACATATATTCCTCCTTCCGCTTTTTTTTTTTTTTGCAGAAAAACGGAACAGATGCGGATGTACAATTGGTAAAAACGAAGTTTTTTGCAGAAACACGGATCCGCAAAAAACGGAACGAAAATCTGGAAAAGAAAGATACGGACGTGTGAATGAAGCCTTACGGAGTCTTTCCTGGGAAACCCTTTCCACAGTAATTGTAGGGAGTATGGTAAAGGGATTCTACAGTGCTACTATATTGATGACCTATCCTCAGCGTAGTTCATCAATATCAGATCAGTGGGGGTCCGACTCCTGGCACCCCTGCCGGTAGCTGTGCGAGCGCTGCTTCTGCTTCAAAATTGCTTGCACGTAGTCGTCTTTGGAGCAGTAATGCAGTGCACTGTCTCTACTAAGGAGAAGACGTGTAGGTCATGCAGAAGCAGTAGCAGTGATCATCACTACTTCTTGAGACATCTGATCGGCGGGGGTGCCCAGAGTCAGACCCCCGCTGATGTGATATTGATGACCTATCCTGAGGATAACTCATCAATATAGTAGCACTGCACAACCCCTTTAAAGGCGTGTCCACAAAAAATATGCCATAGAGAATTGAAAACTCTCTAGCTGGGGTATGTGATCTAAGTACCTCACCAATACCGAAATTCAGTGTTACATGACATGTCAGAATATATGCTATTGTTTGAGAGAGTAACCATTGTTTCAGTTTGCTTCCCATACAGTAAATCAGTAGTACACATGGTGTTTAAAAACTTTGTAATAAATCTTATTACAGAAATAAGACTGTAATACCAGATTCCCCTCCTCCCACCTTCTGCACTGATCGTTCACTGGTAAAATCTGTGCACAGGAATGTGGTTATAGCTGTTGTCCATAGAAGACTATAGAAAAAAGGGGAGGCAAAGAGACCCTTCAGCTGCTTCCTTTGTTTTTTACTGCTGCATAATGTTCTACATGTGTTTGTATATGTCAGAGTGCGATGGGAGTCTCTCTCTGTGTGCTGTGTATGGGAGACATCATAGCAGCTAGTCTTGGCTCATGCTGGAGATGAGCGCGTGAAAAACTGGCAGAGATGGAACCTGCCCAGGGGAATTCTGGTGATTTTAATGCAGAATAAACGTCACAATGTTCAGAAATGGCGTTCTATTACTCATGTACTGTATACACAACAGCTTGTTAGAAAAAGTCACCCCGCAATAACAGGTATACTTTACTAGAGATATCTACAGAATAGAGAGAAAGTGAGATTGATGAAGAAATTTAAATATCTCAGAATTACAGAAATTTAGGTTACAGGTGTTATTCGAGATTAACATGGCTCACCCACAGTGGTGGATTCTGTCTGTGTGCCTCCTGGACTGGCACTTCCTCTGCGCCGATACCTACATGCGTGAACAGGAGAAAGGTACGTGTAACCGCTGCAGCCAACCACAGGCCGAAGCAGTTACCTTCTCCCCAATTTAATATAACCAGCATACATTAGGGGTCTGCTACGTGTCCTAGACACTAAGCTGCAAACCCTACCTAATCTTTGGTCTCTGCTTTTGATTGACCTCTTTAGTTGTCTCCTGCTGATTAAGATGGAATATGATGCTGGAACTGTCAATCAGGAGTAGATGGGAGGGTTTACCCATGCAGCAATGTTGGGGAGAGTTCACATCACCATTTCATTTTCCATTCTTCTGATCCAGCAGATGAACAGAAAAAAAACAGGATCCTGTGCATCAGTTATGCACATTTGGCATCTGCTTTTTTTTTAGACTGAAAAAAGTGCTGCATAACAGATATGGATCAAACGGATGCCAAGTGTGCTTAGGATTTTTTTTTTTCTTTTTTGCAGGATCCTGTACATTACATTAAACCTGCTACTATTAGACTTTTGTTATGAAAATGATACATAGCCCCTTTAAACCCATGCAATAACTGAGCAGTGGTGTCTGTTTAAGGACCAGGATGAGTGGTTTAAAGGGGGTTTCCCATCTTATAAACTGTAAAATAATGAGAAGATTTCTTTTATTAGGTAAAAACCTGGGTGTTACTTTTACAGCCTAAAAATACAAATGAGCCAGTAGGATTCTGCCACACAGATTTATGTTTTCACAACATACCAACTGTATTTATACATGATTCAGAAAATATGTTCAGTGTCCAAAGTGAATAGATAACCAAGATGTAATTGTTTAAATAATCCTGCTATATCAAAGTCGGAAACCAGCCGGATCACCTCTAGATCTCATTGTCAATGGGAATCCGGTGGTACACACTTGTGTCTGGCAGTGCCGAATGTGGTGAACTCTGGTAGTCTGATGAGGCTACCGGATTCCCAGTGCTACTGTGAGCATAGCCTAAGTCCGTGTTTTCTTGGTAGAGTGGTATGCAAACGTTTGGGCACCCCTTCTCTAAATTACTATTACTGTGAACAGTAGAAGATGAAATGCTCTTCAGAAGGTATAAAGATGAAACACTTCAAGATTCAACCAATATTAGTGTGATATTTTGATTTTGTACAATTTTAGAGTGAAAAAAGGAAGGGAGTAACTTACAAAAGTAGCAGGAGAAGGCTATAAGATGATAAAGCTTTTTCACATTGCCATTTGCTCAGTTCAAAATGAAATTAAGAAATGGCAGTTAACAGGAACTCAGAAGAAGTTCTGGAAGACCAAGAAATACTTTAGAGACCGCTGCTCGTAGGTTTGCTAGAAAGGCAAATCAGAACCCCTGCTGCAAAAGACCTTCAGGCAGATTTAGCAGTATCTGGAGTTGTGATACATTGTTCAGCAACACCTGCACAAATATGGCCTTCATCGAAGAGTCATCAAAAGAAAACCTCTCCCATGTCCTCGCCTGACGCATTTTGGAAACAAGTCTTGTGGACCAATGAGGTTAAAATAGAACTCTTTGGCCACAATGAGCAAAGATGTGTTTGGAGAAAAAGGGCACAGAATTTCATGAAAGAACACCTCTCCAACCATTAAAGGGGTTATCCAAAGTCTAACAGATGCCCCCCAGTGTGTGGGCCTCTCATTACTTACCCTGCTCCCCAGCACCCGTGTCATTCCTGATCCCCGCAGCATTTCCCTGTTGCACGGAGCAAAACATCCGGCGACAGGGAGAGCAGCCAATAGCAGGCCACAACTGGGACTAGCCTCGCTGACGTCACCTGCAATGCTAGGGAGACTCATCTCCATCATGGCCTGCTATTGGCTGTTTCCCCTATCGCCGGTTGTTTTGATACAGCAGCGGTCGATCAGGGATCAGGAGTGATGCAGGTGCCGCGGTAAGTATAATCCATATGTGGGGGCCTTTAAGCCCCTTAAGGCATGGGGGTGGATCAGTCATGCTTTGGGACTGCATTGCAGCCAGTGGCACAGGAAATATTTCATTGCTAGAGGGAAGAATGGATTCAATGAAAATCCAACAAATTCTGGAAGCGAACATAACACCAACTGTAAAAAAGCTGAAGTTAAAAAGAGGATGACTTCTACAAATGGATAATGATCCTAAGCACACCTCAAAAGGCGCAAGGCAATCTGTGGACAGACCTCGAAAGAGCAGTGCAGGCAAGACAGCCCAGGAATCTCACAGAACTGGAAGACTTTTGTAAGCACGAAAGGATAGAAATTCCTCAAATCAGAATTGAAAGACTTGGCTGGCTACAAAAAGCGTTTATATACTGTGATACTTGCCAAAGAATTGCTACTAGGTACTAACCCTGCAGGGTGTCCAAAGTTTTGCTTTGGATCTTTTTTGTTATTTTGAAAATGTAAAAGATGAAAATAAAAAATTGCTGTTGCTTAAAATACAGAGGGAATGTGTCTTTAATTTTGCATTCTGGAGATCATTTCATCTTCAACTTGCTTAACTGTTCACAGTAACCGTAATTTTGACCATGGGTTGCCCACACTTTTGCATACCACTGTGTATTATATGTTGACTGTGCGCCATAGACACGGTTTGTATTTAGTAAAAGAAGAATTCCTGCGCATACTCACTGACTGCACCAGTAACTAGAAGTGGGGTTCTACCACTTGTGCTGTTCTCTAAGTTATAATTAGTATTAGAGCGAGCATACTCGTCCAAGCTTGGTGCTTGTTCGAGTATTAGGGTACTCGTAAGTGCTCGCTGCTCAGACGAGTATCTCGCCATGCTCGAGGAAATGGCAACTTCCGCATCGTGCTTTTTTTAGCACCTATAAACCACGTGGGGCCCTTACATGTCGATAGCAGGGGTTGGCTGGCCTGATCAGGTGACCCTGGAATATACTACTGGCTGGTCGCGGTGCTCGGCTCAGATGCCGTCTGGATGTCGTTAGGGATAGAGCTGCTGTGTTTCAGGGAGAGTGCTAGGGCCTGCATTTAGTTCTGTTAGGCAGGAATCGCCCACAAAGAACCCAACAGCCCTTCTAAGGGCTACAAGAAATTATTTTTTTTGTCTCCTGGCTTGGCTGGCTGGCACTAGTAGCGCAGCTATCGCCATATATAACCCCCCCTTTTTTTTAATGTTATATCTCAGTGATACAAATCCATTGCGCACAGCAGTGTGGAACCATTCTGTGTGTCACAGTTCAGTACACTCACTATTTTCTGTCCAGGTGACACTTTCTGTACGTCACTTAATACAACCAAGTCTTTTGCTGCCTGTCACATGTATAGCTTGATCCCAAAAATCTCTGTGCGACATTTGTCTGGGTCGCAGTCTAAATAGCTACCGTCAGTAGGGTGTCAGTTAGCTCTACGATAGTTTCTGCACGTTACGTTCCAAAAAAAAAGCAAAAATCCCCCAAAAAATTTTTTTAAAAAAGTTTTTTTGTTTTAACTCAGTGATACAACTCCATTTCACACAGCTGCGGGGAACCATTCTGTGTGTCACAGTTCAGCACACACTCCAATCCATATTTTCTGTCCAGGTGACACTTTCTGTACGTCACTGAATACAACCAAGTCTTTTGCTGCAACGTATATAGCTTGATCCCAAAAATCTCTGTGCGACATTTGTCTGGGTCGCAGTCTAAATAGCCACCATTAACAGGGTGTGAGTTAGGTCTACGATAGTTCCTGCACGTCAGGTTCCCAAAAAAACAAAACTAAAAAAAATATATATAAAAAATATATATATAATAAAAACTAGTTTTTTTTGTTGTTTTAGCTCAGTGATACAAATCCATTTCACACAGCTGCATGGAACCATTCTGTCTGTCACAGTTCAGTACACTCACTACAATCCGTATTTTATGTCCAGGTGACACTTTCTTTATGTCACTTAATTAAACCAGACTGAACAAGTTTGTGGGTTTCAGTACACCAGGCCCATTTATTTATTTATTTATTTTTTTATATAATACACTTATATACAGAAAATGTTGAACCCGAGGGCGTGGGTGTGGGCATTCAATTACTGCAGGGGCCAGAGGCCGTGGTCCTGGGCAGGGTGAGACAGTACCTGCTGATGAGGGAGCTGTGGAACGCCGCAGAGCTACACTCCCTAGCTTCATGTCTCAACTTACAGGGACACGTGGTAGAGGACTGTTGAAACCACAACAGTGTGAACATCTCGTGGATTGCGGATAATGCTTCAAGTAATTTGTCCACCAGTCAGTCTTCCACGCAGTCCACCCACGTTACCCAAGGGAGCACTCCTCTGGCTCCTCCTCCTCAACCTCCTTCCCCCCCAGTCTGCCCCCTCCCAGGAAAATTTGGAATGCGATCTGCCCCCAGAGGAACTGTTTTCTGGACCCTTCCCAGAGTCACAAACCACTTCTCAGGTTGCTGCTGACCTCGTTCCCGATGCCCAAGTTTTCCAACTGTCGCAGTCTGTGGGTGATGATGATGACAATGTTGAGTTAGTGGAAGAAGTTTGTAGAGGTGTCGGACGATGAGGAGACACGGTTGTCACACAGTGGTGAAGTTGTTGTCAGGGCAGGAAGTCCGAGGGGGGAGCAGACTGAGGAATCGGAGGATGACGAGGTGACTGACCCAAGCTGGGTTGCTATGCTGAGTGAAGACAGTGCTTCTGAGGTGGAGGCGAGTGCTGCACCAGAACAGGTTGTAAGAGGCAGTGGTGTGGCCAGAGGGAGAAGCAGGACCAGAGCTGGTGCATCAGCAGCAACTGTTTCACGTAGTGAAGCTCCCGTGGCGAGGCCTAGATGTTCGAAAGTCTGGAGGTTCTTTAAAGAAAGTGAGGATGACCGACGGACTGTGGTGTGCAACCTGTGCCACACCAGGATCAGCAGGGGTGCCACCACTACTAGCCTAACCACCACCAGCATGCGCAGGCATATGAGTGCTAAACACCCCACTCAATGGAACCAAGGCCGTTCACCACCTTCTGCGGGTCACACCACTGCTCCTTCCCCTGTGTCACTCGCTGCCTCTGCTAGTCAACCCCCCCGCGTCACTCGCTGCCTCTGCTAGTCAACCCCCTGCCCAGGACCCCGGCACGAGCGCCTCCCGCCTGAAAACCACACCTTCGCCTCCACAGTATCCACCAACGTGTCCCAGCGCAGCGTTCAGCTGTCTTTACAGCAGACGCTGGAGCGCAAGAGGAAATACAGTTCCACCCACCCACATGCCCAAGCCCTCAACGTCCACATCTCCAAATTGCTTAGCCTGGAGATGCTGCCCTATAGGCTGGTAGAGACTGAGGCCTTTCGCAATCTCATGGCGGTGGCTGCCCCTCGGTATTCGGTCCCCAGCCGCCACTATTTTTCCCGATGTGCCGTCCCAGCCCTACACCAGCACGTGTCACAGAACATCATCCGTGCCCTGACCAACGCTGTTTCTGAGAAGGTCCACCTAACCACGGACACGTGGACAAGTGCTGCCGGGCAGGGACACTATATCTCACTGACGGCACATTGGGTTAACTTGGTGGAGGCTGGGACCGAGAATGACCCTGGGGCCGCTCATGTACTGCCCACACTGAGGATTGCAGGGCCTACCTCGGTCACGGTCTCTCAGACGTACTATGCCTCCTCCTCCTCCGACCCCTCCTCCTCCACAGAATTACCATCCATGGGCACGGTGCCTTCAGTCGGTAGCTCTAGGCGCAGCAGCAGTGGGTAAGCGCCAGCAGGCGGTGCTCAAACTGCTGAGCTTAGGTGACAAAAGGCACACCGCCCAAGAGCTGTTACAGGGCATCACGGCGCAGACCGATGTGTGGCTGGCACCGCTGAACCTCAAGCCAGGCATGGTTGTGTGTGACAACAGGCGTAACCTGGTGGCGGCAGACTGACACATGTGCCATGCCTGGCCCACGTGTTCAATCTAATAGTTCAGCGGTTCCTCAAGACATACCCCAATCTGTCTGATTTGCTCACCAAGGTGCGCCGCATCTGTGCGCATTTCAGCAAGTCGACCACAGATGCTGCCACTCTCAGGGCAGCGCAGCTCCGCCTACAACTGCCCGCTCACCGACTGTTGTGCGACGTACCCACGAGATGGAATTCGACATTAAACATGTTATCCAGAGTTTACCAGCAGCGCAGAGCGATTGTAGACTGCCAGATGTCAACTTCCACCAGAACTGGTAGTCAGGTCAGTCACATTCCTCAAGTCTACAATGAGGAGTGGACGTGGATGTCTGATATCTGCCAGGTGTTGAGCAACTTTGAGGAGTCAACACAGATGGTCAGCGGCGATGCCGCCATTATCAGCCTCACCATGCCGCTGCTTTGCCTGTTGAAAAACTCACTGCTCAGCATCAAGTCGGATGCTTTGCGCTTGTCACAAGAGACGGTGGAGGAAGATACGTCGCTTGATAGCCAGAGCACCCTCCGGTCTGTTTCTCAGCGCGTTCTCAGCGGAGGAGGGGGATGAGGAGGAAGAGGAGGAGAATGTCGGTGAGACAGTAGAGGGTACCAGTGCTCAGTCCTTAACTCTTGAGTGTGTATGGGCTGAAGAGGAGGACTTGGAGGAGAAGGAGGAGGAAATGGAGAGTCAGGCCAGTGAGGAGAGGGAATTCTTGCGTGTTGGGACTCTGGCGCACATGGCAGACTTCATGTTAGGCTGCCTATCCCGTGACCCTCGCGTTAGAAGAATTTTTTCAAACACCGATTACTGGGTGTTCACTCTCCTGGACCCACGGTACAAGCAGAACCTTTCCACTCTCATCCCTGCAGAGGAAAGGAGTATGAGAGTGAATAGATATCAACAGGCGCTGGTGCACAAGCTGAAACAATTCTTCCCATCTGACGCCGCTAGCGGCAGAGGGCATGGTTCTGTGGGCCAAGTAGCGGGGGAGAGGAGGTGAGCAGGCAGCTTGTCCAGCACTGGCAGGGGAACGCCCTCGAAGGCCTTTGCCAGTTTTATGTCACCCCAGCAAGACACTGTCACCTGTCCCCAGTCTAGGCAGAGTAGGGGGGAGCTGTACAGAAAGATGGTGAGGGAGTACCTAGCTGACCATACCAACGTCCGTAGCGATCACTCTGCTCCATACAACTACTGGGTTTCAAAGCTGGACACGTGGCCTGAACTGGCGCTGTACGCCTTGGAGGTGCTGGCCTGCCCTGCCGCTAGCGTGCTGTCAGAGCGGGTATTCAGTGCAGCTGGTGGCGTCATCACCGATAAGCGTACACGCCTGTCAACTGACAGGCTGACGCTTATTAAAATGAACAAAGCCTGGATTTCACCGGAATTCAAATCTCCTCCGGAGGAAAGCAGCTAAAGATTAACATTACTTATGTATCCGATTCCTCTTCTCTACTCCTCCTCCTCCATATCGTCTTTGCCTAACGCTGACCAAAAAAACGCCATTTTTCAGAGGTCCAACTGGCACTCTTTTGCCACAATTTTTCAGGAGGGCCCCCTACAGGCCCTCTGTCCAAACAATTTTTCAGGAGGTCCACCTACAGGCCCTCTGTCCAAACAATTTTTCCGGAGGTCCACCTACAGGCCCTCTGTCCAAACAATTTTTCCGGAGGTCCACCTACAGGCCCTCTGTCCAAACAATTTTTCCGGAGGTCCACCTACAGGCCCTCTGTCCAAACAATTTTTCCGGAGGTCCACCTACAGGCCCTCTGTCCAAACAATTTTTCCGGAGGTCCACCTACAGGCCCTATGTCCAAACAATTTTTCCAGAGGTCCACCTACAGGCCCTCTGTCCAAACAATTTTTCCGGAGGTCCACCTACAGGCCCTCTCTCCAAACAATTTTTCCGGAGGTCCACCTACAGGCCCTCTCTTCAAACAATTTTTCCGGAGGTCCACCTACAGGCCCTCTCTCCAAACAATTTTTCCGGAGGTCCACCTACAGGCCCTCTGTCCAAACAATTTTTCCCGAGGTCCACCTACAAGCCCTCTCTTCAAAAATTTTTCCGGAGGTCCACCTACAGGCCCTCTGTCCAAACAATTTTTCCCGAGGTCCACCTACAGGCCCTCTCTCCAGTTCCAGTTTCCAGTTTTATTTGCGCAAACTGCGTAAATTTTATTTTTGGGATAGGTGTGAAAAATAATATTACCTGCGTATCTATATTGCCCAACATTGGATACGGTAGCAACAAGAAGACCAAACACATGCTGCCCACAGGGTTCCGCAAATTCCTGGTCCACAATGTCAAGGAGCTCGAGGTTCTGTTGATGAGCAACAAGTCCTTCTGTGCAGAAATCGCCCACAACGTCTCCATCTAAGAACCTAAAGACCATTGTGGAGAGAGCGGCACAGCTCGCCATCAAAGTGACGAACCCCAACGCCAGACTGCGCAGCGAAGATAACGAATAAATATCTCTGTGGTTATTTGTGCTAAATAAAAGTTAAATAAACACAAAAAAAAAAATTTGATCTGTGCCTGATCCACCCAAGTTGAATCTGTCCCATCATGAGAAAGTCCCCCCAAGGAGTCCCCACTGTAACTTGCTTCCCATACAACTACCTCACCACCCGACACCTGTGTCTCGCCATTGTCCACCACCTCCTCAGACAACACTGATAAATCCCCACTGTCAGCACACGGAGACTGCAAAAGGTCTTGCGAATTGGGGCAGAGAATGTTCTGGGGTAGCACATCAGAGAAGGGGTGACTATGGGGTTCCAGGGAGTACTTGACCACATGCAATCTCCATCTAAAAAGTCATGCCACACTTGATCAAGCTCATAATTGACAATTGTACCGGTTGATGCTAAATTTTTAAGTTGGGGTCCTGTGTCGTCATTCTAACTACATCCGGCTGTTGTCACCACCACACACGCTAGCCCAGGGGGCACTCCCCTGGCTCTTCCAGCTCAACCTCCTTCCCCCCAGCCTGCCCCCCCACCTACAGGCCCTCTCTCCAAACAATTTACATCTTTTTCCTATCTTTCTCTCTCTCCAAACTATTTTTCCGGATAGCTGCCATATACGGTATTAAACTGAGTAGTATACATAGAACACATACCACACTTGATCTATACTGAACGTCTCTTTTAAAAATACGTCATTTTCCTCTCTTTCTCTCATTTGTCTGGGTTGCAATTAAGCAGACCACGTCTGCCTAATCTAATAGTTTCTGTGTAATTGCTCCATACTGCACGTCTTTTTCCTCTCTTTCTCTCTCTCCAAACTATTTTTCCGGATAGGTGCCGTATACGGTATTAAACTCAGAAGAATACATACCGTACCGGTTGATGCTAGAGTTTTTCCAAATCCATCCGGCTGTTGTCACCACCACACACGCTAGCCCAGGGGGCACTCCTCTGGCTCTTCCAGCTAAACCTCCTTCCCCCCAGCCTGCCGCCCCCCACCTACAGGCCCTCTCTCCAAATAATTTACCTGGATAGGGGACGTATTAGATATTGTACTGATGTTTTTTTTGGTTCTTCTTTTAATTGCCTCCTGACCTGTGATAGGCAGAGCATGGACACGTCCCCTTAGCTGCAGTAGGAAAGACACTCCCCTGGCCAGAGCAAGCTCTTTTTCCTTTTCCGTGGTCGAAAAATCCATGAAATATATGGTCCCAAGATAGGGGACGTATACGATTTTAAACTGAGAAGAATCGATACCACACATGCCCCAGTAGGAGAATTTGGGGTAATGGTGGGATTAGGCAGCCTCAGAGGCATCCATGCATGCTGCCCCTGCTGTTTCCTGTCCATTTCCGTGGTGTTTCCATCATTTTCTGAGGTTTCCAGGTTTTCACCCAGCCTTCCCTAGGCAGAGCCTTGGTCCCCTGCAAAAATGCTCGAGTCTCCCATTGACTTCAATGGGGTTCGTTATTCGAAACGAGCACCCAAGCATCGGTAAAAGTTCGACTCGAATAACGAGCACCCGAGCATTTTAGTGCTCGCTCATCTCTAATTAGTATCTATATGTGACATTGTCGCACCTACTTGTACTTGAGGGGAGTCCGCGATGTTGATATGTAGTGGTGAATACTTGATAGTTGTCCCGATCCTCCAGTCCTGCAGAAGCAGTCATGCTGTGTAGTTGGAAAACGTGCCCCCGACCAGCAGCATGTTTCCTATTCAAAAAAGCTTGCACTCCAAATTAGAGTGCCGGTGACATGACGCTAGCTTACAGGCACAGGAGCTGTTGTGGACCAAAAATCTGACACGTTTCAAAAGGTTCGCCTTTCTTCCTCAGGGATAGAGTCCTCTTGTCTGTGCTTTTCCTTATGAATCCCTTTGGGGAGGGTTATTCAGATCAAGTTATTGCAATGCAGTCTTTAAGTTAGGGAGGCAGAACACAATTTCAGTTGTCGAATGCAAATAGCTCCACTTTGCTATTTAGTCTGGAGGGGGCTAGGCTATTCAAATTGAAAATCCATCTTGTCTCAGCGTGTGACAGGTATTTTTTATTAAACCACCTCTCCTTCCAGTTTTTACCTTCTTCATGCCACATACTGATGACCCTTTCCACTTGCTATTGTGTACCTCCAGGTACTGTCTGGATAGGGGATGACCATCATATTTTCTCTCAATATTGTATATTTGTTCCCTGATGCGTTCCAGTAGTGATCTCTTTGTTCTGCCTATATAGATTTTTTTCAGATGGGCAAATTATTCTATATATCACACTTTTACTGTAGCATGTGATATGTTGTTTTATTGTGTGTGTGTGTGTAAGGGAACCTTCTTTGTCTTTTATTTCATAAACTGGTTTAGTGGTTTTATAGTTTTCTTCAGCTTATGCATCTTTTACATGGGAAGAACCTGTTTAGAATCCCTGTTATTTTCCCAACTTTAGTGCTTTTAGGTATTGTATTTTTTATAGTGGGTGCGATCATGTTCCTAATGCTAGCAGCCTTTTTAAAAATGAAGAGGGGGTTTTTTCGGGATATGTCCACCTGTAGTTTTTTTTTTTTTATCTTGTCGCAGAATAGCCCAGTGTTTGTTAACCAATCAGGCATTTTAAGAAGTATAGTTATTATATTCTGAAATAATTGGTGGAATTATTGTACCCGTATTATTTTTTCCTTCTACCTTTTCTTTCTTTGCCCTCCAGTAGTAGTTGCCTATTGTTTCCCTTTGTTTATTCTGGAGGGTACATGAGTATCCTTTAGTTTCAAATTTATTTTTGCAGGTGTATTTATTATGGTCCTCTTTTTCACTGCAGTTCCTAATAAACACTCGAATTGTCTTTTTAGTACATTTAATAGCCATTTGTGCAGGTGGCAACTATTCATTTATTCATGGCAATAAAGCTGTTAGTATCTGTTGATTTATGGTATGTTGTAGTGTGTAATTTACCATCTTCTATAAATATGGTTAGATCCAGGAAGTTCACCTCTGTTCTACTCTATGTTGGTGTGAATTCCAAGAAGTCATTACTGTTTATTTCCTCCAGGAAGCTTTTCAGTCTAGTTTCCCCCTTTTTGCTTATAAAAATTACATCGTCAATAAAGTGCCTCCACAGGACGAAGTCCACACCGAGCCCGCTTTGGGAGAATACTGTTGATTCCTCCCATTTGGCAAAATATAAATTGGCGAAGCTCGGTGCGAATTTCGTCGCTATTGCAGTATCCCATGTCTGTAAATAATAATCCCCCTCATATAAAAAGTAATTTTTATTAAGTATAAATAAAATACATTCACCACTAAAATTAACTTGGTCTGTTGGATAAAAACCTGACCTTTGTAAAAAGAACTTAGTAGCATTGCAACTCTTCTTGCTTAATGGTTTGTATTTAGCCTTGGTTACTGATTGGGTGTAAAAAGTATATAAGAGGAGGATGAAAACGTCATTTTTTTTCTCTCAGTGCAGGGGTGGATTGGCCATAGACCTTACAGGGAAATTTCACGGTGGGCCGATGCCCAGGGGTGGCCTGTATTGTTAAAGGAATTCGAAAGATTTTGGAATAAATAAGCTTACGCAGGCTACGTGAATAATTATATTTACTAAGTGATTAATTATACGATAAAACAAATAAATCACATAATAAGAATAAAAGTAAATTAACATCACAAGCCAATGGGGTGGAGACCCTGTTGATCATGCTGTAACACATGGCTGTCTACCCCTGTTATAATACATGACCGACACCCCAGGGTGTACAAAAGAAATAGGGCAATCATACAAACATCCTATCTAGATGGAGGCCTGATCGAGTCTCCTGAGGCAAGGTGGGTAGCAGACTTTTAACCTGTTAGCCCCTCCTCCAACGTGCATCACTCATGTCTCTGAGATTACTCAGGAAAGTGGTCTTATCAGCACAATTGGGGGATGGGTACTATCTCTCTAACCCACTTCATTACAAGGAAACTTATAAACTATTATTAAGTACTATATAAAGTAATTAGTATTAAACAGCATTAAAGGGGAGAACCAATCAGTTACTTTTTTTAAAAAAAAAAACATTACACTACAGGGCCACCTGGGCCCTCCTCATGGCTGGCCAGTGGAAGGTTTTGGGGATGTATTTTGTGCTGCTGCTGCCAGTATTATGTGATGGACTGTGGTACTTGGCTCTATTGGGGGTGGTATAATGTGCCACAATATGGTATTGCTGGCCCTGCCTTCCATCAATTTGGACTCAACTACAAAACGGGGCCACTTTTAGTATTTTTTCCAGGGCCCCATTAAGTTTCCAGTCCGCCCCTGTCTCAGTGGGTGAACAACAGCATATATTTGGTACATGTCTTGTATGAACAGCCTACCACAGCACTCAGGAAATTCAGATATGAAATTATGAGTACTATTTATGCCACCATAAGTAACAAAGGCAGGCAAAGTTTCTGGTGTATTGATTTCATCTTTAGGGAAGGTATATAGTCTTTTGGAGGAGGCAAGTATAGACCTGTCTCCTGAACAAACCACATGCCTTGCTGGAACTAGTGCAGCAATTTGCCCACAAATGTTGCCTGCCTCTTTCATTTATGATGGGGGTTTCAATCCATGTAAATCTAAGAAGGCGTTTGTTTCACGGCTCTTCAGTCATGCGATTCACTTCACAATCTACACAAATTTGACTTTGCTATGCACAGGAGAGTTAGAGGATTATTTTTGGGGAAAATATTTCAAACTATAGTACTGTACAAAAGTTTTAGGCAGGTGTGGAAAATGCTGCTGATTATTTCAAAAAATAGAAATGTTAGTTTATTTTTATCAACAAAATGCAAAGTGAACAAAAGAGAAATCTAAAATCAATATTTGGTGTGACCACCTTTTTCCTTCTAAACAGCATAAATTCTAGGGACAGTTGCACGCCGTTTTTGAAGGAACTTGCCAGTGAGGTTGTTCCTAGCATCTTGCTATAGGCTTGCTCAAATCCTTCTGTCAATCCCGGATAGACTGGATGATAAGATTAGGGCTCACTTTGAGGACTCCTTAAGGGACATTCATCAAGACTGGCCAGTCTTGATCTCCCAGCACTGGCGTAAGATGCACCTAATTTATTAACAGACCGATGCCTTAACAAATCAGGGGAAATAGTGGGCATAGCCAGGGGTTCTGGTTACAAAAGAGAGTGCAAAATAGGGCAGTACAATCGATATTGGTATGTAAAGTAAAATAGTGGAGGCTCAGCTCTGAGTTGCGCTAGAATAGGCGCAACTCTATTGCAGGCATGTGGAGGGTTCTTAACCCTGAAATCTGGATCTGCTGCCTTAGGAGTAATCCCTTGTAGAAGTGATTGCCTAATCCTTCAAGGTACCAATGTGAAAGAAAGATATCTCCTTTTCCAGGAGCAAAGAATCCAATATCCAGGACTTTGTAAATAATAGATCTTTTTATTTATAATATACATAAGATGACGTGTTTCGGGGAACTTAGGTCCCCTTCATCAGGTCTACAGTACATATACCTAAAAAACACATGGGGGGGGGGGTCCCCAAAATCTGGGAACACAGTTGTGTATCAAAAGTACCTGGATTAATGGATTGTGTCCAGCAACAAAGAAAGAGTGCTAGAGGCTGCAGAAATACATGAATATGATTAAAACAGACAGTTTTTATTATTAATAAATTATTATTTAATAATAAAAGCTGGTGGAGAACAGTTTATCGCAACTCTCACGACTTCTTCTTTGTGTGGTGCCAAATCGATTGGAAGTATAAGTATGTGCACATACAACTTTCACAATGACACCAGAGACACAAGTTGGTTTCATGGAAAGGACCTCCTCATCCCCCAAGCCAGAGCGAGTTTATTAAAGAGACATCCACTTAAATAGTAGTTATGACATAGAAAAAAAGGGTTGTACCTTAAGAAAAGGTAATTGGCTATTTGACAAAAGGGGAGTAGTTCACCAACTTCATTCCTAAGTTCATTGGCACATTTGAAAGTTGCAAACTAGCATTCACCATCCTCCCCCCCCCACATTGATTTTAAAACAAAGAGTGTTCACATGACTCATATAGCTAATTAGCTGCCATCTAGTGGTCAAAGATGAGTATTACAGGATTTACACACACACACACACATATATATATATATATATATATATATATATATATATATACCTCTCTCTCTCACAAGTTCACGGCTGGGCCGGTCACATGACCTGTAGCCCTAGCAACGCATCCCAGGGCCGAATGACGAAGCGCTCGGGACAAGTCACTTGATCGCGGTGGGTGGCGCAAAGTCACACCCCTTTTCTCAGCACTTCAGAGAAGCTCAAAAGGTCACAAATTACAGTGCACATTTGGAGTGCGGCATAATCTGCAATTTGCTTACGCCACAATAGTCTCGTAAAGGGATTGCTAAATTTCCCTCCTTGTTCTTCTTTATGCTGAAGATAGTTGAACAGGAAACAAGGTAATAGTTTTTACAGCTGCAGCAAGGTCTCTTCCAAAGCATACTGGAGTTTCAAGAGGTGCTATACAAGCTCTTTTGAAGAAACTGGCAACGTTGAGAAACATAGATACAGTGGTTGGCCAAGAAAACTTGTGCAGCAGATGTCTAAGAATATAAATCACAGTCTTAATATTAGACAAATTTACAACTCTTCTTCGTGGGCCTATGTAAAGTTTGAGTATTGTAAATACAGCTCCACTGTGTGCCCAAAAACTTGTCCATGTTTACACCACCTATAAGTTGGCATAGTTTTACTCAAAATGTGCCAACGTTTTGGGGCACGGAGGTGTTTAGGCTACGCCCCTCTCACCAAGAATCCAAGTCTCTTTCCTGTGAAGCCATGCCCCCTTGTTGGATGAGGAGTAAAATGCTTAGAAAAGAGTAAAACTGAGTAAATGTAATGCAAAGCATGCAGGCTTGTTTTTTGGTTCACAATGTACATTTTCAATAGTAAACCTGCCCCATCATGCTTACTTCCCTCTGAAATTAGGAGATGTCCAGCAGTTCTATCAGCTGAGAACTGGCAGAAACCAGTGAACCCTGGTACACCGATCTACTGTTCGGAGAAGTCTGGCCAGAAGTGTTCAGCATGGAAGAACTGCATCCAAAAAGCCTACCTAAAGTGACTCGACTATGCACAAAATCATAAGAACTGAGGTGAAGAAAAATGGCAGCAGGTGCTCTGGTATTTGCAATTGTTTCATCAGATATAACTGCAGACCATGAAAAATAAACTTGAAAAGCAGTGCACTGTTCTCTCAGGCTGCAGCCACTTCTTTTCCCCCCTCTGATGCTAGTGGATGCCGGACAGAACCTTTAGAACAGTGGTTCTCAACTCCAGTCCTCGGGACCCACCTGCCAGTCAGGATTTAGGAATATCCCACAGAATGAATACCTGTGGTGGTAAGTCCTGATGGATGGACGCTAATTATATCAGCTGGTCTAAACTAAGGAAATCCTGAAAACCTGACTGGCAGGTGGGTCCCGAGGACTGGAGTTGAGAACCACTGCTTTAGAAGGAGGGAGCTGGGTTTAGTCTGGATAACTTGTCTACAGAATGAGTGTGGCCATTTTGTTGGAAGGAATCTCCTAGTTACTAACCATACAGAATAGATTTGGTAAGGCTAGGGCTACACAACGACATTTGTTGTGCGACAATTTTTATAATGATAGTCTATGGTGTCACAAAAACTCCATCCAAGACGGGTTTTTCTGCGACTTTTGCAGTGACAGCATGTCGCAGTGCGACACCATAGACTATCATTATAAAAATTGTCGCGTGACACATGTTGCAGTGTAGTTGTGCCCTATGTGTCAGACAGCATAAAATGCTGTGTAAAACAGTAAATGCAAAGAAAACCATGCACTTTTTTTCCCCACAAAATACACCAAAAAAAAAAAAACAATAGTAAATCTGCCCAACTATACCAAGGCCACATCCTCTATTTTTTTATGACCAATATGCCCCCATTATCGCCACACGGAAATTGTTATTCAGCCTTCCCAGACTGCAGTATACCAGATGAGCCTCTTTATGAATTGGTAAATCCCCAGTATTGTAGAATACCTACAGTAGCTGGATTTTCAGGCCAGGAGCCCGGAAAAGCGGAGTAAGAATCCCTAAGACAAATCCCCCATTTTGTAGAACAGCTAGACAGATTTGTCATTCAGTGTCCCAGGAAAGCTGGGTAAAAATGTTAATGATGATAATAGCTGTAAAGCCGTGCTTTATAGATGAGGAGCATAAATAAATTATATGGACCTGTAATAGGACTGCTAAATAGTAAGTCTATCTAAATAAATCCTCCTCCTGGGACCCCCGCCGGTCAGTTTGAGAAGGCACCGGCGCTCCCGTGAGCACCATGGCCTTCTCGTAGCTTTTCCTAGGCCAGTGACATTGCGTTCATTGGTCACATGGCCTAGGAGCAGCTCAGCCCCATTCAAGTGAATGGGGCTGAGCCCGATACCAAGCACAGCCACTGTAAAATGTATGGCACTGTGCTCGGTGAGCGGGGAGAAGGTACCAGCGCTCACAGGAGCGCCGGTACCTTCTCAAATAGCTGATCAACGGGGGTCCCGGGTGTCAGAGGGTGTCCTGAGGATAGGTCATCAGTACTTAAATCCCGAAAAACCCCTTTAAAGGACTTACAATCACCTACATATATATTACTTCATATATGTGCTTATATCTTTTTTTTTTTTTAATTGTTTTTTTGGGTAGGAAATTTTGGGGTGCTCTCATGGGTTTCAAGACAAACCATTACCAGTAAGCAATTTTTGTTTTCTCCTCACCCATGACAGCACCCTTGCGAGACTAAACAATAAATCAAAATTAAGGGGGACTACTGCTTGTAGTACTTTTCTCCCAAATGCTGCATCTGAATTTAGTTGCAGCCTATGGAGGTCTAATAAAAGGTGAGCTCCAAGTCGCCGCCCTGCAAATTTGGGCTAAAGAATCTTCTGCTCTTTCTGCCCATGTTGTCGCTACTGCTCTAGTGGAATGTTGTTGATGGAGACAAGTTTAAAGATAAATATGAAATAGAGATGTCATTCTTAACCCATCTAGCAGTTGTACTCGAGGCTGCCTTATGTCCCCTAAATTTACCCTGAAACTGCAAGAGAAGGTTTTCATCTATTCTCCAGTCTGCAGTGGAAACAAGGTACTGCAACACACACCTCCTCACATCAAAGCAATTATACTTTTTCTCCAACTAGTTCACCCGATTTGGACAAAAAGATGGAAGACATCCTGACCCATGTGAAATTCCGAGACTACCTTAGGTTGAAAACATGGGATCGGCCTGATGATTACTTTATCTTCCAGAATCTTAGTGTAAGGGGGAAGGCAGAAAAAGCCTATAACTCAGAAAGCCCTCTGGCTGACGTAATTGCTAACAAAAAGGTCATGTTAAAGGTAAACAGCCTAATAGAAATGTCATTAATAGGCTCAAATGGATCCTGGGATGAAGCAGACAGGACAGTGTTAAGATCCCAAGATGGAGATAAGGGAAGGATTTAATCTAGAAGCGGCAGTTAAGAAACTCTTGACCCAGGAATGTTCAGCTAACCTATTGTCAAAAAAGCAGCTAAGTGCCGCTACTTGTACCCTCAAGGCAGATGCTTTTACATTCTTGTCTATACCTGCCTGCAGGAAATTGCTGGAATGTCAGGTGGGCAAAAAGGTAGAAAACGTCTACAAGACTAAGATATTTTGTGTTATGGTCTCCGGCCATACATGCAAGGCCAGTGATTGGCTCCACTGGTCACATGGATTAAACTAAGATTGATGCGGTGTGCCAGAGCAGTCAGGGATTTAACGTGGTAATTTTTTTTTTATCATCATATTGAGCCCTTATTCACAGTGTTTGGTCGGTGATTTCCATCAGTGACTGTCAGCCAAACCCAGGAGCTGAGCCTACAAAGATCTAATGCCCCTTTCACACGAGCAGGAGACTCGCATGTCTCCCGCAACGCATCTACAGGGCTGGACTCCGCACTGACAGGGATCGCATAACATTATATGCGATCCCAGTCAGTGCCGGAGTCCAGCCCTATAGATGCGTTGCAGGAGACATGCGAGTCTCCCGCTCGTGTGAAAGGGGCATAAGGCAGAATGGAAAGATTTGCACTTGTTCTGGGTTTTCCGACCAGCAACTGGCTTTGGCTCACAATCACTCATGGAAATCACTGATCAAACACAGATGTGTGAATAAGGCCTTACTGCCTTGGGCTAAAATCCAGAATAAGGCCTTTTTCACATTAGCGGCAGCACGGATCCGGCAGGTGAAGGGTGCCGCCGGATCCGTGCTGCCGCACGGACATGTCACACAGTACATACACACACACATATACATACTTACATGCTCCCGGCAGGTCTCTACAGCGCATGAGGAGCAGGATGGCACGCACATAGGACGATTCCCCACAACGCCCTCTGCTGGACGCCGGGTGGAATCGTCCTATGTGTGAGCCGTCCTGCTCCTCCTGCACTGTGGAGACCTGCCGGGAGCATGTAAGTATGTATGTGTATTTGTATGTGTATATGTCTGTGTATGTTTATGTGTATGTCTGTATGTGTGCAGGTGACGAATCAGTCATGAACTCCATTGAAAGTCAATAGAGGACGGATCCGTTCACCATTGTGTCACACCAAACAGATCCGTCCCCATGCACTTTCATTGTGGGTCATGACGGATCCGTCTTGGTGCGGATGCCTGGTCTGAAGACGGAACAGAATGCTCTTCAGTTCAGTTTTGCCCCCATTGACAATGAATGGGGACAAAACTGAAGCGTTTTATTCCGGTATTGAGCCCCTATGACGGAACTCAATACCGGAATTATAAAATGCAAGTGTGAAAGTAGCTTAAGGCCACACTGAGTAGAAACCAGGCAGCCAAGACATCAGTTTACCTACCCATAAAACCACACAACCATAAATGATTGCTGTTTGGCGCGGTTTTCGGTCACCTAGAGAGAAAGCTCTTCACTTATACTCAGACCCTGAACTAGACAGAGCACAGTGCATCAGTATTCACATGAGAGACAGAAAGGAGTACAAAACACAGCAAGTGTAGGTAGAAAACAAAAAGGATTAAATTTTATTCATGCTATACGCAGGTTTCATGTGAATTATGCGGAGTATGGAAATACCTATAACAACATCATTGTCGTTTTTAAGTACAAAGTGTAATATATTTTTCAAAGGAAAAAAGTACTAAAATGACTATAATGCGCCTATAGTTTCCTGGCAATGGACAAGGTGGAGAAAATTCCAGGAGAAGTGGTTTCATGAATGTTTGATGGGTAACAAAGACGCCAAAAAAAGAACACAATCACCTCCCTCCTGTACAGACACCTGCAGATCCATATTAACCACGTGGAACACATATACCCCAGCACTCTGCATTCACTGGATGGATCCTATTGACCAGCAATGGCAAGCAGCATCTTTCTGTAGTCTCCACTTGTATCACTCTGTATCATGGAGGCAAGGCTCTTCTGGTACATCTGTACGAAGGCTTGTTTTATCTGCACAAGGTCAATCTGAAAAATCGAACAGTGTGGCATCAGAGAGCAGACAAAATATAATGTTCCAACGCAAATAATGATGAACTAAACTAAGATTTGCAGTCCAAGCCAATCATCAAGCAGGACTCTGGTTATTTCAACTGTAGTCCAGAAGATTGTACATTGAATACACAGTGTCCTGACACACAAATCTGCACTGGTGGGTCTAGAAAAAAAATCTAAAATAACCACATGTGGCAACCTGTTTGCTAACTACAGTTTTCTTCATGGAGCCTTTACCCCATCAAGACCTTGAGCTGCACTTAGGCCATGTGACTAATGAACGTGATTAGTCAGCCTTAGAAGTACTATTATACTTATAAGTTATTAGATTTGAGCATAGCGTATTATATGTAATGTAAATACATTTTTACGGCTTTCATGTAATCAGTCAGTTTAGTGAATAGGCATTGCCATTTTTGTTTCAGCCTAGTGAGATAATGGTATGTGGCGGATTCTGGCCTCTAATACTATAGACTTTTGATAGATATATATAATTAATAGCACCTTGCTGAACATCCGGGGGTAGAAATCTGGATTTACCTCTTATTATATTACTTTGTTTGGTAATTTTAACATTGTATTATTAAAAAGTTTTCATGGGAAGGCTATGGATTGTCTTCTTGAGTTGAATAACTGTTTAGGGTAGCTGTTCTCAGTTACAATATTGTAAAGATTGGGAATAGTGATTGGTTTTAACTCTGACCCAGAGGTCTACTGGCATCTGGACTGCAGAGATTTGGGGGCCGTTCAGGCTGTGTTGTTGCAGAGCCGCAAAAACATGGATGCTGGCCAGTGAGTGTTCCGCAATTTGCAGCACACACATGGCCAGCACCCCTTACAAAATGCCTATTCTTGCCTGCAATTGCAGAAAGAATAGGACATTTTCTATATTTTTTCGCGGAGCCGCGGCTCTCCACGATCGAATGCCGCCCATTGAAATGAATGGGGCTGCATCTATTCCGCTAAATTGCGGAATAGATGCGGCCCCATTCACACGGTCGTGTGAACGGGCCCTTAGGGTCTATTTAGTTTTGGCGCATAGTTAATAGAGATGTGCATGTATATATACTGTATTCATTAGTGGCATGTATAAACGTTATATCCCCAACGTTTATGGTTAAGAGGGTTTGTGTGTCTTACGCTCTGTTTGGTTCAGACTTGTGGTGGCTAGCATTTTAACAACGTGCCGCTAGTATAATGTGGCACAATTTAGCCATAGTACTACACAGTGTACTGTTAAACACTTCTCTATGGCTACAATGTTTGAAGGAGTGTATAGTGTTATTACTTGGACCTGCGTTTGGGTGACTGTGCGCCCATGCCCCGGATCTTATAAGACATTAGGAATGTCCCTGGCATGGTCTATCAGATGAAATGCACATTTGTATAAATGTTGTAATCAACATGAACTAGAAACATACCTCACTGCGGGTTACGACCACCCTGATCAAGGTGGAGTCTTTGGTACCTGCTCCTTTCATGGACTTGTAAAGTCTCTCAGCAAAATAGGCTGGACGGTTTATAGCACACTGCACTGTAAATAGATGCAGAGAGCATTATTACAGCACTGAATACGAAGACTTCTACGAATGCACCTAGGACAGAACTAAAGTGTCAGCCAGTAAATGGAATAAAACTCATACACTGATGTCCTGTGGACTGCATGCTTAGCATACTTTCTCTAGACTGCATAAAACTGAACAGAGATCAAAAACAGGAAGTAATGAGATCATCGCCATCATTGGCATCCGAAAGATAAAAAGCCTTTTACTTATTACACTCAGTAAATTATTATTCTAACAGTAATGCAATAAGTTTTAGCCCAATATATGATTGTATGCTGATGCAGAGCAGTTACATTATTGTTGATAGGGGAAAATTCTGTGAAAAGGATCTTCTGATGTCATAGCATATCGTTAAAAAAAAAAAAAAGTGCAGAAAGGGGTTAATTGATCTTCCTACATGTATCTATGGCATATCAGTGGATTTAAGTCGCCTAATCTGCTACCCCCCCCCCCTCCATAAATTTTTTTTTTTTTTTCATTACATGTGTTGGGTGCATTTACTTACAAATTGCCTTCAATCCATCTTCTATATGGCCAGAAAATTCTCTTCCTATGGCACTTATTAAGTCACGTTTGGAAACCTGTAAGAAACCGTGAAGTAAGTTAGCTTTACAACAAAGAGCCTTAAAGGGTTATTCTCATCTTAGACAATGGGGGCATAGGATATCGCTAGGATATGCCCCCATTGTCTTATAGGTGTGGGTCCCACCGCTGGGACCCGCACCTATATCCAGAACGGAGAGGGGAGCCGGAGGGGGTCCGGCCACCACCAGGCGCAGCTCCCAGCTGCGTTCATAGAAATGAATGGGAGCCGGACCGTGCATGCGCGGTGCGCTCCCATTCATTTCTGTGGAGCCGACGGAAGTAGCCGAGCCAGCTCGGCTATTTTTGGCGGCCCCCCAGAAATGAATGGAGGGCGGCTGCGCATGCGCAGTGCGCCCTCATTCAGTTCAGGGGCTCCGTTCGGGATATAGGTGCGGGTCCCAGCGCTGGGACCCGCACCTATAAGACAATGGGGGCATATCCTAGCGATATGCCCCCATTGTCTAAAAGGAGAATAACCCTTTAAGTATCCATTAAGTAACATCCATTAATAACTACTTTAAAGGTCTAGAAAATGAATACCATATAGCATTCGTTTATAATGAAAGGGAAAAAAAGCTCAAATCTCCTCAGACTCGCCAAATGTGCACTTCACATTTAGTGCCATACTAGCTAACACAAACATAAATTGGCAAACATTTGCAAGATGTTCCGCCCAGGACCATCACTGTACAGCAAACTGTAAAAAAAACCCACCCAACTGTCTGCTTTGTGGAACAGTCCCTTAAAGAAATGGGTCTATAATTAAGTATGTATGTATTGTGTAGAGTTGATTAAAACTGGTATTTCGGTAAAGTAATTTAATTTTTGAAAAACTGCATTAAGGCTGCAAGCTGTGCCCCAACCAGAACCCATACCTATAACCAGAGCTACAATTTACCTATCAATCCATTTGTGTTGCTCCTGTGTGAGCCTGAAACACAGAGTGTCATGGCTCTTGATCTTCCCTCACAAAACTACAATCCCCACAATCCCCAGCTTTCCTGCTGCGAGTGTTGAGGTTTACCGATTGGCTGCCTGATACATATTCCGGTCACCCCCCTCTACTCAGTAATCAGCAGCACACTGACACACCCTTTGTTTTACAAGACATTTAGCTAGAGAACTGATAGCAACACACTGAGCATGCTCGACCTAACAAAGGCTCAGAACTACCGGTCGCTGCCATGGTAACTTATGAGGAAACACAGTGGGTAGCAGTGGAAGAAAACATCTTTTATTACTACTGAATAGTAAATGTGAAATTTACATTATATTAGGTTATTATTGATGATGAATTAGTCTAAAACAAGTTATATTTATGGTAACAGGAATACCCCTTTAAGAAAAAAGGTACAGTTCACATTTTATCGTATTAAAAATAAGCATTTTCCAATTAATTACTTGAAGAATAATCAAACGTTACATGCATCTCCACAAACAGGTAAACTAGTTCACTTACTCTGGCATATGCTTCTGCCACAGCCTTCAAATGTGGGAAGCTACGACTGGCCAGCACCAAATTAAAGGAAGACTCGTCTGTTCCCAGTTTTCCTTCACCAGCTTGGTACAGACGCTGGGCATCTTGTTCAACTTGTTGCATGTTAACATTCATACTTTCATCTCGATTTCCCTGAGGAAAGATAAAAGACTTTTTAGCAAAAGGCAGTAAATGCAAATGACCTGAAAGCTGGAGACAGATGTTATCAGGTAATTCAGCAGTTTACTTAGGGCCTATTACACTGACGACTGAAGATAAATGTGTCCACCGGTGCTTGTTTACATCGGCCTATTGCACAAGCTGATGCAAAGTATATGGGAGTAGAATGGTTGCTACTGCAATCTTTCCTCGCCATTCAGCTCTAATGATCCCCGATTACACAGCGAGTTGTGCAGCCAATAAGTGGCCATATTTCATTCTAATGAAAGATGCAAATCAGCCAACAAATGATTGATTGCTCGTTTATCGGCAGCATAATTATATGGGCCAATATTTGTGAACGAGTGTTTCTAGGAACTCTTTACCAATATCTGGCATGAAAATTGCTTAGTGTAATATGGCCTTTACATTCTGGCTGTCCCTTATAACTCAACTAATTATTTTAATCCAATTCAGATTCTTGCCTCATGTGCCAAGTAAACTAACGAAGTTTATTCCAAAATTCTTCCCCCTCAAAAAAAAAAAAAGTCAGTCCTTGTTCACATTTGTGTTGTGTTTGCCACACAACAGACACCATGGGCACCCAATGGACACCAATGACATGGCACAATCCGGCATTTTACACTGCATACAGCTCTATTTTTCTGCCAGATATGACAGAATCTGTGATAAGGATCTGATGCGGATGGAAACAGAGCTTTAAAGAGGTTGTCAGGGCTTTTAATATTGATGACCTTTCCTTAGGATCGGTGGTGGGTCTGACACCCTGCACTCCTGCTGATCAGCTGTAAGAGAAGACAGTGTGCACGTGCGGTCTCCCATCTCTCTTCTTGTCTATGGCAAAGCCCATAAACAGCAGTGGTGAGCAGGAAGAGAAGGGAGACTGCACATGCGCCGTCTCTTCATACAGCTGATTCGGACCCCTGCCAATCTGATATTGATAGTAAAAGCCTGGGGAACCCCTTTAAAAGTGAAATACTTTGTTATCTTCTGATGCATTTTAAAATATCTACTACTATGGATTGGTAGAGCAAGGGTTCTACTAATGCTCTATTCACACCTCAGTAACAGATTCCATGTTTTGTTCCAGGAAAAACAGTCCTGCACACCGACAGACACCTCGGCAGGACCAGACAGATCCTATTATAAGTCAACAGGTTCTGTCATGCAATGATCTAGCACTGCATCATGGTTGCTATTTATAACCAGAGAAACTGACATAGATGGGAATAGTGTCTTAGGCCAGGTTCACAGAGAGTTCAATGGATCCAGCATTAGCAGATACTGCTGTTCACGGCCGGCCATAGACTATAATGGGACTCATTATGAATCCAGCTGATTTTCAACATCAATGCTGGGTTTCAGCTGGATCAGCTTACTGGAGATGTGAACTTAGCTTTAACCAGCTGGCAAACACAATCCAAAGAGAAGCATTATAACAATTACACAACTTACCTGACACATAGACACAAGAAGTCTCTCAAAATGACCGGAGGTATCAGATCGGATATCCTTCTCAATATCTCGGCCAAACTCAGACTTGTAGCATGCAACAATGTTCCTAATTTCCGCGTTCGTTCTGCTGCACAGGATCTCAATGAGCACACCTTCTTTCGTTCCTGCACCCTAGAAAAAGAGAGAAGAAAAAAAAAAAAAAAGCTGAACACACTGTAAACCTGTCAAATTCACTGGATACTGAAAACAGATAGAGAAATCCAATAAGATTGGTAAAATTTGTTCTCAAGATGCCTATTAATATTATGGAAATCACAAACATCAAATAAGTCGCATGGTTCAGAGGCAGTTCACTGGTCCTTCTGCCGTTGGGACGCATATGAATACCATTAGTCCACCATGCTATCGTGTTGTACAAAACAGAAGTACACATACTAACAGGGGCGGATTGGCCGTAGACCTTACAGGGAAATTTCCCGGTGGGCCTATGTCCATGGGGCCGCCTGAGCCCTCCTCATGGCCGGCCAGTGGAAGTTTTTGGGATGTATTTTGTGCTGTGCTCAGTATTTTGTGATGCACTGTGGTATTTGTCTATGTTGGGGTGGTATAATGTGGCACAATATGGTATTGCTGACCCTGCCTTCCATCAATTTGGACCCAACTACAAAATGGGGCCACTTAATTTTTTTTCCAGGGCCACTTTAAGTTCCCAGTCCGCCCCTGCATACTAAAAGTCCAAATCTTCATCTTTTAAGTCAGTTTATCTTATTAAAGTGAGCTGATCTGCTGAGGAACTTTTGAATGCTATTTTTGGGACTATGCAAACACGTCCACCCCCCTCCCCCAGTGGAAAGACCGGCAGAGAGCTAAACTGTGATGTGAACAACACATTTCAATAACATAGGAACAACTGAAAAGTCCGATACACATACAAAAAAAGAAAAAACAAAAAAATCTGACAGTATACTGTAAGGAGCGAATCTAAAAATGGTCAGATTATGGTTAAAAAAAAAAAAAAAGTGCCAAGAACTCTTCTCCATTGTATCCCGAAAATGGGCTGAATATGTAAACTAGAGGTGGACCCACAACCCCCACTGCGTCATGTTTGGGAAGTCACATGAGATCCACATACATAGATTACACCCCTTTATCACATAGGAACATCTCCGATAAGTTCTGCTATGTTCATTTTGAAAGACGACTGTAATATAGGGACATTTTCACACACGTGTACTGCTCTGGTAATTGTGATGAGTAACGTTACCTTCATGGCATGGTACACACAATAGGCATCGTAATACGTTGGAGGCATGAAGAGTGCGACGATGAGATCTTCTACATGGCCACTGAGTTCAGACTTCAAATCTTTAATCAAATCCTAAAACACAGAACAAGTAGTGAGATAAATCACAGCCAATAGGGTTTATAGACAGTTGACCAAGCTAGTATTAACGCAAGTAGACGGCGACTTTGACCTGCAAACATTTATTGGCTCACATAAGGCAGACCAGGCGCGCACACAGTGTGGCATAATCATAGAAAAGTAACACTGTTTTCGGACAATCTTTGGCTTTATTCACATTATGTTAGAGCATGGGTGGGCAACCTCCAGCACTCCAGGTGTTGTAAAACTACAACTCCCAGCATGCACACTTTCTCTGCTCTTCTCGTTACCCCAAAAGAAATTAATTGAGCATGCTGGGAGTTGTAGTTTCACAACAGCTGGAGTGCCAAGGTACACATTGCAAGGATCTTTCAAACTATACTTGTAAGAGAAGACTGCCATATCCCACTGCCTGGACATACAGTTGGATGCGGTGCCTATGGGCTCCTGTAATAAAGTAAAGGGATTATCCAATATCAAACTGCCTCCCCATATGCTGAGCTCCTAAGAGGGAATATACTTACCCTGCTCCCTGCGCCTCTCCTGGTGCCTGTGAGTGGATAAAAACATCCTGTGTCAGGGGAGCAGTGGCTGTGTGGGGAACAGGATCGCGCAGGGAGCAGGGTAAGTATATTCCCTGTAAGAGGCCCGGCACATGGGGCAATTTATGATATTGGATGACCCCCTTAAGAAGTATACAATAGTATAGTCTACACCAGGAGTCCAGCAACCTCCGACAATCCAGGAGTTGTGAAACTACATCTCCCATCGTGGACACTTGCCTAGCTGTTCTCTGAACTCGCACAGATGTGAAGGAAGCATGCTGGGAGTTGTAGTTTCAGAACAGCTGGAGTGACGAAGGTTGCTGATCCCCGATCTACACTATTCTAGACCACAACAATAAGCATGCCAACATATACCGGCCAAGAGGACATTTGTGTGAAAAAGGCACATGTTTGCTGTAAAAGCTGGAAGCTTCCTGGTAAATATGAAAAGCATAGGCTCTGAACTTGGTGTGAACAGAGTCTTCATTGTGCTGTCCTCTCAAGTGAAGTCAGAAAACTGCTAATACTTTTCCACGCAGGTACTTAAACTGATCCCTCAAGGGATTCCAGGGTGAACAAATTACCACACATAGAAAATATGATTTTGGAGAGATACTGATTAGGAACTCCAAGTCTTGCATGAACGACAAGTGCAGCATAAAATAACTACTTAAATCAGCCGTATACATTATCATTAACTCACATACACACCTTCATCAAACATAAGGATGTCATTAAATGCATCTCTAGGCCTCCAGTTACCGCACAATTAGAAAGCAAATATTTCCCTCCAGGCAGACAACACAATGCAGCGTTCATCGAGTCACTAATCCATCTGATGTACAGTACCAATGTCAGACAGCAGGTGGAGCACTGGAGATTTCCTCATTTCTGTATCAAACTATACAGCGTCATAAGAGACTCATGAGGTACATGAAGTCACTTGTCATCTACAGTATTTTATTCAGTCACCAGCTACTCAAAAATGCCAGAATATTACAATCAAATCAGACCAAATATTGTAGAACCAAAAAACACAACTATGATAGAAGTTAAAAGATTTTTATAGATTATAAGATTGTTAAAAGTCAAGGGGGAGATTTATCAAGCTTTGCACTCCAGAATTCTGGTACATGTGATTCAATATATTTGGCACAAATTATGCTGACACAGGCTCCTGCAAAGTGGACTCTTAGGGTAAATGCATACGTTCAAGACTTATGCGTGGAGAATCTGCACTGAAATCCGCAGGTGTTCGCAGCGAAATTTGTGCAGACAATCCGCATCAATTGGTGCGGATTTTCATGCAGATTTAATGCCGATTTTCCTCTCCCCATTGAAACGAATGGAGTAAATTCCGTCAGGAAAAATAAAATAAATTAACATGCTGCGGATTTAAAAATCCACACGGAAGGTCAAAATCCAGGCAGAAAAAAAAAAAAAAAAAAAAAAAAAAAAAAAAAAAGAATCGGCATCGTGTACATGAGAATTTCAAATTCTCATAGAATACAATGTATATGACCTACGCAATCCAGATCGTGTGCATTTAGCCTAAAAATTCCCTCTTCAAACCCCCCATCCCCCTTACTATTGAGTCACTGGGGCAGATTTGGCAGAACGGGCATTTCATATGCCTTGCCAGTCTTAGTAAAAAGTGCACTGAGAGAAGACACAACTAATTTATTAGGCACAGGCCTCTTAATAAATTTAGTGCATCTTCTGGCTATCCATGTGCCAGAAATGGAAATCTATGGTATGGATGTGAACTGTAATATATGCCAGTTTCTGAAATTGCTGAGAAAATTAAGTAGCCACAAACTAATGGCAGAAATATTCCGCAACTTTTTTTGTGGCTTAAAATGATAGATAAGTTGCCCCACTGCAGGCAAATTTAATATACCCTGCCTTCCTAAGATGACGTATGAAGCACGACAAACTGACTGGAGCAGGTGCAGTAACCAAAATGATCACTGTATTGTTTGCATAGAAATTGCCTAAGCAAATATCATCGACTTCTATCCCAGCTGTATTCAAATACTGTTCAGGAGGAGAAACACAACCACACGTCTCAATAACCGAGCAGTCTAGGCGTGTCAGAGACCCCTCATGCCTGCATTTGTCTTAAGGTGGTCATACACCTTAGGGTCCTTTTACACAGGCAGTGACTGACAATTACTGTGCCTGCACTTACATGCAGTAATTCTTGTCGGTATGGGGACAAACGATCGGCCCCAAACAGTTTTCACTTGTCGCCAGCACACGGAGAGATGTGCTGAAGACATTTTTAGTGCTGCAAGATGCAATCACCCAACAAACTAGCTTTTATCAGCTAATCGGCAGCATGTTTAGATAGACCAATGATCGGGAACAAGTGTGGATCGATCCCAATTGTCGGCCCATGTAAAAGGCCCCTTACATAGCAGGCAGTTGTTCCAACCCCTGGCAAGCTGTGCTCTGGTGGAGTCTCCCCTCCCATGAGAACCAAGGATTTTTCATGTTGAAAATCCAACTGCTCAACCGTTCTCTACCCCCTCCCCCATCAACAAGCAGTCAATTGATCCTACCAAAATCAGCAAGTTTGGCCGAGGTTCCTCTACTGATAAGCATACCTTTCCATAAGCGGTTTTAAATGCCGCCTTAATCTTCTGCCTTTGATCATTAGAACGGTTAGCAACGACGTCAATTATGGCTTGTTCATCAGTTCCTGCGTAATAGACACAAGACAAATCATATAAAGAGGCATGTTACATCAATCAAATGCAGAGCCATGAATAAAATAAGTTAAAATCCATACCAAATCCCTTCATGGCCTTTCTGAGCTTTTCGGCATCGGCCAGAGCATCAAAATTGGCAGCGGCTCTGATGGTTCCCTGAGTGGCAGTCATTGCAGCAGCAAAAGGCTGAAAAATCAACATCATACATTATAGGAGGAGATAGGAGACAGTAATGTTAGGTTAAAGACCATGTATCACATCAGAAACTATACACAATATGTCTCATGATGCTCTGAGATGGGGAGGTCACAATTTGCCACAATGAGTGTGGAACACGACCAAACATAGATCCAGCAGGCAAATGTGGAAGCTATGGACTCGGGGGTCATCTGTAAACCTCACAACTAGAAGATCCTCTGCTACTTCTGACCGTCCCAGGGACTTTGAATGAAGCAGCAGCGTGACACATGATCGCCATTCCATTCAGACGGGGACGTCCCGACATATAGATTGATGCGGTTTTCAAATTTAAAGCAGTTTGATTGTCAACGAGTGTGTGTTTAACAGCATAACCACTTGGCTACTAAAGGGCTTATCCCTCAAAAATGATCATCTATCTATAGGATAGCTGACAAATAAAGGATCGGGCAGTGTCTGTCTGCTGGGGCCCACCACTATCCTGAGACACAGGCAATCCCCCCTCTAAATGGAGTGGTAGTGTACAGGTCGGTCTAATGCTCCATTCACTCACAGAAGTGAATAGAAAGGTGGACCAACATCCAGAGGAGCTGCGGACCCCTCACTCTTGGGATTGTGGGAGGTCTCAGCGGTAGGACCCCTCACCATTTGTTATTTAACACCCGTCTTGTGGATAGGCCAGAAAGGGGTTATCTTGCCAAATGTTAACAATGAAACTGCATATTTTGCTGCTGTCAATGTGAAAACCGCACCACTGCATTTCAGCATGGTGCACCTCAACCATAATGCGCGAACCCAACCTCAACACGCTTCACCCATATCCATAAAACACGTGTCACTGTACTTTTCACCTAACAACTATATTGGACGACACTCTTCTTACTGTTAAAGGGTTTCTGTCACCAGTTTTTTCGGTATGAATCAGGCTGACATTAGAGATGTGCTAATGTCACCTGATTCCAAATATATATCTGTTTTATTTACTGGTGCCCCCATTTTTATATAAAATGAACTTTTATTTTATGCTAATAAGGCCTCTAGGTGCAAGGGGCGTTACCCCTGCTCCTAGAGGCTCTGTTGATTGACAGGCCCAGGCAGAGAAGAAACACTCCATTCACCATAGCTTGCAAGGACCTTCAATGATGTCATGACCATGTGATCAGTCACATGGTTAGGATCACACAAACAGCCTGTCTCCTCCTAAACCATGTGACTGATCACATGGTCATGACATCATTGAAGGTCCTTGCAAGCTATGGTGAATGGAGTGTTTCTTCTCTGCCTGGTCCTGTCAATCAACAGAGCCTCTAGGAGCAGGGGTAACGCCCCTTGCACCTAGAGGCCTTATTAGCATAAAATAAAAGTTCATTTTATATAAAAATGGGGGCACCAGTGAATAAAACTGAAAAAACTGGTGACAGAAACCCTTTAAGGAGCCCGTCTACCAGCCAGGCAGTTATACAAAATCTGGGAGACGGCCAATAATGCCACTATTACAGCTGTCAAAAGAGACTGCCATTTATAAACGGGGCTGTGTAAGATTAGACAATAACCATTAGATGTCCATTGGACCATGAGCCGTTTTTGCATCTCAATCCTTCACTAGAACGAGGCAATATCAGACACGGCCCATGGACAAGAGTGACCCAGTTTCTAGAAGAAAGCAGCCATGGTTTTCTAATCCAGTACAAACCCTTCACACTCTAAATCACAAATCCGCTTGACTATTAGTTCTTTCAGATTACCATCAATAACATTTTCTGAATGTTTTCTGTTACAGCAGATCAACTTCGGAAAACCTTATTGCAAACCTTAATTTGCCCCTCGGGCAGTGAATTTCAGATCTGCCCGTTTGATCACCTTTCACTAGGACTCAACAATCCTAAGAAAGTGGGGAGCCCGGTCCCCCATCCTCAGGGAGTGTTAGCCGTGTGTGTCACCAATCTTCATTGAAGTCTATGGGAGGTGGAAGGAGCAGAGTGCGCAGACTCCGGGTGGTCTCTGCAAACTGGTCTGCAAGAGGACCATAGGAAATGTTTCTGTTCTGTAGCCCTGTAAGTCGTAATCAGAACGCTACATGTGGTAGAAGAGACTGATAACGTTTTAGGGATATATAAAAAAAAACAATTAACAAAAAACTTAAGCCCCATTTACACAAAAAAATTGTCTGAAACTGCAGACAACTGCCCATTCTGGGTATCTGAAGGACGTTTTCCATCACTGCAATCGTTGATAACAGCCCCCACCCTTACCCGGTGGGCTCCAGAGAGTCGTGCATTACAAATGTCCTTGATGAGCTGCATTTACATTTATTGACGCTGCAGCCAACAATGTTTTTACCCACATACAGTCAATCAAAGGGGGTTTTCCAGGATTACAATATTGAAGGCTTATCCTGAGGATAAACCATCAAGATTCAGATCCTGAAAAAACCCCTATAAAATTAGTGATCAGACTAATGCAATTACCTAATGTATTAAAGTCAAACACTAATTCTAATAAGGGGCTGTGCAGCCAGCACATACTGATGACCTGTCCTTAGGATAGGTCATCAGTATCTGAACGGCAGGGCGGCAGACTCCCGGCACCCCCGCCGATCAGCTGTTTGAAGAGGAGGCAGCGCGGTACGAGCACCGCTTCTTCACCAACATTACACTGCTCGTCATCTTGCTTGTAGCAGCGGCACATTGTAATTCCAAGTGTTCGTTCCATTCAGCTGAAGGAAACAAGCGCTTGTAATCTCTCTCTCGTGCCGACAGAACGTACAGTGTAATCTGGAAGACGATGTGCTCGTTCCAGCGCCGGCTCCTCTTCAACATCTGATCGGCTCGGGTGCCGGGAGTCGGACCCCCAATGATCAGATATCAATGGATCATCAATATGTAGCGACTGCACAACCCCTTTAAGTTTCCAAGAAATGGATGAAAACACAGAAAATACAGCTGCATCGGGTATGGGAGATGTGTACGACACACAAAGGCTTTTTGGGAACACATACATGCAGCCAGATTTTCTATACAAGTTCATAAAAACCAGTCCACACACATGCAATCACCTTGCTCCAACAGGCTTTACACCAAAGGGGGCATAACAGCATGGAGTAATTAGAAGACAACGAAATAAATACAAGGAAATATTAGGGGTGGCAGAAAATAAATTGGGGTTTGCAGCATATTTACAGCTAATCTACTCTAGAAACTGAAAATAATGCCGTCATATTCTTTTAAATACAATAATCTTGTAAAAAAAAAAAAAAAAACTAAAACATAGTAGTGATGCAGCCATCTTCAGATGTGATTAAAAGGGTTAATGCATGCACGGCACACATTATGCTTAAATAATCCCAAGCAATGAGCAGCAATGCATCACCTACCTGAGACTGAACACTAACCTACAATATGTAATACAAAACTATAGATTACAAGGTCTGTCAATTCCACTTATTACAATAGTAATCTCACATCTCTCCACCTTCCTCGGATCCACTAATTGCTAGCATCAGAAATAGAGCAATACGTACCGCAGGCTGTTGTCCAGGTGCTGGTCCTGATGGAAATCCACCTGGAAAAATAAGCCAAAGAACCAAAATCAGAGATCTAAGAAGGGAAGCTAAAACTTACTCTGTGTAAGTTGTAAGACTTGTATGAATGGAGCCCGGTCTGGTCTCTGAAGGGCAGGTTCCCCTCCTCTCAGTTACCTGCCGCGTGAGGATGTAAATTATTCATGCTCAGACTGCTGCGGGAACTTCCACACTTATCATTTTACATGGGCTGCCATGGCTTCACAAATTTCCATAAACCAAATCAAGAGTCCTACAGTCAATGTCATTCTATACCGCCACCGTCCAATACGCAGCGGTATTTCTCCACACCTAATACGAGTTAGACAGCGCAGTGGCACAGAAGTGGAGAACATTTTTTCTCAACATTATTTGGACCCTACTTACAATATGGTGGTCATTTATTAAACAAATACGCCTATAATTAGGCACATTTCTGGCGCATTCTGCAAATTCTCCCCGCTCACGCCAGGTCTAAAAAAGTAAGCGGGGAAGGGGATGGGCCGGCAGGCCTGCCTCATTTACCATCTTCTACGACTGGTTTAGGCTAGGAAGCTGTCTTACATTTAGAAATGACAAAGTTATGTAGGGGCCGGCGCCTCTTCATAACTCCGGCGGATCCACCACCAGTGCAGGGGCTTATTAAGACCGGTGTGCCCCTATATGTATAAATAAAGCAAAGTTAGACAGAGGTACTCTTCTTAAAGAAGAACTCCCGCAAAAATTTTTTATTCTCTGACCTGTTAGAAAGGTGCATGATATAATCTATAGTGATTGTCATTTTCTTATCAGTGACTGTAATTGTGAGTAAAAACCTCTCTTCTTATTGTAGCTGGGTCATGTGACCAACTCCCTGACCTCCAACTGACCCAGGACAGAAAGCCAGTAACTGCTCTATTCATTCCTATGGGAGCCTCACTTTCAGTCTCATAGGAATACATAGAGAATTAGACTTCCTGTCCACACAAGTCTATGTGTTAGTTGGTGGGTCTAATTGCTGGTCACATGACAGAGATAAGAAACTTCAGGATGATATAACTCAAAAATTCAGACACTGATAAGAAAATGACATTCACTACAGATTATATCATGTACATTTCTAGCAGGACATGGAATAAAATTTTTGTCGGGAGTTTTTCTTTAAAAAGGGATTCTCTGGGAATAATGATTGTAAACTAGATTCATACTTACCTGCTCCCCACCACTCCCATCCTCCGTGCTGCCTCCCGCCTGTCCATATTCTGGTCCCTGCATGGTCTTTACATCCACTGCTGCAGCCAAAGACTGGTTTCAGCGGTGACAAGCAGCATATCACCCCTGAAGCCAGTCACTGGCCGCAGTGGAGCAAGTGACCATACTGCGGCAGACGTAAACACCTCAAGGGGACAGGAACATGGACATTCGGGAGGCAGAGCGGAAGACGGGGGCAGGTAAGTATGAATCAACTGTTTACCATGGCAGCCTGGGGGCACTTGCAAAACAAATCATTATTCCCGGAGGACCCCTTTAACTGTAGGAACGTGCTGTATATATGTGGTCTATACTTTTTTTCTTACAACAAAAAAATGGAGGGAAACAAAGGAAATCATGGCACAAATAGTGATCACCGCATTCAGACAAGAGCTACCATTTCGCCTTGTGCACACATCTGTATTACAGTGGAGTAGTTCTGAGGGCCCTACCGTACCATATGCCTCAGATTTTATAAGAGGTTCTCTGCCATGTGCACGAGGCCTCATCTTCTTGTCCTCAGCCCTTAGTCTCTTATAAACTTCACAGAAATAGTAGTCTTAATATAGTCCCATCATATGTAAATTTCATGCTGCATTTAGCCTCTATTGAAAGGAGCTGAAGAACACAGTAACATCAACAGAGACCAGAATTGGGACCCATTGTGGTTACTCTTTAACCCCTTAGTTACTGGCTGAAATTAAAAACCATTTGCATTATACTAGCGATGAGTCGCTTCAACAATACTTGCAGACCGCCTGGCTTTAGACAGTGGCTTGGTCCTTATACAAGTCCTCAGAGATGTTTCTAGATCTCTATATACAAGGCAGCGCTGCTTACTGCTTCAGTCCCTTTAACATGAAAATGGAATAAAAGCGTAAAATATACCAAACACCAAAGTACACTTGTACATGCGAACTTTCGCCAGCGATAACGTTCTCAGACTGGACTTATTGGTGCACACAATATAAAAGCAATCAAATCAATCAACCTGAAGGTCAGATTTGACGGCTGTTTTGTTGAAGGAATCTACAGTGAGGTCTGGCCTGGTTTTGCATCCCAGCAATCTTATGATTTGTTTAAAAATTCCACCAACCTGGGGCTTGACCTGGTCCTCCACCTCCATAACTCTGAGCAGAAGGCTGCTGATATCCTCCATAGCCTGGTGCGCCACCTGGAGGTGCTCCAAAGCCGCCGGCTGCAGGGGCTCCATATCCTCCAGCTGCGGGTGCTCCATATCCTCCAGCTGCAGGTGCTCCATATCCCCCAGCTGCAGGTGCTCCATATCCCCCAGCAGGAGCCCCAAAACCAGGCCCACCATACCCAGGAACACCTTGTGGTGCTCCATAGCCTGGAGCACCAGGTGGAGCTCCATATCCTGGGCCTTGACCCGGCGTTCCAAATCCAGGAGCTAGTGGGAAAAATGCATATGAATAATATAAAACCACATCAAGCAATATTAAGGAACATACTGGCATAGTTACAGGGTAAGCCTACCAGGCATTAGACCTACATTTCAATAGTCCATCCCAGAACATTTGAACGATCTAAACCTAAATTTCTAAACTGCAAAAGCACATTTAATGTGAAATTACAGAGCCTAGTAAAAGGAGGAAACAAGGACGTTCAAGTCTCCAAACTTTCTTTCATTTCATTACAAAGCAAGCCGTAGGCCAAGTTCACACTTCAGTTATATCCATCGGTAAAGCTACATGCACACAATGTATTTTGTTTCCGTGTCCAGCCTTTTTTTTTTTTTTTTTCTTTTTGAGGATAGGACATGGACCCATTCATCCGTATGTCTGTCCCGTAGCCCCTGCCAAATGGACGTCATCTGTATTTTTTTGCGGACCACAAAACACATACGGTCATGTGAATGTGGCCTTATTGTGAGCTAAAACCAAGTGCGGGTCAAAAACACAGAACAGGTGCAGATCTTTCCATTACACCTTATCTTTGAGTCAGATTCACTACTGGCTTTGGCTCACAATCATTGATGGAATTAACTGACTGAATAACAATAAAATAAGTGTGAACTTAGGGCCCATTCACACGACCGTAGTATTGCGGGTCCGCAAAAATGGAACATTGCGGAACACACGGCCGGGTGCCCCATTGAAAATGACTATACTTGTCCACTGTTGCGGACAAGTATAGGATACGTTCTATTTTTTTTATGTGGAGCCGCGGCACGGCTGCCCGCTCTCATAGAAGTGAATTGGGCCGCATCTATTCCACAATATTGTGGAATAGATGTGGACCCATTCACAAGGTCGTGTGAATGGGCCCTTAGCCTTACTGCTAGCAGCCGCTTACTGGTCCGGTGAGATCAAACCCTAATGTTATTCTCAGGGCTGTGGAGTCGGTAAGCCAAAGCCCTGACTTCCTCATACATGGTGCATGGTTAAGTGATAACCTTAAACAAACTTTGCATAAATCAATAGTACAGATATATTACAAACTTTTTTGTCATGAGATATGTTTTACTGGATATCTTTACTCTGAACTTCCAGTATCAGGCTTTTCTCTGGGTAGAACTCACTAAGGGCCTGATGTATGAAATCTGTCAAGGTCTAAGACTTTCTGTGTTGCCCATAGCAACCAATCAGAGCTCCCCTTTCATTTCTTCAGAGCACTATATGAAATGACAAGGGAGCTCTGATTGGTTTCTACGGGCAACAAAGAAACTTCTACACCTAGACAGTTTTCACACATAAGGCCCTAGGTGTTCTACATCAGAGGAAAAGCAAACTAAAACAAAGCATACCGAGAAAACATGCACTGGACAAGTGATTCATGCAAAGTTTATTGAAAGTTTAGATATACTAAGAAGTACTTTTCTCAGCACATTGATTTACTGTCTCCTCAGGCTGTGGGTGGGTCTCCAGCACTTATTAGCATATATTAACTTGACAGAGCAGGAGATTGTGATCTCCAACACAATTACAGGTAAAGCTTCTCAGTCCTCACAACACTTGGACCTTTTGCTTACTGCAGATAATGTTACTCAGAGCTCAGTCCCATCATTCTTCACTGCTCTGAGCCAATCAGATAGCAGTCTTTCTGGGCTGCAGGTTACCATAGAAACCTGTGTACAGTGAGATACCTGCTGAACTGTCTATAGTTCATGACTAAAGTAAAATCTACTGACCACTGTATTTAGAAAATGCCTTCTTTTAACTGTCCCTTTATGTTGAAAGCTAATCTTTGTAACTAGTGAGAAAACCCATTTAATCCTGTTTTCTCTAGCAGATCTGAGATGAGTACAGCCTTTCCTTCCCAGTGCCTTTTTCCTCTAATCTGTAGCAGAGGAGCTTCACTTCTGAGCATCTAAATAAAGGGCAGCACACATTCATCTCAACTGAAAGCCTAGATCCTTAGATCAGGAATAGAACAGACATTTATAGGACATTTCATCATGTTCCCAAATTCTTATGAAAATATATTCAGCACATACTGCATTGACCTAACTGGACCAATTTATTATATATTTTAGGAGTTGGAGTCGGACCATTTTATACTAACTCCACGACTCTGAAGCCCTGGTTATTCTGCAGGTTGATAAGAACGTGCTAGAAGACACTACACAGATTTAGCACAACACAAATGCAATCTTATATTTAAATTACCAAATTTAAAATACAACAGAAACATTTACTGAAAAAAATTGGCAGCAAAATTAAGAACTTGCCTCCAGGATAGCTTGGCACTGCTCCAGGAAAGCCACCAGGAGCTGGAAAACCACCTGCAGGAGGGTATCCTCCACCAGCAGCAGGCGGGAAGGCCCCTCCAGGAGGATACTGCCCACCAGGAAATGCCTGTTGCCCAGCAGGGGGATATGAAGGATCACCTCCCTATGAAGAAACAAAAAACACATTCAAAATCCACACAATATGCTTATATGCAAATTAAACTGGGGTTGTAGTAATCACATCTATTTAGAGAGACTGTTAGGGTGTCCTTATACAACAACCAAAAGGAGCAGCACTGCAAGTAGAAGACCCCCAAGGTGCGGGTGCATGCTTCTAAAAAGGTAGGACCCATCCACCGCCAAATAAATCACAACATGAAGAAGAAGCAATCCAATAAACAAAAGAATGAACAAGGATTTATTCAGGCAAGAAGTGCTTCTTCCTCTTCATGTTTATGATAGCGTGCCCTTATATGCAGCAGTAGGGTGCTTTGGTCCATGTGGCTCGTGTGGGTGAAGCTCACTGCTTCATGTGCTTCGCCTGGACAAACTGTGCAGCCAATTACCGCACTGTGAATGGGGGAGGGGAGGGGGGGATACTGGACTCCAGCATAGATGTTAATCATTGTATGTGCGGACGAAGGCACCACAGAGGTTAGCAGTGTTAAATTACAACACTGGAGGGAGTAGAACTGGTCACAGCCAGGAGATTCAGACATGGGCTGAACACACGCACATTGTAGAGGCGGTCAAGACTGTGATACCTTCTCCAAAAAACAGAGCAGAGAGCCTCTGGAAAGGGCAGCTCTCACTCAGACAGAGCCAACACAACCAAACTAGTAGGAAAAACGGCACCGCATGCAATGCTGCCTGTGTTGTAGGAACAATGGTCACTTGGGCAGAAACCAATGGATCCCATTGTTGGCGCCCATCACAAGACCGATCCGGCAGTGCATTATGGCTTCCATTACAAACTGTGCCATTCTTGTCCATGGGCTAAGAAATTCTACCCTGAAACTTTTCTTGTGCCTTCAGCACGGTTATGTGAGGAAGCATGAAATCCATTTACAACTCCTTGATCTGCAGGAAAAGTATTTAATTTGGCAGGAAAAACACATTCCTAGCTGACCACTCTGTTCCTTCCGAGCATATTCTTCAAGTACTGGGACAGTGACAGCAGATTTGTGGTGTAAGGAATGGTAGCTTAGCTTCTCACACACCAGTCGTATGCATGTCAGACAGTGCTCGGCAAATCCTAAAAAATTCTCTACCGAAAAGCAAATGAAAAAGTATGTTACAACTTGTTGTGTAGGTGTCCCAGGGGGAAGGGGCGACCCTACTGGGGCACCGAGTCTGAGAAGTATGTCTAAGGGCTCATGCACACAGCCGTTGCCCAGCCGTGGCCCACATGCAGCGGGTCCCCAATACTCGGGCACTGTTCGTGTGCACCCCGGCATCACGGATCCGGACCCATTAAAGTGAATGCAATCCGGGAGATGCTTCCATGGGTTTTCTGTCCGTGCTTCCGCACAGCAAAAAAGTAGCGCATGCGGACCGTCGGATGTGGATCGCAGCCTCCATTCAAGTAAACGGGTCCACGATCCGCATGCGGCAGCTCCACGGCTGGTGCTGGTGCATTGCGGACCGCAATTTGCGGTCTGTAGCATGAGCCCTTAGGGAGAGTTCACATCACCATTATTTTTCTATTCTTCTGATCTGTCAGAAGAACAGAAAAATAAGGTAAAAAAAGAAAAAAACAGATCCTGTGCATCAGTTATGCACATTTGACAAAAATGTAAAAAAAATAAATAAATAATTAGACAGAATCTGTCTATTTTTTTTAATTTTTTTTTTTTTTAACAGTGTCCATTTTTTTCCCCCTTTCTTTTTCTGTCCTTCTGATGGATCAGAAGAACGGAAGACGAACGGTGATGTGAACTCTCCCTTATATTGTACTGTATTTTTTGCCCCATAGGACATTTTTTCCCCCAAAAGTGGGGGGAAAATGCACCTGCGTCTTATGGGCCAAATGCTACTGAGTGCTTCCATTATGGAAACGCTCATTAGCAGCGGAGGACCAGGAAGCAGTGAAGGCTTTGTACTCACCACTTCCTGGTCCTCCGCTCGGCTGTCGGCAGTGCAGGGCTGCGCACAGCGTGAGGGCGTTCTGTGACCTCACGCTCAGAGCGCCAGTTCACAGCACAGCCGGCGGCAGGAGTAAGCAAAGCGCGGGCGGAGAGGAGCAGTGGCGTCCAGGAGAGGGAAGTGGTTTATTTAATTTATAAAACAGGAGGCAAAGGGGGCTGATATAAAGTGGCTGGTGACTGGTGAGAGGCAATGGGGGCTCATATAATGCTGCTGGGGGCTGATTTAAAGAGGACCTTTCACCACTCCTGACATGTCTGTTTTAATAGCTTCATGCATTCCCCATGTAATAACAATTCTGGAACATCTATTCTTATGTCTGTACGTTGTGTCATTCCTTTATTATTTCTACTAGACGTTATATATGAATTGCAATTAGCCTTCAGTAAGGGTACAGAGGGGAGGTAACCAGTTGTGGGGTGTGTATCTGCACAGACTGACAATGGCAGCACTGATTGGATAGAGTCAGTCTGTGCAGATACACACCCCCCCAACTGGTTACCTCCCCTCTGTTCCCTTACTGAAGGCAAATAGCAATTCATAGATAACGTCTAGTAGAAATAATAAAGGAATGGCACAACATACAGACATAAGAATAGATGTTCCAGAATTGTTATTACATGGGGAAAGCATGGAGCTATTAACACAGGCATGTCAGGAGTGGTGACAGGTCCTCTTTAAGGCTGCTGGGGGGCTGATGAGAGGCATGGAGGCTCTTATCTGAGGTCTGATTGGGGCCGTCAGCTTAGGTCCGATTAATGGTCTGACCAGAGGTGTAATGAAAAATTTTTTTTCTTATTGTCCTCCTCTAAAACCTAGGTGCATCTTATGGGCCGGTGCGTCAAATACGGTATATGTTTTACGAATCTTCATGCCCTAGATCAGATCCGTCAAGTTACAAATGTCTTTGCAAAGTTGCAAAAGTAATATACAAATGAAAAAAGTTGCATATTTTTGCACAAAACTAGTGTGCGCCAAATTACGTAACTGTTTTTAACACCAGCAAACTAGCACAAGTCACATAATTTCTCCTGTAAAGGAGTCTGTCAGGAGCTTTGACAATACTAAACTGCTGACAGCACTAGTTGCAGGCTGTGGAGAGCAGTACAAAAAGTAAATATTCACACTACTTACGAAATTCCACAAAAAGTAGGTTTATCCAGCTCGCTCCAGCCCTTAGCTAGTGCTGTCAGGAGTTTATTATGGTAAAAACTGCAGACAGACCCCCTTTAAAACATTCTTGTCACTGGAAAACTATCAGGATGACTGCTCTTTAGTTGCCCAAGTATTATTTAGTTTTGAATCTGATTAGTAACATATGACAGCCTGGATTTATAGAGGATTCTCCAACTCCTCTGACACTTCGCAAATACTTTTATTTCCTAAAAAATAATTCTGATTTTTTTACACTACACATAACATTTGGGTGTTACTATTTCCCCTTGTAACCGGAAAGTGACCTCATACACACGCACCACCGCGTCAGTGCTGCCACTCCCTATTAACAAAGGTAGTGGTAACAATCGGTTTATAAAGTCTCACATTTCCAGGAGGAATTAGAGTTCTTACGCTAGTTTCACACTTACATTTATTGGATCCGTCAGGCTGCTCCAGCAATGAACAGTCTGTGAGCGTTCACTAGATCTGGCCTAGCCAGGTACTGTCGTTCATCGCCAGATCCCTCTGACTGTAATGGGATCCGGACAGTTTTCTGCGCGAGTGGCAGGGAAAAAAAAAAAAACTCTGCATGCAACTGGTTTTGTCTGACTGAAACCCAGCACTCATGCTGTAAACTGGCTGGATGCCATTAAAGTCAATGGGGTCCAGGATTAAATGGCAGTACCCAGATAGGCTGGATCCGGTGAACTTTGGCAGAACTGTTCTCTGATAAACGCAAAAGTGGAACTAGCCCAAGTAAGATTTTTTTATTTTTAAAAGGGTATTCCCAGATTTTGATACTGATGGGTGGGGGTCTTACCAAGCAGTGAATGGGGCTGAGCGGCGATACCAAGCACTGCCTCTATACAATGTGCGGCGCTGTGTTTGGTAAACACTGAGAAGGACACGGTGCTCACAGGAGCACTGGAGTCTTCAACAGCTGACCGAATGTCGGACCCCCACTGACCAGAAAACCCCTTTCATTTTAAGGGTTTAGTAAAAGAGAATGGAGAGGGCTGAGAGACCCTCTTTATGTACAGAAAATTTACCAATGATAATAGTGAAGGTGAAAATACGCACCGATTGTTATGCTGCCTACCTTGGTCTGTACGTATATAATGATATTTCCATAGCAGTCAATCTCATGTTGTCAAAGTATTTTACAATGTATGCAAAAAGATTTGCAGATGAGTATATCAAATATCTATACAGATCAGAGGCGTTCATGCTCACAGAGAGAACACTTACTGGATAGCCTGGATATCCCGGGAAACCTGATGAAGGGTACTGGTACGACATCCTGCAGAACAGAACACAAAATGCACTGCATTACTAAAAAGGGAAGTAGAATTGAAAAAAAAAACACCACCAAAGTATTTCTTGCGCTGTACATGTATTTTTAGCCTGTGCTAGCCATCGCTGGACAGAACTTGCTGCACCTGTCGAGGACAACTAATCCTTCAGCGTCTATAGACATTCTTAGTTGTAATAGTGCGGGGGGAAAACAGAACACAATCCACAATCAAATCTGTTTGCCCATTTCGAGCAGACATTAGAACACAAAGGGGGTAGGGAAGAGCGAACCTGAACTGCAAAATTTGGGTTCATACCAAACTTTGCGAGTTCGGGTACCTGGATCCGAACTTTTTCACTTAAGTCCGGGTTCGGTGTTCAGGTGATTTTATTATTTTCCGTTATTGTTATATCAAAAAAGAATTGCATTCTTAAGACAGAATACAAAACAAACAATAAAAAAAAACAAAAACAAAAACACTCAGCTCTTTCACTTGATCGCGCTGCAGCAGCAGCTTCTTCTACTTCACTGAACAGAACCTGTGATGTGCGCGATGACCTCACAGCAATCTCCCATGTGGTGACATCACGCACATCGCAGGTCCTGCTGAATGAAGATAGAAGAAGCTGCTGCAGCGCGATCAGGTGGATGAGGTGAGTTTTTGGTTATTTTTAACCCCCTAAATGGACATATTATTTTGCATTCTGTCTTAAAGGGAGTCTGTCACCTCATTTTCACCTATATAACTAAGAGCACTGCCCCACAGAAGATTGCAGACACATCCCAGACATACCTGTGTGCACTGTGTGTCTGTATTACATGTCCAGAAAAAGCACTTTTATTCTGCAGGAAAACAGCTCCCGAGTGCCCGGCTGAAAGTGAAACTAAAAACAACTTTATGACTCAATTTCTAACAGCTATATCTTCTGATATACTGGGTATAATGCTGTGATTGTTTGAAAGGTTGAAATGCTAGCTTTCATACAAGGTCAGGCCCATATTTCTAGCTGCTACCAATCCCAGGATATCAGCAGCTAAAGCAGCCTTCCCCTCTTCAATCTGGTTTGCTTTGACCATTAGCAGCAGCAGAGCCTGGCACTTGGGAGCTGTTTTCCTGCAGAATAAAAGTGCTTTTCCTGGACATGGATCGGGGTTCTGGCGTGACCCCCAATGTAGAGACATTGGCGGTCATTTACAAAGGCTGTACGTCACTTTTCTGCCGTGATAAAACTAGCAACATTTTACAAAAACGGCAACTTGCAAAACAAAGAAACAAAAAAAAAGTCAAAAAGTTGAACATTTTTGTAGAAAAGAGGAACCCTAGTCCACCCTTGCACTCACATGAGGGTAGTCAAGAATAGAAGGTGTGACAACACTTACTGTATTGTGTAACTTTGTTGTCAGCCCAAACCTTTGACAATGACGCCTCACCCCACAGCATTGCAGAGCGTGGTAGTCAGCAGAAGGCCACCCCCACCCCACAAGCATTTCTACGGTATGAAGAGTAGAAGTGGCTGTCATACATCTGGCACCACTTATTTAAGATGCAGTCTGACTGAAATCTAACTTGTCTAAAGGGCCGAGAATACGCCAAATTTGTTGAGCGTTCATAGCAGCGCTCGTTAGCGATTATCTGGCAGTGTAAAGGTACCGCCGATTACTCAAAGAATGAGCTTTTCAGTTTGATCGATTGGCTGTGTAAACAGCCTCCCCTACAGCAAACAACGAGTCTGTATGGGGACTGCAGCGCTGTAAATGCAGCTTTCTCCATCGCTTCCCGACAATCGCCTGCCGTATCGTCCGTCTAAAGGGATCTTTACACATGGAATAATTAGAGGACATCTGTCAGTAGATTTGTACCTATAACACCGGCTGACCTGTTACATGTGCACTTGGCAGCTGAAGACATCTGTGTTGGTCCTAGCTGCAGCTCAGCCCCATAGAAGTGAATGAAGCTGAGAGCGATACCAAGTACAACCACTACACAATGTACGGTGCTGTGCTTGGTGAGCAGAGAGAAGGCAGCGACACCCACAGCTGATCAGCAGGGTCCTGGATGTCGGACCCCCCCACCGATCAGATACTGTTTACAGTTGTAGAGTCTTGGAAAACACTTAAAAAAAAAAAAAAGTCAGAACCTATCTCCAGGACAGCTATGAACCAGATCATGAGGAGAGTTATGGTGGAGTTACATAACCTCACCAATCCAGAGAATGGGGGTCCCTTGTCTCCTGTTTGGAGTGGTAGTCATGAATGCACATTACCGCTCCATTCAAAGTCTCTGGGACTGAAGAACTTATGGTAACTATTGATGACCTATCCGCTGGTCAGTTGTGTGAAGAGAAAGCAGCACTTGTACGAGCTCTGCCTTCTCTGCTCGTCGTTGCAACTGCAATTACACTGCGACAGCTCTGTAGTATTCACTTGAACAGACAGAGCCGTCCCATAGAAGTGAATGGGGACGCCATACTTGTAATTACACTGCTCTCTACTGCAATTGCTGCAGCGAGCAGGTAAACAGAGCAGAGAAGGCAGCGCTCGTACAAGTGCTGTCCTCTCTTCAAACAGCTGAAGATAGGACATCTGATATTGATATCCTATCCTGGGGATAGGTCTTCAATAGAAAGAGAAAAAAAAAAAAACGCAGACAACCCCTTAAGGCTTCATTCACACGTCCGTATGTGTTTTCCATTTTTTTTATGCGGATCCACTGTAACAATGCCTATCCTTGTCAGCAAAACGGACAAGAATAGGACATGTTCTATCTTTTTTGCGGGACGGAAATACGGACATACGGAAACAGAATGCATACGGAGTACCTTCCTTTTTTTTTTTTGCGGACCCATTGAAATAAATGGTTCCACATACAGTCCGCAAAAAAAACGGAACGGACAAGGAAACAAAAATACAGACGTGTGAATGAAGCCTTAAGCGCAGCACTCAATCATCGCTCCATTCAAATGCAGGGCATGGCACTTCCTTTTTCGTTATCGGTAGGGGTTCCCCAGTGGTCAGACATTTTGCAACAGCATTAAATGGTCATTTTGGAACAACCCCTTTAACACTAGGGCTACACTGCGATGTGTCGTGTGACATATTTTAGTCTATGGTGTCACACTGCGACGAGACTTGGATGGATTTTTTTGCAGCATGTTATATTGCGTATTTTGGTGTGACTAGAGGTTATGTGTCTGATTGTTTGGCTCCTTTTCCATTGATCAGCAGCGAGTTATTTAAAGAGTAATTCATCTTTTATTTGTATTATTTGTAATATACGTTAATTATGGATGTTGCTGGTTCACTAAGCAGAGAGGCACGTGGCAGACTGGGTACATGCTGGCGTAGAACACCGTTACCCTGTCCACCGGGTCACATGTGCAGGATACGGGCACTGGGACTGGGAGCAGCAGCGTTAATATTAATCATCTGTCTTTTCAGCAAACAAAACCAGATCCAAGATGTTGCTTCACTTTACAACACGGTCATTACATAACTATACAGATAAAGGCACAGCCGCCATTAAACTGCCCGGTGCTGAGCACAGACGAGCATGAGGCAGACATGTCAGCAGAACAGGAAGGGTAGGTATTACAGCCTAGCCCCGGGCTATGCTCAGAGAGTCGGATTACAGGTTACAAGCAGAAAGGCGTGACAAAAGAGGATTACGTCCATACCCATTAGTAGAGGAGACCGAGTGCAACTTCACAATCTTAAAGGCGTTTTCTGGGAGTTTAATGGCTCATGCACACGAACGTGATTTGGTTCCGCATCAGAGACGCATTTTTTGCGGCTTGGATGCAGACACATTCACTTCAACGGGGCCGCAAAAGATGTGGACAGCACCCCGTGAGCTGTCTGCATCCGTTTCTCTGTTCCTTAGGGCCGAAGAAAAAAATAAAAAAAATAGAACATGTCCCATTCTTGTCCGTTTTGCAGACAAGAATAGGCATTTGTATTATGGGCGGCCCGTTCCCTAACTTGCAGATCACACACGAGCGGCAACCGTGTTTTGCGGATCCGTAGTCTGTGGACTGCAAAACACCATGCAGTCGTGTGCATGAGCCCCAACATTGATGGCCTACCCTTAGGATAGGTCATTAGTACCCGACTGGTGGGGGTCCCGGCACGCCCGCTGATCAGCAGTTAGCTGTGCTTGGTAAGCTATGAGGACGTAGCTCAGCGGCCTCCTCGCACAGCACCTAGCACAGCTTAGTGGCCATGCTTGGAATTGCAGCAAAGGTCCATTCACTTGAATGAGACTAAGCTGAACATAGACCAAGTGACCGCTGAACGTGATGTCACCGGGCTAGGCTACAAGTGCCCACCGGGCCTCTTCAAACAGCTGATCAGCGGGAGTGCCGGGAGTAAGACGCCCAACCATCCGATATAGATAGCCTATCCTGAGGAGAGTTTATACCAGCGTTGTGGTGTAAAAAAGTTTCAAATTATAGTGCACGCCATATTTGCGCCATTATTTGTGACTTTTTGAGCATCTCATCGCTTTTCTGAAGTGGTTAGAAAATGAGGCAGGGTTTAGCGGGAGCGGTATAGTCTATCGCGGCCTGCCAGATTTACTAGAGCTTAGTTTACACCAGCCACAGAGCGCCAAAGATGCGACTAATGTATTATGAGGCATTTGCCGCGTAATAAGCTAGGCGTATTTCACTCGGCATCATGTCAGGACCCCCACATAGGATACTGGGCCGATTCTTCCAAAATCCAAAGGTTCGGCTGACTTTACTCTCAGGCCTCCTTCACATGGCCGTGTCTGTATTTCAGTCTGCAAACCACAGATCCGCAAAATACTGACACCGTCCGTGTGCATGCCGTATTTTTCCCAGTCCCAGGAAGGACTATTCTCGTCTGTGATATGGACCAGGACAGGACATGTTCTAGAATTTGCAAAAATGACCACATGGCTCCACAAAAAAACATGGCTGTGTGCATGGTCCCGTAGAAATGAGTTAGTTATTGACATGCTGCTGATCTGGAAATCCACAGCGTGTACATGAGAGGCGTGTCATCACATACGCTTTGCTAGTACTATAGTACGCCGCGTTTTTTCCGCATGGCAAAACCAAGCATGTTCCAGAACGTGCGCAGATTTGATGCGGATTTTCCTCCCGTCAGGAAATAAAAATAAATGGACATGCTGCAGATTTTAAAATCCACATCGTGTGCATGAGAATTTCAAATTCTGATAGAATACAATGTACACGACCTACAGTGCGGGTTTTCTGCACGCTAATCCACGCAATCCTGATAAAAAAAAATCTGCATAAAATCTAAGCCAAAAAACGCATGTAAATCTGCAATATTTATCTAGTTTTTGGTGCGGATTTGATGTGGATTTTCTGCGGATCTCACCCTTCCATTGAAAAGGGTGAAATCCGCACAAGAAAAACGGAAGAACTGGCACGCTGCAGATTTCAAAATCTCCACAGCGGATCAATTTCTGTAAAGTCTTCACCTTTACACCCGAATGTACAGATGGGCGCACACACCGCCGCCCTCCTAAACTAAGAGCCCGTCCTACACTGGATAACCTTCCAACCTGAAAATAATCCAGATGCCACTTAAATGCCCGGCATTCCTAACCCCCTCCACAATGCCTCAAAGCCAGGTGAAATCACTACGCGTGCAGATGTAGCAGTGCTGCGCTTCATATGGGGCTTCATTCTCCAGGCACAGAATCCCACCCAATCTGACAACGGGCGTGGTGAGATGATGGGCGTTACAGTCATGGAGGAAATTCTTCACCTCTGTGCACTAGACCCTGGCACGATACCCATTGGGTGCCAGGCAACTGCCATCTGTGACACTAAGGGTGCAGATGGGTCCCTCCACGGCCGATGTCAGCCCGGGAGGGAGGGAGGGAGAGTATTCCTGGAAAACCCTTGTGTACTGGGCCAAACTGCGATTACAATGGAATTTCCATTATTTCCTAGAGGAGAGAAAGTCATGTGACCAGCCCAAAAGGTCATACGACTTACTCAGCTCTGCTACATTTGTACAATGCACACTGCAGAACATGTTCTACAACTTTCTCCCTCCCCGGGAAGAACCCTACCTTGGGCGTGGTAACCAGAGAGTGCATGGAGAAGCACTGACGTGCATCCCATACACTGCCATGTTCCTCTACCACCCTCTGCACCCCCAGGGTCATATCAAGACGTAGCAGAGCGGAGTTTGTCACCGACTGCAGTATCTGGTTTCAGACAGCACAGCGGGTAACCCTACAAAATACACGGAACAGCCGAAGATAGCAAAGTCAGCTCTGCTACATCCTGAGTACTACGCCCGCAGAAGGCGTATTCTGGACCTGCAGTGCTACAGACGGGTACTAATGCATAGGACTGGGGCTCTTACCCTAGAAAGTTTCCAAAAACTTTAACCCCCGCAGTCCTGAGCTATCCTATGGCGACACAGCCCCCCGTAGGCGCCTCACCTTGTCAGAAGTCCCGCAACGCTGGAAAGTCAAGGAGGGGGAGGAGGTGGCTGATAGTACCCTCTACTGCCAAGATGGAGCCGTCAACAGCAATTCCCTCGGGTGGGAGGTAACTATGCTAAATGTGAAACAACCCGGAAGATAAGATGGTTCAGCCCACTCAAATGACGTCTCCTCCACAGAAACTTGTGCAGGGCGGGAACATGCAGGGCTCGGCCGAGGGAAATGGCCGGTTACCATAGCAACGCCTGGGGCGCGGAGCTGCTAATGGGGACGTCCTGGAAAGATGCTGTAATGCTGAGCCGACATAATGAGGGAGGATTGTACCTGGAGCCACCTGACATAGAGCTGCTAGTCATGGCGGCTGACGTGTCCTTATATCCCAGCCAGGGAACACTTATCAATAGTGTCATAAAATACAGAGGAGGAGGCAAAATGTCATTTTTATTTTACTTACTTCTAAGGTGGGACCATTAGGTAATGACCGCAGTGAGGTAAAAATTGTCCCATGATGCGGTTTTTACCTCAGTTCTCTACGGACCTACCGGAGAGAACTCAGAACGTATTTTCTTTCCGTGTCCGTTCTGTGTTTTGCGGACCGAATGCGGAACCATTCATTTCAATGGGTCCCCAAAAAAAAAGAAAACAGAAGGTACTCCATGTGCCTTCCGTTTCCGTATGTCCGTATTTCCGTTCTGCAAAACAAAAAAAAAAGTCCTATTATTCTCCACATTACAGACAAGGATAGGACTGTTCTATTCAGGGCCAGCTGTTCCGTTCTGGACCGCAAAATACATACGGTCGTGTGCATGAGGTCTTAGAGTACATTCACACCATGTGTAATCCTTTTCCGTTTTGTGCTCCACAAATAACGGAACCGTGTGTCTGTAATTTGTTTCCACATCCGTTCCGTGCGTCCACAATATGCAATAGTAATATCAGAATATTTTTTTCACCAAGCTCAGGGGGTCATGGACTTCAATTACACGGAAATGGATCCACAAAAAACGTATGACATACGGAATGGTTTCTGTATGTCTTCTGCAATTTGCAGTTCCATTGACTTGAATGAGGCTGTGAACCGATCTGTACGGACAATAGTAGTACAAGCTAGGGTTGGGCGATATCAAAAATATTCCCACGATAACGATATTAAGAAACTTATCACGATAACTATATATATCGCGATAAATACCCATTTAAAAGAAAACAAACACTTAGGGCCACAAGGAGACGTTATACTGTATGGGGGCCACAAGGAGACATTATACTGAAGTGCCCAGCTCTGCTGCTGCAAGTGTGTCTGTCCTCCTGTGTGTGTGTGTCTGTCCTCCTGTGTGTGTCTGTCCTCCTGTGTGTGTGTCTGTCCCCCTGTGTGTGTGTCTGTCCCCCTGTGTGTGTGTGTGTGTCTGTCCCCCTGTGTGTGTGTGTGTCTGTCCCCCTGTGTGTGTGTGTCTGTCTGTCCCCCTGAGTGTGTGTGTCTGTCCCTCTGTGTGTCTGTCTCTGTATGTCTGTCCCCCTGTGTGTGTGTGTGTCTGTCCCCCTGTGTCTGTGTGTATGTGTCCCTGTCCGTGTCCCTGTCACCATGCCCATAGTGTTCCTATGTCTTGACGTAGCTGCATCAAGACGTTCTGTGGGGGCAAGAAGAAGAAGACGGAAGAGGACACAGCTCTGCCAGCATCGAGTCCGTGGGAGAGGCACACTAAGGACGTAGTTAACACTGTCACATGATCTACACTAGTGTTGTAGAAGGAAGTTCTGGTATAATATATGTATATGCATGCATGTCCCCTTAAAGAGGCATGCATATGCATGTACGTATGTCTATATATGGGCCTTATATTTGTGCATCTGTGGGCCTCCAGATGTGGTGCCCTCTGATGCATATGGTGCCCCCAGTATATATATGGTCCCTTATATGTATTGTGTATGCCCCCAATATATATATTTCTCAGCCTAATTAGCCCTCCCAACTCCTTTTGTGACAGGGTGTGTGAGCCATTGTTTATCTGAGGGGGTTCTCTCATTTACACAATGGCAGGAATGCTTTGAACTTTATGTGTACAAATCCTGAGGGAGCCTCAGGGGGCCTTTTACCAGCCATATGTTATAGTGAGTACATGCATTCCGGCACACACACAAGATGATGTCATAACTCTGCGCCTTAGGTGGTGGGGGACTGTGGGCTTATATATTAGCCCAAGCCAGGACTAAGGGGAGAGCTTTCATGACCACAAGGAGGAGGCTCATCACCACAGAGCAAGGACAGCATACATGGAGCCAAGCAGCCCCTCCAGAGACTGGCTAAGTACCCCCGGAACCCCCTGATTATCCCCAAACTCCTGACCCCTGCAGTGCCTTTATTACTGCATTTAACCCCTTGCATTCCTTGTTTCCCCTATAACCCCTGTATTGTAAGTAACCCCTTTTAGGGACAGCTAGTAGGCTTGGGAGGGTACTTGTCAGGGCTGGGATACACAGATAAGGGGTAGTGATCCCTAAGCTTAATCCCAACCCCTTTCCCTGCCTATTGCCCGCTCAGGCTAACCCATGAGCCGACAACCAGAAGACTGAAAATACACTAACAAAAGTGCGGGGGATGGGAAGACAAACAAGACAGACAAACAAGAACCAAATGGGTAGTCAAGAAGCCGTGTCAAAACCAGGAGAGTACGTCAGGAACCAAATCAGCAAGCAGAGAGAAGTAGTCAAAAACATGCCAAGGGTCAAAGAACATAAAGAGTCTAAACTGCAGAGCAAGAATGTCAAACCAGGTAGTAGCAAGGAAACTCCAAACACTGGCAGCTAGGTAAAAGTTAGAGGGCCTTAAATACCTAGCAGACCCCACCCAACCAGCTGACTGGGAGGAGAAGCAAGAACCAAAACTTAACTCCTGAGATACCAATAAACAGAAAATAAACAAACACTATATAGCTCGCGTTTTCCGGCGACCAGTAACAGGCCGCGAGCGAAAGTGCGCACCAGCCACATCCCTGGCACTTATGACCGTTGCGCGCGTCCCCTGCCTGGGACGCGCATCCACAGCCAGAGACCGCCGGCTGGAGGAGGAGCCTGCCGAAATGGCGGACGAAGCCTGACCATGGGCAACCACCTCGCCACCAGAGTCAGGGGCAGGACCAGCAGAACGGGTGCAATGACTGCCGGTCCTGACAGCACTGCTGTAATTATATGTATTTCTGTGTGAGTCTATGTGTAGCTAGTTTGTGGGAGGAATTTATACGTGGGATTGTATTGTGTAGTGTACAGTAGCTAGGTTTTATACTGAGGTATTGTATTGTCGTGCGGCTATATGTATATATATTTATATATGCCAATATAAATATATTCTAAATAATCAGACCATAGACATTGTAGTATTTTGTATAATAAATCCTTTTATTGTTTAAGGTACTGTTTACATTGTCTTTTTATAGTAGCGACAATAGTACAAGGTAGCTTCAGCGTGCAGGGAATAGATAGTAGTAAAGGAAATAAATAGGCAGAGCTAGCCATAGCAGATTACGCCTGCTTATGCATATTGATTATTTATATCACAAATAATATTAGGCTACTTTCACATTAGCATTTCAATATTCCGGTATTGAGTTCCGTCATAGGGGCTCAATACCAGAATAAAACGCCTCAGTTTTGTCCCCATTCATTGTCAATGGTGACAAAACTGAACAGAACAGAATGCTCCTAAATGCATTCCGTTCAGTTCTCTTCAGTATACAGACCGGAGAGCAAACCGCAACATGCTGCGGTTTGCTCTCCGGTCTGGGCATCCGCACCAAGACGGATCCGGAATGTCTCCCAATGCAAGTCAATGGGGACGGATCCATTCGGTGTGACACAATAGTAAACGGATCCTTCCTCCATTGACTTTCAATGGAGTTCATGACAGATCCGTCACATTTACATGCACTGATCTCCTCCACAGTATGGGGAGGAATGATTGCTAATTCCATCGCACATCCCCATACTGAATCATTTTGTGTCGGCGGCAAAGAGTGATTAGACAGCGCCATATGTCGCCTGCAAACGACACACATGCAGAGGATCAGAGCAGTGGGTAGCAGGTGAGTATGAATCTTTCTGTGGGCACCTGTGAAAAGTTATTTATCCCTGGACAGCCCCTTTAACCCCTTCGCGACCAGCGCCGTACATGTACGGCGCTGGGGCGATGCGGGCACATGGCGCCCGCTCGCGGGTGCGGCGGGCGTCATGGCCGGCAAGTCTCTGCTGTTTCTAACAGCAGAGACTTGCCGCTACCTACCACATCGGCGGCGTCTTCTGGGTTGACTAGATGCCGTGATCACACGTGATCACGGCATCTAGTTGCGTCTAAACCCGGAAGCGTTCGCTTCCGGGTGGTGTACAGACACCCCGTGTGACCAATCGGGGTGTCTGTACACCATATGAAAACTGTAATCCTCGCTGGTGAGGATTACAGTTTTCAAACTGCAATTCTTATTCTGGCCACTAGATGGCAGGCCAGGATAAGAAATGAGCAATTGATGGTTTTCTGAGCCTATAAAACCCAGAATTGCTCATAAAGAAAAAAAAAAAAAGCCACAATTTATAAGCCCATATTTGAGCTTTCTAATAGTAAAAAAAAAATTAAAAAAAAATGTTAAAAAATATATAAAAAATAAAAAAGATGTAAAAGTTCAAATCACCCCCCTTTCCGTATAAGTAAAAAATAAATACCTAAATAACAATAAATATAGACATCATGGGTATCACCGTGACCGAAAACGCCTGTACTTTTAAAATATAAAAAAAAAAATTCCAATACGGCGAATTGTGTGGCGGAAAAAAGCGTCCAAATGGCGATTTGCCGTTTTTTGTCGCTTTTTTTTTCTAAAAAAAATTAAATAAAAAGTGATCAAAAAGTCATACACACCCCAGAATGGTATCAATAAAAACTTCAGATCGTCCCGCAAAAAATGAGCCCCCATACAGCTCTGTACACATAAATACCAAAAAGTTATAGGGGTCAAGATTTGACAAGGAAAAAAAAAAAAAAAAAGGGCAACTTTCTAATTATGTTATCACTATGAAAACGCAGGAAAAACTATACATATTAGGTATTGCCGGATTCGTACTGACCAGTAGAATGAAAGTAACGGATTAGTTTTAATGCACATCGAACGCTGTAAATAAGAAACCCGTAGAACTGTAGCGGAATAGCGTTTTCTTTGCAATTTCACCCGGTTTGGAATTTTTTTCCCGCTTCCCACTACACTGTATGCAATATTAAATGGTGGCGTTGGAAAGTACAACTTGTCCCGCAAAAAACAAGCCCTCATACAGCTATGTGAACAGAAAAATAAAAGAGTTATGGCTGTTTGAAGGCAGGGAGCGCAAAACGAAAATGCAGAACCGAAAAAAGCTCCGGTCGTGAAAGGGTTAAGGCAATCACTGAATATAGCAGCTACACTGTTTACATTCAACTGGCCCACGACGACCAATCCACTTTCCAGGAAACTGTTCATCTAGGAATGCTCGGACCTGACACCCATAATGTGGTGGTGTACCATCTTGCTGGAAAAACTCAGGGAATGTGCCAGCTTCAGTGCATAAAGAGGGAAACACATCATCATGTAGCAGTTGAATGGCCCCCAAGGTCTCCCAATCTGACCCCCTTAGACTTTTATCTTTGGGGTCATCTGAAGGCAATTGTCTATGCTGTGAAGATACGAGATGTGCAGCACCTGAAACTACGGATACTGGAAGCCTATGCTAGCATTTCTTCTGCGGTGTTGCTATTAGTCTGTGAAGAGTGGGAGAAGAGGGTTGCATTGACAATCCAACACAATGGGCAGCACTTTGAACACATTTTATAAGTGGTCAGAAACTTGTAAATAACTCATGAAAGAATAAAGTTACGTTAAAACCAAGCACACCATTGGTTTTCTTGTGAAATTCTCAATAAGTTTGATGTGTCACATGACCCTCTTCCCATTGAAAAAACTAAAGTTGGATCCAAAATGGCCGACTTCAAAATGGCCGCCATGGTCACCACCCATCTTGAAAAGTTTCCCCCCTCCCATATACTAATGTGCCACAAACAGGAAGTTAATATCACCAACCATTCCCATTTTATTTAGGTGTATCCATATAAATGGCCCACCCTGTAGTTACGTAAAACGTTTATATGATCTCTGCATTTCTAGGCTCAGGAGTCCAGTGGGTGACTGACAGTTATCTGTGTATACCCTCTCATACAGTAAATCAGAGTAGGACCACCCACTGGACTCCTAAACCCAGAATTAGCAGAAGCTTCAATCAATAAGTTACAATGAATATTTTCCCACAATCTATATACCAATGTGCCCAGCTCCTCCGCTCTAAGACACGGGGCCTGCAGATTGGACAGGCCGCCTTGTGCACTTAGATGTCCATTCTGATGTGACAGTCTTGGTGCACTGCATTGTCAGGCAGATATGATAAGCACCATAGAAACAGAAGAAACATCAGCTATGTTTAGGGTTTAGGTTTGGCATGTGACGGGGTCATCCTCTATATTTAACACATTGCACATTGGAGTCACTTACAGCAGAACAAAAGACTGACATTCAGGAATGATACAGTAATGAAGGAAATACTATTAACCACTGACATGAGGTGGAACCAGGGTGCACCACATCATTACTGACAGGAGCCTGTACTCACCAGGAATGAATGGTAAGGTTTACAAATTGCAACAAGAACAATTACAGGCGTCAAAAGATATGACTCACCCCCTGGAAAGTACAGTATTTACAGGGCACCTGTCAGCCGACCTGTACCTATGACACTGGCTGACCTGTTACATGTGCACTCGGCAGCTGAAGACATCTGTGTTGGTCCCATGTTCATATGTGTCTGCATTGCTGAGAAAAATAAAGTTTTAATATATACAAATGAGCCTCTAGGAGCAATGGGGGCGTTGCCATTACACCTAGGGGCTCTGCTCTCTGCAACTGCATCACCCTCAGCACTTTTGACAGGACCAGGAAGTCAGAGGCAGATTGGCCATAGACCTTACAAGGAAATTTCCAGGTGGGCTGATGCCCAAGAGGCCCCCCAGGCCCTCATCTCTGCCACTGGCTGGGTACATAATAAGCTATCAGTGGTAATTAACTCTATGAGAATCAGGCACTTATGTACCCGGCCAGTGACATGCCCTCCTGAATGTCCCACATCTCCTGAGCACCCTGCTCCATATCTTAATCAGAGACAACTGGAAGAGCAGGAGAGAAAATGTCCTTTTGGGGCAATATATTTGGCCGCACTGTGGTATTTTGCGCTATGGTATTGCTGACTCTTCTGTTTTTGTGGCCCGCCTCCTGTTAAATTATTCTTTCCTACAATATGGGGCCATTTTTAATTTTTTTTTTCAGGGCCACTTTAGGTTCCCAATCTACGCCATGTGAATCTTACCATTTTTGCTTTTTGCAATTTGCACGTTATGGCTACATTAAACAAGCGAGTTGCACTGCAACCCCATTCACTCTTATGGCAGCCCCGCTACACTACAATCTTTGATCGCATGACAGCTGCATAGAGGTACCTTAACTATGACTCTTCTCAGGCTGCAATAATAATAGTGCTGTTCCCAAAAAACACTTAAAGGGGTCAATTAGAAATCTTGGATAAGGCTTGCAATAGCCTAAAGTTAAAAAAATATATATCATCTTTCTCCAGTGGCATTCTCTGTAGTCCTGGTCTGGTCGTCGTTCTGCACGTCACCAACACTGTGACCTACATGTGTATAGAACATTATCACTGCAGCCAATCTCTTCCCTAAGCATTAGACCATCGAGGACAGCGATTGACTGCAGCAGCACATCACCACTGCAGTTTGTAAACAAGCAGTGGCAGGAGAACCAGACCAGCACCACAAAGAATGCCTCTGGCCAAAGGGGTGAGTAGAAGATGATTTTGTTCATTTTAGACTATTGCGGGGCTTGTCTGAGATTTTTAAATATCTCAGACAAATGCTTTAATTTAACTACACCATGTTCCAAATTATTATGCAAATGATATTTATCTGTGATTTTCCTAAATGGTCGGTGCAAATGACAGTCAGTATAATAAAAGTCATCACCCGTTAGAGTATACATCGAATTTTATTGAACAAACCTCCCAATGATAACAGTATATTCTTCAAAAATTAAAAAAACTCAAAATGCACTGTTCCAAATTATTATGCACAGTAGAGTTTCTAAACATTTTATATGTTTTTAAGAACTGAAAATGCTCATTTGTGGAATTTGCAGCATTGGGAGGTCACATTCACTGAAATAAAAAGCTACTTAAATCCAAAACATCCTAACAGGCCAAGTTACATGTTAACATAGGAACCCTTCTTTAATATCACCTTCACAATTCTTGCATCCATTGAACTTGAGTTTTTGGAGAGTTTCTGCTTGAATTTCTTTGCATGATATCAGAATAGCTTCCCAGAGCTGCTGTTTTGATGTAAACTGCCTCCCACCCTCATAGATCTTTTGCTTGATGATACTCCAAAGGTTCTTTATAGGGTTGAGGTCAGGGGAAGATGGTGGCCACACCATGAGTTTATCTCCTTTTATGCCCATAGCAGCCAATGACACAGAGGCAGGAACGTAGCTAAAGGCTCATGGGCCCTGGTGCAAGAGTTCAGCTTGGGCCCCCCTTCCCTAAGTGCTCTGTGTGTCTTCTTATGTGGCACAAGGGTCTTTGGGCCCCCTCAGGCTCCTGGGCCCGGTAGCGACTGCTACCTCTGCACCCCCTATAGCTACGCCCCTGCACAGAGGTATTCTTTGCAGCCTGAGATGGTGCATTGTCATGCATGAAGATGATTTTGCTCCTCAAGGCACGTTTCTGCTTTTTCTACCATGGAAGAAAGTTGTCTGTCAGAAACTATATACTTTGCAGAGGTCATTTTCACACGTTCGGGAACCCTAAAGGTGCCTACCTGCTCTCTCCCCGTGATTCTGGCCCAAAACATGACTCCTCCACCTCCTTGCTGACATCGCAGCCTTGTTGGGACATGGTGGCCATCCACCAACCATCCACTACTCCATCCTTCTGGACCATCCAGGGTTGCACGACATCAGTAAACAAGACTATTTGAAAATTAGTCTTCGTGTATGTCTGGGCCCACTGCAACCATTTCTGCTTGTGAGCACTGGTTAGGGGTGGCCGAATAGTAGGTTTATGCACCACAGCAATGATATTGTAGAAGGTTTGCATAGTAAAATATCAATTTTTGCAGATGACACTAAAGTGTGTAAAGTAATTAACACAGAAGAGGACAGTACACTGATACAGATGGATCTGGATAGACTGGAGGCTTGGGCAGAGAAGTGGCAGATGAGGTTTAACACTGACAAATGTAAGGTTATGCATATGGGAAGGAATAATGCAAGTCACCAGTACATACTAAATGGTAAAGCATTGGGTAACTCTGACATGGAAAAGGACCTAGGAATTTTAGTGAACAGCAAACTAAGCTGTAGAAGCCAGTGTCAGACAGCTGCTGCCAAGGCCAATAAGATAATGGGTTGCATCAAAAGAGGCATAGATGCCCGTGATGAGAACATAGTCCTGCCACTTTACAAATCACTAGTCAGACCGCACATGGAGTACTGTGTACAGTTCTGGGCTCCTGTGAACAAGGCAGACATAGCAGAGCTGGAGAGGGTTCAGAGGAGGGCAACTAAAGTAATAACTGGAATGGGTGGACTACAGTACCCTGAAAGATTATCAAAATTAGGGTTATTCACTTTAGAAAAAAGACGACTGAGGGGAGATCTAATAACTATGTATAAATATATCAGAGGTCAGTACAGAGATCTCTCCCATCATCTATTTATCCCGAGGACTGTGACTGTGACGAGGGGACATCCTCTGCGTCTGGAGGAAAGAAGGTTTGTACACAAACATAGAAGAGGATTCTTTATGGTAAGAGCAGTGAGACTATGGAATTCTCTGCCTGAGGAGGTGGTGATGGTAAGTTCACTAAGAGAGTTCAAGAGGGGCCTGGATGTATTTCTGAAGGGTAATAATATTACAGGTTATAGTTACTAGAGAGGGGTCGTTGATCCAGTGAGTAATTCTGATTGCCTGATTGGAGTCGGGAAGGAATTTATTTTCCCTAAAGTGGGGAAAATTGGCTTCTACCTCACAGGGTTTTTTTTGCCTTCCTCTGGATCAACTTGTAGGAAAACAGGCCGAACTGGATGGACAGATGTCTTTTCGGCCTTGTAAACTATGTTACTATGATCCCTATGAAGGTCAGATCAATATTCAATAATTTTATACATTTACATAAGGATTAAAGGGGTGTACCACTATTAACACTTAACTGTGTGTCTAACTGTTGGGAGTCCGTCCTTGACCCCCAGTGATCACAAAAACGAAGGTCCTGAAGTCCTCTATGAGAACAGAGCAGTGGTGCACATACGTGACCATTTCTTTATGGGACTGACGGGAACAGCAATAGGTGCAGTCCCATATAATCCTTTATAATATAGGAATATTATGTCAGTGTCTGATTCCAATGGAGCCTTCAATGTAAACACCCATTTGTCTTGGTCATTAAATGTGCACCTTTATTTGACATCTCAATCATTATTTAATAAATTATTCTTGATTATAATGATATTAGTATCATATGTATAAGCTCAATATCAATTTTATTTGCTTGTTCCTTTTTACTTTAAGTTAAACAGATCCCAGAATGATACTAGAATGGGATCTGTTCTTGCTTTAAAAAATACCAAACTATGCGCAAGATGTATTACATGATATATTTATTGTACCACCGTGTTTCATGTTTTACCATTATGTGATCCATATAATCCAGCAATAAAATTAATAAATACAGTTGTTATATTGTTGCTCATTATTCTCTTATTTTATCTAAACTTTTTAGACTTTTTAGAGGGAGATTTAGCAAAACTGGCATTTTCTAAGCTGGTCTTGATATCCCCTGTGCCACTGGAGGAGGCACTAAATATATTAGGCACATGCATTGTCATAATTTAAAGGGGTTGTCCCATCTTGAACACTGGATAAATCTGGGACCCAATCCTCTCTCCAGAATGGAGCCTCCAAAGTGTATGGAGAGCAGCTGCGCATGTGCAACCATCCTTTGTTCACCACTATTGGAGTTAAAAAAATAGCTTCCCCACAGTGGTGAATGAAGCATTGGCTGTGCTTATGAGACTTCCAAAAACAGCAGAGCACTCTTGAACTGCTATTTTTGGAACTTCCATAGCAAAGAATGGAGAGCATGCCCCTCATGCACAGCTGCTCTCTGTTCACTTGGGGTTCCCATTCTGAAGAGAGCAGCGGACCCCTGTGGTAGCACCTAGTGTTGAGCCAAGCGAGCTTCAGATGCCTCATCTGAAGTCGCTTCATTCAAAACTTCGGAATAATACTGTACCGAGATCCGTCTCCATGCAGTATTAGAATGTATGGGCTATGTAGAGGGAAGTGGCAGGTATATCAATAAATATATATTGTAAGGGATCACTCTTTCTATGGGGGTTGCAACCACAAATCTTCCAAACAGTAGGGGTTTTCAAGTCCAACACAAGCTTTATTTCGCATCCTCAGCACACAAAAATATACAAAACAAACACCTGCCCGTCTGGGCTCTATCTAACACATATTGTTCGTTCCTAACTCACCTAAACAAATGTAATTCACCAACACGGTGTCAGGTTCCAGGTATGAGTCCACTTATAGGGGAGAAAACCGGCTACACGTAGCCTCGTGGCCCCTCAGCCCTCCTGGCTGAGACCACACAAGCCTCACAGGCTTCAACCCTCTTCCTTAGGGTCAGTTCCTCTCCTCCATACTCATACACTGCGGGTTGGTTTATCCCCGCCTGATTAACCCAGCTGGCCTCACCTGCAATCTCCTCAGGTGAGAGGAAAACATGACCTGGAAGGGTGTGTGGACTAGAAGACTCCCACTACCAACCTGTCTTCCGTGCACATTACCACAATATGCATAGATGTGTATATATATATATATATATATATATATATATACACACACAGTACAGACCAAAAGTTTGGACACACCTCATTCAAAGAGTTTTGCATACGGACAAGTATAGGACATGTTCTATCTTTTCTTGCTGAGCCGCGGTGCCGCGGCAAGATAGCGTGCCGCCCATAGAGGTGAACGGGCCCGCCCCTATTCCGCAAATTTGCGGAATAGGAGCGGACCGTTCACACGGTCGTGTGAACGGGCCCTAATATACAGGTAGAAACCATACTGATAGTTTAGTAATGTGTAATTAAGTAGATTTATTTATGCACATTTATTTCCCAGATCAGAAAGAGGGACATTTAAGGAGCACTGAGGGACAGAGGGACTTGGGTTAAAGAGATGGACTGTCCCTCTCTAAGTTTCCAAGTAGTTTCTAGTGTATGTGGCTCGGATTTAGGGACGGCGAAAGGAATCAGGCTGATATGCAGCTACTGTTCACACTTGAGGAAACAATCTTCTTACAAGTGGCAACCAGCTCAATGTGGCCTGGCTTAGTACTTCATTTTTTCTATTTTTATCTCTGCATTCCACAAGTCAGAACTTTTTAGTTTTTCTTATCAATATAACCTTATGAGGGCTTGTTTGTTTGTGGGCCAAGGAGCAGTTTGTAATGCCATCATTTTGAGGTATATCTTATGTATTATATATATTTACACATTTTGAGGATAACTGCATAAAAAAACTTAGCAATTCAACATTGTTTTTGGAGTTTTGATTTTATGGTATTCATTAATGCAGTACATGTGACATCATATCTTTATTATGCCAATACCAAATTTATATATTCTTTTGGTTTTTCTACTTTTTTATTTTGTGTCGCTGCATTCAAAGACTCAAAACATTTTTATTTTTCTGTGTTTTTTCAGTGTCAGTTTTGTTTTTCTTTTGTACCATTTTGGGATTATATACAATTTTTTGATTTTCAGTTTTTATTGCATTTTGGGAAACCTAATGAACAAAAATCAGTACTGATTAGGCATATCTATCCAGCAGGCCTAGGAGCCTTTATTAGCCCCCTGGCAGCCATAGCAAACCCTCAGGAACCCACAATCAAAACAGTTTGCTGCTGTTTCTCCCTCTATACCGGTGGTTTCCTCATCTCTGCACTGCTTCTCTCTGCTGTCTCATTCTTCTGATCTCTTCCTGCATGCTCAGATCACAAAGTCCTCTCCACCACTCCGATTTGTAAAAAACCTGGAACATGCTCATTGGTGTGGGGACTGCGCTCAGCATGACCCCTGACTCATCCCAGCAGTTAACTGTTACACTGGCACCAATATACAGTGTAGTATCTTCACAATATTCAGTGCTTTTACATCATAGTGTGGTTTACTTTTACACGGTTGCATCATCCATCAATATCTTGCTTCAGGGTATATTTCACATGGTAAATACACTAGAGGCAGCATATGACTTAGTAATCATCATATTGCTGGTGTTGCTTAGTAATTAGTCACATTAACAGTCAAACAGGTCAACTTGGGTGTCAATGGTAACCAGTATTAACACAGTGCATACAGTAAGTGCATACAACAACGTTAAAGGTTGTTTAATATAAATGTATAGATTTTACGGGTATGCAATGATGTTCATTTTTTTCTGGGCTTATTATTAGTCGACAGTGTTTTTATTTCCTACGTAAGTGGGGTTGTTGAAAGGAAGGTTAAGACTATGGTTATTATAGTTTAATTTAATTGGGTTGATGCAAATACTTTTGCGCCTGGGAGTTCACAAATACAGAATAGCAGCATAAGGGCATCCAGAACTAGAGCAAACATTTTTAGAACAGTGAGAAACCATCCAGGCTATCCAAATGACCACAACGAGGATCAGTCGCTAGTAATCTGTGCCTCAGCCGTCATCCAGTCATGTTTCCCTTATCATAGCACATGCCCCTGCTTGAAAGGCCAATCGTAGGACCACAGCATATCTGTTCTGTAAGGCAATCACTCCTTCACAGACTTCAGTCCTTTAAAGAGGAGCTGTCACCTATCCTGACATTAGTAACAGTTCTGGAGCATCTATTCTTATGATTCTAAGTTGTGCCATTTCTTTATTATTCCTGCTAAACATTATGAATGAATGATCAGCAGTTTGCAATGAAGGTCCAGCTGGATGTTACCATTTGGGGTACGCACAATTGCAGCACTGACTGCGTAGTCTCAGATTGTCCAGGCATATGCCCCCTACTGATAACATCTATCGAGACCATTATTGTACACTGCTAGTGATCCATTCATAACTTTTAGCAGGAATAATACAGGAATGGCACATCATAGAGTCATAAGAATAGATGCTCCAGAATTGTTACAAGGGAGGTGCAAGTAGTTGTTAAAACAGACAGTTCACGAGAGGGTACAGCTCCTCTTTAATACTTACACAAGTGTGTAGAGCAGCACCACATTACCTTGGAGTGTATGGATGTACTTATGCCACTTAAGTGTATCAGTCCTGACTCCAACTAGTCAAAATGCAGAAGAGGCAACAGCATCCATTGTCCATTAGACTTCTTTATTGATCCGACAACATATAGGAAAATGCAATGGTTGACCCCCAAACTCCCCACCATGGGGTCTTTCTAAAGCATGTTGACTCTTCTGCAGCATTTATTTTTTATCAGAGTGGTTGATTTTAGCAAGTCCCATCTCATTATTTCAGTCCATTAACATTAGCTGCAACTTGTTCTCCTTTTCTGAGACAAAATATTGTACATCCTTATCTACTGATATATTGTAATGAGAGAGGTCTATCTCACAATTATCAATAGGAATGATCAACAGGGAGCCTGGACGAAAGATCTTTTGTTTACAGAAAGATCATTCATGAAAATCACAAGGTCCTTACAGCTCAAGGAGTTTACATACTATCTTTTCTACATATGCTTACACTGCTCTTCTCTCTTTCTGCCTCAAGGACCTTCCAGTAGGTCATGTGATCAAAAGGTCCTGCTGCATGTACACAATCCATTACATACACTGATGAGCAAAAGGGTAACAATGTTTTGAACTTTGGACTTTCAGGCTCCATATCTCACCATCCACTACAACTTTGAACGTAAGACTACCATCATTTTATAGACAATCATTTTGGCTATCTCATACATAAATTGGCCTTGCAACTATTTAGCATATGGTTAGTTATGCAGAATCTTGTCATGTAACTGAATTGTTACTGTTTAGCTCCTGGTGGTGGAACAATTTTTTTCTTCTCGTATACTACAAATTACAACCTGTTCTCACATTCCCTATTAGCTCAGTGTATTATTAGGTTGATTCCCAAGCGAAAGGTCCCTGGTTCAAATCCAGGAGCAGCCATGAAGACGAGTTCCCAAGAAAAGAGAACAGCATCATCCAGCTCATTGATCTTGGCCAAGAAAATTGTCAAACTGCATCATATGAGTGCCATGACAGTTGTAAGATTACGAAATGAAGTCCAACCTTTCCAAAGCCAAGAGGTGGACGTCCAGGCAAAATATTGGAGTTAAAAAGTTGGCTCATTACAAGGTCTATCAGTTCTGGTGCGACAAACACGGCAGTGGAGGTGGCTCGTATGCTTTGTAACAGAGAGATAACTGTGCAACGTGCATTACACGTTGGAATGGTGGCCTGAAAAAAGGTGAAGAAGCCTCAACTTCAATATCATCATAAGAAGAGTAGGCTTAAGTTTGCAAAAAAGTAGTAACAGTGGACAGTAGAAGATTGGAAATGGGTGATTTGGAGTGATACGATGAAAAGTCAATAGACTGGGCTTTGATGGGTGCAAATGGGTCTGGAAGAGACAAGGAAAAAGGGGGCTAACCATTATTTCCACTATAAATACTCTGAAACATTGTAATTCATAAAATTACAAAAAGAAGCAATACACTCTTTTTGCTAAATAAAAATATTCTATCCCACAATAGAAATATTAAGTGAACAGTTCCACCAATCCAGAAGAGGAGGTGACATTAAACAATTGCTACTCTGAAGGGAGGCTTAGGCTACTTTCACACTAGCATTTTATAATTCCGGTATTGAGTTCCGTCATAGGGGCTCAATACCGGAATAAAACGCTTCAGTTTTGTCCCCATTCATTGTCAATGGGGGCAAAACTGAAGACAACAAAATGCTCCTAGAAGCATTCCGTTCCGTCTTCAGACTGGACCGCAAACCACAGCATGCTGTGGTTTGCTCTCCGGTCCAGGCATCCGCACCAAGACGGATCCGGAATGACCCCCAATGAAAGTCAATGGGGACAGATCCGTTTGGTGTGATACAATGGTGAACGGATCCGTCCTCTATTGACTTTCAATGGAGTTCATGACGGATCCGTCACATACAGACATACACATATACAGACATACACATATACAGACATACACATATACAGACATACACATATACAGACATACACATATACAGACATACACATACTTACATGCTCCTGGCAGGTCTACACAGCGCAGGAGGAGCAGGACGGCGCACACATAGGACGATTCCACCCAGCGCCCAGCAGAGGGCGCTGTGGGAAATCGTCCTGTGTGCGCGCCGTCCTGCTCCTGTACTGTGCTGTGGAGACCCGCCGGGAGCATGTGAGTATGTAGTGTGAAAGTAGCCTTACTGGATCATAGAAACATAGAAGATTGACGGCAGAAAAAGACCACCTGGTCCATCTAGTCTGCCCTTTTATTATCCTTTTACTGTTATCTTAGGATAGATACATGTTTATCACAGGCATGTTTAAATTCAGTTACTGTGGATGTATCAACCACCTCTGCTGGAAGTTTGTTCCAAGCTTCTACTACTCTTTCAGTGAAGTAATATTTTCTAATGTTGTTCTTGATTTTTCCCCCAACTAACCTCAGATTGTGCCCCCTTGTTCTTGTGTTCAGTTTCTTATTAATAACCCTTCCCTCCTGAGCTTTATTCAGTCCTTTAACATATTTAAAGGTTTCAATCATGTCCCCCCTTTCTCTTCTTTCCTCCAGACTATACATATTAAGAACTCGGAGTCTTTCTTGATAAGTTCTATGCTTTAGACCTTCCACCATTTTTGTAGCTCTTCTTTGGACCCGTTCTATTTTAGCAATATCCTTTTGCAGGTGAGGTCTCCAGAATTGAACACAGTATTCCAGATGTGGTCTCACTAGAGCTCTATACAGAGGGATCACAATCTCCCTCTTTCTGCTTGTTATACCTCTAGCTATGCAGCCAAGCATACGATTTGCTTTCCCCACCGCCTGGCTGCATTGGTTACTCATTCTGAGGCTGTCAGAGATGACTACCCCCAAATCCTTCTCTTCTGAGGTCTTTGTTAGCACATAACTGCCAATACGATACTCAGATAGAGGGTTTCTTCCCCCCAAGTGAATTATTTTACATTTGGAAACATTGAACTGCAGTTTCCATTGTTTTGACCACTTATCTAATAAAGATAAATCATTCTCCATATTATCGACACCTCCTGGAACATCAACCCTATTACACTCTTTTGTGTCATCAGCACACAAGCAAACCAAATACAACCTCAGCAGTAATGACCAAATTAACCAAAGTAAAACAAAACTACACAATTTAAGCTAAATACTAAATACAAGACAGTTCAGAGTAACTACAACATAAACAGCAATATAAAAATGATATTAAGATTTTTTTTGTCTTTTTTTTTTTTTTCTACAATAACAAATATGAATCAAGTAATATCAAGTAATAATCTGATCTTACCTTAGGCTTGACTTAAGTACTGCAGTTTTTAAAACTACACACTTCTGTCTCTTGCACTTATGTCTGGCAGTACTTCAACAGAGTAAACTCTACAGAGCTGTGACCTTCCTTAAATACAGGTACAGCTGTTATTATGCTAACGAGGTGAGCTAGGTCTTTTCTTATGCTAATCTAATTAAACCAGTTACCAGCTACACCCAAATAGACACCTATACAGACTATGCAGAAACCAAAACAAACCAAATACAACCTCAGCAGTAATGACCAAATTAACCAAAGTAAAACAAAACTACACAATTTAAGCTAAATACTAAATACAAGACAGTTCAGAGTAACTACAACATAAACAGCAATATAAAAATGATATTAAGATTTTTTTTGTCTTTTTGTTTTTTTTCTACAATAACAAATATGAATCAAGTAATATCAATATCCTTACACTGAATACATGAGAATCCAAAAGACTGAAAAGAACCTGTCTCCTCTCTTGATATGACTGTTTTAGTAACTACTTGCATTCCCCATGTAATAACAATTCTGGAGTCTCTATTCTCTGTGATTTGCTGTAAATGAATGTCTTTACATTGCTGTTGGATCTGCTTATACTTGCACCACAATATTGAACCAGCTCTGCATTGTGATTAATCAGGGACCTGAAACTAAGCAAAGGCTCTCCCTTAATGATACCCTTTAAATAACATGGTATCATGGCACACTACACTAAACACCACCTTTCATGCACTCTTTGGCTAAGCCTATATTCACTTCCCTGTGGGCTGATACAAAAGGGTTATCCCCAGACTACCCCAGGTTATACAAAGCCTGATACAGTACTCTATTCTATGGGACCCCATCCTTATCTGCTGGGACTCCTACCTATGCTAGGACTATTCCAACCCACTGCGTCACAACTGGTGGAGGTACCACATTTAAATATTTTGAAGCCAAGCCAATACACTGATTTACACACAGTTGATTTTACAGTTGAAATACACCCTATATTTCCTTTTCCCAATCACATGGAAAACAGATAAGGTTATCAGATGCATCCTGGCCTCCAGCCACTCCATTTGGTGACCAGAGCATAGATGGTTTCAGGCTCTTCAAACAAAGGCAAGATGGAGCCTAAAAATCCCATCATTCTCCACTCATCTGCAGGGCGTTCCTCAACTGGCCAATGCACTGCAATTCAGCCATTAGCCCATTGATACATTAGGCAGGAATACTTGAAGCACAAAGAGTCAATTACAAATGGGGAGTGGTTGAGGCCCAACATAAAATGTGCCTTGGGCACTGTATCATCCAAGCAGTTAGGGTCCTTTAGTCATGCAATTATGATGTGTCTATAAATTGGACAGTCAAAGTTGAATACTTGAAGGCATCTGGATGTCGTCCAGGTTTGGAGAGTAACATAGGAAGATGAACAATAGGAAAATGATAGGTTTTATTACTACATTGGGTGTTCCTATACTGATACTGTAGCAGCCTGGACTTTGAAGTGATATTTTTCCACCATAAACAGGTGCACACTTTTCCATGAACAATTCCAGACTCTTGAATGTGAATCTGCATCTCTGATTGTGTAAGGCAAATACCTTCCCTAATACAGATATTAAACAATTATGTTTAATCGGCTGGTAACATATTACACAAAGGAACTGTAAAGAACAGGAAAAAATAGAGGTTCCCTCTATACAGTTAGACGGGAGATGTATTTAATGCAGGGTGTCCTTGTGACATAAAAAATGAAATGAAATTCTTAAAAGGGTTTTCCAAGATTTTTTTAATTGATGACCAATCTTCTGGATAGGTCATCAATATGTGATCAGTGGGGTCTGAGAAGGCACTGTCAATTCCAGTAGCGTCACGCTCTTCCATGCTCTTCTCACAGCTTAGCCTAGGCCAGTGGTGGCGAACCTATGGAGAGGGTGCCAGAGGTGGCACTCAGAGCCCCCTCTGTGTGCACCTGTGCCCTGGAAAAAGTCTATGGTATACCAATATGCCTTAGACTTTACCTGCCATCATCGGCCCAGGGCACACTATGAATAGCACAGGCAGCGCTTTTAATGTAGGCAGGATATTATAGATAAATGATAAAGTACATGGAAGATATACTATATTGGAGGCTAATGGGGCTGAAGTGCAATACTAAGCACAGCCGCTATACAATGTACAACACTGTGCCGGGTGAGCTGGGAGGAGGTTGAAGCCTTTTCGAACAGCTGAGGGGGTTGGGAGTCCCCACCGATCACATACTGATAACTTGTCCAGTTAAAAAAATCTCGGAAAAACCCTTTAACTTAGAGCAGGTTGAATTACTGTATGATAATATGGTGTCTGCATTTATAATGTGTGTATTTGAAACAGTTTAGGCTACTTTTACACTAGGGTTAGGTTTGTCCGGCAGGCTGTTCTGGCAGGGGATCAGCCTGTTGGATCCATACTAACGCTTGCACAAGTGTGCTGCCAGATGTCCGCCCCGGCCCCATTCTCTATAATGGGGACCGGCCAGAGATGTGGCCGCAGCAAGGCAAACATGCCGAGAGGTGGCCGGACAAATACCGCAGCATGCTGCCTGCCGGACGAACCTTGCGCTAGTTTGAAAGCGGCCTAATCTTAACAGCAAGTGTGCCAAGTGACCAGGTGTGGGACAATGGACAATGAGATTTGATGAATGTCTGATCATTGCTTATAACCCTTTAAATGTTAAGATCATTGCACCATTTAAAGGGAGAGACTGAGACCAACACCCACTCCTTTGATTGCTAGTATAATTAAAGGGGTTATCCAGGAAAAGATATTTATGACTTCTCCTCAGAATAGGTCAACAGTATCAGATCTGCAGGGGTGCCACACCCGGGCTCCCCGCCGATCAGCTATTAGAAGAGGCCCTCAGTGCAGAAGCCTCTTCCTAGGCCAGTGACATCACTGTACATTGTTGGTACAAGATAATAGGTCGGCACTCCGCTGTAAATGCTTGTGGTCTACGCGTCTTAGAAGAGGCACTCCATGGAAGCTTTGTCAAAGAAAGACCGGCACTCACTTCCTTGAATGAAAGTAGTGATTTATTGTCACATTACAATCTCATGTGACACGTTTCGGCTGTATTAGCCTTCCTCAGATGTGCAAAAACTCATATGAAAGAAATGTAACTAGCCCGTCCAGAACCCCAGCAATGACGCCACATAACCATGGTAACCAGTAAACAGAAAAACAAAAGTAATGTAGTAGATTCAAAATGGAAGAGCAAAGTCCAATAATCAGGGAACTAGTCAAAAGGTGATCAAGTTTTCTGTGGATGGAATATAATAAAGTAAATAAAAGAAATTATAAAAAGCAATATAATTCATAATCACAGTTCAATCCCCATGGTGCCAATGTGTTCAGTTTATGTATCCAGATCGCCTCTCGCTTCAATAACAGTCTATTCTCGTCACCTCGCCTACGTGGTTGTTGTACATGCTCAATAATTTGGAAGCGTAATTGTGAAGTATTGTGTTTAAATTGATGAAAATGATGGTAAATTGGGAGAAATAGATAGCCCGTGCTTATCATGGATTTATGTTTCCCCTACATACAGTAAAACACAGGGGCATTTAAGGATATACACTGTAAATGACATAATTGCTATCACAAGTAAAGAAACCCTTATGGGAAATCTTTCCCCTGTACGAGGAAGTAATAAATATTGTAATGTGACAATAAATCACTACTTTCATTCAAGCAAGACATCATCGTACATTGGTCACATCCCCATTCAAGACAATGGTGCTTAGCTGCAATACCAAGCACAACCACTATACGATGTACGGCGCTGTCCTTGGAAAGCTGCCAGGAGCCTGCATAGCTCACCTGAAATAGCTAATCAGTGGGGATACCAGGACTTGGACCCCCACTGATGTAATAATTAGGACCTATCATTAGGTCATCATTATCTTTTCCAGGATAACCCTTTTAGGCTCCATTCACACGTCCGTATTTTTCTTTTCCAGATTTTCGGTCCGTTTTTTGCGGATCCGTGTTTCCGCAAAAACCTTCCGTTTTTACCAATTGTACATCCGCATCCGTTCCGTTTTTCCGCAAAAAAAGGAAAGAGGAATATATGTTGGTAGGGTATTTCTTTCTATTTCCTGGAAACGGATCCGCATGCTGTCCTCATTTTTTCAGGACCCATTGAAATGAATGGATCCGCATCCTATCTGCATGATTTGCGGATCGGAATGCTGATCGGATCAGGAAAGAAAAACAGGACGTGTGAATGGATCCTAAAGGTCGCTTTTACAGAGTCAGTGTTTGATCAGTAACTTTCAAGATTTTCATCAGTGATTGTGAACCAAAACCAGGTGCTGGTCAAAAACACAAAACAGGTGCAAGATCTTTCATTTTTACCTTATTTCTGTATAGGCTCCGCTTCTGGTTTTGGCTCACAATCACTGATGGAAATCACTGTTCAAACACTGACCAAACACTGATTGTGTGAAAGCGGTCTACATATGGGGTTGGGGCCAATTAGGAGACACAATTTTCTTTAAAAAAAAAAAATACAAGGATTTATATTCCCCACAACATACAGTGCCTTGCGAAAGTATTCGGCCCCCTGGAACTTTTCAACCTTTTGCCACATTTCAGGCTTCAAACAAAAAGATATAACATTTTACATTTTTGGTGAAGAATCAACAACAAGTGGGTCACAATTGTGAAGTGGAACAAAATTTAATGGATCATTTAAACTTTTTTTGTAATAATAAAACTGAAAAGTGGGGCGTGCAAAATTATTCGGCCCCCTTGCATTAATACTTTGTTGCGCCACCTTTTGCTGCGATTACAGCTGCGGTCTCTTGGGGTATGTCTCTATCAGTTTTGCACATCTAGAGACTGAAATTCTTGCCCATTCTTTCTTGCAAAACAGGTGGAGCTCTTTGAGGTTGGATGGAGAGCGTTTGTGAACAGCAGTTTTCAGCTCTTTCCACATATTCTCAATTGGATTCAGGTCTGGACTTTGACTTGGCCATTCTAAGACCTGGATACGTTTATTTTTGAACCATTCCATTGTAGATTTTGCTTTATGTTTGGGATCATTGTCTTGTTGGAAGATAAATCTCCATCCTAGTCTCAGGTCTTTTGCAGAATCCAACAGGTTTTCATCCAGAATGGTCCTGTATTTGGCTCCATCCATCTTCCCATCAATTTTAACCACCTTCCCTGTCCCTGCTGATGAAAAGCAGGCCCAAACCATGATGCTGCCACCACCATGTTTGACAGTGGGGATGGTGTGTTCAGGGTGATGAGCTGTGTTGCTTTTACGCCAAACATATCGTTTTGCATTGTTTCCAAAAAGTTGGATTTTGGTTTCATCTGACCAGAGCACCTTCTTCCACATGTTTGGTGTCTCCCAGGTGGCTTGTGGCAAACTGTAAACAAGACTTTTTATGGATATCTTTGAGAAATGGCTTTCTTCTTGCCACTCTTCCATAAAGGCCAGATTTGTGAAGTGTTCGACTGATTGTTGTCCTATGGACAGACTCTCCCACCTCAGCTGTAGATCTCTGCAGTTCATCCAGAGTGATCATGGGCCTCTTGGCTGCATCTCTGATCAGTCTTCTCCTTGTTTGAGATGAAAGTTTAGAGGGACGGCCGGGTCTTGGTAGATTTACAGTGGTCTGATACTCCTTCCATTTCAATATGATCGATTGCACAGTGCTCCTTGGGATGTTTAAAGCTTGGGAAATCTTTTGGAATCCAAATCCGGCTTTAAACTTCTCCACAACAGTATCACGGACCTGCCTGGTGTGTTCCTTGGTCTTCATGATGCAGAACCCTGAGACTATCACAGAGCAGGTGCATTTATACAGAGACTTGATTACACACAGGTGGATTCTATTTCTCTTCATCAGTCATTTAGAACAACATTGGATCATTCAGAGATCCTCAATGAACTTCTGGAGTGAGTTTTCTGAACTGAAAGTAAATGGGCCGAATAATTTTGCACGTCCAACTTTTCAGTTTTATTATTACAAAAAAAGTTCAAATGATCCAATAAATTTCATTCCACTTCACAATTGTGACCCACTTGTTGTTGATTCTTCACCAAAAATTTAAAATGTTATATCTTTTTGTTTGAAGCCTGAAATGTGGCAAAAGGTTGAAAAGTTCCAGGGGGCCGAATACTTTCGCAAGGCACTGTATGTTCTGTTTATGCAGCAAAAACTGCAATAAAGCTGCAACATCTGATACATTAAAGGAGTTCTCCAATCCTCAAAACACATCTTACTGAGCACTGAAGTGAAAAGAAATACATATTCACCTCCTCAAAGCTGCCCCATTCCGGTTACAAGGGTCCCAACCCTGATGCTTCTGGTCTCCAGCGGTGATGACGTCCTGTCTCTGGTCATGTGGACCTCTGCAGCCATTCATGGACCTCAATGATGATACGTCCCTGAGCAACATGTTACGCAGAGGCTCAGCTGTCATGTGCTAGTGACCCGAAACAGCAGGGACAGGACCCTTGGCGCTAGAACAGAGTGGCTTTCAGGAGGTGAGGGTGTTTTGCTCTTTCTTTTAAACACATTCCTGGGGCTCAGTGATTTTTAGCAGGAGGTTCAGACAACCACTTTAAGTATGCATGAAATCAGAAAACCTGTTTTATTTTTCTTCAGTCCTAGCGAGTATGCATGGTGACTAACGCACCCTGAACATTTTTGCTTTCTAAATGCAAATCATGCAACACTTTGCAGATTTTAGCTATTTAAAGAGGTTATCCAGGAATTTGATATTTATGACCTATCTTCAATATCAGTATCAGGTCAGTGGGAGTCCTACTCCAAGCTGTTTGAAGAGGCCGGTGACCACTGTGGTCTGTTCACAAGCAGTGCCATACTTTGTATAGTGGCTGTTCTTGGCATTGCATCTCATCCCTATACACTTGAATGGGACTGAGCTGTGCCTAGGGCAGATGACCAATGTATGGTGACGTCACTGGCCTAGGAAGAGGCCTAAGCGCTGCAGCCTTTTCCAATAGAGAAATGTCTAAACTCCATGCGCTGTAAGGACCTTCTGACGTGACATTCAAAGGCTCACCCTAAACACCATCATTAGGGATAGTTATTATTATTTTTGTATAATATTACTGATCATGAGTCCCGGAGATGTAGATATTACCCTTCTGATACATCTGGCATCTGCTTCAAAGACACGAGACTTTAGCATGTCACATGATCCTGTGACGTTAGAATGTCCTTACTGCGCATGAAGTTTAAACACTGACCTTCCAAAAGCTCCTGACCTATCAAATTCTCAGATATCCCCTTTAACGTGAAATGACACAACCAGATCTGCAATGGAACGAGTTACAAGAGGAAAGTTTATAGATTATTAACAGCTCATAGAGATAAGAATGTTACTCACTGCTGCATTAGTCATATGGAACAAATTGCCGTATGGATTATGACTGGTGATGACTAAGCTTATGTATAGAGGAAATCCCCAGCACATCAGCAGTGATAATGGTAATCATTTGGCTCATTTATCAATGGAGTATACTGTAAATTACTCGGATCGTAGTTCAGTTAGTAGATTGAAGTTTGATAGAATACTATATGTTTAGCCAACGAGTCGTAACTGAAAAAACAAGCGGGCGTGCACCATATTTGACAAGCAGTTTTGAAGTTGTTGATGACACTTCTGAGCTTCATCTTCAAGAGCGTATTCACAAGTCAATGTGAAATGGCATTTTTGTGCAAATTTGACTGCAAAATGTGAATACAAGGCTGCAGTCACACAATTTTGCTATGTTTTTGTTCACCAAATAGTAGAAAAGCACCAGATGGCACTGCTCAGCATCAGGGAATCCACAAGACCGGAGACACACGTGGTGAAGTGATAGCTCACATGGGGACAGCGGCGGTTCTCAATCCAGAAACCCAGAATCCAGAGTCCAACAAAATATCAAAATAGTGAAGAAATGATGGCACTCAACGCAATAGTCCAACCTTTCTTTATTTTTAACAGACGCATAAAATACAATAGCGGCAGGGGCACAGAGCGCCACACAGGCACCATCAGCGAGCTTCCAGGTTCTTCACTCTTTAGATGCTGTGTTCACACTTGATTACGACATCTATAGGGTTTATTGATCTCAATCAGCATTAATGCCGGTTGCAGTAATTAGCCACAGGTCTCTGCTGTTTGAAACAGCGGCCATGGCGCCCGCTGCATTGGTGAGTGTCAGAAGGCATTACTACTGTGAAGGGGACACAGAGGACATTATTACTGTGAAGGGGGCACATATCTGGCATTACTATTATGAGTGAGCAAAATGAGGGCATATACTGTGAAGGGGCATAATGAACGGATAAGTACTTTAGGGGGGGTACAATGTGGGCATAACTACTGTGAAGGTTGTACAATGAGGGAATAAATACTGTGAGGCGGCACAGTGGGGGCATAACTACCGTGAGGGGGCACAATGTGGAAATAACTACCATGAGGGGGCATATATTTAGACATAATTACTGTGAAGGTTGTACAATGAGGCCAATACTACTGTGAGGGGGCACAATTTTTTTTAAGTATTGGGGTGAGTGCCCTGGGCGTCAAACACCTTAGGCATGCCACTGGATTAAACCAAATATAACACAATGTTAACATATGTGGGGCTGGCTCATGATAGGCTTATACAGTTACAGTGCTGGGTTTTCTCTATCCCCTCTCTGCACTCATCTATATACTCTGTGCAGGGAGTGTGTTACAAACAATGGTTGTGGAATCACTGTTCCAACTAACTGGTTTGACGTTGGGCTAGTCCTGAGGGTGTTATCCTAGCAGTCCCCTGGTTTTCACACTTTAACCCCTATACATGGATCTGGCCTTCGCTGCAAGGAAGGCATCAGGCCACCACCTCTTGGAATAGTCCCAGTATAGTTGGCAGCTGATAACTAGGTCAGGGAATCCAGTGCAAAGCATCAGAGGTACAGGCAAAACACACAGACAGAACCAAGCAGACAACAGGCTGGCAAGAGTACATGAATCCAAGGCAAACACAGATTGAACCAGACAAGTTGATAAACACTGCCTTAGACCGCGAGGTATATTAATATTACCTCACTGTTTTAGGCCAATAGGAATCTTTACATTAACCTTGCGAAAAGAAGTAGGATACTAGAAGTGACTAGAGATTCTTCACTTCACTAGGTATACTGACATTACCCCTTTATTGCACTAGACCACCAGAGATTCTAAAAAAAAACAAAAACAAAAAAACCTTTATTCACCCAATACTACTATGATTACTTGTATTACCACCCTCACTATCCTAAGCCACCAGGTATACTAACAATAACATACTGTAGTAACATAATTTGTAAGGCTGAAAAAAGACAGTTCAGCCTGTTATACTGCAAGTTGACACTTGAAAGGCAAAAAAAACCATGTGAAGTAGAAGACAATTTTCCTCATTTTAGGGGAAAAAATGCCTTCCCGACTCCAATCAGGTAGGGTTATTAGATCTCCCCTCAGTCGTCTTTTTTCTAAAGTAAATAACCCTAATTCTGATAATCTTTCTGGGTTCCTGTAGTCCATCCATTCCAGTTATTACTTTAGTTGCCCTCCTCTGAATCCTCTCCAGCTCTGCTATGTCTGCCTTGTTCACAGGAGCCCAGAACTGTACACAGTACTCCATGTGTGGTCTGACTAGTGATTTGTAAAGTGGCAGGACTATGTTCTCATCACGGGCATCTATGCCTCCTTTGATGCAACCATTATCTTATTGGCCTTGGCAGCAGCTGCCTGACACTGGTCAGCTTAGTTTGCTGTCCACTAAAATACCTATTTCCTTTTCCAAGTCAGTGTTACCCAGTGTTTTACCGTTTAGTATGTACTGGTGACTTGCATTATTCTTTTCCATGTGCATAACCTTAAAGGGATACACCAGGAATTACGAAAATGAAAATACTTAAATATTACTTGATTATAAATATATTCCCAAATGTCTTTTATTACTTATAATGGCTTGTTTTGTCTGGGGAGCAATCATTAGGAGAAACAAAATGGCCGCCGTCCTATTACTGCAAACAAAACCTGTCCTAATCACAGAGGAGGACAAGTTACTTCACACTGAGGTAAAGAGCTGCCTCATCCTCCTCTCCTACTTGTCAGGGATTATAATACCGAAGAACTTCAGCTGAATCTCTGTAGGAATGGAGTCTATGAGCAGATGTGTCTAATGACTAACAGCACTTGTATGCAGTCTTCATTACTACAGTCTGTCCTATCCATTCTCGCTGCACTTCATGTCTCCTCATGGACTCCATTCCCACAATGATTCAGCTAAATATCATATTAAACTGTATTCAGGATCATAATCCCTGACAAGCAGAGCAGAGAGGAGGATGAGGCAGCTCTTTACCTCAGTGCTGTGAAGTAACTTGTCCTCCTGTGTGATTAGGACAGGTTTTGTGTGTACTAATAGGACGGCGGCCATTTTAATTCTCCTAATGATTGCTCCCCAGACAAAACTAGCCATTATAACGAATGAACGGTATTTGGGAATATATTTATAATAAAGTAATATTTGCGTATTTTCATTTTCTTAATTCCCGGAGAACCCCTTTAAATTTGTCAGTGTTAAGCCTCATCTGCGTTATTTGCTTTTCATTGAGGTGCTCCAAAATAGAAAACCTTCAAACAGTTTACCCACAACAGATGTTAAATTTACCGGCCTATAGTTTCCGGGCTCTGTTTGTGACTCCGTTTTGAATATTGGCACCACATTTGATAAGCCTTAATCCTGTGGAACACAGAGTCCTTGCAGAATCCCTGCCAACATAGAGTCCTTAAATGTCAGAAATAAGGTTCTGTCTATGAAATTACTTAATTCTCTTAGGCTATGTATGCCATCTGGTCTTGGTGATTTGTCTATTTTAATCTTTTTAAGACACCACTGCATGGACGCTCCACCTACCTCTAACTTTGTCATTGGTTCCAATGTGGACCATGACTGCTATATCTTCACCAGCATCTCCCAGTCATCTATCAACCCGATCTGTAATATGTCGAACTCAATCGCTAGGAAGACAACACACCATTCAATGATCCTGGTCTTTGTGACACATCAGCCTATCTGTACCACTAATAATTAAGACTCCCATTACTAGCATTTGTCTGGCCCGTCCTGCTGTCCTGGTCCCCTGCTGACATTCCCCTGACTGGCAGATGAGGTGTCTGGCTGCACCAGTGCTATTCCTTCATTGACATTCCCCTCATCTGCCAACCTTGCAAACTTGTTGAGGTGTGCTAGATCAGGGCTAGCCTCCCTTGCACTCTACTCTGCTTTCTAACTGTTACCCAGCTACCTACCTCACTTTTCTGAGCCTCCACACTACCACCTTCCACATCTACCCCCATAGAGTGCCCGCTCAGTGAGCAGCAAACTCTTTTCCAAATTGCCAATGCTTCTCGGTGTCAAAATTCGCAAGTTTAGGTACAGGATGTGCGATTCCAAATGGGGAATTTGCTCACATTGTGAATAAAGATATGCAGTCTCAAATGACTGTTCCAGGACTGCATACTTTTGACAAGATGTGCCCTGGGCTGTGTTGTCAATAATGGAACACATACTAATGGGGATTACGCAAGAAAAAAGAAAGAAAAAAATACAATAATACAGTGCAATGAAAAGCACTAAGCATTGGGAGCTGCCACCCGCCCGGGTCCCGGCTTCCTCAATGCGCGGATTGTTATTCACACTGCGCAGGCGCGGGATTTCGGACTCGGACAGGGCCGGCAGCCCACAGAGCTAGCTGCCTGGCCCTGTCAATCAACTGAATGGAGGAGGGTTTAGAGGTGGGGATACGGCGATACTAGGTGCAGGGTTACCGCCCCCTGCACCTAGGAACATTCATTTGCATATTTTAAAACATTAATTTTCCCAAAAACGGCGCAACAGACAGCTATACAAATAACATATTTGTCATCAGGTGTCATTTGCGCATTGCAAATGACACAAGGTTTTATAGCAAGATTTCTGATGACAGAAACCCTTTAACTGCTAGTGATGCTTGGTAAATGATCACACAACCAAGGTGTTGCACGCTTTATTTTGGGTTCTGCATCAGGATATATGTTGAGGCAAGGTCACATTAAGGGCTCATTCAAAAGGCCGTGAGTGCTTTGCGGTCTGCAAATTGCGGATCCGCAAAACATGGATACCAGCCCTTGTGTGTTCCACTTCTTGCGGAACGCACATGGCTAGCCCTATACAGAAAATGCCCATTAATGTCTGCAATTGTGGACAAGAATAGAACATACTCAATATTTTTTGCGGGGCCGTGGAACAGAACTATGGATGCAGACAGCACACGTTATGCTGTCTGCATCTTTTTCACCCCATTGAAATGAATGAGTCTGCTCCCGTTTCGCAAGATTGCGTAATGGATGCGGACTTATTCATACGATCATGTGAATGAGCCCTTCGGCACGTTCACGCGACCATGTGAATGGGTCTGCATCTATTTCGCAATTTTGCGGAATAGATGTGGCCCTATTCATTTCAATGGCTGGCATTAGAAAAATATAGAACATGTCCTATTCTTGTCCGCAATTGTGGACAAGAATAGGCATTTTGTATGGGGTGCCAGCCATGTGTGTTCCGCATTTTTGAATGCCCCCTTATACTGTATCTCCCTTGCTGTGATACACGCTGGCACTCTGGCATGGTAATGGCCAAACAGATGCTGGATATCCTCCTGTGGGATGCTGTTCCAAACTCTTTCAACTTGGAGCAGTAGTTCAGCCAGGGTAATTTTGTGGCTGTTATGGATCTCCTATGCACAACAGCCACAAAATTACCTTGGGTGGTGGAAAGATCTGTCCAAGAGAGCTGCTGGATTCCCTGAAGAGCACGTTGTGTAGCATGGGCAGTGTTATCCTGCTGGAGCACCACATCTCCTGAGTCTAAAACAGCAGTAGTTGACCTATATAAAAAAGGAGGAGAGCACAACCTCTAATCATACCCTTTGTGATATAGTGTATAGAGATAGGAACAAAATGAAGGTGCTCACCTGGTGTTGTTGAGAGGAGCCGCAACAACTATATCAGCATATGTTATGCCACAACCAGGGTCCAGATCAGTAGTGAGGATTTCGCTTGGAGTATTCTGTACAATACAAACAATTGGATCAAGGAAAAACATTTATTATTGCTAGTACAGTGGTAGATCCATTGAAAAAAATCATCTTTATGCAGGATGGCAATTAAAAGTCTATAGGTAAAATGTGTTTCAGGAGCCTTCAGTTACATAGAACAATGCATAGATTATATAAAGGTACAAATTTATTATAAATACTCAATTGGGCAGCAAAACAGTTCACATGAAGAGATGGGACAATAGAATAAACTCTTGATTTCTTTAGTCTGGTCAATGAAGCCTGATGCAGTCATTATTAAAAGAGCATACTGTTTATTTTATAACACAATACCTTCTAATTTCAGTTTAGAGTCAGGTGTATTTGCAAACACATGGAACTGCGATGGGCACGTGTTTTGTAAGAAGTTTTGCAAATCTATATATGGGAGATTTTGAAAATCATTTCATGTACTCTTCACACACGTGCTCAGCAAATAAAATTTTCTTTTGGTAAACTCCTTTCATGAGTTCGCTAACCAACTGAATCATAATGATTGGGGACTGAAGTTTACAGGATCACGTCTAATGAGAGAATAGAGTATCTTGACCTTCCCCTATCATCCAGCATTGGGGCTGTTGCCAGTAAGATGTGCTGATTACAGAAAATGGAAAAACAACATACCCTTTAGTCAATTTAAAAGAGATAGAATTAAACCAACAGCAGTGATTTCTCTGAACAGAGGAGAATTGTAAGGAGGACGTTTAAAGAGAAAAGATATCCCCGATAGAATTATTGATGAACGCACCAGAAAGCAGGATTTCTTCCACAATTAGATTGTTGGCATCCTAAAGTAAAGGAGAATACTGTGGATAACCTATATATCACCATATTTAATAATTACCAGAACAATATCAGACAGATCTTGGCCAAACACTGGAATGTATTATATGACCCTATCCTAAAAAGCCAACTGCCCAAGAAACTCAGGATCACTTTCAAGAGATTCTTGGGTATCTCCGGATGTAACAACAGTGTAACACAACAGAAGTGGGAAAGTACTGGTGGCCAGTGCCCCTCTCACTTCTAGTATTTTCTTGTTATTTTTTTGTATTTTGTGATATACTAATCCCCTTTATCCTAATTATTTTTAGCAGTGTTCTACTAGTTTATTCATTGACAAGGTTGTATGGGGGTATAGTTCATTATTTTATTCATGTCACTTCTTTAGTTTAAGGTGGGTGCTGTTACATATTTTGTCCACAAGGTGTCACTGCTGTTCCCAATTTCCATCTTTTTTGTGTAGTTATTTTATTGTGTTTTTATAGTAATTGATCAATAAAGATTTTGTGCATTCGTTTAATAATTGGTCTACAACATGATTTCTTTGGATTTGTGCTCAGGCATGTAGTCTTGTAGCCAACTATTCTAGGTCTAGGTTGTGGGTTTTCAGGAGAGCCAAAACTTTGAAAAGTATTCTAGCACATATCCCTTTGCATTCCATGTCTAACTGGGAACTATAGGTGGAGCATTAGCCATGGTAAGTGTTGCTGCTACCTGAAGGACAAAGAGACTGTGTTTATGAGTTACAACACTAAGGAGGTCTTTCAGATAACCACATTCATAAATTGCTCTTCGCACTACACTGTATATTTTCTAGAAAGTCCCTGTGAACAAAAATGCATAGGGCGGGCAACTATGTTCTTAAGAGAGAGAATCCATGAGCACTGATCAAAAGGGCAGATGGTTATTTTAAGCATAGCGGTTCATGCCATACAACAATATGTCATCAAAAAGACCTCATAGGCTTCAGGGTGACTCTGGTCGAACAAATACCACCATCAGCTCCAGACCAATATGAGAAGGTGATGGGAAAAAAAAACAATGTATGGCAGTGCTACCAGTAAATACGTCCCTGCATATAAAGCACTACCACTTCATATATTTATGTACGCTACACTATTTTAACCATGTAGCATTTTAAATAATACAACGTCATATACAATTCAAATACAAACTCCAAATTCTAACACTATTAGTATAGTAAAGGGACTTTAATTTTTGGGAAATTAAAAAAAGGGTAATGTATCATCAGAAAATGACCTATTTAAAGGGAATCTGTCATCAACTTTGTGTTGACCTCACTGAGGGCAGCACAAAATAGCGAGAAAAATGCTGATTTCAGCGGTGTGTCACTCATGTATTGAGAACCAGCATCATAATCATTGCAGCACAGGCCTTGAAAAGAGTCAAATCTACTTCAGAAGAGTCATGGTTCTTTCTAATCTCCTTCTCTCCCGCCCATCTGCTGATAATTGGCAGTTCTCTCCTAGAGAGAAAGGGAGAAAACTAGGTAGAAGACTGTCATTTATCAGCAGGTGGGCAGGGAGAGCAGGAATTTATCATTTTGCTATCTATAGTATATTTAAAAAAAAATCCTAAAAGGCTAAGGCTAATAATAGGCTGACGATTCCTGTTCAGTACAGATCACTTTTCATCAGTTAACTGATTATCATAGGCAAGGTTGCAATGACAGGTAATACCTCTGTATAGATAACACATGATCCACCATTGACAATAGATTATGGTCACATCTACTCCCCCTCCCTGCAGAAAACTCTCCCATAGAAGTCACTAAACATCTCCTGTATATAGTGCCTATGGTCCATGTGATTGCTGTAAAACTTAGCTCTAAATACTGATAACAGCTCAGGTAAGATGGTCGCCCCCAATAATCATGTATAAAAGATAGAATAAACAAGTCTACAATCAGAAAATGAAAACAGATTAGAAAAGGGAATATGTTTCTTTATCTGGTTTTAATTAGTAAAAAAATATATTGTTGTTATGTTCCCTGAGAGTCCCTGCGGCTCCACATTGCAAAGCTATTCCTCCTTAGAAGTATTTCTTCTTCGGAAGTATGCCTGATTATGGTTCTGTGCCAGGTTCTAAAAAATCTTGACAAACTCCTGTAATCTTACGAGAAACTATCTTAACAGAGTACGAGTTTGCAATTCTCTAAAGGAAATCAAACTACTTTTGACATTTTCATTTATTGCAGTTGCTGACACAATACAGCATTATCAGTTTCCTTTTTTGGTAAAACAATTTTCACATAATTTAAGAATGAATTTTCAATTTTTTTCAAACATTTTTCTGAAATCATAAAGAAGGCAAATTCACTTTGCTAGGAACGTCTCAATCATATTTGTTTTCTTTGCAAAATCCTATTTTACCACTAGATGGCAGTAACAGAATACGTTTGTGTACCAGTTTTGACTGAGTGCTGGTATACAGGCAAACTTTGAATATAAATCAAACTGTTCCTAAATGCTGACACAGACTATGGACATGTTTTGTCTGAATTTACGTCTCAATTGTATTTGTATTGATTTTTAACTCCCTTGTGGTATATGTGTTTTGTCAGTATTGTACTTACTTTTATTTTCACTCTCTCCTGTGGAAACAGGAACTTCTATGCATCTTGTACTGTCCCAGCACGTTTTACTGCCTCTTTATTTTACTTTAGCACTACATGATGGCTGTAAAGACCCGTATATGCTGGGGTTTAACTTTGCTGCTTTTTTGTGGAAGAATCGGCAAAAGATAAAGGGTAATTAATAGTTTTGAGCGAACTTGTGGTTTCAAGTTCAGCGTACAAGGTTCGGGTTTGGGTTATCTAAGAACTCCATTATGGATTCCCCTACCACGGACCATAACTTATGGTCTGTGATAGTGGAATCCATAATGGAATTCTTTGATAACCTGAACCTTGTACGCTGAACTTGAAACCACAGGTTCTCTCAACACTAGTAACTAACCCTTTGGACAAGTTTGTCTAAAAATGTTCTAAAAGTTCTTAAATAAAATTTTGTAATATACTTTATAAATGGATTTGCTACTTTTGTAAAGGGGTTTTCCAGGATTTAACTACTGATGACCTTCAAATGAATGGGACTGAGCGCGATACCAAGCACAGCCGCTGTACAATGTATGGCGCTGTGCTTGGTGAGCTGCGAAAAGGTGGTGGCGCTCACAGGAGTGCCGGTACCTTCTCAAACAGCTGATCGTCTGGGGTCCGACCCCACCGATCAGATACTGATGACCTATCCTGAGTGTACGTCTGCACTTACCGCTCGCTGTGACCCCACTGTGGAATCCGTGCATGTCTGCAGTGTACGAGTATACTGATTGTAAAGCGCAATAGGCGCCTGAACATCCAGTGCCTATCTGTTTATTAAAAGAGCAAAATCTATTAATAAGGTATAGAAGGAAAAATAATTTAAGGTCAATTGTCACATTTTTACACAAACTTGTCAAAAGAGTTAGTTACCCTTTAAAGGTACACTAAATTCTGAAAAACAAGAAAAAAAACACGCAAAGTAAAGCTTGTCTATAGCTCTTTCTGAGTGGACATCTTGTCCATTGGCTAAATATTTCAAAGTAAATTTGTACCGATTTGCTTATTCCTAGTAGCTACTATTTGGGAGGGAAAGGGGGGGGGCACAGGGCAACAGTGATGGTACTTGGCTGCACCGCTTTATAGGTAAAAAAGCTGTTTTACCCATTATGCCTCCATTTAAAAAACGCATCAGCCAACTGCATTCATACGAATTGGAGCTGCATGACTGTCAACCCACATAACCACAACCTTTCTTTCTACATTTGAAAGGGGTCTTGGAACCTGTATTGGGTATTAGTCAACCAGAGACACTAAACTGTGAACAGAGCAGTTTCAGTTGCTCTTCATCAGAACAAACCAAAGTTTTTTTTATAGAGAAGGGCCCCAAGGAACAGCATTGACATGGCCACTAGTGTTGAGCGAATCAAAGTCCACAAAGTAGACTTCGATTTGAATTTCAGGATAAAGTCATACCTGACCCATTTGCATCTTGCTTGAAGATCTCGCACAAAATCCCATGCACGGTGATGTATGAGGTTCCCACGCCAGCCACACAAGATTTCGCGCCAGATCTTTGTTTAAATTTTACACTGTTATTTATATCAGATGCCACAATCATGTATGAACGCGGCATCTGAGGGGTACAATAACGGGGAGTGGTGCAACTGCCGATGCAATTCGTCACAAAGTAAATAGTGGAGAAAACAGGAATATGCACTCCGTATGTAGAGGAGGTTCTATGGTATACAGGCAAATGCCCAGCTACAGTGAAGAAATGAAGCCACGCACTCTCAAGTGGTTAGATATGCGAAAAAGAGTTTAATGTGAAACTCTGTGCACAAACAAAAATAGAAAAAATAGAAATGAGATAAATCAAAATTATGGTGACAAAAAAAGAAAACATTTTTGAATGCAGTGCTGAATAAGAAGAATTGGTATCAGCAAATATCTCCATATACTGTGATTTAGAAGGATCTTTGAAATTCAATGTCTGGAAGACGTTTCGGTAAATTTTAGACCTTTTTCAATGCATCGCAGTGTGGAAGTGTGGAATGTATGCCGGCGTCCCAACTGTGGGCACGCTGTTATGGAGCTGGAAGCAATTCGTCACAAAGCTAATTTTTTTGTAAAATTCCACGAAGCAGCAGAATAGAATTTTTGAATAATTCGCTCATCTCTAATGACCACAATGGAACCGAAAACCATGTCAGCATTCACCCACTGCTATGGGGTCATAATTTACTGTTATGGGGTCATATGATTTGGCTGAGATACAGCTGTTTCACCTACAAAATTGCGCAGCGATAGTTTTGTAGATATAACGGTTGTTTTCAGGCAGCCACTTTAATCAACTTAAAAGCCACAGTGACCACATGGCATCTCAGCTTTGGTTTGCATCACGGACATGTCAGTGCCACTCTTTGCAGCCATACCCCTAGGTTTATGAAATGTCACTTTAATTCAGGAGAACCAGCAAAAAATAGGGATAACTTGGGTGTTGGGCAGCCGCCCAAAAGTGGCTTTAGAGAGTTTTCTTCTTCTAAGAGTGTTATTCCAACTTATAGATTTGGCAAGCCATTAGATATCTTACTACATTCCAACGACTTAGACATTGCTTACATTTCTGAATGTGTTATGACTTTTAACCAATGACTTCCCTGCTTCTTCCCATGAGAAACGCTATATGCTATTTACATTTACTAATCCAATAGTTTACAGATATCCCAGTGAGTAAATCCACATCCCATAAAGACAACATAGATTTCCTTTTGTCAAAAAGTTGTATTACAGCCTGACTTCAAATTTGTACAAACTTTAAAAAAATTAAAAATTTTGTGTTGATAATTTCATAATTCCTCTCTGTGGGGTCAGAAGAAATCACATCACTCCCATTGAAGTTGATCTGTTTATTCCTCTGTCTCCATGGCCATTTCTTAGCTCCCATGTGGAGCTTTTCTCAAAGTAATGTGATATAAAACATGAACAATATTTATACAAACAAGTGCATGAAATCATAGCAAAGTGCAATTAGGCCGCATTCACATTTACGCTAGTCATTTCCGTTGTTCTGCTCCGTTAGAGGAGTACAACATGGAAAATAATGGAAGTGCCAAATCGGCATATAACAAAAACAAATGGAGTCGAACAGATCCTCTTGACTATAACGGGGTCTGTTTGGTTTCTGTTCGGATGTTTGCTATGTTAGCAAAAAAACAAGCCCTGCATGTAGGACTTTTTGGTCTGCGATGGAGGTCCTGAAGGTGAAAAATATGTAACATACATAATTATCAAACATTAAAGAGGACCTTTCACCACTCCTGACACACCTGTTTTAATAGCTTCATGCATTCCCCATGTAATAACTATTCTGGAACATCTATTCTTATGTCTGTATGTTGTGCCAATCCTTTATTATTTCTGCTAGAAGTTATGAATGAATTACTAGCAGTCTGCAGTAAGGGTACAGAGGCGAGGTAACCAGTTGGGAGGGGTGTCCCTGCACAGTCTGACTCTATCCAATCAGTACTGCCATTTTCAGACTGTGCAGGTACACCCCCCCCAACTTTTTACGACCCCTTTGTACCCTTACTGCAGACTGCTAGCAATTCATTCATAACTTCTAGTAGAAATAATAAAGGAATGGCACAACATAGAGATATAAGAATAGATGCTCCAGAATAGCTATTACATGGGGAATGCATGTCAGGAGATGTGACAGGTCCTCTTTAAAATTAGCCATCCACCAGTGGGAGAGGAGAAGAGGACCTTTATGGGGCTGGAGATTTATATTTACCATAGACTCCTGACTAGCCCTAGAGTTAAAAGGGGTATTCTGGTTTCATGATATTGATGACCTATCCTCAGAAATGGGATTTTACAAAGTGAGATGGAAGACTCCTGCCCATAAAAATGTAATTCTTGTAATTCAGTCTTTTCTTTTGTACTGATGAGAAGCAGTGAAGGTTGAGACCCAGGCTCCGCCATGATAGAAATACATATACATTATTACTTAGTAGCAATGTGATCAAATAAAATCTATCTTCCATCTTATGCTTCCATGATCTCTGTCTTAGGCATACAAGTGATTTTATGACTCCAAGTTTGCTTTTTGTAAAGACAAGTTTTTTCACAATCATGCCATGGTATCACTTTTCAAATTCCTTATAAATATTCATTTTTGGATGGTTTTCTTTTGGATTACAAAGGATATCAAGTCAGATTTTGACAGTAATTCAGTTCTAAGCACGTCATTGTGGCCAAAATACATCAACCTTTCAGTGAGACGTCCCCTGGGGGCTTTACTGCCTGAAATCTGACTGGCATTGTGAATTTGATAGCCCACCGGGAAACTCTGTCTATTAATATTTAAAAGACCCTTGGAACAATGGCCAAATCTAGCTACAGTAAATTGTAGCATAGTAAAATCTATCTCTAAGCTAAGGGTAACAGCTTCACGTGGTCTCATTCAAGTGTAAGTATGTTCAAGTGAAAGTACAAGTGCAAGTGCGTATCTGTATAATTACACCAATGGGAATACAAGTGGACACAAGGTTCTAGCTCCAGTACTAATGAGAGATGTTGTTGCAGTAGATGACTGGACTACTACTTATATAAGCTTCATGACCACTGCTATTCAATGAAGCATCACCATAAATTACTCTAATGCATCTAAGATAATAAATTAAGCAACATCAAGCTGTTTTGTTTATACAGCTCCTATGGACATCTATGTGTCTCCACCAGGGGTGTAGTGGTAACAGGCCATAGTCCTGGCACATTTTTGACAGCCAGGGCATAGTAGGGGGTTCTAAACTGAGGCCTATACATCCTATATTGTATTTACTGATTTAAACTGTTTTAAACTGGTTTGCCTGTGCCTATGGCCGGTAGAGGGCTATGGACACCGACAAGACAATTTCCAATACTGGCATCATTGCAATCCACATGGTCAAACATAGCAGCAGCCATGTGTCTTGTAGCCACTGGGGGTGACCATGGTCGAAACCTTGCATGGAGTCTACTGCTTGTGCTGTGACTTTTGAGCTAACAAGGTGTGTGTGTGTGTGTCAAAATCCAACAAACATTTCCAGTGCAAAGACGTGATGGAATAAAGAAAGAGACCCAGGAAGATCACCCAGAGTCATTACTACCTCCTTATATAGGGGCCCAGGGTGTCTGTCTTTATTTGTGCTGCCACAGAGACTGGAAATTGCTGCAGAAGTGAAGGTACAAAGATGTATTGGCAGTCTCCGCGGTTGTCATAGTGATCTAAGAAAAGAAACGTAAAGAGTTTATGTCACCTGTGAGGAACTGGATTTAAGTATACTGTAATCACTTACCATATTTTTCACTTCATAAGACACACCTGTGATTTAGAGGAAGAAAATCTAAAAAATATTGTTCATCAGACCTTAGATCAGACCCCCAATCTTCATCAGACCCCAGATCAGACCGCTAAATCAGACCCCCAATCTTCATCAGACCCCCAATCCTCATCAGACCTGAAATCAGACCCCCATTCCTCATCAGACCCCCATCAGACCTCAGATCAGATCTGACCCCCATTCCTCATTAAACCTAAGATTAGACCTCCATAAGACATAAAATAAATAAATGAACTTACCATTTTTGCTCTGGACGGCGCCACTCTGTAGATCCAGTGCGCTCTTCCTGCACTCATTGATCCCTGGTCTTCTCTGGGCGGCTTGCTGCACTGTGACCTGACGTCGCACAGCGTGGGGTCATAGTACGTACATCATGTCTTGAAGCTGTACGCAGTTAGGACTGTAGAGCTCGGCGCCTGGAGAAGACCAGGGAGCGATGAATACAGCCAACACAAGGAGCACTGCCATTTTCCCCCAAAAAAAGTGCATCTTATGGAACAAAAAATATGGTATATGGTTTGCTAAGTGGCTGTATTGAACTGGTATCTACCATCATATGGTCACTGTATGGTGGAGTCACACAATACCTTACCACGGTCCACATCTACATAACCTCATCCTGTATTTTCATGAGCAAGCCCACACATATGACACTAATTGGCTACTTCTGCCTTTGCCTCTAGAGCTCCTCTTGATAATTTACAAACATCCGAGACGGTCTGACTAAAAACATGATTTGTTTGCATTCTATAACCATGGAGACACATGTGTTTGCCTAAGAGCTGTACACATTGAATGGTAAATTGGAGAAGACCATTTAAAAATTTATTTCATTTTCTTTAAATGTTAGATTTCAAAGACTCAAGTAATAAAGAGTAAAAAAAAGAAAAATAACTGTTTTGCGAGTTTTCAGGGAAACTATGAAATTCTACCTTTTGGCATTTCTTACTAAACATCCTTCACGTTAAAAATATTCATATTGTCCACCACATCTGTAGAGGGGAAAAAAGTTGGCATTTTCTTTCTAATTCAATTTGAGAATGAATGCACAATGGCATCTCTGGGCTATTTAAAGTTATCTGCCTCCAGCATCTTTTATATTTTAAACATTTGAGTTGGCCGCTAAGTGTAGTTTTCTTTCTTAGAAAATAAGATCCAACTATATGAGGACAAAGGCGAAGTTTACCATTGAAAATATTTAAAATTAATATCAAGTTTTGAAACTGGAAGCATGTATTATGGAGAAGATGTGTTTCTGTTAGGTTGTCATGCAACCACTGATGACTTACGTGACCAGTCTCTGGTGTAAAGCAGTTACATGTTACTTATGGCATCATGTCCTACAGGGAGCAATTAAAGTCAGGCGTGACTGTGATTTTATCATGATTTGAGCACAACTTCATAAAACTTGGGACTAACAAAGATAGCTGAGTGCTGTATTAGGCTGTGAGTGGCAACATACATGTGCAACCAATGCTCCATTCACTCCAGGGACTCTAGTACACTGTTCTTGTCATCGGTTTATAGGTGATAACTTCTTATGGTGTGACAACCCCTTTAAAGGGCGTGTCCAATATCTTAAATAGCCTGGACTAAAGTAGGTAATGCAATAAAAAGAAAAGGAACCAATACTCACCTGTTAGATCCCCTACCACTCCAGTGCTGGCACTTCGGAGTTCCCTATGACTCCGGGGATCACTGGAGAACTGGAGTGGCACTGGGTTCTAACAGGGAAGCATTGTTCATTTGTTACTTTATCACGTTGTTAACTTTTGTCCTAATTTGTATGATCTCTGACAACTATTTTAAGCAGACACCATCTTCTAAAAACCACACAAATAAAACATCCAAAAGTGTAGACTTACAGATATGATTTGTTTGCAAAGGAAATTGAGAATCTACAGTACATATATAGTCACCTCCGTACCTCTACCGTACATATCCAGTGTTCAAAAATGGTGTCCTCAAACACTGCGGGTGCCATAGCCGGGTTACTGCTGTTTTAAACAGCAGACACCAGGGGCCAATGCCTATCACCATGAACACCACAGACATTTAACCCCTCAGATGCAGTGGTCAATTCTGAGGCTGCCTTTCCTGGGGGCTCTGCATTCCTGGGACCTCAAGCCCCACCTTCCCCACTCTCCCACCCCCGCTGCAGTGATCAGAGGAGCCATTAGTTGTATGTGAAAGCCCTGGTCTCTATAAAGAAACCAGGACTTTGACAGCTGTAGTTCATATGGAGCCCTTGACGTTGGAGGGCTCCATAAGAACATAGCAAATCTGCAATGAATTGCTATAGCAATTCATTCCAATGTATTTGAGAAGCAATCTAATTATTAATTATCATAGTCATCTAGAGTGACTTAAAAAAGTTTTTAAAAAGTTATTAAAAATATATTAGAAAAATTCAAATCACTCCTCTTTCCTCATAAGTAAAATAAAAGTAAATTAAAATTAAAATAAACATCATAGGCATCGTGAACATCATAACAGGGAAAAAAAATTCAAAATTGACAATTTGCCATTTTTTTTATTGCTTTACCTCCTCCCAAAAATTGAATAAAATGTGATCAAAAAGTCCTACACACTCCAAAACGGAGTCAATAAAACTACAGATTGTCCCGCAAAAAATACCCCCTACACCCACACATGCACAAACGCCTCCATAGAGATGACTATAAAGTTATGGAGGTCAGAATATGGCGATGAAAAGAAAAAAATTATTTTTTTCCAAAGTTTATTTGGATTTTTTTCCAGCCTCCCAGTACATTGCATGTAATATTAAATGGTGCCATTAGAAAGTACAACTTGTTCTGCAAAAAACAAGACCTCATACACCTATGTGAAAAATGAATGGCTCTGGAAGGCAGGGAGTAAAAAAATGGAATAATGGAAAATCGCAGGGTGCTGGGAGGTTGAAATTGTTGTTTGGTTGGTAAATAGATTCCTATATACTTTATATTTAATTTAATTTAAATTTCTCCTTCTTACATCTAGAGATCAAAACTGGTACAGAACAAATAATTCTTACAGCTGTGAGCAGGCGTATTTTACTGAATCTGCGGTGCCCCATGTATTGTATTTGCAGCTCCTTTTTACTGTATCTGCTGTGCCCCCATGCACGGTGCTTGATGGGTCCTTGTACTGTGCCTGCAGTTACCCATGTATAATGCCTGCTCTTTCCATTTGTAATATACTTATTGTGGTCACTTCTATTAACCCTGCTGTTCCCTACACCCAAGTTGCTTGTTGGTCCCTTGTCAGTAAATACTGTCATCTGTCACGGTTCCAGTGCCGTCCTATTACCCTAAGGTCCAGCCCCATCCATGTGCTGTTTGTACTATGACCATTGTGCCCCAATGTACTGTCCTGCCCCTTCTGTATCCTCATGAATTATGCCTGTCCCCTATGTGCTGCACCTGCTGCCCCTCCATATATTGCGATTGATGGCCCCATCTTAATCAATGCATCCATAACCATTCTAGCACTGTCCCATTGCCTCAGGATTTAGCACAATTCCAAGTGACTGTGAGCGGCTGATCATACGGTGCTTCCTCCTTCCTGAGGGCACAGATACAATTGAATGGAAAAAGGAGCTTCAGTCACAGTTCTTATGTTCTTGTGTTTATAATCCCAATGATTAAACGTTTAGTAGATTTGTCACTGTAAAGAAAACATGGCAGGACATTTTGTATTTTAGCTCATTTTCTGTTTCTTCTGATCATTTGACAGACAGGTTTTTGCTTGTTCGTGCCATAAAATATCTTGTATTTTTCCAGCTTTCTGAAGAAATGACTTGTAAATATCTAGGAGGAAATCCTTTGCGCTGTTCTGCCTGGAATTAATGTGCCATTTCCAGATGTACTGTGCAATGATTTCTACTGCTGCTCACAAAGGGAATAAAAAGGGCACAGTTAATCCGACTACGAGCCTAACATTTTCCGTTGGAATCTCATCCAGTTAGTACGACGACACTTTATCAGGTTGGAAAGCCATAACCTTCGTCTCACTAAAATTACTAAAATATCAATGTTTGACCAACCCTATTTTTCTCTCTGAAATACATCCAAGAGTTAGCATTTTACATGTATGATGTAAAGCAAAAAACGTATTGCTAGGGTACTTTAGGACTTGGCGACTTCCAGTTAATTTAGAACAATTTTGTTATCCAGATTTTGGGTTTCTGTTTCTGGATGATCTGGGGCCTCCACTTTTGGAGCTTGGACATGTTTGTCTGTGTATATGAAGTTTGTATGTATTTCTGTGTGTACTATATGTTTGTGCTATTGTATACACAGCCTGCAGTCACTCAGAGACAGCTCTATAGGGAAATTTCCTCGGTGGGCTGATGTCCACAGGGGCACCCAAGCCCTCCTCACAATCGCCAGTCGGGTACATAGTAATCTGATGCTCTCAGCATGAATTAATGTTAGAAGCATCTGGTATGTATACACTTGGTTGGCAGAAGAAAGTGACCGGGACAGTGAAAGAGTTGAGTGCTGTGGCAAGGACGGCAGTATTTTGTGCTGCACTGTGTATTTGGTTCTGGTGGGGCAGTATTTTGTGCTGCACTAGAGTATTGCTAGTCCTGTTGAGGTGGACATAAACCTGTCCTTTCTGGAATTCAGTCAGTCATTCCGAATTGTTTTGAACACGGGTGCGCACAATAATTAAGGACAAAACACAGACTTATGATTCCAGTATTGAGTCCTTTGGCCGTGCTTCTGTGGCAAAATCATTACAGCCTCTGGGGTTTTCCTTTATTAACACACGTACTTATTCGATACAAAAAGGAAAGGTGGGTGTAAGCATGCAAATAGCAAACAATATCATTCTTGATTGGATAGAAGTTGCATTCCATTCTACGTCACTAGCTTGAAAAAGTCATATTGATAAGAGTACGGGGGCCATCTTGGACTAGTTAAATATATACATATATTATACGCAAGCTTTATAAAAGTTACAAAGTATAAAAATATGACACAAAAAGTATATATAAATATACACACATTCCTTCGTGACACACCGCACCGCAGTATCTTGGACACAATACCAGGCTATAGACATTCTACACAGCTGCATAAGCATTTACAAAGCTGAGATATATATATATTTGTATAGCATTAAATACATGTATATCCAAATGACATAACACTGTGAGGGGAAAATTCAGTATTTCGACCGGTCTACCTTCACAGTCCCCCCTAAAGACTGAATTTTTCCCTAATCTTTGATTTTCTAATTGTCAAGTGTCTAGACGGACATGGGGGAAAGGTAGTCTTCACCAAGGCTGAAACCCAACAAGTACCCCCCCTGTGTACTTGGGCTTATCCTAATCATTTGACAGAAACCTATTTGTGGACCATTGGATTTCTAAAAAAAAACAAAACTGTGTGTTGGACTAACAAGAAGTGTCTCTCTGTGGTCGTCTTCTCTTCGATCTTCTTGGATGATAACAAAAGTCTCTGGTGCAAAGTCAATTGTCCATCACTTAATGCTTGTTATTACAAAGTTCAGTCTATGACCCCTCCTTATGTATGTGAAGGGGTTGCAGGTGTAGGTGTCAGTGTAGATGTTAGAGCCTCTTATCAGTGGGTGATAAACAGTCTGTTACCTTGACTGTGGGAGGAGCTTTGACACAAGGACCTCCCACCCTCACTGGTCTGCATCAGCTCTGCTGGTTAGGCACACAGATTACCGTTAAGGTCCACCCCTGGACAGCCGTAGTACGAACAGCAAGGCCTTGTGCAGCATGGCCGACCCGTGGTCGAAGTTGTTTCTTGTTGGATGACGGGTTACTGACAACTGTGTCTTACCACACCTTGTAGACTTGACGTAGCAGCTCCTGGACTTTCCCCGAGGTTGTTAGTCCCAGCTCTTTTTAGCTGCACACAGGACAGATGCACCGGAACAGTTCCACACAATCAAAAAGTCAACTCAAAAACTCAGTTCATGTTAGAATAAGCCGTTGCTGAGGTGGTTTCCTCTCCATCATTGATCAAATAAACAAATGTCCTTAGAACGTTTGTCGGTCCAACACTGTATGTAAATAACACTTACCAATGAGACCAAAGAGGTCTTCTGTCAAATGAAAAAGGACTTTTGAGAGACTCTAAATCTGGTCTAATTAAAGGATACTTCAAAACAAACTTTCATAATATTTTGACAAATGATCCTGCATATTTCAATACATTAATCAATAGCAATGCCCGGGTATCTTGTATACTGTAAACCTTTTGAACCAAATAAAACACAACACCATTAATTTTTTTTTTTTTTATTAATAACCACCCTTCTTGAGATACCTAACATGTTTTGATGCTTACTAAACGTGTGATATTGTGTATTCTGCACATTTTGTAGCAGTACCCAACTTTTCTGGATGTGGAAATGATTGGACCCTTTTTTTTTGAATGAACAGAGTACTCGGAAGTACATCTACTCATGTTTGCCCTGCCTACCTAAATTGGCCCTGCCTTCTGTCAATTTGGACCTGCCTACAACATGGGCTCACGTTTAGTTTTTTTTTCCCCAGGTGCAGGGGCGGACTGGGAACTTAAAGTGGCCCTGGAAAAAATACAAAAAGTGGCCCCGTTTTGTAGTACGGAACTAAATTGATGGAAGGCAGGGCCAGAAATACCATATGGCTGCACATTATACCACCCAACAGAGCCAAATACCACAGTCCATAACAAAATACTGCCAGCAGCACAAAATACATCCCCAAAAACTTCCACTGGCCACCTGGGAGGAGAACTCAGGTGGCCCCCTGGGCATCGGCCCACCGGGAGATTTCCCTGTAAGGTCTATGGCCAATCCGCCCCTGCCCAGGTGTACTTTAAGTTCCCGGTCCACCTCTGCAGTCTCTTATGGTTAAATAAACACTTTAAAAATGGTGTTTGAGCTGCTAACAGCATGTTATGGAGCAGGAGGAGCTGAGAAGTTTTGTGGGAAAACATTCAGTACAAGGGGCTGTTCAGACCGCCGCAATCCCACGGATGATGCCCGGCGCGTGTTCTGCAATTTGCGTAACACATGGCCGGGCGCCCCGTTCAAAATGCCTATTCTTGTCCGCTATTGCAGACAAGTATAGGACACGTTCTATAATTTATTGCGGAGCCGTGGCATGGAGCTGCGGCTCGGCAAGATCGCGTGCCGGCCATTGAAGTGAACGTGCCCGCACCTATTCCGCAATTTTGTGGAATAGGTGTGGACCCGTTCACACGGTCATGTGAACGGACCCTAACTTGTATTTTATTCATTTAAATTCTTGCTCATTCTGGGTTCTGTAGTCCAGGAGGCGATCCTATCAACCTCCCTCTATTACTGTGTATACAGAGATAGCTGTCAATCACTGATAGCTCTGCCTCCTTGACTTCAAAGCCCAGAATAAGCAGGAATTGAAATGAATGAAATACAAGTTTTACAGAATTTTTTCCCATAAATCTATACATCAGTCTGCTCAGCTCCTCCTGCTCTATAACATGCTGCCAATAGCTTACATTGCATTTTTCCGCTGACATGTTCCCTTAATAACAATGCAAAAACCAATAGAAATTAGGCCATTGAATGCTATACTGAGCTCCAGACAAGGATGCTATGAGGATCACTGATCATCAGGAGTTGGAATCAATGTCCACCAGCCATAGAATATTATACTGACTAGAGACTACACACTATGGACCTAATTTATCATTAAAATATGCACATTTATTATCATTTACTTCAGTTTTCTGGTGTAAGAGCTGGGGCGTAGTTATTAGCAGAGGATGCAGCTCCTTCAGGGCCTGAACTAAGAAGGGGCCCGCCCAGTAGGAAGACTAAAAGATTTTATTATCAGGGCCTGAACTAAGAAGGGGCCCGCCCAGTAGGAAGACTAAAAGATTTTATTATCAGGGCCTGAACTAAGAAGGGGCCCGCCCAGTAGGAAGACTAAAAGATTTTATTATCAGGGCCTTCACAACAGTTTGTCAGTACCACTGACAAACAGGTATCTGATTTTGACTAGTTCACTAATCATTAGAAATCACTGGAATATCCTCAAACATCTCCAAAAGCCAAAGCAGCTATGTACCCAAATGCAATTTTGTACTAGCATATGGAGGCAACCTTAAAGCCCAAATCCCACCATTTAGAACTTCTGGTACAGGGGCAGATTGAGAACTTAAAGTGGCCCTGGAAAAAAACTAAAAGTGGCCCCCTGTTGTAGGAGTGTCTAAATTGACTGGAGGCGGGACAACATAAGTAGGAGGAGTCAGCAATACCATAGAGCAAAATACCATATTCCACAGTACAGCACGATATATTACCCCAAAGCATGTACCTCTGTGTTGCCCATCAATAGCTGCCATTTTCTGTTCACCTCCTCCTCCAGTTGTCTCTTGTTAAGATATGGAGCAGGGGCTTAGGATGTGAGATGCGGGCCATAGTTGAATTCAGTAGGATATGTGCGATCACTGGCCGGGTACATGAGTACTTGATTCTCACAGCATTAATTACCGCTGAGAGCTTACTAAGTACCCAGCCAGCAGCAGAGATGGGGGCTTGGGTGGCCCCCCGGGCATTGGCCAATCGGTAAATTTCACTGTAAGGTCTATGGCCAGTCTACCGCTTTTCTGGTATGTCTTAGTAACCATGAATTAATTTGCTCTAAGCATGCAAAGCCAAGTAGTACATCTGCTTACTTTTCCCTTATTTTGATTTTGACTTGCGACAGTGCACATGGAAGAAAGGGTGCACATTGTACCTGCACCATATCTCATCTTCTTCAGTCACTAGATTTAGATAATCTTTTTCAGAACACTAACTTTGTTGGCAGACACATTCAACCCAAATGCTTCTTCTCTGTCACAGTCCAACCTACAGAGAGTGTCTTACTCCAGCACATAAACTGGCCAGCTTTAATATGCTGAAAGGTAGCAGCCAGTCCAGCCTCTCCTACACATAACAAATGTTAAACGTCTGTTCTTAATGATTACCTCTGTATTTTGTCAGAGGATGGGGCAGTTAATCTGCATATTTGATGGTCAAAAGCACTCGATATGGTGCACTGAGTTGGAAAATTAAGATGCTACCCTTTTCTCATTAAAAATTAATGAATTGAATCCACTTTCCCACTGGTGCTCTTTATAGGGCGAGTGCCTGAGGACCAAGGGATGTCTCACCAACAAAACCTGCCACACATGAGACGTCTCATCCAGTATGGGCAATGTTATGTAAGTATATGCAAAATGTATCTTTTGAACTAATCAAGTTATATAGTATAAAAATGAAATGTAGAACATTATTTATTTCATTCAGTGGATGATCCACAAACAGTAATAGCTAGTCTACCACTTAATGGGTAAAAAGGTCAATTTTGACCAAGTAAAGCAGATGTGTCAAAATGAGATTTCTGCATATTAGAAAACTAGTCTGATTAGGGAATGCTTGCATGACCAATGAGATTTCACAGCATCTTGGATATCAAGCATTCTAAAACTCATATGCACTGGGATAAGATATTTCTCTGTATATGGCTAAAGTAAAGGCCCTTTCACATGGGTTGATTATCGAAAACGAAAGTTTGTACGAGTACTTCTTCCCGATAATTGGCTAGTGTAAATGTGCTGCCAATTACCCCAAAATCATTGCTTCTGGGCAGTGAATCATGCTGAGTAAACAGGGATCTGTTGCATCGAAACAATGGATCTGACAAACAAGGGCAGTAGTGATCGCTCCCCTCCATACAGTGGAGGTGATTGCTGCATGTAAATGTAGCTCTTACCTCCACTCACAATCAGACAGTTATCAGGAAAAGGAGCAGTTTTTCAGAGCACAGTAAACATTTATTTTTTTTGTTAAATAGGAGAAGAGTTATCAAGACTTAAAGGGGTTAAAGCAGTTGTCCGAGTTCAGAGCTGAACCCGGACATATCCCCATTTTCACATAGGCAGCCCCCTGATATGAGCATCGGGGCATTTTTTTGGAGATCTGTTGATGTACGGTGCTCTCCATGGGGAAAGCTAGGCGGAGGTTTCCGCAGAGAAGAAGGCTTCCGCCTAGCAGTGAGCCTGCTGATGTCACTGGCACTAATGGGTGGGCTGTTTTCTATTAGGCCTCTTTCACACTAGCGGCAGCACGGATCCGGCAGGTGAAGGGTGCCGCCGGATCTGTGCTGCCGCAGGGACATGTGTGGGGCCAGAACCGCGCTCCGGCCCCACACATGTCACACAGTACATACACACAGACACACACATATACAAACAAACATATATACTTACATGTTCCCGGCAGGTCTCCACAGCGCAGGAGGAGCAGGACGGCGCGCACATAGGACGATTCCCCACAGTGCCCTCTGCTGGGCGCCGGGTGGAATCGTCCTATGTGTGCGCTGTCCTGCTCCTCCTGTGCTGTGGAGACCTGCCGGGAGCATGTAAGTATGTATGTGTATTTGTATGTGTATATGTCTGTGCATGTTTATGTGTATATCTGTATGTGTGTATGTGTGCAGGTGACGGATCCGTCATGAACTCCATTGAAAGTCAATAGAGGACGGATCCGTTCACCATTGTGTCACACCAAACGGATCCGTCCCCATTGACGTTCATTGGGGGTCATGATGGATCCGTCTTGGTGCTGATGCCTGGACCAGAGAGCAAATCGCAGCATGCTGCGGTTTTCTCTCCGGTCTGAAGACGGAACGGAATGCTTTCAGGAGCATTCCATTGTCTTCAGTTCAGTTTTGTCCCCATTGACAATGAATGGGGACAAAACTGAAGCGTTTTATTCCAGTATAGAGCCCCTAAGAAGGAACTCAATACCGGAATTATAAAACACTAGTGTGAAAGTAGCCTTATTGTTTTCTAAAGGTACAAGGTAACAATGATTGAATAGCAACATGAGTTTACACAAAGTTCAGATCTCGGTTCTCTAATATAAGTCACTCAGATCTTGATTGCGACATTAACAAAAACATATGTGACAATAGTTATAAATGAATATTAGGAACAGTAGAAGCAGATAATGGTGTCACCATTGCATCCCTGTCTTTTTGGGGTATCTGTATGAATAGACTGGAGTACAAGTAAAATAAAATAAAAATAATAAGCAAAGTACAACTTAAATGAACAAAGACAACAACGGTAACAGAGCACTCTAGGTCTCGGTGGTCCAGATGGGCTCTTCTATAGGTCGGAAACAACTGCATTTAGGGAGGACAGCCAGATCTGCTGTATGAAAACAAACCTGGAGTATCTGTGATTCATAAGGGCTAACATTTTTTCATGGGCGCAGGTAGTATTGACCATCGCCACTACCTTCTGAGTTGCAGGGGATTTCCAGTATCTCGTAATGGCCAATTTTGTGGAGAGCATAATGTGATCCGTTACTGTGCACAGGTGAGTTGTGAAGTCCATAATACCAAGGAAAAGTAAGGCTAATGCTGGAGAGGGTTGAGTGAATCTTAGTGGATATGAACTGGAAGCTAGCCTGCCAAACATCCCGCAGGAGGGGACAGGATCAGAGAATATGAAATAGCAACCCCCTGCAACCACAACCTCTACAACTGTGGTTTGAGGAGCAAGGATATATGTAGCTTGGTTTTTCAGGGATAAGATACCACCTAAGAGCCATTTTTCATGATGGCTTCGTAGTGGGAGACACAGGTAAATGTTTTGGCCACAAATGTTAAGGAGGAGGTCCAACTTTCATTGGAGAAGATTTTTCCCAGTTCTTTTTCCCACGCCAGGTATGGGCTTGATTTGACAAATACATTTTTGGACTCTAAAACTGAGTATAGAGGTTTTAGGCCTAGAGTCCCAGAGTTCAAAAACTTCCCAACAGGCGGTTACTGTAAGGGGGCCTGTGGATTGGAGTAGATGTCTGATTATTTTACAACTTTAACTTCATCAGAGCATGGGAATTCTTGGAATCGCTGTGAGCCAACAGATTAGTTCAGGGTAGGAAAGATAAAAATATACACAGATTTTCAGCACCAGCATTAGACATGCAGGATCTCAAGCTGAGCAGCCATTGATCATACAATCTAAAAGAAAAGTGAAGGACAGGGCCAAAAGGCCATGGCCTATGGAACCATGTTGGGAGCTACATGAGGAACAGAATTCCATACCTGCTGACCTCTGTTGGCTATTACTCTTCTTCCTGATGCTTTACATCTTTACATGCCACAGAGAAAAAAAAACAGCAAGAGTATAAAATATATATTTAATTGTTGGAAAGAGCAGGACAAGGCCTTGTTTGTATGTCTTACTGCTTAGATTCTTGGTAATGTGCTTTTTTATGAGGTAGCTTTCTTGTTTCACTACTGTCTCACATTTTGATTAGATATTTCAGAAGATCGCATTTGCGAGGATTGTTTGGCTCATTAGAACATCTTTAGTGACTCGTTTTTAATAACCATTTTTAAGTGTCATTTCTCATAGTAACTCGATGAATGCTGTATTTATACATAGAAGTAAAAAAAAGCTGTTCTTATAGGGGATCTGTGACCTCTCTTGACAGGTTTGATTAACTGCTTGTGTTCCTCATGTCAAAACAGTTCTGTAGCATCTATTCTTATGATCCTTGTACCATTCCTTTATTATTCCTGTTAGAAAATATGAATTAATTGCTAGCAGTTTGCAATTAGAGATGGGTGAATATTCCCATGAGTAGATAACATTAGGTTGAGTTAACACTTTTTTTCTTTATTTCTGTATATTTTATTTTGTCATTTTATTTTGCTATCCTATTTGTGCATATTGTCAGACACCAATGGTCATCATTGTTATCTTTCTAATTAATTTTTTGTATACAATCTGACATAGCATTTTTATTTATACCTATATTTGCACATACTGTATTTTATTCTTAAATCATTGCAATTGTTCTCCATTCTTATATGGTGATTTAATCACTCAGTCATAAACATCATGTTACCTTACAGACATTGTTACTCAAGAGACAGCATTTTTCTAGAATATGTTGTATGGTTGTAGGGAAGCTGCAACTGAGACTGAGAGATGAGAGGCAGGCTGAGAAGCCTGCCTCTGCATCTAACTTTAAACCATCCTCAGCAGAGAAGATGGCATTTCCATCAATCATAAAATCAATGCTCATTTGGAATGTTGCTAAGGGGACACTTCAAGGGCTGTTATTTAATAAAAGATTACAAAACTCTGTAATGAAATATATTACAAAGTTAATCATGATCATTGTCAGTACACGTTAACAAAAATGAAATGGCAATTGCATTTTAAGCTTATCTGGCATATGTAATAGGACAATGATCTATGTAAAATATAAATGCAAATTTACAACTCAAAATCTGAGGACAATCATTTAGGTTTTTGGATTTCCCAAGTCAATGTCTAACAGAGGTGCTGAGTCCCGATAGACATTAGAACGATACAGATATGTAAGCCAAGTCAAAGCATGCACCTGCCATGGGGGACAAGAACCTCAAAAACAGCTGTCTGTAGATGGTCCACTTCTCCATTTAGAGAAGGATCTAGGTTTGCCGAATATCTTTAATAATGTCGCAAGGCCTCTTAAGGGGTCAGACATTGACTATAGGGTAGCTACCCCAATAGGTGGTACTACAGACACAGCCTTCTTTCTCTTGGAGGAGAATGAATCTGTATACAAATATATGATACAATACATATGTGACATTCAGGGTAACTGGCATTATAGACAAATAGCCTGTGCTACACTGTTTCTTTAACTACCATAGAAGTGAATAACAGCTGCAGGAACAACATAACACAGTCAGCTATACCTGTATTTCTTACATTACAAAAGCAGCTTAGCTTGCTGTTCTCTGCCGTTTCCACAGCTCCTGTTCACTTCTATGGGCGTTATGGATGAAAGTAGCACAAGCCACTCACCTGTTTTCATAACTCTGGCCAACCTCGCCATCCCATAAGCCTGGTATTCTCATTTTAGCCATGAGTGGCAGAGATAGGAATGCCCATTTAATGATTTTGTCAGCACTGCTTCCTCCCTGTGGGATTCTAACCAGGATCGTATTGTTAAATGACAATAATGCAATATAAATCTCTAAGGTGGTACACAATATAAAGTATTCAGACTAACCTTCCATAGGGTAACCTACTGCAGCAACTGAAGTGCTCAAATTACCATACAAGTTTGATTCCAGGCAGATAAGACAATTAAACTGTCTTTTGTTATATTTACTGCATAATAAAACTGCGAGATTAATAACAATACAGTAATTTCAGGTTGGCAGTAAGCAACCTCATTGAATTATCTACCCTGTTGAGTGTATGTAAATAATATCTCCCTAATGAGTGTACCATTTTCTGTCAAGGTAGAAACCAATAATGTAGAAAGTCACAATTTTTATATTATTTTTTTACCTCATTAATGATGCAGAGAATTTTTGTTTCTTTTTTTCTCTCCGCATTCTGACACCCATAAAAATATTTAAAATTTTTTCTTGACAGGATGAATATTGTACGGTGCATCTGTAACATTACATTTAACATTTTTTGTGCAAAAAAAGAGAACAATTCCATCATTTTTCTTTTATAAAAACTGTTTTATGGTACAAATGTGTTTATTTTGTTTTATTTGTCTTTTTTCCTACCCTCTCACTCCATCAAACTGTCTTATTAAAATTTATTTTTAAACTCTTTTAAACATATTTAATATTGATTTGAAATTGTATTGTAGAATGCAATAAAATACCTTCTGTATTCCAATGCATTAATGCCAGTGATAGTCACCTATATAAACATGCCTGATAGGTGTTCAGCGACTGCAGCCTGTGGGTCTTTGCTTGGACCCCATCTATTCTAGCAACCCTTCGGCACACAACTATAGGGAACTCTGGTGGTTAACAAGAGGAGTCTCCTACTTGTTTAGGATCAACTGTCGTTTTTCATTAGTATAGTAGTTTGGAGGAATGACCTGCTTACCGTGACATGCTATTACCTCAACACTTGAAGAAGTTAAAATGTTCTCTAAGTTTCATTGCGGTATGAATTCTACAGGCTGTACCCAGTACCCCCTACTGGGATTCGCTTCCCCACCTATCTCTTGGTTGAACTTAAAGGGGTTCTCCGAGTTATATATATTGATGACCTATCCTCAGGATAGGTCATCAATATCAGATCGGCTGTGGTCCGGCACCCGGCATCCCCGCCGTACAGCTGTTTGAAGAGGAGGCGCACGCTGTATCAGCGCTGCCTCCCCTTCATTGTTTACATGCTGGCCGTAACGGGGGTAGTGGTGAGTAGGTGTAATTACACCTCACCGCCCCATTCATTTCTATGGGAAGAATCGCTTCTATAGACTTGTATGGAAGCGATTCTTCCCATAGAAATGAATGGGGCGGTGAGGTGTAATTACACCTACTCACCACTACCCCCGTTACGGCCAGCATGTAAACCTGAGGATAGGTCATCAATATATATAACTCGGAGAACCCCTTTAATGGACTTATGTCTTTTTTCAACTGTATTAACTATGTAACTATGTAAATATGCCAAATTATGCCATTTGAGTGGCCAATACTCAACAATTATAGACACCAGATGAGACAAGCTGTTACTATGCAGGACAGTTGCCCAATCTTCCGGTCAGGGCTCTCCATGCATGAGCAATCAATTTCCCCTGATGACAGGGATATGGTCCACTCCAGTACTATAAAGTTGAGATATTAACACTTTTGGCCTAATTTAGAGAAATGCAGACAGAGACATTATCCATTGCAGCCAATCAAATTCAAAATCAAAGACTACTGTATCTATTACATTTAAAAGATATGCAGAAGTAAACCACAGTTTTGGCAAATGTCTGACCAGGGTCAAATATTTAGGGTGTCCATATTATGTACCAGTTCTTTTTGTTGCCTCCCAAAAATATGGATGTCATAGCAAAACATTTTCTTGCTCTTCTTAAATGATTCACCTCCCACATGCAGGTCCCAAAATACAATTTATAGGGTTGGGACCCCCTGTGATATCACCGTCCACCACTTCCCCATCACAAACTATTTCAGAGGCTTTTAAGGGGCATTTACACAACGTTACTAAATTTGCCCTTCCTGACATCATTACTCCTTACATCAAACCTACTGCACCATCACCTGCTATGGATCTTTAAAGGGTTATTCTCATCTTAGACAATGGGGGCATATCGCTAGGATATGCCCCCATTGTCTTATAGGTGCGGGTCCCACCACTGGGACCCGCACCTATATCCAGAACGGAACGGGGAGCGCTGCGCCTGGAGGACCCCGGGTTTCCGGGGGTCCGGCCACCACCAGGTGCAGCTCCCCGCTGCGCTCATAGAAATGAATGGGAGCCGGGCCGTGCATGCGCGGTGCGCTCCCATTCATTTCTATGGGGCCGACGGAAGTAGCCGAGCCAGCGCTCGGCTATTTTCGGCGGCCCCATAGAAATGAATGGAGGGCGGCTGCGCATGCGCAGTGCGCCCTCATTCAGTTCGGGGGCTCCGTTCTGGATATAGGTGCGGGTCCCACCGCTGGGACCCGCACCTATAAGACAATGCGGGCATATCCTAGCGATATGCCCCCATTGTCTAAAATGAGAATAACCCTTTAAAGCACTACTGCCCCCACTTGCAGGCACAATCAGCTATGGCCCCCAATGTACAATTATATAATATATAAAATAGGGCCAAACCCCTTGTGATATCACCATCTACAAGATCCCCACATATTGGAAATTTTTGTAAATCACGGCATACCTTTGCTGAAGATGTATGAAACTGGTCAGGTGTCAACATATTTGTTTATTTATTGATATATGTGGATTTGTTAATGGATAAATTGTTTATATTTATAGTTTTATAGTTTTTAAGTTTTTATCATTTTCACTGAAAGATTTGTCATCAAAGATTTTTGTGTTTTCAAAGTAGGGAGCTTTCATGCTGCAACCATTTGTTCACAGGAAGCCAGTAATGACATGAGGTACCAGAACGTGACTGCTGAGGCCAACTTGTGGCCTCAGTGGTAACTGTAATGACGCCTGTTCTCTCCAAGACTGCAACTTCTGAACTGAACTTCACATATAGCAGTTGCCTTGGGTGCTAATGGTGTCTCCTGGTACTCAAATACACTCAGGACTGAACTTTATAACAACCAGACGGGCACAAGAATAATACTATGAAGCATGCATCAAGTCTGGAAGGTAACATATATACAGAAGTAAACTCACCGACAGATGACAGGAACTGAAAGATGATGGCAAACGGACGACTGCACAAATGGAAGAAAATGTCAGTCAGGTAAAGGAGCAGGGGTGATGGTATACAAATTAAGAGCGGATGAATGACCGTGAATAGAAATAAATAGCACTGAGAGAGACTGACCCTAATCTACAATACTACACCAACAAGATAAAAAAAGTCTAAGATCCAGAGACAAATCAAAAAAACTAACTCTGCAAGCATTCCTTTAACTGAATCCACAGGTAAACAACAAACATCAAACTTTAATGCCAGAAGCTATAAAGAGTCTTGAAGGACTACAGCTACCAAAGTTCACAAAACAAATCTGGACTAGGAACAGGATACAAGGAATACTAAGGATTCTGAATATAAATGCACAGAGCTCATGCTATACTGACAACTACAGAGAGAATTACCCATTTAAAGGGAGGCTAACCAATCAAGAACTACTCAATGATTTAACTAAGCTGAGGAAGGTGATCGCCTGATCCAGAGATCAGATGTAAGGCATAGCAACTTCCCCAATGTTAGTAAACAGGAGAAGACAAGGCAATAGGGTAATCCATGCTGCTAGAAACAGTGGTAATTACTGGTATCCCCCTGCTCAGCAAAGCTATGTACTGATTATTCATTTACTTTGCTGCTTCTCTTCTTTTTAACTCTCGAACTCTTGGACAACCACTATAACCATGAGATATTATCACCTGGTCACCTGATGACCGACCAGCTCATGTTCCTGGAAACCCCTCCCAAGAACCCAGGTATGGTTGCAGGTTTCTAATGCAGTCTTTGCACTTATCAGTTTGACATCAGAGAATACAGGCTTCACTCTGGTATGCCACCTAGAGCCACAGCCAGCAGACCACCGCATGGGACACTGCTGTTTATTTCATTGAGATCTCCTCCGGAGTGAATAAACAGTTTTTGGTAGGCAGTTATGGGGGTTGATGGTGCAGCTGGAGCTTCAACAGTATAGTAGTCTATAATGTTACACTAAGGGCTCATGCACAAGACCATATGCATTTTGCTGTCCGCAAAAAATGGATCTGCATAAAACACGGATGACGTCCATATGCATTCTGTTTTTTGCGGAATGGAACAGCTGGCCCCTCATAGGACAGTCCTATCCTTGTTCGGAATGCGGACAATAATAGGACGTGTAATCTTTCGGAGCGGATATTCAGAATCAGAATGCACACGGAGTAACTTCCATTTTTATTTTGCGGACCCATTGAAATGAATGGCTCCTTATACAGTCCACATAAAAAAGCAAACGTTCATGTGCATGAGCCCTAAATGCCTGTTGGAAACATATCCCTAGTAGCCTTGACTATTGCTGAGTTTTTTGAGGTATCGCCATGTTCATATATTGGGTGGTTCTTTTTAACTCTTTAAGAGTAAGCCCTTAATCTACTGATTTCCAGGCAGTGTGGTAATTACATCTACATATGGCTACAGAAAAACATAATACATTTTCTGCAATGTGTGGAGAACTAGCAGGCCTTGTAGGAATGCACGTAGGCACTTCACTGAACATGGAAATATAGTAATGTCATCTTAAGAATTCTCACTGCAGTAAACAGAGGGTGAATATTTCTAGTGTAACTCTATATATTACAGTGATGCAGTAATGGAACAAAAAAGACCAGATGTGGGAGGTGTCTGCATTCCTCCTATTTCTCATCACTAATCTTCCACTCAGCACTCTTCACCTTATTCTCATCTTGTGACCATATTCTTCATGCAGCCGTGAAGATATGTGACCTCTGTCCATAGTCATGGAACTAGAGCCTCTATCGAGGGCACGTATCATACACTGTTAAAGAGACAGCTTTAAAGAGATGGATTAGGCTGCAGATGACTAAAATAATCATTATTAAAGGGAATGTCTCAGAAAGAAAACCCTTATATGTGTGTCTTAGTACAGCAGATGAATGTCATAAAGGGAGGTCCCTCACATGGATCCCCTTCTAAGAGTTGGTAACAAACAGAATTGCCCTGAAGCTCTGAAGGACTCAAGCTGTCCATGTATTGCATGATTTTGTTCTAATCTTAATGGCTACATGTAGATTTATATTTTCATGGCGGCAGTTGTGGCAGTGGTAATGTATAGTCTGGATCATGAAGGAGGGGAAAGCTGCGGAGAAGCAGAGCCGAAGCACTGCAGGCTGATGACTTGGCCACTACAGGTGGAGTCCTCTCCATTATGTGTGTGAACCCAGGAGTCCTCTCAATGCATTTACTGCTGGTTTGTTGAGTACAGAGTCAGAATGCATATGAGTACGAAGATAAAAATTACATAATCGGACTTGGACTGTTGCACACTAAGCATCAACAGCAAAAAGAGTTCAGATGTGGAGGGATGGGCTATGTCAGGCTTTAGCACAGTGGGCACAGGCAGGAGGAACGATGTCTATGTGGGACCCTGCCTTGCACTCGCTCAGCTGTCCTCCCATACATATGGTGCCCTGTGCCACCTCTGCTAAAGCTTGACGTAGCCCATCTATGCCTGACTTTACCAAAGCAGACTGCTAGGAAAAGTGATGTGTGCTGTACACATAGTGAGATCCTTACTCCCATACAGTACTGGCATATCAGCGGTGTATGAGAGTATAGATTATAAAGTGCTATAGGCACCAGAATTCAGTGCCTATTTCTCATAGAGAAAGAAGGTCTTAGAAAATGTCATTTTAAAGCACTTACAATAGGGGTTAATAAACTTTATTTAAAATTTTAGGTACACTCTAACTTCTTTAACTCTTGAATGACCAGTAAATTTTCAATTTTTTGGTTTTTGTTTTTTACTCCCAGCCCTCCCAAAGCCATAACATTTAAATTTTTCTATTCACATAGCTGTATGATGACTTGTTTTTTCTAGGACGAAATGCGCTTTCTAATGACACCATATACGGTTGGGAAGTGGGGAATAAATTCCAAATGGGATAGAATTGAAAAAAAAAAAACCCTTCCACCACATTTTTATGTTTTATTTTTACACCATTTCCTCTGCGGCAAAACTGACCTGTTACTTTTATTTTCCAGGTCAGTACGATTATAGCGATACCACATATGTATAGGGGTTTTTTTGCATTTTAATACTGGAAAAAAAGAAAATCCTTTTGTTTTCTTTTCATAGCAATATTCTGACCCCTTTAACTTTTTTGTAGTTAGGTGTATTGAGCTATGTGAGGGCTCATTTTTTGCAGGGCCATCTGTACTTTTCAATGATTATTGGAAAATATGTATTTTTTTTAGTTACTGCAACAAAGTTGGTTAAGAAAAAAATGATTTATCCCTAATGGTTTCATTAGTTTATTTATACATTGTATTTCTTTATATATTGGCAAATAGGGGTGTGGCAGGGGAGGAGCCAGGGCAGGTAGTGGGATGGGCTAGGGGGTAGGTAGTGGGCGGAGTTAGGGGGCCCAATTCAGATTCCTGCTATGGGGCCCAATGATTTCTATGTACGCCCCTGTCGGGGGGATCTGGATAGATTGGAGGCTTGGGCAGAGAAGTGGCAGATGAGGTTTAACACTGACAAATGTAAGGTTATGCATATGGGAAGGAATAATGCAAGTCACCAGTACATACTAAATGGTAAAACATTGTGTAACTCTGACATGGAAAAGGACCTAGGAATTTTAATGAACAGCAAACTAAGCTGCAGAAACCAGTGTCAGACAGCTGCTGCCAAGGCCAATAAGATAATGGGTTGCATCATAAGAGGCATAGATGCCCGTGATGAGAACATAGTTTTGCCACTTTACAAATCACTAGTCAGACCACACATGGAGTACTGTGTACAGTTCTGGGCTCCTGTGAACAAGGCAGACATAGCAGAGCTGAAGAGGGTTCAGAGGAGGGCAACTAAAGTAATAACAGAAATGGGTGGACTACAGTACCCAGAAAGTTTATCAAAATTAGGGTTATTTACTTTAGAAAAAAGACGACTGAGGGGAGATCTAATAACTATGTATAAATATATCAGAGGTCAGTTCAGAGATCTCTCCCATGATCTATTTATCCCCAGGACTGTGACGAGGGGACATCCTCTGCGCCTGGAGGAAAGAAGGTTTGTACACAAACATAGAAGAGAATTCTTTACGGTAAGAGCAGTGAGACTATGGAACTCTCTGCTTGAGGAGGTGGTGATGGTAAGTTCACTAAAAGAGTTCAGGAAGGGTCTGGTTGCATTTCTGGAGGATAATAATATTACAGGTTATAGTTACTACAGAGGGGTCGTTGATCCAGGGAGTTATTCTAATTGCCTGACTAGAATCGGGAAGGAAATTTTTTCCCCTAAATTGGCTTCTACCTCACAGGGTTTTTTTTTTTGCTTTCCTCTGGATCAACTTGCAAGATAACAGGCTGAACTGGATGAACAGTTGTCTTTTTTCAGTCTTATAGACTATGTTATTGTTTCCCTTTAGCACTGTTAGCAAACTTTTTGTGCCTAAACTTTAACAGTCCATTCTGCTTGCATGTAAAGTAGTACAATCACTATAATGTCAGTAAATCACCTACTGCCTACCGTTCCGGCCTGAGTCTATCTGTGTGACCGTGTGTCACTGCAAGAATAGCATCCTAACTAATGTATTGTGAAGCCAACGCTTTGCTCTGCCCAGAACAAATTCTCTGTGGTATTCATTATATTGTAAAATTGAAAGAAAAGGGGTCAGGATGCAGCTGGTGTGACACAAAGTGATAGATCCATCTCCATTTATTTTAAATCATTTAGTCCTATTGTCTATTACCACGTAACTGACATATCAATGGAGAAAGATAAAGTTAGATGGAGGAAGGTTCTTATACACAAATGAATAAGGAGAGACTTGAGGAAGTGAGATTAGTAATAGTTATTGAGGAATTATGTAAGTACAGTCATCATTTGCCACTTATCAGGTTTACATGTGAGTATATGAAGGTTTGTAATATGAGGAGGTTTAAGGGGGAAGATGGGGATGCTGCTGCAGTTTCTGTGAGGCTGCGTGCTGTGAGAGGGAATAAAGAGCAGCAGGGTAGTTGTCTTATTGGTTAAGGAGCACATAGCACAGCTTCTTTATATACATCTTACATATATACATCTTAAATACAGGGGTTCCTCAAGTTACAGTATTAATTGGTTCCAGGACAACCATTGTAAGTTGAAACCGTTATAACTTCAGTCCATAACTGTATGGAAAACTGGTAATTGGTTCCAAAACCCCAAAATGTCATCACAAGGAAAAAAGAAATGAAGATTTAAGAAAAGTAAGCAGATTATTAAGACAAATAAATCAAGTCCTGTACGGCACACAGTGTACTAGAAAAAATGGATGAAGGAGTCAGCTGACATTCAAAGGAGCAGCTCATCCTGGCATAGATAGAGGATAATATGGCCCATGTACCACACTGTACTGTAGAAGAGCTACTAGGCTACCAATATAAGTGTTTTACCAGAGAAATGGCTTTATTGATTGGATCTGGGTCTAAGGCATTGTATGCTGAGCTAGTTTCAACTTATGACGGCCCAGGAAAGACCATTGTATGTTAAAAACATTGTATCCTGAGGCCATTGTATCTTGAGGGATCACTGTACACTTGGTATACATTCCCTTGGTGTAAGCACTCAAAGCTGTATATACTAGTCCAAGATCCTGGTGACAGATTCCCTTTGAAGAGATTGTCCCAGCTTACAGTGGGGAAAAAAGTATTTAGTCAGCCACCAATTGTGCAAGTTCTCCCACTTAAAAAGATGAGAGAGGCCAGTAATTGACATCATAGTAGACCTCAACTATGAGAGACAAAATGAGAAAACAAATCCAGAAAATCACATTGTCTGATTTTTAAAGAATTTATTTGCAAATTATGGTGGAAAATAAGCATTTGGTCAATAACAAAAGTTCATCTCAATACTTTGTTATATATGCTTTGTTGGCAATGACAGAGGTCAAAAGTTTTCTGTAAGTCTTCACAAGGTTGGCACACACTGTTGCTGGTATGTTAGCCCATTCCTCCATGCAGATCTTCTCTAGAGCAATGATGTTTTGGTGCTGTTGCTGGGCAACACAGACTTTCAACTCCCTCCAAAGGTTTTCTATGGGGTTGAGATCTGGAGACTGGCTAGGCCACTCCAGGACCTTGAAATGCTTCTTACGAAGCCACTCCTTCGTTGCTCTGGCGGTGTGCTTGAGATCATTGTCATGGTAAAAGACCTAGCCAGGTTTCATCTTCAATGCCCTTGCTGATGGAAGGAGGTTTGCACTCAAAATCTCACGATGCATGGCCCCATTCATTCTTTAATGTACATGGATCAGTCGTCCTGGTCCCTTTGCAGAGAAACAAAAGCATGATGCTGCCACCCCCATGCTTCACAGTAGGTATGGTGTTCTTTGGATGCAACTCAGCATTCACTCTCCTCCAAACAGGACAAGTTGTGTTTCTACCAAACAGTTCTACTTTGGTTTCATCTGACCATATGACATTCTCCCAATACTCTTCTGGAACATCCAAATGCTCTCTAGCAAACTTCAGACGGGCCCGGATATGTACTGGCTTAAGCAGGGGGACACGTCTGGCACTGCAGGATCTGAGTCCCTGGTGGCGTAGTGTGTTACTGACGGTAGCCTTTGTTACGTTGGTCCCAGCTTTCTGCAGGTCATTCACTAGGTTCCCCCGTGTGGTTCTGGGATTTTTGCTCACAGTTCTTGTGATCATTTTGACCCCACGGGGTGAGATCTTGCGTGGAGCCCCTGAATGAGGGAGATCATCAGTGATCTTGTATGTCTTCCATTTTCTAATTATTTCTCCCACAGTTGATTTCTTCACACCAAGCTGCTTGCCTATTGCAGATTCGGTCTTCCCAGCCTGGTGCAGGTCCACAATTTTGTTTCTGGTGTCCTTCGACAGCTCTTTCGTCTTCACCATAGTGGATTTTGGAGTGTGACTGTTTGAGGCTGTGGACAGGTGTCTTTTATACTGATAACAAGTTCAAACAGGTGCCATTACTACAGGTAATGAGTGGAGGACAGAGGAGCCTCTTAAAGAAGTCAGAAATCTTGCTTGTTTGTAGGTGACCAAATACTTATTTTCCACCATAATTTGCAAATAAATTCTTTAAAAATCAGACAATGGGATTTTCTGGATTTGTTTTCTCATTTTGTCTCTCATAGTTGAGGTCTACCTATGATGTCAATTACAGGCCTCTCTCATCTTTTTAAGTGGGAGAACTTGCACCTTTGGTGGCTGACTAAATACTTTTTTTCCCCACTGTAGATCCTTATCCACAGGATAGGAGATAGGTGTCCGATCGGCAGGTTTCAAAGGCTGGGGACTCCACCAATCACAAGAATGAGTACTCATGCTTGCCTGTTTGAATGAGCGTTGGTCGTGCATGTGCACTACCACTCCATTCAGCTGAGCACTCGTACTTGGCTGTCTCTGACAATCCCATATATTTAAATGGATATGCATAATTGGGGACTGTGACCTGGGAATCTGACCAGGAATGTCCACATCTCCTAACTGGAGGGTGGAGAACCGGTGGCTTCCTTAGGTTCTGCACCCTAGTCTAACCAACACCAAATGATTTGTAGGTTAGAAGAGCCAATTCTCTGTTGAGAAATTTAGAGGGCAAGTAATGGTTCACAGTGACTGGATGCCAACGAGAATTGCAGAGGGAAATAAGTATGAAAAAGCATTACATATGCAGAAAGCGCCTGAGGAGCCGGTGCAGAGGATGGTAGCGCTTGTGGCCCTGATCAAGTGTGTCACGATGTACTCCCTAAGGCCATTGCTCCCAGCTGATCGGTGCAGTGGAAAGGTGATTTGAAGACTCAGGTCAGAAGTAAACATATAAAGGTCTCTTAGTCTCTCTTTCAAAATATAACTTGTGGCACATCCAGCAGTTTTAAGTACAAAGTGCATATTCTGCCACCAGATGAGGAGGTATGGTGGCTGCTTGGATGGCAATTGATTGGCACATGCAGGCCCTTGAGGATATAGGTGTCCACTGTATTACAGGTTTGATGTTAGTCTGGCCTGGTGATGATTCTAGGTGATGCATGTCTGAGCCGTAGTCCCTCACCTTGCAGCAGTGTCTGTAAAACTGTAATTTCTCAGATCACTCTGCTGTCTTGACACACTGATGCTTTCTTAAAGCTCTGTTCTCGATTTTGCGGATCTTTCTGGAGTGTTGATCTCACAGGAGAACTTGATCAGGTTCCTAGGAGTAGGCGCTCTGACATGTGCTTCATCTCCCCTCTCTATCTCAAGTGGAACTCCCCCTCCTGGACGGAAGTAGGACCAGCCTACTCCTACCAAGAGGGGAGGGCAGGGCAGGGTCAATTGCCAACCATTATCTCTTCTGCTGGAATGAAGGCATAACATAGCATAACAATAGAAAATAAAACAATATATAACTATATAAAATAAATTTCCAGATACTTCGAAGTCTGGAGTACTGCACACACAGTCTTCTAGGCTTTTCAGTGGAAAACCTACACTATGTTTGACAGAGAGCAGTTTCTTTTGGTGTCATCAGCTAAAGGAGGACAAATGGAAAGTAAAACCTTGTACACAGTTAATAAGAAGCATAAATAAGTTTTCTTGTTTTGGAATGTGGTAAACACATATGTTAACCATATTTGGTCACTCATTATAGAGCAGAAAGATTGATGATAAACACAACCATCATGTCTGCCCCCACAATCTACAAGAGATATCTGCTAGGTCCTCTTGTCACCACTCCTGGATGGGAAATGCTTTTAGGTTAACCGATACAGTAGAGTAAAATGCAAAGGAGGTAGGGCTGACATAGTCCTCCTGATGGGCGGAAAAACATAGGATCAAAAACACAATTTGCTAAAATGTGGTGTTCACATTGACCATTACTAGAAAAATGTAATAAAAGCAAATGGTGGCTCACCAGCTATTAACCAATGAAGTAGATGTGCACCAAATCACCGGCTTACCCTTAGCCGTGTATAGAAAATTGTAATATAAGAAAATTGTGATGGGCACACTCTTCACCTGGATATTGTATATTATATAAAGTTGAATGAGACTGGATAATAATTATGATAAATAAAAATAATGAATATTTATTATGAAACCTATAATACAATAATACAATAACCAGCGCTGGTCTAAAATTAAAATAACAGAGAACAAAGATCAATTCATAAAAAATAAGAAAATCAATTCATAAAAATCTATATAAATATAGAGTCCGTGCAAATATAGAGTCTGTGCAAATATGCAAACTCACAAACAGAACTGGAAGGACTCTGCTTGCGTCCTTATAGTATATATGTAGTTCCACGGAAAAATAAAAATAATAACCTTGCTATGCGCTGATTGTTGCGCAATTTTATAATTCCATTCTCAAATGGTTATATTTTATAGTATAGAAAGTGGATTACTGATGTAGTATACCATAAATGTCCTTAATAGTTAAACATATATCCACTGTATCTTTTCATGCAATGTGGCCATATATACTGTGTCCTTTCATATAATGTGGCTTTTTATAATGAAGCTTTTTTAACGTGACTTCTTATATATAATATAGTCCTCTGTATCTTTATGTACAGTATATTCCTCTGTTTCTTTGCATAATAGACTTGCAGTATTAACAGCTATACGTTACCCCTCTTGCTGAGATGTACTTGCGGGCCGTATGAAGATGACGATCGCGTGCGCTTTCCTGGCTGCGCGGCTGTCTGCTGTAAGGGTTAGAATGAGCTACTAGAAAAATGTGGTCTGTGAGAAGTGATATACTGTATATCACAGTCCTTATCAGACATATGCAAGTTGGTTGGATAGCACTGATGTAATAAATCGTGGATCAGGAGATGGTTCCCAGGCCCATAAACAGTAGAAAAAGTGGTCAACAGGAGTCCTTTTTTCTACTTATCAGACATATTTCGGCTTTAATAAATTTGCCTAAACTTTTGGACAATGTAAATATTGGACTTGGAAATACTATCTGTGTATATAGTAGTGTCCATTGTTTTTAACAGTTAATAAAAAAACTACTTAAAGGGTAAACAAACAAAAGTAACAAAAATGCATACATGTAGTGGGAACTGCTGTCAGTCAGTCATGTCTTTTATTTCTATTTATTTTTCTGTTGTCTCTACAGCACAACATTCCGCCGATAAGTTTTAATTTTCATTTTATAAAAGGCCATCTTCGCCAATGTTCCATGGAAGGCTTTGGCAAATTCAACAGTTTTGTGGTTTTTTTTTTTACGTCAGAGGTGAATGGATGATTGATTTACTAACTTCATGAGATATGAGCGCAGGTGGTACTCTAGCACTGACAAAACACAATTCTATGTGCCCTCAACTTGCAAATAAGAAGTCAACTTTCATTACTAAAGGAAAGCTATAAATTGAGGCTGAAGGAAAGAAAATTTGTTTGGATTCCAAGACAAAAATAGGTTTACTAAAGGTTAGATGAAAGCGGCCATAGTGGAGAAACAGGTCACCAGTTCTAGAAGTCTTACATAATATTTATTTCCTGTTTTTGTTATATAAGACTATTATATTTCACACTTAGTGAAAGTAGAGCTACCAATCTATTTTCCCTACCTCTGACACATAATCAACTGGAGAACATAAAACCTTCAGGTAGCTGCTGCTCTTGACAGACATGAAACCAACCCAATTGGTGCCATTGCTAGCCATCTATAGAAAGTGTGAGGGGAATTGAGAGGCCTAAACATGGCATACAGTGTCCCAAACCTAGTGCATAGAGGACTTTTTCATGGCTGAGATTGATTCCATTAATGAGGTCCTCATTATGAAGACATGAACATTATAAATGAATGCCTAGATAGGTTGCTGGAGGAGTATCAATTTTTGACCTTGAGGTTGTCCCGTTTGAAGTCATCTCAGACACCAGTACATTCCAAATGATTCACCTTCCCAACATTCCAAAATAACAAGCGCTGCTTACTTAATATTAAACTACAAGGTTTGGAGCCACCAGTGCCTTACAACACACATTATCCAATGTGTGCCAACTCCATTATAACCATGCCATTCTTAAACCTCCTTTAGCACACAAGGAGAACAGAATACCCTACACATGGGGACTGCTTCCCCACTAGGCTGGAAGCAACGTGTCTCTACAATATCAAGCTGAACCTCTCAAAATTTTGAGGATAGAACAAATCCAAAACATTTGTATACAAAAGTGCACTTTTGACCTGTCACTGAGTCAACCACTTCTATTAATGTCACTTGAGTACCACAGTCATCTGCCATTCCTCAGCCTCCTAGAGCAGGGGACAACTCTGGCACTCCAGCTGTTGCGAAGCTACAATTACTAGCATGCACACTTTCTCATCTGTTCTATAACTAAATGGATCAAAAATCAGACAGCACATGAGGTCAATATACAGTGATCCCTCAAGATACAATGGCCTCAGGATACAATATTTTCAACATACAATGGTCTTTTCTGACCCATCGTTGAAACCAGACTCAACATACAATATCTCAGACTCGGATCCAACCAATCCAGGCCACTTCTCCGGTAAAATAGCTGTATTACATGCTAGTTAGCAGCTATTCCTGACTGTTATATGTAAGGACTTGTTTTATCTGTCTTAGTTATCTGCTTATTTTTCTTAAATCTTCATTTTCTCTTATCTTGGATGACATTTTGGGGCTTTGGAACAGATTACTCAACTTACAATGGTTTCAACATGCAATGGTCGTCTTGGAACCAATTAATATCGGTTTTATATTAGAAATACATATTATTCCTGCTTGCTAATAAGCCTTTCTTGGTCCTCAAAGGGGCAAATTTATTATGAGGGGAATATTTAAACTCAGTTTTGCAGGAGCATGTATTGCCGTAATTTCAGAAAAGTTTTATCTAATGTCACACAGTCTGACAAATTTGGTGCATCTTTAAGTTTGACACATCTTTTACTCTACATTTGACACCACTCTTTTACTTGAGTAAGATTGTGACAATTTTGCAGTTTTTTCAAAACTGGACTAAATGGTGTAAAACTGAAACTTTTTATGCATATATATGCTTGGTAGTGGGACATGCCATTTCCTCCCCACTACAGTCTAATACTTTCCCCTAGCTTGAGGCAAACCCAGGTGTAGATGCTGGACTCATGACTGTGGGGATAAATACAGGGCTGAATTGTTCATTCAGAGTCAGAAGCCTGAAAACTGCATTACCTGTTGGCTATGTAAAACCTAATCTCCTGTGTTATGCTGAGTGCATAGGTGAGAAAAAACCACTGTTTAGTTAGCAACCAGATGGGCAAGGACTTTTGTTTTGTTGTTTCTGTTCTGTTTTGTGGCTGTGCGCTCACTCAGTTGACTGTATAACTTGGATGGAAAATAAACAATATTGGACTTTTAAACTGCTGAATCCTGTGAAATCTGTCATCACCTATCCCCATTCACACTTTGATCCCAACTCTCCATAGTACGCTGATTGTTGTTCATTGGACCATATGATGTTTGCCTTTTGTATAGCTTGATGCTATGTAACAAATTATACTTACATTCATATGCAGTTACATTACCTTATGTTACCTCTTATGTTATGAGGTATGAACATGTCCAATTTTGGTGTTTTCTGGTTGAAAATATCTTAATAAGCTGACAATTTAAAAGAAAGACCATGTGTGGTAACCATCTGAAAAGACAGTACCTTCACACTTCCTCAGATTGAATATATATATCAGTTCTGAACAAATGAACTAACCATGTCAGCGTTGGACTGAAGTTACTTGGGCTCCTCTATACAGGCCCTTAAAGGCCCTGTTTTATTAGGGGTTCATTATTGTCATAGCTTGGGCCAACAGGAGGATCCTCTGGTACTCTGGTAGGCCAGTCTGACCCGGAATTATGTGAATGTCCAGGTTTATACACATACTATAGAGATTTAAACTTCTTATTGCTATGCAGTTCCGTGTAAGCATCCTAGTAAGTATGTGTTTGATATAGGGGTATTAGTTAGTACGTTCACTGGGTATATTAAGAATACATTCATACTGTAACTTGTCATTTGTTGTAAATATAAGTAAACAGATATGTTCTTGCACATGGCACAACTATTGGTCCAGACTAGATATTAGGAAGTAATGAAGTATACACAATGGCAGATGGTGGTACCACTGAGCACTGCTGACAACCCATGAATATTGACTACTGAATTAGAGGTAGTAGTGGTATATAGTAAAGAGAGCCCCGTACCGCCTGCCCCAGAGCACACTCTGAACTGCTACCTGTGAAACCATTCTATTAGCTCACTGTCTGTAAAGAGAGACATAAACACAGACAAAAAGATAGGTAGATGGATAGCTAAGCTAAAAGTACTAAAAATATTAAAAACAGCAGCACTGCTAACTAAGTGAATATTGGGTGCAATCCCTCCTAGACCGCAGGATGCAGGTGTAATGGATGATCCAAAAAATGAAAAAATGAGGCAGCACTCCAAAACAAAGTGTAATGGATGTTGGACCAGCCTTATTCACCCCATGCAACCAGTGGTGTTCCTCCAATAGAGGCAGACCATGCAGCTGCTATGGAGCCCATGGGGAAAAGAGGCCCACATTGAACCAAAGGCCCCACCACCTAATTACACTCATTACTGTCCAGCTCCAGTATAGTATCCATCAGTGGAGAAAACTATAGAACCTGTGATGATGTCATCACAGGTCCTGTACATCTAGAAATGGAACTGCACAGAGCATGGTGTAGTTCCCAAGTTAGCTAGGAGCATCTGCCTTGACCTGTGATGACATCATCTTCCGCATCACCGGTCCTGTATATCTACTAAAGGAACTGTACAGAGCATGGTGTAGTTCCCAGGTTAGATAAGAGCATCTGCCAGGACCTGTGATGACATTATCATCATTATCATCACAGGTCCTGTAGATCTAGTAAACAAACTGCACAGAGCATCATCACAGGTCCTTCAAACCCTAAAGCATGGAGAAGAACTGCAAGATGAGCTCTCCACTGAGACGAGAATGGAGTGGTCTCCTTTCTCTTCATTTGCTCCCACCATTCCCTATTTTTACTCATATGTCACTCATATATATAGTACTGTAGACAGATATAACCACTAGTACCTCACATAGTGACCATAATATATAACTGACCCCGTATATCTGTATACACTGCACTGTTATACCTTGTACTTCTCACATCAGTACACTTCTCTCTCTCTCTCTATATATATATATATATATATATATATATATATATACTCACACACACTGCATCTATTATACAATATAATAGATGCAGTGGACATTGGTATGTAGTATACCCAGCAGTGTACTGATATGTGAGGTACAAGGTATAATAGATGCAGTGTGTTAAGATATATAGGATATACAGCAGTGTACTGACATGTGCGGTATGAGTTATAATAGATGTAGTGTGTACAGATATATAGTTTATACAATAGTGTACTGATATATGAAGTGCAAGGTATAATAGATGCAGTGTGTACAGATATATAGTATATACAGCAGTGTACTGACATGTGCAGTATGAGGTATAATAGATGTAGTGTGTACAGATATATAGTATATACAGCAGTGTACTGATATGTGAGATACGAGCTGTAATTTATACATCATATATCAGTACACTGCTATATATACTGGCCAGGAATTGCTAGTGGGAAAGGCTATGAATAGGGCATGGGGGCCAGTGATTTCTATGTATGCCCCTGCACACAACGTTTCAGCCCAGCACAATGAGGCATTGACAATGTGCACAACTGAAAAAGAGAATGTGTGTAATTGAATAGAAGTACATGGGCGTAGCAGAACACTGGATATAGGAGTGGCAGTACAGATGCTGTGATCTGCTCAGCTAAACTTTTCATAATATTTTTCACTAAATATTTTGTTTTCAAACATTCCTATGATAGGTTTGGCTGACATGAGAAAATAAACAATATTCAAAATACCAATACAGTGTTCCCTCAAGTTACAATATTAATTGGCTCCAGGACGACCATTGTATGTTGAAACCATTGTAAGTTGAGTAATCGCTTACAAAGCCCCAAAATGTCATCCAAGATAAGAGAAAATGAAGATTTAAGAAAAATAAGCAGATAGCTAAAACAGATAACACAAGTCCTTACATATAACAGTCAGGAATAGCTGCTAATTAGTAACTAATACAGATACTTTACCAGAGAAGTGGCCTTGATTGGTTGGATCTGAGTCTGAGGCATTGTACACTATGTTGAGTTTACGGTAGTTTCAACTTACAATGAGTCAGAAAAGACCAGCCTAGGTGTGTATTAGGAGGTCCTGCAGCAGCTGAGATGTGTATTAGGAGGTTCTGCAGCAGCTGCGGTGTGTATTAGGTGAAACCAGGTATAGGTATAGGTGAAACCAGGCACAGACACACCAAGGCCCACAAGTTGGCACCACACACGTGCAGTCTGGGATAATTTAGAGTCCAATTCATTGCCAAAAATGGGAAGAGTAATGCATAAATAATGATGTAGAATCAAGAAATATAGGACAATAACTGAAGAGGATAAAGTGTAATAATATGGATCCCGGACATGTACGTGGGCCTACCGTATTTTTCGCACCATAAGACGCAAAAGTGGGGGGAAAATGCCCCTGCGTCTTATGGGGCGAATGCTAAAGAGCACTTCCATTATGGAAGCGCTCATTAGCACCGGAGGACCAGGAAGCGGTGAAGACTCACCGCTTCCTGGTCCTCCACTCGGCTGTCGGCTGTGCAGGGCTGCGCACAGCGTGAGGGCGCCCTGTGACCTCATGCTGTGCGCGCCAGTTCACAGTGCAGGAGGAAGGCGGAGAGCGGTCGGCGGCGTCCAGGAGCAGGAGAGGTAAGTGATTATTTATTTTATGAAACAGGAGGCAAAGGGGGCTGATATAAAGTGGCTGGGGGCTGGTGAGAGGCAATGAGGGGCTCATATAATGCTGCTGGGGGCTAATTTAAGGCTGCTTGGAGGCTAATGAGAGGCAATGGGGGCTAATGAGAGGTGGGGGGGGGCTATTGAGAGGCACTGGGGGCTAATGAGAGGCAATTGGAGGCTGATGAGAGGCAATTGGGGGCTAATGAGAGGCAATTGGGGGCTAATGAGAGGCAATGGGGGCTAATGAGAGGCAATTGGGGGCTGATAAGAGGCAATGGGGGCTAATGAGAGGCAATGGGGGCTGATGAGAGGCAATGGGGGCTGATGAGAGGCAATGGGGGCTGATGAGAGGCAATGGAGGCTGATGAGAGGCAATTGGTGGCTTATGAGAGGCAATGGGGGCTAATGAGAGGCAATGGGGGCTAATGAGAGGCAATGGAGGCTGATGAGAGGCATATGGGGGCTGATATGAGGCATGGGGCTCTTATCTGAGGTCTGATTGGGGGTCATTCACATTGAGGTCTGATTGGGGGTCTGATCTGAGGTCTTATTGGGGTCTTATTAACATTGGGGGACTTATTGGGACTGTCAGCTTAGGTCTGATTGGTGAGACCAGAGGTTTAATGAAAAATATTTTTTTCTTATTGTTCTCCTCTATAACCTAGGTGTGTAATATGGGCCGGTGCGTCTTATAGGGCGAACAATACGGTATGTAAAAAAAAAAAAAGACCGCCCCATGCGTATCTCTGGGAAAGGCCAACTTCCTCAGGGGTCATTGGGGAAGGATTGCACACTATATAAAAGGCAACGGGTGTGGTTTGTCAGGTAAGGCTAGGTGCACACTTGCGATCAGATTGCACTATTCTCTTCCAGCGTAGGCCAAGGCATAGTGGGAAGAGTTAGGGGTAGATCGTCAAACTAGGCAGGTCATAGGGGCCCAATTCAGATTCTTGCTATGTGGCCATGGGTGTAGCTATAGGGGGTGCAGAGGTAGCAGTCGCTACTGGGCCCAGGAGCCTGAGGGGGCCCAAAGAGCCTTGTGCCACATAAGAAGACACCAGTATTATAGAAAGTGCATGATGGTCAAGTTACACCTCTGGCTGGAGGGAAGGGGTTAGGTCATGAATTTTGCATGGGGGAGGTGTTTCAATGTTTACATTAAACAGCACAAAGGCTATGTGCTCCCTGCCGCTGGCCACAAAGCACTTAGGGAAGGGGGGGCCTAAGCTGAACTCTTGCACCAGGGCCCATGAGCATTTAGCTTCACCCCTGTATATGGCCCAATGATTTCTATGTAGGCCCCTGACGGCAGCTTTAACGTTTGTTCCTGATAACTTCCCCAATCCTCAGCCAATGTAAAAGGACCTTAAATCTCAAGCATACAATAAGTACTTTTGTACTTAAAAAGTGTCCTTGACAATGTATAGTTAGACACCTGAGGGAACAAACGATGATGAAAAAGCTGGAGCGAGATGTTACACTGGTCTGTCATAAAATCAATGCGGAGAAACTCATTCAGTGTGAGAGTCATTAACGTGTAAATGAAGACAGAATTCATTTCGGATTCTAACTAGATCCAAATAAGGAATCTATATGCAATCTTCAGTTTTTATTTAATTAGCTGTAGTTTCATAGTCATTTATTATTTTAACCCTTGTTTATATAGTTTGGCGGTTTAGTATTCCTTTTTTTTTCGAATCTGTTTTTATTTGCTGATTGCAGATTTTTTTATTCGATTTCCTGAAAATGATTATGGGGACTTCCATCTTGCCTGAGCTGTTCTTAACAACATTTACAGTAGATATATGCTTTACGGCAGCCACATGGGCTATAGATACGATGGACAGGAGGGGAACTTAACAGACTTCCATGGGAGAGTTTTCTAGGCATGTGACCTGTGGCCGTCAGGGGTGAGTAGATACATTGTAAATTGTGAATCCAGTCTTATCTACCTATAGGACAGGAGTGCACAACCTGTGGCCCGGGGGCCACATTTGGCCCTTGATACCATTCTGTGCGGCCCCCAACCATCTGGTAACAGACATGGATGTCTATGTCTTGTGGCTGCTCACATATATTTTTCATGCATTTCTCCCATTAGATGGGAGTCCTGGGACTGTAACTAGACATTAATACTGTGCATTTAATATTCCATAAATACAGTATTTCAGTTGTTAATACCCCTTTAAATTTTATTTTTGGCCCTCATCATTGGTTCAGTCTGGCGATGTGGCTCCCAACCAGAAAACGTTGTGCACCCCTGCTATAGGAGATATCTGTTATTCTAATCCTGCTTGTAATGATAAGAAGATAACTGCAGTAAAGTGATCTGCACAGACCTATATGTGGAGCCTATTATTATGCTTAGTGGACGGTGCGAAAACTACAGGAATTTTTTTTAAAACAGCTATTGACATGGAAAATTAAAAACAACCACCAAATATTCTTTAAAAATATGTTTAGCATAAAAACGTGATTTAAACAATAGATCATTTTTTGATGATACATTTATTTTTAAATTCAGGTGCTGCCATGTAATGTCCACAGGCAAACCTTGGTAGTAGTAGTAGTATGAGTCTTACTGAAGAGCTAAGTGACTTTAAACATGGCACTCATGACACTTTTTGAAATTTCTTGTCTCTTAGGTCTTCTCCAATCAATTGTAAGTGTCATCACTATGAAGTGGAAGTGTCTAATAGTAACAGCAACTCAGCCATGAAGCTGTAGGAAATCAAAACTACCTCTGAAAACAACATCAACACAAGAATTGGAACAACTGTAAGTGCTGTTTCTAGCGAACTAGTTGAGTGCACAAACTCATAGAGCAGAGCTTCCAAGTGCTCAAGTGAGTGGTACATAAAAATCATCTATCCGCTGTTGAATCATTCACTATTACGTTTCTACCCGTCTCTGGAAGTGACATTAGCACAAAAACTGTGCATCAGGAACTTCATGAAAGTCCATAAAAAAAGGTTTGACAAGTTTGATGAACTTGAATGGCCAACACAGAGCTCTGACCTCAACACCATCAAACATCTTTGAGATGAACTAGAATGGAAATTACGATTGTCAGGCAGGGAATTGGGCAACCCCTATCTCACCCCAAATCCCCTGTCCCTGCCTACTTGCCTCAACTAGGCTAGGCCCTAGCGGACAACCAGACGGCGGTCCCTAACCTGAATAGGGAGGAGGGGCCTAAGAAAAACTATGACAGAGAACAAGGAATCAATAGTCCGAGTACACCGGGAAGATACGTTCGGCCAGAGCAAAGCAAGCGGAGGTAATACTTAGCCGAGGTCAACCAGGAGGTGTGCGGTACAGAGGATATCTATCAAAACGTAGTCCTGGAACAAAGCAGGGGTCAATAACAGGAGGTCACGAAGCACGGAAGGATGAGACGAAGGTGAGGTCAGAACACAGCAGGATATAACAGCAGGCAATAATGCAGAAGTTCGCTGGTGCAGGAAGAACCAAACACTGGCAACCAAAGGGTGGAATGTCAGACTTAAATGCTGCCAGAGCTCCCGCCCTAATACCAGATAGGTGCAGGGAGACTGACAGCCACCCCAGGCAACAAATAGAACACAGGGAGAGAGGCAGAGCCCAGCACCTGCTAGATGACACACAAAACATAAAACAGCAAGGCAGAGGAGTCAGGTGGAAAACCAGGACCGGCTCCCCTGCACATATATCAAATAACAGAAGTGGATGGACCAGCAATGCAGGCAAGGGGACCCACAGTACTGCTGGTCCTGACAGTACCCCCCCTCTTACGGGGGGCCTTCGGACCCTTAAAGTGAGGAGACGGCTTCAGAGGACAGGCTTGGTGAAAAGACTTAACCAAGCGAGGTGCATGAACATCTTTAGCAGGAACCCACGACCTATCCTCCAAACCGAAACCCCTCCAGTGCACCAAATACTGTAAGGACCCCCTGACCCACCTAGAGTTCACAATCTTCTCCACCTCATACTCAAGCTCACCCTGTACCAAGGTAGGAGAAGGAGGATCAGGGAGGGGTAGCACTGGAGTAACATACCCTTTCAAAAGACTTTTATGAAAGGTATCATGAACCTTCCAACTCTGCGGAAGCGACAACTTGTAGGAAACTGGATTGATAACACGGGTAATCAAAAACGGACCAACATACCGGGGAGCCAGTTTCAGAGAAGGAACCTTTAACTTAAGATTTTTCGTAGACAATAAAACTTTATCACCAACAGAGAATGGCGCAGAAATAAAACGTTTTTTGTTTGTGTTATGAAGGAGTCTGGTTTGGGAATCCCGAAGGTTCTGCTGAACTCGGGTCCAAACTGTGCACAGTTTGTTAATGGATGTGTCTGCATGAGGAGTGTCAGAAATGGTAGGAGGAGAAAAAGAAAACCTGGGATGAAAACCATAGTTACAAAAGAAAGGTGAAGTTTGAGTGGAAGAATTAGTGCGGTTATTAACAGCAAATTCTGCAAAAGAAATAAAATTAGACCATAGATGCTGAGAATCAGAAACAAACAAACGGAGATACTGTATGAGTTCCTGGTTCATTCGTTCTGTTTGACCGTTAGATTGTGGATGGAAGGCAGAGGAAAATGACAAATTGACTTCTAATTTTTTACAAAAATTTTGCCAAAATCTTGCGACAAACTGTACACCCCTATCTGACACTATGTCCACAGGAAGACCATGTAAACGAACAATGTGTGACATAAATACAACAGACAGTTCTTCCGCCGAGGGAAGCTTTTTGAGGGGCACAAAATGAGCCATTTTGGAGAACCGGTCTACCACCACCCAAATGACAGTATTCCCCTGAGAGGGTGGTAGATCGGTTATGAAGTCCATGGCAATGTGTGACCATGGCTTAGACGGAATTGACAGGGGAAGAAGAGGACCCTCAGGACGTTGCCTTGGGCTCTTTCCCCTGGCACAAACTTGGCAGGCATGAACAAACAACTCAACATCTTGTGCCATTCGAGGCCACCAATAATCCCGTTTCAAAAGATCAAGAGTATTCTTAATCCCAGGATGCCCAGACAACACAGAAGCATGAGTCTCCTCTAACACTTTCAGGCGGAGTTCCAAGGGAACGAATAACTTGCCTTCCGGAAGGTCTTTTGGGGCTGACCCTTGCTTAGAGATAATTTGGGTCGAAAGGTGAGAGGAGACGGCAGCTATGACAATGCCAGGCGGTAGGATGTTGCCTGGTTCAGCAACAAGATACTCAGGGGTCCCAAAACTTCTGGAGAGAGCATCAGCCTTTATATTCTTCGACCCAGGGCGAAAAGTGACCACAAAATCAAATCGAGCAAAAAACAAAGCCCATCTGGCCTGACGAGAATTTAAACGCTTGGCATTGTCTAGGTAAACCAGATTCTTGTGGTCTGTGATAACAGTCACCTGATGCAAAGCCCCCTCCAAAAAGTGTCTCCAAACCTCGAATGCCCACTTGATGGCTAGCAACTCACGATTACCAATATCATAATTGCGTTCAGAGGAGGAGAATTTTCTAGAAAAATAAGCACAAGGTCGGAGATTGGTGAGTGTTGGTGGTCCTTGAGATAGAACTGCACCAACCCCGACCTCGGACGCATCAACTTCAACAATAAATGGTTTAGATAAGTCTGGTTGTATCAGAACAGGGGCAGCAGTAAAAGCAGCTTTCAGAGACTCAAAAGCAGAAACGGCAGCAGGGGACCAATTACTGACGTCTGCCCCTTTCCGGGTAAGATCAGTGAGAGGTTTGGCGATAACAGAAAAGTTTTGAATGAAGTTTCTGTAATAATTAGCGAAACCTAAAAAGCGCTGTAAGGCTTTTAAGTTAGTGGGTCGCACCCAATCCGTTATCGCCTGAACCTTACCCGGATCCATCTGTACCTCTGTGGGTGTAATAACATAGCCTAAAAATGATATTTTCTGGACACAAAAAATACATTTCTCTAATTTTGCAAACAAGTGATGGGTACGTAAACGAGACAAAACCTGACGTACATGCTCAAGATGAGAATCTAAGTCAGGGGAAAATACCAGGATGTCATCAAGATAAACCACTATGTAGGTACCAATCAAATCATGGAAAATGGTATTCATGAAACCCTGAAACACAGCGGGTGCATTGCACAAACCAAACGGCATTACCAGATACTCAAAGTGACCTAACGGAGTGTTAAATGCCGTCTTCCACTCATCACCCTCACGAATCCTGACCAGATTGTAGGCTCCCCTGAGATCGAGCTTGGAGAACCATTTAGCCCCAGTGACCTGATTGAGAAGGTCCGGGATGAGTGGAAGAGCAAAAGAATTCCTGACAGTAATTTTATTCAGCTCCCTATAATCAATACATGGCCTGAGTCCCCCATCCTTCTTTTCAACAAAGAAAAACCCAGCTCCTGTGGGGGACTCAGAGGGTCGAATATGTCCTATAGCCAGACTTTCATCAATATAAGCCTTGAGAGACTCCCTCTCCGGCATGGACAGGTTGTAGATACGACCCTTGGGTAGTTTCACACCTGGGAGCAGATCAATTTTACAGTCATACTCCCGGTGTGGCGGTAGGGCCTGCGACTGAGATTTAGAAAACACGTCCTCAAAATCGGAAATGAACATAGGGAGATCTGAATCTGAGACAAAAGAGGAGTTCAGAGAAAGGCGGGTCAAATGACTACCACATTGTGACCCCCATTTAACCAACTCAAGAGAACACCAATCCACTACTGGGTTGTGTTCACGCAACCATGGTAAACCAAGAATCACATTTACGGATAAATTCTTCATAACCAAAAAGGTGCATTTTTCCTCATGCATAGCACCCACAATCAATTTGACAACAGGGGTGGAAAAACGGACTAAACCTGCGACAAGAGGGGTTGAGTCTACCCCCGAGACTTGAATGGGGGGAGACAAAGGAACTAAAGTAGGTAATATCTGAGAAATGAAACCAAAATCCACAAAATTAGCCGCAGCACCAGAATCCAAGAAGGCCTTCCCAGTACAAGAGGTCGACTTAAATTCAATGGTACAAGGCAGGAACATTTTAGATACAACAGGGAGTACCTGAGCTCCTAGACAATCCTCCCGAAAACTGCCTAGGAGCGGAAGTTTTCCTGCTGAGGCTTCTTGGGGCAGGCGTGGAGTAGATGTTCAGGACTTCCACAATAGAAGCAGAGATGATGTCTTAACCGGTGTTCTCTCCTCTGTTCAGGGGTCAAGGTACCGAGTTCCATTGGTTCGGAGCCAGAGGAAACTGCAGGTTGGCTGGAAACGGATGGACGAACACCTGGCACCCGGGGTGGACGTCGTGACCTCAGCCGACGATCTGCTCTGATGGCTAGATTCATGGCCTCATCCAAAGACCTCGGTTCAGGGTGGGCTAAAAGAAGATCTTTAATATTATCAGACAAACCAGTCATAAACAAATCTTTCAGAGCCTGGTCATTCCAACCAGACTCTGTGGCATATTGTCTGAAATTGGCAGAATAGTCTTCAGCCATTTGTCTGCCCTGACGGAGGTTGAGCAGCTGTGAGACAGCGTAGGCAGGGCGGTCAGGCTCATCATAGATTTGACCAAGGGCAGAAAAAAAAGCGTTGAGGGAAAAACGAAGAGGGGAGTCAGAAGGCAAAGAAAAAGCCCAGTTCTGGGGATCACCCCGGAGTAGTGACATAACTATCCCCACCCGTTGTTCCTCAGTGCCAGAGGAACGGGGGCGCAGAGTAAAATACAGTTTACAGCCCTCCTTAAAAGCAAAAAACTTTTTACGGTCCCCAGAGAACACGTCAGGTAGTGCAGTCTTGGGTTCTGGGGTCGCCAGCTGGGTGGTGGGAGGAGAAACCGGAGCAGTAACCTGTGCGGTTTCTTGGGCTTGTAAGCGGGTAGATAGATCCTGGACCATCTTGGTCAAGGCTTGGACCTGAGTGACCACAGCGGACATGGCCTCCATGGGGAGCATAAATGTGGCAGGACGTATAAGGGACTCAGACTTTTTGTCGGCCAGTGTTTCTGTCAGGCAGGGAATTGGGCAACCCCTATCTCACCCCAAATCCCCTGTCCCTGCCTACTTGCCTCAACTAGGCTAGGCCCTAGCGGACAACCAGACGGCGGTCCCTAACCTGAATAGGGAGGAGGGGCCTAAGAAAAACTATGACAGAGAACAAGGAATCAATAGTCCGAGTACACCGGGAAGATACGTTCGGCCAGAGCAAAGCAAGCGGAGGTAATACTTAGCCGAGGTCAACCAGGAGGTGTGCGGTACAGAGGATATCTATCAAAACGTAGTCCTGGAACAAAGCAGGGGTCAATAACAGGAGGTCACGAAGCACGGAAGGATGAGACGAAGGTGAGGTCAGAACACAGCAGGATATAACAGCAGGCAATAATGCAGAAGTTCGCTGGTGCAGGAAGAACCAAACACTGGCAACCAAAGGGTGGAATGTCAGACTTAAATGCTGCCAGAGCTCCCGCCCTAATACCAGATAGGTGCAGGGAGACTGACAGCCACCCCAGGCAACAAATAGAACACAGGGAGAGAGGCAGAGCCCAGCACCTGCTAGATGACACACAAAACATAAAACAGCAAGGCAGAGGAGTCAGGTGGAAAACCAGGACCGGCTCCCCTGCACATATATCAAATAACAGAAGTGGATGGACCAGCAATGCAGGCAAGGGGACCCACAGTACTGCTGGTCCTGACAACGATCCAAGCCCTCTTGTCCAACATGCAGTTGGGCAGCGCTAAAGTCCACCCATCAGAGCCGTTGACGTCACCAGTAACCCTTCTAGGTGGAAGCCTCCGCTTAGTAGTGTTAAAACATAAACAGCCCTCGCCCTGTGCAATTCAGCTCTGAACCCGGACAACCCCTTTAATATTCAGTGGTAGTAAAGTGGCATAGAATGTTTGTTTTGGCATGGAGCACTACAAAGATGAAGAACATTCAGAATGGAACAATCTCCCTGCCGAGTTCCTTCAAAAACTGTGTGGAAGTGTACATAGAAGAATTGATGCGGTTTAGATTTCTCTATTGTCCATTCACTTTGTGAAGTTTGCATTTTGGTTTCCAACATACAATTGTTATTGAAAATAACTGATTGATATATCTCAATAGCAGGATCGGACTAGCCCACAGGGGTACAGGTGAATCCCCTGGAGGGCCCCTGAGTAAGTGGGCCCCTAGTCTCCCCCACCATGAACAAGTGGCACATAACACAGTAGACATACTGTATTCATACATATATGAACTGCATACATATATGCACTGCATACATATATTCAGTGTAGAGCACCTCAACCAGCCTATGTTCATATAAAAACCTGATAGATTACTAAAGAAACTCCCCAGTTTATTATTATAGACACAATCAGAGCTGAGATGACTTCTAGGTATAGAGGAAAGCTACCAGTGTCCTCTTCTCCCCAAACCTACCTTCTCAAAGTTGCTGCAGGGACCCCCATATTCAACCATCTGGTAGCATCTTGCTGCTGTGTGAGCAGGTAATATTTGAATGTATCCATACGGTGGGCCCCCAAAATAAATTCTACTGGTGAGCCCTAGGCACCCCAGTCCGCCACAGATCATAGTAATGCCCTTACGGAGCTAAGCTGCAGTGTAAACCAGTACAATGTGTCTCTACATCAGCTCATGAAGCTGACACAGAGACACTTACTCTACTTGAGTGCACAGAGCAGGGCATGGTGACGTTACACTGTGTCAGAGACTGAGAGGGTGAAGATTCAGGTTCATCTGCAGAGCTGAACTGTCACTTCTCACCTAAAGTCATAGTTTCTGCAGAAGTCACTCTCATCATCCTCTACACTGTCACTTGCAAGTTTCTTACAGAGGAATGAAATCCTGACTCCTGTGGCACAGGTCGCTAAAGTTTCTCTACTGGGTGCTAGAAAGCCAATCAGCAGCAGGCTCTGCAAGCACTGCTAATACTGATTGGCCAGCCCAGCGCCCGGCAGCGAGACAACATAGAGAGCTAGTCGGGACTCCAGCGGATGCAGCGATAGCCACTGACGATGTGCTGAGTAAAGGGGGGCCTGAGGACAGAGGAAGCAGGGAGCTGGAAAGCAGAGCCTTATCCCCAGACAGGGACTCAAGACAGGAGCGAGTATTAAGTGTAATTAGGAGATGGGGCCTTTTGTCCAAGACCGGGCCCCATTCCACCAGGGGCACCATAGCAGCTTTGTGGTCTCCCTCCGTTGGAGGTACACCACTGACTGTAGATTTTTTTATTTCATTATTTTTTCAGTAGAATCTGTATAAGGCCCCATGCACACAATTATATCCTCCTTGCGGTCTGTTAATTGCGAATCCACAAAAGATATGGATGTGGTCCATGTTGCATCCACATTTTTTTGCGGATTCGTTGACTTCAATGGGTATGTGGTCCACAGATAGTTTCTGTAAATACAAAAATTTAAATCAAGTCTGTTTATTCAATGGGGCTTAAAGGGGTTGTTCACATTTGTTGTGTTTTTTTTCCACACCTCTTACAACCCCATCCCTCATCATGGCTGGACCCTCGGTGGTGAGCATACTTACCTGATTCCCCTGCTGGGTTCCAGCTCCATCACTCCTCCATGTGCGCCAATACTCTCAAAGGTACCTGTGTCAACATCATGTTTGACTCTGGTCACATGACTGCTACAGCCGGTCATGTGTCTGCTTCAAAAAGGATGTTGATGTGGGTCCCTTTGGAAGCAGCAATGCAAAAAGTGGTAGTGATAGAGCTGGAACCAGACAGGGGAATCAGGTAAGTATACTCACCACCGTGCGTCTGACCATGCTAGGGAGGGGGGTTGGGTGTCTGAAAAAAAGCAAAACACTAGTGCACAATCCCTTTAAATGTTACATTTGATGAATTTGGGTATTGCAGTGTCCATCTAGGGTGTACGTCACACGTAATTCCTGATGGAATGGAGTATTTCCCCTTTTAGATCACTCACAGGCCACAGGCAAAAAGAGTTTTGATCCCCCATGTCAATGTGACATTTCAGTCCTGTGAAAAGAACTTTCTTATAGTGACAATGCAGTGCTTATATCCATATAAAGGTGTAATGGCGGATCTTATTCTCATTAAGGCCTCATTTACATCTCCATTTGATTGTTCCGGCACAGAGCAGCCCGCTGGACCTCACAGACTCAGCATTGCCAGATCCTCTTCTTCACCGCCGGATCCCCAGTGACTGCAGTGAGGTCCGGCATAAATGTGGGGTTTCAGCAGGACAAAAACTATTGCATGCAACGATTTTTTGTTCGGCCGACAGCCGGCACTTGTGCCAGATCAGGCTGGCAGATCTCCTAAAAGGAGATGTGAACGAGACCTTATCATCATTTGAGACATAAAACACCTCCAAGATGCATCTTATAGTTCTACAATAATCACCACAGTCTTTGTGGTCTTTGTGCACAATTACAAGTGTTTAAAGGGGTTGTCTGATTTCCCATATTAATGACCTGTTCTCAGGATAGGCCATCGGTATCTAATTAGTGGGGGTCCAACTTCCAGCATTCCCGACAATCAGCTGTTTATAGAAAACGCAGCATCCGTTCTCATCTTTGTTTACCTGCTCGCCTTCAATACTACAGCGGCAGAGCAGTGTACGTAATTACAGCGCTCCGCCCCATTCACTAGATGAATCCTAGATGTGTTTCATGTGAAAATATACTGATTAATGAGTATAAGATGATGGCATTACACATTTGTATGGATATAAGCACTGAATTGTCAGTATAAGGGTGCATTCAGACGACTGTATAAATGGGTCCGCGTCCGTTCTGGAATTGTGCGGAAACAGGTGCGGACCCATTCATTTAAATAAGGCCGCAATAGATGCAGACAGCATACCGTGTGCTTTCTGCATCCATTGTTCCGTTCTGCGGCCCCGCAAAAAAGGTAGAGCATGTCCTATTCTTGTCCGCAATTGCAGACAAGAATAGGCATTCTCTATATAACTCCGGTCATTTGCGGTCCGCAAAATGCGGAACTCATACGGCCAGTGTCCGTGTTTTGCGGATCTGCAATTTGCGGACCGCAAAACACTCACAGTCATGTGAATGTGCCCTAAGGCCTAGTTCTCTCTTCAGTGTTTCGTCAGTGATTTCCATCTCTGATTGTGAGCCAAAATCATGTGCAAGTCATAAACATACAACAGTAGAAAATGTTTCCCTTATATCATATCTCTGTGTAGCCTCCACTCCTGGTTTTGGCTCACAATCACTGATCAAACACTGACTAATGCCAAGGGGCTCATGTACACGGCTGTGCCCGTATTGTGGCTCGCAAACAGCCAGCCATGTGCAAACCGCATCACGGATCCAGACCTATTCACTTTTCACTTGCAAATTGTGGTCCCCAATGCACGGAATGGCTGGCACACTTTCGTGGCACACAATCAGGCCTCATTCACACTTCAGCATTTGGTCAGTGATTTCCATCAATGACTGTGAGCCAAAACCAAGTGCGGCTCTAAACACAGAACAGGTGCCGTTCTTTCCCTTATACGTTACGTCTGTGGAGGCTCCAATCCTGGTTTTGGCTCACAATCACTGATGGAAATCACTGACCAAACACCGGCTAAATCACTGAAGTGTGATGTAGGCATAACTGGGTGAATATAATTCCCATTTTTACATTCATCTTCTTGTGTAGTGCTGCAGATTTCCTAACATGGATGTTCATGTGGGAGATACACTCCACAGCTTGAATAAGGACAGCCTAGTCTGGAGGATTGTCTGTTACTGCCACACATTGAAGTCTAACACAAAAATGGAACCGCAGCCACACCAATACATGACAGCGGATTGCTGACTGAAAACTGAACACAGCTGAATATATATGGGGGGACATATTACTGAGTCAAAAGGCAGTCATACACATAATATGCATTCTCTTTGTACAAATTTGTTCTTTTGTTTTTAATTGTTATTTTTTTTTAATAACAGGAGGGAAGGAGGGGGGCACCAAAATAAACTTTGGCATTGGGTGCCTTCTAACCTAATGCCAGCCCTGATTGGGTTCAATGGTAGCTGTATGAATACCTATGCATTGAGCTCCCACATATATATACACCATTGCCACTGAGATTACTTGAATCACACTCATAAGATGCTCTGTAGAAACAGAAACTGCTCTTTGCATCTTATGATTGGACAGAATTGTAAATGTCTGTGTGTTATATCTTGGCAAAATAAAAGTTTTCTCTTGAACGTGATTGGTCAGTTGCTGGTCACATGACCAGGGCAATTGTGATGGTTACATGTGGATGTCAGTGAGTGACAGTTGGAAGTGACAGTTAGAAGTGACAGACGACGGAGGAGGATATGTCTGCTGGCCGTAAGCAGAGCGATAAAATGGACACAGAGGAAGAGAAGGCGAAGGGAGTGAAGAGAAGAAGACCGACCATGGACTCATCCGCTGATGGGAGGAAGTCTTCAGTCAAGAGGACCAAACAACCGGTCCAGAAGAAAGAAGAGGAGATCCAGAAGATGGGAGCCAAGAAGAGAGCAGCCATCTTCAGCTCAGGAAGTGGGGCCAAGAAGTTCAGGAAAGGTGAAGAAGATATAGAGGAGGAGCAGGGAGGCTCAGGTAGATAATCTCCATGTGATCAGTATGGGGAGCCATACAATTATACCCACTGGACACATATCTCATGTCTAATGCTGCCCTGTCACCTGGAATGATTGTATCATGGGAAATGTCCGAATTCCGATGAAAATTATGTCTTCTCCTCTTATGTTGTCCTGTGATAGGCTAGGGCAGGGGTAGGGAACCTCCGGCTCTCCAGCTGTTGTGAAACTACAACTCCCAGCAAGCATACTCGCTCTGCTCTTCTAAGAACTCTCATAGAAATGAATGAAGCATGCTGGGAATTGTAGTTTCACAACAGCTGGAGAGCCGGAGGTTCCCTACCCCTGGGCTAGGTTTACACGGGGGTGGGGTGGGGGAGTTGGGTTTGCTGATGCGTTTTTGAAGCATATTGGAAAAACTGTGTTTTTACATCTGCATTATCTACTGAAAACACACTTTAGGGAGATTTATCAAAACTGGTACAAATGTAAACTGTCTTAGTTGTCCATAGCAACCAATTAGATTCCACCTTTCATTTTCACAAGGAGCTCTGCAAAATGAGTGGAAACTGATTGTTTGCTATGGACAACCAAGTCAGTTTTCTTTTGCACCATTTTTTAAAGTAAATTTATATTGAGAATTTTCATGCAGGAAGGAGCCCAGGTTCGCCTCCTGCTAGTGCCCAAGCCTGCCCTCATGCTGGGATCAGGGAAAAGAGGGGCAGAGTTATGGCTTAAATGTGATGTAGGAGGTGTGTCTGGGCTCCTTCCTGCAAGAGTAACACCCCTCTGGGCACCTTACTGGCTCATTTGCATACCAAATAAACTGGATTTTCAGAAGATAGAAAACATCTATTGCTGAAACAAAGGCACATCTGGAAATAAGGTACTAAGTGCTATTAGGCTATGGCTTTACTTCAATAGCGATTATCCTGGTGACAGATTCCCTTTAACCCTTACACTCGCAAGTGCGGCGGGCGTCATGGCCGGCAAGTCTCTGCTGTTTCTAACAGCAGAGACTTGCCGCTACTTACCGCCATCGGTGGCGTCTTCCTGGGCGTCTAGATGCCGTGATCACACGTGATCACGGCATCTAGTTTCGTCTGAACCCGGAAGCGTTTGCTTCCGGGTGGTGTACAGACACCCCGTGTGGCCAATCGGGGTGTCTGTACAGGATTACAGTTTTCAAAGTGCAATTCTTATTCTGGCCACTAGATGGCAGGCCAGGATAAGAAATGAGCAATTCTTGGATTTCTGAGTCTAGAAAATCCCTGATTGCTCATAAAGAAAAAAAAAGCCACAATATATAAGCCCATATTTGAGCTTTCAAATAGTAAAAAAAAATTTTAAAAAAATGTTAAAAAATATATAAAAAATAAAAAAGATATAAAAGTTCAAATCACCCCCTTTCCGTATAATTAAAAAATAAATACCTAAATAACAATAAATATAGACATCATGGGTATCACCGTGACCGAAAATGCCCGTACTTTTAAAATATAAAAAAAAAATTCCAATACGGGGAATGGTATGGCGGAAAAAAGCGTCCAAATGGCGATTTGCTGTTTTTTGTCGCTTTTTAAAAAAAAAAAATTAAATAAAAAGTGATCAAAAAGTCATACACACCCCAGAATGGTATCAATAAAAACTTCAGATCGTCCCGCAAAAAATGAGCCCCCATACAGCTCTGTACACATAAATACCAAAAAGTTATAGGGGTCAAGATGTGACAAGGAAAAAAAAAAAAAAAAAAGGGCAACTTTCTAATTATTTTATCACTATGAAAACGCAGGAAAAACTATACATATTAGGTATTGCCGGATTTGTACTGACCAGTAGAATGAAAGTAATGGATCAGTTTTAATGCACATCGAACGCTGTAAATAAGAAACCCGTAGAACTGTAGCGGAATAGCGTTTTCTTTGCAATTTCACCCGGTTTGGAATTTTTTTCCCGCTTCCTACTACACCATATGCAATATTAAATGATGGTGTTGGAAAGTACAACTTGTCCCGCAAAAAACAAGCCCTCATACAGCTATGTGAACAGAAAAATAAAAGAGTTATGGCTGTTTGAAGGCAGGGAGTGCAAAACGAAAATGCATGACCGAAAAAACCTCCGGGAGTGAAAGGATTAAGTAAGTTTGACGCATATAATACAAATTGTATGTTTTTGTATCACTTGTAATAAAGGATTTTCTTTCTTTGTGTGGTGGTTATTATTACTATAAAGTAGGTATAGAGAGAAGTATAAGTAAGATATAGTAACATATGAAAGAATAATTATTTTTTTATTTATTTTGAGGTTTATGGGAGTAGAAATGTGAGACCCAGAGCATGCTGAAATTTAAAAAAAGACGTCTTTGACCCCAAAAAACACACTTCAAGGGTTAAAAAAAACATTTCTACAAAAAACATAGAAACAAAAGAAACACCTGTTTATCACCATAGAAATTTGTTAAGTCTGTTTTCACCATGCTAAACTGTTAACAGAACTAAATAGGCACCGGGTACAGCAGGATAAACATAACTTTTGTAGAGTTTTATCCTCAGGAGTAGTGTCAATATGCGTACTGGAGGCAGAGTGCACTGGAGGAGGAGCCTAACTATGAAGTGCACTCTGCATTGAGCTGCTACACAGCCTGTCCTCTCTGAGTGATAGCTGTAGTAGTCTCCTGGTTGGATGCTACAGCTGTCACACAGAATAGAGGGAGAGGCTGTGAAATGGCTCAATGCAGAGAGAACTTCACAGTCAAGCTCCGCCTTCAATGTACTTAAAGGGGTTGTGTCATCTGAGACATTGGTGGCATATCACTAGATATCACTAGTATATACCACCAATATCAGATATGTGTGGGTCCTACCTCCGAACAAGAGCACACCGCTCAAGCATGGCCATCCCCCATTCACTTCTAAGGAGGATCCACTTCTATGGAGAGCACACCAGACTATAGAGAGCACACCGTGCATGTGCAGGGGCTCTTGTTCACTTTAGGGGCCCCATTCTAGACATAGATGCAGGCCCCAGAGTTGAGATCCGCACCTACTTGACATTAGGGGCGTACCCTAGCAATATGCCACCAATGCCTCAAATGACACAAGGAACAGAATTTGGCAAAGTAAACGGTCATATTCACACTATTCCTGATATAAAAAAATCTGCAGTTTATTTATTTTAGGCTACTTTCACACTAGCGTTTCTTTATTCCGGTATTGAGCTCCGTCATAGGGGCTCAATACCGAAAAAAAATGCTTCCGTTTTGTCCCCATTCATTGTCAATGGGGACAAAACTGAACTGAAGACAACGGAATGCTCCTAAAAGCATTCCGTTCCGTCTTCAGACCGGAGAGAAAACCGCAGCATGCTGCGGTTTGCTCTCCGGTCCAGGCATCCGCACCAAGACGGATCCGGAATGACCCCCAATGCAAGTCAATGGGGACGGATCCGTTTGGAGTGACACACCAGTAATCCGGATTTGTCGTCCATTGACTTGCAATGGGGGGGTCATTCCGGATCCGGCTACACATATACAGAGATACATACACACATACATACATACTCACACATACACACAAACACATACATACTCACATACTCCAGGCAGGGACGCCGGCAGCATGTCTTCACGCGCCTCCTGCGCGCAGCTATGACGTTTCCCCACTGCGCCCAGCAGAGGGCGCTGTGGGGAATCGTCATCACTGCGCGCAGGAGGCGCGTGAAGACGTGCTGCCGGCGTCCCTGGCTGGAGTATGTTAGTGTGTATGTATGTTCTCTGTGTCTTGTCCCAATGTCTGTGTCAAGATGTGTGGGGCCGGAGCGCTGCTCCGGCTCCACACATGTATCAGCGGCGGCACGGATCCGTCGGCACCCTTTAGCTGCCGGATCCGTGCTGCCGCTAGTGTGAAAGAGGCCTTACTCATATAGCGCTGACATATTCTGCAGCGCTTTACAGACATTTATCATCAATTGCTGTCCCCGATGGAGCTCACAATCTAAAGGTCCTTTTACACGGGCCGATTACCGGCTGAAAAATCGTTCCTAGGAACGCTAGTGCCGATAATCGGCCCGTGTAAAAGTGGCCCTAATCAGCCGTCGAACGAGCAAAACGCTCGTTCGTCGGCTGATTGGATCTTTTGTAGAAACCAAAAGATCCAATCTGTCGGGCGCACATCGCCCTGTGTTAACAGGCGATGTGCGCCTGACAGTATGGAGCTTCCCGGCCACACGAGCGATACAGCGATCGGCGCTCGGGCAGGGAGAATAATCGGCCCGTCTAAAAGGGCCTTAAGTTCCCTATCAGTCTGTCTTAGGAGTGTGGGCAGGGATGGGACTGGCCATAGACGCTAAAGGAAATTTCCAAGTGGACTGCCGGCTGGGTACACAACAATCTGATGCTCTAAGTATTAATTAATGCTGAGAGCAACCGGTACATACCGTATGCCCCTGGCTAAATGCCTTAGGTGCCCTCCTGAACTTAACTATATCACCGTCCTCAGTTTGGTGATACAGTTAAAAGCTGTGGCGAGAGTGGCAGTATTTTGTGCTGCACTGTGATATTTGGTTCTGCTGCGTTGGTATTTTGTGCTGAACTGTGGTATTGCAGGCCTTTCCTACTTCTGCTGTACCTGCCTATTTCTGTTGCCCCGTCTTCTGTCAATGTATACCCTCCTATGACATAGGGCCACTTTTAGGTTTTTTTTCCAGGGCCTAGTCTGCCCCCGAGGGTGGGAGAAAACTGGAGTACCCAGAGGAAACCCACTCAAAAACATGGTGTGGATTGTAACTAGATCTTGGAGCATCTAGTTTTAGAAAAAGCAATAGCATTTTGCTTACCAAGGGGAAGTCGCTTAGTAAAAAATCGGCATGATTACCAGGAAAGGGCAGTGACCCGAGATGCAACATTTTTCACCTAAATTGCACCATGATGTTGAAATAAGACAACCAATAGGTGGTTTGAAACAAGACTAAGATGTCTAGCCATGCACCTGAGATATCATCAATCAATCCCTGTGAAAAATTTGGCACATCTTCAGACTACCTTAATCTGTCCACATATTAGCCAGCATTAGTAAATCTACCCCGTGTTATTCCTCTACTTATTCTTCTCGTAGGAAGCAGCGGTGTTCGGCCAACCGGCTCCAGCAGCACAGGCTCCGATAACATCAAAAGGAGATTATTATTCCATCATGTGCTCGGCCGGGGAAGTTTTGGAATGGTCCTGCTGGCGGAAGATCCATCTACCCACAAACACTTTGCTGTTAAGGTCATCAGCAAAAGAGCCCTGCTTGCTGAAGGTGACGAGTCTGTGATGGTGGAGCGACGAGTTTTCCAGCTGGCATCTGGGAGCCCCTTCCTTGTGCACGCTCACTTTGCATTTCAGACCAAGGTAGAGTATGGACTACAGGATATTAGGAAATGCCATTGTATGTACCACATACTCCACTGCCTCATGGGCCCCACAGATCTCATGTCATACGGGTACCTCAGTCTATTATATACATGTCATGTAATTGGGATAATGTGCCCCTACAGTAAAAGACCCATGGTGTGCCATGGCCCAAAGTGACTACTGATATTATTAATATAGTCAGGGTTACAGTAGGCCTCTTTTACCAAAATGTCTAATACAAAAATTGGCCTTGTCACCTATAGCAGCGGTTGTCAACCTTTTCACATCAAGTAACCCCTAGTGATAAGAAGTTGTAGGATTTGTGGTGTCAGTATAAGGGCCCATTCAGACAGCCATAGTGCTTTACGGATCCGCAATTTTCGGACAAGAATAGGACATGTTCTATCTTTTCCACGGATGTGGACAGCACACAGTGTGCTGTCCGCATCTTTTGTGGCCCCGTTGAAATAAATGGGTCTGCACCCGTTATGCAAAATTGCAGAACAGATGCGGACTCATTCATACAGCTGTCTGAATGAGCTCTAATAGGTCAACAGCACTAGAAAGTACTAGAAAGTGCATGAACTATATAAATTCCTCTGCAGCACTGAGCTCCCCCTAGTGGTGGTTGTAGGCAGACAGTTTTGCATTGTGCATGGAAAAAAACAATAGCTTCATCTTCATCAGAGACCTCCATGGGGAAAGGGGGGCCTTCAAAGTTTTGCTATGGGGCCCGAGTATATGTGTACCCCCCTGGTCACTTACAGTGGTTCAGGCCTAATACACACAACTATATGTATTTTGTGGTTTGCATCTGTATGTCTGCAAATTATAGAACATGTCTTATTCTCATCCGTAAAATGTAGACCATGAACCCACTGAAGGCAATGGATCCACAAAAAAAGGTGAACAGCAACATGGACACTATTTGTGTTTTGTGGATCTGCAATTTGCTGACCGCAAATTACATATGGTTGTGTAAATATATTCTTATACTTCCTGCAAAAGAAACTTGTGACAAGTGACTTCTATAGGAAGATATAAGTAGTGTCTATAGAGCTCCACTCATCTCTGTATAATGGTCAGGTTCTGACATCAGAATGTGAAGTTATATATGTGGTAAGGAGGTATATGTACTGTAATCACATATGTAAATAATCCTCTAGAAGGGCATCACTTTCATCCCCAATGTCTTATATGGTCACCAACTAGAACTTTAATAATCAGTGTATAGTTATACTGACCTCTTCTGTACCATGTGGAGCAATATACCTGTATGTCTGTTTTGTGTAACAGCTGCATGTGCTGCTCGGCCTGGAGTACATGAGCTGCGGGGACTTTTACACCTACCTACTGATGAAGGACCAGCTTGACATCCCCGGTGCCAGGTAAAGGTTTCTATTAACTACAAATCTGATCAGAACTGTAAATGAGATATAAGATTTTTCTCTCTTCATATCTGTGTTGTTTTATGTACATTTAGGGTTCTAGTATTTTCTATGGAAACAATAGTGTAGACTGTGGCCATATTCTAGTCACCAGAACCTCCTCAGAAGCCTAAATGACCCATTATTAGTCATTGGGGTCTGACAGAATTTGTTGTGTGTTCTGTGGACAATCATCTATGGATTAGAAGAAATATCTTAGTGATTTTTGTATTATCCCAGGATGTTACACTCATTGATTGTCTTTCTGTCAGATTCTATGGAGCTGAACTCGTCTGTGGAATCCAGTTCCTGCACTCAAAGGGCGTCATCCACAGGTAATTACTGTAATTGTCTGTTCCAGGGTTCACACTAAAGTCCAACCTAAAAATCAGCCATTTGTCAAAGATATCTAATTGTAGGATGAACTCTCCAACAAATATTTTTTTTTATATTTACCAGAGACCTGAAGCCTGAGAACATCTTGGTGGCTGAAACGGGCCATGTTAAAATCACTGATTTCGGTCTTGCACTTGTCAACATGCATGGAGACCGAACAGCCACTTCATACGCTGGAACAGTAGGTTACATGGCTCCTGAGGTGAGAAGAATAGAGATTTTCCACTTTATTAGTCATCATGGATCATACACATGGCCCGATATATGCCCATTACAGTTCCTCTTCAGGGAATGGGACATTCTGACAACAGAGTTAGAGATCCAAGAGTCTTAGAGTGAGAAAAAAAGGGGCACGGTCTCAGAGAGGGATTGGTGGAAGTTACAGGGTAGAGACCCTCACCCATTATATGCCATACAGATGTGTAAAGCTTAGCATCATCTCAAATTCAGTCTGCATGCAGCCATAACTAGAGAGCATAAAATCTCAGTGTATTACATAATCACCAGATTATTATAGTGATAACTCATCATGGTGACGTCAGTTGTAGAACATTTTCACCATCTCATTATCTATTCTCTTCCTCCTGATAGATGCTGGCTAGGAAGGAGTATAACGCCGGAGTAGACTGGTATTCTTTTGGTGTCATCTTGAAAGAAATGGTTACCAGTGATTGTGCGTTCCATCAGACAATCGATGATACATCCTCCGGCATTAAGAGCATCATTAGAAAGGTCAGTAGCCATACAAGGTATTAGTACTATGGTTTATACAGTGATGGTTGTGAGCATGGTTTATTGGATCTACCTCTTCTATTTATGATCATTTTTAGCTCCTTCGGAAAGATCCTGCCAGACGCTTAGGAGTGAATGGTAACATCAGAAAGCACCGATTCTTCCAGCGTATGGACTGGGTCTCTGTGGAAGCCCTAGAGCTGCCTCCACCATACATACCTGAAGTAAGTACATGAACAAATGTTGTTCTAGAACATCTTCTATTACAGGTTACAGAACTGATTCTTTATAAAGGAAGGACTGATAAGAAGAGAACATTCATTGTAATTTTGAAGTGGTTGAGTATTAGTGGTGGCACTAATACTGGGAAGGTAATAACATCCAGAGCTGCTGTTCCACCCATGGTGTACTATACATGGAGACAGACCACACCAGTGCTGTAGGACCTATAGTGGTAGAGGGGGCTCTCCTGTTACCAACACAAAACCTCTGCATTTCCCTGAAGCTACCAGCTTCAATTTCCATTGCAGAGAAGCAGGAGACATGGGAGATAATTGATCATGAGGATAATATTTGAAGTCAGTTTACCTTGTGTCTACACTGTTATAATTTTTGACAAATAAGTCCAGTGTCACTTTTGATACATTGGGTTAATTTTGATACATTTGTGTAGAAATGCTGCTCCAGGTTTTATATGCCACCCTGCTATATGTGTGAGTTTGTGGGGGTTTTTGCTACCTTTTTGCTAAAAAGTCAAACTTATAGATATGGAGTAAAATATGAGAGGTGTAAAGACGCAAAAAGCCACAATTTATGTTCACAAATAAGCCCAAAAAATTGCAAAAGCCCTATCTTGCAACTTTTTGAAGTTGGAAGTTTGGCGTGCAGGGTGTGATAAATTCTGCCCTTGGTGATTAACAAGAGCACCATATTTATGAAGTACATGTTCCACTTTTTTGTCACTTAGAAGTCAGGTAAAGTAGGTGAAGTGCAATAGTTTTTTCTTACTTAAAAATCTATCCAGTTTCTGGCATTAGTTATAGTGATTCGTCCCACTTCGCCTCACCCACCATCATCATCATATTTCAGAAGTGATTTGTGGCTTTTTTACGCTATAAGAAAGGCTAAAGACAATGATAATTCTTTCCCAATGAGTTTTAAAAGAGGACTGTTATCGAAAGACATAATCCTAATATTATAATTCTGTCTTTATATAGCCAACTGAACCTCGTCATCGTCCTAGACCATTCCATCTGGACAAACTGGAGGCAGCAGAGGTCAGAACACCTATATCAGCGGCGGACCAGGCCTTGTTCGAGAGATTTTCCTTTTGTCAACTTGGAAACCCTTGATGAAACACCAGCTCTATGGTCACCGGAGCAAGCTGCCCCTGAGCCTCTGGAAGAGCAGGACCAAGAGAAGAAGAGAAGAGAAGACTGGACATCACTGCAAGTACTGCAGGAATGAATAGGAGGAAGAAGAAGCACCTTGCTGCATCTGGCCCCACATTCCAGAAGAAAGAAGAATCCTGAGACAAGCAAAGACAAGGATAAACACCATATTCAGATAAGTTATGGTAAGTAAGGTAAGTATAGATAGGTATAGTTTAGAGATATGCATAGTTAATACAACTGAAAAAAACACAAAAAACACAAAAATATAGAGTGTTATAGGTTTTTTATGATTTATGTAGTTAAAAAATCCTATTGAATGATTATAACTAGTGATGAGGGAAGTTATGAAAATTTTGATTCAGCTGCTTCGCCGTATTTCACAAAGAAATTTGATTCATGATGAATTACTTCATCACAAAGTGCATTACTTTGTATGTAGCGGGCCATGAATCGCGCGAAAGTTCAGCTTCGTGGCAAAACTAATTTTTCCTGATATTCAGATCTAAGTCAATTCATTTGGCTTTGATTCGCTCAACACCAATTATAACATTTACTAATATTTTAATCTGTGATAATTTGGCGCCATACTGCATTTATGCATTCTAGAGCATGTCTACCACAGAACAGGTTGGTCATTGTATCTGCACCTTATGTCTGTGTCCTGCCTTGTGTGGATGACAAAACAGCAGTCCTGTGACCATCCTCATCCTACTGGTACAAGAGTGCCCCATCCTCTGTACACACCGGTCATACTTAATAGACCTGGCCAGGAATGTATGCTCTCAGTATTACACCATTTCATCATCTACATGTCCCAATAATTTCAATAACTTGGCTGAAGAGCTCCAAGGTGCTGGATAAGACAGCATGAAAGAACCGGGCATGTACATGATCTATATGCAATAGGTGCAGTATCGCTAGACATTGGGTATAGGAGAGATGTAAGATAGGTCTATGATAATTATAAGATATAATACTAATGATAAGTATAGTATAGACAGGATTTAGGTATAAGACAGAATTAAAGTGACTTTCCAGTGGGGGGGGGGGTGTAACATTTTAGAGAATATCAGGGACTGTACAGGTAAATTCAGCCATGTCATCTGATGTGAATACAACCTCACTTGCAGATGGTGTGACCATAGGGGATGTCATGGCTATACATTACCACTTCTACCGCCTTGGCCATAGGGTAAAGCAGTAGTTTGAGGCACTTCCCTTAAATTCTGCTGACACATACACTATTTACTTTTTTCATTCAGGCTGACATGTGGATTTTTAAAAAACAGAACAGGGTAAATTTCTAATGGGATAAACTGGAGATTCACTTTAAGATGATTATAAGATATAACAGGTATAAGTTACATATAAGAAAATGGTAAAATATGGCTAAGATCAGAATACCCATTGTATGAGGCGGGCAGAGGAGGTCAGGATTACAGAAGCGGCCATGTAGATTGTGCTACGCTGTTATAGTAACTACCATAGAGGTGAATAAGAACTAGGGAAACAGCGCAGCATAGCATGCCATGATATTTCCATAGCTCTGGGAATATAGAAACACAACCCACTCTGCTGTATCAGTAACCCTGCCCGTCTCTGGCCTCTGCATACAACGGGTATTTCAATCTTAACTGTGAATGGGCCAGATGGGAATACCCCTTTAAATGGCATCTGTCAGTAGATTTGTACCTATGACACTGACTGACCTGTTACATGTGCACTTGGCAGCTGAAGGCATCTTCGTTGGTCCCATGTTCATATGTTTTCCCATTGCTAAGAAAAATAATGTTTTAATATATGCAAATGAGTTTCTAGAAGCAACAGGAGCGTTGCCATTGCACCTTGAGGCTCAGCTCTCTCTGCAACTGCCTCACCCTCTCCACTTTAATTAACAGGGCCAGGCGTTATGATCCTTTCATTGCCTAGACCTGTCAATCAAGGAGGAGAAGGCGAGGCAGTTGCAGAGAGAGCAGAGCCTCTAGGTGCAATAGCAACGCCCCTGTTGCTCCTAGAAACTCATTTGCATATATTAAAACAACATTTTTATCAACAATGCAGGCACATATGAACATGGGACCAACACAGATGCCTTCAAATGCCAAATGTACATGTAACAGGTCAGCCAGTGTCATAGATACAAATCTGCTGACAGATGCCCTTTAAATATTAAGTAGACTGAAGTAATATAGGTAATTAACAGTCATAGATTAAAATGCAAAACCATCATATATACTTAGAAGTAGATCTTATGCATGGTCTTGCATGTTATATACCATGGGGGGGAAGGCTTATAAAAGATAGGAATAAGTTAGCTCTAACATAAATGGTAAGACAGGGAGAAGGTAGATAATGGAGGTCTGAACAACTTAGATATAAAGTAGATTGTGAGACAAGAGGAAGATAGATAAGTTAGATATAAACCATAAAACATGGAGTAGACATTAAATAGATATTAGATGAATACATTAGATATAATGGGTACCTGCAGTTTTTCACACCTTTTGATATGTCATAGGGACATAGTGATCACTGGGATCTGGGTGCTGAGACCTCACCAATCACTAGGACGAGTAGTTATCGTTGTTTCTCCTCACTGCTGAGTACAGAAATGAAGACGGCCAAATTGAATTTCTACTGAGCCCATCTGCATTTCCGTGTTCAGCAGTGAGGAGGAACAGCGCTAACTCCTCATTTTAACCATCGGTGGGGGATCTGACCACTAGGACCTCCATGATCAAAACCTTTGATATGTAACTGTGACACATTAAAAGTTTGGAAAAAGTGCATTATATAGATATAATAGGTATAAAAAATAAAATACAAAATATATCACAATTATAGAATAGGGGAGGATAAGAATAAGTTAGCAGATATAAGAGAATAGTAACTTACATATAAGATAGTAAACTGATAGGTATAGGTTTTACATAACATAGATATTAGGTATAAGTATAAGGTAAAGGGGTATTCCCACCTTATACATTTCTGGTATTTCCAAACCTCTTCATTGACTTCTAATGGGACAAGGGACCCTCATTCTCTATAGATGAGATTCCCAGAGTTGAAAACAGCAAATATCAGGCTGTAGATATGCCAGAAATGTTTAAGATAGGCATTTTCATTTAATATTAAGGTAGAAAGATAAGAAAGCTAGAAGATATATTAGTGATAAAGGGGAGCCATAATCAGGTCCTGTTACTCAGACGGATGATCAAGAACAAATTTTCTCACCACTGTCCCTTCTCCTGAACAATGAAAACTGTATGGGGATCAATGATCCTACCACTGATCATTCATCCCCATAATAATGATAACTGCTGCATATAAATGTAGGTAACAAGCACGAACAACATGGTGTTACCGATCTTTACTGGACAGAATATCTGCCATGTGACAGAACCTGATATATAATATAGAGATAAGTTATGTAAGATATAAGATCGGTATAATGGAAAAATAAATAAGTTAGACATACGATAGCTATATGATAAGTACAAGATAGAGTTGGTCATAGACATAAGTTGTCACCTAAAGACATCTAACATTCCTCCACTGCTGACAATCAGTCTGACATGATCCACCATGGAGCTTCATTATTTGTTGGATATAATCTAACATTAATGTTGTCAGGCTTATCTGACCTTATAGCAGAGCACACAGGAGGATTATAATATCTGATATTCCTCGTCTATGCCGGGTTATGTGGACTTATAATGTTATCAGCCCAATAACATGAGCGAGTGACTAATAAGTCATCCATCAGTCGCCCATCAGTTGCTTTTTATGTCTATGACCAGTTAAATGGTAATTTATCTATAAGGGGATGTATAAAGTAAGATTAAGGGATATATAAAATAGCTATTAAATAGATATTGTGAGATATAAGATAAGTATTAGTTAGAAATAATCCATAAATAAAAGATAATTATAGCAGCATTTTTGAGTGCGTCATGGGATACTGATCAAGACGGATCCGTCATGAAACACAATGTCAATAAGATAAGTATTAGTTAATAAGCTATAAATAAGACAAATATAGTGATAAGATAGAAATATATATTACATGTATAATAATATTACATATAAGCTGTGACAGGGCCCCCATCCAGTGCTGACACTGCAGAGAACCAGGGAGTAGCCGATCGCCAGTTGATGGGGTCAGGAAGGAATTTTGTCCCCCACAGGGGGGTTATGTTTTGCCTTCCTCTGGTTCACATTTTCTTACGCAGTAAATTCTATAAAGAGTACTGGATGGTTAAACTTAGTCCAAATTTAATAATAGATAGGAATAAAATAATTATTTCACTTTAATTCACGGTGTCTGAGTTCTCTTTTCTGTGTGCTGTGATTCACTGTGAAATCTCCTGATCTTCCATCATTGCAGGTCATATTTCTACACCACAGATCTCCCTGACAATATTGTTACTTAATGGCAGTTCTGCAGGAAATAAATATTAATGATCTCTCTTCAGTATAGGTCATCAATATATGATCTGTAGGGGCCCTACACCCAGCATCCCAGCCGATCAGCTGTTTAAAAGGGCCTCAATGCTCAGGGGTGGAACTACTACTGTAGCAGCCATATTAACTACTAGAGGAACTGCAATATCAGAGGGCCACCCAGGCAGTAAGTTTCCTTGCAGTAGCTGAGACTAGAGTTGACTAAAGGGAGGCCGCTTTAACCTGCTCTATCTCAGTCTGCATAGCAGCTAGAGATATGGGCTACATCTTGTTTTTGAGCTAACAAAGTTTCAAACAATTGTGATCACAGTGTTAGTCACCATACAACCAATGAAATAGTAACCTGGTTGGAAATTATATCTGTTCCTATTTTGTCCTTTTTTCAATGTTTTGTGCTATTTTTGTACAAAAGTAGTAACACATAAATAAAAATCCTTTAACACATAATAAACTATTTGGTTTTGCCATAATCACTCAAAGAACAACACAATATTTATGCTTCATGATGGTGGTGGGCACTCAAAAGTTTGCGATTGGGTCACACTTTATATATTTACACCCCTACTCATCACAGTATACCAAGGACAGCACCAGTTATTGTATAGTGCTTGGTATTGCAACTCAATTCCCTTCACTTGAATAGGACTGACCTACACAGAGGTCATGTGACCAGTGGATTTGACGTCATAGGCAAAAGAAGAGGTTGTGTTGCAGCTCCTTCCAACATCAAAGGAAGAGGTGACTACCAGAGTGATGAGAAACAAGTTCCACCTTATCAATCAGACAGCTTTTCAGACAACACAATATGATTTACTCCAGAGAACACCGCCTGGAATTGTAAGTTAAGGTCCTTTTACACGGAAAGATAAATCGTATTAGCGATCGTAGATGAACGATCGAACGATGCAATGTAAATACCGTTTACACTGAAAGAGAAGTCGTTCACAATCTTCGTACTTTCGGTCGTTTTATAATCGTTATTACGATCGTTCCTTGCTCCTTGCCATAAGCATTACCATTACCATCTGCCAACGACTAAACGATTTTCGTTTAAACTGGAAGATTTTTCGAACGATGAACGATTAATTTATTGGCAGGACAAAAGATGCGATCAACGAGAAGCGAACGAAATCTCGTTCGTCATTAAATCGTTACCCGTGTTTATACTGAACAATAATCGTGCAAATCCGAACGTTTGAACGATTATTTGAACGATAATCGGCTCGTGTAAAAGGGCCTTTAGGATTTATTCCATTGTTCAGCTACATTATGCAAGCCACCAACAATAGAAATGTTGCACTAACTTAAATTGTGAGTTAGACATGTTCCACAGTTTATCCCCTAAGAGACACACAGATGGTCTTGTAGGGCAGGACTTTCTTATGACGTCTCCTATTGAGTAGGTCACATGAGACCAAAATCTACCTACTATAGGACAAGACCAACATATATGATTCATTGTACCTTTCAAAGTGCAGTCTCTAAAGCAATAAGGAGAAACATTGATATATATGGTCTGTAGACTGGTGGGAGATAATAAGTTCTGTGTAGAATCTTCAGAGACATCTCAACAAGGGAGACTTGCAAAGTGTTTTTACTGACCAGTTCACAACAGTTAAGCCAGGTCGCATAAAAGTAAAGTCTGATGGATGTTCCTGTTTCCATTGCTTAAAAAAGGGTAGTTTAACATCAAGAGGTGGTTGGTTAAAAGGGTTATCCAAATTCTAAAAGATCCCCCCCTTGTATACATTATACTTACCTGATCCCCAGTACATGCATTGCTCCCTGCGTGGTCGCTGCTGCATCTCCACATACGTGGATCAAAACATCCGGCGATGGGGAGGTGGCAGCAAATAGCAGGCCGTGATGGTGACCAGCCTCAAGGGGGCTCGTCCCTGTCGCGGCCTGCTATTGGCTGCTCCCCCCACCCATGACCCGATGTTTTGATCCGCACAACGGGGAGCAGCAGTGGTCATGCAGGGATCCAAAGTGACGTGGGTACTGGGGAGCAGATAAGTATAATGTATACAAGGGGCCAGGGCACTGGGGGGGGGGGGTCTTTTGGAATTTGGATAACCTTTTTTATGGAGCTATAGAATAGGGCATGTAGCCCCTATCTGAAGTATGGAGTGCTAATCTTTCTAAGAACGTCAAATAAACCTTAGGTTGTGAGCCAATAACACATGACCAAAAAGGAAAAACTTGAGTTACTCGATAGTTCTTAGAAGAAGGAGGATTGTGCTGGGTTTGAAAGAGAGATTCTGATGTCAATGTCTGACATGAGAGGAATGAAGATAAAATAGTCAGCCTGTTAACAGTCTAAGGCTACTTTCACACTAGCGTTATTGTTTTCCGGTATTGAGTTCCATCATAGGGGCTCAATACCGGAAAAAAACCCTTCAGTTTTGTCCCTATTCATTGTCAATAGGGACAAAACTGAACTGAACAGAACGGAGGGCTCCAAAATGCATTCAGTTCTGTTTAGTTGTCTTCCCCACTGACTTTCAAAGGAGTTCATGTCGGTTTTTAAGAAGGGAAATAAGGGGGGGAGCGGGGAAGGGGGGATGTGGAAGGGATGGGTATGAGGAAAAAGTGGTGTAAACATCATAACTGAATTCTCCTCAAACCGCATAGCAAATAGAACATAACATTAGGGACTCCCGGTGGGCACTCAGATTAAATCACATCCCCAATATAGGTGGATCATTTAATAGGACTCGTGTCTGGTACCATGAGGTGAGGTGGAAACAATCTTGAATACATCTCCTAACCTGGAGGGGCAATATGTCTATAAAACTCTCCCAGCAAGCAAAAAATTGTTTCACGTGAGTCTCCTTCCTTGAAGACGCATCTACCCAATCCATCTTCATTAAGAAGGAGAGTTTCTCAAGAAATAACTTAAATGGTGGGGGTGTAGGGTCAATCCATGTATGGAGGATAGTTTTGACCCCTGCTTCTGCTGTTAGGCATAACAATTTCCGGCTGCCAGGGGTACAACGCGTTTTAGTGGAATCGATGTATCCAAAGATGGCTCATATAGGATCCAAAGGTGCTGCTGACTTCAGATGGGTGGTGGTGAAAGTGTGTATTTTACCCCAAATGGATTGTATCACCGGGCATAACCACAGACAATGAAAAATATCTGCTCCTGCTTCCCTACATCTGAAACAATTATCCGATTCAAAGACGCCCATACGATGTCCCCGTACTGAAGATATATATGCCCGGGGATAAATCTGTAGGGTCATTTCCCGGTAGTGACTGGATGGCAGATAATGAAGGTTGCGTTCCAGGGCTTGATACAAAGTCGACATTGTCAGTTGTGGGATATCGCTGAGCCACTTAGTTATTGCCCATTGTCCTTCCTTATAATCTAGAGGGGTATGTAGAAATGTATAGTAGCTGGTGGTATGTCCCCTTAAAGTAAGAGTATGCTTGAGAGAGGCCTGTAAAGCCGGACTCCATTCTCGAGGGGTTAGGTTGGGTAGTAACTTCTGAAGATAGCTGCTGACTTGTAGGTAGGGAAAAAAATTAAAATGAATGTTGGGGTATTTGCTTTTGAGAGTTTCGAATGACAGAATCTTATGTGTGGTGTGGTCCACCAAGTATAAAGGATGATGAAGATCAGATCACTTGGAGTGGCGCTGTGTAAGGAGTTCTCGTCACCAGAACATTGATGGAGAAGTAGATTTTTATTGGAATGATGTCTACGCGTTTCGGAGGATCAGTGCCTCCTTCTTCAGGACAATAATAACACATAGTGCAAACAACAGTACATTTAAAAAGCTGTTTTGGCGCCAAGAGTGAAAAGGGGGCGTGGCCATGAGCATGTTTTTTTTTTTTTTTTTTTTAATAAACTTTCTTACAAAGTCAGAGTATATAAAATATATAAAATACAAAAAGAAACAGAGTGGCACGTCAAAAGTGCCTGATTAAAATGTATGAAAAACCAAGTAAAGTAAAATGTATAAAAACAAAGTAATGCGCTTACCCCTAGTGGATGTGCAGAGCCACAACAAGCTTCGCCAGTATGGATGCACGTATATATAATTATAAAAATAATAAATATCAAAAAAATATATATATACATATAGATCTATCACTTAAAACACATAGAGAGGTGTAGGGCACATACATTGTGCATATTATAATCTCATAGGTGGATCAGCTGAGGATGCATGTATATATGGATGCAAGTGTTAGTGGATATTTAATATATGTATTTTTGCTAGAGTTTTCATATAGTAAAGAGTCTGGAATGAGGATGGGAATTATAATTTCATGTGTGTGGTGATGAGGGATGCCTGTACGTATGGATGCATGTGTCGGTATATCTTAAATATCTTTTTTCTGCTTGTTGTTTTGTATTTTATAGTTTTATATTTTTCTATATGATGGTCTCTTTAAGAAGCCAGCGTTCATGCTGTGGTAAGATGCAGGCGAGGTCTCGCGATAAGACGCGAGTGACGTGATTTGGAGCGGTACTGGTCTAGCACTAGAGGTCCGCTCCATATTGGAGATAGAGATCGCTGCCCCTATAGCTGCATAAGAGAAACCAGCGTTGTAGGGAGCTCAATTACTCAGTTCGTGTAGTTTATATATGTAAGCTGTCGCTATATATGGGGAGGAGGGGAAAAACCTGTGGTATATTAGCAGTCAATAGATATAGTATATGGAAAAGATATATATAAATATATGTAAATAGTGAAATAATTGAAAAAAAAAAGATGAATATAGATATCTAAACCTGTCTATAGAAGAGGGGTTAGACTCATATCATAGTACAGTTTCCGATATTTCATTCAGTCCAAATGGAACTATGGTGTTCAATTGATAAATCCAAAAAAAACTCTCTTTTTTGTAATAGATCGAACCGGTTGTAAGGGTTATATGGAATAAGGTCAGTGGGTGTGATTTTTATAGGATGTTTTTGTTTGTCTATGGTGGATGAGCAATGCTGTGTTTGCTGTACTGGCGTTGGATATTATAGCGATGTTGGTTTAATCGGCAGTGGAGGGGTTGTGTGGTGCGTCCCACATACTGTAAACCACATGAGCACTCTATTAAATAGATAACAAACGAGGATTGGCATGTGAGGCGGTGTTTAATCTGGAAGGTGGTACCATTAGATCTCGATTGGAAGTATTCGGCTTTATGAGATATGGTATTGCAGCAGAGGCAACGATTATGATGGCATTTATAGCTTCCCATTTGTGGTCCACCAAGTGGCTGAGCAAAATTATTCCTCCCTTATGCCATTCAAAAAAATATCTATGTGGTGACCCCATTTGGAAATGTGGGTTAGCTATGAGGGTCATATGTAAGGAGTTGTGGGGGTGTAAATTTTTGAGGAGTCTAATTTTTTGCCATGCCCGCCAAGTCGACATTAATAAAATATTCTCCCTGGCTCGTTCTGGAATCTCTCCAATTGAGGTATGGAGTAAGTTAGGAAGGGCTAGTCTGGGTATGAAGGCCTGTTCCTTGCCCCTGTTTGAGAACATGGACGTGTGATATATCCAATCTACCGCGATTCTCATGAGAGCTGCGATGTTGTAAGCCCTAATGTTAGGAAAGTTCAACCCTCCATTCAATCTAGGCTGTTGTAGGACAATGTAAGGTATCCTGGGGCGGCGACCCTGCCCAATAAATTTACGGTATAGACAGTTAATTTTCTTCACATCTCTGGGGCATAAATAGTTTGGTAAAGAGTGTAAAAGGTATAACAGGCGGGGGAAATCCACCATCTTAAGAAGGTATGCTCGCCCCATGTAAGACAGAGGAAGGTGTCGCCAGTCTGCTAACGTGTCCTCAAGCATACGTATATAGGGTGCGATATTTGCATGGTTTAATTTACCCGGTGACTTGGTGATTTGTACCTCCAGGTATGATATAGAGTGCGAGCGCCATTGAAATGGGAAATGAGCAGTCCGTCTCGGTCTCGTGTGTCCCTTAAGGAGCATAGCTTCAGATTTATCCAGTGTGACACACTGAAAGGTCTGTTGCTTGATGGAAGGTATTTTCCTCCCAGCATGTGCTGCTGGACTGATTGACAGCCAGGTGAGGTCAAGCACCGGACTGGATTGTCGGTGCAGGTCCGGGCTTTGCTGACACCAAACAGTGTTAAAAGCCAGCCAAACTGAAGCAGAGGGGGGGAGAGGAAGGCTGGTGCCTGAATGAAGGCTGAAGACCTGTCTGGGAGGACAGGGGGGATTATATTTCTGTAAATGGACTCTTTATGCCACGAACACCAGGACTTTCAACTCAGGTGAAGTTGTTTTTTGATGTACTGTTATACCTGCGTGTGTGAATAAAACACTGCAGTTGGATTGAGAACTGTTTTTTGTGCCTCTGTTCAGCGTCCGCGTACCCTGCCTACCAGAGCGAATCCCCACTCCAGGTTTAGGGTATATCCTGAGAGTTGGCAAATATCAGTGAGATTCTGTAACATTTGTACGAGTTTGACTTCAGGGTTTTTGATAATTAGCAGTATATCATCTGCAAATGCAGCTAGGGCGACTGAATTGTGACCATGTTGGTGGAGGTGTGGAGTGGTTGTAAGTGATGTAAAAGGGGGTCCAAAGAAATACTAAAAAGTAAAGGAGTAAGAGGGCAGCCCTGCCTGGTGCCTCTAAAAATATCCAAATAGGGGGTGTTATAGCCGTTTACTGTGAGCGTAGTGCAAACCTCCGATTAGAGATGACAGACAAAATCAGAGAACACAGGGCCAAATCTATGAGATGAAGCGGCATTCAAAAAGGGCCAAGACACTTTATCAAACGCCTTTTCGGCATCCAGACTTAATAATAGTGGGGGGGGGCATTACTATCTTGTGTCTCAAGGGTGGCAGCTATGGCTGTCCTGATGTTTTTGACAGATTGTCTAGATTTAATGAACCCCCTTTGTGAGAGGTGTATGATTTTGAGGAGAATGTTTTTTAATCTAATTGATATGATTTTCGCCAAGAATTTGTAGTCACTATTCAGAATGGATATGGGTCTGTAAGATTGTGGAAGTGTCACGTCTTTATTGGGCTTGGGAATTAGTATTGTCCTAGAGTCTAGGAACAAGTCTACTGCCGCATGGTCATTGTATATGGCATTATATAACTGGGTCAGTATAGGGATGATGTCAGGGTTAAGCATTTTGTAGTATTCGTTACAGAGTCCTTCAGGACCGGGGGCTTTGTTATTGGGCGAGGAGGAAATCACATTCCGAACCTCATCCTCTGTGATAGTCACATCTAGGACTAATTGTTGTTCCTCTTTAAGGGTAGAGAGATCAAGAGAATCTAGGAAGGAGGCTATTTTATCCGGATCTGTTGGAGTGGCCCTGTATAAATCCTCGTAATACGAGTGAAGAATGTCTCTGATTTTTCCTATCTCTGTAGTAGTACTCGTAGAGGTGGGATCACGCAGGGAATGGATGTGGGCATGTTTAGTATGGTTTTGGGTTAGACATGCCAAAAGGCGTCCTGGTTTATTTGCTTCCCTATAACATTTGTTCTGATCCAACCGGGTCAACCAAATTGCCTGACTGGACAAATGATCCAAGTCATTTATATGATAACGCCTGATGGTTATAGAGATACGGGGGCATTTAGAGTTCCAAATAAACTGAAATATATTCTTTTGAAGTGAAAGTAAATTGTAGGCTCTAATCGGGATAGAGAGGGTGCGAAATGATAAAGCAATGAGTACTACCATGTTAGCAGTATGTATACATCCTATCCAAGATATATGTGGTTCAAAATATAGAGTATGTATATCTCTATAACCACCAGAGTTTAAAATCCACTTGAATATAAGCAAAAAGCTAGCATAGTACAAAGCTGAAAGAGTGTTGTTTAGATATATCCCAAGATAGGAGAGCTTGTGAGAGGCCAATTGAAAATCAAAATTATGCTTTATCTGGTTTTGAATCTGAAGTGGGGTATTAGAGAATAGAACCTCAGGTTTAGTTCTGTTAATTTTAAAGTGCCAAATTAGTTTGAAAGTACTCAAGGATCTTAAACAGAGTTGGTAATGAGACCAGAGGCCGAAGATGTGTTACTAAGAGGTCATCGGTGAATAAATTAGTCTTATATGTAGAGGACCCAATATGAGAGCCAGCAATATCAGAATCACAGTAAATGAGGATGGAGAATGGTTCCATGGCTAGTCCAACAGAGCCGTCTATGAAAGTATACAGTGACCCAAAAAACCCATGGCCTCAGGAACAAAACAAATTAATTTCCCCAGGAGACACTATTGAAGACCTTTTTGATATCTAAGGAAAAAACAGTAAATGGGGCTTGGGAAGCGTCAGCCAACTGAATAATATCTAGAACTTTCCTAATGTTGTCAGGGGCTTGTCTACCAGGAATGAATCCAAACTCCATGAACTAAACAAAGAAGGTGAAGATTATGACATTTATCTAAAAACAGATGTAAATAACTTAGCATCAAGATTAATTAGGGATGTGGGGCGGTAATATGTGGCAAGAAGTGGGTCCTATGGGGCTTTGGTATAACTGTTATCAAGGCATTCAAAAACATCCTTGTAATAAGCAGTTATAGATGGATGTAAGGTGAGATAACCCTACAGTGGCCAAAAACCCATCTTGGCCAGGTGGTTTGCCCAACTAAAGTTTTCTACACATGATACCGGACAATGAAGAGAATTCCTAGCCTCAGAAGGGATTTGCAGGAGGGGTATCCACTGCAATAAAGCTGCTACCGATTGTAAAGTTTGCATGGGTTGGGCTTGATATACAAGCCTAGTATAGTAATCATAAAAGGTTTCAAAAATTCTGGATAAGTGTGAGGAAGTAAGCCCTGGTCTGATTTGAATTTTGTGGATCTGATTCACTCTCTGAATCTTGAACCAACAATTTTTAGGGTTGGTTGGCCCATTTATGGTAGGTAGCTTGGGTCCAGCATAAAGCTTTTTCTGTGCGATCATTCAGAACAGCATCAAGCTGTAGTAAAGTTTGCATTTTATACTGTCCATATCCTATCTTTATCATACAATATGCGGACTGCTGATACCTGTTATATGCTATAGTAATAGAGATAATGATTATCTCTTCAGAGGAATCTAAGGTAAGCTGGGCTTCTCCATAGGGCTGTATGGGCACAGATTGCAGCACTGAAATAGGTGTAGGGTATACAGTATATTGTTTCTTTGTAGTTATTTGCTTCTCCGTAAGAGCTCATTTTTTGCAGTATTTTATTCTAAAAATGCATTTTAACTGTTTCAACTTGGGTAGTATTTTTTGTTAGGGAAGGTGGCAACCCTTTATAGGCTGCGTCCGTGAGAACACATACTATAATTGTGTTTTCTAGTTATCTCACCTACGAAAACAGAATAAAAAGCATCCAAAAGACATTCTAAGACAATTTGCTGTGCTGCAAAAAAACAACAACATCCAGAAATAATATAGCTAATTGAGTCAATTTCAACAAGTTTCAACTGTATAAGCATTCTGTTTCATCCACAATGCCCGGGAAGACGTGTTACTGGCAGCAGGTGTGCAACCAGTGCATCAACCAAATGATTTTTTTAGGGCTAATCTAAAGGGCATTATCCTGGCAGTCCCCTGGTTTTCATCCTTTACCCTCCATACAGGTATCAGGACTTCTCTGCAGTGAAGACACCAGGGCTGTACCTCCTCGAGTAGTCCCTGTCAGGTTGGGATAAGGCAAAGCACTGAGGGATCAGGCAAAACTCATAGTTACTAACAGGCTGAGGTCAGGGCAGTCAGAGTTTCTGGCAGGCAGCAAAGGGTCAATACAGTAAACAGGCAAGGGTCAGGTCAAGTAGTGGAGGCTCAGAAATGGTAAACAGGCAGAGGTTGGTGCATGGGCAGACTAGCTAAACATCACACCTTTGCAGGAACTAGCAAGCTACATAATGTATTGCTGAGGCACCTCCCCCTAAGAAAAGGTGCTTTAAGTACTACCTCCTGGTGTGTTGTGAGGATTGATGGAACAGTACACAAGCTGTTTAATAGCTGGGAGCACACACATGCCCTATGTGACAGTGGAAGAGGTCTAACAGCCAGGCTGCGGCCTCCAGCAAGGGACACAGAACTCTGCAAGCCATTGGCCCCGCTGCTCGAGGGCAAGAGAGGGCTAGCAGAGGCCAGCCGCCAGGCAGATGCAGGGTAAGTAATGCGGCACCCGTGCCTGCTCTGGATAGCATGAGTTCCGGCAAGGTAAGAAGCCAAGCGAAAGTGAAACCCTGAGTTGGGCAATTGTTCAACATCGTACAAGCTATGACTTTATGAGTGCCTTTTATTCTTAATTTTGTCGGTATATGGATTAAACAATGTTTATTTTACAAGTGATTGGATGTTCTGCTCTACATTCCCTGCATTTGGGTTGGCACAGAAATAAACTGCCAGAGTTAATAATTTGCTGGCACAGCCGATGTACACCAAAAACCAGGAGCTGGATTTGAAAACAAGATCATTATCAGCTTTTCCTGCACTGAATTGATTCACCCGATGGTGACAGTCGTTGAATGTGACTATTATTCCATCGTTTTCCTGATGTAAAGGCCTCAAAGGAGACATCTGGTCTTTGGCGTATTCCAACATGACATTCTTTTGGCATATGTCCAGTTGATTATAGGCTGTGACGTACATCAGGAGCATGTGTTATCATATATCATACATGTGGAAAAGGCACAAGCCCTTGTGTGAACAGAGTGGTTACCCCAAAACAACTTGCTTTACTAGAAAATGAAAAAAGAACACTTTGAAAACTTAATATGATTGAGCAGAGACTAACTAAAAAGTCTAGACTGCTAGAAATGCTTGGTGAATAATCACACAACCCAGATGGTGCCCCCTTTCTATTGGGTTCTGCAGCAGGGTATATGATGAGGCAGGGTCACATTAATACTAGGTGACATCTCCCCTTGCAGCGATGCACCCTGCCACTCTGGCATGGTAATGGTCATGCAGATGCTGGATATCCTCCTGGGATGTCATTCCAAGCTCTTTCAACTTGGAGCCATAGTCCAACCAAAGTGGTTGTTGGCTGCAGTACATGGGAGATCTGTCGCCCCATCCAGTCCCAGGAATTCTCAATGGGGGAGAGATCCGGCGATCGAGCTGCTGGATGCCCTGAAGACCTCATTGTGTAATGCAGGCAATGTGTGGCCATTATTTTTTTGGAATACTACATCTCTTGAGTAAAAAAAGTTAGTAGGAATGGTTCCACAATGTTCTGGACTAAAGGCTGGTCATTGTTTCATCCATGAATATCAGATGGGAACGGCCATGGTAACTAATGTTGCCCCACGTCATGACACCTGTGTGTCTATGCACTTTATATGATGGCAGTAGGCACTCTCCAGCTCTCCTGTGATGCAGCCATTAAGGGTACTTTCATCACTATACACTACTCTTTGTCATTGATGTCTGCATCAGAGCAGGTGACAAAATGAATTTTGTGGTGTACAGTATTAAAGGGGTTGTCTCATCATAGACAATGGAGGCATAGCGCTATGATATGTCCCCATTGTCTTATAGGTACAGGTCCCACTACACTTATACCGGGAATGGAGTCCCGCAAGGTGGTGGCTGCAGGACTCCAGTCCGGCCATCACCAAGCGCTCTCTCCATAGAAGTGAATGGGAGCGGACCACGTATGACCTGCCACCGCTCCAATTAATTTCTATGGGCCTTATGGAAATAGCTGAGTCAGCTCTTGGCTCATAGAAAATGAGTGTTTGGCAGCTGCGCATATGTAGTTTGTCCTCCAACACTTTTGGGGCTCCGTTCTTGATATAAGTGTGGGTCCCAGTGGTGGTACCCGACCCTATAAGACAATGGGGGCATATCATAGCGAAATGCCCCCATTGTCTGTAATGAGACAACCTATTTAATTAAACACTGAATGGTGGCATTGTTTGATGAATAATTGTATGGAGATATAAATTTACTACTGTAATAGATTTTAATAGGCGCTCAGCTGAGTATGTTACTTAAGATCATGAGGGAATGTAGCTCTGGGGTATCTTGAGGTGTGAAGCTTAGAAACCAAAGCAGTTACAAATGCAATATATAACGAATTTTCTCTTTGGTAATGAATGATCTTAGCGTATTTCAAGTATGCCTATCATTAGGATCAACCCTTTTTTTTGTACAAATGGGTCTCCAGTGTACTGAGGCAAGGCCTTGGGCGTCAGCTCCTCCGCGTTTCAGTGTGGGCCATGCCCCACTGCAAATAAACAAGTCTTTTTCTTGGGAACACAAAACCGATTATGAAAAGACAGATATCATTTTCATCAGCAGAATCAACCCTGCCAGGTACTATACCTTGTTTAGTACAGTTGATTCTGCCGACAGGTGCTCTTTAAATGTGTTGTTGTTTAATAAATTTTAACATTGATACAATCATGTTACTATCAAAGTGCTTTCCATGGAAACATTGTATCTTTTGCTCTCTTGTAGCAAATCAATGAATTATGCATTGTGCAGCTGAGTGATTTATGTTGGGTATTATTCTTTTTCGTTTGTTTTAAGAGACTGCATTACAGGAGACATCAGTCACAGTTCTAAGCGTGTCAGCGTTTGGGAGCATAATGTAATTACATGTATTATGCTAAGTGGAAGTGAAGACTAGTAATGTACGATTATGTATGAGATTATCACATTTTTAATTTATAGAGTCAATACTTTTAAACTACATCTAGTTTTAAAAATGGCCAAGATGAGGTTTTGTATGAGCAGAAAAGCCAAATGAGTTTAAAAAAAGTGTTGTACAGATGGGAAAACATGATGGTATGGTGCATGTGTTACAGTGAAACAAGCATGTACTGTATATAGTTAAAGGGGTTGTCCGAGTTATGAATGTATGTATATTATTCTGATGTATATAACTAAGTTAAGCAAGTTTTCGGCAAAAAAAAAATCTATATTCCTCATTTCCCTGGTTCTCTTCTGGCCCTTTGTTTACCTGTAATAACAACAATCTCTGCCCCTCCCCCACTCTGCAAAGGGAGTGAATACAGTGCAGCCCTGAGTGACATGTCTTCCTGTCTTACTCAGCAGCATGTTGTATCTGTAGGGCTACAAGTCCCAGCTATACAATGACACTGCTGATACACACAGGAGCTTCTCCCTACCTTTCTTGTGCAATACTCTGCAGATCTCCTCCTGTGTCAGCTCTGTGTCTGTGTCACTGCCTGAAGCTACTGTTGTAAAGCCTTGAGCCCTGTGTGTGTTCTGGCTGAAGGGGTTAATGTTTTATCTGAAATAATCCAGGGAGAGAGCAGGAGCCGGCAGAGCAGGGGGGCGTGGCCAGCACAGTGACATCTCGTGTACAGACTCTTATCTGCTTGTGCACGAATATGAGAAGAGCAGGCAGAGAATCTGACATCACAGGTCATATGACCCTGAGTGAAATCTGAGAAACCAGGAAGTTTAGAAGCACAAAGTGCTGGAAAAGTTGTTATATTTGATTAGTTAGAAACATACAAATGACAAAAAAAATAATTCAGACAACCCCTTTAATATGAAGGAATATGGTTATTATAAAAGATACTGATATGTCCAGGGATCCACAGCATTAATATGCGAGAGTATATTATATATTATTATTAGAGTTGAGCGAACGTTCTCGTAACGAGCACTGTACTGCTCGGATCCCCTGCGCTTGAATGGCCGCAGTCATCCGGATCCGTCCTCCTCACCCGACTGCAAGTCAGTGGGGACGGATCCGTTTGTCATACCAAACGGATCCGTCCCCATTGACTTACAGCCAGGTGAAGACGGATGTCCTCAATGTTTGAGTGGAAGTCCTAGCAAGGCTAAGCTGGTCTGATGTCATGGGATAGGCCCAGTGATGAGTGAGAGACTCCAGGATCTTCATTCCATGTGATAAGTCTAAATCAGGTGTCTCAGACTACCTTAGGCTCTGACCTAAGCTAAAAACTAAATATTAGTTAATCATCCTCTGTAGGTACTGACCTACATATGTTTGACCTCCTGAATGGACAGTTGCTTTAGGGCTCATGCACACGAACATATTTTATTTCCGCGTCGGTTCCATTTTTTTGCGGACCGTATGAGGAACCATTCATTTCAATGGGTCCGCAAAAAAAACTTGAAGTTACTCCGTGTGCATTCCGTTTCCATATGTCTGTTCCGCAAAAAAATAGAACATGTCCTATTTTTGTCCGCATTATGGACAAGGATAGGACAAGGACATCATCCGTTTTTTTTGCGGATCAGTTTTTTTGCAGACCGCAAAGTAGATATGGTTGTGTGCATGAGCCCATAAGACCAGTTTGGCTTGTCAGGACTCGCCCCATTCTGCAGAAAATTCCCAGTTGCGCTTACGCGCGCCTATTTTCCTTTCCCCCCCCCCTTCTCAGGATATTTGGGAGCCCCCTTTGCAAAAAGGGTTCTCTATTTGCTGCTATTTTATATTATCCATGTGGATTACACGTTACCTGTTTGGATTACAAAATGACCTCACGTGGATTACAATTGAATTTTGGACTGTGTTCCAGTGTTTTATGCCAAACAGCTATAAGGAGAGACTCAAATGTATATCTGAGCCTATTATGCTTGCAAATGTGAAATTGATTGCACTAAAATGTTTGCATAATTATGTCTTTGCAGTATTTTAGCAATAATGTTTTTACAGGTTCAGCAACGTTCAAGCACTTTAGTCCATTGTGTGTATTCTTTTTCAGGTACTGCAATGTGTCCTATTATGTACTTAGTGTACAGTGTTTTTGGTAAATTATGCACTTAGCCGGATTTTTGTAGCTCATATGGACTGCCTCTCAGGACTGTACACCTAGCGTCGTGCGTATGACCCAATCGCAAGACAATAGTACGCTAAGGATTCGTATGCACTTTGTACGCTAATGCTTACGTATTTAGTTCAGTAGTGTACTTTTAACAACGGTTAGACTGTATGTTTGGAATTTGTTCAGGAATGTTTGCAGAACAATTATTTTTTAACGCAACTTCGACCGAATAAATTCGTATTAAGAACGAATCTTGTTATAAATTCGTTGATTATTCGCCGAAGCGGATTTTTGAAGATTCGCTCATCTCTAGTGGGAATGTGCCCTACTCTGATAATGGTATAACATACTGCATATTAGATATACCAGTTAGTACAAATACAGTACATATATATTTGTCCCTTAGGGTATGTTTTACGTGGCCACTTTACAGCATGGATTTCATTGCGTTTTCCACTCTGGAATCCATGTAGAATCCGTCTCCCACTGTTTTCAATGGGAATCCAAACTGCTGTTTATAAGGCTGTGGATTTTTTTTGTATGCGGATTTTAAAACCGCATGATTGGCATGATTTCTGTGCAGAAATTGGCACTGAAGCTGCGGTGTGTGTATATATCAAGATTCCCACTGCAAATATACATTGGATTTTTTAACCCTATTTTCTTGGCATCCAAACACACCAATACGGTGTATTTAATTATCTTTTATGATAATAGTGTCCTTGAACCTCGCAACACACCAAATTGTGTCATTACTATGCATAGGGCCTTAGATTGAACCCTTCAGTTCTTAATCTAAAATGTCAGCTCTGTGGAGAACACATCTTGAATCGAGTCAAGCTTTTCTTCTGAAGAAAATCCCGATGTATACCATTTACTATATATAATGTTTCTTAAAGAAATCATGTCTATTCATTGCTGTCTGCTAGGGTCCTGCTACCTTGTAAAATAAGCTAAATTCAATTACAGTTTAATGCAATAGGTGGCAGCTGGCAAATACAGAGCATTTCTTAGAAAGATTGGAATAAAATGGTTATTTGTCTCCATCTGGAACGTCAAGTCATAGTCCATCTGGTGAATTTCAGGGACTGTCAGCAAAAAACGCATTCTGAAAAATTAGATATTTTCCATAACAAGAACAGAAGGCATGTTTTACGTGCTACAAGAACAAAAGCATAGCATGTTATACTATTCACCAATAGGCACTGTGCAGAGATTATCATCACTCACATCGTGAGTTCTCGGGTGCTAAAATAGCTTTGTTTAGTTTCATGTGGGCCATGAAGCAAAAAGCTGAGACTTTCTGTATAATATTAGGACCTGGTTACAGGTAAGATATTTACAGGTACAAGGTCAGATATTTAAAGCGAATGTGTCAACAGAAAGTGACCTATTGTGTAAATCACGTTTTTTTATGTTTAACATATTTTTAAAGAATTATTGATGTTATTTTTAATTTTCCAGATCAATATCTATATTTCAAGAAAAAACATAAAACCCTGCAGTTTCACACTGGCCACTAACTGTAATAATAGGCTCCACTTCTTGGTCTGTACAGATCACTTTACTGCAGCTACCTGCTTATCTGTCATTGCAATCCTGCCTGTAATGATATCACCTCTGTGTATAGATAAGACAGGACCATGGGGCTGTCGTAAAACAATTCTTTAAATGCTTTCTAAATGCTCAGGCAAGATGGCCGCCCCCATAATCATGATGTCACGTTCAAAACGTAGGAGAGTGTGATGACGTCATCAGGCACATCACAGGTCCTTTGGCAGGTCCTTCTGAATGAAGATAGAAAAAGCTGCTGCAGTGTGATCAAGTGGATGAGATGAGAAGTTTTTTCTTTAACCCCAAAATGGCCATATTCTTTTGCATTCTGTCTTATGAATACTATTATTTTCCGATATAGCCATGTTATAACGGAAAATATTAAAGTGAAGTTTGGGTCCCCATTGACTTCACTGGAGTTCAGGTCCTGAACCTTCATGGGTTCACTCATCATTACTCAGTGATTTTACAGGGTATGATGTTTTACTACTACTTTATGGCTATGTACTTATTATATTTAAAAGGTGGGTTTGCCTTTGAACAACATTTTTCTCTTTACAAATATATACAAAAACTTATGTAAGCTTGTAAATACATTCCCTCACTTAAAGGGGTTGTCCATGTTTTTTGTTTTTTTTTTATACCAAAGTGATAGGGTCTTGTTTTAAAGAGAAATAAACTTCCTTACCGGCTACTGCTCCAATCCAGCTCTGCCACTTATCTTCTCGGCAGCAGCCAGTGATGTATTGTTTGGCTGTAGAGGTTACTTGTCATATACCACTGCAGCCAATTACTGGCCTTAGCATTCTCGCTCCATACACCGCTGAGGCCATATATTGGCTGCAGAAGTATATGAAACATCACCACGGCAGCTAAACAATACATCACTGGCTGCAGCCTGGGAAGACGGCAGAGCTTAAAGGGGTATTCTCATCTCACCAATGTAGTTTGTATAGTTAGATATAGCCATACCAAAATTATTACTAATAGAATGTATTTATATAAAATGTACCGTTTAGAAGATTTTCCTATTTGTATATCCATTGTCCCACACACATCCGTCAGGCCGTTTTTCTGGTTACGACCACCACGGCCATGTAGTAGTGGTCGGTCAGCTTGCTCCTTTTCAAACCCGCTCTGAGGTAACTGCTGTATTGTGAACGCACATTACATGAGCATGTGGAGACACATCTTAGGGTTGTAGCATTTTTGTCTGCGTTTCCAAAACGCAGAGAAACTGATCCTGTTCCAAGATCAATTTATCTCTATGGAGCAGGATCTGTTTATAAAGTCTGCATTTTGGACGGATCCTGACCATTTACGTTTTGGACTGTTAGCGTCCAAAGCGCAGACGTGAAAGTGCCCTAAGATGTGTCTCCTCATGCTCATGTAATGTGTGTTCACAATACAGAAGTTACCTCAGAGCGGGTTTGAACAGGAGCAAGCCGGCCACCACTACTACATGGCCACAGTGGTCGTAACCAGGGGCAACGGCCTGACTGATGTGTGTGGGACAAGGGATATACAAATAGGCAAATCTTCTAAACGGTACATTTTATATAAATACATTCTATTAGTAAAAATATTGGTATGTCTATATCTAATTATACAAACTACATTGGTGAGATGGGAATACCCCTTTAAGTGCTGGATCGGATACAGGAAGGGAATTTTTTTTATTATTATTATTTTACCAGGCCCCTCTCTCACTTTGGCAAAATAAAAACACAGACAACCCTTTTGCACTGCTAAATTACACCCTGTGTAAAGGTGATTTTATATATAGTGTTAGTTTGCCACATGGTTGAAAAACCCTACAGTAAAACCACCTGTGATTTTAACAGGATTTACCACAGTTTTTGGAGCAATTTTAGGCTACTTTCACACTTGCTGTAGCCTTTTCTGGCAGGCTGTTCTGGCAGGGGAACAGCCTGAAGGATCTGTGCTACCACAAGTCCACCGTGCCGCCGGAAGTCCACTCAAGCCCCATTCACAATAATGGGGGCGGTACGGAGATCTGGCCGCAGCATGGCAAACATGTCGAGAGGCAGCCGGAAAAAAAAAACGCAACATGTTGTAGTTTTATTCCGGCCACCTTTCTACATGTTTGCCGTGCTGTGGTCAGACCTCCGGCCTGCCCCCATCATAGTGAATGGGACAGAGCGGACTTCCGCCAGCATGGTTGACTTGCGGTAGCACGGATCCGGCAGGCTGTTACCATGGGGGGAAAGGCTACCTCTGGCCCGCCCCCATTATAGTGAAAGGGGCTGGAGTGGACTTGTGGTAGCACGAATCCGGCAGGCTGTTCCCATGGGGGGAAAGGCTACCTACCGCAAGTGTGAAAGTAGCCTTCGAACACAGTTTTTTCCCAGGAGAAACATGCTGCAACCTGGAAGAATCATGCAGTCACATTCATTTGCAGAAAACGGGAAGGCGGTGTCTCTACATATAAATGGTCCCTTGCACAGTCGAAACATTGCTGATTACCATTGGAAAAAGCTGCTCATGTCAGAGGAGCTGAGTGGAAGAAGAAGGGAATATGTCCGGGTTCAGCTCTGTCCGGGAGACCATGTTGGGCTGCTGAGGTCTCTGGTCATGTCTACAGATGCAGCTGTGCGACGTCATACAGGTTGTGTGCCATGGTGGAACTAAACTATAGAAAGAGGTGCTCTGGCCTTCCCTCGTAATCTATAGTGTAGACTTTTGCACAATATTAGCTTGTCGGTTACAAAATAGAACCACTTTCCTGTAGTTGACTGACAGTGGAAGAGACTTCAGATACAGAGAACTGGATTTGCTTATGCCAACTGCTCACTGAGAATTTCAGGTAATGGACATCTATTTGGGGATTATTTTAAGGGTATGACCACACTGCATGGTCATGTGGCATCAGGGATGTGGTCGGACTTTATCAAAAATCGTACAGCTATATGGGCTGCACCGGGCCGTAATTAAACAAATGAGACCGCACTGTTTAGCCAGTCAGCATTGTTCACAGTGTGGTCTCATTTTGGGTCATTTATCAAACTGGTGTAAAGTAGAACTGGCTGAGTTGCCCATAGCAACCAATCAGATTCCACCTTTCATTTTCCAAAGGAGCTGTCAAAAATGAAAAGTGGAATCTGATTAGCTTCTATGGGCCAGTTCTACTTTACACCAGTTTGATAAATGACCCCAATTATTTTATTTAGGGCCCTGGTTCTTGCTTGCAGCATGGCTGCGTCCTGAATGCCACACAATCACGCCGTATGGTCATTCTCTGCAAAAACTCAAGTTCTCAACCAAAACAGCAATGCCAGTAATATCATAGGCTCAGGGTTATTGAGCAGTGTTCTGCAATAATCTATTAAAGTGTGATTTGCATCTTTCATTGTGAAATATGTTCCTTGTAAGTGGTCATGTTGTGTGGGAATGAGAGGAGTTTTTTGGAGTAGATATGGAAAGACAGATGGGTCTGCCACATATGAGACATATTTTTGCCTTTACATAAATTAATAAAAGCACTAATTTTTATGTCACTTGTCAAAATGACACTTTGTATAAGTGGATGTTTGCATGGATTGCTTTTCTACTGTGATTAAAAAGATTTTCTGTGAATCAAACTTTCCCGGACGTCCTACAGCAACACAGTCACAAATGGGTTAAAGGTGTTGTCTCACTTCACCAAATGACATTTATCATGTAGAGAAAGTTAATACAAGGCACTTACTAATGTATTGTTATTATCCATATTGCTTCCTTTGCCGGCTGGATTCATTTTTCCATCACATTATACACTGCTCGTTTCCATGGTTACGACTACCCTGCAATCCAGCAATGGTGGCCATGCTTCCACACTGTAGAAAAAAGCGCTGGCCTATGTGCATTCCCCCAGCCATCAGAGAGGCTGGCGGTTTTTGTTCCAGATTTTCTGTTTGGACTCTGTGGCTCTTACAAGATAATGGCTCATTAATCTATTTCAAGGTGTCACAGCTGGTCCTAACTCAGGAGCTGAAATACCTGGTTTCATCATAATCTCTCATAAACAATAAATTTGTCATCAGAGAGGAGAGATGCAATCATGAAGAGCGTCTCACCTCACCCCAGAGTGTCATTTTGCCATGTCATGAAAATGTTGCATGTTATGCTATGGGCCATATCTCATGTGCACTCCTTTGGTGAAACTGATGTTACAAGAGCCTAGTTATGCGACTTTTGGATGTATCCATCATCTGGACAAGAGGTGAAGTGGTGGCTAAAACCCAGCATCTGCTACATAGCAAATTTTATATTCCACAGCCTCAGAAAAGTCTTCTCTACGGGTGACTCTGTCTGTGTCTTGGGTGCACATGTAGACAGATTGTGGATCCAGAAAATGGGGCACAAGAAGGTATTGTCATTCAACCTAAAAGATCTCAGGGCTGTCAGACTGGTTTTAGCTTTCTTCTGACCATTCCTGCACAATGACCAAATGCTTGTTCAGTCAAGCTAATTTTCCAAACAGTATATCAGTAATCAGTCTGCAAGGAGCTTTATCCAGAGGACTAGCGCCTCAACTCTACAGTCTTCTCTCGCATAGTGAAGTGGGAAAAACCAGCTCTGGATGCTATTGCGACAGTAAGGAAAGATATCCAACTTTTATCTGTCTGTATTGCTCTCACCATGCTCAAGTGTCAGACAGGCAAATACTAGTGAGCGCTTTCATTGTGGTCTAACAGGGTGGTCTGATCTGATATGGAGGTCAGATATAAGGTCTGATGTGGGGGTTTGACCTGAGGTGTGACATAGGGTTTGATCTGATGTGGGGGTCTTTTCTGAGGTGTGATATGGGGACTTATCTGAGGTCTTACATGGGGGTCTGATCTGAGGTCTGATATGGAGGTCTGGCAGGAAGTCTGATATAGGGATCTGTTCTGAAGTCTGATGAAAAATATTTATCTTAAAACCAAGATGTGTCTTATTATCAAGTGTGTCTTGTACAGCAAAAAATACTGTATTAATATAAAAAAAAAATTAAAAAACATGTTGCAATTCACCACTATCAGGGCAAAGCGAGGTCTCTAGTCACAATCTTGTCAGATTTTTTTCTTCAGAGCCTTAAAGAATCCCACTCCAGCATTTCTTTGTCTGCACCTTCTTGTGGTTGTCTATAGTGTTAGCTCCACTGACTAAACATCAGTTTTAAACACTAGAGGATTATTCTCAAATTTATCATTTTCAAGATATTCTTGATAGTTGTCATCACCTCTGAAAGGCATCTTAGTGAATTTCAGGAATTTGTCATACAAGGGACCTTTATCTCAAATATTTAGGATGCACAAGGTCAGGAGCAGGAGGAACAGCACACTCTTGATGTCAGGAGGACTGTCTTAACATATATCCAAAGGTCAGATATCTTCAGGAAATCTGAGGCCCTCTTTCTTCAGCATTAAGGACTCGATGAGGGCCAGAGAGGAAGTGATGCTGCCAGCTGGGTGGATCAAGGGATCTATTGAGAACAGCTATAAATTTCACCAGTCACCTCTTCATGTAAGAGAACTCTACCTGCTCCACTGCTATCTCCGGGACTGAACTGGGACAAATACCACTGGTACAAATTTGCAACGCTGCTACATTGTCAACGTCTTCACCTTGAAATAAGAGTTAGAGACTAGACATTCTCACTCCATAAGCCTATACATTTTTCACAAAATAGTTGAATGCAGGGATGGACTGGGAAATTAAAGTGGCCCTGGAAAAGAACTGAAAGTGACCCCATGTTTTAGGTGGATCCAAACTGACAGAAGGTGGAGCAACACAAGTAGGCAGGGACAACAGATGTAGGTGGGACTAGCGATACTGTAGTACAGGACAAAATATGGCCCAAGCAGAACCAGATACCACAGTGTACTCAAAATAATGCCACCTATACCCCATTATGAAACTGTATCATCGTCCTGAGGATGGCAATACAGTTGAATTCAAGAGGGCATCTGTATTCGCTGGCCAGGTGCCAAGTACCTGATGCTGCTACATGACTTAATACTAAGAGAATTAGATCTTTATGTACCTGGCTTATGGCCATGGGAAATTTTCCTGTAGAGTCTATGGCTGGTCCACCCCTGGTTGAATTAATTCTTCTGTAAAAGGGAAGCCCTACTGAAAGGGGCACAATGTGGACATAAATACTGTGACAGGGCACAGTGGGCATAACTACTGTGAGGGGCACAATGTTGGTATAACTACTGTGAGGGGCACAACTGGGCATTACTACTGTGAGGGGCCCAATGTGGGCATTACTACTGTGAGGGGCACAATGTGGGTATTACTACTATGAGGGGTACAATGTGTGCATAATTATTGTGAGGGGCACAATGTGGACATAACTACTGTGAGGGGGCACAATGTGGACATTACTACTGTGAGGGGCACAATGTGGGAATTACAACTGTGATGGGGCCCAATGTGCTTATACAGTGCCTTGCAAAAGTATTCGGCCCCCCTGGAACTTTTCAACCTTTTGCCACATTTCAGGCTTCAAACAAAAAGATATAACATTTTAAATTTTTGGTGAAGAATCAACAAGTGGGTCACAATTGTGAAGTGGAACAAAATTTATTGGATCATTTAAACTTTTTTTGTAATAATAAAACTGAAAAGTTGGGCGTGCAAAATTATTCGGCCCATTTACTTTCAGTTTAGAAAACTCACTCCAGAAGTTCATTGAGGATCTCTGAATGATCCAATGTTGTCCTAAATGACTGATGAAGATAAATAGAATCCACCTGTGTGTTATCAAGTCTCCGTATAAATGCACCTGCTCTGTGATAGTCTCAGGGTTCTGCATCATGAAGACCAAGGAACACACCAGGCAGGTCTGTGATACTGTTGTGGAGAAGTTTACAGCCGGATTTGGATACCAAAAGATTTCCCAAGCTTTAAACATCCCAAGGAGCACTATGCAAGCGATCATATTGAAATGGAAGGAGTATCAGACCACTGCAAATCTACCAAGACCCGGCCGTCCCTCTAAACTTTCATCTGAGACAAGTTGAAGACTGATCAGAGATGTAGCCAAGAGGCCCATGATCACTCTGGATGAACTGCAGAGATCTACAGCTGAGGTGGGAGAGTCTGTCCATAGGACAACAATCAGTCGAACAATTCACAAATCTGGCCTTTATGGAAGAGTGGCAAGAAGAAAGCCATTTCTCAAAGATATCCATAAAAAGTCTGGTTTACAGTTTGCCACAAGCCACCTGGGAGACACACCAAACATGTGGAAGAAGGTGCTCTGGTCAGATGAAACCAAAATCCAACTTTCTGGAAACAATGCAAAACAATATGTTTGGCATAAAAGCAACACAGCTCATCACCCTGAACACACCATTCCCACTGTCAAACATGGTGGTGGCAGCATCATGGTTTGGGCCTGCTTTTCATCAGCAGGGACAGGGAAGATGGTTAAAATTGATGGGAAGATGGATGGAGCCAAATACAGGACCATTCTGGATGATAACCTGTTGGAGTCTGCAAAAGACCTGAGACTAGGATGGAGATTTATCTTCCAACAAGACAATGATCCCAAACATAAAGCAAAATCTACAATGGAATGGTTCAAAAATAAATGTATCCAGGTCTTAGAATGGCCAAGTCAAAGTCCAGACCTGAATCCAATTGAGAATATGTGGAAAGAGCTGAAAACTGCTGTTCACAAACGCTCTCCATCCAACCTCAAAGAGCTCGAGCTGTTTTGCAAGGAAGAATGGGCAAGAATTTCAGTCTCTAGATGTGCAAAACTGATAGAGACATACCCCAAGAGACCGCAGCTGTAATCGCAGCAAAAGGTGGCGCAACAAAGTATTAATGCAAGGGGGACGAATAATTTTGCACGCCCCACTTTTCAGTTTTATTATTACAAAAAAAGCTTAAATGATCTAATAAATTTTGTTCCACTTCACAATTGTGACCCACTTGTTGTTGATTCTTCACCAAAAATTTAAAATGTTATATCTTTTTGTTTGAAGCCTGAAATGTGGCAAAAGATTGAAAAGTTCCAGGGGGGTGAATACTTTCGCAAGGCACTGTAACTACTCTGAGGGGCATAATGTTGGTATAACTACTGTGAGGAGCACAATGTGGGCATTACTACTGTGAGTGGCACAATGTCGGTATTACTACTATGAGGGGCAAAATGTGGGCATTACTATTGTGAGGGGCACAATGTGGGTATTACTACTGTGAGGGGCACAATATGGGCATTACTATTGTGAGGGGTCCAATGTGGGTATTACTACTGTGAGGGTTCCAATGTGCGTATAACTACTGTGAGGGGCACAGTGTACGTATTACAACTGTGATGGTCCACAATATGGGTATAACTACTGTGAGGGGCGCAGTGTGGGCATTACTACTGTGAGGGGCACAACGTGGGTATTACTACTGTGCAGTGGCACAAAGAGGGAATAACTACGATGTGGGGGTATTAAAGACGTTTTCCGGGGTTTTAATATGGATGACCTATCTTCAGGATAGGTAAAAAATGACATTGAGATAAAATGACATTGAAAAACCTAAAATTATCATTAAAATTTTAATTTCATCTAAAGAATGCAAAATGCGCCCCAAAATAAAAAAAAATTAAATTCCTCAATTTGAAATATGTACTAAATCCCAGTCCTGTGTGACACCCGTCCTCTCCTGATGGGACATGCTTCCAGTATCAGTGAGAGTCTTCAGGATAGGTCATCAATATCAGATGAGCCGGGATCTGACACCTAGAACCCCTGCAGATCAGCTGGTTGAAGAGAAGGAGCACTCAGTGTGAGCGCAGCCTTCCCTTTATTGTTTACCTGCTCGTCATCAACAGCACAGAGGTGAGCAGGTGTAATGACAAGCAGTCATATTCACTTCTAAGTAATGGCTACTTCCTATTCACGTGTATACTACATGGAGGCAAATGACCCTATTACTAAACTTAACATCTAATAAATAAAAACAATATACCTTCTTTGGAATAAAAATGGCCACAATGCTTTATTAAGGGTATACATAAATTAGTTTAATAAATATTCAATAAATAATTCAAATTCAAACTCAACACTTAAATAACCATTTAAAGTTCTCCATTAAAGGGGTTGTCTCATCTTGCCTAATGGGGGCATATCGCTAGGATATGCCCCCATTGTCTTATAGGTGCGGGTCCCACCGCTGGGACCCGCACCTATATCGAGAATGGGGCCCTGAAAGCGAACGGGGGCGCACTGCGCATGCGCAGCCGCCTCCATTCATTTTCAATGTGGCCGGCGAAGATAGCCAAGCGCTGGCTCGGCTATTTCCGTCGGCTCCATAGAAATGAATAGGAGCGGTGGCCGCGCAAGTGCGGTGCGCTCCCATTCATTTCTATGGGGAGCCGGCTTGGTGGTGGCCGGACCGGAGTCCTCCAGCCACCACCTTGCGGGGCCCTGTTCTCGATATAGGTGCGGGTCCCAACGGTGGGACCCGCACCTATAAGACAATGGGGGCATATCCTAGCGATATGCCCCCATTAGGCAAGATGAGACAACCCCTTTAACTACCAAAATCCACTCAGCATTAGCTGAGTGATACAGCCCCACTAATAAAGCAAGTGACAATACTAGGGAGGGTGGTTGGGGCGATGATCTGGTCTTCAGGAACTGGCCCAGAGCGCTGCCGAACCCAGCTATTTAAGGACAACATCTTTCCTGCCATAACTATGAAGACAAATCTCCCCCAGCAACGCCGACAGACAATCAGAAGAGGCTCTTCTTGCCGCCACAGATTGAAGAAGATACCAGCTGGAACCAGCTGTCACCGGTTTGAAGATAACTTGAGGTAAATTACCTGAAATAAAAAAGCGGTAAAAAACACAGCCAAGGGGGAGGGAGGGGGAGAAAGAGAAACCAACCCTAACTAAACCCCTTTAAGGTCATTGCCCCCATGTGTCCCCCAAGCTAAACGCTCTGGGGGGCCTATACAGTCCTATAGAAGTGAATGGACGGCTTGTACTTACACCTGATCACTGCTGTGATGTCCACAGGGAGCAGGTAAAGAATGAATGGAAGGCTGCGATGGCATGGAGAGGGGTCTGCTCTTCAACCAGCTGATCAGTGAGGTGCCCGGTATCAGACCCCTGCTGATCTGATATTAATGACTTAAAGGGGTATTCTCATCTTAGACAATGGGGATATGCCCCCATTGTCTTATAGGTGCGGGTCCCACTGCTGGGACCCGCACCTATAGCCAGAACGGAGCGGGGAGTGCTGCGCCTGGAGGACCCCAGGTTTCCAGGGGTCCAGGCCACCACCAGGCACAGCTCCCCGCGCCGCTCATAGAAATGAATGGGAGCCGGGCCGTGCATGCACGGTGCGCTCCCATTCATTTCTATGGAGCCGACGGAAGTAGCCAAGCCAGCGCTCGGCTATTTTCGGTGGCCCCATAGAAATGAATGGAGGGCGGCTGCGCATGCGCAGTGCGCCCTCATTCACTTCGGGGGCTCCGTTCTCGATATAGGTGCGGGTCCCAGTGGTGGGACCCGCACCTATAAGACAATGGGGGCATATCCTAGCGATATGCCCCCATTGTCTAAAATGAGAATAACCCTTTAACCTGACAATCATCAATAAATAAAATATCTAGGAAAACCCCTTTAAAGGGGATTGGGCAGGATAAGCTTCTACTTGGTGGAGTGGTGTGGCTTAGTAGAAAAAATTCATCATAGCGCTATTGTCCCTCTTTATGATTTTAAAAAGTGAGGAGGTATGGGTATGTATCCAGAAAACCTTGTAAACTATGCACTTAGTCATGGGAGGTGAAACCGGCCAAAATTAAAACTACATTGAAAAACCTAAAATTATAATTAAAATTTTAATTTAATCTAAAGAATGCAAAATGCGTGCCAAAATAAAAATTCAATTCCTCCATTTAAATGTACTAAGTCCAAGTCCTGTGTGACACCCGTCCTCTCCTGAGGGGACCTGCTTCCAGTGTCAGTGAGTGTCCGGCCATCTGCTGGTACCCGCACCCCGGCTGCTCCGCCGCATCCATGGCCGGGACTCCCCTGCCTTCAGCCTGCGGTCCAGAGGATGCGGCGCAGCACACGGCTCTCCCCGCTCTACAGTGGACGCTTCCAGAGCCAGGCTAATGAAGGGGGAGGAGCCTCGTGTGATTGGCCGGAGGACTCTGATGGCTTCAATGAAGTCAGAGCCTGGCTCCAGCAGCAGAATAATACAGCGGCGTGTGGTGTGCGCCCAGCAAGGACGCCGCATTCTACACACAAGGTAAGTTTCACTGCCTACAACTTACCCTTCATTGTGCACGACGTGCAGGCTGCATCCTCTCCCCCAGCACTGCGGGAATACCCTGCTGCACATGCCCTGTCATTCTCCTCATCCCTCACTGATGGATTAGCACAAACCACAACTAGTGCTGTCAGTGAGCACAGTCTTCTCCATAATAAGTGCAACCTTGTATCTGTAAGTGCAACCGTCCAACCCCAACATTGGTGCAGGAATCGATGAGAATTGGTAAATACCACCAATATTGATTTACATCTATCTGATGGCTAGTTATTGGGCCACGTCGGTCGTGCACCTGGTACCTACGGGGTTAAAAAAAACAAACAACAAATTAGGATTTTGGTTGAGAACTATCTGCAGGGCTGACGTATAATCAGGCAGGAGGTGCTGAATCGGGTGTCAGTCGCTTGCAGTGAATTTCTGCTTACTGCAGATGAACAGTTACCAAGTCAGCAATGCACGGACTGCAATGGGCAGCGGAGGTCCAGGTTGTGTCTCCGTCCCGGTGACGTTCAGCAGCCGTCGTCCCCTATCAGCAAATAGAACTGTCTATTGAACTGCTTAGAGAGATAGATCTGACAGGCGCTGAGTAATGAGGCTCTGGCCATGTGTGCGGAGGGTTCAGCAATGTCGCGTGGACACCATGCATGACCGCCAAGTGTTAATATCACGGAGCCCCTCAGTGCCATTTACATGACAATGGCAGAGCTGTCAGAGGCTGTGCTGGTGCACGCTTCCAGGAACTGCTGCTGTTTATTATGTGAAATGTGTTTTTTTTCCTGAGGTGCTGCAGAGCCTCCATCTCCGTGCAAGTCATTTTGCTCTCCGTACCGCAATCGTTTCCAGCGCTGGCCGCTGGAAATGCTGAAAATAGAATTTGAATAAAACACGAGCTGCGTCTTGTCTAATGATTACATCCTGTAACTTCAGAGCGGCGCTCGGGACTCCGCGTCTGTAGCATGCTGATCTTTTTAAATGGGGGGGTGTGTGTGTGTGTGTGTGTGTGTGTGAAAGGAATAATATATAATGATTAATATGTACAGATCACCAGGAGCAAGCCTTACAGGTTTGGCCTGGTATATGTTCTATGCAGGTAGATCTCCTCAGCTGCTGAAGAACCTCTTTAAAAACCCTAAGCACCCACAAAGCGGCTTTCCAAAATGACCACGAGGTTGCTGGAAAATAGCTTGCATTTCCCTCTTTAAGCCAAAAGGGACCACGTGACGCACTTCCCTGCAAAACTTGCCTAGGTGACACGCTGCTGTTAAAGGGGTTGTCCGGGAAAGGGTTGCATACACTTTTCTAGGCACCTGGCACCCCTAGGGCACTAGATGAGGCTAGTGATTGGCTGCAGTGGTCAGAGCCCGTCCAGGACAACCGGAGCAGTGGGGCAAGATCAGTCAGGTAGGTACCTACTTATCTGTACTTTATTTCAGGAGCTTCTCCTGGATTGTTTGGATTCTTCCTGAAACTGGACAACCCCTTTAAAGTGGGACTACAGTGCACTAAAACTGATGGCATGTGAGTGTGATATAGCACCAGCTTCTGTCCGCAGGGGGTGCCAGGTCAGATGCCTAGAAAGGGTATGCAGCCCTTTCAACCTTTACCCTTCAGAGCACCATTCGTCACCCCGTGCTATATTGGAGTGACCAACGCAGCCAAATTTACCTGAAACTGCCAGTGGGGCAGATTTACTAATCCTATAGGTGGTATAAAACTGTCTGGATGATAACAGTGGAGCCGGGTGAGACACTTTTCTCTGATTCTGTACCAGCTATTGTTCAGCTTAGTTTGAGACCTAATTTTACGCCAATTCTGGCGCTGCATTATGGAATGATGCACCCTTGTCGAGCTAGGTGCAGAGGATTTCTCAAGAACTAGATGACCCAAAAATGTGCCCGATTTCACTAATTTGTGCCAAATTCTGCCACAGTTTACGACAGTGTCTAGGTGCACTGATGTTAGTAAATGTGAGCCACTGGTTGGTTGGGGTCTTACATTGTACAAGGAAAGCCCATGGGACCACCGCACCTTCAGTCGAATCACTGTCTCATGAGTCTGCAGCAGGGATGCCCAACCTGCAGCCCTCCAGCTGTTGTAAAACTACAACTCCCACAATGCCCTGCTGTAGACTGATAGCTGTAGGCTGTCCAGTCACGCTGGGAGCTGTAGTTTTGCAACATCTGGAGGGCCGCAGGTTGGCCATCCCTGGTCTACAGGGACCACCGCTGATCAGATATTGAGGCCATATCCCTTTAAGGCCTCATGCACATGTTCGTGAGCATATAGCAACCCATAAACCGCTGATCCGCAAAATAGGGATGCGGTTGGATGTGGTTGATGTGCATGCCGCATTTGGTGGCGGACCGATCGATTTTAATGGGTTTTCAGTCCGTATTTTGCAGACAGGTAAAGAACGTGTTCTAGTGTTTGTGGAACGGACGTATGGATGTCATCATGCAGACTACAGACCCATTGAAGTCAATGGTCCGCAACAAAATGCGGCATGCACACAGACTGCGTCCGTATTTTGAGAATCCGATTTTCTATGCCTACTTGACTTGGCAATTTTCTAGCTAAAGGAGAACTCCGGAAGACCTGTAACGTCTTATGATCATTACACACAGTACATGGCGGTGATACTATACATCGTTTTTAGCACATTATCATTTCTACCATATGGGGGAGTTCCTCTTTAAATTAAATTAGCTAAAAGAAAATGTATTTTTGAGATTAATATTATCGTCAAAAACAATTTTCTGTGTTGTGCCAGCGCCGCTTGACCTGAAATAATTTTATATCTCCATGGCAACTCCATATACAGTCTGTATATTCATCCTGATAAGAATTTTCATCTCATATTTGTGGAACTGAGTGACATTTAAAGGAAAGATTTTCCTTATCTATCCATCAGTTTGAAAGTTCAGGGTAACACTTTTTAGGCCGGATTCTGACGGTTGTTCCAAATTACATCCGCAGTGGTGTCTGCATGGTGCCCATGAGCGTCTTTTTTTTTTTCCCCGCTCCCATACACTAGAATGAGTCTTGGATGGAGACTGGACAATTGTGCACGCCCCCACGTTCCATGCAGAGAAATGGACTTGTGAATTACGTCCAACTTTAATGAGTCCGTATGTGGTCTAGGTGCAGCCCATTGTGGTAAATATGCCCGTCTGAATCAGGCCTAAGGGTCCATTCACACATCCGCAAGTGTTTTGTGGTTCCGCATTTTGCGGACCGAACATGGCCGTCACTATAATAGAAAAGGACATACTCTATCTTTTTGCGGGGCCGCGGAATGGAAGTGCGGATATGGGCAGCACACGGTGTGATGTCCGCATCTTTTGTGGCCCCATTTAAATGAATGGGTCCGCACCCGTTCCGCAAAGATGCAGACCCATTCATGTAGACATGTGAATGTAGCTTGGATATCACTGACAGTGCCCCCAAGGGTGGACGAGTACACATGGCATTCTCTGTTTATAAAAATCGCCGGATAGACTTTTTACTTAGACAAACTCAGTTATGGAAATTTTCGGTTTGGAGACCTCTGAAAGGCTGGGTTCACATCATGTTTTTGTCCAACGTTTAACATATACGCTTGGGGAAAAAGGAGACAAGAGCGTAGTACACCACACTTTACATCCTGCAAAGTCCAGTAAAAAAACGTATACGATAGTGACGGATACCACTGTATAGCATCCGTTTGAGGCTCCATTCACACGTCCTGTTTTTCTTTCCTGATTCGATCCTGATCCTGATCTGGATCCATTCATTTCAATGGGTCCTGCAAAAATCAGGATCGAATCAGGAAAGAAAAACAGGACGTGTGAATGGAGCCTAAAGTTTACTTTTTTTGTATACGTTAAAAGTAAGACAAAAATGTGATGTGAACCCAGCCATACATTGTACATTAGGACTTTTTTGTGCTGATTCATAATTCATAAAAATAACAATCTACAGAACTTTCTACATAGTCTACATTGAAGCCTTCAGTGATCCTAATGGTCAATGTGTTCCCCCTCTGTTATTTCTTTTCATGCATTTTATTCAGGGTTAAGCTGCAATGCATTTTAGTGAGACTGCTTTTTTTGGAAGTTGCCTAGCAACAAATGATTAGGCCTTTTTGAGACTACCGCATTTGTGTTTAAAGGGGTTTTACGGGAGTTAACTACTCGTGACCTATCCTCAGGATAGGTTATCAGTATCTGATCGGTGGAGGTCTGACACCCGGGACCCCCGCCGATCAGCTGTTTAAGAAGGCACCGACACTCCAGTGAGCGCTGAGGCCTTCTCTCAGCACACCAAGCACAGCGCCATACATTGTACAGTGGCTGTGCTTGGTATCGCGCTCAGTCTCATGCACTTGAATGGGGTTGAGCTGCTCCTAGGCCACGTGACCGATTAACATGACGTCACTGGCCTAGGAAAAGCTGAGAGAAGGCCTCGGCGCTCACTGGAGCGCCGGTACCTTCTCAAACAGCTGATCAGTGGGGGTCCCGGGTGTCGGACCTCCACCGATCAGATACTGATGACCTATCCTGAGGATAGGTCATCAGAAGTACAATCCCGGAAAACCCCTTTAAGAACAGAGTTGTGCACCTGAGAACCATATGATTTCTGCCCCAGAATGTGCAGAGCTTTACACGTTTGTGCAGTGTCACTTGTTCCTTGACGTCCTGTATTACAAAGGTTTTCTCCCCTAGGACCAATAAGAATAGAGTTCTGCACAGAACAATACTTCGCTACATGAAATGTCAGTGTGCACTTTGAAGACTGTATTTTGGCCCCAATACTTACAGGCACGACACCTATAGTGGTTCAAGAGGCTTTTGCTATATGTCGGTATGTCTTTGAATTCATAAGGAGAGGTGTTCCTCAGGTTAGGTCATCAATATCAGATCAGCAGGTTTCCCTGTCCTGGCAACCTCGGTTAGCTGAGGTTTTGTAGCAGCTCTGGCGCCGGAAACAGGTAATGGCACACAGCCCTGTACACTGTGTCAGAGCTGGTTACTGGTTACTGCAGCTTTGCTGCCATTCACTTGATGGCCTAAGGACAAGTCATCAGTACCTAGGGGTGGACTGGCCATAGACCCAACAGGGAAATTTCCCAGTAGGCCAATGTCCAGTGGGGTCACCCAAGCCCTCCTCATGGGCGCCAGCTGGATACTTACAGATACGATGCTTTCAATAATAATTAATGCTAGGCGCATCAGGTACTTATGCACCTGGCTGGTGGCTATAGGAGCCCTCCTGAATTCAACTGCATCGTCTTGGGTGATACAGTTGAGTACAGTAGCAGGGGTGGTGGTATTTTGTGTTGCACTGTGGTACTTGGTTCTGCTGGGGCGGTATTTTGTTCTGCACTACGGTATTACTGTCCCCACCTACTTCTGTTGTCCCTGCCTACCTATGTTGCTCCGCCTCCTATCAATTTGGACCCACCTACAACATGGGACTCTTTTAATTTTGTTTCCAGGGAGAGTTTAAGGTCCCAGTCCGCCCCCCATCAATACCTCCGTCCCATTGGATTTTTATCCTGTAGAAATTATTATATTTAAACTGAAGAACATGTGAAACTAAGAACATTTGTCATATATGGTAACTGCGTTAAAAAGAACATTTACTTGCTGAGATAACTTACAATGGTGTCAGTGATAGTGTCCCCTAGGTTTTTTTTAATGCTTCCCCAATCTTCTTTTCATCTTCATCAGGGCTCATTCACATGGCCGTATGTATTTTGCGGTCCGCAAAACACGAATCCACAAAAAATACAGATGATGTCCGTGTGCGTTCCGTATTTTGCGGAACAGAACAGCTGAACCCTAATAGAACAGTCCTATCCTAGAGGAGTTACCAGTAAGCTATTTCAGCAATACAAAATATAATTTAATGCATTTATATTGCAAATATTATTAGTCTAACTGTATTTTTGTCATCAGGATAGCTCATCAATATGAGACCGATGGGGGTCTGACTCCCGGCACCCCTGCTGATCAGCTGTATGAAGAGGCTGCTGCACTCTATGAGCACTTAGGCCCCTTCCTAGGCCAGTGATGTCATGTTCATCTGTAACATGACCTAGGCTCAGCTCAGTACTATTCAAGTGAATGAGACTGACCTGCGATACCAAGCAGTGCCACTCTGCAATCGATGGCGCTGTGCTTGGTGACCTGCACGGCACTCATCAGAGCTCCGGCAACACAGTGGCTTCCTCAAACAACTGATTGGCGGGAGTGCTGGGAGTCAGATTCCCACTGATCTCATATTGATGACCTATCCTGAGGATAAGCCATTAATATGAGAGTCCCGGAGAGCCTCTTTAACTTCAAGTACACTTCTTGTGTTATCTAAAAGATGTTTTTCATCTGCTTCAACGTTCAAAAATAGCTAAAAATAACTAATTAATTAAAAATGACTAATTCATTAAAAAAAAGTCTTTCCAAAGTCTTTCTAAAATCTGAAAACTCATTTAATTGATCCATGTGCTTGTGCATATTTTGTGCGCATTTATCTATTTGTTATTAAAAATTAAATGTATAAAAGGAACTGATACAAGTAAATTCATAATATAATACATAGGGGCAAATATTGGATGATATGTAACCATGATTAATGCTTAAAGGGGTTGTGTCACTTCTTTCATTAACATTTATCATGTAGAGGAAGTTAATACAAGGCACTTACTAATGTATTGTGATTGTCCATATTGCTTCCTTTGCTGGCTGGATTCATTTTTCCATCACATTATACACTGCTCGTTTCCATGGTTATGACCACCCTGCAATCCAACAGTGGTGGTCGTGCTTGCACACTGTAGGAAAAAGCACCTAACTCTGTGGTGGGCGGGACCGTGGGAGTTCGCATAGTCTGGTGTTTTTTCCTATAGTGTGCAAGCAAAACCGCTGCTGGATTGCAGGGTGGCCGTAACCATGGAAATGAGCAGTGTATAATGTGATGGAAAAATGAATCCAGCGAGCAAAGGAAGCAATATGGACAATCACAATACATTAGTAAGTGCCTTGTATTCACTTTGTGACACAACCCCTTTAAAGAGGTTTCCATGATTTTGTTATTCATTTGCTTGGGTTGACCATCAATTGGCGGGGGACTGACACCCTGCACCCCCACTGATCAGCTCTGGTGCCAGAATCTCCACCTTTTAAATCTATGTCATTTTTAAGTTCAAAATTATGGGGGAAAAAAAAAACCTAGAGCATGCTGCGTTTTGATAAAACCGTAAAAATGCTACAAACACAGCAGAAACCGAAAAGCTGTGCATGTAGACTTCACCATAATCTGGCAGCAGTGTTTGTTCTTAAAGAAATTACACCGCAGAAAATATACAAAAAAAAATATTGTTGCAGACATTTCTGTAACTGAAAATCTGAATGGGGTTGTTTCAGCGGCAAGCGCATAGGGGGAGATTTATCATCTTCCTTGTGCCTGAAAAATGGCCTTAAAGAGAACCTTTCACCACTCCTGACATGCCTGTTTTAATAGCTTCATGCATTCCCCATGTAATAACAAGTCTGGAACATCTATTCTTATGGCTCTATGTTGTGCCATTCCTTTACTATTTGCACTAGAAGTTATGAATTAATTGCTATTTGTCTTCAGTAAGGGTACAGAGGGGAGGTAACCAGTTGGGGGTGTGTACCTGCACAGTCTGAACATGGCAGCACTGATTGGCTAAAGTCAGTCTGTGCAGGTACACACCCCCAACTAGTCACCTCCCTTCTGTTCCCTTACTGAAGGCAAATAGCAAGTCATTCAAAACTTCTAGTGCAATTAATAAAGGAATGGCACAACATACAGACATAAGGATAGATGTTCCAGACTTGTTATTACATGGGGAATGCATGAAGCTATTAAAACAGGCATGTCAGGAGTGGTGAAAGGTCCTCTTTAACCTGTTTTTCACCTATATAACTAAGAGCACTGCCCCACAGAAGATTGCAGACACATCCTAGACATACCTGTGTGCACTGTGTGTCTGTATTACATGTCAAGAAAAAGCACTTTTATTCTGCAGGAAAACAACTCCCAAGTGCCTGGCTGAAAGTGAAACTAAAAACAGCTTTCTCTCCTGACTCAATTTCTAACAGCTATATCTTCTGATATACTGGATATAATGCTGTGATTTTGGTATCATTTGAAAGCTTGGAATGTCAGCTTTCAAAAAGGAATCATTTTTCTATCTGCTACCAATCCCAAGATATGAGCAGCTGAAGCAGGCCTCCCCTCTTCAGTCTGGTTTGCCTTGGGCACTTGCAGCAGCAGAGCTGGGCACTTTGGAGCTGTTTTTCTCCAGAATAAAAGTGCTTTTCCTGGACATGTAATACAGACACACAGTGCACACAGGTATGTCTGGGATGTGTATGTAATCTTCTGTGGGGCAGTGCTCTTAGTTATATAGGTGCAAAACAGGTGAAAGACTCCCTTTAACCACCTGAGGGGTTAAAGGGACACTATCGCGAAGAAAAAAATTTTGATATGTTTTACAACATAACAAAAGCAGGTTTTAACATAATGTATTTTTCAAATTGTGGAAATGTTTTTTTTTTATTCAGTTTTCTTGCCTTACATGGGGGCTGCCATGTTAGAAGTAAAGTGTGACAGTCTGGGTTTACAACACAATGGCACCTCACTTACGGCAGGCATGTACATAGGTTTCCTCAGTCGCTGCCGACCCTATAGAGAATGAATGGAAGACGTGAGCCCGCCCCTGTGATGACACCAGTAACACACAGCCAGGTCCTCCCTCCTTGCTGCTGGGAGAAGCCTACTGTGCCTGCTCCTCACTCCTGCAGCAGCGTCCTTGTCTTCATTAGGCTGCCTGTTCTAAATTCTATGGCAGCTCACCCCAGCAGTGCAGACAATTTTTGCTGAGTGTACTGCTGGGGTGAGCGGCCCAGGACTCAGAAACAGAGTAGATGGAGGTTCTTGGGGCTGTAGGACCTTAGTGATGTAATCGGCCATGTGACCAGTGGGGGGAGGAGCCTGAGGAGCAGAGATCTGATCTTATCTTGCTGAAGCAGTGATGTCACCGCTGAAGGTGTGAATTGGTGATGTCATTGGTACCACCCACTTTTTTGCAGCATGCCTACTTACAGGTTGCTCAAAGCCTCATTTGGCCAGCAGAGCTCCCCCTGGTGACCAAAGATGGTAAATATGGTAAAATCTAATATTTATTTATAATATTTCACACATTGGAATTTTTATTTATTTATTTATTTATTCATTTATTTATTTATTTATTATTTCTTACAAATATATAATAGATTTTTTTAGCATAAATAAAATATAGAACGCCTTTTTGATCGCCTGCTATTACACTTTTTGTGAGGCAAGAGGGAAAAAAATGGCTGTTTTGGCATAGTTGTTTTTTTAAAAAAATTTTCAGCATTCACCTGGGGGGCCATTTCATGTAATATTTTAATAGAGCAGGTTGTTACGGACGTGGCGATACCCAATATGCCTAACATTTTTATTTTTGGAAAGTTTTACACATTAGATTTATTTTTGAACAGAATAAAATCTTTTTTTTGTGTTGCCATTTTCTGAGAGCCATATTTTTTAAAATTTTTCGGGCGATTGTCTCAGGTAGGGTATCATTTTTGTGGGACAAGATGACGGTTTGATTGGTACCATTTTGGGTTAAAAACTAGAGATGAGCAAACGTGACCCGATGGACTCCCCTTCCTCCCGCCCGCATAGCATGTGCCGCGGTCAGCGCTGACTGCGGCACATCGAGGGTTAATACACCCGCATCGGTGAAAACACCGATGTGGGCGTACGCAGCAGGGGTCCGGCTACTGGGCACAGCCGGTCCCATGCAGCTGATGGGACGGGCGCAGCTCCTGCACCCGCCCGATCAGCGCTGGGCGGCAAGTCCCTTCCCGCAGCGCCGTACATGTACAGCGCTGGTCGGGAAGAGGTTAAATGGGACATGGTGTCTAAAAACCAGTCCAGCAAATTCTGCCTTCCAAAAACCATACGGCTCTCCTTGCCTTCTGCGCCCTGCCATGCGCCCATACAGCAGTTTACCACCACATGTGGGGTGTTTCTGTAAACCACAGAATCAGGGTAATAAATATTTGAGTTTTGTTTGGCTGTTAACCTTATGTGTTAAAGAAAAAATGGACTAAAATGGAAAATCTGCCAAAAAAGTGAAATTTAGAAATTTCATCTCCTTTTTCCTTTAATTCTTGTGGAATACCTAAAGGGTTAACAAAGTTTATAAAATCAGTGTTAAGTAACTTGAGGGGTGTAGTTTTCAAAATGGGATCATTTATGGGGGTTCTACTATGTAAGCCCCACAAAGTGACTTCAGACCTGAACCTGGTCCTTAAAATGTGGGTTCTGGAAATTTTCTTAAAAATTTTAAGAATTGCCTCTAAAATTCTAAGCCTTCTAATGTCCCAAAAAAATAAAATGACATTTACAAAATGATGCAAACATGCCGTTCCATTGCGCTATCTCCATTTCCACACACCCAGGCGGTAAAGTGTCTGAGGAAGGCCGGGTATTGGCCGAAAACGTTTACACACGTAAAATAAAGAATAATAAGCAACCAACGTCTCCAATCTACAGTGCTGTTATTTTGAAGAAATTACTATTGGGGTGGAAACCCTATAACAGCATAAGCAGGGTGCCACAAATGAAGTTGTGCAAACATAAAGTAGACATATGGGGAATGTTAAATAATAAATATTTTATGAGGTATCACTTTGAATTTTAAAAGCAGAGAAATTGAAATTTTGAAAATTTGAATTTTTCAAAATTTTTGGTAAAGTTGGGATTTTTTCATAAATAAAGGTGACATATATTGACTCAAATTTATGGCTGTCATGAAGTACAATGTGTCACAAGAAAACAATCTCAGAATGGCTTGGATAAGTAAAAGTGTTCCAAAGATATTACCACATAGAGTGATACATGTCAGATTTTCAAAAATAAGCCTGGTCACTAAGGTGCAAAATGGCCCGGTCATTAAGGGGTTAACAAATTGCAAACTATATGTTTTCGACCTTTTTAACTGCGACTTGCCTAGACAGAGCATTGCCTAGACAGGACACAACCGCTCGGCACGAAGCAGGACTCGGTACGTAGATGTTTCATCCTCTGGGTGTAAACAAGGATGTTCCCTTTTACTCACAGCAAACACATATCTTAAGGAATTGCATTTAACACATTTATTATACATTTGTTATACTTTATTACCCTAAAACTGGAAAACCTTCAGTCCATGGACTGTTTATTCATGTCCTGTTAGCAATAAACAGGTGCGCTTATAGATTGAGAGCCTGTCAAGGGTGCGGTCATTTGATTATGACACGACTACATGGACATGACATAACAATGACTACTTTTACTGGCGGTAGTATAGTTGACAGCTGTGGGTTTTCTACAGCATTGCCCGGGGTCATTACCACTGATGATTGTGTAGCGGTGAATATTATTTCCATAAAATGTAACTTCCAAAAACCTCTTTATAAAAGAATCTGAAGATATTGTGTCGTCTACATCAATTCTGACTACTCGGAAGTTAGTAAAGCAAGCATAAACATTTGAGTCTCCAAATGAATTCATCGACACTCTTCAGAGTAAGTCCAGGCATCATTAATAATAGAAGGGAGCTGGTAAATATTTTATACCTTACCTTAATATCAGCTTACCTGGTAGACAGGACCTAGGCTTCTCTTTGATGCTTATCTTGAGTTGCAGGGTTGGTTGTACTATAGTTCTTGTGATGGTTTTAGAGTTGGAAAGTGCAAACAGTGCAAACATTGTACAAAGTTTTATTTTTTCTAATTAAAGAGTTTATTGGGTTTTATACAGTTTTCGAAAATACAAAGTATAAAGAGAATATCTAAAGTTTTTTTTAAAAGGGCCTTGTTTAAAGTTATCTTCTATCCACAGGATAAGAGATAACTAGCTGATCGCTGGGGGCCCCTGTGAGGAATGAGGAATCATGATCCATGTTAGCTGTGATTTAATCACAGGAATCATGATCCATGTTAGGCATGATTTAATCACAGCCATCTGCTGGCAACTAGCAGATGGAGTAAACACTGCAGGGGTCCTGCCTTCATAGCAGGTCACTTGTATACGATTCACACCTTGCCCTGTCACTGCTGAGTCAAAGCCCTTTTCATAGGAAGAGGCCTCAGCAGGGAGCTATCAGCTTGTTAGTCATGCTACCCACTTTCGAGACATATTGGAGCTAGAAATTAATAAAGAATTATGGATTGTCCGTTGATCACAAGCATAAGCCAATCATATATTCACGAGACGGGGACAGAGAGGGACAGGTACATGTCCATAAGTTAGCGATCACTTGTCAGATACGGGGATCTCCAAGTAAGAACCTGATAAGTGTGTCGTGTTTGGTCTCCACCTGTAGCCGGAACCCAGGCGGATCAGTTGGTAACAGAAGCCTTTCCCTGTGACCTCCTGGTCTGGAGCTATGGGCCATAATGGTTTTGTGGGGCTTTTGCTACCAGAACTGGGACGGGGGGTTGACTCCTCCCAGGGGAGGAGGGGAGTGGCCGGCTGCAGGGTAAAAGGCCACACAGAACAGAGGCAGGAAAGGTCACTGCCTGTACAGTGTTCCTGTACACTGCCTGTACAGGCCCTAGAAACCCGCTGACCGCCTTTCACGTGACTCCCGCAAAGCATAACATCTAATGGTAACTGACTCTACAATCTGTTATCCTGTTTGTATCCCCTACTATCCTTGTAACTGTAATTGGACCATTGTACATATTCATTGTGTGTATAGTGTTTTTGTTTAGTGAGCCCTTAAGGCGATTAAATATATAATTTAATCTTGAGTTGTTCTGTTATTACGATCCACGAATCCCACACCTGTGTTCTTGGTAATATTGTTATAAGCAACCTCGGGTTGGCTCCTGACCCAATATAATCCGTTAACGGACCGGAATTATATCAAAGGAGAGCTGGTGTCAGTACTACTGGGCTGATAGACTAGTGAAAAGGGTCTCCCAGCCGGTCAGGATTGTGAGTGAGCGTAGCGCCACGCAGGGATCGCGTGGGCTACCCTCTCTCCCTTTCTGTGCCTTCCTGTGCCCGCGTGGACAGGAGGCGTCTGTGAAAAACGGGAGCCCCGTTCTTACAATGGCTGAGGACCCCAGCGATTAGGTAGTTATCCCCTCTCTGTGGATAAGGGAAAACTTGCAAACTTGGCACAACCTCAATACTTTTGTCCTTTTTGACACAAAAGGACAAACATAGATTTTCCAGAGTGAACATCTGAGACTACCCTAGCGCTTGGTTGGGTGTGGTGCAGAATATAAGTCCAGGGGAACAATAGGTTTGAGTCCAGGGGAACAGGATGGGTAGGCTGATTTCCACAATAATTTGTCTTCTAGTCAATACAGCAAGGCAGAAACTTTGCTCATGTTTTATGGACCTTGGTTTGTGCATCGTGGCATTGTCTTTCAGAAATAAGAATCTACCCCAGACTCTTGGCAATAAGATGTTACTGTATCTTGTAGTTAGCTTGATCTAGACTATGAAGCACAACTCAAAACCATGCAGTCGGCACTGTGCATTTAGATAGGAAGCCATGTACTGGCATCTGTCAAGCATATGTTTGTACATCGGAGACTAATGGCCATGTGCTTTATCCCACTTCAGCTGATGCTGGGCTTACATAGTTTGATTTCAAGTTTTTTGGGGAAACTAGATAATGACAAAACGGTTTTACTTCCAAAGGGAATTACAAACTTTGTAGTGAGTGCTGCTACCAAGCACAGGAGATTTTCCATGCTTCATCACTCCAGCTGTCCAGCTCCACTACCTCACAGCTGAGAACTGGTTGCTTTCAGATATTTCCATTTTTCAGATGTTTCCACCTCTCAGAAGCGACTTTTACATTTGGCAGAAGTTTGACACACTGACTTTGGCATCCACCGATAGAACCACGTTTTCAGTATGACCCATTCTACTGTTAACGTTTGTCCCCAGCATCCTTATTCTCGACTGGGAGCTTTCTGAGGAGTAGGCTGTTGTGAGATCATATCTTCCATCTCTAATTTAAGAAAGTAGTTCTCCACAAAAGGAAATCTGGTTCTCCAGAGCCAGTTATGGAACGATGCCTCTACACATTGTGGGAAGACAGCTGCCGGACAACCCTCTTGTAAGGTGTTCCTGTGACCCATAAATCCATCCTCTTAGTTCCATAGAAACCTGTTTCAACATTCTATTTTATTAACACTTGTAGTGGTTTATATATTCCCATACCCATTCATACAAGGATGCTATAGTTTTGTGGATCTGTCTAACTTGTTTTCATAGCTTACATTACTGGTATTAACCATAGAGATGACTTTATGCCTTTTGTTCGGAAACTGAAATGAATATGGCCCAATATTTATGAGAGTAGATAATACTTTATATTCAGGTATTTTTATAATTAATATGATTTTGGAGCATTTTATATGTATGAAGATTTATGACTTCTATCATTTAAGTGATCCTCTGAAAAACGAGCTAATTTCACATGAGCGTGTTTGATCCGGGAAACATGCTCCATGTGATGGCTGCATCTCCCAGACAGCACAATGTTCCTTTGGCCCAAACTCGTAGCATCATAATGACCTATGAGGCTGTGAGTTTGTGTCTGACTTGGGGTCTGGTGTACTGTACTCACATAATGCCATGAGTACAGTACAGTAGACCCACAGACCCTCAGGTCATCATGATGCTGTACGTTTGGTTCAGAGGAGCAGTGTTCGGTCCGGGAAATGAAGCGATCACACAAAATGTGCTTCTTGGACAGAACATACTCGTATGAAATTACTCATTGACAGATTAGAATAGGATCTGCACATTTTTTAAATTTATTCTTAATTCAGTCCCTTTTTTGACTGGTAAGTCTGAACTTGAGATACTGACGTTGTCTATAGCTGGCCTATAAATCGCTTGGAGATGCGGGATACTTTTAATGGCCAAGAGGAGTTTGAAGTTGCATGAAACAAATTTCTGACATTATGAACTCAGAACTGACTTATAGGAGGTAAAGTTAACAGGCTGAAGCCTGCTGAGCAAAATGGCCTTCAAGAATAGCGAGTGGTTTGGTTAAAAGAGGCTACGGAGGAGGTATAGTATATGTGTGTGGATACAGCTATTTATCTCAGATGTTAGCCAGATACCTAATGAGCAGCAGCTGCAACTATTGTCCATGGCTGTCTGAGCATGAAAATAGATCAGTTGTCTTTTTCCTTGAAAGGATGAATCATCTAATTTGAACAGTCAGTTTATTTTTATGTGGGAAAACCACAGCTCGATGTGTGTAAGTCGGTATCTTACGGTATATTCTGAAATTGTTGCGCATTTTCAGTGTGTATTCTGCACGTGAAAACTGTGACAATTTATAGTCTATATGTATTGGGGTTTTCCATGATGAGCCATATTAAACCATACTACTTGGTAGGATTGATCAAGGTGCGTAAAATGAGCCCTCCATTGCTACAAATGGATACGCCTGTGCTGCATAATTATTACTATTTTTTCTATGCAGTGAGGTGATCAGAGCACTAAGGGGCTGGCCTAGCCCCTCGGAGCACTGCTTCATCTTCTCCTCTCCCCTGTTGCCACTCCCTCTCATGACCTGCTTGACAAGGCCAGGCATCCTCACCATTCAGATGTCTGGTCCTGAAATCATGCTCTTGCACCAGCGGGAGTACATGATGAGTACATGCGTGTTTGATCTCAAGAGGCTTTCTTTGCTGAGATGTACACTGCGCAAGCGCCGATGACTGCATCAGTGTTTGCACAGTGCAGATCCCAGAGCGGGTAGAGCCTCCTGAGATCAATTAAACATGCTCCAATAAAGTCTCGCTGGCTCAAGATTATTGGACCAGGCATCTGAACCATGAGTATGCCTGGCCCTTTAAATCAGGCCATAGGAGTGGCGACAGGGAGAGGAGCAGATAAAGCGGTGCTCCAGAGCTAGACCAGCCCCTTGGTGCTGCTATCACTTCATCTGCATAAAAAAGTAATAATTACCTTGCAACAGAACATCTGTTTGCACCAACACAGGGCTCATCTTATCCACTGTGATCAACCCTACCAGGCAGTATTACATTAATATGACATTAATAGGGTTCATTATGGGGACATATGCTCTTGAACATATGGGTTTTACTGTGGATTTGTGGTGGAAACTCCTCTGTGTGTCATACTTTAGAGATTATTAGTCAACAGAATGTAAAAGGATCTGTTGGTATCCATTTGAAGATATCCATCAACGCTGTCTTGGCTCCATTTAGGAGCCATGATACTAAGTGGCAAGAGCAATAAACTGTTTGGGTTATATCTGGACGTTGCTATTATGGAAATTCTATTAGATAGATGTTATGTCATTTACTCTTCAACTTCAAGGTCAGTAGTGGCACACTATGGGGTCTTATGCAGTTTGTCACTCCACCTGAGGGCTATGCTACTTGTTTGCATGTAATGGACACAATATATACAGTTATTAGACTCTATAACTAGATGTCACTGGCGCTCTGCACGCTGTTGTAACACTATACTGTCTCTGCAGTAGCGCAATGATACCGCTGCTATTGCCCAAAACACCAATAGGCAATATAATATATAAGGTCCTGTGTGATATACACACCCCCTGTTCAAATGCCATACTGCAGAGACACTCATGCATGCACCCAGCTTATTGCTACACTACGCTGTAGTCTCGATGCACGTGCCCGTCTATCTGAAACGCGTTGGATGTTTTGTGATCCTTCTAGGCACCCGTGTTTTAGAAAGTGACGTCACAAGCCACTACATGTGAGCGGAAGTTTTTTAGGTATAGAAATGTAGCAGAGCCACCGGCCGGGGCATGCTCCTTCATATCAGAGGATAGTATCTCAACCCAGGCTTGGACTGGCCCACAGGGGAACAGGTGAATCCACTGGTGGCCCCCTGAGCAATGCGGGCCCCTAGTCGCCAACCACCTGCGCAAGTGGAACATGGCAAAGTAGACTGACATAGATAGGCTGGCTGAAATGCTATACAGTACATTGCTTATGTTCATGTAGAAAAACTGGGTAGTGAGGGAATGCAGAATATGCATGTAGTTTTACAGTGGGCCCCCAAAATGAATTTTACTGGTGGGCCCTAGGCACCAGTGGCGTACCGCCCATATAGGCAGACCACGCCACTGCTATGGGGCCCGCGGCACAGGGGGGCCCGGAGCGCACGGGAGGCCCCGCCCCCTACTCTGCATCATTAAGATGCGTCCCTGCGCTCCGGGCCTCCTCACCACCGCAACTTTTACCCTAACTGCTCCTGAGAGCGCTCCTGTGCGCTCCCAGCTGGCCCCGCCTCCTCCCTCATGCCGCGCTGCTGCTCCTGGACAGGGAAGGACCCGTGCAGCGCGGCAAGAGGGGAAAGAAGAAGACCAAGGCCCAGCCCCCTCCTGAGTGGCGTCAGGACAAGTAACTGTAAGTTTTTATGTGTTTCATGTATGTATGTATGTGTTTCATGTATGTATGTGTATGTATGTGTGTGTGTGTGTGTGTGTGTGTGTATGTATGTATGTGTATGTATGTGTGTATGTGTGTGGGTATATGCATACACTGTACGTACTGTATATTGTACAGCGTGGCGCAGGGGTTATATTGTCCGGCATGGTGTGACCGCCATGCATTTGTTGTACAGTATATATTATAATCCCTGTACCATGCTATACAATGTACAGTATAATCCATACACCATACTGTATAATATACAGTATAATCCATACACCATGCTGTATAATATACAGTATAATCCATACACCATGCTGTATAATATACAGTATAATCCATACACCATGCTGTATAGTATACAGTATAATCCGTACATCATGCCGTATAATATACAGTATAATCCATCCTTGTGGCTGCCCCCATTCAGTTAACGTCTCCTTAATTTAGAAAAAATAAATCAGTAGCTCATGTATACATTTCTTTATTGGCAAATGGGGGTGTGGCATGGGAGGGGCCAGGGTAGCATGTGGGATGGGCCGGGGTAGTGGGCGGAGTTAGGGGCCCCATTCAGATTCTTGCTATGGGGCCCAATGATTTCTATGTACGCCCCTGCTAGGCACCCCAGTCCAACACTGTCTCATCCCCTTCCGACACTGAGGAGAGTATAGGCACGTGCATCGAGACTGCAGCGGTTGTAGCAAGGTAAATTATACCCTTGTGATAAGCTGGGTGCATGCACGAATGTCTCTGCAGGACGGCATTTGAATAGGGGGAGAGTATATCCCGTGGGACCTTATGTATTATATATACAGTTATTATCTATGGTAGTATATGGGAGATGTGAACAGGAGAACTGTTTCCACTATACTGCAGGATGTCTGTACATGTCCAGCCTCTTCTATCATGGAAATATACCCTTGATCTTGAAGTTGGTGGCATCTCATCAGCCCCGATTAAACATTATTGGGTGGTCCTATCAATATACTATATGTATAGTTGAAAAAATTCTTTAGTAATGTCTCATAGAACTGTATAAATACTCAGATAGAAGCACCGCTTATGACTCAAGTTTTAAGGATTATTTCCACTTGGACATTAAAGGGAACCTGTCATCAACTTTATGCTGACCTCACTGAGGGCAGCATAAAATAGTGACAGAAATGGCGATTTCAGCGGTGTGCCACTCATGAACTAAGAGTAAGCGGTTGCTGAGAACCAACATCACAATCATTGCAGCACAGGCCCTGAAAAGAGTCAACTCTACCTGAGATGAGTCATGGTTATTCCTAATCTCCTGCTCTCCCGCCCATCTGCTGATTGGCAGTTCGCTCCTAGAGAGAAAGGGAGAAAACTAGGTAGAAGACTGTCAATCATTAGCAGGTGGGCGGAAAGAGCAGGAATTCATGAATAACCATGACTCTTCTCAGGCGGCCATGGGTCTTTTCCAGGCCCAGTCTGCAATGTTTGCGATGTTGGTTCTCGGCAACCACTTACTTTTAACTTATAAATGACAGACCGCTGAAATCAACTCGCCTGTCTCTACTTTATGCTGCGATTAGTATGGGCAGCATAACGTTGATGACAAGTTCCCTTTAACCTGGCCAAATGCATTATGCTGGCGGAATCAACTGATGCCAATCTATACCTAAATTGTTGTAAAAACCCATAAATGGTAGTGTATTATACATGCAGGGATAAGTGCACATGTACTATACCCTACAGGGCAAATAGGTTGGAGGAACAGCTTCTTTTGAAAGCCAATGTGAATGTTTCTTTACATTTGTTTGCACAATTGCACATGCACTGTAATAACGATGGAATACAGTAATTGAAACTGACTGGTATGACTGATACGACACATAATTTGGGGTTGGAATGGGGGATATAGAGGATGCTGGGAAGTACGGAATTTATGTTAAGGTATATATTTGGGATTTATTTTGATGGGGTATGATTAGGGAGATTGCAAACATGCACTTTGTGTTTATGGGATAGAAATAGGGTTCTGCACCTCTATAAGGAAATGTATACATGGCTGTTTGCATAAATCTGTTAGCCAAGAAAGAAATTTCATTGCAAGCAATTACAATGACAATCAAGTCTTATCTTATATGTTCAATGCCTGGGCAAGCAAAAGGCATTCTGCTGCTTTTATCTGTGCACGCACTGGGCTTGTCAGCTTAATCGTCCAGGAACCACCCAAGGGAGTAGTCATGTGACTACTGCCATGTTGCTTCTTATGGATTTAGAGAATACCAGGCTACTGTGTTGACATTGATACCAGGGCGTTAGGGGGACTTTCACCTTTATAGATGGGGTACGGTACATGATCACTTATGCTAACATTAAAAAAATGGGCATTTTTAAAATTTTAGGTATTGATTGGCCAACTCCTTTATATGAGTGGATTTCTCATGTTACAGATTCATGGTGTATCTCATAAGATAAGTGTGGATCCCACCTCTGGAACCTGCTCCTATCTCCATAAAGGAGGCCCTGAATTGAAGGTGAACACATTGTGAATGCACAGAGTGCTCTCTACTTACTGCTATGAGACTTCCGAAAGTAGCCTAGTGAGCTGACACTTCATTCAACACTGTGGGAATGTTGGAAATAGCTGTGCTAGTGCATTTGTGGATCTCACATATTGGAGAATGGAGGGTGGTCGCGTATGTGTATGCCACTTTGAGCGCCCCGCTCTAGAGACAGGTGCAGATCCCAGAGGTGGAACCAGTTCCTACCTGACATTTGTGGCATATCCTAACAATATGCCACCCGTTTAAGTAGCAATGTAATGGAGGGGGCCCTGAAATTTAAAAATACAAAAAATCTGACATCCTTATCTTGATTTTCTCATCTAATTCCGCATCTATTTATCTGCTAGTCTTAGAAAAAGGGATGGAGACCAAGCAAGTTAAAGAAAACCTCAAGTTTTATTATTTGTTGTATTATTTACTTCTGTTGCTTATTTAACGCCAGCATATTCCATAATGCTGTACAGAGATTGTATTTCCGGCACACACTCAGTAAAGCCAATTTCATAGGAAGCCAGTTTACCTACCTTTTGTCATAGGGTACGTTCACAGTTGCATTTGAATATCCAGCAGAGTAGTCCGGTAGCCAGCATAAATGCCAGCTGTAGGCCAGACGTTGCATGCAACGGTTTTTCTACCAAAAAGCGGATGGATTACCACCAGACCCCATTATAATCAATCAGGATCCAGTGGAGAACTGTACAATCTGTCATTGCTGGATTCGGTGAACGTCAGTCGGCTCTTCTCTGCTGGAACACCTTGCCGGATCCAGTGCCACAGATGTGAACGTACCATTAAGAGTTTGGGAGGAACTCCATGCAGACACAGAGAGAGCATAGAAACTCTGTAAAGGCGATACCATTACATTTGTCATTTTAAATCTTCCTACCTTGGCCTAAAGCTACACAACTACATGCATCTTGATGGGCAAAGGTAATTGTCATATGCAGGGACGGACTGGGAACTTAAAGTGGGCCTGGAAAAAAATACTAAAAGTGGCCGTTTTGTAGTTGGAGCCAAATTGATGGAAGGCAGGGTCAGCAATATCATATTGTGGCACATTATACCACCCCAACAGAGCCAAATACCACAGTGCATCACAAAATACTTCCAGCAGCACAAAATACATCCCCAAAAACTTCCACTGGCCGGCCTTGAGGAGGGCCCAGGTGGGCCCCTGGACATCGGCTCACCGGGAAATTTCCCTGTAAGGTCTATGGCCAATCCGCCCCTGGTCATATGGCTGGCACAGTTCTTGGTGTCAAAAAGTTATGGCCATGTAGAAACTGTATTTTAAAGTGAGTACAATCAGCTGGGAGGGAAGGAATCAGAAGGAAATGCTGTCTCTGAGTGCAGCGCACATAGTTAAAATATAATTTTTTTATTACATTTTTTATGCTTTTTCTAATTTCTAGGTTTAGTTGCCCTTTAATCCTCTAAATGAATGTTGGCCTCTTGTTATACTGATTGAATATAGGTAAACAATATTTAACAATTTATCAAGCACAAGATAAATGCTTTTAGCATCTGTGGCAAAACCATTCATTAGCATCCTTTTCCATGGCAGAATTAAGCACTAGCCAACACAAGCACATGCTTGGAACATCTTCCTGCTTTTATTCTGTAATAGAAGCAGATAATAGAAATTTGAGAACTGGCAATGGATGCAGGCGGCTGCTATAGGAAAAAATGCATAGTCAGACATGGCTTCTCCCACCAATAATAGCAGGGGGTTAGATGAGCTGGACCTCTAGTGATCAGGCGATTGCTGCACCACTTGCATGGAAGAGACTCTTTCTTGCCTTGTGGAGATGCATGGACAAAGCAGACAAACATTTATTTTTTACATCTCCTAAAAGTCCCCCGAGTGAAGAGAAAATGCAGACTTTTAGCACAATGTACAGTTTAATCTTTAAAACAAACCAGTCAAGTTTTAAAGGCTATGTACACCTTTGGGGGCAATTTTTTTTAAATTATTGCATTGTACTTATTTTGAGGTAAAAATCATTTTTTTCAGTTGGTCTTTATTAAAAATATGGATTTTTTTTGTGTACAGAGCTGAGATGTGTAGTAGCAGCTTGTAGATTTTTTAGTCTTTTCCGTGATCTGGGAAGCTAGCAGGCTCCTTATCTGCTCTCTGACATAATACACTCATCAAAGCTCGGTTCTTATCTTACTGATAAGTATGTGGCTTAAATAAGTGTTTATGACCTCTTAGTAGTTAAGAGATCAGGTTTATTAGATGACCAGGCACAAAGTTGAAAGTACCAGTCACACAGTTGGAAAAACAGTTAACCCTTTGTGACAGAATGGCTCAATATTTTTAATAAAGGCCAATTGAAAATATGATTTTTAGCCAAAAATGCAAAATAAAAATGCAATTATAAACAAAAATTGCCTCCAAAGGTGTACATAGCCTTTAAATTGTTTGGGAATATCCTGTTTGCAGGCAGCATGTTATAGAATGGGAGGAGCTAAGCAGATTGACAAATAAATTTATGGGAAAAGATTCAGTAGAGCTTGTATTTTATTCATTAAAACGTCTGCTTGTTCTGAGCTTAGGAGTCCAATACGGTCCCATCATTGATTGACAGTGGGTATACACAGGTCAGTCACTGGACTTCTAAGATGGAGCTGTAATACTGTTCAGAGCTCATGGACAAGAGTGGTGCACCTTTATTTCTCCTTAACTCCTTAAACCAAAAAAAAAAAAAGAAATTCTAAGCCTGACAGTTCTGTTCCTGGTCCGTACAGCAATGTAAGTTATGTATAACAGCATCGTGCCTCCATAAATTTTTGGATTGCAGAGAACTGCAGTCAACGTTCTGATCTAGTTCTATTGTAAATTACATAGCTCAGCAGTGACTATTTCATACATGGAAACTGTCATCACTTACTTATGTATAGACATAATTATAAACAAGATTATCCTTTATTATGGATACTATGTATATGTTTGTGTGCTGGGCATTATGTGAAATCCCAGTCACAGAATTCCTGTTTCAAAAAATTCTGATTTGTCCTCCTTAAAATGTAATGGAAAATAAATGGGGCTTGCAGGAACGCAGTAACTTCCAGCTATGCCGGCTCCACAGAGCTCCAGCAGACTGTTCCCCGCCAGAACAGCGCGCTGGAGAGCTCTAACACTAGTGTGAAACGTCTCTACGGTGCATTTTATTACACTTTATGTTCCCCGGGACCACCCAGAGAATGTCCACAAACTGCCCACTTTGGAGTAAATTTGTACAAACCGTGGCCCCTTTGTATTAAACCCGCCCACTTCTCATTCATTTCTTTTGGCGGCTATGCATCATTTGAGACTCTAAAGCAGGCATCCCCAGACTGCGGCCCTCCAGATGTTGCAAAACTACAACTCCCAGCATGCCTGGACAGTCTACAGCTATAAGCCTACAGCAGGGCATGGTGGGAGTTGTAGTTTTACAACAGCTGGAGGGCCGCAGTTTGGGGATGCCTGCTCTAAAGCTTGGTGATCAGCTTCTCTCCAAAGGAAGACTTTATTTACTTGCCTCATTCCGTAATGCAGACTGCTGGTCATTCATTCATAAAACTTCTAGTAGGAATAATAAAGAAATGGCACAAAAATACTTGTATGAAAAGTTGCTCCAAAATTGTTATTACAGAATGCAAGTAGTTTCTAAAACAGCCAGATATAGTGAATGGGCGGCCATGTATAAAATGCTGGCCGTGAGTCTGCTGGAGTGTGAGATGATCTTTTCAGACCTGGGAAATTCCCTCTTTATTTTCTTTATTTCCATATAGACATGTGAACAGAGGGGTTCTGGTCAAACACTATAGACACCTTTGACAATGAGTTTTACATATGTTAGTGGTTGAGTTGAATAAAATAAGTTGCACTAAGTCTTAGTCTGCAGTCTTTATGCCTGGGCCCGGTAGCGACCGCTACCTCTGCGCCCCCTATAGTTATGCCCCTGCCTGTACCTTACATGGATCCAGAGATCTCTCCATTTATTGCTCCAATAGCTTTCTCAGACGGTGTGCACTTCCTCAGGGCGGGAATCCTTTCTGCTGTCACTGGTGGTAGTTGAAGGATAGAACGGAGCATGTATGAGCTGTGAGCTGGACAGAGAATTTAGAAAAAGGGAAAACTTTATACTTATAAAGTATTAGCATGCTCCTGTATTCTAATACATTATGCCCTGTGTCTCTATGCAACTTGCATTAGTTTGCCCTAACAAAAGGATTACTGAGCTTACAGTTCTGGGGACCCGGCTCACCCGGCCACCGATCAGATCACCGGTACCCAATCCGAGGGGAAAATCCCCTTTGATAATGCTGTGGTTACTGACTGCGGCAATCAAAGGGTTAGCAGTTGGGATTGGCATTGCCTCTGATCCTGACTGTAGAGCAAAAACCTGCTCTCAGAACCAGAGTTGTTAGTTACAGTTCATTTCTAAAGCAGGAGTGCTCACAGCTCCCTCTAGGTCTCCTAGAATTGCCTCTAAAAAGACTGTGCTACCTATCGCATGAAGAGAAGTGTTTCCCACGGATAGTGGTGTCATAGACAGGTGTCAAGCCTGCCTGCCTTTGGCCCCTTGTCTTAGCAATATTCTGCTTCGGGACAGTATCAGTAGGTAGCACTGACACTCTGCTGCATTATACAATTTGTCTTTGTTTCCTTGGAATGTTAAATAGTTTGTGAATGTTTGATGCAAGGAAGATGAATCTGTAGGTTATGTTATATTGAATACATTTCCTTTTATGCAGAAGCCATCAGAGCCCTGTGATTCAGCAAAGGATTTACTCCCCTCCATTACTTGTATAAAAAATGAGCCGCTACGTCGTTACATTTGCTTCTGACTGTTTGTATAAAAAGAATGTCATTCCAGTGCACAACTTGGCACTGAGCTCCGATAAAGTTCTTTCAATCCATGTATGGTCCGGTTTTGCCGCAAGCCTTTCAACATGTAACACTTGTTGCTTTTGTGCCTATTGATGGTACGGTGAACTACTTGAAGTTTATTTTAACTATTGGTTGTGAAGCTTCACTTGGAGAACACACGCGTGTTGGAATAAAGAAGCACCACTCAAATGAACACAGGAAAAGGTGTAAATTTGTGTTAATGAAGCTAAGATCTTGGGGACAACTGGGTTTGTTAACAGCTCAATTAAAGGGGTTCCCAAGCCTTCCATGATTTAAAGGGCACCTGTCAGCAAATGTACCTATAAAACTGGCTGACCTTTTGCATGTGCACTTGGCGGCTGAAGGCATCTGTGTTGGTCCCATGTTTGTATGTGGTGTTTTAATATATGCAAATGAGCTTCTAGGAGCAACGAGGGCGTTGCTGTTACACCTGGAGACTCTGCTCTCTCTGCAACTGCTGCTCCCTCTGCACTTTGATAGGGCCAGGCAGTAAAAACATCATCACACCTGGCCCAGTCAAAGTGCAGAGAGGGCAGGGCAGTTGCTGAGAGAGCAGAGCTTCTAGGAGTAACGGCAACGCCCCCATTGCTCCTAGAAGATCATTTGCATATCTTGAAACATTATGAATGAATGATCGGCAGCATGCATGCTTGACTGCTGCTCTATTCATACAGGGGGACACCTGTGCTTGTGATCAGTGGGGTTCCCAGCAGTTGGACTCCCACCAGTCAGACACTTATCCTAGGGCTGGGCGATTAATCGAATTAATTTGATTAATTCGCCAATTGAAAGCCTCACAACTTTATTTTCTAGGAAAATCGTGAACTCGATTTTCCTAAAATGGCGCCCGCCAGATAAAATAAAAAAATCTCTCACCTGTCCTGCGCCGCGGCTCCGCTCCGGTGTCCGGCGCTCCTCTTCTTCTCCGGGGCCGCGCTGCACTGTCCTGACCGTGTACAGCGGCAGGACGTAGTGTGCGCACTCTGACCTGACGCTGCACGCAGTCAGGTGACAGCGCAGCGCCGGGAGAAGAAGACTGAGGAGCGCCGGACCTGGAGCGGAGCCGCGGCGCAGGACAGGTAAGGGATTTTTTAATTTTATTCTTATGGTGGCCTAGTGGGCTGTTCTGAGGGCTAAAGGGGGCACTACTGTGGGCTAATCTGAGGTTTCAAGGGGGCACTACTGTGGGCTAATCTGAGGTTTCAAGGGGGCACTACTGTGGGCTGTTCTGAGGTCTGAAGGGGCACTACTGTGGGCTGTTCTGAGGTCTGAAGGGGCACTACTGTGGGCTAATCTGAGGTCTCAAGGGGGCACTACTGTGGGCTAATCTGAGGTCACAAGGGGGCACTACTGTGGGCTGATCTGAGGTCTGAAGGGGGCACTACTGTGGGCTGATCTGAGGTCTGATGGGGCACAATGGGCTGATGTGGGGTCTGATGGGGCACTGTGGGCTGATCTGAGGTCTGATGGGGGCACACTGGGCTCATGTGGGGTCTGATGGGGCACAATGGGCTGATGTGGGGTCTGATGGGGCACAATGGGCTGATGTGGGTTCTGATGGGGCATAATGGGCTGATCTGAGGTCTGATGGGCACAATGGGCTGATCTGAGGTCTGATGAGGGCACAGTGGGCTGATCTGAGGTCTGATGAGGGCACAATGGGCTGATCTGAGGTCTGATGAGGGCACAGTGGGCTGATCTGAGGTCTGATGGAGGCACTGTGGGCTGATCTGAGGTCTGATGGGGGCACACTGGGCTATTGTGGGGTCTGATGGGGCACAATGGGCTGATGTGGGGTCTGATGGGGCACAATGGGCTGATGTGGGGTCTGATGGGGCACAATGGGCTGATGTGGGGTCTGATGGGGCATAATGGGCTGATCTGAGGTCTGATGGGCACAATGGGCTGATCTGAGGTCTGATGGGGGTATAGTGGGCTGATCTGAGGTCTGATGAGGGCACAGTGGGCTGATCTGAGGTCTGATGGTGGAACTGTGGGCTGATCTGAGGTCTGATGGGGGCAAAGTAGGCTTTTTTTATTTATTTTTTTTATATTTTTAATAACATAAGAAAATCGAGATTTAAATCGTGAATCGTCCAAAATTTTTTAAAAAAATCGAGATTTTCTTTTTTTGACCATATCGCCCAGCTCTAACTTATCCCTTATTCTTTGGTTTAGGGCTAAGTTTAACTCTTGAAACAAACCCCTTAAAGAGACCTGTCACCTGACAAAATGCAGTGCAATCTGCAGTCAGCATGTTATAGAGCAGGAGCAAATTCATATATAGTTTCATCAAAAAGACTCTACATATTTTACACAGGCAGTGCTATCAATCACTGATAAGATGGCCCCTGTGTAAAACTGAGCTCAGAAAGAGCAGAGATTTAAATGTATAAATTACGTCAGTCTGCTCAGCTCCTTCTGCTCTATAACATGCTGCCTGTAGATTGTACTGCATTTTGTGTTGACAAGTTCCCTTTAAGCAGTGAACCCGAGATTTACCTAGGGATACTTTCCTTATTTCAGTCTGTTGCACTAGTTTTTCATTAGTAGGCCCTGGTGCTCTTCTGTGCCAAGCTAGTTTTACATTAGCATTATGAGTTCAGTCAGCCTGGCCCCGTTGGCTTTTTGGCTGGACAAAGCATAGTTACAATGGGTTTGCAAAAAAAAAACACAAAACAGCTGCAACTTGGACACCACACATTTGTGTGGATCCGCATTTTTGCAGACTACAAAATACATATGATTGTGTGAATGCACACTGACAACCATGAGATTGCCCATAGCAATCAGAGAGCAGCTTTCATTTTTTCAGAGCAGTTAAAGAAATGAAAGCTGAGCTCTGATTGGTTGCTTGAGGCAACAAGGAAAGTCCTTGGTAAATGAGGCCTAAGATGTACGTCTGTATCATCACAGTACATAAATAACAACACAAGTCACAGTCCCAGTGCCCTCATTGTTCAGGGTGAGATTTGTAACTATAGAGCAGTGTGCCTCAGTGAAACACTGACACCATCAAGCTGTTTACCTGATAGACTGCTCAGTTGCTGATAGCAACAGCCAAGCTGATAATGTAACCATCAAACTTTGTACCCAGTGGTGACTCCTGCTTGAGTAAAGTCAAGATGCAAGTGTCCGTCTCATGACTTCGCCATCCTCAAGTAGGATCCCAGGAGAGGATCGAGGGTCACATATAAAACTGACCACACCATGATGTTAGTCTGTTCATTTACATGATGCGGTCTGGAAGGGGTTAAATAAGAGCCGGTGTCGGCACCTGGACCAGTGGCTGTCAGTTACAGAACATATCTGCTCCCCTGAAGCAGGAAACCCTGCGATCGTCTGGGACCATAAATATATGGTGATCGTCCAAACTGGAGTGTATTGAAACTGTGTAGTCAGGTTAAAGGCCTCTGCAGTAAGGCACATTGACAGTCACTAAAGGGTTAACCCTTCGCGACATTACTCGTAGACACCTGTGACATCACAAGCACGTGTGTCATAAGTGAAAAACCCTAGTAAAAAGCAGGCGAGCGGCCATATTTGTTGCCGTACTTGATCGCCTGAGGACCTTGAGCATGACTATCCCCGTCCACCGCATCTTTGGAGGTTCTAGCAGGAAGCCCATCGCCCAACGGGAAGAAAGGGACATCCGCCTAGACAACCAGATCAGCCCGGCTGCTGCACCCCCCCTACTATTTATGCGGCAGCCACATAGTGGCATTACCCTGTAAGCCCAAGGGAAGGGCAGCCCTTCAGCCATGGTTCCCTAGAGGTTTCCTCCACAGGGGGTTTTCCTCTCCTGAGTGCTGGAGGGTGACTCTCCGTGAGTCGGGGGTTTGCCTTTTTTAATATTCTAAATAAATAATTTGGCCATTTATTCCCCAATTAACGTATTCTGTGTATTTATTCTGTGTCCTTAATTTGCGGTCTTTGGTTTTAGGGGTGATTTTCTCAGGGAGGAGATTAAAGTGGTATTCAAATCTGAGACATTTATATATCGATATGATGTGTCATAAATGTCCGATAGGTGCGGCTCCCACCTCTGAATGCTGGGGGGTGAATTGCTTGATCTTGTATGCCAGTTTTATGATGTCGGAAAGTAGCAAATTTGTCCGCATGTCCCATTTTGTGCCTAAATTTGAACAGATCCCAGCCTAAATGTATACTGTAAATGCATATTATATATCTAATATTAGGGGATTACATAGAATAAATAACATAACTGTAAAAGCCCCATTTACACGACCGTATTTTTGGTCTGCATCTGATCCGTATTTTTGGTGGATCGGATGCGGACCCATTAATTTCAGATTGGTTTTCTGTGCGTAAACTATTGAGGACCTATCCTGTATTAGATCGGTGGGGGTCAGACTCCTGGCACCCGTGTGAACAACTGTTTAAAGAGACCACAGTGCTTAGCAGAGGACTGTGATATTACGTTCATTGGTTATAAGGCCTATGTGCTGCTCAGGCCTATTCAGGTGAATTGCTTGGTCTGCAGTACCAAGCACGGCCACTATACGGTGTACTGCGCTGTGCCTGGTATGCTGGGAGGAGACAACAGCGCCAGTATGAGCGCTGCAGCCCTTTCAAACAGCTGATTGACTGGGGCACCGGTAGTCAGACTCCCCCCGTCTGATATTGATGACCTATCCTGTGTATAGATCATTAGTATTGTACTTGAAAACCCCTTGAAGTATACTTCAAGTAGAGATTCATAGCACTGTGGTCCTTAAATAATTGGAAATTAAAAGATTTTCCTTGTCTAACTTTAAAGAAGGGCTATCCGTTCTCCAGACATGTCTGTAAATAATTGTATTTCTCATAAAATTAAAATCTTGTTTTAAAATTCTGTATGGCATTATTTCTTTGTTATTCCCACTAGAAATGTATAAATAAATGGAGAAGTTGGGGGTGTTACATGCTCAAACTGTCCATTCATTACGGCTTGTGGCTGACTGTGCAGGGAAACACATTTTTGACAAGTGAAAATGGTGACACTCAGATGTTAATATAGTCAAACATTAGTAGGAATAGCAGAGGAACGTCATTGCTGCAGAATTGTGATATCATGGGAACTGCAAATATGTATTCAAATAGACATGTCAAGAGTAGTGATCAGTCCTCATTCTAAGCAAAACATCTAAGTTAGAAGGGTTTTCTAGGATTTTAAAACTGATCTGTGGTGGTCTGACACCTGGGACCCCCGCTGATCAGCTGTTTGAGAAGGCAACGCAGCCTTCTTGCAGCTTACCAAGCTTGGCGCCGTACATTGTATAGCGTATGTGCTTGGTGTCACAGCCCAGTCCCATTCACTTCTATGGGGCTGAGCTGCTCCTAGATAACATGACCGATGAGTGTGACGTCACTGGCCTAGGAAAAGATGTGAGAAAGCCATGGTGCTTATCAAACAGCTGATCGGCGGGGGTCCTGTGAGTCGAACCCCCACTAATCAGATACTGATGACTCTTCCTGAGGATAGGTCATTAGTTATAACGTCTCAGAAAACTCCTGTAACTTTAGGACTTGGATATATCCTGTTGCTCTTGCATATAGGGATCAGATGACCAAAAAAGTGAAGGTATGTGGCATCGGAGGAGCAGTGTTCGGTCTGTTAAATGCACTCATCACATGGAGCGCGTTTCCCGAACTGAACACGTGAAATTAGCCAAAATCTGTGTTGCAACCTTTTGTGATTCTTGAGGATGCCAGTCCAATCTTTCTAAATGATGTACTTGATAATATGTGACCCATATCTGTATCTATCTATCTGTCCATTATCTATCTATCTATCTATCTATCTATCTATCTATCTATCTATCTATCTATCATCTATCTGTCCGTTATCTATCTATCTATCTATCTATCTATCTATCTATCTATCTATCTATTATCTATCTATTATCTATCTATTCATCTATTATCTATATATCATCTATCTATTCATCTATTATCTATCTATCTATCTATCTATCTATTATCTATCTATCTATCTATCTATCTATCTATCTATCTATTATCTATCTATTTATTATCTATCTATTATCTATCTATCTATCTATCTATCTATCTATCTATCTATCTATCTATCTATCTATCATCTATCTATTATCTATCTATCTATCATCTATCTATTCATCTATTATCTATCAATCTATTTATCATTTATTTATCTATCATCTATCTAATCCTACAATATCTATCTCTCCATCTATACACACAGATAACAGTGCACACATGCGTTCTGCACCAGTAATTTATTAGTATCAGGTCTGTATGGACTTTACTGAAGTCCCGCTCTGGTCTGGCAGACAAATCCATTTAATTCTAGTGATTCCTGCAGAGATGTGTCCTGTGTCCTTTTGCCGGGCACCAGGCTGCTGTCCAAGTAGGGAAAACGTTTCTGCTTTTACTTTGCGTTTCTCTCCAAGTACTGATTGTGAAACGTTGCTGGTATTTTTTGTACAGATGTATACTGCAGTTTGTGGCTTCCACATGGGTTGCTTGGAAATATCTTTGTGACTCACTCAGTAATTAACGAACATCTGTCCTTCATTAGTGTTAATCCAAAAAAACTGCAGAATGATTTTCTAGGCTCGTCAGCAGTGCTCTGATAAGGCTATGCACACTAGGTGTACAGTGCAAGGTTGCAGATTTTACAAGTAACCATAGTTATTACTTTCACCCCTCCCCATTTGCACAAGTAGAGAATATGAACATGATGGAGTGAGATCCTTTATTGAGATCTGACTGTATAGATGCTGGGAAGAGCTGCCCCCTCTGTTGGGTGCACCCTCACGTATTCCATAAAATTCAGGGTGTGCCTGTAATACCACCTTTGACCTGTGGTGTCGCTGAAGAGATAAGGTGTAGGCTCCAGCAGATAAAGATCTGCCCATCACTTTAACATTGGAGAGCTGCCTATTAAAAGCTGCAGTCCTAATGAGATAACCCTCCTAATGAGACTGTCAGTAATGGCTACAGCTTGCAATTCTTTATCTTTACTTTTACTTTTTAACTTTTTGGATAATTGTCAGGGGAAATAGTTTCAACCTGGCTGTACATTGTCAAAATGGTTTGCAGTTGTATGATCCAATGTTCTTGGCAGGTTTCCATCTAATATCTGTGGACAACATCAGCCTTTGTTCTGGATATTTTGATAACTCAAATAAGTTGTCACGGGTTGACACATAGGAAAGTATGTTAAAAAAATCATCAGGATAGCTCTTACAGGGGGTATTTAAAGGGGTTGGGTATAATCTCTTCAATCCCCTGCTGATCCAGTATGGATGCTCCACAGGTCCCCCGCCAGTCCTTGTTTGCAGGCTAGCTACAGTATGATGACATGCCGTACTATTGTGTCCTGTTTCATACATTCTGGTATCACCACTGAATTTGGGTGATTAAAGAGGTGAGTACTGTTTCCTTTTTTATTTTAGTACATTTTCTGATATTTTTTCCAACTTTGACAACCTCATTTATGGATACCTTTGGGGTCATTTGTTTTAATTTTTTTTATTACATTCTACTCATTTGGGGCTCAAAATGATTTTATTTTTCAGTTGGTCTTTATTACAAATTTACAACTTTATTTCTGTTTTCACTTTCGGAGCATTTTCAGGCTATAAGCTTCTCTTTCCCTACCTACTTGAAGTTCAAGCCTTAGGTTGCAAGACCGCAACTGGTCGACAGTGCCTAGTCTATTAAGGTGAAGAGACAGCCAAACACCAATGGATAAAAATAACACAACAGGATAGATGCACGAAAATAGATCAGAACCAGGCAAATAATGCAGTACAAAAATGAGAGACAGAGAGTAGTCAAAAGACAAGACGAGATCAAATTCCAGCTGGGATGCACAATACAAATCACTTAAGACAGAGAGTGTACAAAAGATAAGCCGAGGTCAAAAGCACAAACAAATCCAAATGAATCCAATATCCAGGAACCTAGCTAGTGAGCCTTAGGCTACTTTCACACTGGCGTTTGTAAATTCCGGTATTGAGTTCCGTCAAAGGGGCTCAATACCGGAAAAAAACGCTTCAGTTTTGTCCCCATTCATTGTCAATGGGGACAAAACTGAACTGAAGACAACGGAATGCTCCTGAAAGCATTCCGTTCCGTCTTCAGACCGGAGAACAAACCGCAGCATGCTGCGGTTTGCTCTCCGGTCCAGGCATCCGCACCAAGACGGATCCGGAATGACCCCCAATGGAAGTCAATGGGGACGGATCCGTTTGGTGTGGACACACCAGTAATCCGGATCTGTCCTCCATTGATTTCCAATGGGGGGTCATTCCGGATCCGGCATACATACACACAGACTACATACAAACAAACATACAGACATACATACAAACATACAGACATACATACATACTCACATACTCCCGGGACGCCGACAGAACGTCTTCACGCGCCTCCTGCACGCTGCGATGACGTTTCCCCACTGCGCCCAGCAGAGGGCGCTGTGGGGAATCGTCATCACTGCGCGCAGGAGGCGCGTGAAGACGTTCTGCCGGCGTCCCGGGAGTATGTGAGTATGTATGTATGTCTGTATGTTTGTATGTATGTCTGTATGTTTGTTTGTATGTAGTCTGTGTGTTGTTTTAATGTGTGTCATGTGTGGGGCCGGAGCGCTGCTCTGGCTCCACACATGTATAGCGTTAGCACGGATCCGTCGGCACCCTTTAGGTGCCGGATCCGTGCTAACGCTAGTGTGAAAGTAGCCTAAGGCTCCATTCACACGTCCTGTTTTTCTTTCCTGATTCGATCCTGATCCTGATCTGGATCCATTCATTTCAATGCGTCCTGAAAAAATCAGGATCGAATTAGGAAAGAAAAACAGGACGTGTGAATGGAGCCTAAACAAAACTCTCACTGGCACTGGTATATGGCCAGGAAGGGGTTTCAATAGAACACCGAGTCCCAGGATCAGAAACTGATAGATCCTGACTCGGCGCTCCATCACACAGAACACTAGCACACAGGAATAGAGCAGCTAAGCAATCAGCCCACTGCTAGTCTCCAACGGCACACGTCCACTGTGGGGAGAAATAGAGCATAGCATCCTGTTGCTAAGGATGATGTCGCATCACCATGGGGGCGTGGCTTCGCAGTGCGTCTCTCCCAGTGCGGTGGCGCCGAAGCTGGAGATCTCGCTGCTGGACCCTGGACAGGTAAATTCGTGACAAAGAGTTTATCTACTGCATAATGAGTTCTTCTGAGCTGTTAGGAAAGTACAGATAAGGGCTCATGCACATGGCCATTGTGACCCGCAAACAGCGGGTCTGCAATATGTGAGCACCAGTCGCGTGTGCACCGCATCACGGCTGCGGACATTCACTTGAACATGTTCTATTTTTTTTGCGGTGCGGACGGATCACGGACCCATTCAAGTTGAATGGGTCTGGATCCATCTGCGGAATCCGTGCGGATGTTGCCCGTGCATTGCTGTCCCCAGTGCACGGAACGGCCAACCAACGGCCGTGTGTCTGAGCCCTAAGGGCTACATATTGAGCCATCAGGGCAGTTTTCTGATGAATGCTGTGTGAAGCAGAGACTCTGCTAGTCTGTACTACTACACTGAAAGTGAAAGCTGTAGAAAAAAGTGGAAAATTTTTAATAAAGAACAATAAAAAAAATTATTTTAGCCTGAAATAAGTAGAATGTAGAAAGGATGGGAGAAACTGGGCCAAGCAGGTTTTTTTTTGCACCTGAATAGAAAATTAGTATTTTTGCAGGAATTACTCTGCTTGCTAAAAAGTTTTGATTTTTATATGTACTTTACATTCTTATAAAAAAAAGCAACTGAATTTCTTTTGTATCAGCTTTTTATTGCATCTATATGTCTTTGTGGCGAGTTTGTTTTCTGGCTTTAAAAGGACATTCCACCTTCAGCAACATTAGCGTTTTGGCTTCTGCCTGTTCTTCCTTCATTACGCGGTTTCCAACGCTTGTGGTTTGTAAATGATCGCTGTGGTCGTTCAGTGAATCCTTTCTTACCTTTAACCAAACAAGAAATGCTGTACGCGAAGTAATTGCCAAAGCTAAAAAGGTTTTCAGCTCAGGAAATGTGTCTGTTGTTGCAGCTGTATTGATCTGCTTGTGCTGAACTGTGTAAATGATATTATATATTTATTAGAGCCTACTGACTATATACAATGGCAGAAAGTGGTTTAAAAGCAGATAAATAATAATAAAAAATAGAGTAACGTTCACAGGAATTCTGTCATATGTGGATGGTGGCATCATGGTTGGTGAATTTTATCACCTCAGTAAGGAATGACTTGTAATTGTTTACTGATCGGAGGGGCATGCGTGTATCTATATGGGCAGGGGCGTAGAGGTAGCAGTCGGGCCCAGGAGCCTGAGGGGGCTCAAAGACTTGTGCTCTTGTGCCACAAAAGAAAACACTGGTATTATCGAAAGTGCATGCAGGACAAGTTACACCTCTGGCTGGAGGGAAGGAGTTAGGTCAAGAATTTTGCATGGGGGGGGGGGGCATTTCAATTTTTGCCTCATGAAGCAGGAAGGCAATGTGCTCCCCTACCCCTGACCACAAAACACTGAAGGTAGGGGGGCCCAAACTGAACTCTTGCACCAGGGCCCATGAGCCTTTAGCTACGTCCCTGTATACGGCTGTAGAGGCATCAGTTGCATCTGGCATTTGGCGGCTTGAGGAAACCCAAAGATCCCTTTGTCACATAAGAAGATACCAGCTCTGTTATAAATTTTACATGGGGGGCCTTCTAGTCACCTGGGGTATTCTCATTGTAACAAGGACAGAAGATAACTATTAGATCGATGGAGGTCTGACCACTGGGACCCCCGTGGCCAAGAGAAAAGGGACTCTGTACCCTTGCAGGCCCCTGGAAATTATGAAAATGAAGCGGCAAGTCCAAGCACTCGGCTATTTTCAACAGTCCCGTAAAGATCAATGGAACGGTAGTTCTCATGCTCGCCCTGCCACCTCATGTATTTTGGGGGTACCCATTCCCATGAACAGTGGGGATATGAGCATTCTGACCCCCACTCTTTTAATAGTTATCCCCTGTTGATAACTAGTCCTGTATAGGAATAGCCCTTTAACGTTGCGCTACTGAGAAAGGGGTTCCCTCAATGGAGTATTGAGATTGAAAAGCTGTTTGCAGGTGTATTGTACAGTATTCACATGATGCCTTGAGTACAGTACAGGAGATTTGCAGCCAGTAAAAAACTCACAGCATGATAAATCTCTATGATGCTGTGAGTTTGGTTCAGACGAGTTGTAGTCCGGTCAGATCATTTTTTTTTCAGGGCCAAACACGGCTGTCTGAAACCGGTACTAAGTGTCACGGGAGGCCGGCGGCGCGCTCCCTCCGCGCAGCGCCGCCGGACCTCTCCGCCCCCCTAGAGACGAGCAGTAGGGAATTGAAGTGCTGGTCTGGTCAGCCAGCACTTCATCAGTTAATTATCTGTTGGGTTTTTAGCCATGTGGTGCTGATCACACCACATGGCTACTTTGCATATTGTTTTGGCAGCATGCGCCGTCTCAGGTCATGTGATGTTGGCCACATCACATGATCCTGGGCGGGCTATTTAAAGATGGCAACTGTCTTATACATTGCCTGTTATTAGTTTTTCTGGTGCAGTGCTTGCGTTTATTCCCTGAGATATATTCTATTTTTCCTGACTCCCAGCTTTCTGACCTCGACTTCGATTTTGCCTCCTCCTCTAGTTTTGACGTTCCCTCCAGGTTTGACTCGGCTTGTTTGACTATTCTCATATTGTGTTTGTATTGTTCTGTGTTGTTCGTCTCGTATTTCCCTTCCCTACCTTCACTTATACAGTATAGGAACTGTCGCCCAGTTACGGTTTGGCTACCTAGGGCCTATACTGTAAGTAGGTAGGGTCAGGGGTGGGGTACAGACAGGGCTCACAATCCCCTGTGTTCCTGTCGTGACACTATGGTTCAGGTAAACGTCAAGGGTATACTTACTGGTATACTCCCAGCTCTCTCCACCGTCCTTTGCCCTTGTCTGCCACTTTAATGTATGGAAGTCTCCAGTTTAGCAAAGGTGCTGGGGTTTTTTGTGTTCTGCTGAAAAAAGACACAGCTGAAGGTCTGTAAACTGTTAACGTTTTTTAAGAATCACAATCTGACAACATGCCCTTCATTCCAAAGAAGGTTGTGCACCCCTGCACCATAGAAACAGGGTGGCCTGTAATGATGGGAGCATGGCATCTTGGACCACTCCCAATGAGTTTGCAATTAAAACTTTCCCATTTATTTCAAAAGAAGTAGAAGTCAGGCAGAAAAAAAATCAATACTAATTTGATGAGACCTTCCATTTATAAATGAAGGCACATTTATTAAGCTTGGTAAGAAAATTTGAACACAGAATTGGAAACTCTTTTAAGGTCTAAAATTGGAAGCCACTTTTTTCATTCCAAACATCTTGGGTTGCATTTTCCATATAATAAAGTGGAAATCCAGGCTCCATAGCACAGCATTTAAAAAAAGGATGGCCGCTGCACACTATGAATGTTATACTCCCTGAGACGTCAGAGATTGTTGGTTGGGCAGGGGTGCACCTACTGTAGCCTTTCTGCTGTTGAAACCCCCCCCCAAACTCTTGCTCAGGGGACTGTACAGGGTACTCTGAAAGTGGAGCCTCTTCATAACTCCAGCTATAAGAGTTATTAAGAGCGGCGTCTAAAACGCCAGTCCTAATAAGTTTATTTATTTAGTTTATTGTCTTTCCCTATTGATCAGTGTTAATTGCTGATTGATTGGCATGTGTTTCATTAATGACGAGTGTATTGGAAAGTGAAATAAACTGTACTAAATACAAAAGGTATGTAATTGTCCATGAAATCATAAATTATGTAGATTATTGCTATCATTCTAGTCTTGCCATTGTTTATAGGCAGCCATGGCAAATTGTGTCTAACCTGAGGGCTCCTTCACCTCCTTTTTGTTCTACGTTTTAAAAAACTGAAACAGCCATGCTTTTTAAATGTTTTTAATGGTGTTTTTTAACATGCCTTTTTGGTGACATTTTTTTCACTTTGACATTTTCTGGAATTTTTTTCTGACATTTTTTAACTTTTATGGAGGGGCTTAGATATCCAGAGCATGCTTGATAGGAATACCCAAAAATGTTACAGAAACCCACATGCTGTGACCTAGACTTTAACTTATGGCCTCAGTGTTTTTGAACAAAAATGTCCAAATAAATTCCAGTGAAACATATCAAAATGCTGTGTGTGGGGGGGTGCATGCCCTCCCTGCCTCTGGAACACCAACCCATTTCCCGCTTCAGTGGTCTGTGCTTGTCAGTGTCTCCCTGTTCCTCCCTAGAGCGCACACACTTCCTCCAACCCTGGTCAGCGGACGCACACCCTAATTTAGCCAGAATTTGGCTAGACTTCCTAGGACTATGATGGCTAACCTCCGGCCCTCCAGCTGTGGTACAACTACAAATCCCAAGATGTACACTTGCGTGGCTGTTCTCAGAACTCCTTAGAAATGAATGGAGCATGCTGGGAGTCATAGTTTCACCACAGCTGGAGTGCCGGAGGTTAGCCATCACTGTACTAGGATATTTAAAGGGGTTGTGCAGTAAAATATATTGATGACCTTTCCTCAGGATAGGTAACCAATATCAGATTGGTGGTGGTCCAATTCCCAGCACCTCAACACTCAGCTGTTTGACGGGGTAGAGGAGCTTGTGTAAGCGATGCTCCCGACTCAAAATTACCTGCATGTCATCTTGCTTGTAGAGGCGACACAGTGTAATTACAGCTGCTTGTCCCATTCAAAATTACCTGTGGTTATCCCATTCAAGCTCAGGTAATTTTGAAGCAGAAGCAATGCTAGCATGAGTATCACTACCCCTTAAAAAAACAGCTAATCAGCAAGGGTGCCAGGAGTCAGATCCCCCACCAATATTTCCCTGAGGATAAGCCATCAATATTTTTCCACTACACAACCCCATAAGGCACATTCTACTGTGGGAGGGTGCCTGAGCAATAGGTATTCTAGCCTGCTAGTTCCTGCAAAGTTATGCTTTATTTCATTCTGACTCCTTGTTTCTGACCTCTCCCTGTTTAGCTGTTTTGACTCTCAGCTACCTGACCTCTGCGTGACTCTTTTGTTGTCCCCAAGTTCCTGCCCTGACCTTTGAACTGTTTTTTGGATTCAAGGAACGCTGACCTCAGCTCGTCCCTTGACTACAATTTTGCCTGTCCCCTTGGTGCTACCCCTCGTGTGTCTCTTGAACTGCCTGGGTCAGTAGTTATTTAACAGTGACTGCTTCAAGAGGTAATGGCCTGGTGGTTCCCCTGAAAAGGAGTCTACATCCCCATAGAAGTGGTAAAGGTTGAAGGCTGGGGAGCCAGTTTAGATGATGCCCTCAGAAAGTAGTGTCAAGTGACGCAGTGGATCCACACTTTCTTTGTCACAACTTCTTTAAAGAGTCATTAAAAAAATCTAGTTGCTTAAAAAGACACTCCAAAGAGCATTTCTTGGTTTGAGGAACTTGGTGCATCCATGCAGTAGTGTACATGGTTGACCATTGATTTCAGTTGATGCCCTGTCATATTAAACTTCCCTATGACTGCCAGGCTTTCCAGCAGCTGGACCCATACAGGGGGTTGCCCTTATTCAGATGGGCACTATTTATTTATACTGAAGAACCTGTGTAAGGTTCCTTACATATGTTGGTATAACTGCTTATGATTATCTTGGAGATTATTTGATTATACCCAGGTTCACAAGTATGTCTATACATGTCAATAACCTAAAATCAGGGATATATGCTTTACTGTAGACTTTAGGAGCCAGTATGCCCAATTCTGGAGCCAGTACAGTAGTGAGGCTATAGATGGCAATATGAAATAAGCCAAAAAGATAAGTCCTGGTGCCCAGTTTCGAGACTGATTCACTACCTGGCTCCTGGGATTAGTTTAGACATGCTTATAAATGATGAAGCACCTTTCACCTTTTATAGACATGAACATTGTACAGTGACTGACAAAGGAAAAGTCAAAAATTCTATTTGGTAACCTTTACATTATTTTATGCTGTAATAATGTCAGTGGCTGAAAAATATGTGTCTGGGCTTCACTCTGGCTGATGTTTCTTTGGATTGTAGCCTAGTTTTCGCAGAGCTCTTCTGCCGGCAGATTTGCTCAAGTGCAGACGATCATGCAGCCATGAATCACAGAAATAAGTTCTGCGTGTCGAATGGAATGAGATTTAAATATTGCAAACTGAATCAACTTTTACGTTACGTGATCAAGGAGAAGAATCCAATATTCACTTGGCTAACCTCATACATCATACTTTTATATTAGATATTACAATAGCTTGAAGGTGAATGTTGCACTATCCATTAGATATGGAACAAAAAGTGGCCAGGAGAATCCAGAGTAACTTTTTAACATTCGAGTAGGCTAAAAGGTAAAGGTAATTAAGCTGGCCATGCACATCAGATTTATCCTTTTGTTCTCAGAGAGTGTTGCATTAGACCTTTTTGTAGCCTGTGAAGTCCTAGTGGTGAAAGCTACCCAGAGTATACCTTTAGATACAGAGGGAGTTGCACAAAATATGAAAACTAAATGCAAATTCCTCCCATAATTTCCTTCCTTCTGTTTCCTAATTTATATATAAAACAAATTTCCTCAATCGGTTTCCTCTACTTTCCCCCAAAGCTGTCAGCTATAAGACAGCTGGCTGCAGAAGCACCTTCTCTCTGTTCTACCTGCAGTAGGAAACCAGAAACATTAAACCACACCCTCTTGACAGCTCCTCAACTCTATCAGTTGTCCAAGACCTGAAAAATGAAGGGATCAGGTGAAAATGCTGCATAGCTTCAAACACTTTGAGCAAGCTTTTTTCTGTTCTTCTTTCTATTTCATTTCATTATGAATTTCTAGGTTTCCCTTTAATTCTTTGAGTAGAACATTGAATAGGGAAATGCCATAAATGTCTGTGATGATGAGAAATGAGCAGATTGGCCATAGACCCTACAGAGAAATTTCTCGGTGGGCCAATGCACTTAATCCCTGCTCTTGGCTGTCAGCAGAGTACATAAAAACTTGATGCTCTCAGTATTAATTAAAGGGGTTATCCCACGAACAATGTAAAAAATGAAAATCAGACATCATACAGTACATGCCAACCTCTTCAAACAAAGCTAGAACCAGCCCTGTACCTCACATAGATCCAGAGATCTCCACATTCATTGCTCTGCTAGATTTATATCAAGTTGACAGCTCGAGGGGAGTGTCTTTTCTGCTGCAGCTCAGGAGGCGTGTCTCTGCTCTCCCTATCACAGCTCAGGAGGCAGATAAAAGTTGAAACTGAGCATGTGCGGCCTTCTCAGTGAATAGGTCAAAGAAATAAGAAATTAAGTGGCACTATACAGATACATTTTATTCGATAACTCAGTAGCTATACAAAATTTTTAATTACATGCAATTACAAAAGTATTCAGATCCAGGTGCTGGTTTGAAAACTGTAGAATATTTTTCGTGGGACAAACCCTTTAATGTAGGAGCATCAGGCACTTATGCACCTGACCAGTGGCCATAGGTGCCCTCTGCAGGGGCGGTATTTTGTCCTGCACTACAGTATTACTGGCACCTCCTACTTCTGTTATCCCACCTTATATCTTCGGGGCCACCTACAACATGAGGCCACTTTTAGTTTTTTTTTTTTCCAGGGCCACTTTAAGTTCCAAGGTCCGCCCCTGATGAGAATATCCATTTAAGCGCCACTTCATTTAATTTGATCAGAAAACAAGTTGTACTTTAGAACGTTCAGGGAGGTGTCCTCATTTTTGCAGCATGGCCTTTTATCTTTTATTGGGAAATCACACACAGTCAAGTCACATTATTATGGCCATCAGCTAATATCTAGACTAACCGCCATGTGCAGTACAGACAGCAGCTAGACAGACTGGGAGTGACTCAATAGGGTCTTGGTAGGTTGTCACAGGTATCTGGAGCCAAGCTGACTTTAGTGCATCACACAGCTGATGGAGGTTGCGTGGGGGAGGATCCAAAGAGCATGACAGTCAAGGTGGTTCCACAGATGTTCACATGGGTTCAGATGTTTGGAATTATGGGGTCCAGGGTAGTACTTGGAAGTCTTGGTTATGTTCCTGCAACCAATGTTGGACATTTTCAGCCGTGTGACATGTCACATTGTCTTGCTGGGAAGACAATTGGCATTATGGGTGAATGTGATCTGCAAGCACGGATTCATACCGAAATCGGTTGAGAGTGCCTTCCACATGGATGAGAGGGCCCAGAGAATGCCTTGCAGTAAGAGGTGCAGTGCTCATCTTCGGAGCCCCATACGCAGTACAGTTCCCTGAACTGTTGTTCAGACACGTGTCTGGTAACCCCTGGTACATTTGGGTCATGAGCTGCTCCACTGTAGCATATGGGTTCACCCTCACACACCTTCGTAGCCGACATTCACCTCTCACATCAGTGGAACGTCGTTCTTTGTACTTTCCAAGTTGTTTATTTGCATTGGTGCCATTTGTCCACCCACCATACCCTTTTATGACAGCAGCATGAACAGTTCACAAACTGCACAGTTTCCGAAATATTGTCACCCTTGGCCTGAAAGTCAATAATCATCTTTTTTGCATCTCTGATAAAACGTCCCTTTTACCCATGACAGCAACAAGGGATATGTGTTCAGACAGCCTATCACACACCTTATACACCCACCAAGCCAGCTCACGACACGTGACTTCCTTCATGAGTTACATGTTGCTGACAACGAAAGTAGGAAGAGGTCATAATAATGAGACTTGTTTGTACTAATAATTGATTAATCAGACTTTTTACATCAAAAAGAAGCCCAAAACATGTCTTAGGCTGTGTTCACATCAGGTTGTTGTTTCATTTTTAGTGTGTAAACATGAGATATCAAGGAGAAAATTGCTGTGTAGACCCAGTCTTATGGCCAAGAGGTAGAGATTTCATAATGATGAGGTGTGCACAGGGGTACTTTGCCTTTGGATCATTACAGCTAAACATCTGCTCTTCCCATTCTCAGAGTACAGGCTGCTGTAAACTGGTTATCTAGAACTCTTGCACTATTAACTAAATTGGCAATATACTCTACAAGCTGAATCTCCATTGGTTGTAATGGCAGCTGGACTAATGGTTCCCAGTTTTCCCATGAAATATTTAATGTGGTTTGGGGGTTTTAAATTGTATATGCAGCAATGTACTAAGTTTGAACATTGCGACAAAGTAAATTTGGATGCATTTTGTGATCTGTGAACCATAAAATATAGTAATCCTGAAGTCCTACATCTTCGATTAGCAGGGGAAATAACTGTTCTGTTCTTCACAACATGTTTGCTGTTAAGACTTTTACTTCTTTGCATCCAAGTTTCCTTCCAAGGCATCTGTCCCCCAGCCAAGCTACTCACAAGTAGGCAGAGTTCTCCAGACGCTTCTCAGAAAACTGCTGGAAGCTTTTTCTCTTGATGTAAGACGTGACTGCCTCGCAGTAAGAAACGTCTAATGAAAAAATCCTATATCCTCCCTCAGACAGAGGCCCGCTTTATTTCTGTGTAAATGTATAACATTTTCAGAATCCTGATGTCCCTATTACCTTTTACAAGTGTTCATTCCACCTGCGGTCCCTGAACCGTCTCCATTATTTGTGTGGGCAATAAATGAAATAAAATGTGTGGGCCATAAGCAGTCTTTAAAAGCTATGACTCATGCCGTAAGAAGTATAGTACGCTTCACTGTCTACCTTAAAAATGAAGTACTTCTCTTCTAACAAGGCCTTAAAATCTAGAAAAAGTGATTATGAAATATAAATATTAGGCATAAACATAATATATATTCATACACTGCAGTATGTGAAGAGTACATCCCATTTCTCAAAATGAAGAGCCAAGTTTGACACAGTTCCTATCGTTATATTGTTATTTTATTCAAAGCCAATAATCATCTTTTTTGCAATTGCTCACAATTGAATTTGGGTTTGATTGGGCCGAATCTGTCCAATGATTCAATTTGGAATGGGATCGAAACTGCTACAGTTGGCCTGTAAATTCGTATATGACGTTCTGAGGACACATATTTTTTTCTCTCTAATCTCTTTTTCTTTCTCTTCTTCTCTCTTTCCAAAATTCACCGAAATCGAATAAAAAAAAAACAAAACAAACAGATTCGGATGCAACTCTAAATTTTACCAGATTCGGGTTGAAACCATTTGCTCGTCTCTAATCAGTAGCTTAGCATAGGAATAGAGCTAAATCCACTGCTTTTGGGCAATTTCAGATGAGCAAGTTGTCTGTGGGAAACAAGCTGTGTGTGGGAGAGTGATTTACTGTCCTGGTCTCTACTCTTGTAACGGGACCTTATCTCTTAATATTATAAAAATGAGTTTCTGTCTGTCCGTCTGTCTGTCTGTTCTATATGCGCGACCAAACTACTGGACTGATTTTCACCAAATTCGGCACACAGGTACATCAGGTGCCCGGGAAGGTTTTAGACCAGGTCTCATCTCTCTAGGACATAACGTTCCCGAGATATTCCCAAAATATGACCTGCATTAGCCAATATTAGCCTGACAGCATTGGTTTTAAACCCCAACTGCCATTCTCTGCACAGACACACACAGGGAGGGCAGGTTTCCATAACAACACAGCCAGGTAATTAGCAGCCAGCTAAGGATCTCAGGTAACAATCCAGTCATTTCTATTCAATGCTTTAAAGGGGCAGAGCGCTGTGGATGATACTGTTAAAGGGGTATTCCGGTTACCATAAATATAACTTATGTTTTAGACTAATTTTAGACTATGACCGTTCAGTAGTAAATCTTCCACTGCTACCCATTGCGTGTCCTCATAAATTACCATGGCACCGACCTGTGATTCACACCACTCTCAAAAAAAGGACTTACAACACCTGCTCCAGGTTTCACTAAGCCACACCCTGACTCTGTCAGGCCATGCCCCCTTCCCCCTCCGCAGCCAATTGGGATTGAAAAAATGAAGGTAAAAATAAACTTCTGTCAGCTGCAGTGGTCGGAGGGTGAGTTTCTCTCTGCAACAACACACAGAAACATTAGATGGAATAGACTAATATTAGACTACTACCGTTCAGTAGTAATAAAAGATGTTTTCTTCCACTAAAAGGACTTAAAAGTAACCCCCCCCCAAGGTCCCGCTAAACCACGCCCCCGGTCAGGCCACGCCCTCTCCCACTCCGCAGCCAATGGGGATTGAAAAAATGAAGGTAAAAATCAACTTCTGTCAGCTACAGGAATGGGTGGGAAGGAGACTTTCTCTCTGCAATGACACACACACAAACATTAAATGAAATAGATTAAATATACCCGTGCAAAGCAATGTTTTCTTCCACTGCTACCCACTGTGTTTTCTCAAATTACCATGGCATTGACCTATAATTCAGGCCACCCTGAAAAGAAGGACCTAAAAGCACCCCCCCCAAGGTACCAGTAAACCACGCCCCCGACCCGGTCAGGTCATGCCCCCTCCCACTCCGCAGCCAATGGGGATTGAAAAAATGAAGGTAAAAATCAACTTCTGTCAGCTGCATTGACTTTCTCTCTGCAACGACACACAGAAACATTCAATGAAATAGTTGAAATATACCCAGGCGAAGCCGGGTCTTTCTGCTAGTGATTTATAATGCTGCGTGTCCCTTAGCCTCTCCACCAACTCTAATGTATTGTACTGCCGAGATTATGTCAGTACAGTGCATTACGGATGATGTTGGCAGGGACGCACAGCATTATAAATGCAGTGTGTTTCCCAAAATACTTTTTGTATTGTTCTTCAGGTCCAGCACAACAAGTAGACAGTAAAAGTATGTTCACCTGGCAGAAAATCCACATTGGAAAAATTGGACGTGTATTTGCTTCAGAAATCTGAGGCTGATTTTCTGATTTCTGCTGTGGATTTTTAGTCTATATGCTGTAGCTCTGCCCCTAAACTGTGACATAGAACTGATCGCCATTTACACGCAGACGTGCTAAGAATGAACATGCTTATGGGTTTTTTTTTTTTCCTATGACACAGATTCCAAATCTGCACGGGGTAACAATATGTGCCATATAAACTATAGAGTGGATTCCCTTTAAATTAATGTTAGGTATTTTTGCTGGAAAATACACCAAAAAGCCATATGAACATGCCATAAAATATATATTTTTTTAATTTGCTTGTTTTGCATCCTTTCATTGTTACCAGTGTTTGACTTTACAGGCCTAAGCTCCTTAACTATTGTGTTCCCAATGCAATACTTTCTGCTCTGTGTTCTGCAGGTTTTGTGCATCTAGACCGCCACACATGCATTGTCAAGGTCTGCATTCTAGCTGGCTTGACTAGCGGCAGTATGCATATGCAGTACTGTGAAAAAGTTTCAGGCAGGTGTGAGGAAAAATGCAGCAAAGTAAGAATAGAAGAACGGCAGTTTCTAGTTGTTAATCAGCTTCTGCTATGAATGCTGTTTAGCCCTCTCACTTTTCGCTTGAGCTTAGTTTCCTAGTTTACTAGTCTATCCAGTGAGTGTGTGTTATTCTATTTGCCTGAACCTCTCTGCCTGTTTACCGATTCTGTTACTCTGCTGCCTGCCCTGACCTTAGCCTCTCCACCATACTGACCTTGTGCTGCCTGCCCTGACCTTAGCCTCTCCACCATACTGACCTTGTGCTGCCTGCCCTGACCTTAGCCTCTCCACCACACTGACCTTGTGCTGCCTGCCCTGACCTTAGCCTGTCCACCATACTGACCTTGTGCTGCCTGCCCTGAGCTTAGCCTGTCCACCACACTGACCTTGTGCTGCCTGCCCTGACCTTAGCCTCTCCACCATACTGACCTTGTGCTGCCTGCCCTGAGCTTAGTCTGTCCACCATACTGACCTTGTGCTGCCTGCCCTGACCTCATATTTGTTTCACAGATTTGATGAACTCTGCCTGCCCTGACCTTCACCTTTTTATCGACTATGAGTATTGCCTGACACCTTGGTGCCTTGCATTGGTGTCTCAGACCCCTGTGGGTCAGCTGCAGGGTGGATAAAAATCATTGTTTTTTTAAAAAAAAAATCAAAAAAAAATCGGATTTTTTTTTTATTTAAATCGGATTTTTTTTATTTAAATCGGATTTTTTTTATTTAAATCGGATTTTTTTTATTTAAATCGGATTTTTTTCAATAAACTGCTTTTTGAGGAAAATATTTTACCATCCAAAGGTTCTTCCATCATGAGATAAAGCTGAGTTGTTTAACTCAGTAGAATAAAGGCTGTTTATGTGTAACATTCACAATGCCATGCTCTTCCAGAGGTTTCTGTAGGATTAGTGGGCAGTTTCTCTCCTATATTATCACAGACGCTCACTTTACTTCAGTGCCAAGTCCAAGAAGTTGAGCTACAGAGTGTCATGTGTTGGCTGGGCTGACAGTCTAAGTTTCTTAAATATATATATATATATATATATATATATATATATATATATATATATATATATATATTTTGTTTAGCCAAATTAGTTAAAGAGGACCTTTCACGGTTTTGAATTACTGTAGATAAATACCTCTTGTCCCGGGGTACCCCCCGCTGATGATGCCACTCTGCCTAGTTTTTTAAAATACAGCTCCTACTCCCCGCTGTGCCCGCCTGTAGTTTTCGCGCTCAGTATGTAAATACTGAGCATCGGTACAGGGAGGAGGAGACGCCGGCATTTCTCAATGGGCGTCTCCTCCCTGGCTGTGCCGCGATCCAATCACAGCGGAGAGCGTCACAGCCAGGGAGAAGGTGAGGTTTTTTTTTCTCCCTGGCTGTGACGCTCTCCGCTGTGATTGGATCGCGGCACAGCCAGGGAGAAGGAGACGCCCATTGAGAAATGCCGGCGTCTCCTCCTCCCTGTACCGATGCGTGAAAACTACAGTCGGGCACAGCGGGGAGTAGGAGCTGTATTTTAAAAAACTAGGCAGAGTGGCATCATCAGCGGGGGGTACCCCGGGACAAGAGGTATTTATCTACAGTAATTCAAATCCGTGAAAGGTCCTCTTTAACAAACATGGATGTTTGTTTAAGCAAATAACTTATGCTGTAATGTTGTTATTGTGTCAGTTGAATAAATCTATTTAAATTGTTATTAAGGTCAGGATTATTTTTCTCCTTCCTAAGTACAACAGAACAGTGGTGTCCAAATATGAATGATTAACCCATTAAACTGGGGAGAAAAAAGTAATATAAAAAGTGATTCTAAAAATCTTCATCTACTTGCATGTTAAAGTAGCAAGAACTAGTTTAGGTAGAAACTTTGATTTAAATCGTGATTTAAATTGTGATTTAAATCAGTTAGATTTAAATCAAATCCACCCTGGTCAGCTGCCAACTACATCTGGACCATTCCGAAAGGTAGTGACCTGGTGGGTCCCCTGCAGTGAAAACCAAATCTTTGTATAGGGATTAAGGAGTGAAAACCAGAGGATCACCAGGATAAAGCCCTTAGGACTACCCTAACGTAAAACTGGTTAGTTGGTACGGTGGGTTCACACCCAATTCCTTTTACAAATCTCTTCATGTGATTCCAGACCTAGTTGGCAATTTATTTTTACAATTTCAGGGATAATAACAGATCATCAGAGTAACAAAGATTTGTAAGAAAAAAATATCTGGAATTACCATTTCATAAAACTGAAAAATGTCATGATGACTTGTGGATCCTCTCTAAATTTTTAATAGTACCGTATTTTTCGCCCAATAATGCTGGGGGCTACTGAAATGAGGCTGGGGGCTGCAATAAGGCTGGTGCTGCTGCAATGATGCTGGGAGCTGATTGATTTTTGGCTAGGGGCTGATATATGGTTGGGGGCTGGTATGAAGCGTGGGGGGCTGATCTGGGGTATGGGGGTCTAATCTGAGGTCTCAATGGGGGTCATTCACATTGGGGTCTGAGCTGAGGTCTGATTGTGGGTCTGATCTGAGGTCTTATTAACATTGGGGATCTGATCTGAGGTCTGATGGAGGGTCGTATTAACATTGGGGGTCTGATTGGGGCTGTGAGTTGAGCTATGATTAATTTTGGGGGTCTGATTGCTGGTCTGATCTGAGGTCTAATGAAAAATATTTTTTTCTTATTGTCCTCATCTAAAACCTCGGTGCATCTTATGGGCTAGTGCTTCTTATAGGGCGATAAATACAGTAGTATTCTCAGGAAACTACTGTAAACCCGATGGGTTTACCAGAAGATAAAGGTGGTGGAGATGAGTGGTTTTATACCACAATTAGACTCTGTTATGCTTCACTAAAGGCAGTGTAATAATTCTGTTTGTTAGATAAGACGTAATTAGCCTGTCATTGTCAATGTGTATATGTGCGAACTGTTTTAGGGAACATTTTGAATAGTTCTAATAGCTGGTATGACACTAATTATAATTTCTGTTCATAAATTGATATCCTCATAACATTTCTCCATATTCTTTTGTATTTCCACAACTAATTAAAGCATAGTTTCTAGTTCTATTCTGTTGTTTATCTGGCAACTACGGTATAATGGTGTTTTTGGTTAGATTTTTTTTACATTCACTGTGTTTCTTTTAGGCTGTACTGATACGGATTGTTAACGGACTTCAGTCTCTGATTTCTTCAGGCCTCTTGATATATAAGGTAAGTTTTATCTTTGTTTCATAGACTAATAGCTAGATATCACTGTAATTGGATGACAGAGAATTAGTCATTAAAGAAATTTTATTTGTTCAATGGTGACCTTGAGGCTATGAAGTCTTTTTGGTCAAATTTTAGTTTTTCTTTGGCCTTATTCCCACTGAGGCAGTAATAGTGTACCGTCCTTGGTGGAAGTTCCCTTCCTTCTTTCCTTCCTTCCTTCCTTCCTTCCTCTTTTCCTCTCCTGTCTTTCATTTTCCTTTCTTTCCTCCTTTTCCCCCTTCCTTCTGATCTTAGTTTCTTCCCTTCTCTTATTTTTTTCTTTTCTTCTTTCTTTCCTTCCTGAAAGTTCTAGAACTGTATTGTGGTGTAACCACATATACTGCAATCCCCACTGAAGTTGTCATGGGCGGACTGGGAACTTAAAGTGGCCCTTTAAAAGATACTAAAAGTGGCCCGGAATTGTAGTTGGGTCCAAATTGATGGAAGGCAGGGCCAACAATACCATATTGTGGCACATTATACCACCAGACAATACCACAGTCCATCACAAAATGAGGTCTGATTGTGGGTCTGATCTGAGGTCTTATTAACATTGGGGATCTGATCTGAGGTCTGATTGAGGGACGTATTAACATTGGGGTCTGATTGGGGCTGTGAGGTGAGCTCTGATTAATTTTGGGGGTCTGTTGCTGGTCTGATCTGAGGTCTAATGAAAAATATTTTTTTCTTATTGTCCTCATCTAAAACCTTGGTGCATCTTATGGGCCAGTGCTTCTTATAGGGCGATAAATACGGTAGTGGGTCACCCAATATAGTTTGCACCTCTTCTCAGGAATCTTGTAAACCCAGTCTTTAAACTTTCCTATCTGCTCTCCCCCAGTGGATTGTGTGATGTAACTCACATAACAGTAGTCCATGACCCACACACCACCTGAAAATCACAGTAACCCACGCCTATATGATATGTGGGTCACCTAGATTTCATATATCCTTCGGAAATGAGTGTGCGCAGTGTATATAGAAAGTGGGTACAGTCTTAGGCACTTCACAACATTTTGGCCTGACTGTTCTGCTTTGAGCACATTGGACCTTTTTGGACCAGACGTCTGGTAGTGGAATATTAGTCATAGGAGCAGTGAGTATACTTGCTGATTCGCTCACCCATACGCAGCAGCTTCCATATTTATGCAGATACTACTGTTTGAGAAGCGAGCACTCTTCTTACCCTGCCCTGTCCACTTGAAGAAACTTTTTATCTATTTTTTTATATAGAGCTTTTATATTCCACAGAGATTGTTGTCACTCACATTATTCCCTGTTCCTATCAAGGCTCACAATCCAAATTCTGACTTGACCTATCAGTATGTTTTTGTAGTGTGGGGGAAAATTCGGAATACCTGGAGGAAACCCATGCAGACATAGGGAGAATAGACAAACTCTGTGCAGGTGTTACCAATGGTTGAAATCGAACTTGGTCACGGCAGGATTGCTGGTCAATCATAAATTCTTCCAACTTGTTACTGTCAATGATTTAACTGTAAGATGTTTGAATTTTCTATGCAATGGATCAGAGAAAAATGGTCCAAATGTGGTTGATATTCATAAGCATTGATTAGAATCGCCACATTGTGACCACAAAAAAGAACAAAATAGAGCATGCCCCCAAGACATCTGAATACACAACTGAATTCAGTGGATCCATGTGCTGTGGAGAACACGAACATCACACTCGTGTGTATCACTGATGTGGGAATAAGCCTTTACTGATGATTTTTTACTTCATAGGACATATTGATTTACTAGAAAAAAGCTAAAAGCATAATGTTCCAACTTGACTGTGCAGTTCAGTGGAAATTCTCTAAAACCCAAAGCAGTGGCTCTTACCTCCAATTTTGTGGTTTTGTTAACCCTTGCAGTATACTGGAAAATCTAGTGGATCTGGAGGATTATTTCGCATTTAGCCCACACACAAAGCTTGTTTATAACTTGGCCTTCAGTAACCAGAAGTAGGGCCAGCGTCAATCTCCATATCACACCTGCATCTGAGGATTGGCTCAGCAGACGTTTTATGGAGATTATTTAAACTTGAGGCTCGACACATTTCATATTGCAAATGGAGAGCGCTTACCAACTGTTTGAATATTTCCCAGATGAGCGGAAAAGCAGGCCTTCCACCATCAGTCTGCATCTAGAAATGTAAACTCAAACCATCTGGGATGTGTAGGCACTTGCCCGTAAAAATCAATGAATCCCTTTTGACTGTACTACTAATATGCTTCAAGAAAAGCCAAAAGCAGGCTTAATTAGCCAGTTTACGTGTGCCATGTTCTCCAGATTGTGCCAAGAAAGGGTTTGGAATTGTGTACTGATGCAGAAGGTAATTACAAACAGACGATGAATGTAGAGAGGAAGACAATATCAGTGTTTTGGCAGAGCGGACACGGCTCCATGTCTATTTTGGCCTGATAACTTGATCATGTCCTAGTGCTATGTTCCCCCTTTAAAAGGGTTGTTTCATGGCATTTATCATCTAGCTAAGCCACTTACTAATATATTGTGACTTAGGTATTGCCTCCTTCTCTGCATTTTTCCATCGCAGTATTCACTTCTGGTTTCCATGGTTACGACCACAGCTGTAGCACAGCTACGAGGTGGTCAGGACAGGAGCTGCTGTGCATGCATGCCTATTTGTGTTCCCACGGTCCCGACCACTAGAGAGGCTGACGCTTTTTCCTATAGTGTGCAAGCATGACCACCACTGCAGGATTGCAGGGTGGTCGTAACCATGGAAATGAGCAGTGTATAATGTGATGGAAAAATTAATCAAGCCAGCAAAGGAGACAATATGGATAATAACAATACATTAGTAAGTGCCCTGTATTAACTTTCTCTGACCTATCATCAGGACAGGTTATCACTATCTGATCTGTGAACCGACACCCCACACCCCTGCTGGTTGGTTAGCGGTGCAGTAGATGGAGCTGGTTACAGCAGCATTGTTCCCATTCACTTCAATGAAACTGGAGCTACTGCAGAACAGATGATCGTTGGTGGTGCGGTGTCGGACTCCACACTGATCAAATAGTGGTGGTCTAACCTGAAGATAGGCTGTAAAGGATTGAACATCCCATAAGGGTTTATGGGGGGGGGTTCTGAAAGAATGTTTACAGCTTTTCTGTAACACATGGTTGTTGAAATTAGTTCTTAAAGGGGATTTACCAAGACTTACTTATTGATGCCTTATTCTTAGAATGAGTCATTGTTATCAAATTGATGGATGTCTGACTCCTGCCACCCCCACAGCCACTGGAAATACACAGCTGTGTACACTATGTAGTGTCTGGGCCTAATTACTGCAGAGCTGCGCTCCTACAAGTGTATGGAGCTATGTAGTCCCAGTACCTGGTTCTGGCACTGGAGTTTGTGAAAACAGATGATCGGCGGCGGTGCCAGGAGTCAGGGACCCTCGGCGGTCTGCTATTAATGACCCATTCTAAGGATAAATCACCAATAAAAAAAAATCCCCTTTAACAACTCATTTCAGTAACCATGTGTCACAGCCAGGGTGCACTCATTCTTTCATTTTCAGCAGAAGTTTCTTGTGACAAGCACACAAGCTATGAAATTTTCAGGAAAGCATCCCAACACACGATGAAGAAATCTGGGCACCATGTGTCGGAACACTTGAATGATGTGGGAAAAGTCTGATAACATGAAGATATGGCATGGTTTCAGATCACATTCTGGTGACATCAGTTAACACACATGGCCTTCCCCAAAAACTTGGCAGAACTGATGGGCCCTTCAATTAAGAGAAACTGATTATTTTTCCTAAAAAAAGGCTTTCGTGATATTTGTTCTGGACTGATTGGGAGTATAGGTTCAACAAACAAAGTTATTTTAGGCAATTGCCTAAATAGCAATTCCTTAATCTCTATATCATTTACTGTACTTCTCAGAATTGCAGTGGATGCACTTCACAGGACAGCTACATTTAGACTTCCCGAGGCTTCTCTGCCAGTTTATCAGTGGACTGTAGCTTTTAGGGTGCATTCACACAAGCGTATGTATTTTGCCTCCCGCAAAATGTGAATCCACAAAATACAGATGGCATCTGTGTGACGTCAGTGTTACATCCATTTTTTTGCAGATCCGTTGACTTCAATGGGTCTGTGGTCTGCATTTGTGGCAAAGAATAGGACATGAAAAAGAGCTTTAGGCCCCATTCACATGACCGTATGTACATTTCCGCATCTTATCCGCATTTTTGCGGATACGATGCGGAACCATATGGACCCATTCATTTTTCCATAGGAGAAAAAAAAATGCGGAATGCACACCGTGTGCATTCCACATCCATATATTACGGAAGTTTTCCCACAAAAAAAATGAAACATGTCCTATACTTGGCCGCAAAATCACGTCCATAGCCCCATTAAAGTCAATGGGTCCACAAAAATGCGGAACACTACGGAAGACTTTCAGTATGTCTTCCGTTCCGTTTTTATACGGATCACGGAATACATACGGTCGTGTGAATGGGGCCTAATATAGATAGAACTGATAGGCACACTCTCATCTGGATTTAACGGTATATTTAATCTATTTAGTCTATCTAGTTCTATCTATATAAAGCTCTTTTTCTTGTTTAACGGCTACGGGTAAGCCGGTGATAGTGTACCTTGAATCCACTTTTACGAGGTGGTGAGCCACTAAGAATAGATATTCTATCTTTAGTGGAATGGACAAACGAATGCGGAAAGCACGCCCATGCAGATCTGCACTATATGGCCACCATCCGTGTTGCATCCACGTTTTTGGTGGACCCATTGACTTCAATGAGTTTGCGGTCTGCATTTTGTGGCTAAGTATACAACTCATCGGCATCCGTATGTCCATTCTGCAAAAAGATAGAATATGTCCAAAAAATACAGAGCACAGAACCAAGTCAATGGGTCCACAAAAAAATGCAGACCGTGTGCATAAAGCTGTATGAATGAAAAGTTTTGCAACTTTCTAATACATTTTTCGTTTCAATTCCTCCTCATTTTCAAGATCTCTGTTTGCTGTCAGTAAATGAAAACCAACTTGTTTACAGACAGAGGCTAAAAAAAATGTGTATACCTAGTCCTGCTGGAAAGGTTCATATACAGTCTAGCCAATAGCCAGTGTAGGGATATAATGTGCAAAAGTTGAGGTTTTCTTTAAGATATAAAGGGGTTCTGCAGCTTTTTCTTACTGATAGCCTATCCTCTGGATAGAGGCCTAGTGACATCATGACTAGTATCACTGGCCTGGGCGTGGCTAATCCCCATTGAAGTGAATGGGGCTAAACCATGCCCAGGCCAATGATACTAGTCGTGATGTCAGTGGACCTGCAGGAAATAACAAAAAGGCTGCAGCGCTACTGCCAGCGCAGCTGCCTTCTCAAACAGCTGATCGACGGGGTTCCCAAGTGCCGGACCCATACCGATGAGATGCTAATGATCTATCCAGAGGATAGATCATCAGGGAAAAAAAAAAAGCTGCAGAACCCCTTTAAGTCAAATATTGTACCAAAAAGTTCTTACTTTAGAGGCCTTGAAACCCCCTCTGCTTTCCATGGTCTTACATCCACAGATGGACAGCAAGGGCTTTATTCCACATGGAATACAAAAAGTACTTATCACCGTACAGATATATGATACCTGCATGTCTATGGCAGGTTAGGGTGCAGGAATTACAGCGCTACCCCAGATGGTCTGTCGGTGCCCTGGAGAAGAATACAAGGTCTGTCTCTTATTCCCAGAAATAGGATTATATTACCTCGTACACCAAATGTTCTCTGCACTGCAGCAATGAGGCTTCATGATGTTTCCTCAAGCCTATTCTATATTTTATAACTTCAGAGCTGAACTCTCCATTGATACAGCAGGGAATGATTTCATGTTCCGGTCTTCACGTCTGTGCTTTGCCTTCTGCAGAAAACATGGAACACAGATGGGAATTATTCCATTTTATGATCCACACAAGTAGAATATTGTATTGATTTTTTTTAAAACTGGGCTGGGTAAGGCCAAGAAAGCCATGGCACATTACAATTCATACCGACTAAAACAAGATGTAAAACATCTTGTAATCACCTGTGTAAGACTGCAAGGTTGTCAATAGATTTCCATTTACATGAAGCTTTTGAAGTTACTGAAAAATTATCTACCTTGCATCTATAAGGCTAGAGCTACGTGGCGACATGTCTGTGTGACATTAAAGTCACAACCGTTGCAATCCTAGTCATCCTTACAACCTCGATATGACAGTTGACAAGACGTCAGGTTCAGGTTACTGTCATACAGCTGCATTTTGGCATCCGTATTGTGGCCAATACATCTGAACATCCTTCGGATCTGTAGTGTGTTGAGCTGGGTTCAGTAGAACCAGGAGCATAGCTAAAGGCTCATGGGCCCTGGTGCAAGAGTTCAGCTTGGGCCCCCTTCCCTCAGTGCTTTGTGGCCAGGGGCAGAGAAACACATAGCCTTTGTGTTGCCTGAGGCAAAAATTGAAACGGCACCTCCCACCCCATCTGCCATGCCAAATTCTTGACCTAACCTCTTCCCTTCAGCCAAAGGTGTAACTTGACCTGCATGCACTTTCTATAATACCGGTGTCTTCTTATGCGGCACAACGGTCTTTGGGCCCCCTCAGGCTCCTTGATCAGTAGCCTATGCACCCCCCTGAGTAGGGGGTCTGGGTACAGAGGCTAAAATGCAGTCATATTATGACCATGTGAATCTGACCCAATAGTTACTTTTCCATTCATTCACTACTAAGGAACACTCATATGACTGCTAAGGGGCCCTTGAGGACTGAGGACCCAGCTCTGGTTGGACTCATCCCCTTTGCTTTTGAGTGGTAAGAACCCATGTAGGACTCATCTCTAAAAAACTGAAGTATTGATCATAGTAAAGGGTTGATAATTCGTCATAGGAAGGATGTGGAGCTGGAAAGAAACTTGACCTTCTGTCCTTGGTAATAAAGTCCAGCACTATAGTAACGGCTAAGACTACTTTCACATTTGCCTTAAGCTATTCCGGTATTGAGATCTGGCAGAGGATCTGAATACCGGAATTAAACAGATCCGTTTTGATTTTGCACTTCAGGATGCATCCCTTCCGTTAAGATGCGGTTATGTTAAATCAAAACGGAAAAAAATGGATCCGTCACTAAATACATTAAAAGTCAGTGGGTGATCTGTTTTTTTAGGCTTCATTGTTTTCAGTGCTGGATCAGTTTTTTTCTGGTTTTATGACAGGTCACAAAACGGAATGCTGCTGGAACTGAAGACATCCTGATGCATCCTGAACGGATCTTTTTCCATTCAGAATGCATGGGGACAAAACGGAAATGTTTTTTTCCAGTATTGAGATCTTCTGCCAGATCTCAATACCGGAAAACAACAACGCAAGTGTGAAAGTAGCCTTACTTATCAGTATACAACTCAAATAGTTGTTAAATGCTGAAAACACCAGTTAAAATAAGAGAACAAAAAATTCATACATTTTGAAATTCAGTATTCTATACTCTTCTTTACTCCCTCACTTGCTGTTGGGCGCTGAAACATATTAAGTGGTTGGCCGGTTGATTTCAGGCCACTGTCACAGCAGAAATGTACTGTCGTATGTTAATATAGCTTTACCTTAAAGGGGTTGTTTCATAAGTATATTCTAACTGGCATTTGGATCTGAATACTTTTGTAACTGCATGTAATTAAAAATTTCGTATAGCTGGTGAGCTATTCAATAAAATGTATGAGTATAGCGCCACCTGTTGCTTTTTTTTTCCTTATTTTTTTGTCCGTCTCACTGAGCTGGTCGAATATGCTCGGTTTAAATCTTCAACTTCCACCAGCCATATGTTCTTTTAGAACTGTGGCAGTTACAGGGAGATAGCTGCAGCAGAAAGGACGTACCCCCTGAGCTGCCAGGCTGAAGATAATCTAGCAGAGCAACTGGAGCAGTGAATGTGGAGATCTCTGGACCCATGTGAGGTACCGGACTGGTTCTAGCTTTGCTAGAAAGGTATTTTCATGTACTGTATTATGTCTGATTTTCATTTTTCCCTCAATCATGGCATAACCCCTTTAAGGACCCTCAAAGAAAGTAGCCTGGTCTAAAGTGTTAACACAAAATGTATGGAAAATACTGCTGCAAGTTCACCAAAAATTCTACGTAGAATCCGCTGTGTGTCTAGTCAAAATCCACAACTTTAATTGACATTCTGGGGAATTCACGCTGACTCATCCATGCTGCTGCTAATTTAAATGCTGTAGGTTCTCTGGAATATCCACAGTGTGTGTATCCGATGAGACCATAGTTGGAGTTTCAGAACTGATTATTTCACCTCAGTCCTATAATTTAGCAAAATCAGAAGCCACACTTTTTATAGACTAGCAATTGCCGAATTGAAGGATTTTACCTAATATACAAAATATGGGTTCATTAGCCCTGTGGCAGTAGTATACCTATAGTGCTAGCATTTATCACAAAAAAAAAAAAAAAGTGTTAACTAATCTATGGATAAAAAAACAAAAAATGCAAATCACGCTACAATGACATGATTCAAACAAGTATATGGACTATCTAATAAAACTAACTAACTAAGTACAAATACATTTTATGACATTTAACATAAAAAAGACAAATACAATCAACAAAACCTCTTAAAGAAGCTTCCCTAGATTTCATCGCTACACGCTAGGGAGGATGAAAGATGGCTCAGTGGGTGGAGAAAGCTTGTGACAAGGAAGTTCCTCTAATAATTGCACAACAAGACTCACACAAAATGTGTCAGTATCATGTAGGATGTTGTGGATGAGCTACGAAACGTGGGAAGAATGATAGAGCTTCTTTTTAGGGTTTTTTTTCCCGTTTGTTGTACTCCCTAGTATTTTATTTCCATGGTATCTAATAGGAAATTCCATAGAAACCTGACTCTCTTCAGTCACAACAGCCTCGCTTCTTAGGTAAGTTCAGCTTTCAGAAGCTGGAGATCAAAACATTTTTTAGAGAGAGACTATTGTGTGAAGACACTTTGTCGTTGTCCTTGAATGTCCATTATAGGTCATAATTAGAACATCCTGTTGATCCCAGGACATCATGTTGCTAATATGTGAACTTGATTTTGACATTGTGGTACCTTCAGTTCTGTTGAAAGGGGAATTCTGTGGCCTAAGGAACAAGGGAAATGGGATAATAGGGACAACCTACAAACTTTATCTACTGAGTGCATGTTTCCTTCTCCAACCCTGTGGTTGCCTTTTCTTGATTTTAAAAGCTCTGAAAATGTCGATTTCATAGTCTATTTCATAGACTAAACACAATGACTGCCAATTTGCTTGACATCTCTGGAAAGATTCCTGGAAAGTCACCATGAATCTTCACATAGTTTGATATAGTTCTTAAGTTAGTATATGGACTACATACTTGTGTATAGATTTTGGAGGAATTTTGTTCGGTCACAAATGTGTTTTATTAAAAATCTTGCTTTAGTTGTCTTCTGTAGACTGTATGTATTCTCATACATTGTAAGCTGCTCAGTTCCATTCACTGTGAAGTCTGTCAGACAAGATGTTTGAAGGTTCTGTTGTAGCCCTCTCCCTGCTTTCCTGTTCTGGTGATGCAGGCTTTTATGAAAGTCATGGTGAAACTAAACAGTATATTTTAGATTTAAAGGGGGTTTCTGATATTTACATTTTGATGGGCTATCTTCAGGACAGGTCATCAATATCAGATATGCGGGGGTCTGATCCCCGGCTTTCAGCTGTATGAAGAGGCCCCTGCACCCCATGAACGCTTAGGCCTCTTCCTTGGCCATGTGATGTCACGTTCATCGGTCACATGACCTATGTACAGCTCTGAATGGGACTGAGCTGTGATAACAAGCATAGCAGCTACACACTGTACAGCACCGTGCACAGTAAGCTGCGAGGAGGCAGTGGGAGTACTGGGAATCAGAGCCCACTGATCTCTTATTGATCTTGAGGATAGGTTAGCAATATGTAAATCCCAGAGAACCCCTTTAATAGTTACCTTTTGGAAAGGCCTAATATTTTATAGAGATGCCATTACTTCTTGGTTGTTTTTATATGATCTTGTCGTTGGATAATTTACTAATCCCAGAAACCAATGATAAAAGCAAAGATACACCTTATCATTAGTCAGTGTTCTGGATTTTCAGTGTGTTCCTTGTGAAGCTTTTCAGGCCTGCAATGGTAAGCAGATATCGCTATGTCTGAAAATGTCTGGACTATTAAAATATTTTTTTTAATTCCTGTGCGGTGAATGGGAAAAAAAAAATGAAAAACAAACTATTCACCATTTTTTTTCACCTTACCCCCCCCCCCAAAAAAAAATGGAATAACAGTGATCAAAAAGTCATTCATTTCACAAAAATGGAACCAATAAAACCTGCAGTTCCGCCTGCAAAAAACAAGCCCTCATATAGCTTTGTGGATGGAAATATTAAAAAGTTATGGCTGCCTTAAAATGTCAATGCAAATAAAATTTAGATTTTTTCAAAGATTTTTATTTATTTCAAAGTATTAAAACAATTAAAAAATCATGTTGAGCTGCAGGATAACAACATCATGTCATTTTTTTAGAGCACAGTGAATGCCTTGATGTCAAAACCCCAAAAACCTTGGCGTAATTGTGTTGCACAAAGAATTAAAAAATACAACTTATCCCACAAAAAGTAAGCCCTCATATGGCTATATGAATGGACAGTTAAAAGAAGTTATGGCTATTGGAACGTGGGGAGGAAAAATCAAATATGCCTAACCAAAAATGGGCCCGATACTTAAGGGGTTAAAATATCCTTTCGTTTCGTGTCTGGAGCTCCTAGACCTGTATGTTTCCATGGTATCAGACTACAAATACACTGTGTAGTCTGATCCTGCAGTCATACGGCTATTCATTTGTCCCCTGCTTCTTGCTAACAAAATATATGCCAGTGAGCGTATATGACAATAGAAGGGACAGCAAGATCAGATTGTAATTTTGTTTTCTATAGGCTTATAGGTTTGCATACGCACTTTAGATGCAAAATTATAATTAAGACAGACTGTTAAATTGATTTATTGTTCACTTTAGATGCATTGACAGGAACTGATAGCCGTTACCTTGGACCTTCCCAGGGGCGGATTGGCCATAGACCTTACAGGGAAATTTCCAGGTGGGCCGATGCCCGGAGGGGCCGCCTGAGCCCTCCTCACAGCCTTCCAGTGGAAGTTTTTGGGGATGTATTTTGTGCTGCTGCCAGTATTTTGTGGTATTACTGTGATATTTGGTTCTGTTGTGGTGGTATAATGAGCCACAATATGGTATTGCTGGCCCTGCCTTCCATCAGTTTGGACCCAACTACAAAACGGGGCCATTTTTAGTATTTTTTCCAGGGCCTCTTTAATTTCCCAGTCCGCCCCTGGACCTTCCCTTTAAATTCCGCCATCACATTTTTCCCCAGTAATCATGCCATCAGGTTGTCTCAAATGATAGATGTTACTGTGACTTAAGAATACCACTTTCCTCAATTAGCCTCAGTGCGAAGCAGTCGTCTTCCTTTCCCTGCCATTGACCCTGCTGGCGCCTATGTCTGAACTCGAACAAAGTAGTAAATATTGCTGACGGCCTCATGTATGTGATCTCATTCAGTTATGTTTTTCCACCTGCTGCACACTGCAGGGGGCTAACTATACATTTTATTTTACTTTGGACCTATTAGATCTCTGATCCTGGAGGCCTGATTGAAATGAATGCTATTCAAAAACATTTTATAACACATGCATTTTCAATAGATTGTGTAATTTTCACATTTAGCCCCAAAAGTCAGAAGTGAGATAAATATGCAAGAACGGGGAAGCTACATTTCAACTGAACCATTGTCAAAGTTCCCTCACTCTTCTTCCTTATGTGTATAGTATTGTACAAATGTCATTTTGCTGAGTATTGAGTCTTGCATTTTATGTGCTACTGGTTGTAAGTGATAAAGAACTTCAAAAACAGTCCATATGTGATTCTATAAGGAGGGCCCTCGACCCCACCAGGCACAAATTGTTTCCAAAGGCTAGGCTGACAAATGATATTTATCCTCAAAGCAGATCATATTTTCATAGCGCTCTAGTGGGTCATAAAATGCATTCCTAACCACTGTTTAATTTTTTTTTGCGAACTTTGCTTTCAAACTCGTGTAAGCAGAGCGCAGTACTAGAACTGGAAACTCTCATGATTTTTGTATGTATAACTTTTATGAGTTATTATGGATTGAAGTTCCGATGCAATAACCTAGAGTTGACTTTCACTTTGTAAATGTGTAAAGTTGAAGACTAGGTACCAAGTCTAATCAACACTTATTTTGGCTTAATTAGTGCTCAATATTTTTATTAACTCTTCAATATAGTGCGATGGCTCGCACAGTAAAATATACATTTTTGCAGATGACAATAAACTGTGTGAAGTAATTAAGGCTACTTTCACACTTGCGTTTGCAGGATCTGTGTGTGAGATCGTCACAGGCTCTCACAAACGGTCCTAAACTGATCAGTTTTGTCCTAATGCATTCTGAATGGAAAAGGATCCGTTCAGAATGCATCAGTTTGCTTCAGTTTGCTTCAGTTCAGTCTCCATTCCGTTTTGGAGGCGGACACTAAAATGCTGCTTGCTGCGTTTTGGTGTCCGTATGAAGAAACTGATGCAAACTGATCCGTCATGGCTCACAATGTAAGTCAATGGGGACGGATCCGTTTTCTCTGACACAGTAGAAAACGGATCCATCCCCCATTGACTTTCAGTGGAGTTCAAGACGGATCCGTCTTTGCTATGTAAAAGATAATACAAACGGATCCTTTCAGAACGGATGCAGACGGTTGTATTATCATGACGGATCCGTTTGTGAGAGCCTGGACGGATCTCACAAATGGATCCTGCAAACGCAAGTGTGCAAGTAGCCTAACACAGAAGAGGACAGTACACTGCTACAGAGGGATCTGGAGAGATTGGAGGCTTGGAAAGAGAAGTGGCAGATCAGGTTTAATACTGTCAAATGTAAGGTTATGCACATGGGAAGGAATAATGCAAGTCACCAGTACATACTAAAAGGTAAAACACTGTGTAACACTCACATGGAAAAGGACCTAGAAATTTTAGTGAACAGCAAACTAAGCTGTAGAAACCAGTGTCAGACAGCTGCTGCAGAGGTCAATAAGATAATGGGTTGCATGAAGAGGGGCATAGATGCCAGTGATGAGAACATAGTCCTGCCACTTTACAAATCACTAGTCAGACCTTACATGGAGGACTGTGTACAGTTCTCCTGTGAACAAGACAGATATAGCAGACAGACAGATATATCCTCTGCGTCTGGAGGAAAGAAGGTTTCTACATTGGTTTCTACATACACAAACATAGAAGAGGATTCTTTACGGTAAGAGCACTGAGACTATGGAACTCTCTGCCTGAGGAGGTGGTGATGGTGAATTCACTAAAAGAGTTCAAGATAGGACTGGATGTATTTCTGGAGTGTAATCATATTACAGGTTATAGTTACTAGAGATGGGTCATCAAGGGAGTTATTCTGGTCACCTGATTGGAGTTGGGAAGGAATTTATTTCCCTTAAAATGAGGAAAATTGGCTTCTACCTCACTGGATCAACTTGCAGGAGAGCAGGTTGACCTGGATGGACAGCTGTCATTTTTCAGCCTTACAAACAATGTTACAATGTAGGACGAGGACGATGACCACATCTGTTCACATATCTGTGGACATTCTCTGTACTAATGGCCGAATTTAGAAACTGTACATTGTCTTTGTACTTTATACATTGTAAGTTTTGCATACTTACCTCTTGACACTTCCCTCCAAATGCTGTCTCTGTGGTCCTTTGGTGTCACTTGTAGGGATGCAGTGCGGCTCGTGCATGCCATTCCAGCCAGTAGCAGGACCTGGACACTCCGCCGGTCAAGAGATTTGGCTGGTTGGCCAATAAGGAGGCTTGGTTAATGGATCCATCAGGGAACTTACCAAGCAGTACATCCTGCACTTTGTTCCTGCTCAGTACAGTCTCCTGTGTTCTGAAACCTGTTATGATTTGACAGCGATAGTTTGCTCCCATTTTTTGACCCGGCTACTCTCTGGAATAACCTTTCCTGATCTATGTTATTAATGACTTTGGGCTGTCTGAATACCTATTTTCCTGCCGTCCTATTGCAGCACAATCTAGATTTTGGCCCGGCTCCACCTCAGTATTTGAATTTCACTGGCTTTGGCATTTTCTCTGCTGCTTTCCGGTCTTTCACATTGTTCTTTGAAATCAATGGGCTGGTCAAGGTGAAGAGGACTCTAGAATGAGAGATGTTCTTTATAGCAGGTCTGAACGGGACACCCTGTTCTATTAACTGAGAATTCCTTTATAGGATATATAAAGTTTCTCCAGCTAGCCCTCCCTTTTAACTTATTGATTCCCTAGCTGTTAGTGGTAGACGTGGTACTGTGTAATGTTAAATACACCACCTCTAACATCACTTATGACAAATTCTCTTTATGAGAAGCTATACCATATTTGCATGGTATGTGGATTAGAAATGCTTCTTTTACTTTTGTCAGTTCTGATGCCATAGCTTAACAATTTCTATCTCTATATTTAAGTAAGTATAAGACCTGGGAATCTGAACTACAAAGCACTAATGTTTTTCATTATTCCTCAAAGAATAAGATGTATTATAAATCGAAAATTATTGGAAGACCAGTGGTGGTTGGCAGCAGACCTCATGGTGGGTGGACCGGTGGTAGGTGGCGTGGACATGCTCATCTTGCAGAAAAATCAGAAGCCTACAAGGGTTGACGAGATAAGGAAATGGTCCCATAGACTATAATGTGGGACTGACCACCAGCCACCTACTGCAGGGACACAAGATATTAAATGTAATATGTGGCCTTCAGTTGGAGTAAGGTGCCACCTACCATGTCCCATCATGCATTCGGTTGACTACTTCTGCTGTAGACCAGTGTCCATGATGCTTGACACATCCTATATCACTGGTTGACGGGTCCCATGATGCCAGTAGTATGGCACGTGACAACTTAGGCTATTAATTGGCTGCAGCAGTTATGTGCCGCCTGCTTTGAAACAAAGACCAGGGAGATGGCTGGAGTGTCTGCACTGGATTTACATGAGACTAGAGAAGTGAGTTTTGTTATTTTTGATATTTTATAACATTTGTTGGTGTTTTATTTTTGTTTCTATGGTTGAGTAATGCCACTAGTGTAATGCAGTGTCATGCCGTAACAATGAGATATGGAATCATTTTAAAGAGCCATTTTAGTAACGTTAACTGGCAGTGTAAATGACTTTCCCAATATTCAGTGTATTCCTTACCTTTTATAGACAAGGCTTTCCCAGGCAGAATGCAGCAGCTGTTAATGTGTGTATGATTATCACTGACTACTGAAATGTGGTCTACATAAATAATATGACCCGCTCTGCTCTGAGTCACCATACTACAACTGAAATACTGGATGAGTGTTGTACACTAGCCAAGCGCCATGCTAATGATGTGTCGAGTGTGAATCTCCTGTCTACGGCAGTCTAGATACAGTAGTAATCTTATTATACCGTCATGATGTATTTATAGGTTTGAATCTAAAGGGGGACATATATTAAGACCGTTGTTTTAGACGCTGGTCTTAATAACCCCTATACCTGGTGGTGGATCTGCCAGAGTTACTGTATGTAAAGGCGCCGGCCTCTTCATAATTTTGGCGGATCCACTGCCACTTCTAAATGTAAGACCAATTCCTAGCTGTTTTATATTTAGACCATTTTGTATGCCTAAAACAGGTGTAGAAAATGGTAAATTAGACGGGCCTGCTGGCCAAACCCCTTCCCATACCACGCCCACTTTTTTAGCCTAATACACCTAATTTAAGCATATTTCTGTTTAATAAATGACCCCCAAAATGCCTAATTCATGGACTTAAGTGTCCCCAACATTTCCTAACCCTATGGGCATCTTCAGATGGATGAAATTGTCTGCTATAAAATCTGCTGCATATCCTATGGCAGAACCGGCTGTTCTGTGCGGCAGGTTCTGCCAGTGATTTTTATGTAGACCCGCTCTAGGTTTAACTCCATTGAATGGAGCTAAACCTCGAGCAGGCTCCCGCTGCGGCTTTGCGAGGGATCCGTGTGGTAACCATGCCAAGAATGGATCTGTACATTCTTGACGTGGTCTTAAAAACCGGGTGGTAAAAACCCTTTGTAGCATGAACTGCGGCATGGCCTTCCATTGGAAATAATGGAAGATGGTTTTACCGCAGAATCAACTCAGTTTTTGCCACTGAATATGCCCTGAAACCCACACCCAAAATCTTCCATTTGTACATACTCTTTATATAGAATCTTCATTGAAACGTTTTACACAGTGAAATCTCTATCCACAGCATTGTCCACACCCTATTTAACCCATTCATCACCAAGCCAATTTTGTAATGGACATTTTTGTTTTTTTTCTTCTTTGCCTTTTTTATTTTTCAATGAGCTGCATGGACTTTTTTTTGAAGATGTGCTGTATTTTAAGTGGTATCATTTAATCTTCCATATGATGGACGATTACGTGATGACGCAATTATTTGCAGGGTGGATTCGTTCCAGTATTGTATATTTTTTTTATGGCATTCACTACGCAGTAGTAACATTCGGTTAAAAAAAAAGTAGATTTTTGTCACCTTATTCTATTGCCCATAACTATTTTATTTTTCTTTCAGTGGAGCTCTATGAGAGCTTATTTTTATAATGTTTAATGTATGATTTTTTGATTATTTTTAATCCAATTTTTTGGGGAGATTAGGTGCCCAAAAATGGCAATCCTGGCATTGGAATTTTCATGGTCTTCACTGTGCAAGGTAATGTCATATTTTAATATTTTGTACATATTCAAACATGGCATTGCCAATAAAGTTTGTGTTTAATATTTGTGTTTTATTATTATTTTTTAAACATGTTCGAGCATTTTTGGGACCATCATTGCTTGATCCCTTTCACAATACACTGCAGGCAACCCACACTTGTGTCATAGGTGAGCCTTTCATTGACAGAGGAAGCCCCCTCCCTCTAACTGCTCAGATGCTGTGGTCGCTGTTGACTGCAGGATATGAGGGGTTAAATGCCCCCAATCAAATTATCGCCAATCCCAGCCCATGCAGCTCATAAGCCAGCTCTATATGCATTCCTCATGCACATGTAATATATATGCATGTCAAAGTGCTAAAGGGGTTAAGTCAGAGGGTGTTCAACACCTAGCACCTCTGCCAATCAGCTGTTAGTGACATCTCTGGTTCCAGAAGTAAAGACCATGCTCCTTTCAGTTTCTATTGGATTTTCTTGGGTACTGCAGCTCAGCTTCCCCACGATCGATACTGATAACCTATCCCAGGAATGGCCAACCTGTGGCCATCAATGTGTTAGTCAAGATGTTATATTGCATTTATTAATCTCAGTTATGGTAATGGTCTACAATATACAATTATTTTGATGTTTAGAATGACCTTGATAACAATCCAAATTGAGTAATTGGTTTGTCTCAAGAAAACAACACTATTTAAAATAGAAGCTAGCCTGGCGAGGGGCTGATAGCTGCAGGTCAGATTGTAAAACCCCCCAGCGATCTGCTGTTGTCGCCAGGAAAACTCCCCATAAGCTGCAATTAATCCTTAAATATCTTCATGTAGAATTACAGCCCTTGCTAAGAATATAGAATCTTCTGCGGTATTTGGTGTATGCGGCGCTTATAAAATCTAATAATACTGAAAGTGAAGGTCCACCTTAGGACACTATATAAAAATTTCCTTATGGGTATAATCTGTTTAGAAAATTCAGTAAGTTTGTGAATACTTTGCTTTACTTTCTTCTTCATTTTTAGTTGATCGGATGCAGAACCGTTAATTTCAATGGGGCTGCAAAATATGGAGACTGCACACTGTGTGCTGTCCGCATTCATATGTCCATGCCACAGCCCAGCAAAAAAACATAGAAAATATCCTATTCCTGTATGTTTTGCAGACAAAGATAGGATGTTTTTGTTGAAGGGAGAAAGAAAATGACGGCGGGATAAGAGGTTTCAACTGCAGACAGCAAAATTGCAGGTCTAGATCAGTGGTTTTCAGTGTCTTAGGGGCCACATGAGACCCCTGATGCCTTTTTTTTACTTCCACCAATCATTGGGACAGAGATATACTAGTCTGTGTCCAAACGGTTGATAAAGGCATGGTCATCAAAGGTCCTAGGCAAAATTGCTATACTTAGTACTTGCCTGCGGGGGCAGTCTGTGATAGGTCTTCTCTCTGGTGATCTTTGAATCCCTGTGGTGGGAGTCAACCTCTATGATCCACATGTATTAAAGCGGTTGTCTCATTTGGACATCTATGGCATATCCATTAAATATGTATGTACGGCAAGCCTCAGGTACCAGAAGTAGACACATTTCTGGTTTGACCAGTCCCCAGGATATTCTCTTAATTAGATGGGAAGCGGCCTTTTGGTGCACATGTTAAAAGTGTTATATTCCGTTTTAATCATGTGAACTCCTCGGATGGGAGTTGCCCTCAAGTATTTTGGAACCCGACTAAAGAAGTCATCAGAAACCCCAGCTTCTATTTAAGAAAACCAAGTGACCGTGCTAAGTCTGTCCTGAGAATGTGCAAGTCATTTTCTATTAACTGGTTCCGTAATTAAAGCTTTTGAAATCCGAAGCCTTCCTTTTTACAGAAACATTTTGGCGTATAACTATATAGATATATTTTTGGCTTGATATGTCCACATATTCCTTCTCACCCAGATTTCGGAATGTTAAGGGTGTGGTTTCTGTAACAGCAATGTTAAATTGAAGCCGAATCAAAAGAGCTCAGAATGCCCTAAAAATGTATGACTTTCTGAGGTCTCCTAGGCCTGTATCCAACCACTTTCAAGCCCTTGAACGCTAAGAAGTGACACGAATGAGTATACAAACTGATAGTAGCCGGTGGTAACAAACAGCCTCTTTAAAAACATACTTCACTGTTATATATTTTTTTTAATTAAAGGGAATGTATCATCAAAAAATGACCTATTGTGTAAATCACATATTTTTAAAGAATTTTTAATGATCTTTTTAATTTTCCATGCCAATATATTATATTTAAACAAAAACCATAAAATCCTGCAGTTTTCGCAAAGTCTAATAATAGGCGCCACTTGTTAGTCTGTACAGATCGCTTTACTGCAGTTATCTGCTTATCTGTTATTCTTATCCTGCCTGTAATGATATCACCTCTGTGCAGTGCCATCTGGAGCAAGCTAGGTAAGTTTATTTATTTAATAATTAATTTTATTTATTTTTAAACGTCTGATGGGGGCTGGGGTGTCCGATCTGAGACTGATTGCATTTGATCTGGGGGTCAGATCTGAGGCTTATGGGGTCTGGGGGGTTTGATCTGAGACTGATTAGATCTGATCTGGAAGTTTGATGGCGGGGTGTGGTGGGGGTTGAGGGGGCGCCTGATGGGAGTTGGGAACAGGGCTGTGGAGTCGGTAATCCAAAGCCCCGACTCCAACTCCTCAATTTCCCCTAACTCTGACTCCGACTCCTGACTCCCTCATACATGGCGCATGTTTAAGTGATAACTTTAAACAAACCATAAATCAATAGTACAGATATGTCATGACAATCAAAAAAAGTTTGTAATATGTGTTTTACTAGATATCATTACTCTGAACTTTCAGTGTCAGGCTTTTCTCTGGGTAAGGGCCCATTCACGTGACCATGTGAATGGGTCCGCATGTATTCCGTAATATTGCGGAATACATGCGGCCCCATTCACTTCTATTAAGAGCGGGCAGCAGCGGCTCCGTGCCTCGGCTCTGCAATAAATTATAGAACATGTCCTATTCTTGTCCGCAACAGCGGACAAGAAAAGGCATTTTGAACCGGGTGCCCCGCAATTTGTGGAAAACACGCCGGGTGGCATCCGTAGTATTGCAGATCCGCTTTTTTGCAGATCCGCAATACTATGGCCGTCTGAATGGCCTCTAAAGCTCACTAAGGGCTTGATTTATGAAAACTGTCTAGGTCTAAGACTTTACTTGGTGCCCATAGCAACCAATCAGAGCTCCCCTTTCATTTCCCAAGAGTGCTATTTGAAATGAAAGGGGAGCTCTGATTGGTTTCTATGGGCAACAAAGAAACTTCTACACCTAGACAGTTTTCATACATAAGGCCCTAGGTGTTTTACATCATACTGCTTCACAGTCTAGAAAGTGAAACTACTAGCAGTGCTAGATAACAAAGGCTTGGCAATGGCTTCTACACCTATAGTACTTTTTCACATGTGTTTCTGTATTTCTGAATTTGAGATGTTAGAAAACAGTTTTCCCCTTTATATTCTATGTATAGCATATAGAAGCCATCAGAGCAGCTAACCTCTCCAAACATGAGCTCAGAGGAAAAGCAAACTAAAACATAAAGCATACAGAGAGAACATGCACTGGACAATTGATTTATGCACAGTTTATTGAAAGTCTAGATATAAACTACTACTGATCTGAGGCTTATTTGAGGTCTGATCTGAGTCTTATGGGGGCTGGGGCGTCTGATGGGAGGCTGATCTGAGGCTGATGGAGGTTGGGGGAATTATCTGAGGCTGATGGAGCTTGGGTGTCTGATGGGAGGCTGATCTGAGGCTGATGGAGGTTGGGGGAATTATCTGAGGCTGATGGAGCTTGGGTGTCTGATGGGAGGCTGATCTGAGGCTGATAGAGGTTGGGGTTCTAAACTGAGGCTGACAGAGGTAGGGGGTCTAATTTTGGGGTGTGATTTAATTATATGATTGACCAAATATAACAGTCTAATTTTTAAGTTGAGAATTTTGTATGGCCCATGAATGATGTTACAAATATCCAAATGGCCCTCGGCAGCAAAAATGCCCCCCCCTGCTCTAAAACTACAAAACATGGGATAGTTATTATAATAATTTGCATTGTTTTGAATGGATTGAGGCCTTCTGTAGAAGACTCCTTATAATAAACTTTTCTTGTTTTCCATTGTTCTTGGCCATTGTCCATATTCACTAATTGGAAGAAACAGTAAGCTGATTGATACATGACAATTAAAATGTGTTACATTTTATTCCACATAGATAGGAAACGTCTTTGACCTCTGGAGAAAGCTGATCTGGTGGCAGTGTGCAGATGCCAGACTCAGTAACTGTTTTGCAATGGTTGGCGGGGCGTGCCTAATAGACTGGAAAACTTGAGACTGCTCTGGATCACTGCTTACTCCACCTGGAATTAGAAACTTGTCCATGTTCCAGCTATTGTGCCTCGAGAACAAAGCGTGTCATACATTTGAAAATGACTATTGATTTTCAAAGCTGGTGATGAGCATTACAGAAAAGGGATAGTTTGTACTGAAATATTCATACGGATATAATTGTCTCTATGAAATATTCAGCCATTGATCACATAAAATGTGAGAACATTACAGTAGCGTCTGCATCTGGATCTTGACATGTTTATGTTTTTAATTTAAAGGGATTGTCCTTCCGATTTCAGTTGTTGTAAAAAGGCACATGATGGCTTATAATTAGTATTTAGCGAATCAAGCTTCGGATCTTAGATCCGAAGTCGATTTGCTTCAAACTTCATTTTAATGCTGTATGGAGTCTAATACTGCCTACAAATGCCTGATGAATGGGCAAACCTGTTCATCGGGCAGTTGTGATTTTTAAGCATGCTTAAAAATCACAATGGCGCCGGCGGCAGATCACGCTATGTAATAGCGATCTGCTGCCGGCACACCGCTGCCCTGCATGGGGAAAAGCGATGGCACAGAGATGGCTGCTCCTCAAGCCACAGTGGTGTCCTCCGCTAGCTATACTACGATTGCTGGGAGGGAGCGCTTTTATTTATAGTGTTTTATGTATTTTTTTAATAAATAATTTTATAGATAGCAGAGCAGCGCGCTTTTGTTTTTCTTTTTCTGCTCCCCGTTGATCAAACTTGATCCTATGTGTATTCCGGACTCCATCTGGAGGACCCAGCGAACAAGCGCAGCAGCCTGACCTATCCTCTCTACAGGAGAGACCACGCCATTTCCTAGTGTTGTGCCGGCATTTGCACAACATTATTCGGTAAGGTATTCTCACCTTGAGTCCTTATCTGGGAACCCAAGGTAGCACCCCCCATTATTTTTGATTTTGCTAATACACCCTTAAGGCCTCATGCGCACAACAGTATCCACTTTGCAGTCCGCAAACTGCAGATCCACAAAATAGGGATGCCGACAGTGTGCATTCTGCAATTTTCTCACTCCCGTCAATAGAAATGGCTATTCTTGTCCTCAAAACGAACAAGAACAGGACATGTTTTATAACTTGTGAAATTGCCACACTTTAGCGGACAGCACATGGATGTCCACATTTTTTGAGGACCCATGGAAATGAATGGTTCCATATGCAATCCGTAAAAAAATCTATACGGTCGGATACGGTCGCCTGAATCTGGTATCCAGTATCACACCACTCCTGCCTCACTGCTATCTGCAACTTTTTAACTTATGCCCCAGAGTAAAATAGTTACTAAAGTATTTTTTATTGGAGAAAAGTCTAGAAGGCAGCATTGACTGTAATAGACAGCCAGGGTAGCATAGCTCAGCCGATCCAGTGCTTCAATGGCAGCATTGCTAATGAAGCTGTGACCTAAGTTAAGGACATTTTTATTATTCGTGATCTGTGATATCCCCCCTAGCAGTGCATCGTCAGTAATCATCAGCTTTGAAGTCCGCCACAGTAATTCATTGCCTTTTTCTGAATCAAGTGCATTGTTCTTAAATCAACTACCGCTATATGCTCTACATACAAATCACAACATGCATTCTGTTTTCTAAGATATTCCATTGGCATCCAAGTGCCCTAAATACAACACGTAATTCATAAAATAGTTGCACTTTTTAAACTAAAATAAATTACCTTTTGCCTCACCCTTTTACTTACTGTGTCACACCCCCATCTCCTCAGACTGTAAGCTCTTGTGAGCAGGGCCCGAATTCCGCTTGTTTTGATTGTTGACTTGTTTGATGCTTTGTAATGATTGGTTCTGTTTGTACATGAACCTTCTGTAAAGAGCTGCAGGATAAAGATTGAATATGATATTATTATTATATGTCACTTTTCAAACTCTTGATTACAAAATTCCCATTGCTTTATGTTCTTTATTACTCTGATCGAAGCACAAAATAAATTTCACATGAAAAATTCTTTGTAATAGCAACTAGCGGGGATAATGTTTCCATATCTTTTTAGACCAACCGCTATTGTAGTGACTGTATTATATTCTAATTTTTGGTCCTCTTAACTAGTGTTCATTAATCGCTTGTTAAGAATATTATTCAAAATCATTGCCCCAAACAGAAGTGAGGTCACCTATCTGCCACGAAATCTTCAAAGGGTTATCCGATTTTTTTTTTATTTTGTTATTTCATCCCCCCTTGATTAGAGTGACAACTTTTTTATATTTGGTACTTATAAAAAGTTGCTTACCGGACAAGCGCTGTGTCCCGATCCAATTATATAGTTATGGCGCTTCCGGGCTCACGTACCGTACATGTGATCCTAGCATGGATGACAATGACAGATAAAACCTGTATTGCAAAGCTAGAGGCACATCCCTTGTCACCTGTTTAATGGAATAGCCAATTGTACACGTGGGCTGCTGCTTTATGAGTAACATAGTAACATAGTTTGTAAGGTTAAAAAAATGACATCTGTCCGTCCAGTTCATCCTGTTTTCCTGCTTAGTTATTACAGAGGATGGAAAAAAAAAACATGCGGTAGAAACCAATTTTCTTTCCCAACTCCGAAATAAGAGATCCAGTAAAACTCCCTGGATCAAGGACCCATCTCCATAATTCTGGATCAGTGTCCCATCTCTAGTAATCTGGATCAGTGGCCCATCTCTAGTAATCTAGATCAGTGGCCCATCTCTAGTAATCTGGATCAATGGCCCATCTCTAGTAATCTAGATTAGTGGCCCATCTCTAGTAATTTGGATCAGTGACCCATCTCTAGTAATCTGGATCGTGACCCATCTCCAGTAATCTAGATCAGTGTCCCATCTCTAATAATCTGGATCAGTGTCCCATCTCTAGTAATCTAGATCAGTGGCCCATCTCTAGTAATGTAGATCAATGGCCCATCTCTAGTAATCTGGATCAATGGCCCATCTCTAGTAATCTAGACCAGTGGCCCATCTCTAGTAATCAGGATCAGTGACCCATCTCCAGTAATCTGGATCGGTGACCCATCTCCAGTAATCTGGATCGGTGACCCATCTCCAGTAATCTGGATTAGTGGCCCATCTCCAGTAATCTGGATTAGTGACCCATCTCTAGTAATCTGGATCGTTACCCATCTCTAGTAATCTGCATTGTTGACCCATCTCCAGTAATCTGGATCAGTGACCCATCTCTAGTAATCTGGATCGTGACCCATCTCCAGTAATCTGCATTGTTGACCCATCTCCAGTAATCTGGATCAGTGACCCATCTCTAGTAATCTGGATCGTGACCCATCTCCAGTAATCTGCATTGTTGACCCATCTCCAGTAATCTGGATCAGTGACCCATCTCTAGTAATCTGGATCGTGACCCATCTCCAGTAATCTGCATTGTTGACCCATCTCCAGTAATCTGGATCAGTGACCCATCTCTAGTAATCTGGATCGTGACCCATCTCCAGTAATCTGCATTGTTGACCCATCTCCAGTAATCTGGATCAGTGACCCATCTCTAGTAATCTGGATTAGTGACCCATCTCTAGTAATCTGGATCGTTACCCATCTCTAGTAATCTGGATTGGTGACCCATCTCCAGTAATCTGGATCAGTGACCCATCTCTAGTAATCTGGATCGTGACCCATCTCTAGTAATCTGCATTGTTGACCCATCTCCAGTAATCTGGATCAGTGACCCATCTCTAGTATTCTAGTAACTATAAATTATAGCTAATATTATGCTCAAGAAATATATCCAGACCCCTCTTAAACTAATTTAATATATTCGCCATCACAAGCTGTTCTGGCAGGGAGTTTCATAGTTTCAATGTTCTTAAAGTGGCTGTACACATTAGTTCAACTATTCAAACAGAGAAGATGGATCTCCAGCTCTCATTATAGGTGTGGGGGTCTCAACAGTTGGCCCTCACCAATTAGATGCTTATCACATATATTGTGGCTTGGTTGTCTAGTTTAAATAAGGTTTCATATGTTATGTTTGCCATGAACTGTAGAAATATTCAGTGTCGGACTGAGGTTCCTTGGGCCCACCAGAGGGAATTATTCTCAGGGCTCAACCCCTAATGGGTTTTGATTAAAAGTAATATATCTGAGTTTCAAGTGATTGGCTTTCAAGGAAGCTCCAAATGTTTTATTTTTTTCCTGGATCTTTGGGGCCCATTGTAGTATGAGAGCACAGTATTAGTATTTTTATATAGTATTTTTTCTTGTGATTCATCCACACAGGCTCTGTAGGACAAAGATATTCTCTTCTAGAGGCAAACTTCTAGGGCAGAATGTTTCCATACATATGTTGTCTAATGGAGCATTCCAGGATTTTTTTCAGTCCTCTTTGTATGGAGTCCGATAGGAAAAACATATAAAAAGGAGGTACAGTATAATGGAAGCCCTTTTATAGTTTCATACATAAAGTCTTAATATGGTTCAGTGTGTGGTCCAAAATTGAAAATTGAAATATCCTGTGGTACCTATCGGCAACAATCACATTTGCTACTCGTATAGTAAATACACACGCCAATAAAGATTAGGAATGTGCTTCTGTACTCGGTCATTCTGACATATTGTAGCTTTTGGAAACCCCGGATATTCCTATAGCCTTATCACATGTATTATTGTGTATTGTATATTCATGTTTGGAGTCACAGAAGACCATGCCCTTATTCTCTACACAGTGAATTCTCAGCATTGCTGAATTGTTGACTTTACTAGGGGTCAGAACGTGGCCAAGCAAATCCTGAATTCTAGGAAGTTTTGGTCCGGATAAGAATGATGAAACCTTTCCTTTCTAGATCTTTATTTTGTTCAGTAAATAGAGATGAACTTTATTTAGGGCTGAATAAAAAGCGCCAGTATGATTTTATTTTCAGCTGTCACAAATGTTTTTTGGCTTTTCAAATCCAGTTTTGTTCCCTTCAGATGAAGTGTGTGAAAATATAAAATGTGTCCTGTATTAAGAAATGTATTTAATGTGCAAAAGTCACCCATGTGACTGTATGGATCAAGCTACAAAAAAATTAAAATATTTTAAAGTGAACTTAAAAGGTAGATGACCCTTTTTCACTTAGGCCATAGGGGCATGTTAGGCCTCACTCCGATCACCGTTTTGTTTTCTGTTCTTCTGATCCGTCAGAAGAACAGTAAGATTTTTTTAAAAAGATCCTGTATTTTGAGCATCCGTTGTGCTACGTTTGCATCCATTTTTGTCAGTTCCATCAGAGATCTGTTATTTTTGAAGGGAAAAAAAAGTCCTGCATGAAGGACTTTTTCTCCTGACTTAAATAATGGATCTCTGACGGAACTGACAAAAACTAATGCAAATGGTCACAACCGATTTTCAAAATAAAGGATCCATTTTTAAAAAATGTATCTTTTTCTGACTGAACAAAAGAACAGAAAATAAAACAATGATGTGAACGCGGCCTAAAGCTGGTGGAGGGGGCACTGTTTGGAGCCCCTAGCTATTAAAGGGAATGTGTAATCAGGAAATGACCTTTTGTTTAAATCAAGCTTTTATGTTAAACATTTTGAAAGTATTTTTGGTGATGCAATTTCTAATTTTCCATGTCACTATACATATTTTAAAAATCCTGCAGTTTTTCCACTGACTTCTAAACCAAATAACAGGCACCACTTCTTGGCCTGTACAGATCGCTTTTCAACACCCATCTTAGTATCATTACAGACAGGATTACCATGACAGTTAACACAAGATCCATCAATCAGAATAAGCGATGGTCACTGCTCGTCTACTCCTTCCTTGTACCTCTAAAGTATGAAAGGGATTGTCATTCAGTTAAAAAAATGTCAGCAATGTTGTGTCAGCATCAAGAAAACTGTTACCCATTATAGTATGAGTACTATAGTATGAGTTTTGGCTCTGATCCCTGTTGTGCCTGAGGGTCAGATGACCAGAAGCGTTCACTACTTATTGTTGCAGCAAGACGTTCCTTCTGACAATTATGTGATCTCTTCTGGCTTGCCCTGCACCCCTTAAAGGAATATATTCACTGATGTGGCCAAAAGAGTTTCCAAAATATGGTGCACACTCTGGGTCTCTATGCCATGGACTTGGCGTTAAGAAGTAGCAAAACTTGGTTTTGGGACTTTTTAAATGTCCTTGTGTCTATATTTAGTTGCAACTGTCATATTTTTCTGCACTCTTGACAGTTTTTTTTTAAAGTGGACATGGCAAGGGTGGGGTATAGGCGGGGCCATCGGCCTCAGAACATTTATCTATGAGCTGGAGTAGATTTCAGTCAGGTGCACAGATTTCCAGAGAAGTCATTTAGTTCCTACTTTGATGACGCAGGTCCCATCAAGAGTGGTGTAGTACATGTTGGCCTTGATATGTTTGTGCCATAATTTGCAACTTTTCACTTCTCACACCACTTTTCAAAAGTGGCGAGAAAAGTGGTGGGGCCTAGTGGGAGGGTTGTGGCCTCCTGCCTCCCGACAGATTTTCTCTCATACCTGCATTGTTATTGTATCAACAACTTTCCAGTATGAGCTTCTTTCCTAAGGAAAGGCTGGCTACTCTCCCTATTGCTATTTGCTTGAGGTCCCATAAAGCACCTGTGAGTTTTGGCTTGTCTCTTATAGCTCGATTAAATGGGTAGTCTAATGTTCAACTATTAATGTACTTTATTGTTACTGTAGATCAGGAAAAACACAACAGGGCACATTTATTAAGACCGGTGTTTTAGATGCTGGTCCTAATAAGCCCCTGTGCTGGAGGTGGAACGCAGAATCCACCGCCAACTGTAAATATAGACCATTTTCTATGCCTAAACCAGGAGTACAAAATGTTGAATGAGATGGACGTGCTGGACAGTCCCTGCCACACACTCTTTGTTAGACCTGGCATGAGCGGGGAAGAAGTTGAAGACTCTGCCGCAACATGGCGTGCGACAGAATCTGCGCCAGATATACACCACAAAAGTGTTCATAATTGACCCCCAACATGTTTTCACTGGAATCCTTTAAAAATGTTTCCTATATCTAGATATTGCCTTACTTGTTATGGCACCCCCTGGTCTTCTTTTGATTCATTCTCAGAACATCCTCCTAAAATGTGTTCAGTACTAGTTAGAAGAAGCCACTTCTAGTGTGCTTTATCGTATGAGCTGTCCAAAAAAATGGCAAGAACAACTTCAAAAAGGAGGCCACAAAAAAAATCCCCTAAACACAGAGTCCTCATTTTAGTGATCAGTGGGGGTCCCTGCAGTTGGACCATTGCCAATCAGACACTTTACCCATTCTCCTAGAAATAATAAGTTTTTTTGTATTGTGGGACAACCCCTTTAAAGACTCTACAAAAGATCTAGTACACATGGGGTGACTTAAAAATTATAGCCAGAAAAACATCCCCCCATCTTTATTTAAAAAAATGACACAGAATATTTATGGTATATGTCGTTAGTATTGATAAAAGTGTCCTTCTAAGGTTTCCTTCTCTCAAGTAGAGTTATTAGTCTTCATCTCCTTTGTAGTTACAAGGGTACAAATCGTGAATGTGTTAACCAAAAGAAATTGTGCTGCAGTCTAATTGTTAGAGAAGCCATTCAAATGTATAGTTAGATACAGTATAATGCACTGGTATTACTACGGTACTGCAAAAACACAGGAACAAGAGAACTTTGCTCAAGTGATGCGCTTAGACAATAGCGCCATTCATATACTTTTTATAAGATCATTTTATAATGAAATTACTGTACATTCAATTCAATGAAAACATAAAACTATGTTAAAAATGTAAAACAATTTGTTCATTTTCTGCCAAATACATTACACGTACATGGCACTCGATGTGTTTTTGTGTCAGCGTTCGCGCTGCAAAACTATTGATGTCTGAATTTGTTCCTTTGTGTACTTTACCATGCAAGCCCAATCAATGTCCTTTCTTCGGAAACCCTCGGCCCTGCCAGGATAAATATAAAAACAATTCTGTGTGGTATCTGCGGTACATTATGCTTTCTGGCATCTACAGTACATAGCTTTAGGTGGAAGACAAGGGACTACATTGCAAACACGACCTAAGTAAGCGTCCTGCTACTTCATCCATAAAACATGGACAGTTCGTCTCTGAAGATACTAGATATTTCTTAAGCAGATGTTGATGGTTTATGCTCAGGGCGCACAGTTATTCTGCTCCAAGCTACAAATACAGATGTGCACATTGGTTGCTAAGTGTACAAGTTTCAGTTTGTTAGGTATGCAGTTATAGGTTATGAATGTGGTATGTTCCATATTACAGCGTAAATGAAGATACACCTAATGTTAGTAAAAGCAAACACTGTAGAACAGCACTCTGCAAACAGAGTATGTAAACTAATGCTATATTCACTCTATAAAATGAATATGAAGTGTGCCTAATGTTAGGTTCATTAATGACAAGGAAATGTAATGTAGCTAAAGTAAAGGCCCCCATAAGCAATCAATAGTTGTAGGCCAAATGATTGTTTGGCCAACAGCTATTAAGCCCCGAGTACCTCCTGACACCCCCATGACAAAACATGTTTGGGTCACCAAATGTGCATGTGTATTCAGTAGAGAGAGAGAGGAGAAAGACACTGCCAGATACTTCTGGCAACGTCTTATCTCCCAGGAGGACAAATGGATCGGGTGAAAATTTCACTCCGCCTTATCCTACTCTCCCCTGACATCATTTGTCAGAGGAGAGTTGAAATCTACCCATACACATTAGACTTGTGGTCAAACCCACCGGTCGGCATTACACTAATGTGTATGGGGGCTTTTAGTTACTTTATCTTTCCAGTTCAAATTTGCATTAAAAATGGTCTTCTGAAGCGGTCTGGAGCGGCCATCTGAAAGTAAAGGTCAGTATACATATAGGGAAATTGAAAATCTGTCACAGAACATGGGACTTTCACAGAGGGGTGAACTTTTAGAGAGGTTTCACTGTATTTAGCGTTATATAATTGGTAGCAAGTAGTTAAAGAGGAGCTGTCACCAAAATGTAATGCAATCTGAAAGCAGCAAGTTATAGAGCAGGAAATGCTGAGCGCGTTAATATATAGTTTTATGAGAAAAAATTCAGTAAACTTTTAATTTATACATTTATATCTTTGCTTTTTCCACCTCCTGTGAACACCTATCGGTACAGGGAGGAGGTGTTATTAGTGATTGACAGCTGTCTCTGTATTCAAACTTATACACACAATGCTATGGTATTTTGAAGAGTCATGCACTAAGGGCTCACACACATGGCCATGGCCATAGCCGTTTTTGCCGTAGCCGTTTTTGCATAACGGAACGTTGGCCCTCTATAGAACTATCCTATCCTTCTCAGTAATACAGACAAGAATAGGACATATTCTATACTTTTGCGGGGTCACGGAACGGTCATACGGATGCGGACAGCACGCTGTGTTCACCATTGAGGTTAATAGGTCCACATCTGATCTGCAAAAAATGTGGATTGAATGCCGAAAGCAAAAACAATATTTATGCACATGAGCCCTAAGGATGTGAGGGTCATATCCATCACAGCAATCCTAAATAATCATCATAATTGATCATAGATTTTGTTCATGAATCTGTGATCTTTTTGTTCATTTTTTCTTCACACTGGTCAGAATGATGGCTGGCCAGTATAAACAGGACTTCAATTTGTGAAATCTGTGGTGTATGCAGAAGTACCATGGCCACGGTCTCATCTGAGCTGACCCTTCTGAGAAAACAAATAAGGCTTTTTCAGAAGATCTAGGACACTTCTTGGCTCTGACTGTATATACCATGTCACATCAAAGGAAAAAGCTGTTAGAGCCACCACGTGGTCTCCAGATAGCTTTGGTTGGGCAGTTTGTTTCTTTGGCACTTTGTTTCTTTGTTTTCTTAGATAATATATTTTTAAGCTCACTCAGAATGGTATAAAAGTAAGTGATACCTTACAGATCCCCCAATGCTCTCTACTTCTTGGTCCCTCTTAACCCAAGAAACATGGCCACTTATCCAATTACTGGCCACAGAGGTGATGTCACGGACATTCCTATGACAGATAACAGGAGGTCTGTCAGATTGGCAACACGTGGTATAATCTGACATGTTTTCCCTTTTTGTTGTTGGTATTTACCACACCCTTTTCCCTCAGGTGTTCCTGGTATGGTAATTGTCCCTCCCCTGTTTATTGCTTCTTCTCCCACTATTCCTTGCGGTTTATAGCTTCAGTTGTTGTTGTTGGTGAGCAGCAGTTTGGTTTTCAGCTGAGATCCTGGAGCCTCCATTTCTTCATTGAAAGATAAGTTTCCTTTTCCCTTCTGTGTGTTTTGTTACTTTTTCCTGTTGTTTTGTTATTAGGCCTTAGAGAGACCCCTGTTCGTCCTTCCTTTTGGAGGAACAGGTAGACTCATTCCTGTCATTAGTTCCAGGGTCCTATAGGGTCAGTTCGGTGTTTAGGTTCCTGTGTATGAACTTGCCTACGTTTTGAGGCTTGTTCATACTGGTAGATAGACAGGAATTGAGCCAGGGTTTCCTGTAGGTGTCCATCTTCCTTCCTTAGTTTCTAGGCCTAATCTCCTTTCCCTCCTACGCTTGGTTTGGTTCCTCCCCCCCACCTGCACGTGACAGGTGACCAACCTCAGCCAGTGATTGCTGAGTGGCAACGTTGCCTGTGTCTAGAGGTACCAGGAAGTAGAAAGCAGTGAGGGATCAATAAGGTGAATAAATCTACCATTCTGAACCTGTTTTAATTGGCTGGACAAACCCTTTAATGGTCATTACAATATTTTGACAAGGTGTTAAGATGCTGATAGTGGCTGCTGTAAACTTGAACTTTTTTTAGGTTCTACTGGAATACCTGTAAATAGTGTAAATGGATTCCTCATCTGCCATGTGACATTTATAATACTGATGTGTTTGTATGCATCTGAGATATGTCTGGGGCCCCCAGGCACCAAGACATGGGTGCAACTTTTACCTCTGCGCTCTCTATAGTTGCACCCTTGGTGGCAAGTTTATGTAACTGGCACACAATAACACTTATACTACGTATAACACGTATATTCTTCTCCTAATTTATGTTCATCGGCTTGAAAGACAAACTCTGTGCAGCATGGAAAACAGTTCAAGGTTTACTACTGAAGAGCTCATAACAACCTGCATTGTGTTCCAGCCAGATGTGACCCTACAAAGGATCGGCAAGACAGTGCATGATGATTATCAGGTGTTTCCTACAATGGTACTGTTCAGAAAAGAGAGATCATTGCTAAAACAGACAAAGCTGACTCATTACATGGCTGGAAATCACTGGCTGTTTAAGTTTGGATAAGAACGTCACATGCTCATTCCTAATACTGCTCTTCACAGTACAACTTCTGATTTTCATTATTTGCAATTCCAAGCCATTTAAGAAAAAGCAGTATTATTTCCAGTAATATGTTCAGAATTTCTTCTAGAGCCATGTCTTCCATCACCATGCATGAAAACCTTGTAAAGATGCATCACAAGCATCAGGTTTACTGTGGACAGTCATGTGGATGGTTTTACTACAGGGTACGGGTGCAGCAGAGAGAAGGAACTTGTTTGAGCCTACAGTACTTGTAAGCCTCTAAATATATATAATAGCTTTTGTGGGGATGTGTATCTGCAAAATGGTGTAGCCATTAACAATGAATATTCAATAAAAAAAATGTGGTCGTAATTAGCTAATTTGATTGCACAGCGGCTCATACACCTGAGCGATACTCGGTCACAAGGTGGCTCCATCGCCACCACAGTACGGATACACTGTGTGGCCATACCCTAGCGAATGTTCTGGTGACAGACTCCTTTTAATGTGAAATCCTCTTTACCCCTTACACGCTTACTGTGGTTTTTAACAGATATGCTCATATAGTTGCTTACCTCACGTACTCGTACCTCTTCCCTGTGCTTTTTTCTTTCAACTTGGACTCACCTGTTTTCACCATGTAAACCAATCACTCTGGTTTGTTTCCATCCTGTATATAGAATGTTCCCTATGTTTTTTTCAATTTGGACTCTCCTAACCCATATTTAGGATGTAATCTCTCTGGTTTGTATCCATCCTGTATTATATGTAACGCTTCCTGTTGTATCCAACAAGACCCATGATGCACTTCTCCTTTCTCTGCCACAGTTCCAGCACTGCCCCTAGTCCCATTAGTCTATAGCTCCTCCCACCAGCTAGTTACTCCACTATCACTGCCCCTAGCAACTCCCAGCTAGTTTATAGCTCCGCCCATCCAGCTAGTTACATAGACACTCCCCTAGCACTGCACCTAACAACACCCAGTTAGTTTATAGCTCTACCCACCATCTACTTACATAGACACTCCCCTATCACTGCCCCTAACAACACCCAGCTTGTTTATAGCTCTTCCCACCAGTCAGTTACATAGACACTCCCATATCACTGCCCCTAACAACCCTCAGCTAGTTTATAGCTCCTCCCACCAGCTAGTTATAGGCACTCCTCTGTCGCTGCCCCTAACAACACCCAGGTAGTTTATAGCTCCTCCCACCAGCTAGTTACATACACTCCCCTATGACTGCCCCTAACACCCAGCTAGTTTATAGCTCCTCCCACCAGCTAGTAACAAAGACAGTCCCCTATACTGCCCTTAACAATGCTCAGCTAGTTTATAGCTCCTCCCACCAGCTAGTAACAGACAATCCCCTATCACTGCTCTGGCCATGGACACATCATCACAGGAAATAAGAAGGAGCTGTATGGACATGGTCATGTGACCACAGCCCAGACGGGAGATAGGAGCAATAAAGGTAAAAGATTACAAAATTACAGCGACCTTCATAAATTATTATTTTAAAGGACGTTGAAGCAAACTGGAAAACCACTTTAAATAGGAGGCATATTTCTTAGATCCTCCTTTACAATCTCCGTGCAATATACACTCATTTTGTTCTCCTAATATTTCATATTTTCCAGTTAAGATGTTGTTTTTGACATTCTAAATCAATAAGAATGTCAAATGCCCATTTTCCTGGAATTTTGCCTTCTGATGTCACAATATTACCAGAAGTAGTTCAAAAAGGTTCCTGTAAGAAGTGTACTGCACCAAACATAGTTTTACTCTTTTAATTCAAGTACACTCATTGCCAAAAAATACTGCACCAAGAAGGAGTTGAATGAAACTTGCTATGTGTGAATGTAATGATGATCTATGTAAGTGATTACAATATTACAGCAAAAGGATTATTTTTAACGTTTATTGGGGAAAACTGTACAATAGAAAGGAGGCTTTAGGACTGTGTTGGGCCTCCTCTAGCCTGGATAGGGCCAGTTGGTCCCATAAATGCTCGATTGGTGATAAATCTAGTGACCAGGCAGGCCAATTGAGTATTGCAATGTGACAGAGACATTTCTGGGAAACCCTTGCTGTTTGTGGGCGAGCATTATCTGGCTAAAAATGCCAGTTGGAAGCCCTTCGATGAGAGGAACAAATGTGGCCATAGGTTGTCCTGCACATATGGCTGAGCTGTTAGTGTCCCTTGTATTACTATTAGGTTGACCCTTTTGAGAGGACTCTCCAGATCATCACACAGCAAACACAGTAAATCTACACAGCAACAGTTCCTCTATAACAGCAAACCAGCCATAGTGCCCCATAACTTTGCCACTCAGCAGTGCCCCCACAGCAAAGTCACCAATCTCTTTTTTTTTTTTTTTGTTTATTCTGATCAAATCTTGGCTGCCAATATCATATGCAATCCACATTTCAAAGATAAATTGGAAAACCTCAAAATAAACATTGCGGAGGACAGATAAAAACATAACTTATATGTAAAGCTTTATACGGTCTATACTTAAAAAAAAAATTAAGTTTTTATTTTTTAAGCAACACTGCATCTGTTTTATTCTTCTTTGTAAGAATGATTATTTTGGGAACTGTTACTATGAATACTTTAAAGGTGGTGTAACTGCTTTTTTGTGGCACTTTGATTTGACTTTTTGGTGTGTATTTTTTATTTTTGGTCCATCGGATATAAGAATAATTATATATATATATATATATATATATATACCATGGTGATAGCTATATGTCCTATTCAAGGGGATTTTAAATTTAGATACAAAGAAATCCTTTAGATGGAGTAAACCTGGCTTCTTTCTTCAGGTCTCGCAGTAATTCACTGAAGTCATCCCACTTGTTAGAGACAGGAGGACTTCTATCTCCCTCACTCAGATTATGTCATCAGTCTCACATGGATTTTAGGCCCTGGCAAGGCATAAAACACAATTCCCAGGCAGCATTTGGAGAAGAATTTCTCTAGTATGCAACTGATTAACGTTTATTACTATAAAGGGAAGATGCCTTTGTCACACCAAACATGGCTCCTGGAAATTGGCTCCATCTGCTTAAATATACATGTGGTACAAGGCAGTGATTGGTGGTGAGCCATTCAGCATGTGGACACTTCTTATCATGATGAGAGACACATGTCCCCTGAAAGTCCTTCCATGACACCTTTTGGTAAAATAATGCTTGCCTAGATCTAGTGCAGGATACCAGCAGCCAACTAGTATAAGTGATTGATAGGGCTGGGTTCCTGTAGTCATCTTGTCTGTCCCCTAAAATCAGGGAGGGGCTGGCAGAAGAGGCAGGAGGAGCAAGGGTGGGCAGAATGGCTTGGGCCTGTCCTTGGTGCACTTAAAATGGTTTTTCAAGACTTAAAAACTCATGACCTAACCTCTTGACAGGTCATCAGTATCTGATCTGTGGAGGTCCGACACCCAGAACCTCCGCTGATCAGCTGTTTGTGCTCACCAAGCACAGAGAGGTTGTGCTTGGTATGGCAGCTCAGGCCCATTCACTTCTATGGGGCTGAGCTTCCCCTAGGCCATGTGACTGATGAACTTGTTGTCACTGGCCTAGGGAAAGATGAAAGAAAGCAACAGCGCTACTGCGAGCACCACTGCCTTCTCAAGCAGTTGATCGTTAGGGGTCCCGAGAAGATAGGTCAACAGTTTTTAAGTCTTGGAAAACCCCTTTTCTGCTCATTTGCATATTGACTTTTTCTCCAGAATGAAGCAATAGATCACTAAGTGACAGGTATCATTACATTCAGCTGAGATAGCCTTACAAGGCATTGTGCCTGGATTTACAGTTAATTTTCTAGAGAAAAATTCCTTTTAAAGGGATATTCCTGTTTCAGGATATATCTCAGGATAGGTCATCAATATCAGATAAGTGGAGATCCGACTACCAGCAACCTTGCTTGGCAATCAGCATTTTTAAGGGAGATTCATGGAGATTGTGTCACCACTGCGTTCTCTCCAATGTTAAACTGATCGCTGTCTACAGTGTAGCGGCAGTGCAGTATAATTACAGTTTTCTCTTCCATTCAAGTGAATGGGATGAAAAGAGGAGTTAAAAATTAAAGAGGACACATTGCTCACAAGAGCACTGAGCCTCCTTCAAACATCTCATCGGTGGGGGTGCCAGAAGTCGTACCCCCACCAGTCTGATATTGATGACCTATCCTGAGGATGAAACCAGAATACCTTTCAGGAAATGTTATAATAGGTCACTGTTCTACATTAGTCCAGCACACGGACTTGAACATCGCGTGAACTCGTCTGAATGAGACCTAAGACATAATGTATCTGAGCATTGATGAAGGCCAGGTCTGGTACTTTCGTAAACCATAAGCAATATAAGGATATCTCCTGCTCAAGACCCTTTTTGTTACAGCAGTTATCCTGTTGTATTAGGGTACTCTCTGACACTTATGGAGCAGTAGGCAGGGAAGAAATTTGAGTTCTCCTCAAATGTTGGTACCTTGTCCCGGTTTTACACCAGAAAACTGGCATGAATGATAAATGATAAATCTTTTCGGAAACTCATGAGGGTATTACATAAACACTTGTGTCTTTAAAAAGTCGGAAATCCGTGGTATTGGACTTTTTTATGCCAGGAAACTGGTGTGGAGGGATGATAAATTGCCCCCATCATGTGTACGTTGCCTGTTTGCATCCCATAAATGATCTGTCCAGCTGAACATCAGAATCTGGGCCCTCCGTCCAGCGTCCTCCTCACTTGCTGTGTACTTCATTATCACTGACTGCACAATGGTGTCATCCATTTTCCATCTTATTTTGCAGTTTCTTTGGTAACACACCGCCAACATTGAGCCACCTGTTTCCTGACATACTGCTATGGCTGCACAAGTAAGGTGAGAAGCATCTACTCAATTATGTATGGCAGTAGTGTCGCTGAATGCTAAACCCTGGATGTTCATTTTTTGGCTTGAATATCAGCGTATACCAGCATTGTCGCCATGTTGGCTGGATTTCAGAAATGGACAGAAATACATATTGCTGCCCTTATTGTCATGATTTGCCATTTCTAGAAATTGTAATAAATTGGTTACTGCCAGCCTCCCAACTGTTTCATTCAATATCTCTTTGAGATCACTCAGAACTGGAGCTATCTAAGTTATAGTAGTGACCATATGGTAGTCATTGAAGACCACAGTCAACCTCTTCCAATTCCTTAAAGGGGTTGTCTCACTTCAGCAAATGGCATTTATCATGTAGAGAAAGTTAAGAAAATACAAGGCCCTTACTAATGTATAGTTATTATCCATAGTGCCTCCTTTGCTGGCTGGACTCATTTTTCCATTACATTATAAGCTTCTTGTTTGCATGGTTACGACCACCCTGCAATCCAGCTGGTGCTTTTTCCTGTAATGTGCAAGCACGACCGCTGCTGCTGGATTGCAGGGTGGTTGTAACCATGTATATGACCAGTGTATAATGTGATGGACAATCACAATACATTAGTAAGTGCCTTTCTCTCTATTAAATTTCTCTACATAATACATTCCATTTGCTGAAGTGAGACATCCCTTTTAAAAGAAATGCTCGTATTCCTGCAATCATAAGAACAGCGCTGACAAATTGCATAATATAACTTGAATTCCTTGAAAAATGGGAAAGTATAGGAATCTAAGTGAGTTTGACAAGGTTTAAACTATTAACACCGATAAGCCAAAAAAGTGGCACACTGCTTCAAAAGGTCTTTCAGAAATCTCATTTTTAGTGAAACACATTACATGTTGGGGTGTCCTGTGGAGGTACTTATTTTGGGTCTGTATATATCTTTTTTATTGATTTGCTGCGGATGTACCGTATTTTTGGCCTTACTCGTATGTATTTATATTTTAGATCCCGCTTTGGTTATTTATGACCATGCCTTGTCACCGCCATGTGGTTTTGGCTGTCGACACTTGTTTATTAAATCCAATGTATTTCAATAAAGATTTTTGAAGCAGTGTGACATTTTTTTGTTTATCCGTTTTAGCAGTTCATGGGTTGCATTCTGCCATTGTTTGTCTGTTGGGCCCTATTTGGTAGTCGTCTCTAAGGTCCAAATTATGATGCTTGGGTCATGACTGGGTCAAAGCATCTCCAAAAAGGCAGATCTTTTGGGGATGTTCCTAGTATGCAGTGGTAAGTACTTAACAAAAGATGTCTAAAGATGAACAACTGGTGAACCAGTTACAGGGTCATGGGAATCTGAGGCTTATTGATGCATATGTGGACTGAGGGCTAGCTTGTTTCATCTGATCCCACAGAAGAGCTATTGTAGCACAAATTAGTTAGTCCTGTCTATGATAGAAAGGAGTCAGAGTACATAGTACATTGTAGCTTGCTGTGTATGGCTCTGCATATACCCAGACCTGTCAAAGTGCTCATAATGACTCCTGTCCACTGCTGAAAGTGCCTACAATGGGCTTGTGAGCTTGGGAACTGGACCACAAATGAAAGGAAGAATGTGGCCTGCTCTGATGAATCACGTTTTTTTTTTTTTTACATTATGGGGATGGACAGGGTGCATGTGGGTTGCTGTCGTGGACAAGAGATGGTGCCAAGATACTCTAGTCCTAGCATTCATCTCAATGTCACTTTAAGGGCTTATTCAGATGAGCATTTTAAGGCATCCATGTTCCAGCTGATAGAAGTGAGCAGTTTTATATGGACTTCACATGGATGGTGTCGTGTACTGTTTTATTTTTATTTTTCACAGAATTGCTTGAAAAGTGGACAAAAGTAGTGCACACTGCAATTTTCTCCATGGTCTGATTGGAAAATAGGACACATAAATTGGGACATTGAATATAAGGTGTAAGTGTTCAATCCATGTGCCAGTGTACACTTGGAGAGCACACAGATGTGAACGATGCCTGTTTGATTGGGTGCCAACATGTAGCACCTTCCCTTGTATCATGTACACCACTTCATGGCAACAAAGTGATCTAATGACATTTGTTTCTTCCATCAAGATAATGCTTCCTACCACACTGCAAAAAGTGTTCAGTTATGATTTGAGGAACTTGACAAATAGTTCAAGGTGGTGGCTTTGCCTCCAGATTCTACAGATATCAATCAGATCAAGCAGAAGTCCAATTCATGTAGGCCTACCTTGCAACTTACAAGACTAAATATTTGATGCTGATGTCTTAATGCCAAATACTACAGGACAGCTTCAATGGTTTTTTGGAGTCCATGTCTTGACGTGAACATTTCTTATCTTGATGAGAGACATATGCCCCCTGCCAGTCCTTCCATGACACCTTTTGGATAAATAATGCTTGCCTAGATCTAACTCAGGATACCAGCAGCCAACTAAGATAAGTGATTGATAGGGCTGGGTTCCTGCAATCATCCCGCCTGGCACCTTCAAGGGTTGTTTAGAGTCCATGCCTTGATGTGGACATTTCTTATCTTCATGAGAGACATATGTCCCCTGCCAGTCCTTCCATGACACCTTTTGGTTGATGGGTCACAGCTATTTTGGTGATGTGTGGAGAACTTACAGTAGACAATATGAGGCGGGTGGTTTTATTGTTTCATTGGTAGATCTCTTTTTATGCGGTGCTTATCATAGTACATAAGAAAACAATTCACATAACTTTGAATGCTACACTTGAGAAGGGAAACTGGTTTGTGGTCAGCAGAGATGCATTGTGGTAGCTCAAATGTTGGGTCACATGTCTGACAGTTATGTGGAGATCTGCTGTCTGTTTCCAAGGGCAACCAGCAGAACTTTGAAAGTTGTTTTGTATATGGATGCAGTAAAATGGATGTAAAAAACATAAAATAAGTAAGAATGGTTAAAAGCAAAATTATGCTTTTAATTCTCAGCCTAATAAATCTTATTCCCAATATGATATCAAGCCATAGGCCATCTGAGATACAGGAATCTGCTAGCAATGCCATCATTTCTCCCGACTGGTTTATCATTTCTGAGAGGCTACTAGAATATAATGAATATGAAGTTAACACAGAGAACTAGAATGACCTTTTTCCCCCCTTTTTCTACACTTCTTCTTCAATTTTCAGGCTGTTGCTTGAGCTGAAGGCAGTTCTGGCGTAAATGGACAGGGTTGTGCAGAAAAGCCTCGGCTGGAATGCTCTTCCTGAATGTATGGAATCAATTTACTGGTTTCCGTACCACGCACATCGTGTCTGTAAATTGGACAGGAACCTTAATGTTCTCAGAACAAAACCTCATGTGAAGTCAAACATATTTGCTTGTCGACGGTGTACAAGCAGGTGATTATATTTCACATCTGAAGGCCTGTCTTTCTCATACGTTCTTCTCACCTCTTCTTATCATGGACAAGGCTAGGCGGCCTAATGTGCAAATGTATAACTCTGTTGCAGCCATTGTTCTTACATACTTCCTTTATCATTGTGGAAATTTACTAAGAAGGCGGCAACGTTTAAAAAAATAAGATAAATAGGTGCAATTTGTATAGTGTAATGTAACTGGAGAAAATGGTTCTCCTGAGTAACCATTTAGGTTTGTCCCTCTTGAGAGTGACTAGGAGAATGTAAAAGCTTTCCAATGTGAAGTACAGTATTAAAGGGATTGTTCACCTTTTTGGGGGTGTTTGGGCAGATCCCTCCTTCTGGCCAGACCAGCAAAGGGAAGCATACTTACCTGCTCTATGGTGCTGGGGCCTGGCTCCTTCGCTTCTCAGCCTTGGCTGCCTCACCCAGGTCCCCAGCTGTCAATATCCACCTTGAAGCTGCTGCAGCCAATGACTGGCAGCAGTGATCTGCTCACTTCGCCACGTGATGCCAGGGGGCCCAGGTCAGCGTTGCCACCAGTCATTGGCTGCAGCATTGCCAAAGCAGATGTTGGTAGCAGGGGACCTGAGCAAGGCAGCGGCAGCCAGACAGTGAAGGAACCAGTGAGGGCAGCATAGTGCAGCTGACAAGTTCCCTTTAAATTCCACATGGATTTCTATGTGTACTCCTAGATCATGGATCAGGAAGGGACCAGTTGAGTTCTGAGAAGAGGAGAGTAAATATGCATGCTGGGAGTTGTAGTTTTACAACAGCTGGAGTGACGGAGGTTGCCTACCCCTGCTCTAGATCAAGGTTGCCCAAGCTACTGCCCACCAGCTGTTGCAAACCAAAAAGTCCCAACAGTGTCCTGATAGCTGTGGACTGTCCAGGCATGCTGAGAGTTATAGTTTTGCAACAGCTGGAGGGCCTCAGGTTGGGCATCCCTGTTGTAGATAAATCTGCATGGAAACCACAGGAAATCCGCGTCCCATTGTTGCAATGGGAATCTGCATTGCCGTTCATACAGTGCAGATTTCAAGAAGCGGCATTTCATCGAATGGGGCTAATTCGTGGTCGGATCCACGGCATTCAAACTACAATTCCTCAGCAGAAATCTGACCGTCAGCCTCGAATTTCTGCCGCAGCTTTTGTGGCTAATACAAGCCAGATTTTTCCAGCTTGCCTTTAAAAAATGTCTATCACTTCAACCACAAGTCCCAGAATTACGAGACTTCCTCCGCCACCCATTTGCGATCTCATGTTTTTGGATTTGCAGTAGAAGTTATGACATTTGAATGCATTCGACTGTAAGAAGTCAGTGTTGCACTTTGTATTACTCATTCATTGGGGCAGCTTTAAAGACACTGGTTTCGGGGGCAGTACCAGCTCCCATCTAGAGCTTGTTTGTAGAAGGGTCAAGGCTGGAATGTCTGATAACTGCCGGGAGGTATTATGCTGCCCTTGTGGCCCAGACAGCGAGTAGTAAGACTAGAAATCCCTTGATCTGCCACCTGCATTTTGTAAGACGTTGGGAGTTTCCCTAGAATTCCTTATCTGCTTGTGAAAATGGTGATAGCATTACTGTATAACCTCTAATACATATATATATATATATATGAGCTTCTAATGCATTATACGTACAAGGGGATACCCAGCGGCCTCATAGAAGGAGAAGAGACAATAGATGTGCTGGTCTTGTGGGAAATGACTTGTTCTCTGGTTATGTTAGGAAGGCGATGATGGCACGGGCGATGTCACTAACACCACCAATAGACAAAAGGTTTCTGCCATTAGCATGCCCATTAGGCCAAGCCATTTCCATGGAGGAAAAGTGATTAAATGAGTGCCACACTTGGCAATGCATTTTTTTGGAAGGGTTGAAATCCTACTCATCTTTTTAGTGTTGTCTTGATGTAAGCAGTAAAGTCAATCGGTCTACCGCTATATGCAAAAGATTGTTGCTGGGCCTCATGAGCTGGACTAATATCCTATGCCTATGGTCAGCTCAAGTAATGGCATGCATGTAAGGCTTCATGCACATAAGTGTATATTTCATCCGTGTGTCATCAGCGTTTTTTGTGGATACCACACAGAACGATTTCTATGCGGCCATGCACACATCTATTTTTTTCCGCATCAGGGTGGCTGTTCTGCAAATGATCGAACATTGTGGGCAAGAATAGGACTTTCTGTTGATAGGAGTGAGAAAAATACAGACTGCACATAGAAGTATTTTGCAGGTGCGTTGTTTGCTTACTGGAATATGGACATGGCCGTATATATTATAGCAGTTACTGTAGCTTTAAGGAATTCCCTGTTTCTATAGCCTATGAGATCAAAATTTTGCATTTTCTACTGACGCCAGCTCTTTGTTTTCTGATTTTGTGCCTATAATACAGTATTTTGTGTGGTGACACAATGATCCTCTTGATCATATCAGCAGTAAGCTCTGAGATGGCACTGTTACAGCTGATCTCTGAGGATGACACTATTCGCCACCAGCCAAGTCGAGAAAAAAAATGAAGAAAATACACACAACATGTGCGAACGCTCGTAGTATGTACATTTTTAACTTTCATTATAAGATCAAAGTGTTTGTGCCTTTTTATGGTGCTTTTTATTCCTAATTAGGGTCTTATCTGGCATATGTATCAACCATTTTCTTTTTGGGCTTACGACTTGGCCAGGCTTTAGACACATTTATGAGATGCAAGAAGGAAGTGTCAGAATGGGAGCGGCAGGGGATCAGTTATTTTTTTTTTTTTTCATGCCAAAAATGTACTGGTGGGACAAGTCCTTAAAGGGGTTGTCTCACTTCAGCAAATGGCATTTATCATGTAGAGAAAGTTAATACAAGGCTCTTACTAATGTATTGTGATAATCCATATTGGTTCCTTTGCTGGCTAGACTAATTTTTCCGGCACATTATACACTGCTTGTTTCCATGGTTATGACCACCCTGCCGTCTATTAGTGGTGGTCGTGCTTGCACACTATAGAACAGGGGTCCCCAAACTTTTTACACAGGGGGCCAGTTCACTGTCCCTCAGACCGTTGGAGGGCCAGACTATAAAAACAACTATGAACAAATCCCTATGAACACTGCACATATCTTATTTTAAAGTAAAAAAAACAAACATTGTGCCCCCATCAGACCTCAGATCAGCCCATTGTGCCCCCATCAGACCTCAGATCAGCCACTGTGCCCCCATCAGACCTCAGATCAGCCGATTGTGCCCCATCAGACCTCAGATCAGCCCACTGTGCCCCCATCAGACCTCAGATCAGCCCACTGTGCCCCCATCAGACCTCAGATCAGCCCACTGTGCCCCATCAGACCTCAGATCAGCCCACTGTGCCCCATCAGACCTCAGATCAGCCCACTGTGCCCCCATCAGACCTCAGATCAGCCGATTGTGCCCCATCAGACCTCAGATCAGCCCACTGTGCCCCCATCAGACCTCAGATCAGCCCACTGTGCCCCCATCAGACCTCAGATCAGCCGATTGTGCCCCATCACACCTCAGATCAGCCCACTGTGCCCCCATCAGACCTCAGATCAGCCCACTGTGCCCCCATCAGACCTCAGATCAGCCCACTGTGCCCCCATCAGACCTCAGATCAGCCCACTGTGCCCCCATCAGACCTCAGATCAGCCCACTGTGCCCCCATCAGACCTCAGATCAGCCCACTGTGCCCCATCAGACCTCAGATCAGCCCACTGTACCCCCATCAGACTTCAGATCAGCCCACTCTGCCCCCATCAGAATAAAATAAAAAACTCTCTTTCCTCTCCTTCGCCGCGGCTCTGCTCCAGGTCTGGCGCTCCTCTGTCTTCTTTGCCCACGTTGCACTGTCACCTGACTGCGTGCAGCGTCTGGTCAGAGTGTGAGCACTACGTCCTGACACTGTACGCGGTCAGGACAGTGCAGCATGGGCAGAGAAGACAGAGGAACGCCGGACCTGGAGTGGAGTCGCGGCGCAGGAGAGGTAAGAGAGTTTTTTATTTTATCCGCCACGAAAAGACAAAAGTGTGGCGAGGGCCGGATAAATGGCCTCAGGGGGCTGCATGCAGCCCGCTGGCCGTAGTTTGGGGACCCCTGCTATAGAAAAAGCACTGGCCTCTCTAGTGGCCAAGACCACAGGAGTGCACATAGGCCATTTTTTCCTATAGTGTGCAAGCACAGCCACTGATGCTGAATTGAAGGGTGGTCATAACCATGGAAACGAGAAGTAAATAATGTAATGGAAAAATGAGTCTAGCCAGCAAAGGAAGCAATATGGATAATAATACATTAGTAAGTGCCTTGTATTAACTTTCTCTACATGATGCCGTTTGCTGAGATGAGACAAACCCTTTAAAGGGGTTTCATGCTTTTTAACAGTTATACTCATGTAGTTGCTCACCTCATGTACATCTTCCCTGTGATTTTTTTTACATTTTTTTTATTTGGACTCTCCTGACCCGTACTTAAAGTGTAATCTCTCCAGTTTGTTTCCATCATGTATGTGGCACTTCCTTTTGCCATATCCAACCAAACCCATGATGCACGGATGTAACACGAATGTCATGCGTTGTTTTTTTTTTCGGATTCGTTACTTGTGGACCTCAATACATACGATCGTGTGCATGAGCCCTAAAAGAAATGCCTGTTTGTCCTGCATTTAATAATTCCCATGGGCTTCCATGCAACATCGGGACCTAGAGTTTTTTGCATAAAAAGGAAGAAAAAACATCAGACAAAAAAAAAAAACAACCTTATTTGAACCCACCCATTAGAAAATACAGTTGACGAACAGCATGGCATTATCCGAGCAGGACGCATAGACAAAGGCAGTATACAGACATTACCTTGTGATAGAAATGCGTGTCAAGAAATTAGATCATTAAAGAAAAAAAATCAATGTGGAGGCGTCGGATCAGAGGTGGTGTACATTTTCAAATTTTTATACCTTCACCTGACAGCAATAGCAAAAACATTAGAGGAGCGGGAATGCTTAACACAAAGAGATAGCTGAGCCCTGGCAAACATCACAGAGCGGCCATGTGAGGGACACAATCCAGTCCTCAAATGTTTAGAGCAGATAACAGGCACCATAAATACTTGTACTGCCGACAAAGGGCTAATTCCCTGTGCAAACATGAAGGACACGCAGGGCAGTCATTGTCTGTACCCCCTAGGAGAGGATTTATCATGATCTTTGCTCCCCTCAGTAATCACGTATCCATTGGTTAGCCCATTCACACGACCGATGTAATTCGTATCCTATCCGCATTTTGCGGATAAGGCTACTTCACACTAGCGTTTTTAAATTCCGGTATTGATTCTCAAAGGGCTCATACCGAAAAAAACGCTTCAGTTGTCCCATCATTGTCAATGCGACAAAACTGAATGAAGACAACGGATGCTCCTGAAAGCATTCGTCGTCTTCAGACCGGAGAACAACCGCAGCATGCTGCGTTGCCTCGGCCAGGCATCACCAAGCGATCCGGATACCCCATGGAAGTCAATGTCGTTGTGTGACACACCATAATCCGGATCTGTCCTCCATTGATTCCAATGGGGTCATTCGGATCCGGCATACATACAAAGACTACATACAAACAACATACAGACATCATACAAAAACAGACACATACAAACATACAGACATCATACATACCACATGGCGCCGCAGCAGGTCTTCACGCGCCTCCTGCACGCTGCGATGACGTTTACCCACTGCTACACCTGTGGGATCGTCATCACTGCGCGCAGAGCGGTGAGCGTTCGCGGGTCCCGGGAGTATGTGAGTAATGTATGTCTGTTGTTTGTATGTAGTATGTCTGTATGTATGTCTGTATGTGTGGGGCCGGAGCGCTGCTCCGGCTCCACACATGTATAGCGTTAGCACGGATCCGTCGGCACCCTTTAGGTGCCGGATCCGTGCTAACGCTAGTGTGAAAGTAGCCTAAGATGCGGAACCATACGGACCTATTCATTTTTCCATAGGAGAAAAAAAAATGTGGAAAGCACGCGGTCCGTATATTACGGAAGTTCTCCTGCAAAAAAAAAGGAAACTTGGCCGCAAAACACATCCGTAGCCCCATTAAAAGTCAATGGGTCCGCAAAAATGCGGAACACTACGGAAGACATTCCGTATGTCTTCCGTTCCGTTTTTATACGGACACAGAATACATACGGTTGTGGGAATGGGGCCTTAGTTTCAGCACTCCGGAAATCCTGCATTGGAGGGTATAAAATGTTAGAGCTCATGCCAAGTTTTGTTTACTATTACTGCACAGTCAAAAACATCCCATGTGAATAAACCCTTAGGCTTCGTTCACACTATAGTGTATGGTTCCTTTAAAAATCACTGACACAAGACAAATGTTGTTTCTGTGGTTTTTCATGGACTATTGGTAGGAGATACCCTGGAAATGAGTTTTCGGCTGAGCAAAAAACGGACACACAGACCAAACCTGGATTCTTCATGGATGAAACATGCGTGGATTTTCCACAGACAACAAACGGATGCAAAAATGTACGTATCAGCAAGAGTAGAGACATTGACCACCACTGCAACACTGTAACGCAAGAATCTGCACAGCAACCAACTACCACCACATTCACCCCGGCCTGGAGTGTGTGCACAAAACAGCGGTATAGGTGCTCAGTGATGTCAGTGTAGTAAATATAGAAAAAAGATCACAACACTCACCACTAAAAATCTTCTTTATTCCAGAATAACGATTAAAAGCGCCATTATGGTACAGGGTACATGGAAATGTACAGTTCTGGAATGTACTGGATCACACTGACATCAGGTTTACATTCCAGAAATGTAAGGGTTACATAGCATGTGGGCAGCATGGTGGCTCAGTGGTTAGCACTGGGGTCCTGGGTTCGAATGTGACGGACAACATCTGCATGGAGTTTGTATGTTCTCCCCATGGGTCTTCTCCGGTTTCCTCCCACACTCCAAAGACATACTGATAGGGAACTTAGATTGTGAGCCCCATTGGGGACAGCCTGATGCTAATGTCTGTAAAGTGCTTCAGAATATAGTAGCGCTATATATGTGCATATAATAAATAGCATTATAAATCAATTTAATGCTATGTGACCGTCAGTGCTGGGAGGTCAGGACGGGAGCTGCTGCATACTCACACTGCGAGTACAGAATGTGGAGCTCACTTGTCTGAAAGGGACCATAAGGTATAATTGAAAGATTTTGACCTTTACTTGGCTCACAATCATTGGGGCTAATGCTTACGATTGGGAATAACCCTGATCACAGACATTTGACCATGACATCTGAGGCAACTTTCGCTCCAGGGGCCTGAATGTCTTGTTTAGGGATGAGCAAATCGACTTTGGATGTTTTATTCACATAAAATTTCGGTTCAGTACTATTGACCCAGATGAGCCGAAGTTATTACTTTGTGAAGTCTCGTGAGACTTCACGTAATAACTTCATAAATTGATTTATACTATAAAAAATAATTTCCCGAACTAGGGTTCAGTTCCAAGGTGGCCCATTATAGAACAGTCCTATCCTTCTCTGTAATCTTCTTTTTTCTTGCGGACACAGAATGCACACCTAGTCAATTCCGTTTTTTCTGCAGCCCTGTTGAAGTGAATGGTTCTGCTTACGGGTCGCAAAAAAAAAAAAAAACAGAGCGGACACGGACAAAAAAATACATTGGTGTGTATAAAAGCCCTTATCCTTAGCATGGGTCAGTATATACAGCCTGCACAAAAGAAGAGCGAGAGCCCTGTTCACAAGAGCTTGCAATCTATGAGGATATGGGAGTGACACAAGAGGTAAAAAGTGCTGGTTTTGTACGAACTCATGCTGCAGCCAATCTTGAAATTATAATATGAACCCGGACAATCTAAAATCCTGCACTGTTTTAAGAGTGTGCCAGCATGGCTTCTACCCTGAGGTCCAAAGTCTAAAGCGAATGCACTAGTGCGGTAGTAGAATTAGTGCGCAGAGTCCAGAAAGCAGTCATCAGGAATCCCAGCAGTTTTCTTCCTGCCTGTATTCTAATGAAGGGGCTGTGCCGGGTGCTCTGGGAGGGCTGACTCCCTAGAATCCCAGTATGGCTTGTGTGTCAGGCTGTTTGTCTGTGTTTAAATGAACAAATGCCTGGCTGTGCCGTAGTAAGGGACTACAGCGAGCTGAGATCCTGCTAGGGATCCTATTACAACCTCTGGATTTGCAAATGCGCTCCTCCTGAGAAGGATAAAGTAAGTGCCCTGGCTGCTGCTGTGTCTCTTTGAGTGGCATGAACTGTTTGCTTCATGTGTTTTTCTCTGGTTGCTTCATATCTCTACCGGAGAAAGCAGGATCTGGTCATTTTCTACGTTACATATGCTACGGAAAGAACCCCACATGTGCCCTCCATTGTGGTTTTCTGACGTTTGAGATCATTCATTGCTGCACGGATTTGCTTGTGGTCGTAGCTCTGTGAACAGAGACGTAGATGTAACTGATGGAGTAATTTACGTTATTTTGCACACATCTGTATTTTCCATTCGTGTGTGGGTCTTTATAAAGGGGGGGAGGGGTTGGTCAACTTCAGCTGTAAATCTGGTTAGTTTGTGTGTAGAACCAGCGCATGGGTCAACATATCCAACAGAGGAACATCATGGGGCAGTGGTGGGAAATGACATACAAATGACCATATGTGTGACAGCAAAGTGTTTGGCAGGGAGTTGGGACTTGACACATTTTTTAACAAAAAAGAATTGGTCCAAAAATTGCGTTATGTATAATGTTGTTGTGTCCTACAGACACCTGAACTGTTTTTGTCCCCCTATGCAACGGCTGATACTAGTGCCCTCACTGATTTTACGTCTGAACCAGACGACATTTGCTAAACTCAGCAAATAGCGTAAATCCCCAGGGATCCATTGGAAAGCTGCCTAAAAATCCATGAAGCCACCATATGAAGTTTGTTTTCACAAATTTCCTCTTTTTCTTTACTTACCCCTAAAATAAGAGCCCATAAACAGGAGCCCTCCAGCCACATGCACACATCTCCGTGAGGCAGTTAGAAGTTAATAATTAGCCGCCTGACAGGTAGTCACTTTTGTGCTGGCAATGGGCAATAAGCAGCCATCGAAAACAATGCACCTTTTGTTTGAACAGCGACATTTAACGCCCCAAAGGACGATTATGGAAATTGTATGTATTGGAACGTAGACAGACCTCTTTGGCCGTTCCGAAGGATGGGATAGACTTGGAATGAAATAGCAGAGCTGTGCTCTCACTGAGCATTAGAGGGATCTTTAACGACTGCACCAGAGGGACTTGCACTTTTTTTTTTTGCCTGGAAAAATATTCCAAGTTTAGAATCTTTTCCATAAAAAGTCCTACCGATCTCTAAACCTTATTAGGCTGAGAGCTGGGAACGCAACACTGTAACCCAAGAACATGTTTAAATGAATGACGTGTGGAGGATTGCATCTTAAGGACCAGACATTGTGCTGCTATAGGAAGGCTTAAAGGGGAACTCTACTGTTTTTTTTTTTGTTTTTTTAAGTTAGAGTCTTTTAGATTTTCCAATAAATAATTTTAGCTGTGCTGTACTAGGGAGGACATGGTCAACATTGGTGCTCCGAACTAGAGGAGATCTTGTGCATTCAGTCAGAGGGCTGGTGGTGTCCTTTAGATGCTCCACCAACACCTCTGCCAGTCCCAGGAAGAAGAAAATGCTGTGTCTTGGTTATGGAGGGGACATGGGACAGATGAGTGGGCTGGGGACTAGGACAACTGTCCCAACAGGAGGAGAAAAAAGGGAACTTTGTGTGGCACTTCCAAAAGACTGAAGGGCTTCAAGAGAATATTGGTGCAGAAGACTATGCATCTGAAGATCACACTGATCCCTTCATCCCTTCTCTCTGAAGCGCCATTGGGGACTAGTACGAGAGGCAAAAACAAGGGCTGCGTGAAAGATCATTCTGCGATTCTCACGAAATGGAGAAATGATGCATTGAAATGAATGGGTCAGGGTTAGAGATAAGCTCCCATGGGGAGCGCAGGGGAGCCGAGCGGTACAGTGCTCGTTTCGAGCACGTTCGCTCATCTCTAGTCAGGATTCATTGCGAGTGCCATGTGATCACGCATTGCATCCACACGGAGAACTCACTCGTGTGAAAGGTGCCTTAGGCCGCATGCACATGGCCGTTACGTGCTTTGGGGCCTACAATTCTGTCCCCAATGCACGGGCAACATCTGTGCGGCTGCCACAGACGGATCCAGTCCTATTCAACTTGAATGGGTCCGTACCAGAAAAAAAATAGAACAAGCACTCCGTAGTGCTTCCGTGAGGTTCTGTGCCTCCGTTCCGCACCACACCTTCCAGATTACGGATTCAGTCAAGTGAATGGGTCCGCATTCGTGATGCGGTGTGCACTCAGCCAGTGCCTGTATGTTGCAGACCTGCCTTATACAGCAGAAGGAGCTGGAAAATTGCTTTATAGTTTTGTGGGAAAAGATTCAGTGTAACCTGTATTATATTCTTCTCTGTTCTTAGGAGTCATGTGGGCAGTGCTACTATATGTCAATCACTGACTAGGACCGCCCACATGCCTCCTAAACATAGAGCAGGCATTTAAATGAATAAATTACACATTTTATTGAACCTGTTCCTATAAAACTATACATCAGTCTACTCCACTCCTCCTGCTCTATAACATGCTGCCTGAAGAGGTTCCCTTTAAATGGCCTCTACTGTTAGATCCCTGGCAGACCTCGGCTTTGTTGCTGTCGGGGTGGTGTACAGTTGACCTTTCTTGAAGCCTCCTAAGATGTATGCTAGCACCCTCCTACCTGCCGAGCTGCCTTGTCTCATCGTCTAAAGCCACTTCCCGACCATGAGCACATGTTAGTCCTGCTCACATTAATGACCGCGTAGCATCTGGTGTTTGAGTAATAGGGAGTTAACACGATTTCCATGGTATGAATGGCAGATCAGCGAGTACGGCGGGTCATTTAGTGATTTCAGTTCTTGTAATGAGGTTTAAGGAATCCATGTTCTGCATGTTTGTTTCCTTTCCATCACAAGATTGTCATATGTCTGGGATATTTCATAGACAGGGGTTCACTTGCACACTACATTTTATGCATGACTGCAGTTTACAAGTTCAAGTGTCTTCAGAGCTAAACGCTGGAGGAAGTCAGCGTCCTTTCATCATCATTATTATTATTATTTATTTGAAAGTGCCATTAATTTAATGGTGTAGTACGTCAAGAGGGGGTTACACATACATAATATAAAAATACAGAGCGGTACCCTGACCTCAAGAGCTTACACTCTACATGGGGTTGTCCGAGTTTTTGACACTGATGACACTATCCTCAGGATAGGTAATCAGTATGTGATTGATGGGGGGTGTCAGACACCCGGCTTCCCCTCTGATCAGCTGTTGAAGAGGCTCTGGTGCCCTCATGAGCGTTGTGGCCTCCTCACAGCTTAAGGAGAGTTCACATCACCATTATTTTTCCGTTCTTGCAGAAATATAAAGGAAAAAAACGGATCAGGTAAAAAAAAAAAAAAACGGATCCTGTCCTTGAGTTATGCACGTTTGAGCCATTTCCGCCTGGGATCCGTTTTTTTTAAGACAGAAAGAAAAGTATTGCATGCAGGACTAAAGAAACGGATCTCAGATGGAAATAGCTCAAATGGATGTCAAATGTGCAAAACTGATGCACAAGGTTTTGTTTTTCCTACAGGATCCGTTTTTTGGTTTTTTTTGCCTGTTGTTCTGACAGATCAGAAGAACGGAAAAATAATGATGATGTGAACTCTCTCTAACCAAGCACAGCACAGTCCATTGGATTGTGCCTGTGCTTGGTATCGCAGCTGACGCCCACTAACTTGAATGGACTGAGCTGCACCTAGTCCATGTGACTGATGAACGTGATGTCACTGGCCTAGAAAGAGACCACGGTGCTCGCCGACCCCCTGAGAAGAGGTCATCAGTGTATAACATTCAGATAGTCCAATTAAAGATGACCCGTCACCTCTCTCTAGACATGCCTGTTCTAGGAAATACTTGTATGAAATTGCATTGTGTTGTTGCCCCTGATTATCTATCAATCGATTGACAACTGACCAATACCGACTTTAAAGGGTGTATCCTTACACAGTCTGATCCTGACAGTGTCAGTGTGTAGAGACACATTTCACCTAGTAACATCCAGTTATTACTTTATTCTAATATTTCTAGGAGGATTAATAGAGGAACAGGACCCAGTAGAGTGATAAGTGAAGAATACAAATATTTACTACAATAGACATGTCAGCCGAGATGACAAGCCCTGATTAGGTCGGATTCACTCCATATTTAACAAAAGTAGCTTATTAAAATGGCAGTGAGGTTCATTTGGGGTGTAAATGGAGGAGGTGGACAGAGGACTTTCATAAGCTCTTTTCACAAACAAAAAGGCATGTGGTCACACCTAGAGAAGCTTTTATGGAAGTCAACATTTTTCATTTTATTGGTGGCATTACAAATGCAGCAGAATGTAGGCCTGGAGTCAGTCATTTTCCAGTTTCTGCAGGTGGCAGTCTCTTCATGGTTTTACCATGCTCTGATCCGTTCAGTTCCTGTCTAGATTCATCAAGGCGCAATAAATACAAAATATATAGAATAGTTATAATATAATAGGTATAATAATAATATAAAAAGGGCTCATGCACACAAACATATTTTCTTTCTGTGTCCATTCCGTTTTTTTATGGACCATATGCGGAACCATTCATTTCAAAGGGTCCGCAAATAAAAATGGAAGTTACTCCATGTGCATTCCGTTTTCGTATGTCTGTATTTCCATTCCGTAAAAAAAAAAAATAGAACATGTCTTATTATTGTCCGCATTACAGACAAGGATAGGACTGTTCTATTAAGGTCCAGCTGTTCCGTTCTGCAAAATACGGAATGCACATGGACATCATCTATATTTCTTGCTGATTCGTGTTTTGCGGACCGCAAAATACATATGATAGTAATATAATAGGTATAATAGATGAATAGTGTGAGGAATATGGCAGGTGATCGTGATGTGGCCCCTTTTCAGCCTAAGTCCAGATAACACTGGTCGTAGAGGAATCCCAAAAAAGGCCACTGCTAAAGAATGTGTATATCACACTGGCCAAGCACCCACTAAGAAAGATAAGATTACAGTTGTGGCTGTAACATGCAGTTCTTAAAGAAGACCTGACTTCTCCAGACATGTCTGTTTTAGTAACTACTTACATCTCCCGTGTAATAACAATTCTAGAGCATCTGTTCTTATGGCTCTATGTTGGGCCGTTCCCTTATTACTCCTTCTAGAACTTATAAATGAATTTCTAGCAGTCTGCACTGAAGGCCCCAATGGGTGTTACCAGTTGGGGGTGCGTACCTGCACAGTTTGACATTATCCAATCAGTGTTGCCAGTGTCAGACAGTGCAGGGCCACACCCCCAAGTGGTCACACCCGCTGCAAACTGCTAGGAGGTGCTCCAGAATTCTTATTACATAGGAGATGCAAATAGTTACAAAAAAAACCCCAGACATGACAGGAGGTGACAGCTCCTCTTTAAGGAGCCCATAGACATCTGAAAACTTTTGGACAAATGTTTGTTCAGCTAGCTGCTGTTCCTCCTACTGGTGACATATTCCCTTTAAAGATCCTCTGTCACCATGTACCTGAGTAATAAACCAAATAAACTAAAGGGGATCATTTATCAAATTGGTGTAAAGTAGAACTGGCTTAGTTGCCCATAACAACCAGATTCAGATTCCTCCTTTAATTTTTCACAGCTCCTTTGGAAAATGAAAGGTGGAATCTGATTGGTTGTTATGGGCAACTAAGCCAGTTCTACTTTACACCACTTTAATAAATGACCCCCTTACAGTTTCATCATGGTGTTGTGATTAAAACATTGTTTCCCTGGAGATCACTGCCTTCATTGCTGAGAAATTAAAAGGATCTTCCGAGATTTTTTAACTGATGATTACTATCTAATCAGTGGGGGTCCAACACCCGGGACCCCCTACGTTGTTTGAGCAGGAGCTCCATGGCCGTCTCGCAGCTTTGCCTAGGCCAGTGATGTCACATTCATCAGTCACATGGCCTAGGCGCAGGTCAGCTCCATAGAAGTGAATAGGGCAGAGCTGCGATACCAAACACTGCCGCTATACAATGTACGGCACTGTGCTTGGTGAGCTGTCAGAAGGCTGTGGTGTTACTATGAGCGCCTGTGCCTTCTCAAACAGCTGATCGTCGGAGGATAGGTCTTCAGTTGAAAAATCTTTGTATTATGCAAATTGGTGCAACAAGGGTGTCGCCATTGCACCTCATCATACAAACAGCTCCCTTCCTTATCTCGGCTCTGCCCCCCAGTTCTGAGTGACAGGGCCAAGCAGTGGTGATGTAATCTTTCGTTCTCACCCGTGTGCTGGCGCTTCAGGAATCGGCGCAAATGCAAAACAGCTTTGATGCTTGCGCGGGCTGAAGTTAGTACTGGGTAGCCTTAGCAAGCATCAGGGCTGTACTTCCTGCGCAAGAAAGCAGGGCCATGTGAGGTTACACTGCCTGGCCCTATCACTCGCGCTAACCACGACAGGGAAGGGAGCTTTTGGTGCAACAGTGACACCCTCATTGCACCAAAAAGATAATTTGCATAATACAAGAGGCATAATTTCTCAGCAGTGGAGGCACTGATCTGTAGGGGGACAACAATGTTTGAATCAGGAGATGGTGATGAAGCTATCAGTTTATTTCTTTCTTTACTGAGGTAAATGATGACAGATTCCCTGATTATTTTGTTCCTGCTGGGGCATCGGATATCTCTGGGCTCTGAAATGTGAAAAGCTTCACTGCCAGAACAGACCTTTACACGGACGAGAGTTACTGAAGTGAGTCCATGAAGTGGTGGCGACTGCAGTTGATGTCTGCATGATGTCATGTATTTCTAAGTGCTGTGTGTGCACAAGTCATTTGATACAGGACACCTGGATCAGTAGCGAAATTTCAGAAAGAGGTATTTAAAAGGAGTCTGGAAAGAGTTAGAGAAAAGAAGAAAACAATTAGATGTCATGTCGCCATCACACTCCTTTCTAAATCGTACATGCTTCACATAGCGAATGCGTGATGTAATATGGCTGTACGGGAACATCTCCGTCAGAGACTCTACTCATCCACCACAGAAAGGGTACAACCACGTGGCGCCTGCGTGTTGCACATGGCAATGCGGCTGCGCTGTTGTAGAGTACCGAATGGCCATACAAGCCACAGCGGGCTCTAACTAAATAGAACAGCATTGTTTAGTCAGTCTGCATTGTTAATGAATGAGAAGTATTGCAGGTGCTGGGTTATCCCATGAATAATGAAAAATAAAAAATTAAAATCATCCACAATTTAGTACAAAACAACCTCTTTTTAACAAAGCTAGAACCAGCCCTGTGCTTTACATGGATCGAGAGATGTCTCCAGTCATTGCTCCAATTGCACTGCTAGGCTGGTGGCTTGGGGGTGGGGGTCCTTAGCAGGGGTCGTGTCCTTTCTTCTGCAGCGTGTAGCCGTTGAAGGATGGAATTGAGCATGTGCTTCCATCTCAGTGACCTGGACAATGACTTTTGAAAGAGAGCAAACAGCAGGTGGCACTATACAGATAGATTTCAGTGAATAAGGGCTCATGCACTCGACTGTTGACTGTTTTGCAGTCCACAACACGCGGATACCGGCCACGCATGTTCCACATTTTGCTGAACGGAATGTCTGGCCCATGATAAAATAGTCCTGTCCTTGTCAGTAATGCAGGCAAGAATAGGACATGTTCTGTATTTTTGCAGATGCCACTGAACAGACATACAGATACGGACAGCACACAGTGTGCATATCGTTTGCAGCCCCTTTGAAGTGAATGAGTCCGTATCCGGCACGCAAAAAATGCGGATATGAAGCAGACAAAAAATATGTTCGTATTAATGAGCTCTAAGTCTGCAGCTATAATACATTTTTAATTACATGCAATTACAAAAGTATTCAGATCCAGGTGCTGGTTTGAGAACTGTAAAAAATCTTAAATGTATATAATCTGTAAGGATTTGTCATTACCTTTTTTGCACATGGATCCTGCATAGATGTGATGGCACTCAAATGAGCGATTTCCACGCATCAGACTCGCAGCGTGAGTATGAGTCACCTCCCGTCCTGACCTCCCAGCACTGACTGGGTCGCATTATATTGCACTGTAACACTTTTGCACTGTAACACATAATGCTGTCTGTGTTATTCAGTACATTCCAGAACTGTAATGGTTACATAGCAACATAAATCAATATAATGCTATGAGTGTGACCGAGTGCTCGGAGGTCAGGACGGAAGCTGCCGTATACTTACGCTACGAGTCGATGCATGGAACTCGCTCGTCTGAAAGGGGCTATAAGCAGAAGCCATGATGCTAATGTGAACAGAGCCCAACTATAGTATTGCCCTCCCCTTGGGGTACAGTCACATGGTAGGTACGGTAAATGCTGCAGATTTTCCATTGAGTATTCGCATGCAGGAAATCTGTAGCTTTTTCCAATAGCATCATTTTTAATGAGTTTGTTTCATTTCTTTTCACCTTGAGCCTCTGTTAATTAAGCTGTTCTCACTATTTGTATTGTACGCTAGCCTGCACTAGCCACAGTTAGCAGATTTTTCGGCTCACACACAGTTATCTGTAATTTACGCTGGTTTTCAAATGTTTATTACATGCTGTAATATAAGTTGATTACTTCTATAGAGCTTTATGACATCCCCAGAACTACTGTTGCCAAGCTGATTTTACAAAAGGAATGCTTGAGGATGAGTACCACTCTATATAGAAGGAAAGTTGTTGTGTTTGATTCAGCATGTCGCTGCTGCAAATTCACCTTGGACTGACTTGGTGCCAGCAGTGGCGTAAAAGGATCATGAGACAATCGGTAGTTGAATTTTCTCAGTGAACCGCATAGAAATTGAATAGAGCTGATATTTGACTAATCTGTGGCCCTGTTTACTTCTTAGCTGCAGATTCATGTACGGTATACACGAAACTCATCTTAAAGATGTGTAAAATAATTCAAGCGCTTCCTTCATTAGAAGGTAAAATTGAGCCATGTTGAAAACTTGTAGGACCAAGTTCACACTTCAGTTATTTGGTCAGTTATTTCTATCAGTAAGGGCTTGTTCACACATCAGTTATTTGATCAGTTATTTCCGTCAGTTATTGCGAGCCAAAACCAGGAGTGGAGCCTCCACAGAAATCAGGTGTAATGTTGAGATTTGCACCTGTCCTGTGTTTTTGACCTGCACCTGGTTTTGGCTCACAATAACTGATGGAAATAACTGATCAAGTAGTGAAGCCTACTCAGAAATAAGGTATAATGGAAAGATCTGCGCCTGTTCTGTGTTTTTGATCCAAACCTGGTTTTTGGCTCACAACTGATGGAAATAACTGAAGTGTGAACTCTGCCTAAGCTGGGTATACCCATTCAGTAGCAGTGTCCCTCCTGACTTCCACTAACATATACACTTTGGTTCAGCTCATGTATGTGTATTCAGTAAGGAGTGAGGAGATAACCATGGCCAGACACTTCTGCTGGGAGAACAAAAGGGTTGGAGGAAAAATAAATTTTGGCCAATCCTTTTCTCCCTCGATATCATTTGATGGGGGGAGAGTCAGGAGCTCCCCATCCACAATAGCTTTCCCGGTGACCACGGGTCCTCAGCCAGTTCAGGTGACAAAACCATGCAGGCTTTCACCGGTCTAGAACTGTGTGCCGACTGTACCGCATGTTGGTCTCTGGTAAGTGTCATTGTTGTTGGTATGGGGACAAACAATCCTTAATACGATCATTAATCCCCATACAATTTTCATTTGTCAGCAGCACATCCTCTCTTTACACGAACAATGTTCTACCAACAAATAATGATTCTTAGTGCCACATAGATGCCGCTCTTTTGTGAGATATGTAGATGCAGCAATGATCGTATGATCGAATGTTTGTACAAATGTCCATTCAGCTAAGGTAAAAGGGCCCTTACTTGTTTTAATTTTTCATGGACATGAAAACAACACATGGTCTCCAAGATCTTGGTTCCATTACCAAATAGACTTGAACCAGCTCTATCTTTAAATGGCATCTGTCAGCAGATTTGTACCTATGACACTGGCTGACCTATTACATGTGCACTTGGCAGCTGAAGACATCTGTGTTGGTCCCATGTTCCTATGTGCCTGCATTGCTGAGAAAAATGAGGTTTTATTATATGCATATGACACCTATTACACCTAAAGGTTCTGCTTTCTCTGCACTTTGATTGACAGGAGGTGTGATGTTTACAGTGGCCGTTTCTGTCAATGAAAGTGGAGAGGGTGCAGCAGTTTCAGAAAGAGCAGAGCCTCTAGGTGTAACGACAACGCCCCCGTTGCTCCTGGAGGCTCATTTGCATATATTAAAACATCATTTTTCTTAGCAATGCGGACACATATGGGACCAACACAGATGTCTTCAGCTGCCAAGTGCATATGTAACAGGTCGGCCAATGTCATAGGTACAAATCTGCTGACAGATGCCCTTTAAAATAAAATAAATTTTTTTTATTTTTTTTTTTTTTTTTTTTTTTACAATGGAACTCTATGGTGAATGGATGCTACTGTATGGCATCAGTCTGAAGCATCCGTTTAACATATATGTTTTTTGTATACGTTAAGGATGGGAAAAACGTGATGAGAACCCACCCTTAGTGGCATGAAAGCCACAATGACCTAGCATTTCTGGAGTCCCATCAGCATCATCAAGATCATATTGTTGTGAGCGACGTCAAAGTAGCTGCAAGGCAGCATTGAAAAGAGACAATGGGCAATCATTTGTAGTTAGTATGGTATTTCCGATAATCTGGTATTCAGTGGTCCCCCCTGAGCATTTAGGATTTTTGGAATTTTACGGTTTCTGGCCTTTCTATAATGGTATCTTACCATTTTGCACTGCTCTATTGTCATAGCAAACCTTTTCCTCACATAGACCCAATGACCTACAGCAGGAAATGGATTTGTCCAGCCGTGCATGCGCTGGGGCAGTGATGTCATGTTCTTTTTACTCTATTTCCCACATGTTTCAAACATCCTGAAGTCGTCTTTTAAGTTTATTTTTGTGTTTAGAGGAAGAGGGTGATGTTATCATTTTAGATTGTGTGTAAGTGCAGAATCCCTGCTGAGCACAATGGAGCGAGGCTCTGGCCTCTCTAGACTCACGATGGCCAGATCTCTCAGTCATTTTATACCTTTACTCAAGGAAAACAATTATTTAAGGGAAATCCTTTTCGAAGATGAAAGCCTTGGTTTGTGGCACGTTCAAGTGGATAATTTTGATGATACTATCATGTACATGAAGGAAAGCGCGTTCCTTGGAGAAGCCTTGGAGAAGATGCCCTTCTTGATAGAAGTTTGCATTACTAATTTTATCAGCCAGGAATTTCAGAATCTCCATATTGCTACCCCTCTCTATATTACTTGGGGGGGGGGGGGGGCATGTCGTTTTATGAGATCATGTAGTATTCTATGACATACTGTATGGGTATGTTCACACCATTTTTAAGTCACTTGGAAATATCCAGGGTCTATTCCACTGCAGAAATCCGAGGCTGACCCTTGGATTTCTGCAGAGGATTTGCTCTTTTTTTAGCTGGCATGGGTCCACACATGTGGCTAATCCAGCACAGCTTCCTTTTGGAAACCGCATCAAGAAGTGGCATATCGCGGATTTTAAAGAAAACCTGTCAGCAACTTTATGCCGGCCTCACTGAGTGCAGCTTAAAGTCGTGATAGACACGATTTGTCACTTATGAGCTAAAAGTAAGAGGTTGCCGAGAACCAGTATTGGGTCTGGAAAAGAGTCACAACCGCCTGGGAAGAGTCACAGTTAGGGCTCACGCACATTAACATATTTTTTTCTTGTCTGTTCCGTTTTTTTGTGGCCTCTATGCGGAACAATTCACTTCAATGGAAATTACTCCATGTGCATTGCATGTCCATATGGCCATTCCACAAAAAAAAAAACATGTCCTATTGTTGTCCACATTACAGACAAGGATAGGACTGTTCTACTAGGGTCCAGCTGTTACTTTCTGCAAAATGCAGAACGCACATGCCAGTATACGTGTTTTGCAGATCCGCAAAACATCCAACGGTTGTGTGCATGAGCCCTTATTTGTGAGCTCCTGCTACCCCTACCCACCTGCTGCTGATTGGGGGGTTTATCCTAGAGAGAAAATTAAAGAGAGAACTGCCAGTCAGCAACAGGTGGGCGGGACAGTAGGAGCTCATGAATAACCAGGACTCTTTTCCTGCGTCTGTGACTCTTTTTCAGGTCCAGGCTGTGATGATTATAATCAGGAGCCACTTGTGAGTAACACACTGCTGAAATCAGATGTCTATCACAGCAAAAATCCACGGTTGCAACAACAACAATGGGATGCAAATGTAGCCTGGACTTTTGGCACAGAATACGTTCCAAAATGTGGATTAAAATACCGTCATTTGAACATATCCGAAGTGGTATGTCAGGGAATTCAGCTGTTGGAGAACTAGATATAGACATTATTACTCCACATAGATGTTGTTTGCCATTGCCCCACTGCAACTTTATTCTAGTGACTGATGGTTGGAATCCTGCTGATCAGACATTGGTCACATGCCACCAGTCCTGTCTAAATCCTGACAGAATATTCAAACTGTGAAGAAGACCTTATAATGTTTATTTGTGTAGTAATTTTTGGTGGTGATGGGGGGGGGGGTTAATATGGTATATGTGAGAGTACTTCATGTCTTCCTACTTGAGTTCTTCTTTAATCCATGTTACAAGAGGTGCTATTTCTCCTCATGGAGACGGCCTAGTAGATGTAAGGAGTCTTATAGGCCCGAAAATGCAACTCTGGGAAAAGGGCATGTAAATTAGCCATCTTTCAAAAAGAAAAGAAAGTTAGGCGTCTGATACCATCAGATATAAGGTAGCTACCTAACTAAGTCAATGTTGTAATTTTGCCTTAAAGGGTTGTCTCATCTTAGACATTGGTGGAATATTGCTAGGATATGCCTCCAATGTCAGATAGGTTCAGATTCCATCTCTGGGCCCCACACCTATCTCCAGAATGGCACCATCAAAGTGAGCAGAGAACAGCTGCATGCGTGGCTACCTATTCAATTCTACAGGCCTGCCAAAAATAGCCGAGCACTGGCTTAACTACCTCCGGCAGTCCCATAGAAGTGAATGGAGCGGTGGCCTCGCTTGCATGGTGCACTCTCCATTAATTTCTATGGGACGTCTGATAATAGTTGAACACGCTTGCACGGGTTGCTGTCCTTTAACTACAGCGGTCCATTGTTGAGATGAGAGGTGAGACCCGCCCCTATCTGACTGATCTGATGGCATATCCTAGTTTGAGATGACACAACCCCTTTAAGGCATAACTTGGATAATAACTAAGCCAGCACCTCATCTGCAGACATCTGTTTCTGGGGTGATTACCCCTCATCAGTGCAGAGAAGAAAGAGAAGAAAGAACAAGCTTAAGTGGCCTTTGTCCGGGTTACTGTTTCTCCTTGTGGAGACTGCCTAGGAGATGTAAGGATTCTTATAAACCAGGCAGTGCTCCTCTGGGAAAAAGTTATGCAAATTACTTAATCCATGTTGTAATTCTCATTAGGGCTCCTTTAATGAATTGTTAAAATTAGTATTGTATATTAAAGGGTCTCTATTCCCTCTAGTTCTAACTTGGAGATGCCAAGTAGGGTTTATTCAGATACAGCAGGACTTCTCTACATGGGATGGACCTACATGAATGGATTTCTGATGCTCTTTTTGTACAGATTAAACAAAGTGAAATCACAGGCCGAGCAGTGAAGACTCATCAAAGTCCAGAACTGTTCCAGAGAACAGGGACCGCTAGATGATTAATTTTCTGCTTGTCAAGTTAATTATTCTCCAGGGGATGTCCTACAGTCTTGTCCCACAGTTTTACAGAATACACTTAACCACATATGGGAATCTTCATAGAACGGTTGGAAGAATCAGGCATCTCTGGCATAAACTTCCTATTATAGCTGACACAGAGGCGGGTGAGAGGACTGCTCATAAATCTGTACAATATTCCTGTCAGCCATAGTACGGTATGCCCATGTACACTCACCGGCCACTTTATTAGGTACACCATGCTAGTAACGGGTTGGACCCCCTTTTGCCTTCAGAACTGCCTCAATTCTTCGTGGCATAGATTCAACAAGGTGCTGGAAGCATTCCTCAGAGATTTTGGTCCATATTGACATGATGGCATCACACAGTTGCCGCAGATTGTCGGCTGCACATCCATGATGCGAATCTCCCGTTCCACCACATCCCAAAGATGCTCTATTGGATTGAGATCTGGTGACTGTGGAGGCCATTTGAGTACAGTGAACTCATTGTCATGTTCAAGAAACCAGTCTGAGATGATTCCAGCTTTATGACATGGCGCATTATCCTGCTGAAAGTAGCCATCAGATGTTGGGTACATTGTGGTCATAAAGGGATGGACATGGTCAGCAACAATACTCAGGTAGGCTGTGGCGTTGCAACGATGCTCAATTGGTACCAAGGGGCCCAAAGAGTGCCAAGAAAATATTCCCCACACCATGACACCACCACCACCAGCTTGAACCGTTGATACAAGGCAGGATGGATCCATGCTTTCATGTTGTTGACGCCAAATTCTGACCCTACCATCCGAATGTCGCAGCAGAAATCGAGACTCATCAGACCAGGCAACGTTTTTCCAATCTTCTACTGTCCAATTTCGATGAGCTTGTGCAAATTGTAGCCTCAGTTTCCTGTTCTTAGCTGAAAGGAGTGGCACCCGGTGTGGTCTTCTGCTGCTGTAGCCCATCTGCCTCAAAGTTCGACGTACTGTGCGTTCAGAGATGCTCTTCTGCCTACCTTGGTTGTAACGGGTGGCAATTTGAGTCACTGTTGCCTTTCTATCAGCTCGAACCAGTCTGCCCATTCTCCTCTGACCTCTGGCATCAACAAGGCATTTCCGCCCACAGAACTGCCGCTCACTGGATGTTTTTTCTTTTTTTCGGACCATTCTCTGTAAACCCTAGAGATGGTTGTGCGTGAAAATCCCAGTAGTAGATCAGCAGTTTCTGAAATACTCAGACCAGCCCTTCTGGCACCAACAACCATGCCACGTTCAAAGGCACTCAAATCACCTTTCTTCCCCATACTGATGCTCGGTTTGAACTGCAGGAGATTGTCTTGACCATGTCTACATGCCTAAATGCACTGAGTTGCCGCCATGTGATTGGCTGATTAGAAATTAAGTGTTAACGAGCAGTTGGACAGGTTATATATCTCTATTATATATACTTACTAATGTCTGGTTTACTTATTGCGTCACAAAAACGCATTTGTTTTTCCTGTGATTCTGTTTTTTTTTTTTTTTTTTTTTTTTTTTTACAGAGGAAACATGTTAGAATATATCTACGTTTTTTTGCTGGACCCGTCATGGATTAGCAAAAACACTTCCCTTACGATAATACAACCATCTGCATCTGTTCTGAACGGATCCGTTTGTATTTTCTCTAAAATAGCCAAGACGGATCCGTCTCTAAAACCATTGTAAGTCAACGGGGGACGAATCTGTTTTCTTTTGTGTCTGAGAAAACGGATCCGTCACCATTGACTTACATTCTGTTTAATGACGGATCTGTCTTGCTCTGCATCCCAGGTCGCACTCAAAAATGCTGCTTGCAGCGATTTTGTGTGCGTCATGGGAACGCAATGAAACGGAAAGGAATGCATTCTGGTAACTCTGTTCAGTTCAGTTTTGTCCCCATTGACAATGAATGGGGACAAAACTGAAGTGTTTTCCTCCGGTATTGAGATCCTATGACGGATCTCAATAGCGGAAACGGAAAGCGCAGGTGTAAAAGTAGCCTTATTTGATGGCCTAACCTATAAATCGGTTAGCATTATCTGATCGGTGGGGGTCTGACTTACGGCACCCTCACCGATCAGCTGTATGTAGAGGCAGCGCGGATCCGGTTAGCACTGGAGCCTCTTTGCAGCATATCAAGCACAGCACCATACATTGGCTGAATAAATGGGACAGAGCTGCACTTAGGCCATCTGACCGATCAACATGGTGTCAGTGGCCTAGGAAGAGGCTACAACGCTAAGTGGCACTCTACCACCAATGCAAACAACTGATCAGCAGGGGTGCCAAGAGTCAGACCCCCGCAAATCTGATCCTGAGGATAGGCCATCAATATTGTACTACTGGAAAACCCTTTGATGACTGCCTATGCAGTTTATACAAGTGAAACACATTTTAAAAATGCAGTCGCGATAAAAACACTGATGCATCACAAAAGCAATTAGTAAACCCGCCATAAGACTATTCCTTAAAGGGGTTTTCCCATCTCAGACAATGGAGGCATATCGCTAGTATGATCGGTGCAGGTCCCACCTCTGGGAACTGCATCTCGTTAACTGAGCTGGTAAAGTGAAGGAGGGTGCACCACGCTTGCGCGGCCCCCACTTCCTTTCACTTCAATGGGGCCAATGGAAATAGTCAAGCCATAGAAATGAATGGACAGCGACTGCGCATGAGCGGTGCACCCTCCTTCACTTTGCCGGCTAAGTTAACGAAATGCTGTTCCCAGAGGTGGGACCCGCACCGATCAGACAATGAGGGCATATCCTAGCGATATGACCCCATTGTCTGAGATGGGAATACTCCTTTAATTCAGATATCTACCACCTGAAACAAAGGAAGCTTACTATTGACATATTCTGAGCAGTTGCTTTCTTCCTTCCTTGTCCTGCAGTAAGTTGGATAGGTTCAATGTTTGCATATTGTGCACAGGAAGCTGTGTTATAAATGCTCTTATTACCGCTTGTTTCAGTGCAGATGACCGCTGAGATCCGATCGGCTGTTGGCTTCTCCTCCCTTTATTCAACCACAGCCAAATGCATACCGCTATCTCTGCTATGGTTTCCATAAGGCAGCCAGTAAATGTCCAATAGGGAAAAGGTGACTTAGGCCTCTTTCACACATTAGTGAACTGCGCACACATCCATTGATTTTAATGTTTTCATTCACACATGCTTGTTCTTTCACTGACCGTCGATCAGTGGAAAAGCAACGGAAGTGTGCGTTACATTGGTCTGTGGTATGGACCAAACACGCCCATTGAAGTCTGTGGGTCTGTGAAAATTACTGACCGGACACTTATAGCATCTGTTTTCTGTTAGTGCTTTTCACTGATCATTGGTAGGAGACGATCTAGAAATTTCCTTTTCGTCCTAAAAGTGCACATGGAATACGGATGATACAAAGAGGACAAAAACGGACACGCGGACAAAACACAGACCCTTCACAGACATCTGCACATTGGCCTCACATGTGCACTGTTTTGTCCATTGATTTCTATGGGAGTCACTGAAACTGGTCAAAAGCAGCCAAACTGGGACTCCCATAGAAGTCAGTGGCAAGTGGCACCAACGTGAGCAGTATTCACCCTGTGTCTGGATGCAGTGGCCAGCAGCTGGACTCCCCATAAAACATGTCAATCCACCCATTCTGAGATAGGTGGATCCCGCATCAGACATTTATGGCACATCCTTTTCCTGGGAATACCCCTCAAACCCTACAAAAAAAGTTATGAATGCATAAACTTTTATGTGATAAAATATTATGAATATTGCAGCCAAACAACAGTAATATACATTCATCGCCCCAAAAAAATGTTGCAGCTGGAGATCCTGCACTCTTAGGTTGCTGAAGCTGGTGTCCTCGCTGGTCCCATAAATTCTCAATTGGTTCATTATATGGAATGCATGGTGACCTCAAGTATACGTGAAAATTTCAGCACTTCACGTTTTTTAAATTACAGCAGTTTTTCACTCCTGAAGGTCGCCTTTTAAGTATTTCCATATGAATAGTATACGAAATGTGCATGTTAATATTAATATTTTCCTACTGACTTCATCTCTTGTGGAGCGCCCGGACATTTGTCAGACTACAATGACATTATCCAGGGGATCCAGACAAGCAGCGGGTCTCTGATTATTTCTTCTACTCATCAAATAGTAATAGGTAAGCAGGTGTTCTACATAGATAATATCCCCCAGAGAGGACGTCTGAACAGCCAGAAGATGCTGAACGTTTGGTGTAATTCAGAACTGTGTAAGAATGTAATGAGCTGCGAGACATGAAACTATGCAGACTGTAAATCAGCGCTGCTCCTAACGTACATTGAAATGCCTTCCACTGTGATGCACACATACATTTCCTATTTCAGTTGACATGTTTAGTTTTAGGTGATGCATGTATTCTTTACTCTTCCAGTTGACATAATAGGGTTCATGGACCTCAGTTGAATTAACCCAGCATACTCCTTCAGGGACTATATATTCTCGTCCCTCCAGTTACAATATGGATTTTTTTCCCATATAACAATTATAACAAGAACTAGTAGTTGATTACAAAGTTCTAATGTGACGTGTCCCCATGTGTGACATCAATGGGTCATGTGACGCGGGGGGGCATAAGTTATCGCTGCGGCCAGTTGTTGGCTGCAGACATGACCGCCGTCAAACTGGATGCTGGAACCCATCGGCAGGGAGCAGGTAAGTATACTTCCCTCAGCGGGTGAGCAGAGGACAACCCCTTTAAGAGAACACAGAGCATTTAAAGGGGTTTTCAGAGATTTTTTTTTTTTAAACTCAGTATGATCATACTGAGTGTAATAGCTGCATATTTTAAACGCTGCAGAGCAAGTCCATTTCTGTGCATACAAGGTACGTACTGTGCTGGCACAGATTTGCTCATCATAAAGATGGTGTAAACTTAGACGGGATGTCTAGACGTGCACCAATTTATCACAGGGGCTCAGGCTGGATGATAAATGTGCTGCAGGGATAGACACTTTTCTCTGACTGTAGACCAACTAGTGGATGGCTTACTGTAAGGCAGAATTTTGGTGCGGACTGGTGCATGTTAGGCCCCGCTGCCCTTTCCTGCAAAGCTCTGCCGAAAAGATGTGTAGAAACCCTGAATGTGCCAATTTGCGCCATTTTGCACCACTTTTTTAGACATATTTTTGGAGCATATTCATTAGTAAATCTGGACCTCTTTACATCAGATTTGGCAGTTCTTATTCACTTTGCAGGTACTGTATTACACTGCGGATTTTCTGCATGAAAATCTGCACGGAAAAGCTGCAGACATGTAAACTGTAAAATTATGAATAAACGTGAATCTAGTTTTGCATTTTAAGAAGTGAACCGTCCTATTACTATTTGTCTACTTCTAATATTTTATATTTCCAGGCAAAGTACCAAAAATGCTGAACTTTTTATACAAATCAAAGCAGTATCTAAAGCCATCAAGTGTTTCTGAACTCTGGTGAACCTCAAAGTCTTATTTTTGGGACAGAACGGTTAGACTGTTATCCTTTTGGATTTCTGTTTGTAATTTATACCTTTTTAAGGTTATGAAATATTTTTTTAGCTAAGGAAACTGGATAGATGTTTGTAGCTGGTCCCCAGAGTAAAGTTATTTCAGGAAATCGCAGAATATTTTGAAAATGTAAGGAAAAAAAAAAATAAGTATTTTTGAGGGTTTATTCTTTTGCAGTTATTAACAGGGTATTTCCATCTTGACATTTATGCCATATCCATACCATATGTAGTAAATAGAGATGAGCGAGCATGCTCGGCTGAGCGTACTCAGGAGCAATTTTCGAGTAGTAGCGTATGCATTTTATAATCTGTACGCTAATGCATACGCATTTTATAATCTGTACACTAATGCGTACGCATATTATAAATTTGTACGCTAATGCGTACAAATTACAAGATGCGTACGCATTAGCGTACAGATTAGAAGATGCGTACGCTACTACTCAAAAATTGCTCCCGAGTACGCTCGGCCGAGCATGCTCGCTCATCTCTAGTAGTAAATGTCCAATAGGTGCGGGCCCCTTGTATGAATCGTTGATCCTCTTCTTGAATACCAGTGGATGATTGTGGTTTCTCACCTTTTTAGGGCTTGTTCACATCTGCATTGGAATCTCCGTTCAGGGACTCCATCGCAGAGTCCGACAAAAAGAGTGGACAAAGTCCTTCATGTAGGACTTTTTTTCCCCAAAAAAACCCCCACACCAAACAGAAACCAAAGTGAATCCATTATAGTCAATGGGATCTCTTTGATGCTGTAAGCTTGGTTATTTTTTTCATAAAGTATTATTTTCATTCTTCTGCTCCTCTAACAGAGCAGAACAATGGAAATAACTAGAGATTATGTAAATGTGGTCTTATCGGAATGACCCGTGTAAACCCTAAAGGTTTTTGAAGAAGCTGGACTTCTATGGGCCACCACAACTTCATATTTCAAGCCAGCTAAACATATAAATGGGTAGATCCCTACCTACAGTACCTTCCTATAGTGTCACCTTGATAGTCATGGCTGAGTGGTAAGGCCAAACTGCTGATTGGTCCATTTAGTAGATTGTCACCTATTGTAGGTTAGAGCAAATTGATCTGTTTGGCTCACAAATTAATGCCTAACATTGCAGCGATCAGTATACTATGGGTATATTGATTTTCCATGTTCTCTTGTGATGAACTGAGGCTTGAACTCAATGGATGGATTTTCTCATTGTAGATTAATTGCTAGTAAATTGTTCAGATCAATTTACTCATGTTCCTTCATGTGCCTTAATAAGCTGAGAATAGAACTACCTGTTAAATGGAGTCCATTAAATAAAATGGCATGAATGCATTTTTAATGTAAATGAATTTTACTCTGAAACTGTGGCCACGAGTGTGCATTAAATTCTGGTGTGTATTAATTGACCGTGTAAATGGGTAGCATGATGTGGTTTATTGTCTTCAGGCAGCTGACCCACATAAACTAGGCCTCAGTGTCCATTATTTAGAGCATTTTATTTATCATGCTTTATTATGTTGTGGTTATAAGGTCTGGCAGGAAAGTTATCCGATTAAAGGCCCCTTTACACCGGTTAGTGAACAGGCAATGGTTGGGAATGAACCGTTTTTTTCCAGATCGTTGCCTGTTTGTTGAGTGGAGGTGATGACTGCATCCATGTGTTTAGGACCCCAGTACACAGGGTATGCTATGTTTATGTACACCTAGTATGACCTGGTATGTGGTTGGCAGGGACATGATTAACCCTGTTCCTCCCCTCTTGGCAGGAGTGGGTTGGTCTGACTTCCTGTCTAGGGGTTGGGGGGGGAGTTCTTTGTGATCTTTCTCCTTAGGCCTCAATATCCAGAGACTAACCGATCTCTGTAAAAGTGACTGCTTCCATTACAACAAGAAAGAAAAGGATAAGAACTAGGATTAGGCTACTTTCACACTAGCGTTTTCTTTTTCCGGTATTGAGTCATAGGGTCTCAATACCAGAAAAAAAAACGCTTCCGTTTTGTCCCCATTCATTGTCAATGGGGACAAAACGTAACTGAACAGAACGGAATGCTCTAAAATGCATTCCATTGTGTCTGGTTGCATTCCTATACCAGAGAGCAAACTGCAGCGTGCTGTGGTTTTCTTTCTGTCATGGGATGCGGAGCAAGACGGATCCATCATGACCCACAATGCACAATAGACATAATAGAAAACTGATCCGTTCCCTGTTGACTTTGAATGGAGTTCATGACGAATCCATCTTGGCTATGTTAAAGATTATACAACTGGATCCATTCAACAGATGCAGATGGTTGTATTATCAGTAACGGAAGCGTTTTTGCTGAACCAGTCAGAGATTCTGATACCGGGATTCTGGCATACCGGGAGTGCTACTTTATGCCACTTTGCAAAAGGTGCACCCTAGAGAACAACTGCCTCAGTGAAACCCCTATGACACTTCCTATACTCATAGCCACTATCACTCCTATCCTCCCTTCTGGCTTTTCAAGGGCTCGCTGCATGTGCTGTAATCATCCCCTCTGTATGAGGATGAGCAGTCACCTGGCAGCAGATCCCTGTTCTCACAGGGTAATATGTTGCCTGCAAATGACAATTTTATATGCCACATGGCATTTTACTTGTGTTTTGGGTGATCGATGGCACATTTCAACTGGACAGCTATCGGAAACGAGCATTCGTCATCCCTAAATTACCTGGTACCTGATGTCTCATTGCCTCATACATGTATCCTCTGAATTGTAAAGTGCTATAGGATATTGTGGTGCTATATCATTAAAGATTAAAAGGAGGTGTAGATATACATTTTTTAGTTTTTAAATTAAGACTGTTAGCCGGGTTGCTTAATTTTCCTTCCCAACAATATTTTACCTAAACTGACTTGTCCAAAAGGCTAGTCGCTTGGTCACTTGAACTTTGTGTATCTTTACATACAAGTATAGGAATTTATCGAGGGGAGGAAGAGAAGGTGAGGAATGTCCTTGTTTCTTGGAATACTCATGAGTGTGTAATCACAATGCATACCATCCACTGCTTTAAGTAGAAATCCTTCCTTTATCCTTCTAAATATTTAAGGAACATCTGCTTTACATCCCTCTTGAGCTTCACTGCCAACAAACTGTACTAGGTAGTCCTGTAAGCTGTACATGTACATTAGTAGTATGTGACTCTGAGGATGATCCTCTCTAGGATGAACTGCAGACATCCTATGCTGATAACATGTATATGGTCAAGCAGTTTTTTTATCATCTTTATGGACCTTGAAAACCACATCTTAAAATAGTTACAATGCATTCCAAAGGTCTTTAGACCCTTTCACTTTTTTCATTTGCTTTGTTCTAGAATAAAAAAATCAAGTTTTCACCCATCAATCTGCACTCAGTACCCCATAATGAGAAGGTGAAAACAGAATTTTAGAATTTTTGCTATTTTAACGAAAAAGGGAAAGCTTAACATTTAGCATGGACATAAGTAATCAGACCCTTTGCTATGACACTTGAAATTTAGCTCTTAGAGCCTCCCATGTCTGTTGATCATCTTTGAGATGTTGATTGGAGTCCACCAGTGGTAAAGTCAGTTGACTGGACATAATTTGGAAATATACAACCCTGTCTATATAAGGTCCCACAGCTGAAAATGCATATCAGAGCAAAAACCAAGCCATGAGGAGGAAAGAACTGCTTGTACAGCTCATAGACAGGATTGTGTGGAAGCACAGATCTGGAGAAGGATGTAAAAAAAGTCTGCTGCACGGAAAGTTCCCAAGAGCACAGTGGCCTCTATAATTTTTTCAATAGAAAACATTTAGAACAACCAAGACTGTTCTTAGAGCTGACCCCCCCACCAAACTAAGTAATTGGGAGAGAAGAGCCATGGTGAGAGAGTTGACCAAGAACCCAGTGGTCACTCTAGATGAGTATCTAGAAGATACTGTGTGTGAATGGGAGAAACTTCCAGGAGGTCATCCATCACCGCAGCAGTAACTGAGTGGAACAAAGTACAGAGATATTCATAATGAACACCTGACTAACACTGGAGTGGCTCAGGGACAACTCTGTGAATGTCCTTGAGTGGCCCAGCCAGGGCCCTTACTTGAACCCACATAAACATTTCTGGAGAAACCTGAAAATGGCTGTCCACTGACTGTCACCATCCAACCTGACAGAGCTTGAGAGAGGACACAAAAAGAATAGCAGAAAATCCCAAAATCCACGTGTGCAAACCTTGTGGCGTCATACCCAATACTGGAGGCTGTAATTGTTGCCAAAGGTCCTGCAACTAAGTTTCGATATTGCAGCATCAAGCGATGTAATTTATAGCTCCTCTGTCCAATTCACTTCAATGGGACACAGTGTATGTAACTACAACTGCTCCTTCCCGTGGGGCAGAGGAGCTGTAAGCTAGCAGGCTTTCTGTTTTACAGAGAATCTATCAGACAGCTGCTCTGACGGCTGGATGTGAAACCCTTACCTCTGAACTCCTGACAGCCCATAAGCACCCATTATAGCAAAATTCTTATCAAACGGATAAGAATATGGCTTCAGTGAGTGTTTGAGTTGCCTTTAGAATTCCAGACATGATGATTGTAATTTGCATGAATTTTTAATTTTAGTTGGCTTCTTTTGTTTCATTCAATGACTCCTTTTCCTGCTGTGCTTTTTGGCTCAGCTCAAGGGCAATATGCTTCAAACCTCTTTTCTTTTGGCTGTAGAGATCATTGCATCATAGTGAAGGTGTTGATCTTCATTTATAGGGGTTGGCTCATCTTGGACATTAATGGCATATCTCTAGGATAAGCCATTAATGTTAGATAGGTGAAGGTCCCACCTCTGGGCCCCACTCTCCAGAACAGGCCCCCAAAAAATGAACACAGAGCAGCCGTACATGCGCGGCCGTCCTCCATTCACTACTATGGGAGTTTCAAAAATAGTGAAGTGTCATCTCTGCTATTTCCGCCATTCTCATTCGCAGTGTCTGAGATGGGTCAACCCCTTTCACTTACACATATGAGTACTCCACATACAATGTACTAAATGTAGATTAGCATGGTACTGATAATTTAGATTTCCTGCAGCTTCTCTGCTGACAGGTGATTGTCAGCAGACCTGCATACTACATGTGTGATATAAATACTATATGGATGTGTGTAGAAGGGTTATGAAACCTGATATCACTATGAAAGGCTTTTATTGTATTTCAAATTTTTTATTACATATGATGTCATGTTTCTATTGCAATTATATATCTAATTATATTGGGTGATATTTTTGATGCTTTTTTTTTTTGCACTTACGAGATAAGGGTTCTATTGAGCCCTGCATGTATTTGTATGTCAGCAATATTATATGCCATTATTGCCCTCTTTAGAGGTGTGGAAGCTCTTTCAGTTTTTAATAGTTTTTATGTTGCTTTGGCTCTAGTAAAGTTTACTTTATTATTTTATATTCTCACATTTATATGTGTATCTTTTGGGATTTATACATTTTGGTGCGAACAAGAATCTTTGAAACTTTACCATGATTTTCAGAAATGCTATGTATTTTGTCCGCCCACCTTATGTTTTAATGACAGTGTGCACTCGAGCTGTCATAAAATCCAGTTACTGTGAAATCCAATCAACCACGTTCCTCCAACAATATTTGAAAATGGATGCTTGCTTTTTTTAACTTTTCAAATGCTCCTGTAAATGTTTGTTTGGTGGGGTTGAGGTCTGGTGACCATAGAGGGAAGTTCTTCGTGTTAGTTCTTTCCAAGATTTGTTATTGGTTTGTATTCTGCTTTAGTCTGAATTCCCTTCAACAAAGGTCCAAAACAGTGGAATAGTGGTTTCACGCGTTACTTTTTTTAATGGAAAAAAGCATAATTTTCTGCAATTTGTTTAACCAAAGCCAGAAGTGGATCCAGCAGAAAAGAGAAGTCCTTCCTTTATATTTCTCATTCCATTTGAATCTGGTTTTGGCTCAAGAAGGCACATCATATCGTGCCACAAAAACTGTGAATTGTTTTTCCAGGCCATATGTGAAACCCCGCCAAATCTCTGAAGATGGTGTGTCACTTTACCTGTGACAGGGTTTAGTTTATTGTCTAGGGGTTTTCACTAGTATGTTCATTCATGTGATTGTACTTATTTATGAGGGCAATCTGAAGAGATAATACGGCGGAATAGCCAGCTTTAACCCATGACAAACATTTGGCCTTGTTTCGCTTCATCAGAAGTGGTTTAGAGACTGTTTGTCAGCTTTCTTAACAGTACTTTTGTGGATTTGAGACTCTCTTTGATTCTTCTTTATTCAGAATGTTCGGTGTTTGATGAACTTGCAGTTAGTTCTTATAGAACCGTATCAGTCTTTTGATGTGGCCACATGCGGGTTAGGCAGGGTGCTGAATCTCCTTAAAGAGACCAATCCTCTATGGAGACTTACTTGAAGACTTATTGGCAATGCTCCATGGAAGAGCTAAATGCAAAGCGGTATCTCCCAAGAAACAGAACCATCCCGCTGAGGAGCAAGCACCCTGAAACATCTGTATACAGATGGTTATCTGGCTCGTCTATATTCCCTTGTCAAATCCCATGGCTTATTGAAAAGTTGGATCTTGACGCATAGGGGGCCACTTCTAATAGGTATCGCTGGTGAGATGGTCCTTTCTTGGGAGATACCTCTTTGCATATTCATTTCCCCAATGAGCATTGCTAATAAGTATCCATATCCTGGAGTACTTCCAGTAAGTCTCTACAGGACTGGTCTCTTTAAGGAGATTCAGCACCCTGCCTAAGCTACTTCCAAGGTATCATACTGAGCCAGACACAATACTACTTTGTACTGATGAGGGGCAAGCACCCCGAAACAGCTGTATCCGGTTGGATATCTGGCATGGCTGAATTCCCTTGTCCAATCCCAAGGCTTGTTGGAAAGTTGGATCTTAACTCATAGGGTCCTCTTCCAATAGGTGGAGCTGGTGAGATGATTCTCTTTTTTTGGGAGATACCACTATGCAGATGTGGTCAGACCCACTTCAATCTAATGCTGTTTAACCAGTTTCTTAAAGGGCATTGTTCGAAGTGAACTTATCAAATATTTTGGTAACTAATCTTTTAAGGCGTTTTCCAGAATTGTGGCCTTGTTTTTTAACTAGCTGCAAAACATGTGATACCTAATAAAAAAAATTACACTTGCTTGCTCCCCACCACTCTGTTCCAGTGATCTGGCTCCATTTGAAGATCTTCCAGTGCCTAGCATGGTTAGTTCTAGACGTGGTAACATGTACCACTGCAGCCAATGACTGGCCTCAGGGGTGATGTGTCCCCAAGCAGTACATAACCCAGCAGTGATGTCATGTTTACGGACACGGCACGACTGAGGCCTGTCATTGGGAGCAGAAAAGCATGGGACCCTGAACAGACCTTGGCTGGAAGGAAAAGGGCTGGAGACCAGAAGATCATCGAATGTGGAGCCAGGACACATGAACGAAGCAACGGGGGGTATGTTTTTCTTTTCACAGTCTCCGGGGTCTAGTTAGAAAGGGCTATAATCCTGGAAAACCTATTTAAGACAATGTGAAGAGAAAAGATGTATTTACACATGCCAACTGAACAGGCAAGTTCGTGAAATGTTCGTTCCCGATAACTGCCTGCTCATCAGTGGAGGAAAGAGCTGCATTTGCAAGCAGCGATCACTTCCACTGTATGGCTGCTGCCATCGCTTGTCATAATAAAGATTCATTGTGTCTGATAGTGCTGATCTGCTGCCCATAAACAATGATTTAATGTGCTGCATAAATGATTAATTCACCCGAAGAATAGGCGTTTGCTCATTCATCGGGTAATCGGCGGCTGATTATCGGGAACAAGTCTTTGTCCGAACGTTTCTTCCTAATAATTGGCCTGATAATACTCCCTTGTAAACTCACCATAACAAACAAATGTCTGATCATTTACTTATCTGGGCAATCTGTATATCCCGGCTACTTGGGTGTTTGTCTGTATAGTAATTTATATTACTGTTGCACAATATTTCATAGTTTATATCAATACAGTGCATGATAAATGTGCCAAATATACAGTCGTGATGACATTTGGAAATGTCGAGAAATAGTGTGGTTTCGTGGTACTGTGGTATGTGTATCCTTGTTCTCTATAAGACTATGATTATAAGTTAGGCTGTTTGTCACTTTTATTCTTCATACTTGTTTTGGAGTAAAAATCTGAATCACAAGACAAGCACAAAAAAAATAAAAAATCAGAGTGAGATTTACCCAATAGGGAAACTGTGATCCAGCCAGGATTCTTGAGGCTTCCCATTTCCCTACATGTGTTTGTGTTAGACAGACTCACATTGTTTTCCTTTTTGAGAATAGTCTTACTATCTTCCCTAAAATTCTGCTGGTGTTACATAACCTGAGCATAGCTGCTGATAATATGAACAAGGTTGATATTACTTCAATGTGGCTCAGAAAGGGTGCTGAATTTCCTTAAAGAGACCATCACTGTATGGAGACTTATTTCCATGGGAAAAATATATGCAAATGGGTATCTCCCAAAAAAGAGAACCACAATAGGGGGTGCTGGATGGTTCTCTTTCTTGGGGGATATCTCTTTGCATATATATAACTTCAATGAACACCTTTAGTTATTTATAGTATGTTCTGTTTTTGTGTCACAGAATTATTTTAGTAATCTACAAACTTGTCTTCTGCCTCAATGCTTACTTGTGCCATGTTGTTGTCAGATACCTCTACCCGCTCTAGCACTGCCCCTCAGTGTCTCGCCGTTGTGCCTGCCATGCCACCAAGGCATCTGGATGCAAACCAATTCTGTTGGCCTAAATAGACAAGCAAGAGTGTCCAGAACCTTGCCTCAGTATCGGTTACTGTAATAATCTGGCCTGCTCAAGTTTTTATTAGTCTGCCTGTGTTTTGATCCGGCTCTCCTTACAGGATTTTCCCTTCTGCGTCTCTTTTGCATGAGTTGCCTTCTTTGTATCCCACCATTTTTGAACCTTGGACCGGACTTTGACTCTGCTTTTCCTGTCTTCCTCTGGTTTTGTTGCTTCCAGTTGATCTTCGGGTTCTGGCCCACATCTCTGCCTCACTACTCTCCTATTCCCACATTGCTGCTGTATCCTGCTGCCAGTTGATATCTACTCTGAGGATCACAACCTGAGCATCCAACCAGTTAAATACGAATTTACTTACATCCCTGGTGAAGAATAATGGTTCCTTAGATGCTGCACTATGCTGTAGTCATCTCCAGACTGTTTGCAGCCCCAAAGTTCAACTTTTAAAATAAGCACACCATACTTTAATAATTTCATAAACATACTCAGAATTTCATTGTGAGGTTCATGTAGTGCGGTTTTCAGTCCAGTTCAATTACCATTACTGTTAACACCAGGTGGAGGCTTTCAGATGGAAATTAGTTTTTACTGTAGCTTTTGTGAATGGACATAATTTTGTACATCTCATTAAGTTGATAAATTCAGGCAAATATCAAGGTTTAGATCTGGGTTAGGTAATCTTGGAGAGGTTGAGATCTACTGTTGTAACTTAGGAGGGTCTTGAGATCTACTTGGTGTTGAGCTGTGACATGAGCATGGGGGGAATGGTATTACCATGGAGATATCAGGTGTGTCGCTATGGTGTAAATAGACACTGTCCCTTAATGGATATTACTTTCTACATTATATTCAGTGGCACAGAACAAAAAGGAGAGTACACCAGTGATCACGTGCTGTCAGGAGTAAAATAAACAAAGATTTCATCCAGTGACTCACAATTGACATCTTCTGTGGTTGGACTCATTCTCTTTCCTCATCTTCATTTGGTCCACTCCACCATGGCGCTTCCTTTAGCCAGAACACACCTCTGCAGACTTTGCGGCCTAGACTTCACTTTTCTATTATCCTCTCCATCTGAGCCTGAACACAAACTCCTCATCCTGCTGCTACCTCTACCACCATGCTTGCTGTGCTGCTCTGTGACAGAACTACAGGCACTCAAAAATATCGCCATATAGATCGTTCCCCAAAAATAATAGAGATATTTAGGCAGTACCACCAGCAATAATGGTGCCACACAGTGCCCAAAAACAAATTTCCCTGCAGATATTGCTCTCAACCAGTTATATTGCAAAATCTTTTTTTTTCTCTAAATAGTGCCTTAAAACATGTATCCACACTGGCAGGCTATCCTTTCATAGGCCACAGACGTAAAGTGATGATTTAGGGGGACAGAGCCATTGAGGATGTGGAAAAAGTTGTAATCAGCATTTGCCGCCGATCTATTATCTACTCGGGGTTATTTAGCAGACAACCTTTTCATCATGATTGGCAAGTTACAATGGATCAGACTTTACAAGTGGTTCTGGGAAGTTGGCCATACAGTACATGTGAGAAGATGAGGATATTGAAGGGATTGTACTGTTTAGATAGCCCCTTTTCGCAAGTCGCGTTAGGACACTGTACAGTATGTTGTAATAAAATGACCATTTACATTATGGTTCCTCGGGCAACAACAGTCTATCCAGTGAAAACTAATCTGGAAGTAGCTTGGCCAAAATGGGTGCTCCCTCTAAGAACACTACAGTGAGGTCTTCTGTACCGAAAGCATGGTTGCCTTCTAAACCTACTAAACCTTGGCTGTTGAGCCACACATGACACTGTTGACTTTTTGCCCACTTTGTCTTCATTCCCATGAAGAACCTGAAATGACAGTCCTGTATTTTGTCATCTTCTATATGGCTATAAACAAAATAGTTCTTTATGCTTTTCTATAGGTAAATTTGCTCATTGACCACCTTTAGAACCCATTATCCAATTATACCGCCCCCCCCCAACCTTTTCTCTTTCTAGATAGCAAGAGGAAGCGTGATCTACGCCATATTGTCTGTTGGATTTTTGATTATACCAGAAGTCGTCAACAGCTCTTTAAAAATCATATCCAGGAACTTCGATAATGAAGTAGCCTGTACTCAACTTCTACCGGCAGATTTTTAATATTCACCAAGAGCCAGCCTGGGACATTGGCATAACATTTGTATAGATCACGGACTGGTGCCTTCCTTTATTTCTCCTGGGCCCATTAGCTCTGTTTCTTCTGCTTGTTCTAAGATATCCATATACTTCAGCTCAATACAATAACGAGACGTTGCACAGTTTCAGCACTCTGGGGTTTTTAACTCAAATCACATCTATTGATTTAGTCTTTTACATTGCTGCTGGACTCCGATGTGACTTTTGTTTAACCTGCCTCTGAGCGGAGAACGTGGCTTTTATAGATTTACAATAAATCCTAATATAGAATAATGTCTTAATTAAAACAGGGACATGGAAATACAAAGTTGAGTGTGTGAAGATGTTCTGTTCTAAGCAGGTCATAGGTGATATGACGATGGTAACATTCGTGGACTACTTCTGACCACCACCACATGAGCTCTGTACAGAGAACCGTATCAATAACATGACCGTCCTCTGTCTAGCATTCCAGCTTCTATTTTCACATTCCAGTTAAACAGTCACAGCTTTTCACCAAATTGATGAGGTTTAAACTATTTTGAGGTTTGCGTGTGTTTTGCTTAAGGGGAGTGTCGCGTTATTCCTTGGCATTGATGCTGCATTTTTCATACATTCCCATGGATCTTTGCTTGGCACAGATTTCTCAAAAACATATTACTTCATTAAAGCTGTTGTCAGCTTAGTTTATTAATTTTTTGTTGATGTTTTGCTCCAGTCTACTGAATAAACTTGGAAATTCTTTTATACTGGTTTTGATGTCCATCTGGGGATACTTGGATGACATTTATCATAGTTAACAGTGGCCCATGCTCACCTTGCAATAGTCAGATCTTTCAGTTTCTGAAGATGCTACAGTAAGTGGTTACCAGAATACCTATTGTACAAATGTGCAGACATAAGTAATACGGATTTCATGTGTAAGAAAGGTTTCAGACAACTGTAATGAAGCCACATTTTACTGCCAGACCTGAGCCTAGATCACTACAGAACCCTGTGGCCCAAGATGGGACCACACTTTTTTCTCTTGAATTTTCTGTTACCTGTCAGGGTTGCCTTCAATAAATATAAGAATGCTCAGGATTGGTGAACATGGTGCTTTTGGGGACAATTAGATGAATGATTGTCTATCTGACCACTATCAGGTTGAGCTTCAGGGTGTTTGGGTGCCTTCTTCATCCACTACCTTGGTATCTAATTTTGATTTAGTAGAAAAAAATGTTGTGATCCTGGATATCAAGTCCACATGAAACTTTCAGTCAGTCTGTGTGGCATCTGTAGAGCCCATGGAGCATTAGCAGTAAGACTTGACTTCGCCCCTTCTTCTCAATCATTTTGAATCCACACTTACCACAACCACAATATAGATGTGTCCTTTCTTACCTTTCCTCTTTTTTCAACATATAGTAGTACCTTTCCTCTTGGCTGAGATGAGTGGTGCAAGATGTTTTGTTTTTTTTTTAAAATTGCAATACTATGTTGCAATGTTCTACAAGAGGGAAGCCAAGGAAAGATAGACTTTGAGAAAAGGGGTACAAAAGTAAGGTACCTCCTGTAAAAGTATTGCGGTTATGATGATGGGGATGGTAGCATTCTGCATATACATTCAGTGGTTAATGTCATTTAGATAAAAATAGCTGCGTGAAGCTTTCCAAGCTATGTTAATATATGGTAAAGAAGCCAATCATTTGGATTGCCTTTTCTGTGTGATGTTGTAAGAGATGATATGCTGTATTGCTTTCTTAACCTGTCATGTACTCCCCCTTCCATGGTCCACCTGCACATTAAAGCCTCATGCACACAACATTATTTTTTTCTGCATCTGATCTGTATTTTTAGCAGATTGGATGCGGACCCGCTCATTTCAATGGGGCCACAAAAGGATGTCCATATATCTGTTCCGTGGCTCTGCTAAAAAGATAGAACATGTCCTATTCTTGTCCATATTACAGACAAGAATATGCATTTCTGCAATGGTAGGAGATGCGCGGAACGGGAAAGTGCGGGGTGCCCATGGCCGGTATCCGTGTTTTGCGGATCTGCAGTTTACAAACCATGTGCATGATGCCCTAATAATAGGTCACCCGCACTACAGCCTCTTTATTCATGTGTTATGTTGGCCGTCTGCAGAAATTCCACGATCTGTAAGTTTCACCAGTGCCCCATGGATATATCACTGGTGGACAGCCTTCTTTATGTAACTTTTCTCTACACTGTATATCGCAGTGTGGGGTTTAACAGGCTTGTGATCTTGCACAAGGGCTGGACTTTGTGAGCTAAAAGCACAACAGATGGCCAAAAGATCAGAGACGCTGAGGAAGTTGGATTATGTTTGACAGCAAGAGGATATGCATGAGAGCACAAAGACAATGGTGGAACCGCTCCCAGGGGTTCTGCTGAATGGCTGGAGATGACATATATAGTTTAAATTCCAACTTTAGGCTCCGATTCCATCACATTGAGGATAATGGGATGTAGACCTGCATTTACACATATGTTTACTTGTTTTTGAAGGTTCTATATGAAAATTTCACAGACCGAGGCTGGCACAGTTGGCACTGTTATGTAGACATTGTGCTTTTGTAAGCTCACAGCTGGGAACGTGCCGGAGGGAGCGTGCATCACACCCAGGTTATTAAAAAGGAGCTGTCGCCTCTTCTGACAAGTCCTCACACAATAAGGAATCAGGGGCATCTTTTCATATAACTGTGTTATTCCATTACTACGTTATTGCTACTAGAATTTTATTAAAAAATCTACAACTGGGTGTTGCCTGGTGGGTGGTGGTGGGTGTGTCTGCACTGTTTGACACCGGCAGCACTCATTGGACAGTATTAGACTGTGCAGGGACACACCCCCTCACTGGTAACATCCAAATGCAGATTCATTAGTAAACTTGGAGTAGCAATAACTGAGGAATGGAACAACATAGAACTGTATGAAAAGATGCTCCAAAATGGAAAATTCTAGAAACTGACAAAGAAGACGTGACAGGACCTGTTTAAAGGGGACCTTTTCTGAAGCTGGACCCACAATGATAATCGTAGTAATTATACTTCCCTGATTCCCCCGCTGCTGGTTTCTGGCTCCATTGCTCCTCTTTGGGTGCCACAGGTTCCAGGTCTCTCTGCATCAACATCCAGTTTGATGTGGGTCATGTGGCCGATGCAGCCGATGGCTGGTTGCAGCAGTGTAATAATATTGCATGCGTAATATGTTACACATGCATTATGAGCCTCAGTGACATGACACATGGGTGACACATCACTGCTGCAGCCTATCATTAGCTGCTAGGATGTTGACACGGGGAGAACCCAGATCCATGGTGCCTGAAGGGGCTTGATGGAGTACCACTGTGGGCCCGGCCATGCTGGAGATACTGCAGAAAAGGTCCTCAGGTGTGAACAATTGCTTTAAGGTGAGTGAGATGCAAAATTCCAGGAATGCTGGGTTTTCTCAGGGTATGTTCACACAGCAACACTGGCAAAAATGTGCGCAAAAACACAGCACTTTAGAAGTAGATGGAAGATTAGTGATGGAAAAAATATGGCATCATGGTGGCATTTTCCCCACTGAAGTTAGTGGGAAGCTGTTGGACTCCTCAGGCAGTTTTTGATACGTTTCTTGCCTGTTTATGGTCTTTTATAAGATGGTAGACAGGTTGGAAGTTCAATACAGGGACATAATGGCCTTAAAATACTGCAGACCAAGGTCCGACAGGCAAGAAAGCCACATGAGCCTGGAGTGGGAACTGTGACCATTTAGACGCTGTGCTTCATTGACCTTCTGTATAGGTGAGACCTGCTTATATTTAGTGAGAGCCCAGATGGGCAGATACTTGGTTTCTGCTTTGCTCCATGTGGTGTACACGTACACCTGCACAGCTTTGCTGCCACTGTTTATTTTGGGTAAAATAAAGCTTAGTTTGGACTTTAAATCTATGAAGCCTGTGAACTCTCACATCCTGATGTTTTGCTCCATTTTTCACAGTAGTATACTAAACAAATTGCCTGGATGAACCTGTGTCACAAAGAGTGGTCTCTTCTGTCTTAATTTGTCTACCTCTTAGGCTACCTTCACAAATTGCAGATTACACGTGTTTTTCCATGTGGATTTGCGAGCACAAAAACCACAGCATAATACAGTACCAACAAAGTATATAAGATTAGACAAATCTCATGTATACTTTGCCTTTTCATTCCATATGGTATTTGAAATCTGAGGCATGTCACTTCTTTGGGCTGATTTTACCCTTTTGAAGGGTGAGATCTGCTGCAAAACCGTATCAGATCTGCACCAAAAACCGCAAGCATCATGTGGTATTTGGTGTGGAAATACACAGAAATCTGCCCGGAAAATGGTGAGGAATTTCTGCAAGACAACCTGTACCCATGTAACCTTATTTGTTCTTGCCGCTGGGAGACTCTGCCCCCTCTGCTGCCCAATTCCGCCTGGACTACACTTTTTTGGGGTTACTGAACATGCACACAATAGTGTAGATCTTCCAGATATTCCACACAGGTTTTCACTGCATTTCTACATGGCACCATAATTCTCATATGTTCTATGAGGATTTTGATGGAGATTTATTCCCAGATCTCATCCTTTGTATTAGGCTACTTTCACATCTGCCTTTTTCCTGGATCCGGCAGGGATCAGCAAATACGCTTCCGTTAAGATAATGCAACCTGCTGCATTCATTCTGAATGAATCCGGTTGTATTATAGCTAAGGCTACTTTCACACTAGCGTTTCTATTTTCCAATATTGAGATCCGTCATAGGGTCTCAATACCGGAAAGAAACGCTCTCATTTTGTCCCTATTGTCCCCCAATGGGGACAAAACGTAACTGAACAGAACGGAGTGCTCCAAAATTCATCCCGTTCCATTTGGTTGCGTTCCTATACCGGAGAGCAAACGTAGCAAGCGGCGGTTTGCTTTCCGTCCTAGGATGCAGAGCAAGACGGATCCGTCATGACCCACAATACACGTCAATGGGAACGGATCTGTTTTTTCTGACATAATCTGACACAATAGAAAATGGATCCGTCCTCCATTGACTTTTAATGGTGTTCATGACGGATCAATCTTGGCTATGTTAAAGATAATACAACCAAATCCGTTCATAATGGAAGCAGATGGTTGTATTATCAGTAACAAAAGCGTTTTTGCTGAACCCTGCCGGATCCAGCAAAAACGCTAGTGTGAAAGTAGCCAGTTATTTCATTGTCCGCTGTCCAATACCCAACTCATACGGTAGAAACATTTTGTCAACAACTATGGATTCATGATAATAACATAGTAACATACCGTATTTTTCGCCCTATAAGCGCACCGGCCCATAAGACACACCTAGGTTTTAGTGTAGGAAAATAAGAAAAAAATATTTTTCATCAGATCCTCTTATCAGACTGCCCATAAATTTCAGGACATCACATCAGACCCCCATATCAGCCCTCCATGTCAGAACTTCATCAGCCCTCCATGTCAGCCCCCCACCAGACCTCAGATCAGCCCACTATGGCCCCATATCAGCCCACTGTGCCCCCATACCATCTCACTGCGCGCCCACCAGACCTCAGATCAGCAGAATGTGCCCTCATCAGACCTCAGATCAGCAGAATGTGCCCCCATCAGACCTCAGATCAGCAGAATGTGCCCCCATCAGACCTCAGATCAGCAGAATGTGCCCCCATCAGATCTCAGATCAGCAGAACGTGCCCCCATCAGACCTCAGATCAACAGTATGTGCCCCCATCAGACCTCAGATCAACAGTATGTGCCCCCATCAGACCTCAGATCAGCAGAATGTGCCTCCATCAGACCTCAGATCAGCAGAATGTGCCCCCATCAGACCTCAGATCAGCAGTATGTGCCCCCATCAGACCTCAGATCAGCAGAATGTGCCCCCAACAGACCTCAGATCAGCATATTGTGCCCCCATCAGATCTCAGATTAGCGTCTTGTGCCCCCTTCACACCTCAGATCAGCGTCTTGTGCCCCTATCATACTTCAGATCAGCCCACTCAGCCACTTATAAAGACCATACTTACCTGTCCTGCTCTGCTGCTGCAGCGTCAGGTCATAGTGCGCGCTGGCAGGGAAGATAGTGGAGCGCGGGACCGGAGGGCAGCGCAAAACAGGTAAGTATGGTCTTTAAGTGGCTGGGTGGGCTGATCTGAGGTCTGATGGGGGTCCCTACATACAAGTGAGCGCTTCCTTATGGAAGCGCTCACTTGTATTCGCCCTATAAGACGCAACGCATTTTCCCCCCTACTTTTGGGGGGGAAAAGTGCGTCTTATAGGGCGAAAAATACAGTAGTTTATAAGGCTGAAAAAAGACATCTGTCCATCCAGTTCAGCCTGTTATCCTGCAAGTTGATCCAGAGGAAGGCAAAAAAAAACCCTGTGAGGTAGAAGCCAATTTTCCTCACTTTAGGGGAAAAAAATTCCTTCCAGACGCCAATCAGGCAATCAGAATAACTCCCTGCATGTTCCGTCCCGGGCTGTATTATGGATGTGTACAGCCCATAGGTACTGTATGCCCCAATAAAGACTCTTTGCACGTGTGCCTATGAGTGTGCTCTTATAGACGCCCCCCTCTCTCCCATGTGTTTTATTTGTTTGAATTTTTTTCTCTGGAATGTGCTGTATAGTAAAAAAAAATCCAGAGCTTGTGAGATTCTCAGGCACTATGACACATGACTCATCTGCTGTCCCACCAAATAGCTTCACCATGACTTCATTTAGATACCAAAAACAGTCCCTTGTCCAGTGCAAAACAAGCCACGATTTTAGCATTTCCCATTCATTACGTTTCTGTTATGTAAAACATTTTAAATGCTCGTTCATTATTTCTCTTGGCAGCAGAACTGGTTTTGTATACATCAAATCCAGATTTTTCCATTCATAAAATCTTCTCGTACCAATTCGCGAATTATTATTGTCTTGAAGGATTAGATATTGCAGGAAGGATTCTGATTCTGCCATTATTAGCTTGTACTGTGTGATATTGTTTGGTTTCTGGCATAAGAATTTGCCAATATTCCTGCTATGTCCGTTCTGAGTTTTTAACATTTTGGAAAATGTTCACAATTAGTGTTTCTGATGAATCTAAACATTTGTTACGCTGCAAGTTCGATGTGGAAGATTTAAGAAGACTGGTGTAAAGGAAAATTTGCTTAGTTGCCCACAGCAACCAATCAGATTGTACTTGTCATTTTTCAGAGCTCCTTTGGAAAATGAAAGGCAGAATCTGATTGGCTGCTATGGGCAACTAAACCAGTTTTCCTTTACACCAGTTTTGATAAATCTCCATATGGCTATACATGAGTATATTTTCTACATTGTATTTAACTACACCATCTATGTGTCTTGTACATATATATGCAGGGGCAGACTAGGAACTTAAAGTGGTCCTGGAAAAAATACCCCCATTTTGTAGTCGGTTCCAAATTGATGGAAGGCAGGGCCAACACAAGTAGATAGGGCCAGCAATACCATATTGTACCAAGTTATACCACCCCAACAGAGCCAAATACCACAGTCCATTACAAAATACTGCCACAACCAGCACAAAATACATCTTCAAAAACTTTCACTGGCTGGCCGTGAGCTCAGGTGGCCCCTCGGGCATCGATTTCCCTGTAAGGTCTATGTCCAATCCGTCCCTGTATATATGGAAGGCTAGGCTCCTGGGATGAGATCTTATTGCTGTCTATTACAGGGTGTTGGAGAGCTGCTTGTATACTTCTGAAGACTTCTCATGTTCTCCTGGTGAAGATGCTTGAATTACAGCACACACACCAGTCTAGTCTTTTATGTCTAGTCAAACATGAGTAAACTATACTATCCGGCCAGCAGACAATTCCCAGTTAATTTTTAAGCTTCCAGTATCTATTCTAAGCCAATGGTAGGACCTTTCTATCTGTTAAACAGGTGTTTTTACAGCAAGTTTGTCAATGATTGGGCAACATTTATCTAATGTGCAAGGCCAGTGTTAGTCTGCAGGTGCTTGCTACATTGGGGGCATGTATCTACATCTGACCATGAGGATACCTGCATCAGTATATCCAAAAAAATACTGGGGGAGGTGAAGCTCTGTATAAGGGTATGGCTACACGTGCAGGTTTTGTGATGCAATTTTAAATATAAAATCAAGAGTGGACCATAAAGGAAGCAAAGGTATTCATTTAAAGGATTTTTTTTTTAACTCGTATACATCTTCCAGATGTTTTTTTTGTTTTTTTTCAATTTGGACTCTCCTGACCGTTTCCACCATGTACACAAATCCCTCTCATTTGTTTCCATCCTGTATGTAGCACTTCCTGTTGCTGTATCCAACCAAACCCATGATGCACTTCTCTTTCGCTGCCACAGCTCCAGCACCGCCCCTAACAACACCCAGCTAGTTTATAGCTCCTCCCACCCAGCTAGTTACCTAGACACTGCCCTATCACTGACACACCCATGGACATGACATCACAGGAAATAAGAAGGAGTGGCATGGACATAGTCATGTGATCACAGCCCAGAACAGGAGATAGGAGCAATAAAGGTCAAAGACATGCATCAGAAAATTACAGCTGCCTTCATAGATGATTATTTTAAAGGTTATTGGAAAACCCCTTTAATGACTGATCTGTCTCCTCCTTTTTGAAAGGCCACAATACGGGCATGGCCAGGCAATGGCCATGTGCATGAGACCTTATACTGTGTAATATGTGTTTTTTGAAGTGTTGCAGAATGTATTTAGGGCACTGCAGAGTATAATTAGGGGTCTAGGTAGGCAACAGGGCGTTTTTCCAGTTATGTTAACGGTCATCTTCTCTTTACAGTCTCACCCGACAGCCCTCCAGGTTCTACATGTGCGGGGACATAAAGCCAGTGTCCTCTTGTCATTTGTCTTTCCATAGTTTATCAGGACCCTGGGTAGATAGCAGCGTCGTCTTCCTGTGTCCTTCCAGCGTTCTCAGTGTGCTGCTACTCTCCATTTGCATTCTTCTGCCATATTCGGTCATCTTGTTAAACCTTTCAGTAAATTACTTGATGAAGTCGAGCGGTTGAAAGCACAATGTTAATGTCAGAGGGTTTATAAACTCTGCTGATGGTCAAACAATTCACAGAGCAAGTGCACTGAAATGACAGCTCTGTTCAAAACAAGCCTTGTTTGCATCCTTTTGTGTTAAATCTGCTCCCGGCTGCCAGGGTTGCGCTGGCATTGTCTGCTGAATGGCAAGTACATTTATTGTTGGATAGAAGCAGAAGAGGACATCATGGCACTGTACATTTTACGGGGTTGAGTGCCTTTCTGCTGCTTGGCTATTCATGTGGCGCAGGAACAGAATATTCCATAGCAAACCACTTTTTACCACCAAGTTCTTTGGCGGGAATATCTAAACTATTTATTTTTTTTGATCTTTTAAAATGTTCTAATCATTCAGAGATCTGTTGGCTTTGTCTGTAACTGGAGTATAAAAATGATAATAAACCCCACTCAGTTGGATCTCTGCTCACCTTAATGGACTATTGGACCGTAGTCACAGAAAGAGGGATGAGGATGTTGCTGGACTATTATATGATATTTACATGTATTTGAAGTACCATTAAACATGGTATAGTAGCTCTTCTCAGTTAGTACAAGCCTTGGAACGTAGTGCTGCCATTAGCAAACCCAATACAGATGTTGCCTTCCTTGCCTTTCCTCTTTGCACAGCATATTCCAAGTCGTATGGCACAAGATGATCATCTTTAAGAAAAAACAGATATTCTGTCACAAGATGGCTATCCTGTATGTGTCTGAGTTGCCACCCAGTGGTTGAGTTGAGTATTGCAACCTGTGAAGAGTTTTGCAAGCTTGTCGAGATATTATATTGAAATTGAAGTCCTTAATAAAATGTGAAGAAAGGTAAGGGTGGACAAATAGGTATGTCTTGTGTCTCTTCATTACAGAGTTTTGAGTCAGATGCAGTGTGGACTGTTCCAGGACTTTGAGTGGTCATCCCTACCCTGTGGCTCCTCAGCTGTTGCAGACTTTAAAACATCTTTCTATACAATGTATGCTTCAATATACACTGTTTATACTATTAAGAATATTGTAATCATCTCTTTAGTTGTTCAGGACTTTTATGTTAATAGTTTTTGTTGATGGCAGCTACTACATTGCTGCTCCCATTCTGGCAATGGGGCTACATTGAAAAGCCGATCGGTAGGGGTGCAGTTTGTTGGTTCAGCTAGAGGTGGCCTATCCTGAGGATAGTCCATCACTTACTACAGCCTGGAAAACCCCTTTAAGTCCTGCTGCCTGGGAAACCTTTAAATCTCATGACTAATGTCAAAAATGAAAACCAGATATCATATAGTACGTGACAATCTCTTACTAACAAAGCTAGAATCAACCAGTACCTCACATGGATCCAGAGATCTCCCCTATATTTACAGCTCAAGGGGAGTGTCTTTTGTGCTTCAGCTAAGGGGGTGTGTCGCAGCTCTCCCTATCTTAGCTCAGGAGGCAGGTGAATGATGAAACTGAGCATGTGCGGCCTTCTCAGTGAGCAGGACAAAGAAATAAGAAGCAAACTGAGGTGATGCTATACAGATACATTTTACAACAACTTGGTGGCTATGCTAAATTTTTAATTACGTGAAATTACAAAAGTATTCAGATCCAGGTGCTGGTTTGAAAACTGTAGACTATTTTTCATGGGACAACTCCTTTAAGACAACAAATAAAATGAACTAACAATAATTTAACAGCATAAATGTAAAATGTAGTGATGAAGAGTTGGATAACTGAAACCGCCTATAACTATTATTGCACAAGTAGCAGTTGACGTAGCCTACGATATAATTATCCTGTTAGTCATACAGACCAGACTGACCAATAGGACGACTAGGAAAGTATAATTTGCTATGGGATGGATGTCTGGGAATATCCTCAGACGAGACTCAGAGTCTAAATTAATGTGATTCATGTACACATCATAAAAGTACAAAGGTTACTATTACATTGGCGCACATGTAAGGTCAATTTAATGACTGCCTCTTCCATAATACATGATGAAGGGCGGCCTCCTCAAAAAATGATCTGTTCATTTGTTCTACACATTAGCTGAAACTTCAAAGATCTTTTTTTAAGAGCATGTGCATTCAATAATCAATCCCACCATGGTTAGTGGAATTCTGGTTTTACGTGTAGACGTGTAACTCCTACAGAGATCACATATTGCCACTTGTCACATTCTCCTCGTGAGAAGAATTTAAAAGTTGTGTATGTAAGTGATTTACAGTACAACTATGCAATAAAATCATCTGTTAAATCCATCTTGTTTATTAGGGTAAACCGCATAACAACTGCAGTGAACATTTTGGTGAACCTTCTGTGTCCTCTCAGAAAGTGAGAGGATTTTTATATTTAGAGTGTGTAAATTATAACAGTTTAGGGCAGATTATAGAAAGGGCACAGGGCCACCTGCCTTGCAACTTTCACCACATTGGGACCCTAGGAGGTATCCACCATCCATACTTCCGGTCTAGGAATTTTTTAAGATCATGTTGTTTAAAATACTACCAGATCAGGAGAACAGATTGAGGTACCAGCAGGGGCTTAGCTAAAGGCTCCTGTGCCCTGGTGCAAGAGTTCAGCTTGGGCACCCTTCCCTCAGTGCCTTGTGGCCAGGGGCAGGGAAGCACATAGCCTTCGTGCTGCCTGAGGCAAAAAGTGAAACGGCACCCCCCTCACGCCAAATTATTGATCCAACCCTTTCCCTCCAGCCAGAGGTGTAACTTAAGAAGCATGCACTTTCTATAATACTAGTGTCTTCTTATGTGGCACAAGGATCTTTGGGCCCCCTCAGGCTCCTGGGCCTGGTAACGACTGTTACCTCTGCACCCCCCATAGCTACGCCCCTGGGTACCAGGCACCCTCTTTCCTCCCTATCCTGGGATAGAATGACCTCCTATTACAGCCTTGCCTTTGTGGGGAGCCATAGAATGGAGGGTTTTGTCTCCCATGGCCCCACCTCTCTGGAAATTGGGCTCTCCTTATGACTGGTTGATGTTCCTATGTAGCCCAGAGGGTGGGTGAGGTGGCCACATGTGTGTGTTGTTTTCTGCGATGAATACTTACTATATATCACAGACTTCACTTGAGTAGCCACCATTCCTACATGTGGCTATAATAGGGCCCAGGATGGGTCTGAACTCAGAGGTTGGGTAGGGACTCCCCCAAAATTTGTGGGTCCTCCACCAACCTTAATCCAGCCTAGATATAAAGTATGTAAACATTATAGTAAGAAAATGTGGACCATAACAAGAATAACATTTCTATGTGACTTCTAAGGTCTTTTGTAGTATAAACGTAAGACAGCAGCGTTACGTTTGTCTTCCTTTAGAAGTGTGCATGGGTGTAGTGTTGACATATAGAGAAAAACAGGACCTTTGCACCTTTTACAGTTTTACATCATCTATCAAATAAGTTGGTTCTTCTTATGTAGTTGGAGTTTTTCCCTTTTATCTGAGCATAGATGTAGCAGAGCAAAACAAGTTGCATTATCAGTGCATTTTGAGAGCTCTCAGAGGTAAGCTAATATAGCGGCAGTCCCATGTAAAAGTAAAAACATCACAATAAGCTTTGCACAATGAAAAACCCGGCTCTGCTAAATCTGTATGTTCTATGTCTATGGTAACTCTAAAAATCATGTTATTTCTCTCTTATTTTAGGGTTCGATAATGTAATGATCGTGTTTTGGGAAAGAAGATTAGAAAGGTTTACAGTGCGTTAGGACTGAAGAAGCAGAGTAAGTACAAGGATTGCTGAAGCAAAACCAGCACAATATTACAGTTTGTGAAGGAGGGGGAGGGTGACACATGACATGAGCCCTGTTGGCGCTGCTTAGTGGCAGACAGCCCGAGGATATTACAATTATTTCTTCTTCCTCTTTTGGTGCCTGGTATAGTGTCATGCACCCTTGTCAAGGCATAGTATGGGAAGTAGCCTCACATTATATAATAAAAAATAAGTAAAAAAAAAAAAAATAAGAAAATCATAGTTGGCACCTGAGGTGGCCCAAACTGTCACAGAGAGGATAGCAGTACTATAAATGGCATGTTAAAGGGGTTGTCCGGGTTCAGAGAACCCGGACATACCTGCAATTTCACCCAGGCAGCCTGCCTGAAGAGGACATCGGAGCATCTCATGCTCCGATGCCCCCCCCTTGCCCTGCGCTAGATCGCGCAGGGCAAGGTCTCTTGTTTTGAAAATACTCGCTGCCGGGCGGGTACTTCCGCCCGGCAGTGAGTTCGGTGACGTCACCGGCCTTAATGGGCCGGCTTTAGCGCTGCCCTAGCCGTTTTACTGGCTAGGGCAGCGCTGAAGCCTGTCCATCAGCGCCGATGACGTCACCGACTCACTGCCGGCGGAAGCCTCTGCCCGGCAGGGACCGGTACGTCACCGGAACCCGGCGAAAATTCCTTTGCCCTGCGCTAATTAGCGCAGGGCAAAGGAGGGCATCGGAGCATAGGATGCTCCGATGCCCTCTTCAGGCGGGCTGCCTGGGTGAAATTGCAGGTATGTCCGGGTTCTTCTCTGAACCCGGACAACCCCTTTAAGTTGGCTCGAGATAGGTTACGGATTTTGTATTGTGGCTTAGAAGATTCTTTTGCATGTTCTTTAATTTAGTTCTTAAAGGGGTCGTCCAGGATTCTCTCTTTTTTTTAAGTTAACCCCCTAGCATGGTTGACCTAATTCAAGAATCATACTCACCTGGTCACCGTTACTCCAGTCCTGCTCCCTGACTGCATTCTGGCCTCTGGGGTGACGTGTCTCCAAGCAGCATGGCTCTCTTGGATCCCATGCCACTTGGGGACACATCATCACAGTCCAGTCAGAATTCAACAATCCTGGGACCAGAAGATTGCTGAATGCAGCCAGAGTTCAGGACCAGAGAGGTTGGGACCAAGCTTCTTGTATTAAAGTGTAACTGCAGTTTCACTACCAAAAATGAAATTCCTAACATATGTGATGCTGCAAGGCAGATATTCATGAAGCTGTATTTTTCAGTTAATTTTACCTTTGTGATGTCTGTATTCAGCCATTGGCAACCCTATTTCTCTGTGCCTCTATTTCAGCATCTTCCTAAGATGGCCTCTGCTGCACTTCCTGTGGTGATATTTGCCCTGTCCTTGAGGCCATCCTGTGTTTTCCTCACTTCCCATAAGCCTTTGCTGTCCTCACATGAACTAGCAGGACCAATCAGAATGCAGATAACCTCCCCCACTACCCCATTCCTGTTTTAGCTGCTCATATCTCTGGTTTGGTACCAGCTAGAAATATGGGCTTTGTATTGTCTGAAAGCTGACATTCAGTTCAGTACAGGGGAAGATATCAGTCATAGAAATCGAGATGCTGTGAATGAAACAGAAATTGAAAGTATAAGCAGATTTTACTCACAATTATTCCCGACTCGATTTCTAACAGTGATTTCTCCTCTGTTGCTTGAACTAGAGCTGTCATTCCGGTCTTGTATGAAAGCCTGGACTGTCATGTTTGTAGCCGGTACCATTCAGGAGATATCAGCATGTAAACAGCCCTTCCCTTTCTGCCTCAGCCCAACTCCAGGCACTCAGGGCTGAGCTCCTCCCCCCAGTGCTGATGCGTCTCTTGTTTAGAGACGACCTGCACATGGCAACACTCTGAGATGAGAGCTGCTGAATAGCAAAGTAGCATGCATTTCTGGGAGTTATAGCAGGTAAAACTGAAAATGATTACATTTTAAAGCAAAGAAGCACTTATACAGCAGGGTGTACTATAACATTAGGGTATAAAAAATGAAACGGAAGTTACACTTTAAGTCAACCATACTCGGCTCTATTAACTCAAAAGCATGGGGATCCTGGACAACCCCTTTAAATGTCTTATTTTGAAAATCCTTACTATTAAACCAGCTTCCCCCATGATTAGTCGATCTCTACAAAAATGGCTGCTGAACCTTAGCAAATAAAGTATTGACCATTGACCATTTTCATCTAATCTTGTACGATCCCATTAGGCAGCCAAACTGGATTGGTTTTTAGTCATGAGGCAAATATCTGGATATCTTCTGAACATGACCGGGGGTGCTTGTTCTCTGAATAGGAATGCAAACATGGCATGATAATGTCCTATGTGGCTGAAGTTACTTGGCCATTTTATAAATGCAGACTGATTAATGGCAATCTCCCTGGGTGGTCAGCCATATCACTGATAAGTTGTACTTTTATAGTTCAGATCTTTGTTTCATCAGATACTTCCACTAGTGGCTATAATTGTCATGTCAACAGCGCCATTAAAATATCTAGGAGATGGTTTGAAGTCTTCAAGATCACATGGCCGGCTCCTTCACTACCGCTTGTCTGCAGGTCACCTGCCAAACATGACAACTTGGCGCTAGGACATAAATAATATGAGTTTTTCATTTCACCGGCTCAGTATAGTAAGTGAGGTCATCTACTAGTGGAAGAAGTATGTAGACTGGAAGCTCACTTTCCACATAACGTGCTCAAAGGCATTTAGTGCTTTGTTAGTAAATAACCACATGAGATGTTACAGTGCACGGTTCCGGTCCTAGCCTGGCAGCTTATTGTATGAGGCAACCAATAAAAGGGTTGTCTGAGTCCTTAAAATTGACGCTTTCGTCATCCTGGTTCATGCAGACGCCATGCTGCTGGCCCTTCAGTTGCCTTTGTGTGCTGGACCGTGGAGGCCATCCCTAATTTTAATTTTTTTGAGGACATGAATAACCTCTTTAATAATGCCAAACTTTAACCTTTACCTTCAATTCAAATGTTTTGAATGTTTAAGAATATTTATTTAACAGGGTTTAAATTTTTGATTTAGTTTCAATGGGGGTCCCAGAGAGCAGGCTCCCACCAATCTTAAAGGGTTATTCTCATTTTAGACAATGGGGGCATATCGCTAGGATATGCCCCCATTGTCTTATAGGTGCGGGTCCCACCGCTGGGACCCGCACCTATATCCAGAACGGAGCCCCCGAACTGAATGAGGGCGCACTACGCCTGCTCAGCCGCCCTCCATTCATTTCTATGGGGCCGGTGAAAATAGCCGAGCGCTGGCTCAGCTACTTCCGTCGGCTCCATAGAAATGAATTGGAGCGGCGGCCGCGCTGCGCTTTCATTCATTTCTGTGAGCGCAGCAGGGAGCTGCGCCTGGTGGTGGCCGGACCCCCGGAAACCCAGGGTCCTCCAGGCGCAGCGCTCCCCGCTCCGTTCTGGATATAGGTGCGGGTCCCAGCGGTGGGACCCGCACCTATAAGACAGTGGGGGCATATCCTAGCGATATGCCCCCATTGTCTAAGATGAGAATACCCCTTTAATGATATAACATACTATGAACAAATAAAAAATAAAAACTGGAATATTGAAATGTGATATGTCTCTAACTTCTAAGAAGTTTTCTAATATACATATTTAAATTTCTGACCTCAGAAATTTCTAATATTAGTGCAGTTGACCCTATCTGGGCAGTAGAATGGGCAGTACCCTAAAGAGCAGTCTTGTGTAATGCAAGCCCATTTACACAGGCAAATGACTGCCAGTTATATCGGGAATGAGCATTTGTATGAACACGCCTTCCCGTTAATTGGCCCTTGGAAATGTTAGTAGCAAGGTTACAGGACATACCGTATTTTTCGCTTTAATAAGACACACTTGATGATAAGATGTACTCCAGGTTTTAGAGGAGGAAAACAAGAAAAAATATTTTTCATCAGCCCTCATATCAGATCCTCAGATCAGACCCCCATAAATATAAGGACATCGGATCAGACCCCCATATCATGACATCACATCAGACCTCCATATCAGATCCGCCCTCAATGTCAGACCCGCATCAGACCTCAGATCAGCCGTCAATGTCAGACCCCCATGAGGAGGAGATCACTGCATGTAAATGTACCAGTCTCCTCCACTAGCGAACATTTCCTTCCCAACAATCTGCTTGTACATCGTCCCATGTAAAGGGACCTTAACATGGCTGCTTGTCTCTAGGTGATATAGTCGTGTTATTAATAAAGTTAGTAGTTCGGCTCCTCCATAAATCACTGATCACCTGTTAGTTACCTGGATTGTTGACTGAATACTAGAGGTCACCAAACATGTATGAGGGTCACATGACAGACGCCATGCTTAGAATCTTTTTGATTTGGATAAGCAGTGTGTCTAAGGTTTTTCCCAATGGAAAACTTGGGTATGTGCATTTCACATCATTTAATGATGGTATCCATGCGCCCCTTGTTTTAAAAAAGTACACACATTATACATAATAGGGACATCATGGCTCTGTTCATAGTGTATATGATAGGCACACACTGCACACTTAGTGTGAAAGGAGCCTGTTTGGGCAGAGCTGGGGTCCTAGGTTCAAATCCGACCAAGGACAATATCTGCATGGAGTTTGTATGTTCTCCCCTTGTTTGTGCAGGTTTCCTCCGGGTACTCTGGTTTCCTCCCACACTCCAAAGACATAATCAGAGGAAACTTATTGTGAGCTCCATAGGGGACAGTTGGATGCTAATTTCTGTAAAGTACTGTGGAATATAGTAGCGCTATATAGGTGCGTAAAATAAATAAAAATTCACTTTTTTTGTGGGATCATAACATAAAACTAATATGGGCCTTGCCATTTTGCAAACTCAGGCAATTGCACTGGTATAGTAAAGGTTTGTGAGCAGAATCAATAAATATATTAGAAAATTATATGATTTACTAATCGATTAACAAATAAACCAGACCACCACTTTAAATACTTTTCTTTGCTCACTTTTTGGTGTTGTACAGCCATGATTGGTGACATGAAATGCGACTTCACATATGGTATGTTGATTATCGGCATCCCTAATTTAAAAAAAAAAAGTTGACTGTCCTAAAGCAATAAGCACGCTAGGTCTAGGAAAATAAACATAGACTAACCATGGGAAAATAAACAGGCACACGTGTGCAAGCCAGCCATGATAGTGTAAACACACGTCTGAGCCACAAGAAGACTAAATACACACAAAATATAGCACCACGGAAATGGATCTCGTCAATGGGTGGCTTCTGAATCAAAGTACGCAGGTATATATTGTAAATCAGAGATCTATGTACTGTCAGCTGTAGTGCCCTCTTATCTTAGGCTACTTTCACACTAGCGTTTTTGCTGGATCCGGCAGGAGATAATAAAACCATCTGCCTCCATTATGAACGGATCTGGTTGTATTATCTTTAACATAGCCAAGATGGATCCTTCATTAAAGTCAATGGAGGATGGATCCGCATTTTAATGTGTCAGATTGTGTCAGAGAAAACAGATCCGTCCCCATTGACTTGCATTGTGTGTCATGATGGATCCGTCTTGCTCTGCATCCCATGACGGAAAGAAAGCCAGAGCATGCTGCGGTTTGATCTCCGGTATGAAAATAAATGAATGCGGACAAAATGGAAGCGTTTTTTCCCAGTATTGGGATCCTATGACCGATCTCAATACTGGAAAATAGAAACACTAGTGTGAAAGTAGCCTTAGCCAGCTTTAGTGCATACATAATACCAGCCATGGGCAATATTATCATCCATAATACATAGAGAATATAATTAAAAATATATATAATTGGACCAAATCTATCATATACCGTACGTTCATTTTCTGCTGCTTACATAGTGCTAACACTTTCCACAGTGCTGTATACAGATTGTCACCATTCACCTCTGCCTGGAGTTTACAATGTAGCTTCCCTATCTCCAATACATACACGCCTAAACAATCTTGTAGGAAACTAGTTAACCTATCAGTATGTTTTTGGAGTGTGGGTGTAAATTGGAGAACCCAGAAGAAACCTACACAAACACAATGAGAAGATACAAACTCCATATATAATGTATTCAGCTGTAATACATATATAATAGTACCAGACATGGTGCCCACCTTGTACAGGATGTTTCCTCATAATATATAGTGCCCACGTAGCAGCGGTGATGCGTATATAGCCATAGTGCAGTACCAGCAATGGTGGGAAAAAAACAGATGCACAGATGAAGCAGTTCTAAAATGATATCACATCCCAAATGCCATTGAAACAGTCAAGAAAAGTTTTTTTTGCCTGTTTATTTAACTTAAATACTCCTCTCTAACACATCTACAAGTTGGGATAAGAGGTGGCCGCATAACACCAAACTACAGTATAGTGCAAATTCGCTCTTAAATGATAGCTAAGCCAGTGCCTCATCTGCAGACAGCTGTTTTGTGCAGAACAGGGAGGATTGGCTTAACTAGTGAGAGGCCTAGGTCAGGATTCAGGGGATACTAGTAGGCGTAAGGAGTCTTATAGGCCAGGCAATGCTCCTCTGGATTCTGGGAAAAGGATATGCAAATTGGCTCTCTTAAAAAAAAAAAAAAAAAAAAAAGGATTGAAGCCACCAGATGTATGGCAGCTATTCTATAAGTCATATATGAGTCATAACTTACATCTGGTGGCATCAGAGGCTGAGCTTTCATTTATTTTTGGAAAGAGAACTATCCTTTGCCAAAACACAGAGAAGCATTGCCTGGCCTATAAGACTCTAGTATGTGCTGTCTAGAAGGAGAAATAGTACATATAGTATGTATAGCGCATATAGTGTGCTGTGAGGAGGATGATGAAATATACTTTACATTTCTTCCTGTGCTGATTGCTACCCCCTGAGGAGCCAATCTATTATAGTGTAGTGTAGTGTTTAACGGGCTTGTCTGACAATAAAAAAGGGGGTAATGTACGAACAGATATACGCTTGCGCTGCAATCTGTGACTTTTTCCCCAGGTCCAAAATGGCATCGTAGCGGGGGAAAAGGGCGGGCCGGCAGGCCTGTCTCATTTATCATTTTTCATGCCTATTTTAGGCGTAGAAAATTGTCTAAATCTACACAAGCAAGAGAGCTGGCGTAGATTTAGTAAAGTGTAAAGTCTGCCTTAGTTCGTAGAGGCCGGCACCTCAACGTAACCTAGGCGGATGAATGGTCAGCGCAGGAGGGACAAAGACCAGCGTCTAAATCGCCAGTCTTCATAAAAGTGCCCCAAAGTTTTTCATTAGTTTCCAAATGTAAATTAATTAAACTTACTAATATACTTTGATAGTGAAATGTCTATGGATGTCACAATTTCAGGGCTGAACCCATGTTCCTGGAAGTGGGGTTTCTGGTTTCATTTTTACAAGGTCAGAAAGCCCCTTTGTCGGTGACATCCTTGAAGAGGGTTGAAAGTCTGGTTCAGCTCATTACCTAAGCCAGACCTGTTTTCTGTCTCTTTCATCAAAAGTGATGGATGGGGGCTAGGCCTTCAAGCATGTCACCAACATAGAGAAGGTGATGAAGCTCTTTGCCTGTTCTGGAATAACAGTGGGACCACCAGTTCCATGACATTGGGACTTCCATAAAATATTTAACAATTAATGTATATGAGGAAGTTTAATTATTTAGATTCATAAACCAATGAATAGCTGTTTTCGTCGAACACCCCCTTTAGTTGCATCTGCGGTTTTAGATATCGAGTGGAATTCAGCTTCCATCACACAGTAACTGTTCATATTTAAAGGGGGTTTCCAGGAGTTCATTATTGATTGCCTGTCATCACAATAGCTGATTGGTGGGGGTCTAACACCTGGCACCCCTGCCATTCAGCTCTATGAAGAAGCTGCTGCACTCTGGTGAGCCTCCTCATAGCGTAGCAAGCCCAGCAAAGTCCATTGTACTGTATACTGGCTGTGCTTGGTTCTGCAGCCTAGGCTCAGATAGGCTATGTGACCATGAACATGACATCATGGCCTAGGAAGAGGCCACATTAATATTAAACTCCCTGAAACCCCTTTAATTGTGCTATAGTTTCTAGATGTTACTCAGTTAATGTCACTTGACTCTGATTAAACTGTCTATTCTTTGAGCTTTATTTGTACATAGAATTAATCATTGAATTTTCTTGCCACAGTAGAGGGATGTTGGCAATTGTGACTTATTTATTTTATTAAACCCTGTTCCCCACCACTGATCTCTGCCAAACCAAATTCCAAGAAAGTCCGGCTCCCTAGAAAATAAATTCCTGCTTCAATGGTGACCTCAAGACCTATGTAGCAATTTTCCTTAAATCCCTCCAACCACATAGTTGTTTTTAGACCTCCTAAGGTCCTTGGCGTATTTTGAAAGGAGCTGTACCCTATCCCACACTTCACAACAATTCTGTTATATCTGATGGAGACATTTAGGTCTGTTCAATGGGACATAGCAGTAACATAACAGTAAGCAGGAAGAGTAAATATTATTTTACACGTTGAGAGTGGGGTCACTATTGAGCACAGGACCACCCATGTCATAGTTTCAGTGTTTTACTCAATGTTTGCTTAGCCCCTTGTTCTGGGACTCAAATGTGGACAGAAGTGTTGGTATAATGGAAGCTGCTGATGTTTTCTGAGGTAGTACAATCATTTTGTTCTCCTGTCCGCAAATGTTAGCGCCTGTATAGCTGATACTCTTCCTTACAATAATTAAAACTAGTTTACTGTATAATCAGTCCCAGAAGATGTGTGTTCACCATGTTAAACGAAATGTTGAGGTCCCTTGAAAAATATGGCATCCAAGAAGTTTATGATGCTATCTGCATATTGTAATTAGTCTATAAGTTACCAAAGATCACATCCTGTGCCAGCTAATAGAATCCGAATAATGTAATCAATGGTGTCCATAAAAATACAAGGCCCCATATCAAAGATCAGAATTGGTCCTCCATTGTGGTGTTGGATTTTGGTACACACGGTTGGTGTTAGCTTCCTCTCTTCAACCACTTTCCACATTTTTTTTTTACCATTTCCCCAACCTATTTGCTAAAGATGTGGTTACTCTAGAGAACGAGGTCCTGTATAGTTTGTCATCACCTAGGAATTGGTGGGTTGTATAAAAGTATAACCAGGTTTTGGCTTAGGTTTTGCCTGTGTCTAAGGGCGCTATAGGAACTGCATGAGCTGCATGATCTCCTACCTGACTGTATTCGTTTTGTCTGTGGAAAAAAAACTAAACCTTTTCAAACCTTTATGTTTACTGTAAATGTATTTATTTGATTTATTGGAAATGGTAAAAATCAGGCATACATGATAAAAAAAATGCATTTTGTGCAGAAAAGGCTTTCATGGTCTTGCAAGGCTGGGACAATAAATCAAGTACAGTATCATTAATTGCTTGTTTAAAGGAACACTAAACACAGAATATGAAGAAAAAACATTTCCTCCCTTCATTCCTTCTTTACCTTTGATCATATTGTGCCTCATGTTACTATTAAAACCAGGGCTGTGGAGTCGGTAAGCCAAAGCCCCGACTCCAACTCCGACTCCTACTCCCGACTCCGACTCCCAATCTGACTCCGACTCCCCATGCTTTACATACTTTACATCCCTGCATGTTTAAGTGATAACTTTAAACAAACTTTGCATAAATCAATAGTACAATAGTACATATATGTCATGACAAAAAAAGTTTGTAATATATGTTTTACTGATATCTTTACTCTTTCAGTATCAGTCTTCTCTGGGTACAGCTCACTAAGGGCCTGATGTATGAAAACTGTCTAGGTTTAAGACTTTCTTTGTTGCCCATAGTAACCAATCCGAGCTCCCCTTTCATTTCTCCAGAGCAGTATATGAAATGAAAGGGAAGCTCTAATTGGTTTCTATGGGCAACAAAGAAACTTCTACACCTAGACAGTTTTCATAAATAAGGACCTAGGTGTTTTACATCAGAGGAAAAGCAAACTAAGCATCAGAGAGAACATGCACTGGACAATTGATTTATGCACAGTTTATTGAAAGTTTAGATATACTAAGAAGTACTTGCCTTAAAGGGGCTTTCTCAGCACATTGATTCACTGGCTGACAGGCAGTTTGCATTCACTCTGTCTCCTCAGGCTCTGGGGGGGGGTGTTCTCCAGCAGTTATTAGAATATATTAACTTACTCTGACAGAGCAGGAGATTGTGATCTCTTACACAATTACAGGTAAAACCATGCTTCTCAGTTCTCACAACACTTGTACCTTTTGCTTACTGCAGGTAATCACTCAGAGCTCAGTACCATCATTCTTCACTGCTCTCAGCCAATCAGATAACAGTTTTTCTGGTCTGCAGGTTACCATAGAAACCTGTGTACAGTGAGAGACCTGCTGAACTGTCTATAGTTCATGACTAAAGTAAAATCTACTGACCACTGTATTTAGAAAATATCTTCTTTTAACTGTCCCTTTATGCTGAAAGCTAATCCTTGTAACTAGTGAGAAAACCCCTTTAATCCTGTTTTCTCTAGCAGATCTGAGATGAGTGCAGCCATTCCTTCCAAGTGCCTTTTCCTCTGATCTGTAGCGGAGGAGCTTCACTTCTGAGCATCTACATAAAGGGCAGCACACATTCATCTCAGCTAAAAGCCTAGATCCTTAGTTCAGGAATAGAACAGACATTTATAGGACATTTCACCATTTTCCCCAATTCTTACGAAAATATATTCAGCAAATACTGCATTGAACTAAGTGTACCAATTTTTTATATATTTCTGGAGTCGGAGTCGGTCCATTTTATACCACCAAAATGGACACTGACTCCGACTACACAGCCCTGATTAAAACTGAATAATATATAAAGGACTTTTTCTGTGTCCTGAGAGCTCATTCATGATCCCCCTCCTGCTCCTCACTGTCCCATGTCTGGCCGTAAGTCAGGTGGCTGGAGCAAGAGCCTTCCTGCTTTGTCCTGTCTGCTGTAAAACAAAAAGATAATTTAGCCAGCTTTTGCTAAGCCTTACCCCTCTGTCAACTGCCAACTGAAGGTGGAATTGATCAGCAGAAGATAAACCCCTTTGTTCTCTGAAGAATTTTTACAGGACCATGCAAAATTCTACAGACTGACAAACAGTGAGGACAACTGTATTTCTTGTTTACTTTTAAAGTCGTTGTCCTTAAACAGCGTGACACCTGCCCATTGGTTGTGTGTGGTATTGCAACTCCGTTCCATTGAAGTGAAAAAGGCTAATTTCTAATACCACATGCAACTTGTGGACAGATATGGCGCAGTATTTGTGAAACTGTGAGCTGTTCCCTATTAAGCGATGTGCAAACTGCAGAGCACCGTGTGCCATTGATGTGAGAGGTGACCGTCAGCTACAAAGGTGTGTGAGGGTGGACTAACATGCTACAGTGGAGCAGCTCACAGCCAGAATGAACCAGGGGGCTACCAGATATGTGTCTAAAACAACAGTTCAGCGAACCCTACTGCATATTGGGGCTCACTGCACCTGTAACAGAGTTGCATTAGCAGAAAAGGCTTCAGTGTTTGCTGAAGTATTGGAATTGGACCTAAGCTTATTGGGATTGCCTTCTCAAGTGAGTCCCGTTTTCTGCTTTATTGAACGGATGGCCATTGGCATGTCAGGCGAGAAACATTAGAGAACAAACACCTTGCAACCATTTCTGGAAGAACACAAGCTGGTGGTGGCAACATTGTGGTCCAGACAATGTTTTCGTGGTATTCTCTGGGCCCACTTATCGATGTGGAAGGCACTCTCTACTGATTTGAGTATGAATCCATCCTTGCAGATCACACACGTCCATTCATGAAGATTGTCTTCCCTGGAATGGATGGGATATTCCAGCAAGACAATACGACATGCCATATGGTTAGAAATGTCCAATTGGTTGGAAGAGCATGACTAAGACTTTCAAGTACTACCCTGCCCCCCCTTATTCCCAGACTTGAACCCAATTGAGCATCTGTGCGACCACCTAGATTATTGTATTCATTCTATGGATCCTCCCTCACACACCCTCCAGCAGCTGTGAGATGTACTGCCGTCAGAATGGCTCCAGATACTTGTGACAACCTACCAGGACCTTATTGGGTCACTCCCAGCCCGAATAGCTGATATCCATGCTGCACACTAGCTGTTGGTCATAATAATGTGATTCGACTGTATATATTTCAGTAAAATAGAAGGACCATTGAGTAAAGCCAAGCCTTTTTTAATGTTATTCTTCATTTATGTTGTACATTTTTTGTATCCCGCTAGGTTTTGAAGTGTTGTAGTGCTAAATCTGAAAAATGTTAATAAATGTTGTGGTTTTCTATTCTCATGTGGCTCAGACAGAGAATATCTTTATTAGAAAGTTGTGTTAATGTGTTAGTATGGTATGAGCAGAATTTCCTGTCATGCCCGGCATCTCTGTTCACCTTCGTTATAATCAGTCGCTTATGCGCCTTGTCTGTTTCTCTTGCATGTAACCTTATTAAGACATCAGAGAAATTGCAGCTGTACAAACATGTCGTTTCCTGGCTGTAAATGTAGAGTATATATATAGAAATAGCTTATAATTACCTTTTATGTAAGGACGGCATGCAATGAAGGGATTATTTTGGACACTTATAGTTTTTAGCTATTATGGAACAAGAAATTGCTCAGAACAAACTCTCAGTAAGGTAAAAACATAATCTATGTCTGAAGTTTGTCTACTGTCTGCACCACTAGGCAGTAATACCCATCTGGTGGCCCTCAGGTACCTGATTGGCGGCCCATTGGGGAGACAAATTCATATAGCAAAGCTGCTTTTTCCAGGAGCGTTCTGTCCATGTGTAAAGAAAAGCAAATGTTCTTTCTGAGTATCTACATAGTATGTGGACTTGTTTGCGTGCCTGGGTCGGTTTCCTAAAGGAAGCGTACACATTTTTTCATGCCTGTTAAAACCAGGTAGCGCCACATATACTTTTTCATTTTTGTTTTTATATTCTGATTGTAGATTTTTTTTTACTCTATTTTATACATAATTATGGGGGCTGCTATATTGCCTAAGATATTGTTAATATCATTTACAGATACGCTTAAAGCAGCCACATGGGCCTGACCTCTAAGGTAGAGTTTTCTACGCATGCTGTGTGCCCTGCGCAGAGGTCATTGTACAAGGGAGGAGTAGATAAGCTTTGACAACCACTTATGATGGATTACCAATGTGTTATCTGCCATTGTAATCATGCCTGTGATCATAACACACATCACCATATAGTGGTATCACCGGTTATTATCCCTGTGCTGCGACATCATGGTATACAGTATGCCTAAACTGTGACATCACTTGTGTATTATACATATCCAGTGGTATCACTGCTTATTATTCCTGTGCTGTGACTTCACGGTATACAGGCTGATTATACTGTGACATCACTGTATTATACCCGTACAATGGCATCACTGGTTATTCCCTGTGCTGTGACATCACTGTATTATACCCGTACAGTGACATCACTGGTTAGTATATTTGTGCTGTGACATCACTGTATACATTCTGATTATACAGTGACATCACTGTATTAGGGTACATTTACACGACCGTGTTGAGTCCTTTCCGTTTTGCGGTCCGCAAATAACTGAACCGTGTGTCCGCATTTTGCGGAAGAATGGCTTCTGAATGTGTTCCGCATGTCTTCCGTTTTTTACGGTCCGCAAAAAACGGAAGGTTTAAAAAAAAAAGAGAGAGAAAAAAAAAAAAAGAATAATTCATAGTTGTCAAGGCATTCAATTATACGGATCCGCAAAAAACGGATAACATATGGAAACCATTCCGTATGTCCTCCGCAAATTGCGGATCCATAGACTTGAATGGGGCTGCGGACCGATCTGTGCGGACAATAGTAGGACAAGCTTCATATTCTTGCGGACCAGAAATGCGGAAATACGGATGCGGACAACATACTGAATGTTGTCCGCACATTTTATTCACCCATAGGAATGAATGGATCCGCATCTATTCCGCAAAATGCGGAACGGATGCGGATCGGACGCGGATAAAATTATACGGTCGTGTGAATGTACCCTTATCCACATACAGTGGCATTACTGGTTATTCCCTGTGCTGTGACATCACAGTATTATCTCCGTACAGTGACATCACTGGTTATTATCTCTGTGCTATGACATCACTATATACAGTCTAATTATACAGTGACATCACTGTATTATCCCTGTACAGTGGCATCACTGGTTATTATCTCTGTGCTATGACATTACTATATACAGCCTTATTATACAGTGACATCACTGTGCTATCCCCGTACAGTGGCATCACTGGTTACCATCCTTGTGCTGTGACATCACTGTGTTCATTTTCCCTGTAGTGTGACATCACAGTGGGCATTGTTCCTGTTCATAAAGGAGACCAAAATAATCAATCCTTTCATCTTCTAAACTATCTGCTGTGTGCAGTCATGATGGATTGGGGCCCCATTACAAGTTTTGCTGTGGGGCCCTATGGTTACTCTTTACACCTCTGAGTGAACATTGGAGAAAAGTACTTTTTCACCTTATGCATCATTAACAGACCAAGCTACCTAGAGTATTTGTACGTGCCATAATTAATAAAGAAAAGAGTCATACTAACATCAATTGAAAGCAACTAACCGAGCAACAGATCAGCTGAAGAACAACTGAAAAAGGCAAAAGGCTGGAGAGATGCTAAGCTGTACATTTGCAGGTTCTGTAGTGCAGTTCCCTTTAAGCATCCACAAATGTATATTTCTCAGAGAGCAGCAGTTTACTACTATAAAGACCCGCTGCCCATATAAGAAGAACTCCTGGAGAGTCATTAGATGAGCTGTTGACAAGGGTTTTGTTCACATTTTTCCTAAAACATTATGCCAGCAATTGTTGTGTAGCCATAAATCCAAACTATTTCAATAGCATCTTGTTCACAAATCCCACTTGATCTGTTTTAATGGGACACTAATCTCATTACACGTGGTGCTAAAGTTATTTATACTTTCAGCATGGCATATGGCTTCATGACATCTGAATGTGCTCATTTTTATCACTTGGAGACAGGCTAGTCTGTCATAAGCTTGTTTACAAACCAGGGACACTATGTTCAGGAGACGTAAGAGAAACCAGTGCCCCCACAGCAGCTTTTAGCATCAGAGGTATCTATTACCAAAAAGTTTTGATGATAAAACACAATCTGTAATCAGATCCACGGATCATTCTCTACGTAGTTTAAAGAAGCACTCCATTTTTTTTATTTTAGATATAATACTAACACCACCAGCATTCTAGCAGTGTAATTTGTTACACCGTAACACTGTTGCATCCATACATTTTGAACCTTTTTCTTATGGAAATCTGGTCATGTCACCTTAAAGAGGACCTTTCACCACTCCTGACATGGCTGTTTTAATAGCTTCATGCATTCCCCATGTAATAACTATTCTGGAACATCTATTCTTATGTCTGTATGTTGTGCCATTTTATTGTTTCATTTAGAAGTCATGACTGAATTGCTAGCAGTCTGCAGTAAGGGTACAGAGGGGAGGTAACCAGTTGGAGGTGTATCCCTGCACAGACTCACTCTATCCCATCAGTGCTGCTATTGTCAGACTGTGCATGTAACTGCCCCCCCCAACTGGTTACCACCACTCTGTACCCTTACTGCAGACTGCTAGTAATTCATTCATAACTTCTAGTAGAAATAATAAAGGAATGGCACAACATACAGACATAAGAATAGATGTTCCAGAATTGTTATTACATGGGGAATGTATGAAGCTATTAAAACAGTCATGTCAGGAGAGGTGACAGATCTTCTTTAAGTATGACCAGCAGCCCTCAGCTTGCCCTAATGTGTAGACAGGAAAACAGTATCTCCCTGTGGCTAACTTCCTGTGAACTAAAAGATGACATCATCACCTATCAATTCTCCTGGCAGCTCCCAGACCCCTCCCAAATCTCCAGGTTTCTCTGTAAATCCCTGTATTCTATTGAAAATTATAATGTGTCTGCTATCTAAAGGTCCAGGAGTGCAGATATATAGTAAGTGAGTGTATTCAGTGATCAGCTGCAGTTATATAAACCTGCTTACTCTAAAACAGCATATTGGTTTTTTTTTCTCATTACTTTTAGAATAAAATGTCCCATAACTGATTTGTAGACAGGATAACGCTCATAGCTTGTTCTTGAGGCCCCACATTGATTTATACATTAAGTATTCCCCAGCAGACAGCAGTTTATGCAGTAATCGCCACTGATTTGGTCTTACACTGCAGGAACGTGTCCTGCCGTCCGTGTCAATGTCCGGATCACTTGCCAGCTATTTTGGAATCTCTCCATTGAAACCTGAGCTTTGTGTGTTGATCTCCTACTTGCTAATGAAAATATTCCTTTGACACCATGGATAGGGCCTTTTTCAGTTTGCTTTGTACCAGTAATCTGGATCCTTCTTCCTGACAGGTTTCATATTCTAGATGCAGAGTAATGCGCCGCCATGTATCAAGGGATTCTACATATGTTGCTTTTTATCTGGTCGACTTCAAAGTCAACACAATGTCAGGTGGCTAAAAGCAGAGGTTGATTATGAAGGAGCTGGTGACAGGGTGACATCACCAAGAAACAAATCTAATTTAGGCGAGGAATAGGATGACTGGGGAGGGGGCATTTAAATGTACAGTAGGTGGAATAATTTCTAAACCACAGGTCATCTGTGAACCACAAGCTTGGTTAATAACTGGGAATACGCACAAAAAGTAAATAACACACATAGAAAATAATGGTCGGAGGTGAGAAGAGAATGTGTCATGTATTTGTATTAGTCCAGTTACTGGTACTGGGTAAATAACTTGTGGTTTAATCTTAGGCTAATTCCACACTAGCGGCAGCACGGATCCAGCGGGTGAAGGGTGCTGCCGGATCCGTGCTGCCGCAGGTGCACGTGTGGGGCCGGAACCGCGCTCCGGCCCCATACACTGTCTTGAGCAGGAGGGGGACCTCACAAGACAAGGGGCATGTTACATCTCCCCCTTTGCTATAAAAATGTGGGCTGAGGATGAGGATTCTTTTACCATGCTGCTTGTGTCCCTGGACTGCCTTCAGTGCTGTCCCAGCAGCGTTCAGGAGGAGGAGGAGGCCGACGGCGCACACAATGTGAAGATTCCAGCGGAGAGCATGAGCAGCCTGTACAGCGCCCCCTGCTGGACCTCCAGAGGAGGGATATGAGGTGACAAAAGTGCAAGGTGACGGATCCGTCATGAACTCAATTGAAAGTCAATGGAGGACGGATCCGTTTACTAGTGTGTCACACTGAACGGATCCGTCCCCATTGACTTGCATTGGGGGTCATTCCGGATCCGTCTTGGTGTGGATGCCCAGTTCGGAGAGCAAACCGCATCATGTTGCGGTTTGCTCTCCGGTCTGGAGACGGAACGGAATGCTTTTAGGAGCACTCCGTTCTCTTCAGTTCAGTTTTGTCCCCATTGACAATGAATGGGGACAAAACTGAAGCGTTTTATTCCGGTATTGAGCCCCTATGACTGAGCTCAATACCGGAATATGTAAATGCTAGTGTGAAAGTAGCCTTAGTCTTCATGGCTGTCAATTTTCACACTTCACTACTCTAGCTTTCTTGTAGTTAAGTATCCAGAAATGAGGGTGCACACTTTCTCTGGTACGATGCAGCCACAGGGCGGACCCTCATGGAGGTGTCAGACTTTGCTCTGCACCTTTTTTAAACAAGTTTTTGCACTCACAGTTTAAGTTTTCCACAATGTCCTATATGGAAAACTAGCAGTTGGGACAACTGTTGGACGCCCTGGAAAATGAACTCACAGACATTATTCCCTGGAGCAGCCTGAAGCACACGTCGGTGCTTTATGGACTATTCCATGGGACCCATAGCGTTGAGGCTATCCAGGAAGCCTGGCGCCTTATGAACTGTTTTAAGGACGCTGTGTGGCTTGCTAGGAAACGCCTAGTGATGAACTGGGAGAGGATGTCCGTCCAGGACTGCCGCAGGTTGGTCCTCAGCCTGTTCAGAGACTATTCCATCATGGACGGTCCGGACGTCGAAGAAGAGGATTAAAACCTCTCTCCCCCTCTCCCCTCGGTGTGTCTGTCTTTCAATAAAGCTTCGGGCATGTGATTTCCCGTCCCCTCCCCCTTCTCTTCCCCCCCCTCACCCATTATCACTTGTCTGCTGCTTGTTGATTGACGTGTGATAAATATATTTTGTTAGTGTGGTGCTGGGAGTGGTGTTCAGTACAGGATCTGTGCCTGCGCTGTGCACTACACCTATATGTAACTGTTCTTTCTCTCTGTGTATAGAATTTTGTTGTACTATGGTTCAGCCTGCGCTGCGTCGCAGTATAATGTATGATTTGTATTGACGATTTGATTGCCAATAAAGCTATTTTCAATAAAAAAAAACGATGCAGCCACAGGGCGGACCCTCATGGAGGTGTCAGACTTTGCTCTGCACCTTTTTTAAACAAGTTTTTGCACTCACAGTTTAAGTTTTCCACAATGTCCTATATGGAAAACTAGCAGTTGGGACAACCAGTTGTAATTACACTGTGTTGCCTCAACAAGCCAGAAGACACCACAGTAATTTTGTGCTACCTCTTCAAACAGTTGATTGGTGGGGTGCCGGGAGTCGGCCCTGTGCCAAACTGATATTTATGACCTATCCTAAGGATAGGTCATCAATATCTTTGCACTTCACAACCCCTTTAAATTTTGCCCAGGTCCATACTATGTCTTAAACTGGTGGATGGGCAAAAGGAGGCCTGACCTATTACTTTAGTAACCATACTAAACTGATCGCTAATTCTATATATTGATTTGCGTTTGACCTGATACAATTATATAGTCTTCCTAACATTAGGCCTTGTTGTTTTTTTTCTACCAAAACCATGTTGGAGAAGTATAGTGCACTGTTCCATTAGCTGGTAAAAATACATGGTTAGGAGCAGAAGCGTAGCTATAGGGGAAGCTGCTAATTTGGGGTTCAATCTCAGAAGGTGCCCATCCAGGAGGAGGACTAAAAGATTTTATTGTCAGGGCCCCCTTAACAGTATATACATTTTATACAGTGACACTGTAGGAAACCAAAAGACAGGGCTGCTGGGCTTGGTCTGAGAACGCAATCTTGACTAGACACAGGAGTGGGGATTGCACAGGAGGAGGGGGTTAAGAAGTTGCTGAGGGGGTTGGGGGCAAAAGTTTGCTGTGGGGCCCAGTCATTTCTAGTTACGCCACTGGTTAGGAGTTCACAAAGAAAAACTATGTAGTCTCTGAGCTCAGTTTATACTTCGTATACATATGACAAACTCATGTTTCCTGTGCATTAATCTTTCCTTTGCTTCATCCATCATTTTGTGGCTCCACTTGTACTTGCAAATCGGGATGGGTGATGGGCAATAGGCTTTAGTATTTTTAATAAAACTCGCCATACCATTTGATCCCACGTATCTATTGACTTTTTGAATGGAGCCTTAATTATACATTGCTGCTATGAATCTGTGCTGTGATTTATACCTGCAGAGTCCATTAATGCACAGTATTGATTGTACTTAGGCTGCTGTGGTGTATTATAAAAATTGACTGTTCTGCACTAATCCCATGTGCTTAGTGCACTCAGAGTGAAGCTTCTGTATATCTATAGGAGAAGTTCAGCTCCCTGGGAAGACTTTATCCCTGTAATTGTGTTTCTTTCCTTTGGAGACCTATGTTTATTATAGTAACATAGCTGCCGCCTAATCAGAGGGACTCTATAAGATTACATCCGATTGAGCGTTTACCAGATCCTGGCAGAGTTAAAACTTTCTCAAACTAAGTTAACTCTGCTTTCAGAGTTGGTTTGCTGTCACTTCTTGTCATTTATCTTGGTGATCGTATCACAAGGAAAAATGCAGCGCCGCAAAATTATGTCAGTCATCTGATAATTGTCATCAGACCTAACTTAAAAGAGAAAAAAACAACTTTATACTTCTTTACAAATTTTTTTTTTTTTACATTCTGTTGGTCTCCTATGTAGGTAACTAATGTATAAAGATAATATCTAAAAACTTCCATTGCAATGTTTTGAAGTGATGGCCTATCATTTTCTGATCAGTGGGGTCCGTCACCCCCCACTGATCAGCTGTTTCAGAATAACTCTAGTGCCAGAACTACACCACTCCATCCATTTTTGTAGTTGATGGAGCGGGCTACTGCAGTTCTGCTCCTATTCACTCCAGTGGAGGCAGAGCTGAGTAACCAGCACCGTCCACTACACACTGGAGAGAGCCTTGTAGTTGAGGTGCCAGCACTACTACAGAACAGCTGATCAGTGAAGGAGCAGGGTGTCAGATCCCCGCTGATCAGACATTGATAGCCTATTACGACATTAGGCCACCATTTTCCAGGATTTTACAACCTCTTTGTTTTCCCTTCCCACCCCATGACATAATAGTTCGCTGCAGTGAGCGAGTTCCAGTGGGTATCGGCAGTAGTTAAAAAAAAATGTCCTACACTTTAATACTGATGACCTATCCTCTGGGCCATGTGACCGATGAACGTGATGTCACTGGCCTAGGAAAAGCTGGAGAAGGCTACGGTGCTACTGCAAGCATCACTGTCTTCACAACAAGATCAGCGGGGGTCCCGGCAATCAGACCCCCACCAATCAGATACTGATGACCTATCCATAGAATAGGTCAGCAGTATTAAAGTGTCGGAAAACTCCTTTAATGGCTTTGTGAATTCACCTGTTTTTATCACCAAATTCTGAGAAAATGAAAAGTACTGCATCCTAAGGGCCAACATAAATTGTATCTTTAAAGGGGTTCTCCATACTGTATGTAAAGATTTGGATTATTCCAAATCAAAGGTGTCCATAGCCTTTTATTGCCAAAATATCTGATGCATTGAAAGCTGTGTCTGTAATCTATGGAGGCTGTATTTATGAATAAATGAATTTACTTCTAGAAATGTATTAGATTAAATTGATCCACCTACAATAGGACTGCAACCTGTGGACATTCTTTACATGAATATATAAATATCTACTCAGAAAAAATATGGATAATGTTACGGGAAGTGTGAACTTCATGGAGGAAATGCCTTCCCTTTTCTTATTCTAAAATGTTAAATATACAAACAGTGTAGGCCAACAATATGCCAAATATTCACATCAAGGGAAAGGCCTTATACGGTTTATCCTCCCATACGACTAGAACATTGTCAGACCAGACTGAATAAGTTTTGGGAGAGCAAATACTTAAAACTTAGCCTGGAACATAAGTGAGAAAAGTTATATCAGTGGATTTTTTTTTTATTTTTGGAATTCCTACATTATTATGAACATAGACAACAATTATTATTTATGGATGCTATAAATTTGTGAATGTTTTCATCATAGAAGTTATCCACTTAATACAAAGTCTACAATGGTGGCAATTCTGAAGGCGAACCTGTCACAATGAGCATGCAGTTTAAACTTCAGGTGATATTTTAAAGAGCAGAAGAAGCTAAGCAGATTGATCTATAGTTTTGTGGGAAAAGATTCAGATTGTTTTAATTTATCTGTTTTAGTATCTGCTGTTCTCATGTTTAGGAGTCCAGTCCGGGCCTACTGAGCGATTGACAGACTACCATATGATTGTCTAGCTGTCACTGGGTAGGACTGGCCAATAGAATCCTAAACTATAAAGAGCATAGGTTTAAATTAATTTTTACTGAATTATTTCCAATAAACTATATATGAACCTGCTCAGCTCCTCCTGCTCTATAACATTCTGCCTGCTGACCAGACTGCATTTTCGTGGTAACAGGTTCCCTTTAAATGAGAGAGTTCTACAAATATAGGTGTACTGTCTATCCTTGGCTTGCATGTGAACCAGCAGACTATCAGTTTCATGACTTCATCTTCCTTGGTGTTGAATAGGCAGGATGGGATTTTATGTGTTAGGAGACAGGGACACCATACATGGTCATATCTGCTGGCAGATTTTCTACATACCTTCTAACTTATGACAGAATGTGATGTTGAATAAGGCTGAGCATAGTCCAGCGTGAGATAAACATTGTCGTCTTCCTCTTCTCCAAAAACAGAAAGAAGCAAACACTGAGTGAGACGATTTGTGCTCCATGCAGAATGAGTTCTGGTGAGCTTACGTCTTGTTTTTTGCCATGTGTTTTGAATGTTGGGGGGGGGGGGTTGTTAATCTCTCATTTGCTATGAATGCTCTATTAGGAAGCTGCTTATATTGTAAGCTATGGCATTAAAACATTTCAGTCACTTTATTTGGTTGATTTGAATAGTTTTATTTCAGCCTTGAGTAGAGATGAGAAAATTGATTACGAATTGGTTACGAATTTCCCAAAGATTCTAATTTCATCAAATCCAAAACTTTTGTGATTTGACCCACATGAAACTCTCAAAATGGCAGCCTCTGTTTTACAGATCAGAAGACAGAGAAGTAGTCATCTTCCACCTAAAAGAGAGAATCTTTGGACCATTTTAATTAAAAAAAAAAAAACTTAAAAAGTTGTTTGTCACCACTAGAGTTGAGCGAACGTGCTGGTAACGAGCGCTGTACTGCTCAGATCCCCTGCTATCGCATGGGCGCAGGCATCCGGATCCGTCCTCCTCACCCGACGGATCCGGATGCCTGCGCCCATGTGAGCGCAGGGGATCCGAGCAGTACAGTGCTCGTTAAGAGCACGTTCGCTCAACTCTAGTCACCACCCCTACAGTCCCATGAAACTCCAAAATGTCTTATATGACTTTTCAGGGCAGTCAGAGCATTTTGGATTGGAACCAAATTTATTGATTGAATCTGATGGCTGATTCAGCCGAGTTGGACCCGAAACAAACTTTGGGAAATTCCCTCATTTCTAGTCTTGAATTTGGATATATAAATATGAAATATGAATCCTGTTTGTCCTAATGGTACAGTTTTAATGTGTACAGTCATGATAGTCTTAAGAAGTCTAGATATTTCTTATGTGATAGTATACGATGGCTAGCGTTCACTGACTGAAATGTTGTCCAATGCAGATAATGAAGTTAGCATATCCAACAATGTGGTCAACGGAATAACGTCAAATTGCAACATGCAAGATAAAGGTGAGATATTATGTGGAAATTGTATCTAACTGAATTAAAGGGGTTCTGTTATCAGATACGTTGCAATAAAACCGTCTGCTCTTCATTGACTGGCCTTGTCAGTCAGTGGTGGGGACGCAGCAGTGAGTGGAGCTTCTAGGTGCAATGAGATGCAACCACACTGCCCTCCTAGGGGATTATTTGCATATTATAAAACCAATGTTCTCAGTAATGCAGGCACCAAGACTATGATGTTCAATCGTCAAGCACACGTCTCAGGCGAGACGGTTTTATTGGGATGTATCTGATGACAGAACCCTTTGAAAGAGACTTCTTTCAGGAGTAAATGCCCCCATTTTCAATGTGGTGGTGCAGGATTTTAAGAAGTGTCTGCCTTTTTCCCAGAAGCAGCTCATCCTCAGTCATGTGCTTTGCCAATGGACAAGAGTAGTGCTGTGTGAAGTGTACTTGGTGTCCTCTAAATATGTATATAGCCTTTAAATCTACAGCCCCTGCCATACATTTTTCTGTATTTAATTACATTATGAATGTACAAGTTCACATAGATATATATTCCACTTTTAAATCTGGATAGTGCAGTTTTTATTCTGGCCAGAATTTCTGCAGCAGCATTTTCACTGAGCATATACTGCTTTTGGCTGCCAAATTTGCATCAATTCTACACCAAAATCCAAGTGTTGCATGCAGATATTGGTGTGAATTAGCAATGGTTTTCATCATATGCATTGCAAAGGGTGAAACCCGCGGAGGAAATCTGAAGCATAAATTGACATGCGCAGGATTTAAACTCAGCACTTGAGGTCAGTTTACGTTGTGAATTTTTTCAATGTCTGTCAAGATTTCTTAAAATCCTATCCTAATTTCTGCTACTGTAAAATGCTGCGGATTTGGTGCACACAAATCCTCTGCAGTTGATCCGTAGCATATGTGCCTTATGTGCTGCACCCAAATCTGCTGCAAGGAATCTGCAGCATGTACATCCAGCATGGACAGATCCTGAACCAATGTTAATTTGGGTTATATTGAGCTTTTAAATCAAGAATAAACTGCATGCTTCGATTTCTTTTCTAGTCTGTCCTTATTCCACTGGCCTACTGTGATTTATGGCAGAAGAATAGCAGCTTCCCTCTAAAGAGGACCTTTCATGTTTTTTTTTTTTTTTTAGTTTAAATAAATACCTGTTCTTGTGGGGTGATGCTGCCACCTTGCCTGTTTTTTTCAGATATTGCTCCTATGCCCCGCTGTGCCCCCCTGCCGTTTTTCATGCTCAGTATGTAAATCCTGAGCATCGGTACATGGAGGAGGAGATGCCAGGGTTTCTCAACGGGCTCCTTCACCCTGGCTGTACCGCGATCCATTCACAGCAGAGATCGTCTCAGCCAGGGAGAAGGTGAGCTTTTTTTATCCCTGGCTGTGACGATTGGATTGCGGCACAGCCAGGGAGAAGGAAACGCCCATTGAGAAACCCTGGCATCTCCTCCTCCCTGTACCAGTGCTTAGGATTTACATACTGAGCGGGAAAGTGGCAGGGAGACACAGCGGGGCATAGGAGCGATATTTGAAAAAAACAGGCAGCATCAGTTGGGGTGATGGGGGGGTGGTACCCCGCAAGAACAGGTATTTATCTAAACTAAAAAAAAAACATGAAAGTTCCTCTTTAAGGGTTGTAGATCGGCAATATGGGATTTGTAAGATTGTTACAGCCCAACATAGCTAGAATTCCTAAGGTCACAAAAAGTTAGAAATGGGCCCTTCATTTTCTTTTTACAGTATGAACTTTAAGGTGTTTTAACGTGAAATTGATGATTTGAGAATAAATAGGCTTAAACAGGCTAAGTGCTAAAAATATTTACTAAGTGTGATTAAATATAAGGTAAAACAGATGAATCACATACAGAATAAATAATAATCAATCACCTGGCCTACACAATATATGTCATATCACATGGCTGACAGGCCATGGTGATACGAGAGAGAAAGAGAGATAGTGACTTACAACATCCTACCTGGATGATGTTCTCAGTAGAGTTCCAGTTATTTGTCTTTGTGCAAAAAGGTTTATTACTTTCAGCCCCTCTTCCTTAGGATGTCCAGTGTGCAGTATGCATGTCTGAGATAATCAATCAGGAATGCAGACTGCTCAGCACAATGTGGGTCTTTGTATATGTTATATATCTAGATATTCGTAAATCACTACATTACAAGGAATATCATTGCAAAAAATATAGACGGTGATATAATAATTGACGGGAACAGAACCAATCAGCACTTAATTAATTACGACGCAATAAGACAAACATCAGCATATTTCCTATACATTTACTTGAGCAGCAATCGATGGATCGGTAATGTCCTATATCAGGTATTTTGCATGTGGGATAACCAAAGTAGTAGGAATAGACGGCAGAAAGTCACTGCAGTCTTCCCTACAAAAAAGGGACAATGTTTCTGCACTTGATAGGGCCCCTTCCTACTCTGGGCCCAGAACTGACTCCCACAGCTAGGGTGACACCCATACAGCCCATCTTCATTACAGTTCATCAATTCTAAATGAAGATCCATTAGTCAAATACAACTGTACAAGCAGTAATCCACTCAGTGAGTAATGATATTATTTGCAAGCTATGTACTTAGGAGAATACCAGAGGATAATATTCTTAATGTGTCGATGCTTATTGATTGTTAGGATATAACAGTTTGAGAATCTAATTGTATTTCTGCCACTTTATTCCATAGGGTACATCCATGTGGTAATCTATATCCTGCAGATTTGCCGTATTGGATTTATATGCAGAAAATCTGAAGCATTTTACAGTAGCAGCAAACAGAGTAGCAGCAAATAGGATGAGATTTTAAGAAATCTGATCTGTAGGCTACAAAAAATCCACAACCTAAAGCCTTATTCACATTGATGTTTCCGATTTCCCTTGTTCTTCTCCGTTATAAGAGCAAAAACAATGGAAATAATGGGATATAACTGACACGGATAGAGCCAAGCAGATCCCATTGACTATTATGAGATCCATTTGGTTTCCGTCTGGGTGTTAGCATTTTTTTAACAGAGAAAAAAGTCCTGCATGCAGGACTTTACTCTCTGTAGTTTTTGACCAAATCTGTGATGGAGATCCCAATCCCTGTGAAAAAAAACTGACCTAAACTGACCTGCAGTGCTGATTTTGAATCCTCAAAATGTCAATTTAGGTTGCAGATTTCCACCGTGGCTTTCACCCTTTGCAATGCATAGGGTGACCTCTAAAAACAAATTTGCATGTGGGGTTGTTGTGGAAATTCTGCCCTTAGGGTATGGCCACACAGGATGAAAAAGTGTGTGAATGACGTGTAATTACATGCAGGTTTTGCCGTGGAAATGGCTGTGAATCTCACCCTCTGCATTGCAAAGGGTGAAATGGCAACATAAAGTGACATGATGCACAAGGGCGGACTGGGGCCCTGGAAAAAAACAAAAAGTGTTGTTGTAGGTGGGTCCAAATTGACAGAAGGAGGGGCTAACACAAGTAGATGGAGTCAATACAAGTTGACAAGAGTCAGTAATACCACAGTGCAGCACAGAATACCTCCCTGGCAGCAGTCCCTCTGTAGTGGTCACGTTCTGTCCTCCTCCAGTACGGCACAATAGGCCGCCACTGCCACCAATTAAAACATTAATAGTGCTCTGAAGCTGCCACTGCGCCACCAATGAAAATAATTAACCCCTAAATGCTGCAGTGAGCCAGCTCCATACGTGGCCGGTATCATACAGCTGGCACCCATCCGCAATGACAGGGGAACGGTGATCCCTCTGAACTCTGTCATTTAACCCCTCAAGTTGCTGGACCTGAGGGGTTAAATAATGGGGTTCTGTGGGATTTGGATTGTACACAGCTTTTTTGGTGTTTTATTTTTCTTTTGCGTGGTATCGAGTATCGCAATACCAAATCAAAATTTTGGTATCCTGACAACCCTAATCCCTATTGTGCACCTAGTAGTATGTACCTAGCCAGCCTCAGTGAGGAGGGCTCAAGTGGCCCTGTGGGGCATCGGGAAAACTCCCTGTAGGGTTTATGGCCAATCTGCCTCTGATGATGAAGGTCTGTATACGCTGCAGATTTGTGTGTGAATGATATTTCTTGAAATCTCATCGACTTTGCTGGAACTGTACAGCACGCTCGATTTGCCTTACAAAAACCTAGGGTGTATCCTCCATGTGTGAATGTACCCTTATAGTCACTGGAAGGATTTAGAATAAAATGGGTTTCCTGAATACTTTTCTCTTTCGTGCATTTATGTTAAGCAGATATTGAAGTAGAAAGAGTTTGTTTGGCCAATCGCTGTATTTAAAATATATTAACATTGCAGGCAATCAGATACTGTGCTTGTCAAGGACAGATATATCATGGATTCAACTTTTTTTTCCATTTTGGGAATTACTTCTTGTGTAAAACTGCTCAGTTACTGATTCAGCCAGATGGAACGTAGTCAATGATTGTACAGTTCCATCACGTCCTGTTTCTCCACTAATTTCACTTCCAAATGATATCTTGGGAACTAATTGTTATAAAGCAACATTTATATGAAACCGCTCTTGAAGGACCAAAAATCTTGTCTTGTATCCTGATGCAGACATATATATTGGCACCTAATTATGGCACTTCTGTGGTCATGAAGGGCCTAGTCCTTGTTCACCATGAATCTATGGACGTTTCTTCCACCTGTTTGCTACTGTTTCAGTTTCTGCAGACTGTATTTGCCATTACTTTATGCACGGTGGGGGTCTGTCCTCTAGGACCCTCACCAGTCCTGAGAATAAAGGGGCCACAGAGCTGATTCAGTGCTGTGTCCCCTTCATAGTCCTTGCCTGCACAGCAGCACCCCAGCCCCCCTCTGTGTAGCAGAACTGCAGCGCATCTCAATTGAAATGAATGGAGTCGGCAGCAGTTCTGGCCGAGTGGACTGGAAGTGCCAATGTATAGGGAAAAACAGTCCTGCATTAGTGCTGCAGTCCCTTCACTTCTTAGGATTTGTTGTGATCCCAGAGGTTGGATGCTTCAATTTTTTTGTATACATTTTTTTTAATTAAAATTGTTAGTTGATATGCTGCATGATACAATATGGCTGGAGAATTGGATTTTAGTATAATGTAGGAAGGAGGGAGGAGGTGCACCTCCAGAGGTACAGTTATCCATTATCATTTACCAGAGAAATAAAGCAGATAGAGGGTTTGGAACATTTGTTGTTTGTGAGCCTCTGCTATTCTGTTAGATCCTTTTACCTTGTATTTATATTATACCAGTAAATAATTTTAGTTTAATTTTAAGAAATGTCATTATTTGCAGTTGTCTGGTCCCATAATAAGTATGGTGACGCTTCAGACTGAGTTATGTAGTGACTTTAATAGCTGTCAGTTTGTCAGACTGCCCACTAATTGTGGCCAATTAGTCTGATTTACATCCCAGTCATTCCAAATCTCTAAATTACTTTGCCTTTTATGAGTCACTTATTGGTTTACAAATTATAGATACACCCATGTTCTGTCTGTTAGGGAATTCTTACTCATTTCTTGAAGGGGTTTTCCAGTTTGCATCAACATCCTTTAAAATGATCGTTTATGAAGCCAGCTGTAATTTGTTAATGTATTTCTTTTATTTTTATTGCTCTTGTCTCTTCTTCTGGGCTGTGGTCTCATGACCATGTCCATGCAGCTCAGCTGTTTTGTCCGTGGGCAGAGCAGGGATAGGGATGTGCCTAGGCATGTAACTAGCTGGTTGGAAGAGCTATAAACTAGCTGGGCATTGTTAGGGGCAGTGATAGGGGAGTGTCTATGTAACTAGCGGGGTGGGAGGAGCTATAAACTAGCTGGGCATTGTTAGGGTCAGTGATAGGGGAGTGTTTATGTAACTATCGGGGTGGGAGGAGCTATAAACTAGCTGGGCATTGTTAGGGTCAGTGATAGGGCAGTGTCTATGTAACTAGCTGGTGGGAGGAGCTATAAACTAGCTGGGTGTTGTTAGGGTCAGTGATAGGGGAGTGTCTATGTAACTAGCTGGTGGGAGGAGCCATAAACTAGATGGTGTTGTTAGGGGCGGTGCTGGAGCTGTGGTAGAGACAGGAGAAGTGCAACATGGGTTTGGTTGGATGCAGCTACAGGAAGTGCCACATACAGGATGGAAACAATCAGAGGGAATTTGTTTACATGGTGAAAATGACTCAGGATCAGGTGCGTAACAACCATAGCGGAAGACCATGCAACTGCTATGGGGCCCAGGGCAAGAGGGGGCCCAGTCTTATTTGGGATTATCTTCTCTTCTACTGGAGGTGAAAACTTGGTCAGGACTCTACTCTCTAAAGGAACAACTTTTAGCAAATGAGGCAGTGGAAAAATGGCCCAAGGGTCATTCAAAAGGGTTTAGGCAGAAACCCTTCTGTCCTGTGTGGGGGGCCTGGTTTGATCCTTGCTATGGGGACCTTACTACTCTATGTACGCCACTGGTCAGGAGAGTCCAAATGAAAAAGAAAAGCATGGGGAAGATGTACATGAGGTGGAACAGCATATCTGTAAAAAAACATAGTAATCCTGTAAAAAATCTTTAAGGGGAGTCTGTCATCTCCAGAATTAGTTTCAAACTGTACATACTGCCATGTGGTGTACAGACCCCAAAATATAATCATACCTTTCTTGTGAAAATGCCGTGTTCTAAGCTTGAGAAATGCTTCTTTTAATGTTTATACAATGAAGGTTTTCAGTGCATCACGGGCAAGGCTGTCTCTTTTGATGCACCCTCGCTCCACCAGCACCTAAGATTTCAGAGCTGATAGCGATTATGCAGGGGATGCCAGGTGCACCGAAAACCTTATTTCAATAAAATGAAAAGAAGCATTTCTCAGGATCAGACTGAATTTTGACAAAAAAGTTATGGTTGTGTTTTAGGGCACTTGCCCTACATGGCAGTATGTTTACTCCGAAACCGATTTTTGCTGTGCCAGATAAAACTAATATAACTACGTTTCACTTTGCCTTGATAGCATGGAGCCATGAGCCATGTGCTCTAGTGGGTGCCATATGCATAGAGCTAGTCTCCTCTAGAACCAATACTTCTATACATAGGTTTTTTGTTGTACTTCATTTTATACAAGAAATGTATTGAACTGTATAGCATACCGCTGTGGCATGCATATTTTTTGCAGTATTGTATAGTGTAGGGGCCTACAGTGTGTTATGCATAAAAAAATGCAAGAGTCAAGCAAATACCAAGAAGACTCATATTTGGCACTCGCTTCATCTTTAGAAAACCAAGGTTATGTAACTACATGATTGGTTATACCCATTTTTATCCTAAGCTTTCGTTAAAGAGAGTACAACATATTTGGCATTGAATGGGATCTGTCTACCTGGATGTCCAGGAGCCAGATGAGCACACGACAGACAAGTGTTTATAAAAGGAGCAGCTTAGTAAGATAAAAGCTTTTTATGGAAAGTCTAGTTTAAACAAAGTAATACATGGCTACCGACTAGGCAAACATTTATAGAGGTATGATGAAAAAAGATAAAGCTTGTCCTACTCGCCTGTGATTATTTGCAGTCTTCTACATAACCCATCTGTATAGACACTTCAAGGGCCTCCATATACATTATATTATTGTGAGCTGAACCTGCCGTTTTCAGTTGGATTGGCCAACAGTGTAACATATATGGGGTGCTTCCACCTCTCCCCCTACATATGATGTCAGAAGGAGAAAAGGATCGGGTGCCTTGAATTTTAATGCCCAATCCTTTTGTTCTCCAGGGAGATAAAATACCAGCAGAGGTGTCTACCAGCAGTTTTGTCCTCTCACACTTGGACAAACTGACTGCCTATATATATGGGGGAGCCAGCAGAGAAAGCTGTTGGCCGAAGAGATACAGCTGACAGCTGTTGAAGTTGTATGGCCGTTTTAAAGGGGTAAAATATTGATGGCCTATCCTCAGGATAGGGCATAAACATCTAATCGCTGCGAGTTCCACTCACAGCATCACTATAAGGGGTTAATTCTAAGTCAATAGAGGATGTCCCCTGATTAGGACCCTCAGTCAAGAGCCAGCCACATAAAGCATATTTAGTTTTGGAGAACCCAGGACTTCCATGTATTACATAGGCAGCCCATTTCTGTGATGATGCTACAGGGAAAAGCTGCTGCAAGGAATAGATTGTCTAAGACTGTGAAATCCTTTAGAGTAGTTCTCTGGGACTTTAAATGGCTTCTCCAAGACTGGACTTTTTTTTGGCCAGGCAGAGTGCAGGGATTAAAAAAAAAAAGAAAAAAAACAACTCGCTGGTCACTGGCACTCCAGTTCCAGCTCCCTTCTCTTCTGCTTCTAGATCCTGCTAGACCTGAAGTATGAGTTGAGCTGTGCAGGCGTGGTACATGAACATTGTCACCACAGAGGCTATCGTTTGGCCAGCAGTGGTGATGTGTGTGCACCAGAAACTTAGGAGAAAGCAGTTTGGTGCTGGAACGGTGCAGCGGTGATAGGTGAGTCTTTTTTTTTTTTTTTAACCCCTGTACCCTGCCTGAGCTGGTTTCAGAGGACCCCCAATGGGTCACTTGAATGGAATTGAGCTGTAGGAACCAGGTACTGTCGCAATACAATGTACCTGTTCTGGAGCCTTTAAAGGGTTTCTGTCACCAGTTTTTTCGGTATGAATTCCAAATATATATATGAATATATGAATCAGGCTGACATTAAAGATGTGCTAATGTCACCTGATTCCAAATATATATCTGTTTTATTTACTGGTGCCCCCATTTTTATATAAATTGAACTTTTATTTTATGCTAATAAGGCCTCTAGGTGCAAGGGGCGTTACCCCTGCTCCTAGAGGCTCTGTTGATTGACAGGACCAGGCAGAGAAGAAACACTCCATTCACCATAGCTTGCAAGGACCTTCAATGATGTCATGACCATGTGATCAGTCACATGGTTTAGGAGAAGACAGGCTATTTGTGTGATCCTAACCATGTGACTGATCACATGGTCATGACATCATTGAAGGTCCTTGCAAGCTATGGTGAATGGAGTGTTTCTTCTCTGCCTGGTCCTGTCAATCAACAGAGCCTCTAGGAGCAGGGGTAATGCCCTTGCACCTAGAGGCCTTATTAGCATAAAATAAAAGTTCATTTTATATAAAAATGGGGGCACCAGTAAATAAAACAGATATATATTTGGAATCAGGTGACATTAGCACATCTTTAATGTCAGCCTGATTCATACCGAAAAAACTGGTGACAGAAACACTTTAATCAGCTTTAATCAGTGGGGTTATTCTCAGGAATGTCTACAAAAAGACTATAAATTATAAAACAAAAACTATAAAAAGGGTAAAAGGTAAAAAACACGTAACTAATAACATGCTCTTTGGCAGTCAGAAATGTTTTGTCAGTGTGATGATATCTCTAATAACTTGTGTCAAGAACGTTTATAGATGGAAGAGGTCATGGAAAGCTTTGATTTTAGTATTTCTCTTGGGCAGAAGGACATTAAACATCAGTGATTATGAGAATATGATACTGTTTTATCAAGGAACATGAAAGAGATCTGATTATATAACAGCATATGGCGCTTGTGTGACATTTGAATATTTAGTGTTCATTTTCAGACACAGTGTTACTTTTGTGTTTGCAGCAGATGACTGTCCTATAAGTACACGTTCATGCTCTTCTATTACAATCATTCCCGTGAAGGCAACACAAAACTTTCCTGATCTTGTGCCAACTCCAGGTATACGCTTGGAATGAAAATGAAGCAGTGTCCGTTGTGCATTTCTTGCTGTCTTTGCCTTGCATCCTGACACTGACATTACATTACGTTCATATACATGCTTGCCATTTTTGTATTAATGATTGTGCTTTTACATTTGTGTGCATTATTACTATGGGCCTGTTCGGAATGTCGTTGCTGGCTTTATGGCGAACTGAGACAATGAGGCATGATTATTAAACTCATTTTTGTTTTTTTTATTATACCTGCATGGTCTTTACTTTTTTATTATATGGAACTTTCTATGTGCTGAATGAGTGATGTTTTTGTAAACTATGCACAGAGCTGGCCTATAATACTAATACCAAGTCAACAGAGCCCATGGAGTAATACGGATTGTGTTATCCAGTAGAAATTGTTACAAAATGGCGTATACTTGACGCGTTCATTTTGTTTGCAGTATATAGCTCTATTTGAAGAGGTTCGGGACGTGTGCTTTCAGGTTACATTGTTTTGTATAGTTTTTAAACCCTCCTGCTACAAGCTGGACCGACCTTATCCTAAACTGTGCCTATTCTGTATTTTAAGAGAGACCTAATTTTGGATTTCTGTATAAAGAGATGGACTTTCAAAGGGTTCTCCAAAATTGTTATTTTTTTTTTAACCAAAAGCTTAGATTGGTACAAAATAACAAACAGTGTTATGATCACCTTACAAATCCCCACTGCTCCCATGCTGCCACTTTCCAGATCCACCTGTGGTCTCTGTATCCAGGCCTTCAGTGATTATATTTTGACACAGACTTGTGACCGCTGCACTGGGCACCATGGCGTCCATGTCAAAAAGAGCAGAATAGTAATAGGAGCTACTATGAGGATGGAGGAAATTATTTCATCTATCTGCTGCATCTTCTCTATACATATACTGGATATTGAAACTGTAATGAGCTATCCTGTAATACTTCTAAAACCCACAACGCTCCTTGTAGAGCTGGAAGCAATACAAGTAATAGCGGGCCAAGCGTGAATTACATTTTTTTGTGAATTATCTCTCAGTGCCTGAATTCTATGATAGTGTATTAGGATTACCCCCTTTCACAGAATACAGAACATATAAGTGGCCCCTGTATTCTGATGATGAAGTGAGGGAACCATTTCAAGGGACCTTAATTCTTCACTGGTGTAATATTATTCTGAGCCAGTCTAGCCGTGGAAGAAATATGTAAAATGTAGTTTGAAGGCATCGAATGGACTGTAGTGTAGTTTCATGATATACCGTGTAGTGGTAGATTTGTTGGGGATAGTTGTCTCCCATCCACAGGATGGGGAATAACTATAAGATTGGTGAGGTTCCTACCACTTGGATCCCCACCAGTCATGAGGACAGGGATGCCATATTCCTCAGGGCCCCCGAAATGAATGGATCATCAGGTCGAGAATGGCACTGATCTCTATGGAAGTTTCAGAGATGGCAGAGTACGGTGCTTGCCTATTCCCTGAATTCCTATAGAAGTGAATGGAGCGGCAGTGCACAAGCTCAATCTGCTGCACCATTCATTTCGGTGTGGATCCCGTGGTAGGACTCCCACCAATCTAACCATTTTACCCTATCCTATGGATGGCGGATATCTTACCAGAATACCTCAATCCTACTCTATACAGTTGTCTACAGATGGATATTTGGTTTGGTTATTTTCTCTTGTTATGTCCCAAGGCTTGTTAAAAAGTTGAATTTTGAGTTTTCCATATGGAGCCACTTCCACAAGGTGGCACTAGCGAGATGGTTCTCTTTCCTTGGGAAATACCTCTTTGGGCATCCTAAAAAAAATATATATATGTGTTGTTTGAGTTTTCATTGCCATAGACCTATCGATCTCTATGTATTTCTATTTGCTTTTGTATTTTGCGTCTATTCACATTGCTTTACTGTTCACACATGTGCTTTCTTGAATGAAAACATTCTAGAAGGTTTCATGAAAAGCATGACGGTAGCTGATCTGTTTTAGAAGACGTATATTATCATCATGTGTAATGCATTTAAAGGGGTTGGCCTCTTTCTACTATTGATGAACAATCCTCAGGATAGGCCATCAATATCAGATCAGCGGGGAACTGACTCCCGGAACCCCCACCAATCAGCTTTTTGAAGATAAGGTAGTGCTTGTATAAACTCTGCTCTGTTTACCTGCTTACCGCAGCTATTGCAGTGGTGAACAGGTGTAATTACAAGTATGGCATCCCCATTCACTTCTATGGGACGACTCTATCTGTTCAAGTAACTACTATAGAGTCCCATAAAAGTGAATGGGGATGCCATACTTGAAATTACACCTGCTTACCACTGTAATTGCTGAGGTGAGCAGGTAAACAGTGCAGAGAAGGCAGCGCTTGTATGAGCACTGTCTTCTCTTCAAACAGTTGATCAACAGGGTGCTGGGAGTCAATCTGATATTGATGGTCTATCTTGAGTATAGGACAAAAGTAGTAAAAGGCGGACAACTCCTTTAACTGCAATGAGAAATGAAGTCGAGATAGGCTCTTCACTTAATGGACAATTTTCTCTATTGTAGAAGTGGATCCTAGTAAAGTATGTGCAGGAAAGGGAGCGGTGACCCTCCGGGCATCCACATCTCAAGGGGACATCCAGAAAAGTAGATCCACAATGGAGATTGAGCTTTCGCCAAGTAAGTTAAGTTTATTCAATGACAAAACATCAGAATCGCCTACCATCTTGGATCTCCAACAATCACATATTGATGATCTGTCCTAATTGGTACTTCTTATGCCAGTACTCTGGGTCACTTCAAGATACACCAAATTTATTAAGAAGCACATGCCTCTGATCGTAGACTGTGTGTGACTAAATTCTACACCAACTCATCTCAAGATTATATTTCAGCTGTAATTTACTCCTGTTTTTGCCAGAGGCTGCCATATCACCCCTGCAATATCCACTGGTTAACAGAACTGGTGTGCTTTGTATAAAAGTGGAAAAGTCACATTTTGTGTGACTTTTGGACCCAAAAGTTGCAAAAGCTAGATGTGTGGGACTTTTGTAGATAAAGAAGTGAGAACAGCCCACATCAGGCCCTTTGACTTTCAGAATTGTCAAGCGTAAACCCTTAGTTCTGGCGCTTCCAAAGTTGAAGAACCCCAATATTCCATAGGGAAAATAGTTTATATCATCTATTCTAGAATTCCCATGGTATCATAGCCAGATTGAATGAGTTGAAATGAAACTGGAAACAATCTGCTGTTTTGTCCATGGTCTTGCAGATTTTCCACATTCCAGTAAACAGGAAGCCCAGAAGTTGTCACCCGTGTTATCACAAACATTTATACTTGTATGTCAGTGACCTTAGCATGTCAAAATATAAAAAAATAAAAATGTTTGTTTGCCATTGCCAAAAATGTTGCATTCATTTTCTGAATCTTATTGTAACATAGACTATTAACACCCAGTGGTTACGACAGCTGAAGTAGACCTTTGGCATCATCTTGAAATTTGTGGAATTGGCACATGATATATATTGACTGAAAGAGATTGCACTCTTGAGCAGTGACTGACCGTATAATCATTTTCATGCTTTAAGCATTTCAAGACCTAAGGCTATTATGGTCTGAATCCACAGTGCTGTTCTTATTAACCCCTTCCCGACTGCCGACGGTTAATCTACGTCGCGGTTTGCTGGGCTTTGTGCAGCAGCGATGTAGATTGGTGCTGCTGTTTTGCGGGGCGATCGGGACCCCCAGACTGCTGTAAACCACCGGAGCAGGCTGTTACTAACAACCAGGGGTCTCAGCTAGCTGGCCCGAGACCAAGGAGGGCGGTCCCGGGACAGCGATCGCTCTGATTGGCTAGTCTATACAGACTAACTAATCATAGGATCCTAATGCGGCTGAAAGGATCTGATCCCCGCAGTCCGAGACAGTGGGGATCAGATCCTTCTAAAATGTGTGAAAATTATATTTTTATATACGGGCGGATGGGCAGGCAATTTATCCCTGCCCCGATGTTCAGGATGGCCGAGCAGCTGAAGCAGAGTGTCAGCATACAGCTGACACTCTGCTTGAAACTGCTGACATCAGTGCTGGCACGATGTCACCCATTTAACCCCTTCCAAGCCACGGTCCAAAGGGACCACTGTATGGAAGGAGTTAACATGGAGGGAGCTCCCTCCCTCCTCCATCGGGACGCTGCACTGCTCTGGCAGCGTCCCGCTGGTTACCATGGCAACCGGCCACTTTCACAGGCGTCCGGCTTGCCGTGGTATAGCTATGCCTGATCAAGCTCCTGCTAAAGGCAGGAGCCTGATCAGGTTTAGACCCCGTACGGCCGTATTGAAAATGCTTATACTTGACCGTGCGTACGGACAAGTATAGGACATGTTCTATCTTTTCTTACGGAACTGCGGCTCAGCAAGATAGTGTGCCGCCCGTAGAGGTGAACGGGCCCGCCCCTATTCCGCAAATTTGCGGAATAGGTGCGGACCCGTTCACACGCTCGTGTGAACGGGCCCTTATTGTGAGAGAAAATACACTGCAGTACACTATACAGTGTACTGCAGTGTATTATACAGCCCTCAGACCCACTAGATCTGGAAGAATCAAGTGGATCTGGGTCAAAAAGTGTAAAAAAAAAAAGTGAAAAAAGTAAAAAAAAAATAAAAATCTACATCCACGCATTCATAATTGATAAAAAATTAAAAAAATAAAAAACACTAGACATGTTTGGTATCGCTGCATCCGTAATGACCCGATCTATAAACCGATCACATTACTTTCCCCGCACGGGGAACGCCATTGAAAAAAAAAGAGAAAAACTATGATGGAATTAAAGTTTTTCCCACATCACTTCCCAAAAAAAAAGGTATTAAAAGTGATCAAAAAAGTTGTATGTACCCCAAATTAGCACCAATCAAACCGTCACCTCATCCTACAAAAAATGAGCCCCTACATGAGATAATCACCCAAAAAATGAAAAAAAATGGCTTTCATAAAATGGAGACACAAAAACCATGTTTTTTTTCTAAAATGCTTTTATTGTGTAAAACCAAAATAAAAAAAAAGACATATTAGGTATCGCTGTGTCCGTAATTACCTGCTCTATAAAAATATCACACTCTTCCCCCAAAAGGTAAATGACCTACAAAAAATTAATAAAAACTGTGCCAGAAAAGCCATTTTTTGGTCACCATACATCACAAAAAGTGCAATACAAAGCGATCAAAAAGGTATATTTACCCGAAAATAGTACCAATCAAACCGTCATCTCATCCTGCAAAAAATGAGCCCCTACCTGAGACAATCGCCAAAATAAAAGAAAAACTACAGCTCTCAGACTATGGAGATACTAAAACATGATTTTTTTTGTTTAAAAAATGATATTATTGTGTAAAACTTAAATAAAAATAAGTATACATGTTAGGTATCGCCACGTCCATAACAATCTGCTCTACAAAAATCTCACATGACCTAACCCCTCAGGTGAAAGCAGTAAAAATGAATAAATAAAAACTGTGCCAAAATTACCAATTTTTGGGTCACCCTGCCCCAAAAAGTGTAATAATGAGCCCCTCCAATGGAGACACAAAAACATAATTTTTTTTCAAAAATGCTTATTATGTAAAGCCGAAAGAAAGTAGACATATTTGATATCATTGCGTCCGTAACAATCTGCTCTATAAAAATAGCATGTGATCTAAACTGTCAGACGAACCCTGTACAAAAAAAAATAAAAAACTGTGCCAGAACAGCCATTTTTGGTTACCTTGCCTAACAAAAAGCGTAATATAAAGCGATCAAAAATCATATGTACCCCAAAATAGTATCAATAACACTGTCACCTTATCCCTTAGTTTCCAAAATACAAGCACTCTGGGGGCTTCAAATGGGACGTGGTGTCTAAAAACCAGTCCAGCAAAATTTGCCCTCCAAAAACCATCTGGCGCACCTTTTCTTCTGCGCCCTGCTGTGTGCCCATACAGTAGTTTACCACCACATGTGGGGTGTTTCTGTAAATCGCAGAATCAGGGTAATAGTTTTTGAGTTTTGTTTGGCTATTAACCCTTGAAGTGTTACAGGAAAAAATGGATTAAAATGGAAAATCTGCCAAAAAGTAAAATTTAGAAATGTCATCTCCATTTTCCTTTAAATCTTGTGGAATACGTAAAGGGTTAACAAAGTTTGTAAAATCAGTTTTGAAAACCTTGAGGGGTGTAGTTTCTAAAATGGGGTAATTTATTGGTGGTTTATATTATGTAAGCCCCACAAAGTGACTTCAGAACTGAACTGGTCCTTAAAAAAATGGTTTTGGAAAATTTCAAATTTTAAGAATTGCTTCTAAAATTCTAAGCGTTCGAACGTCCCCAAAAAATAAAATTACATCTACAAAATGATGGCAACAGTAAGTAGACATATGGGAAATGTAAAGTAATAACTAGAGATTAGCGAACGTGCTCGTTACGAGCACTGTATCGCTCGGCTGGCGTGCGAACAAATGCCCACAGGCATTGCGGATCCGTCCTCAGCTGCATGTAAGTCAATGGGGACAGATCGTTTGGTATGACACTCATACCAAACGGATCCGTCCCCACTGACTTTCAGTCGGGTGAGGAGGACAGAACCGTTTGGTATGAATATGTCATACAAACGGAAATTTCGAAACTTACAAATTTTTCCAAATTTTCTGTAAATGTAGGATTTTTTAATAAATAAAGGTGATTTATATTGACTCAAATATACCACTGTCATGAAGTACAATATGTCACAAGAAAACAGTCTCAGAATGGCTTGGATAAGTATAAGTGTTCCAAAGCTATTACCACATAAAGTGACACACGACAGATTTCCAAAATTTGGCCTGGTCCTTAAGGTGAAAAATGTCTATGGCATGAAGGGGTTAAAGAGTAACTGAACTTTAAATGAAATTTTAATAAGATGTCCCTAATGCCCTAAAAAAATCGTTACAATATACTTTATTTAATTTTGTATTTTTAGTGTTTTTTCTACCTTAAGCTCACCATTCACTGTGCCCTTAAAACTCAGTTCTCTGTACACTGCTGACTACAACCTGTGAAATGTACACTGTGTGTAGGTTTACTAACTCCTGGTATAGCACATGGGTACTCCATACCCATGTACTATGTCAGGATTAGCTTAGCGGAGCCGGCTCCTGCTTCTGCCGACATGCAGTTCTCTTAGTAATCCTCCAGTGGGTACGGGAAGGAGCAGCAATGTGCGCTACTGTGGCCCCATTCAAAAATTTCACAATTCCACACACTAAATTTCACGCTGTCAGTGGTGTGGGTGGTGCGCTTTAGGTAGGAAAAACACTAAGAAAAATACAAAATTAATAAAGAATATTGGAAAAAGTTTTTAGGGCATTAGGGACATCATATTAAAATTTTATTCAAAGGTTTAGTTACTCTTTAAATGTATACATATAACAGTATAACAGTTTATGATATTTCTTTGATGTATAAACCTGTAACCACCACAGAACACTCTTAAGCAGCTGATTCGCCATCAGTGCCAAATTACTGGGAAAAAGTGTGCCAATTGAATGGCCACATGTAGTGCCATTTAGAGGAAGTCAAGGCTGCAGGATATTGTGCTATGTCAGTTCTTAGGTTCTGTGCATGGTCTGTTTGAGCCTTTTGTCAGAGATATATGCTCCCACTGTATACCTTACATCAGGGATCAGCAACTTCTAGCGCTCCAGGTGTTCCGAAACTACAATTCCCAGAATGTTTCATTTACTTTTATAGAAGTTATAAGAACTGCTGAGCATGTTTGCATGCTGGGAGTCGTAGTTTCACAGCAGCTGGAGTTCCGAAGGTTGCTGATCCTTTCCTTAGATGGAAGCCTATGACGTATGCCTTCATCCATAGAGTCTCATTATAAAACAACTTGTAGGGCACGGTTTTTATATTTTTTTTGTGGTACTCTCATGCAGAGGATAGTACAGTCTGCACTTTTAGGGGGCGTTCACACGGCGGGATCTCATTCGCTATACCTCAATCTTACATCTTCTACGTTTATATTGGACAAAAATCTAGATACCTCATTATTAGCACCATATACTTTGTTGTCCGTAGGTTCCTTTAATATTCCTGATACATGTTAAATCAGATTATAGTAAAGTATATAATGGATGTAAATTTAATCTCTAATCGGCAAGATTAAATGAGTATAGCAACACCACTCCAGAAAACACTGCTGTTCTGCAAGTCGCAGTTAGTGCTGTCATGTCTCCATCAGCTTGTCAGAACATCTCCCCCGGAGCTACATATACATCAGTGCAAATCACAATCCGCAATTAGTGTCACGTCAGACACTTGAAATTCAATGCTTATTATGGGTTTTAAAAACTGTAGCCTGCAGTTCCATACGTCTTAGGTTCACAGAGACCGGTTCACATCATATTCACAGCTTTCAACCACTTGATTGTGGTTTTTTCCCCTTTTCAAACCGACGGAGTCAATGGACAATTCTGCCTTTATTGCTATGAAAGAATGCTTTGTGTCCAGAAAGGTCAGAAGCAGTGAGGACATGATATGTAATGCCAGTTACTATGGCACTTGCATTTGCAATCTTGTTTGGTGCTGGTGGCTGCCGTCTTGTATCTCGGGATACACAGTTTCCTTAATTATATCCTAAGTATCTAATTTTTTTTCTTTGCTTGTGTATAACCAGGTGAATTGCCGACAGAGAGCGAGCCAGGTAAGATGACTTTATATTAATGTATATTTAAGCTGAAAGCAATGAAGGCTGTGAACTTCAATCTTAAACCTCTGGCTTCTGTAGATGATAGGCCTCCTTCAGTAGCTGAATCTAATGGGGATTCTCAGTCCTCCGTACTGGCTGCCAAAGGATTTCGGAGCGTACGTCCTAACCTCCCATCTGAATACAAGCTGCAGGTACTGCAAGCCTTTCCCTGTCTTTTCTCCATGATTACCTTCTTATGAGTTCTGTTCTTCTCTGCTCTTCAGTCTCTCGTTTGTGCCTCCAGTCGTCCGTGTGCTCATCCCCTAAGTTATATGTACTGTGATTCTTTCATATCGGGGTTATTAAATTCATTTATGACTTTAGCTCGTTTTAAGGTTTTTTTATTTCAAACCTTAATGGAAAAATACTTTGTTCTTGTTGCACTTGATCAATAGTTTTGCCAAGTTCTTCTCGATACTTTTCGCTTGTTCTCTGTTGATGATGATGCTGGTAATATTCCACTTTTTTGCAGATTACTATGATAGCAATACTAATGTATACCAAATCCAAATGTTTTTAGCTGCACTCACTGCACTTTAGCAACACTCTGGAAAGCACGGACTGGAGTTGGAAGCAAAAACTTTGTAGTAATAAACTGAAACAATATATATAGCAAAGTCCAGTTTCTCCAAAAGTGATCTTCTTTATTCAAATGAAGAATGTGCAGATAAAATCCATAATCAAAATACAGCGTCTACGCGTTTCGTACCTCTATAGTCGGTCCTTATTCATGACTAAGCTATATCCCCACTTCCAACCTTTGAAGGATGTAGCTTAGTCATGAATAAGGATCCGACTATAGACGTCCAAAATGCTATATATTTTTTCAGTCCAATACTAATATATATACAGTGTTGAGTCACCATGCGAACCAAACACATGCTTGAGGCCCCAGAAACCTAGGAGCCCCTGTTGACCACGAGTGGTTGGCTGAAATAAAGAAGAGCTAAAGGGGTAGACAGGTAGGCCTTCCCAGCTGTAGAGCAGTAGCAGAAGTGCCCCAGGTGAGCTGAGAATGGGGCTTATTGATGGGGATTGATTTGCTTGAATGGGGTGATCAGTTGTAATTACCGCGCAATGCAACTACAAGCTACACAACATGCAGTTAGAGTATATTCACACGTTCATAGTTCTGGGTCCGCATCTGTTCCGCAATTTTGATTCATTTCCATGGGGCAGCAAAAGATGTGGACAGTAAGTACACTGTGTGCTGTCCGCATCCATAGTTCCGTTCCACGGCCCCGCAAAAAAGAGACAAGAGTATGACAAGAATAAGCATTTCTATCATAGGGCCAGCCACACACAGAACGCACACAGGCCAGTATCTGTGTTTTGCAGATCCACAATTTATAGACCGCAAAACGCTTTCGGATGTCTGAATGGACCCTTAAAGAGTGAAGAGGACGTGGTGCTCTCATGAGCGCCATTATCCTTTCAGACAGCTGATTGGCGGAGGTACAGGTAATCGGACCCCCACCAAGCTGATATTGATGACCTATCCTGAAGATAGGTCACTAATATCCCGGCACAGCACAACCCCTTTAAATTAGGCTTTGGACATCACTCATATCAAAGACCTCCCCAAAAATGTAACTGTTATTGTAAATCGTAGCGTTTCTTTCCGACACTCAATGTTGCAATTCTGTTTTTTCTCGTTTCCATGCCATTTCTGTTATTTCTTCTGTTCTTTGCCTTTCTTTGCTCTTTACTGGACAGATTAGTGCTTAATAGTGTTATGTTCAAACCTGATGGTTCCATTACGAGTCGATGGATTCCGACATCCATTAGCATCCATTACTTAACCAATTATATCATTTCTGTCATGGCAGGAGAAACCTTTCTTGAATGGAAACCAGACATTGCTGGAGTACAAAAAGAATATAATGTAAAACTGTGAAGTATCTCTGTATTACAGCAATGCAAAATATCCTACCCCAAAAAGGTTACTGAAGGCTCAAACTCTTACCGGCCATACAGTGCTTCCATACTAATTAGACTTACTTATTCTGGTGTCCATGTCGGAAAGTGCACCTGTCATACGTGATAACATAGATAGGATTAGATACACAGGTCAGCAGACAGTATCACACATGACAGAATTAGATACAGCAGTTTAGCAGATGGTATTACACATGATAGGATTAGAAACATGGAAAAGAAAAAAAACCCTTTGACTGTAATTAATTTCACGGTAATCCCATTACCAGGTCTTGACCTTATGATTCCATGTTCAGGTATTAGTAACACAGTGCGCCACCTGCTGTCTGAAGAGTTGTATTGCAGGCACATTTGGTATTTGTTAAGTTGGGATATCCTGTTGGAATAAGGCACTACATTTCATGCTGCCATGTTGAGATGAATGAACTAAGTGTGGACACCACTTTACGTCCATTACATGTTCGGAGGCGCACTGAGGCTAGAAGGTTTCCCTATGAAATGATGTCATGACGTGTCTGGACGTTATGGGCTTCACAAAGGTTTTATAAGTGATTTGAACAATGGAAAGGCTTTACATTCCCTGATTTAAGGGGTTATGCCTTACTTTTCCAAAGTATTTCACTGCAAACTTTTTGAGGCTCATGTTTGTATAATTATCCATATGGCAAATCCTATATATGTATATGTTCACGAGAAGGGGATCTGATTGATTCAGAAGTGGAATTTTTGGGATTAATGCTGAAAGGGGCATTCTTTTAAAGGGAATCTGTCAGCTCCAAAACACCCCACAGAGTAAGCCGTGAATAATGTAAATGACTCGGAATCTGTTTTTTTTTCCTTCATGCAGAAAATACAACGAAAGGTACAATAAAAGTAGAACGACAAACACAACTAAAGAACAAAGGTCATACATATGTCATGGCAAGCGACAGCGAAAACAATATTCCCCCATCCCAATCAATCAGGTAGCATAATATCACCCATTCCCGAGGCAGGCAGAGGGGCACCCTAGTATAAACCCTCACACAAATCAGGATTATTAGTTACAGCGCCTTGTAGGAGGCAGCCCAAAGTCCCCTTCAATTGCTCCGTCAAATACACTCTGGTGTATGTAAATGCTGAGTCAGGTGGGAGATCCTGTGCTCCCACATACCATTAGTAAAATGCATTGTGAGGGCTCCTCTGTGAGTCCTCTCCATTATGTGAGTGAGCTCAGGAGTCCTCTCAATGCATTTTACTGCTGGTTTGTCAGAGCACAGCGTCTGAATGCAAGTGAGTATGAAGATAAAAATTACAAACTCAATAGAAATGAGCAAAGTTCCTAAAAATGGGATTCGGCTGCTTCGCAGAATTTTACAAAAAAATTTGCTTCATGACGAATTACTTTGTCACAAAGCGCATTTCTTTGTAAGTAGATGGGGAATGACGATTGCGCCACCCCTGTCATTGAACCTCTCAGCGCGGAGATTAAAGAGGCTCTGTCACTAGGTTTTAACCTATGTATTTAAATACATAGGTTAAAACCCCTTAACTTGTACATTTATCACATACCTTTATTGCAGAGTACAGCGCAGCAGTTGTGCTGAAAAACCAACTTAAAACTCTATGCTAATGAGCCTTCGGAGCACCGGGGGGCGGGCTCTTTCTTCCTGAGCACCGCTTCTTCACCGCCCCCCGGGGCCCGAGGCACTCCCCGATGCCGACGTCCACGCCCCTCTGGAATTAGATTGACAGCGCTAGACCGTTTGGTCTAGCGCTGAAATCCGGCGCCTGCGCAGTCCGATTGCGCCGGCGCATGCGCAGAAGCGCTTGCAGTGCCGAACACTGCAAGCGCTTCCATCCTTGTGCGCACGCGCCGCCACAGGGGTCAGTATTGGGCCCTATTCTCTTCAATATATTTATTAATGATCTTGTAGAAGGCTTGCACAGTAAAATATCAATTTTTGCAGATGACACTAAACTGTGTAAAGTAATTAACACAGAAGAGGACAGTACACTGCTACAGATGGATCTGGATAGACTGGAGGCTCGGGCAGAGAAGTGGCAGATGAGGTTTAACACTGACAAATGTAAAGTTATGCATATGGGAAGGAATAATGCAAGTCACCAGTACATACTAAATGGTAAAATATTGGGTAACTCTGACATAGAAAAGGACCTAGGAATTTTAGTGAACAGAAATCTAAGCTGCAGAAACCAGTGTCAGACAGCTGCTGCCAAGGCCAATAAGATAATGGGTTGCAAATCAAAAGAGGCATAGATGCCCGTGATGAGAACATAGTCCTGCCACTTTACAAATCACTAGTCAGACCACACATGGAGTACTGTGTACAGTTCTGGGCTCCTGTGAACAAGGCAGACATAGCAGAGCTGGAGAGGGTTCAGAGGAGGGCAACTAAAGTAATAACTGGAATGGGTGGACTACAGTACCCAGAAAGATTATCAAAATTAGGCTTATTCACTTTAGAAAAAAGACGACTGAGGGGAGATCTAATAACTATGTATAAATATATCAGGGGTCAGTACAGAGATCTCTCCCATGATCTATTTATCCCCAGGACTGTGACTGTGATGAGGGGACATCCTCTGCGTCTGGAGGAAAGAAGGTTTGTACACAAACATAGAAGAGGATTCTTTACGGTAAGAGCAGTGAGACTATGGAACTAGGGGAAGTTCACTAAAAGAGTTCAAGAAGGGCCTGGATGTATTTTTGGAGAGTAAAAATATTACAGGTTATAGTTACTAGAGATGGGGCGTTGATCCAGTGAGTAATTCTGATTGCCTGATTGGAGTCGGGAAGGAATTTTTTTTCCCTAAAGTGGGGAAAACTGGCTTCTACCTCACAGGGTTTTTTTGCCTTCCTCTGGATCAACTTATAGGAAAACAGGCCGAACTGGATGGACAGATGTCTTTTTTCGGCCTTGTAAACTATGTTACTATGTTACTTAAGTGCTATTAGGCTATGGCTTTACTTCAATGGCAACTATCCTGGTGACAGATTTCCTTGAATATTAAGGCCTTGCAGGGGTTAATCATTGGAGAGGAAGGGGCCACTGCAGCCATCTTGCTTGAAGATCCAGCATGAAATCTTGCAGGGTGCATCACGCTGGCCTGCATGGTGACGTTATACGTCACAGCACACGAGATTTTGCACTGGATCTTCAAGCAAGATGGCTGCGGCGGCCTCTTCATGTTCAAATGGATGAGGTGAGTATGATTTTTTTTTTTTACCAGCATTTCAGGGAAAATTGATTCGTTACCACGAGACACAAAGAAATTTGGCTTTGCGGCAAATCGAATTTTCCCAGAAGTTCGGATTGAAGTCCACTTCGGATACTTTGTTTTGCATCTCAGCATTCTTTACACTACAGATTGCTTATTCTAGTTTGGGGGGTGTTTTGGAGCTGATTCCCTTTAAAATACAACCAGTTAGTGATATTATGAAACAAACATGACAAATATTGTTAATTTGCATTTGTGTTTGTAGATTTGTGAAATAAATTAATTGAGAATGTAGACACCGGGGAAGATTGAGGCACCAGAATTCTGCCCCATGATGAGACAAAGAAGTTTGTGTTTTAGATCTTGAGTTTGAAGACTGAAAATATATTGGTCTATTTTGGAGATCCTTCTTACAACATTTCTTAAAAAGTCTGTTCTATATTGTCTGCTGTATGTTGGCATGTGACCTTCTTTACGTGACTTCACTCTATAATATTCAACAGGCAACTTCCCTTTCAAGTCTCATAAATCCAGTGTCTAATTCATGCCTTAAAATTTAATATTTCCGTGTTTCCTTGTAATTACTCATCATTTTCTGATCATTTTTTTCCTTTTCTTTTTTTTTTTCTACATACGGCCATGTAGAAAGCTGTCCCTCCTCCAATCCCTCCTCCTCCCAAAGAGGAGAGTTTTGCATGGCGTCCACATACTAACACTAAGTTTTCTTACCTAAAACCAGTGCCTATTTTGGATGGGCTTTACCTTAGTGCTCCCAAGCCCTATACACCGCATGTTACGGGTGCACCTCACTATCCGGCCACCTGCATTTCTGCTTCTAACCCAAAAATCTCCGTGGACCACCCTAACATCCCTGCGCCTCACTCTGAAGTTCAGCATGTGGATAGTAGTTCCCTGCTGCCAAACACGTCACCACAACACCAGCCCAGTGACTCAAGCGGCACGGTCAGAAGTGTTGCTGGAATGAATTTGAGTCATGAGCCCAAAGCCGATAAAAAGGTCAGCAGTCTATATGTAGCTTGTTTATCTAACAGCACTGGCCCAGCTGCATCTGAAAATCCCACCAGCGTTGCACATGACAGAACAGAGGGTGCTGATTTGGGAGCTGATGTAACTAAATCACCAGCCACAAACATTGTTTCTTCAATAATAGACACCGGAAAATCCCCACCTCCCATCCCTCCCAGACCATTCTTTGACCCTGTCCCAAGTAAAGATTCTATTAGAGATGGTGAAATAGATACTTTCTGGAGTCAATGTCCTCTTCATCGAGAAATGGGACGCACAGAGCCAGATACACAGCATCCTGCCGGTCGTGTCAACATGACTGCAAAGGAACCCTACTATACATCAAAGCCTAAACAGGCCCCAGGGGCGCAGAGATTCCATGGCATGGTACTTGTTTTCGTATATTTATGCACCTTGACTTTCCATTATTTCTTGATCATCACTAACAATGTACTTTTTATTTTTTTGTCTTATGTGTAACTGAAATAATGTTTGTCACATTTCCAGTAAACTGATACTCTCTTTTGGCACAAACCTTTTACTTGTTTTGTCTGTAATTCAGCACTTTTGGCTCTTGATTTCACGACGATCTTCATTCTTGAGAGTTGAGGCATACAGACTGTATAATGTGATTTGTGTGTAGCATAGTTAATAACTGTTTTACTATTTTTATGTCTGTTATTGTTTAGCTCTTTGTATCACAGCGGTGCACTCTGTCTCTCTCTCCAAGCCTCTGCAGCATGGTTTTTGTAGGACATATGAACGCCTGTCATCTCACAGCTGCACACTTTAAGTATATCAGTTTCCGCCCGTGCGTAACAACACCTTATTTCCCACAGGATGCCACTTCAGTCACAGCTCAGCCTGAGGTTATAGTAGTCCCACTCATCCAGGTTAAAGTTGAAAGAGGGCAAGAATCCACCTCGAGCACTCCACCGCCACCTCTTGTTCCTGCTGGCAAATTCTCAGCCTCCCCAGAACTTGTCACCTCTAACTTGGCTTTTCCGACACTTGATGATTTTATTCCCCCTCGTCTGCAGAAGGGATCAAATCCCAGCTCTCCCAGTTTTTCTTTATCATACAATCTACCGTCTTGCTCTCCGCCTCCTTCACTGGTTCCTCCGGTAGCGGAGGACTCACACAGAGTCTCGGGACTTGATAACAGTGGAGCCGTCTTACACACAGTAAGCTGCTGATACCTTCACTATGTACTCACCACATAAGACTTCTTTACTAGCTTACTAAATGCCAACTGGTCAATTCCTGCCGAAAGCATGACTAACTCTGTCTCCTTGTGTTCTGTGGTGCATGGACTCTAATTGTAACTGGTTTGACAGTAGCATCATTGGTGTTTTATGTGTTTTTAGAAATGGGGGTTGTCTTACCATGAATCCTATGGAAAATCATATAATGGTATACAAGGCTTTGAACCGTTATATGGCACTGTACATAAACAATTGGTGCTATGTGTGTCATGCTGTCCTGAATGCCTTCCACTCTTCAGCCGATAGCACACCTGTTTTGCATAGTTTGAGTGACTCTACAGGCGTCTAGTTGTCTCTGTCCAGAGTGACGAGGCAAAGCTTATTTTTCTACTTGTCCCAATGAAGCCAAGTGAAGCGATCCAGTTTCATTAACTACTGCATGTGTTTGCATGTCTGGCTAGTGATTCTTCATAAGATCCTGTCACTTTTTCACAAACTAGATAGATAATCTAACAGAATGAGTTCTGACCAAACGCCATTGGACTGTAGATTTTCAAGGAATTAATTGTTTGAGAGATCTTAATGGTTTTATTCTGTAGACCTGTCATAATGTATCTTGTGCTTTGGTTTTAGGAGCTGCTGGCAGATGACCTTCCTGTTCCAAGCTTGAGCAATGATAAACCTTCCACCTTTGCTCCCATTAGCAAACCTTCTGTGTATCCATCTACTACCATTGTAAATCCCACCATAGTCCTTTTGCAGCACAATAGAGGTATGGTTAGCTCGGTAACTGGTAAGCATGGAGGTTGCTGGTTCCATAGTTCACGGTTTTATGAGCCCTACAATATTAAAATATATTTATGTTTTACTTCTGAGACACCTTTAAAATGTTCACTAGACTGCTCTTCTTGGGTCCTGTAATTGTGAGCCAAAAATTTAGTTTACAGAAGGAGTTTCATATAGAGTTAGACAACAGTTTGGCTCATCTCAGACTTTGGTGGCATATCACTAGGATATGCCATAAATGTCAGATAGGTGCAGGTCCTACCTCGGGAACCTGCTGCTGTCTCTTGAACAGGGCCCTCAAAGTGAAGGAGAATAGGCCACGCATGTGTGCTCTACATTCATCACTATGGGAGTTCTGAAAATAGCTGAGTGAGTGCGCTTGGCTATTTTCAGAAGTCCTATAGTGGTGAATGGAGAGTTCAACATGCAAGAGCAGCCACCAGTCCATGGCTTTGGGACTGCCGGAAATAATTGGCGCTAAGCTATTTTCAGAACTCCCATAGCTGTGAATTGAGAGTGGACTTTCTCCTATCTGACATTGATGGCATATCCTAGCGACATGCCATCAATGTCTGAGATGACACAACCCCTTTAATGATCTATTAACTCCTTGTTCGTCTATTTAAATGGGTATTTCTACCGTAGACACTTATGGCACTTTTACAAGATATGCTGTAAACATCTGATCCATGCAGGTCACACCTTTGGCACCTGCACCTACCTCCATAACACCCTAGTCCCCAGTGGTGAGGCAACCACTGGTCGCCACATCCAGATGGCAAATGAGAAGAAAAGTGGCTGCACGTGTGCACTTTTCTCTCCATTAATTTCCTTGGGCGTCACAGAAACATAGAAGCTTGCTTGCTTGGCTAACTCCCACTGAACTGAGGTGGAACAAGTTCCCCATTCATTCTGTACTTAGATCACCTCACCAGGCAGGTGGGTTCCAAGAGGTGTGACCCTCATCTATCAGACATATCAGATATGCAGTAAATGTCTACGATGGGCATAACTCTTAGACTTGTATGTCAAATATTTTTCCTACCTCAGGTTGGCAGTTCATTGCTTAGATGATGGCTGACAGTGATATGCGAATGTGAAATATGTGATAAATATTTCTGCCTGCTAAGCAGTGTGAAAGGTTTATACCAGGTTTATATCATATAGGCTGTAATTGCTTTCCTGTAGACATGTGATTGCTAGTTGACCTTTCACTACCCACTTTCTATACATTGGTCTGTGGAATGTCACATTATCTTTAGACCTAGTTGTCTCCGCAGCATAAAATACTTCATATGTCTTTTAGAACCAAATTATTTTCTTGTTCCTTACCAGCACATTCAAATATCTAATGAAGATGATCAGAAAATTGGTCTCCACACTAAGCTGCAGGTTTATCCTGAGCGTCCGAGGTCCTGAAGGTTATGGACACCTTTAGGCAGTATTTTTATTGCGCTGCCTGTATTATGAGATATAAACATATTTGCAATAGGTTTTATGAAAAATTAGCTGTTTGTCTTTGGCAACCTTTATTTCGACATCACAGGCTGCTCCATCTTGTTCAGGGTGAAATCCATCACCGTTTGACAGTTTGGTCTGTAGCTCCTCTCTTTGTACGCTCTTGAATGCTTGTGAAGCCGACATCTCTTTTGATTTAAAGACGTAAGCTTAGGCTACTTTCACACTAGCTTCAGTTACTGATAATACAACCATCTGCATCCGTTATGAACAGATCCGGTTGTATTATCTTTACCATCACCAAGACGGATCCGTCATGAACTCCATTGAAAGTCAGTGGGGGACGGATCTGTTTTGTATTGTGTCAGAGTTAAACGGATCCATCCCCATTGACTTGCATTGTGGGTCATGACGGATCCGTTTTGCTCCGCATCCCATGACGGAAAGAAAACCGCAGCTTGCTTTGGTTTGCTCTCCAGTATGGGAACACAACGGAACAGAATGCTTTTTTGGAGCACTTCGTTCTGTTCAGTTACATTTTGTCCCCATTGACAGGTGACAAAACTGAAGTGTTTTTTCTATGACGGATCTCAATAGCGGAAAATATTAACGCTAGTGTGAAAGTAGCCTTAGATTTGTGTTCAGAGAAGACAAGGGCTACAGACTGAGTTGTCAGAGAGCGCCTCTAATAAATTTCACACTGAATGGGACAGAGCAGCCTGCAATGTATGAGAATACATGCAGGCTGCAGAGGACAAACAGAACAACATTTTTAATAAAAACTGATTGTGAATTTGTTTTTATCTCATAATACAAACACTGCAGTAGAAAAAAGAATCACCAAAATAGTGGAAATCACTGATCAAATCACTCGTGTGACTTAGACCTAATTGCCAATTGATAGGTGTCATTCAAGTGCAACATGTAAATGGTTCTCTTAGTATGATCGTAGGAAAATCTTGAGATCATTATAATTTCATTATAATGTTATTTGTCACCAATTGCTTGCACTTAAAACTTGCTGCATGTAAATGGGCCCTGAGTAATACATGGTTTCCCCCCACTCCTTCCTAATGTATGTTGATCGTACGAGGGTCTATATTACTGTCTGCCTGTTGATTCACACTCTTTCTTGGCACCCTTTTCCTCTGATTGTGTCACTCGCCATTTTGATCCCTTAGTCACAGACTATCATGTCTCATTATTGCATATAGCTCGTCTATGGCATGCATGATGAACTGACACTTGTCTTACACAAATTTTTCTGCTTGTTTTTTTACCACAGAGCAGCAAAAACGGCTTAGTAGCTTGCCAGGTACGACACCAATGCCATCCACGCTTGTTATTCGCTTTTGCTTCTGTTTAGTAGGCATGTTAAGAATTATTAGACGCCATTTTTATGTGATTATTGCTGGTAAGGATTACAGGACATCAGTAAGTTCATTACGTGACCAATGCAAAATGTATACAGAATCTAAATAATATGTGTAGACTCCTACAGAGCTTCACGTATCGTAGGCCATGAGGCAATGTTGGCCATAGCAACCAATCAAAAACCATTTTTAGTTAAGAAAATAATTGATCCTTGACGGAGTCCACAAGACCACTTTTCTAGTCAGTTTATATATGTACAGTACATGCGGTTCGTAGATTTTACACAAGTTCTGGGTAAACGATGTAATGTTTTATGGTGATCCAGCCTCTTAGGCTACTTTCACATCTGCACTTTCCCTTTCCACTATTGACATCATAGGATCTCAAAACCGGAGGAAAACGCTTCCGTTTTTTCCCCATTCATTGTCAAAGGGGACAAAACTGAACAAAGCGGAACGGAGTGCACCAGAACGCATTCCGTTCCGTTTTTTTTTTGTGTTCCCATACTGGACACAAAACCGCAGCAAGCAGCATTTTTGTGTGCGGCATGGGAAACTGAACATGCCAAATCCGGCACCAAAAACCATGTAAGTCAATGGTGCCGGATCTGTATTTGGCGGACATGAAAAAACAGGATCCGGCACCTAAAACTTAAAGTGGTATTTGATGCCGCATCCAGCATGTTCAATTTCGATATAATGCAACCGGTAGCAGGAGATAAATGGTAGCAGGAGATAAAGTGGTAGTTTAGTATAGACATCTTAACAAGGTTGACCCATCTCATACATTGGGGACATATCACTATCTCCAGAACTGAACAAATTCATTATTATGGGACTGCTGAAAATAGCCGAGTGCTAGCTATTTCCGTCAGCCCCATAGAAGTGAATAGAACAGTGATTGCACTTGCATGGTGCGCACTTCCCATTAATTTCTATGGAGCTTCTGCTCGTTTTTTTTCGTCAGTCCAATAGAAATGAGTGAAGGGTGGCCTCACATGCACAGTCCACTCTTTTCTGGAGATAGGTCTGATAGATGTAGGTCCCACCTCTGGGACCCACACCTATCAATGTTTGAGATGGGCCAATCCCTTTAATCAATTCTTGATTCCAAAGGAGCTCAGTAAAATGAAAGGTAGAATCTGATTGTTTGCTATGGGCAGCTGAGGCAGTTTTTCCTTGACACCGGTTTTAATAAATCTCCCTCAATGACTATTTTTAGGGTAGTGATAAATGGAGTCTTTTGCGACACTGTATGGCGCTGTTTAATGCACTGTTGGCGGGTCCATGTAGAAGCAACAATTCCCATAGAAAACAAAAAAGTATAAAATTGGAATCTCTATTTATGTGAAAGTTTGATCTCTAATAAAGGGGTTGTCCACATTCAGATTGACTTGGAACAGGGATGAGCTGTGTTAGCAGACATAGCCCATGGACAAGAATAGTGTTGCTTCAGGGAAAAGGAGTATTTTTTCTGATCCTTGACATCGCCTTCAGCTCAGGATTTGTGACCCCACAAAATAATTAGATTACAGTCTCCTCGAAGGTTGTCTGTCACTTACACAATATGTGCCATGTCATGTTACTACCATCTAACACGCTACATCAGACCATTAAGTTGGTCTAAAGCAATGTTTCTGCAGCTATGTAATTTAACCACCCTAGATGTTTCTTGACTCTTCAAAAGGGTTATCCAGGATTTTAAAATTGATAGCCTGTCCTTAGTGTAGGCCATCATTATTATACTGGCGGGTGTCTGACGCCTATCACCCCCACTGATCAGTTGATTTCTTTGTAGCTCTGGCGCCAGAACTACACAAATATTGATGACCGATCTCGTATTGACGGCCATTCCTGAGGATAGGTCATCAGTATTAAAATCCCGGAAGACACCTGTCACAACTTCACAGTAGGGAATAGCCTATTTAGACACATTTTTTGGTTTTGGGAGTGTATGGAGCCCTATTAAAATAAGCATTGTATTCTGGCTGGTATTTTGCAGCTTGACCATGTCTGGTAGATAATCTACAGCTCTAAAGGTCCTTTTACACGGAAAGATAAATCGTATTAGCGATCGTAGATGAATGATCGAACGATGCAATGTAAATACCGTTTACACTGAAAGAGAAGTCGTTCACAATCTTTGTACTTTCGGTCGTTTTATAATCGTTATTACGATCGTTCCTTGCTACTTGCCATAAGCATTACCATTACCATCTGCCAACGACTAAACGATTTTCGTTTAAACTGGAAGATTTTCGAACGATGAACGATTAATTTATTGGCAGGACAAAAGATGCGATCAACGAGAAGCGAACGAAATCTCGTTCGTCGTTAAATCGTTACCCGTGTTTATACACAACAATAATCGTGCAGATCCGAACGTTTGAACGATTATTTGAACGATAATCGGCTCGTGTAAAAGGGCCTTAACCATACTAAAAACTAGTGCAGCGCTGGGAAGGACACCTCTGACAGTCACATCAGGGGTTCTTCCCATTGTTAATGACACAAACGCATAGTAAGTGGTCATTTTACATTAATCAGGACTGTTCTGATGACGCCTTTGCCTGGAATTTTCTGTCTGTGGAGATAATTCCAACTAAATGTGCAGATGTCTGGAGTAAATCTCAGGTCTAATTGTTGCTGTCACTAAATAAAGATTACCTCTCATCATAATGAGGACTGTAACGTTCTAATAGCAGCTCCGCCAGCAAACTGCATGATTACAATATTCACTTTTCTCCTCCTTTCTTCATTTGGAAATGTAATAATATGATGCTGAGAGGAAATGTGACATGATGAGCTCATTATAATACTCCAGTGAGCATCATATATATATTTATTAGCTGCTAAAAATATCCCTATGGAGTACATAATACACACTGAGGACAAGGATTTAAAGGGATTCTGTTAGCAGTTTTGACCATGCTAAACTGCTGACAGCATTAGGTACGGGCTGGGGACAGCAGTGTAAACTTGCCTTTTGTTGAGCTTTTATTATCAGGAAGTGTGAGAATATGAAGTTTTATTCTGCCAGATTCTTCTTCAGCAAGTGCCCAGGAGGTGGTGTTTCCCTGTAGTGCTGATCGAGCACCGCAATGCTCGGGTGCTCTGGCCGAACACTAGGTGGTGCTCGAGTGCTTGGCCGAGCACCCGAGTATAATGGAAGTCTATGGGAGAACCCGAGCACTAAACCAGGCACCCCCTGCTCTGCAGAGGGGAGGGTGTCTGGTTCATAGGGAAAGGTGAGAAAATGGTGGAAACACCACTGGAATAGTTTGGGAACAGCATGGGGAGGATGTCTGGATGCATCTTGGACACAGAAGTTGCTGCTATTAACGATGATGTCAAAGTTTTACGCCACTTTTACGGAATGACAATAATACCCCCAAAAACCGAAGATAACATCGGTTTTAGAGGAAATATTGTTAGCCAAAATATATTTACTTGTACGTAAAGCGCAAGTGCTGTCATAAATTACAAGGAAGAGGCACTCCGATACAACCGGTATATAACATAAAGGAGGGCCTCATTCACATTGTGGTACAATTGTTCATGACGTAGGACTTATACACTCGTAAAGCCTATGCACAATGGGAAAGGGCTGCAAAAAATTACAAGGAACAGGCACTCCAATACACCCTTTATTATACATAAAGGAGGACATCAGACACACCCTTGAAAAATTATGATTGATGGCCTGCTGCTGACACTCAAAAACAATAGGGGTGAGGTGCTGCTGCTGAGCTGACCTTCAAAAAAAATATTGGTGAGGTGCTGCTGCTGAGCTGACCGTCTAAAAAATTATGGTTGAGGTGCTGCTGGTGAGCTGACTGTCTAAAACATTATGGTGCAGGGCCAGCTGGTGAGCTGACCGTCTAAAACATTATGGTGCAGGGCCTGCTGGTGAACTTCGAAGGCAGCCTAATAAGCAGTTTCATATGATGGAGGATGAGGAGGAAGAGGACGAGAAGAGGAAGGGGTACATGGGAATACAGTGTATTCAATACACCTTAAAAGCCACATTTAAGGTTCCTTCATGTTAAGCCCCTTTCCTCTGGTGGAGTACAGAAGTCAGGGGCAATCCAGGCCTTGTTCATTTTGATAAGCGTCAACCTGTCAGCATTTTCAGTTGACAGGCGGATGCGCTTATCAGTAATTATGCCCCCAGCAGCACTAAATACCCGATCCGACAAAACGCTGGCGGCAGGGCAGGCCGTCACCTCCAATGCGTAGGACGCCAGTTCGTGCCACGTGTCCAGCTTAGACACCCAATAATTATACGGCACAGAGGGATCGCTGAGGACGTTGACACGGTCAGCTAGGTACTCCTTTACCATCTTCCAAAACTTTTTCCTCCTTGTGACACTAGGCCGCTCATCAGGGTGAGGGTGCTGACGGGCTGTCATGAAACTGTCCCAGGCCTTGGAGAGTGTCGCCCTGCCATTGTTGGAACTGCTGTGTGTTCCCCTCGTCTCTGCTCTTCGGGTGGCCAAGGAACTACGTACTCTGCCGCCAGTGTTGTCAGCTGGAAATTTTTGGAGCAATTTTTCTACAAGGGCCTTCTGGTATTGCACCATTTTGCTTGTCCTCTCCACCAGAGGAATGAGAGATGAGAAGTTCTCTTTGTAGCGGGGGTCAAGAAGGGTGAACAACCAGTAATCGGTGTTGGCTAAAATGCATATAACGCGAGGGTCACGGGAAAGGCAGCATAGCATGAAGTCAGCCATGTGTGCCAGAGTCCCAACAGACAAGGCTTCGCTCTCCTCACCAGGAGGATGACTCTAAATATCCTCCTCGTCCTCTTCCTCCTCTTCGGCCCATCCACGCCAAAGATATGGTGTAAACGTGGTGTAGCTACCCTGTGTAGCGGTGGCAGCCTGCTCCTCCTCCTCGTCCTCCTCCTCCAATTCGCGCTGAAAAGACGAACCGAGGGTGGTCTGGCTATCACCCCGTGTAGGGTCTTTCCCCATTTCAACCTCTTCCACACGCAGAGTGTCGGCCTTTATTGTGAGCAGTGAGCTTTTTAGTAGACACAGAAGTGGGATGGTTACGCTGATAATTGCATTATCGCCGCTCACCATCTGCGTAGATTCATCAAAGTTGCGTAAAACCTCACAGACGTCAGACATCAATGCCCACTCGTCGCTTGTGAAGAGCAGAAGCTGACTGGAAAGGCGCCGACCGTGTTGCAGCTGGTATTCTACTACTGCCCTCTGCTACTCACAAAGCCTGCCCAACATGTGAAAGGTGGAGTTCCAGCGCGTGCTCAGGTCGCACAGCAGTCGGTGAGCTGGCAAGCGCTGCTGCAGCGTTGCCAGGCCGGCTGAAGCTGTAGATGACTTTCGGAAATGGGCACACATGGGCGCACCTTCACCAGTAGCTGAGGCAAATTGGGGTAGATTTTCAGAAACCGCTGAACCACGAAGTTGAAGACATGGGCCAGGCATGGTATGTGTGTGAGGTTGCCCAGCTCCAAAGCCGCCACCAAGTTGCGGCCATTATCAGACACAACCATGCCTGGCTGTAGGTTGACTGGCGAGAGCCACAGCTCAGCCTGGTCCCTTATGCCCTGCCACAGCTCTGCGGCGGTGTGCTGTTTGTCACCTAGGCAAAAAAGCTTCAGCACGGCCTGTTGCCGCTTCCCGACTGCTGTGCTACACTGCTCCCAGCTACTGAGTGAAGTCTGACTAGTGCTGAAAGATGGGAATTCTGCAGTGGAAGTGGAGAACGAGGTGGAGGAAGAGAAGGAGAGGGGTTGGCGTGGCCTGCCTTCTCCATTTTGCCACCCCACTGCCTCTTCCAGCCTGTTGTGGTGCTGCGGATCCCTCCCCCTCTGTACTGCTGTCCTCGCTCGGCTTGCCACCCTCCCAGGTCGGGTCAGCGATTTCATCGTCCACGACCTCCTCTTCCACTTCTTCACTCTGGTCCTCCTCCTGACATGGTGACCTAACAAGAACCTGACTTAACTGCGTCTCATCCTCATCATCAACCTCTTGAGACACTAATTGCCCTTGACTTATTGGCAACTGTGTCTCATCATCATCATGCACCTCGTGAGACGCTACTTGCTGTTCCCCACCGTCATCTTTAGACTGTGGATGCTCATGAGTGTGGGAATCAGGGCACAATATCTCCTCATGTCCCACTTCAAGCGGCCTTGGCGAGAGGCCCAAATCAAGGAACGGCGATGAAAAAAGCTCCTCGGAATATCCGAGTGTGGGATCACTTGTTTGCCCAGACTCTGCATGGTGGGAGGAAGGAGGATCAGGGTGAGGATTTTGTCGCCCAGACTCTTGGCTACTGAGATTGGACTTTGTGGAAGAGAGGGTGGTGCTTAACCGACTGGAAGCATTATCAGCTGAAATCCAACCGACTACCTGCTCGCACTGGTGCAGCGACAAGAGTTGTGTCTTGCGCCACCCTGCAAACTGTGACATGAAACTAGGAGTTTTGGATGACTTTGTTTCTTGAGCTCTGCCAGCAGGCACCGTTTCACTGCGCCCAGAGCCATGACCTCTGCGTTCACCATCAGCAGCACGCCCACTTCCCCGTCCCTTACTGCTCGCCTTGCGCATATTAAATAGTATATATGCAACTTTGTCATAAGTACAGTAGTGCAGTTTTTTTATTAAAGGGTTTCTGTCACCAAGTTTGACCATATTAAACCAAATGACATTTGCAGTGCGCATATGTCACCTGATGTCTAATATGGTCTTCTTTTTAAGATATGTGTCCCCGTTTTCTTAAAAAAACTACTTTTGTAATATGCAAATTACCTTCACTAGGTGCAAGGGGCGGTAACCCTGCACCTAGTAGCACCGTTCTCCCCACCTTCTATATTACGTAATCAGCGTAGATTGACAGGGCCAGGCAGCTCGCTCTATCTGCTGCTGGCCCTGTCAGCGCTGCAAATCCCGCGCCTGCACAGTGGGTCCGTCATTCGGCTCAGGCGCAGTGAGTGCAGCTGGCTGCCGGGCTCCCGGCTTCCTCACTGCGCCTTGGTGACAGAAACCCTTTAAGTGTGTCAGAAAAATTTCACCGAATGTCAAATATTTAGAATGCGCAAACGTTATACAGCAGAAGCAAATGAGGTACTGCAGCCTTATTTAACGGCAGAAAAAATAGCAACGGATGTCAGGTATATAGGATACAAAAAGGATTAGAATGCAGAAGCTGCGCAGGTGGTGTTAGCGTCAGGCAAACTTGTGTTCTTTTTGCCCCACAAGAAAAAAACTGCAGCCATATATAATATTAGACTTTTGTGTCTTTTCAACAGAACAACTAGCTCTGCCTAGCCAAATCCTATCCCTACACTATATGTGCCTCCTTGCGCAAATGTTATACAGCAGCCGCAAATGAGGTACTGTGGCCTTAATTAACAGCAGAAATAATAGCAAAGGATGTCAGGTATATAGTATACAGAGAGTATTAGAGTGCACCAGCTGCACAGGTGGCGTTAAGGTCAGGCAACAGAAATACTATCCCTGCCTAGCCAATTTCTCTCCCTACACTATCTGTCCCTGCTTGCAGCAGCTCTCCCTGACTCAGTCTGAGACGGTCACATGTCACCGGGTGCTATATATGACGCGTTCCCAGCCAGCCAGTCACTGTAATGCCAGTAGCCAAGATGGCTACGGCATTACAGTGAATGCCAGTACCTCCCCGCACACTAATTGCCTAATTAGCGTGCGGGGAGGGGACTCAAGCAGGGCGCTCAAGCACACGAGGTGTTTGGTCGAACACTGCGTGGTCCCGAGCCCCGCAATGCTCGACCGAATATCATATTCGACCGAGAATGCTAGCTCATCACTATTTCTCTGCACTTGAGCATCACAACCCTTGCCCTCTGCTCTGATGAGTGACAGCTGTAGACTCCAACCAGGAGACCACTACAGCTATCAATCAGCAGCACAGCAGGGTCTGTGAAGCAATTTGGTGTAGAGAGTGCTACTTAGTGAAACTGTGACTCCTGCACACTTGTAGAGTCAGAATAAATGTTCATATTCACAGTGCTCCTGATAATAAAAACTCCACAAAAGGTTTGCTTGTCCTGCACTCCCCAGCCTCTACATAGTGCTGTCATCAGTTTAGCATGGTCAAAACTGCTGACAGATTCCCTTTAATATAATTTAGTAACGTAAGATTTTTCATTTAGCTGACGGGCATAAAAAACGACTTCCAGTATGCATATAGCAGGATACATATTCCTTTATGGCATCTTATTCCAGAACACTTTTTTTTCCCTCAAAGTACCCCCACCTCTATGATCACCATTACTTTTGTAATGTAGTATGTAAACAAATTAATAAATTGCAAACTAGGCGTTCCCTACAGCCCAGTATAAAATGGGTGTGAACCTAAGCTACTCTGCCATTGTCCAGTTAATGTGGTCAGGATGGTTCCAGCGACATCAGCTCACAAGATCACGCCATGTTGTATGAGATCTGCACCACCTCTGCGCTGCCTCCAGACAGCAGCATATCAAGGAGATAACACAGACACTGCAGCATGTCCTGGCTCCTGTAACTCCTAGGCACTTGCTTCTGCTTGTAGCTTGTGGCATCCATCCTGGGTCTTCATTCTTCTACCAGAAATTAGCACAGAGAGGTAGCAGGTATATAATACCGCCCCAGCAGAACCAAATACCACAGTGCAGCACAATATATTTCACCAAAAGTTGTCCTTCTGTTGTGACCATCAATAGCTGCCATTTTCTGTCCTCCTTCTCCAGTTGTCTGGATTAAGATATGGAACAGAGGGCTTTTGAGGTGAGATACAAGCCAGTTGAATTCAGAGGGTATGTGTGGTTGCTGGTGGAGTACATGAGTTTCTCATCTGACTTCTGGTTATCTACCTGGTCTACAGCAGAGAAGAGGGCTTGGGCGGCTTCTTGGACATCGGCCCACCACTAAATTTTCCTGTAAGGTCTATGGCCAATCCACCCATGCTGTCTGCATTGATTAGACAGTGCCAGGGCGGTTCAGGTTCACACCCCTTTGACCCACCAAGTTGTCCATGTATTTATTCACTTACATACTGGGCACCAAAACTAACTGCAATAATCACATGATATGGAACATTTAACCCCCATCTCTTGGACCATGACGAAAATTCTCACACGCAATATACTTTGGGAAATTTGCACAAATCCTGGCTGTTCCCCAGTTGGATTTGGCAGCCAATGGCTGCTTCATCAGGCGGATATGTCTCGAAGGACTCCCATTCTAGAAATTGGTGTGGAACCTGCACCTCTCAGATTTATGGCATATCCTGTGAATGACTGCTTAACAGATGGCAACATGTTCGTCTTATGACATTATACTCTGTCCTTCCTCTTTTACATTCAAGGATTTTTCACCTTAATTCGGGGTAACCTTGGTTCTTGGAGCCGTGTTTGAGCTTTTTTTTGTCATTTTCATCCCAGAATCTATAAAGTCTATGTGTATGAGGTCTATTTCTTTGACCTTCTTTAAGTCTAGTAGCTGTATCCAACATAAACTGGTGTTGAGTGCTGCTATCATCACATGCTATTAGTTGCATTTCTAGAATGTATGTTCCAGCAGGATGTTCATTGCTGTTCTGTAGCATAGGTATTCTATCCTATTTGGGAACTTGCCATGCTAGTCATGCCAGTCAGTGTCATGAGACAATTTTTTTTGTTTTGTTATTCCAGATCCTGTACTAGATGGCTCTCCCAATGAGAAAGCAGAGCCAGTGATGTTCCAGGAGAGAAAACATCCGGATAATCCTCCAGAGCACAAAAAGTCAGTAGAGAATACAAGAAGAGAGGTCCGCTCGCCCTATTACACAGGAGAAATGTCAGCAGATGAAATCGGCATACCACTCCGGGTAAGTGTCTGTATGATTTCTAACAGTAAAGAAGTAGTTTGCTTAAAGGGTTTGTCCAGGATTAGAAGAAACTTGTCCAAGAAGAGGAAATGGTATAACATACAAAAATAACCATTATTCACCTGTTAAATTCCCCCGCTCTCCAGCACCACCACTTCCTACTAGTCTTAATAATACATTATTCACGTGACCATCGACGCCCATCGTTGCCCTCACCGGTGACGTTTAGATGTACAGCATGTGACCATTGAGGGCAGTGATTGGCTGCAGCAGTCATATGAATGATGTGCGGGAAAGGGATCGCTGGAGCAGCAGGGAATTAATGGTTGAGTAATGGTTATTTTATACCATTTCCTGTTCTCATGCAAGTTTTGTAAAATCCCAAACAATCCATTAACAAAAAGCCCAAGTGAATTACTGAACGTTTTAAAATGGAATTTGACATTTTTAGCGTGCCCTAGCTGACAGTGGGATGTTTAGATTCAGATGCAAGCCCTCAGCTGTGAGAGTTATTAGGTCTGTACAGGTTTTTGTCATCAAGAACATTATCATTTATGGATCCCAAACAGGGATCTTGAAAAATGTCAGAAAACATAGTGGCCCATAGTTACTAATATGAGTACACCTAGTGGTTGGCGAAAATTCAAGGCATTTTTGTTGCAATTTGGTTTATCTAGTGTTGGGGAAAGTCTCTGTACCTCAGATGGCCGAGGAAGCATGGCTTACCAATAAAGGGGCATGGCCTGAGGTGCATAATTTTGTACCAAAATTGCACAATATTCCTGGTGTAAAATTATTTATCAAATAATTAGTATGAAGTTGGACTATAGTCATGCACAAAACCTATTTTCCAGCATGTGCCAGTGTAATAATTTTGGTGCCTGTCTAAGGTTTCACCAACTATAGCAGGAATCGTCAACCTTTGGCACTCCAGTTGCTGTGAAACTACAACTCCCGGCATGCAAACATGTTCGGCTGTTCTTCTAACACCTACAGAAGTGAATGAAGCATTCTGGTTGTAGTTTCTGAACAGCTGGAGTGCCAGAGGTTGCTGGTCCCTGATCTTAGAATTACTAAATCTGCCCCTGTATATATTAGAAAGTTGCAGAGCTTTGATTAGTAAGTTTCCCCTCTATGGCACCAGTACAGCCCTCTCTCCATTGGGCACAGCAGTTGCAGAGAGAGCTTTTATTTGTATTCATCGAGATATATCAAACAGGTTGCATCACTTTCTACATTTACATTACATATAACATATATTTAGAGGATCGCTGATAACTTACTGGCATTGATAGGGAAAATTATGTTTTCCCTATGGGGCCTGTAGTTCGGCCCCTTTCTATTTAGTTCAGGCAGACGTGGGAGCTTGTCTGCACAGAACTGGCATTGAAGGCGCATAACTGTGCTCCCACTGCTCTCTTAGTGATAGTAAGCAAGCAGGGAGCCTTGTGTGCATTGAAGAGAACTGAACCGAGTAGTATAAGGACAAGAAGAACACATTTCAGGTATACTGCTTATTTTCTACTTTGTGGACATATGTAGAAGTGGAGATAAGTTTTAAAGGTTTACATATTGGCTAACAAATTAATGGTAGTTTCTTAGCATAGACCATGAATGTCTTATCAGTAGACGTCCAACCTCCGGGACTACCAAAAAGGGTTATGATGCCCCACCACCGTTCCGAGCTTATCAGTGTTGTAGTTATTGAAAACCTCTTCAACAGAATTTGAGATATTTCTACAATAATACATTTTTTATGTCTTTTATAGAACACTGAAAGATCGAAGGACTGGTACAAGACCATGTTCAAGCAGATTCACAGACTTAATAGAGGTAATGTCTTCTGTTTTCTCAAAAATAACTGAATGTGAAACATTACCCTGAATTCATAATATACCATAGATGGAGTTTATCATTGGTTATAGTACATGTACATCTCTCCAATAATTACTTCGCTGAACTATTACTAAAGCTTGCAGCACTTGAAGTAAGCACATACTTGTATATTAATGAAATGGGTTATGTAACTCTGCCAAAAAAAAACTTAAAAGAAAACCTCAGAAAATTCTAATTATTCATTAGTTGTTCAGACCCCATAATGAATATTCTTGTACGGTATGTAGGCCGTTTTACTAAGCACCAAATCTGCACACTTCTTTTGAGTTTTAGCTATGTCACGTCGGGTATTAGAATAATATTGGAGATGTGATACAAGTAACTAGTGCATCTCTTCATAGTGTTTTGATTTTAGAATTGTTTTTAAATGTCACTGACTTTCCATAAATCCATAGTAGAATATAAGAAACTTTGTAATGTACCTTATTAGCAAAAAAAAAAAAATATTTCTCCATTTATGAGCCAAGCTTTCTCCTTTCCCTGTGCCCAGAAATAATCATTCACTCTCAAATCATTGGTTAAATGAAGAGATGAGAGAGATTATGAAATGACTGAGGGTTCAGATTACAGCTGCTGCCCAGGCTCTAATAAGTTTTCTATGTGCTAGATTTACAGCTGCAGTGCTCATTACTGATGTATAATGCCCTATGTGCTGCCTCCTCTGAGTGCTGTTGGCAGGATCTTCTCTTGTCTCTGTGTGCTGTGTATGAGAGACATCTTTTGAGCTAATGCCTTCCAGTTTTCCCTGAGCTCAGCTGTAAGAGAGGCCATAAGAGAAGAAGAATGTAGAGGGGGGAACTAGTGAAAAATGCTGAATTCAAGTCATATAATAGCCAATTATAGTGCAACTTGTCATGTACACATTTATTCTGAAAAGTCCTCCGAAACGTAAGGTATGCTTTTAGTGGCAGTACATCGTTAGGGAAGATTTATAAAACTAAGGGGAAATTGGGGGAATTTCCATAAAAACCAGGCTTCAAGGGGTTATCCATATGCCCGGGCCCCTCACAGAGGTTGTACTTACCTCGCTCCTCAGCACCCACCGCGCTTGTGATGTCAGCACGGCCGCTGCTTCATCTCCTCGCCCTGTGGATGAAAAGATCTGGCGTTGGGTGGGGGCAGTCATTAGCAGGAGGTGACAGGGACGAGTCTTCCTAGTATCACCCGCGATTCTAGAGAGGTTTCATCCGTGCAACAGGGAGATGCAGCGTCGGACGGGCCAGCCTCAGAAGTGACACAGGTGCCGGGGAGCAGGTAAGTACAACCTCTGTGAGGGGCCTGGGCATATGGTGGGGGGGGGCTTTATAGTTCTTGGATAACCCCTTTAACAATCAAGCTTTTGCATTTTTTTTCCAAAAGAGTGTGAAAAAAAAACATCTGGATTCTTAGGGCATGTTCACACAGTGGATTTTCCATCTGAATTTAGGTGAGTATTCCATGCTGAAATCCATGGGAAAACCCGCCTCCCATTGTTCTTCAATAGCCACCTTCTTTTTTTTTTTTTTTTGTGGATTTCATCTCAAGGGACATAGCCATTATTGGCATGGTTTCCGAGCAGAAACTGTGGTGGGTGTCCACATGTAAATTAGCCCCATTGAATAGGGCTAATCTATGATCTGCAGCGTTCAAACTAGGAATCGGCAACAGAAATCCAAAGATTAACCCTGTGGTTGCTATGGCCAACTAAGCCAGTTTGATAAATCTCCCCCATTAGATTTTTCCTGACTGTATTCTCCTCCGTTTCAGCATAGCCTTATTGGATGGTTGGGCCCCCTACCTCATTTTTACTTTGTGGAATTTTTAGCAGCCTCGAGAATTAGCACAATCCTTTTTCTTTGTATCCTGTCTATTTTATCTTTTTTATTACTGTCCACTTGCTCTGTCATGAGTGATTTGCAAAGTAATTATTTCAGCCATTAGAAATCTAATTGTGTTTTAATACCGCCTGATTGCTAATATGCTGTTTACAGTGTGCAGGCACCAAGTCATTAAACTAGAGAACGTCCTCTTATCTTTCATAAATCACAGTTGTTTTTCCCCTGCAGGAGTGGCTGACATAACTAATTAATTGGAAGTCTTTATCTGTCTACAATTAAGTATCACCCAGTGATAAATGTGTGCACAGATGTCACAGGCCGCCACGTCTCTGTAATTTACTGGTCCAAAATGGAGGGCAAAGTATTTGTTAACTTGGCCGTGAGATCACACTTAACCTTAAGATCATAGTCAATGACTGCATTTTTTTTTTATTCGCAGTCTGCAGTTTTCATGAACATGACTGGGCTTATAAAAAGTAGCAGGATACTGACATCACATTATGAATTTTATTTGTAGGGATTTTCTGGTAATATAATATTGATGACCTATCCGACACCCAGCACTCTCTCCGATCAGCTGTTTGAAGAGGCCATGGCGTCCTCACAGAATAACGGCTGTGCTTGGTATTGCATCCCAGGCACGTTGGTCATGTGACTGATAAATGTGATGTCACCGGCCTAAGAAGAGGCTGCTGCACCCACCAGAGTGTCATAGAATCGTTAAACAGCTGATCAGCACGGGTGCCAAGAAGCGGACCCCCGCTGATCAGATATTGATGACCTATCCTGAGGATAGGCCATCAATATCGAACTCATAGAAAACCCCCTTTAACCAACATAATGCCTCAGTTCCAATTAATATTACATATCTTGTCCATTCTTGATGGACTATCGTTGAAGCATTGGAGTGGACTCTTCATGGGATTCTTTTTGTGAAGGGAAAATTGGATATACCATCCACCCACTACTACCACCAATACTTTAGCTGTAACCATGATTGCAGGTTAGTACAATATCAGTATATTTTCACTTTTTCCTTCAAGGCCCCACAATTAAAGGCCTTGATCATTCAGTCGATCATTGGCTCCTCTAAACACCCCACCCATCGGTTCATTTATTGACTGAACTCTTTTATACAGCCACAAATGCCATCGTTTCTTGATGGCAAACAGAAGATGTGCTGCCGACAATTTGCAAGCTGTATGGAAGATGAATGATCACACTAAAGATCATTCATTCCCCATGCATTAACAAGCACCGATCAACTTGTTATATCATTGATCAGCGTTGGTTATGGCCCAGCATCAGGCTTTGTTAAAGGACCCTAACAGTGCAAAGTGATCTCCTCATTAATTTAATTAGTTTGAGTCCATTCACACATCCGTATGAATGGTTGCGCATCTGTTCCGCAATTTTGCGGAACGTGTGTGAACCCATTCATTTTCAATGGGGCTGCACTTCCGTTCCACGTCCATGCAAAATATAGAACATGTCCTATTCTTGTTTGCAGCCACGGACAAGATAAGGCATTTCTATATATAGTGCCGGCACATGGCCGGTGTCCGTGTTTTGTGGATCTGAAAAACACATGTGGACGTGTGAATGGACCCTTACACAGCCAATAATCCAGACGTGTCTAATGAAGATAGTCCTCTTGACAAATTAGCACCTTGCACCCAGTTGTTAAATTCCACCCACTAATGATGCTGGCACAGGACTAAATTTAATCCGGCTATCTGATATGTGTGGCTGTCGTAGCTGAAAGATTTGTGACCGCGAACCAATAATTAAAGGTTACTGCATACATAGGGTATCTACCTCCTGTAGTCAAAATCACTCATAGATCTGGCAGTCCTGGTCTTCTACAGGTACTTTGTGGTACACAGTTATATCTGTAAGATTTAATACATGCAAAAAAAAAAATAAAATCTGAAGGGCAAAGTGGCTGCAAGGATTTTTGCCTGAGGATCGAGCTAGAAATCCATATGGCGAAGCGTTGCTGATGGTAGACTTTTAGACTCGTGTGTAGGTGGCACTGCACGTACCCATAAAATCTATGGATTCCAGAAATACTGGTTATTTGTGTCGATTTCTCTCTTTCCCGGTATGTACTACTTTTCTTTTTAATTTACTGTTTATTAGATACTCCCGATGAAAACCCTTATACCCCCACTTACATATTTCCTGAACTTCCTGAAGTTAAACCTCAAGTAGAAGGTACCAGAAGATTGGCTTGCGTGTGTTTGCCTGTGTAATCCCTACAGTCACACCGCACCATTGACCGTGCTTGCTTACATAAGACAGTATAATGCTGTATGTGTGCTAACATATTAATAGTTTTCTGTAAGTGTTATGGCCCTAACCCTATTAAGAAGGCAGTCGTAATCGTGTAACGTGTTCTAGCAGGAAGAAACGCAATAACCCCATTACACAATATGGTGTATGATGTACTATGCTGCTAATATGGTTGCCATTGTATAGTCCCCAGGAATTATCAGGGATTGCAGTTCTTAATAGCGTGTTAGAATTTAGTAATAATACCACGGGTATATGTGGACCTGCTGTTCTGTGCTGCTTTTCTCTGCTGCAGAGTTCAATCCCTACACTCCCACCTACCAGTTTCCTGTAACCACTCCTAGCCCTAGCTCCGAAGGTAATTGGAAAGACTAAAACTGGCCATACACAAGAGATGTCTGACGGCTAAACAGATGCGGATACTTGTGGCGAAGTTGATCTGGTGTCATTGTCTGGTGCCATTGTTGGCAATACTAGAAGGTATCTCCCAAGGAAAGAGAACCATCTTCTAGTGCCACTCTGTGGACACCGCTCCCTGTGGGTCAAAATCCTACTTATTAACAAGGCAAGGGACGTGGCAAGGGAAAATGGCCAAGCCAATGTATGTTTGGCTTGGATATTTTTCCCTGTCATGTCCCAAGGCTGGTTAAAAAGTCAGATATATTGACTCATAGAGAGCCACTTCCACAAGGTGGTGTTAGCAAGATGGTTCTCTCTCCTCGGAAGGTACCTCTTTGCATATTGTTTTCCCATGGATTGCATTGCCATTAAGTCTCCATACCAAGGAGCACTTCCAGTAAGCCTCCATACAGGACTGGTCTTTTTAAGGAGAGCCAGTGCCCTACCTAAGTTGGCAATACTAGGAAAGTGGTTCATGCTAAACGACAGATCCTAAGCTCAGGTCACAGAGCACGGCAGACATTGGTCTGCCAATGGTCATCAATTTATAGTTCATCCATCCCAGACCAACTGTGAACGACATTGAAGTTATTCAGAAAGTGTCCATCTGAAATCTCTAGTATATGGCCAGCTTAAGACCGTACTTTCTGTACTAACTTTCTTTTGGTTCTCTTAGGCTTGATTTGTGTATATAATGGGTTTGCACTTGGATTTGCGGTGGTGTCTCTGATGTTTGTGGCTGTTGTGTAGTAACCATTAAAGCCCACGTGAACTCTTCAGAGTTTTGAATACATAAGGCCAGGCTCACTTTAGCATCTGCATTTCAATTTTGATTGTGCCGTTCCTTCCATAAGCCACTGAGGACAATGTAGGACATACCCAGATCACTATATACAGCTAGGATCTGTTATTGGAACACTGCTCAGTATGGTGCTTCTACATTGCTGCATAGCAGGGTGTGAGTTCCATGTGTCAGTGGCTCTCCTCTGTTCACCAGCTCTATACAATGCACTATACATTATGCATAGACTGGTTTATGCTGCAGACTGTTTAATGTATGTTTCATATGGTTTACATTTTTTTATATGTTTGTTATTCTATGGCTTATATATTTGTGTGTTTCACATACTTACTTGAGTATTCAGATCTTATCTTAGAAGTCTAAAGATAACATGGAAAAACTACATATTTAAAGTGGTATTCTGGTTGTGCAAGTTGGGGCTATTTACAGGATGGGGAATAACTATTAGGCTAAGGTTACATGGCGACACCTGTCAAGGCCAGGATCGCTGAGTAGCGGTGATCCCATAGAAACAAATGGGATTGCTGCGACAGTCACAAGAAGTCCAGCCATATTGGATTTTTTGTGATTGAAGAGGTGATCCCATTCATTTCTATGGGTTCACGGCTACGCAGCGTTCCTGGCTGCTATCAGTGTCGTCGTTTAACCCTAGCCCTTAGATCGATGGAGGTTTGACTGCTAGGACCCCCAATGATCATGAGACTAGAGACCCCCACAGGGCCTCTGAAATGAATGGAGCAGCAGGAGGGGCATGCGCACAACAGCTCCATTCATCTCTATGGGACTGCTGGAAATAGCCAAGTACTATCTCTGGCAGTCCCACAGAAATGATCAATGTGGAAGTGTGTATTCATCTGATATTGATATTTGATATCGATGGCCTATCTGTTGCATCAAGTATGTCAGACTCCCAACACCACTTCCCCAATGTGAGAAGCTTTGTGTTCTACTCATTATGTACTCTTTACAGTGGCAGTGCCTAGGAGTGCAGCTCAGTCCAATTGGACTGAGCAGTAGTAAGCTGTGAGACCAGACACAGCCAGTACCAGGTGTATGGAGCTGTGCCTGATAAACAGTGAACGCCCCCTTCAATCAGCTGATCATTTAGGATTGCAAAAATCAGATCCCCAATAATCTAATTATTATGGCCTATTCTCCAAGCTCCAGAAAACCTCTTTAAAGAGGACCTGTCACCTCTCCTCACCTCTCTTCTAAGCTTATGACACTGTGATGTGCCACTCATTTATTATTCCTACTAGAAGTTTTTGAATGAATTACTAACCATTTAAAATGAATGTCCAGATGGGTGTTACCAGTTGGAAGGGTGTGTCCCTACACAGTCTGACATAATCCAATCAGTGCTGACATTTTCAGACTGTGTAGGGATACAGCCCCCAACTGGTAACACCCATCAGGACCTTTACTGCAAACTGCTAGTAATTCATTCATAACTTCCAGCAGGAATAATACAGGAATGGCACATCATAGAGTCATAGGAACAGATGCTCCAGAATTGATATTACCTGGGGGATGCAAGTAGTCACTAAAACAGACATGTCAGGAGAGGTACAGGTCTTCTTTAAAAACACACTAATAGGTTAACTTGATGCCTATGAAATTGCTCTATTTGTGCGAATGAGACAGGGAAATTAGCCCCAATTATGAGCCCCAATGTGAACAGGGTCTGATGTGACATTGCTGCAGAATATGATGGCGCTATATAAGCAACAGGACATGAATAAATAGAAACATAGGTAAAGTATAACTGTATACATTCCCATTGAGCACTGATTGGTCAGTCCCCTGATATAATAATACAAGCAGCCACATGTACAGTCACTCTCTATTATAGGGATGGATGGGTGCTTGCACAGTTATAAGCCAGAGCAAACCCCTGTTTGTGTTCTGGCCTGACCAATCTTACTAATGGTATGATTGATGGATGTCAAAACACAGGCTCTGGTGCACATTGTCTCCCCTGCTCTAATCTCCCAGGCATCTGCCAGTGGTAATTTATGATTGTACAGCCCTGCAATTATAGCCCATGAGGCTGCTTGGATCTGCCTGCGAACACATGTTAGTGGATTGCAGAGCTCATGAATCTGGCCACTGAAGTGGATATTTGTGTGTCACAATTATGTAGAATTATCATTACAGTTGTGTTCTTGCCGCTCTGCACAGGCTTCTTCTTGCTGTGTGATTTTTTTCTCATTCCAGAACATTTATTAGCTAGATGCATTTTTCATTTTTCTTTTTCTCCTTTTTTTAGATGATGATTCAGATTCTTATCCAAACTACGGACGGCATTCATATATAGAAGATGGTAAGAGTAAAGATTTTTACAGTGCACTGAAGTGACAGCTGTCTGTGACAAACCACTTACACTGAGGCGCAATATAGCAGACGTCCACCAGGTGGCGACATTCTACGCTTGAAACAAATTTAGTTCTAGATCTGCATTCTCCCACTCACAAATTCTTCTTTCTTCACATCACCGTCAGGCATTCCATTCTTCAATGTTACAGGAAAAGAAAAGCAAGATGGAAGCAATAAAAAAGTCATGTGATGGGCACCAATGAGACCCAGTGGACCTAATTGACTATAATAGGGTCCATCAGGATTTTATCATGGTGTCCTTTATTTTACTGGGCAAAATATCGCTGCATGCTGCACTATTGTGTCAGCCACTTTTGATAGAATCTGTAACAGAGCCTCCAACAGAAATGTGAGCTCCGCCTTACAGAGACAATGCTGTCCTATGTAAGGGGATAGTATGGGGGCATGTCCTCTCTTATTAGTCATAAGGCATGGAAAGGCAAGAATGCTGTTTGGCCAAGAGGATTAATCCAAGATAACGCCGGACACACAAGTCCGGTGTGTTCAAAAGTGGAGCCCTAACCCTGCCCGCATGAATAGTCTGGACTCAAAGCAGTGTGTCCGTTGTGTTTTTTCATCTCTCCTATTAGTGTAATGGAGCAGCAACAGACATACATATCCATGTCACCATTTCTTATGATCGGTGGGGGCCCAGTGGAGATAGGGGTTAAGTAGTTGTAACCCCTTTAAGGTGAATTTTAAAAAAAAGTAACCTATAATTACACTTATTACACACTCTAATAGGCCTTTGGGTTGTATCTCTCGTTGTATCAGGGCTAGCACTGTCTTATTTTAAAATTTAGATTCTCAGCTTTAAAACAAGATCTGCCATTAATAGCAAGGATGTGTCTTACATGTCCATGGTTACTGAAGTGACACCCTGCTAGGACTTAAGAAATATGTCTTTGGCAGGCAAAGGGTTAAAACCAGGAGAGATGCTTCTTTTGGAATGATATATAATGCACATAAATATTGATTGATTGGCAGCTTTCTTATCATGCCACATTGAAACTAAGATCTCTTTGTGGTGAAATACATGTGTATTAGATGCAGTGGTGCTCTGTGGACTCTAACGTGTGCAAACCTTTGGATTATTTGAAATTGCATTACAACTATATTTATTGCTCTTTGAGTATGAGGTGTGCCCATTCTATCTACTAGTTAACATTAAGTGGTTGGGAAGGTTTTAAAGATATATATGCAAAGTGTCTTCTAACAACATGAAAGGTCTTTGGTGGCTTCACAACAATGGCTGTTACCTACTTTTTATGTTCAGATATGTGCTTGTTAACTAGATATTAATAGTACTTTATAAATCCACCAACATTGACTTTGCCATGTTATTGGCAGGAAAATCTCAAGCTTCAGTACCTCGTTCGAAGAGTGAGATGGATAACGTTGACATGGACAAAAACGTCCGAAGATCCATCACATTACCTCTACCAACTCGCTCCTCTTCACTGAAACCAAGCCATGAAAGGTAAGACCCAAGTTGAAGTTGTCCATCTCTTTTTGAGGTTTATGTCTGAACTGTTAGGGTGGGTTCAGATGTGGTATAACTGCTGAAGGTTTTCCGCAGCAGAATTGCATATAAAAAAAACACAAAGTGCTTGAGATTTTCTGAGATCTACATGCTGAAGAGAAAACTCGTACTATAAAGTGACTTGCATTGCAGATTGTCAATCCACAGCATATTAGTTCATTCTGTGGGTTTTACCTACAGCTTTTAACTTTTGCATCACAAAGATTGAAAGCAGTGAAGGACCAAGTCCATTTCAGGCATTTTTTGTGGAGACAATTTTGGTTTTGATCACCACATGTGGACATACCCTAGCATTCCAATGCAGTGTGCTTTGAAACTTAGTGATGGAGATTAGGGTTTTTTTTCAGGATTTAACAGGATTGCCCATCTGTGTATAACTGGTGGTAGACTGTCCCCCAAAAGGTCCAATGATCATCAGAAAGAAGAGGTGACAGAACTTTCTGAAGCCACACTTCACTCTCTGTGTAGCATACACCATAGCTACTTCATGTAAAACGTTTCCCATAAAAGTTTCTGGTTCTTCTCACTTCTGCTGCCAGCACCAGAACACATGGGATTCAATCTTCCAGAATGTTAACTTGAATTTAAAAGAGAGAGTCCATTACCCAGTACATTTTGATATTGGCTTCCTACTATATGGCCTTGTGGGAACACTAATGTACTGTCATCTTGCCAGTATAATTCGGGACACATCATTTGTTCACATATTGGTCTTCTAGAGGGACATTTTCCATGTATGATTTGTCATGGCATGATCTAGGACTTACACTTGAGCATTGTCTTGAGTTGTGACATCCTTCAATCACGACGAAGCTGCTCCTGGGTTTATATTCAGTGTCATCAGTCGGCTTAGAAAGATGTAGAATTGCAGGCTGTCCTGAAAGGGTTAGTAAAGCCTCTCCCAGTCCTCAGATGGCTTGGCCCTTCACCAAGGAGAAGTATCCAGGGAACAGAATAAGAAACATCTGCGTATCTGACTGCAACTCATATTAGTTTGGGTTAGAAAGTATTCAGTTTCTTCTCTCGGAAACAGGCGATTAGAGTTTATTTCTATCCCATTATGTTCAGAGGAGCCATCGTCAAAACCTAAATACATAAGAACAGACAAAAAGTGTCCACGACCTCAAGCAGATTTCCTGCCTGAAGATGAAAATGCCTGGACTGAGGATTAGCTGCTGTGGAGTATTTCTATCCAAAACACATGTTCCCCTGGTAACCGGGAGGTTTCATGGTTAATTGCTTTCCTTGTCCTCAGGAATGATTGGGATCCCCCAGACAAGAAGGTCGACACCAGAAAATACAGAGCGGAGCCAAGGAGCATTCATGAGTACCAGCCTGGGAAATCCTCTGCCCTCGTCAATGAGAAGATGGTAATGTAATGCTGGGTCTTGATGTTATTGTGCGTGTTCAGGGTCATGGTGGACATTGTTGTGTTACTAGCGGCACGTCGAGCCAAGACTAATGAAGCTGAACCTCCAATGACATTGCCAAAGTGTAAGTATTTCCCTTTATATGAGGACGGTAGAACTTCTAGATCCCTCGTCCGGTCCTAGGATGTGAAATGGAGGGTGGTCATCACTGCATAACATGTCCCTGCAGTCTCTGTGTAGACAATACCTTGTGTTACCTGCGTTGCTAACTGTCTAGTAATATGGTTGCTCTGATATAACATATGTCTTTGATAATGTCTAGAACTTTTGCACCTAACCATTTACAACTCTTAAGGATGGGAATGAGGAAAAACTGTGTAATGCAATGTGCGTCATTTGTCCTGTGCTACTAAGTATTAACTGTTTTTTTGTTTTTTTTTGGCAATAACTAAATATTCATATATGGTACATAGCAACATACAGTAACTATACAAATATAATACAATAACAGTAAATACACAAATCATCTGTTTGTGCATAGTGCTAGTGTAGCCTGAACTACAACCAAGTAGTAATAATAGTGTTTTTTTTTTGCCTATAATGCTCTTCGTTTTTAATTCCTATGAAGAAAATTGTAATCCCCAAATTCCGATATACGTGGACCCCTGCTTCCTATATCCAGTCCATGTTTATCTTTCATTCACAGTGCATTTAAGGAGTTATGCCATGATAATTGTAAAAAATGAAAATCGTGCATCATATAGTACATGACAATCTCCTACTAACAAAGCTAGAACCAGCCCTGTACTTCACATGGATCCAGAGATCTCCTCATTCATTACTCCAGTTGCTCTGCTGGATTTATCTCGGACTGACAGGTCAGCTGACACAGCTTCTAACAGTAGATATGGCTGGTGGCAGTTGAAGATTTAAAGGGGTATTCTCATTTTGGACAATGGGGGCATATCGCTAGGATATGCCCCCATTGTCCTATAGGTGCGGGTCCCGCCGCTGGGACCCGCACCTATAACGAGAACGGGGCCCCCAAAGTGAAGAAGTGCGCACTGCGCAAGCGCGGCCCGCTCTCCATTCACTTCTATGGGGCCGCCGGAAATAGCCGAGCGCTGGCTCGGCTATCTCCGTCGGCTCCATAGAAATGAATGGGAGCGGTGGCCGTGCATGCGCAGTGCGCTCCCATTCATTTCTATGGAGCCGACGGAGATAGCCGAGCCAGCGCTCGGCTATTTGCGGCGGCCCCATAGAAGTTAATGGAGAGCGGGCCGCGCTTGCGCGGTGCGCACTTCTTCACTTCGGGGGCCCCGTTCTCGATATAGGTGCAGGTCCCAGCGGCGGGACCCACACCTATAGGACAATGGGGGCATATCCTAGCGATATGCCCCCATTGTCCAAGATGAGAATACCCCTTTAAACTGAGCTCGTGCGACCAACTCTCTGAGGTGGACAAGAAATGGAGAAAAGAGCAAACAGCAGGTGGAGCTATACAGATAGATTTAATTGAATAGCTCAGTGCCTATACTCAGTTTTTAGTATTCAGATCTGGGTGCTGGTTTGAAAAATGTAGAACATGTTTTGTGGGATAACCCCTTTTAAAGGAATAGTTCGATCATGTAATATTATAGCTTATTGCTGTACCACAACATTATAATTGGTGCGCTCACCAGTACCTGGGTATGAATAATTTTGTAATTGCATGTAATTAAATATTTTGTATAGCTACTGAGTTATTCAGTAAAATGTATCTGTATAGTGCCACTTAATTGCTTATTTCTTTGACCTGCTCACAGAGAAGGCCGCACATGCTCAGTTTCATCTTTCAACTGCCTCCTGAGGTGTGATAGGGAGAGCTGAGACACGCCCCCTGAGCTGCAGCAGAGTAGACACTCCACTTGAGCTGTCAACTTGATATAAATTTATTATTACATTATCCAGGGGATAACCTCTTTAATGTGAATTTTTTTTTATCTTGAATCAAAGGGTCACTTTAATGGAGTGCCATGGGAAAATAAAATTGTTGCAATGCTTAAAGTGGTTGTCCAGGGTTAGAAAAACAGGGCCACTTTGTTCCAGAAACAGCACCAACCCTGTCTATGGGTTGTGTCCAGTAATGTAGTTCAGTTCCATTAAAGAGGCTCTTTCACCATGTTGTAACCTATGTATATTAATACATAGGTTAATAGGCGCAGTTTTCCGATGAATCCATATACCTGTATTGCAGAGTAGAACGCAGCGGTTGTGGAGAAATCTTAACTTAAAAAATTATGCTAATTAGCCTTCGGAGCATCGGGGGGCGGGCTCTTTCCTTCCGAGCACTGCTTCTTCACCGCCCTCCCGGCTCCGAGGCTCGCCCCCCTGCCTAAGTGCATGCCCCTTTATCAATTGACTGACAGTGCTAGACCGTTTGGTCTAGCGCTGAAATCCCGCGCCTGCGCATTGTATCCGGGCCTGGCGCATGTGCAATTCATCTGCACACGCGCCGTCACTTCCCTGAACCCGGAAGTGGCTGCCTGCGCCCATGCGAGCGCAGGGGAGCCGAGCGGTACAGTGCTCGTTACGAGCACGTTCGCTCATCTCTAGTGACAACCCCTTTAACCTTCCTCTTGTGTTAGCTTTCTGTTACTCTTTCTTATGTTAACGGGTCGGTTTTGACCCGTGTCTTAAATCACCCCTAGGATACCCTAAAAACAGTTATTTATGATCCAATTTGTTTCTTACCTCTTAGTTACCTTGTTAGGGTTTCTCATCCATGGAAGGATTGATTTTAATATTTTTGTTGTGGCCCCCTGGGCCTTTCATTTGAGAGCATACCCTGTATTTTCAATATAAAAATATTGACAATGGCATAAACAGATCAAAACATGTCTTGATGTCACTTACTCTTGTCACAGCAAACCTTGTGATCCCAGGGGTCATTTTTATGACTCAAGTTGTTGGAGGTAGAGCTGGCTGTGGGCTGTTGGTTTATATTGTGTTTATGAGTTCAGTTTTGGGACTTATTATTGTTTTTTTTACTCTTATATTAGACCTGGGTCGAAATTGACCCCAACAACACAAATGTTATAATTTTAATAAGAGCATTTTACAATTTAGTAAAATAGTTTTATTTTATTGTATTTTGTTTAAAAATAAGTTCCTGAAAAAGTCAAAAAGTCTTGATGCAATAAACAAATGTATGTAGAATTTGTATGCATTTAAAACCTAAAACGGGAAGGTTAACTAGTGTTGCCCATTGGATTTGAGGATTGTGTTAACATATCCCAGGCCCATGATCCCAGCCTGGGATCATAACCCACAGCACAGCTCGTGCATAATTCGCAATCATTCAAACTCTTACTCATAGAACTACATTGTTTGAAGGCGGCACGCCCCTGTTTACTCAAGGAGATGAGCTACCGACAAACGATGATTTTTATGCCCACCTAAAAGATGCGTTCACCGACAAACAATGGTGTGCCGGCTGATTGCTGAGCGAGAACGAACATTTGTACAGAGGTTTGTTTGGCCGACCATCAGCCACTACTGAATCAGCATTCTGTAGAGCTGTAATGATGTAATGACACATTTGTAACTCTAGGTGACGCCAGTGGTTTAATTTATTTTCATGAAAATCAGAGTAAATATAAATAAATGTAATTTACCCCATAGTGGGAATGATAGAGTGGTAAGGTACAGCTTTTTTGCAGCTTTTCCCTGTAAACAAAGGTTCACTTTTCTTTATCTATAGGCAAAAGCCTGTCATTAGTAAGGGTTATACCGAACAGCAATTGTAGGTATTCCATCAGTTCATGTTCTCCAGGCTTTATATCATCAGAAAAGAAATATTTAGGATATAATACAGTACATAGTGTTTTATGATAGGTGTTGTAGCGCCTGTGATGATAATTGGCTAGTGTAAGTTGCATGTCCACCCCTGAATACTATTTTTTATCTAAATCGGTTAAAAAATTCAGATTTCTTAGATACATTTAGAGTTCTTCATATATCTTTGTAGTGGTTGTAGCTTCTTATTTTTAATACAAAGAAATCCACTTCAAAGGCATACATTTAAAAAATAACATGCTGCTTACCTGCTGCTACCACTAGAGGGAGCCTCTTGCGTACTGTTTTACATTCAACTCAATAATAGGACAGTATGAAGAAAGCTCTCATCTTTTTTTAACTCTATATCCATGCAGAGGATTTGGAGCTCTGTGACTGTTCTATTAAGATTTAATTAGCCCACAATTTCGGACCTTAAAAAAAGACATGATTAAACGTAGATGTTTACTAAGGGTTACTCCAGCTTTTTATATGGTTATTCCTACCCCTATCCCGCAAGACCAGTCTTTTTCGGCTCCTTTTGTCCACCGCTTTCTTTGGTGCTCTTCAGTCCTCACGTGTGAATTCCCATTCCCAGTGACGTGCTGCTTGGGGGAAACGTCACCATTGCAGTGGCGTACATGTCCCCCATCCATGCTGAAAGTTTACATGCTGGGAACGAGCACAGCAAAGAGAGCGCTGGACTGAAGGAGCCAGAACCAAGCAGCAGGGAGCCGGTAAGTGTGCTTGACTCCACAGGGCTGACGGGGAGGAGGGGGGAGGATTTAAAAACGTATGAAAAGCTGGAACAACCTTTTAAGGTTAACCAGCTCAGCTCAAGAGTACATCGTAATAAGTATAATACTAGATATAGAGGCAAAACATTTTTATTTCTTTATTTTACAATAAGAGAAGCAGCAAAAGTACAAAATGATAGATTTTGAAATAAACACAAATTGTTTGTCCCATAATGATAATTCTTTAATGTTATGCTCATCCCATTTGTGATATCAGATGCTGTACAGACAGAGCTCTGGTAGCAAAAATAAGGGTGAGAATCATGAATGGTATCTGTTGTGTTGAAGATTCATTTCTTATCCGAAAACGCTTATATGAGGCATGTTGTTGGGTGCATACTACCTCACTTGTGCTGTGTAAATTAAAAGAAGATAAAACCATCTTGATGACCAGTTGTACCAGCAAATTCCACTGATTTAGCTTGTATCTACTAAATGAAGCTCCACCTTTGGGGACACTCCCATTGCTTGATTGTATAGCCCTGTCAATCAATGGGGAGTGCCCAGCTCAGAGTGGGGCTACAAAAAGCAGTGCTCTAAGGGCTTTGGCCAGCCACATGGTGCTCAATCCAGCTCATTTTTATATTACTAAAATGCAGATGTCTCGGCAACAGTTCTACCTACAGACGAATCAACAGTTTTAATCAGCATGATCAAGCCTACCAGCCAGCATACCTAGTTTAATAGGATTGATCGTCCTGACAGATGCTAACTTCTTCTCTGTCTGGACATTTAGCATGGCACAGAGTCTCACTTAGCAATCTTTGTCGGACCAGCAGTCATTCTAGGGCGAAGTGAGGGGTGGTGAATCAATTAGAGCAGGGGTGCACAACCTGCAGCCCGGGGGCCACATGCGGCCCTTGATACCATTCTGTGCGGCCCCCAACCATATGATAATAGACATGTTTATCTATGTCTTGTGGCTGCTAACATGTATTTTTCATGTATTCTCCCATTAGATGGGAGTCCTGGAACTCTAACTAGACATTAACGGTATATACTGTGTGCTCAATATGGTATAAATACAGTATTTCAGTTTCTAATACCCTTTTAAATTTTATTTTCGGCCCTCATCATTGGTTCAGTCTGGCAATGTGGCCCCCAATCAGAAAACGTTGTGCTTCCATGAATTAGAGCAACATTATGTTACCCCAGTAGTGTGGCTGGTCAGGGCTCACATTGCAGGCATAACTTCTTGGACTGACAAGAGAACAACAGAGCTGTCATTCTGTCAGTTTTTCCAGCCCTTCTTCTACTATTATAATGGGGGATTACTTTGCAGATAAATCCTTCCCTGTGTAAGGCCTCTTTCACAGTAGCGGCAGCACGGATCCGGCACCTAAAGGGTGCCGACAGATCCGTACTGCCGCTGATACGTGTGTGGAGCCGGAGCAGCGGTCCGGCCCCACACATATTGACAGACATTGGGACAAGACACAGAGTACATACATATACACACACATACACACAAACACATACATACTTACATACTCCAGCCAGGGACGCCGGCAGCACGTCTTCACGCGCCTCCTGCGCGCAGTGATGACGATTCCCCACAGTGCCCTCTGCTGGGCGCAGTGGGGAAACGTCATAGCTGCGCGCAGGAGGCGCGTGAAGACATGCTGCCGGCGTCCCTGGCTGGAGTATGTGAGTGTGTATGTGTGTATGTATGTATGTATGTCTGTATGTATCTCTGTAGCCGGATCTGGAATGACCCCCCCATTGCAAGTCAATGGAGGACAGATCCGGATTACTGGTGTGTCACACCAAACGGATCCGTTCCCATTGACTTGCATTGGGGGTCATTCCGGATCCGTCTTGGTGCGGATGCCTGGACCGGAGAGCAAACTGCAGCATGCTGCGGTTTGTTCTCCGGTCTGAAGACGGAACGGAATGCTTTCAGGAGCACTCCGTTGTCTTCAGTTCAGTTTTGTCCCCATTGACAATGAATGGGGAAAAAACTGAAGCGTTTTTTTCCGGTATTGAGCCCCTATGACGGAACTCAATACCGGAATTTAAAAACGCTATTGTGAAAGTAGCCTAACAAAGTCATACACTAAGATAATTTTCCTCTCCCATTTGAGAACGTTTATGTCTCTAAGATAATTCCTTGTATTTGGTTTTCAGTGCGTAGTACTGAAGGGAATTTTTAAAAAATCAAATAAAAGGGAATATCAAAAATTATAAAAAAAATAGTTTTCAATAACTATTGACAATACATATATCATATGAAAAAGTAATACGACAATACATAAAGATATAAAATATAAAAAGATCCCTTCCTGTAAGTGTCCCTTTTAAAGTGGCTTCAAAGTGGAGTTTCTCTTTCGCTATGTGAAGTCTCAGTCTAGTACCAGCACATTTATACAGTAAGTACTGACCTACTGAAGTGTAAGACAATATACATTAGTCTACCTATGGTGAGGAGAGATATGTAACGCATTTAACCGATTAAAACAGCGGCACAGCCCACACATCTGTAACACTCTGCTCTGTCGTGTGCCTTCCCCTTTTGTGTGATTTTTGGCATGTCTGTATTGTTTATGCTGTCACTTTATTCATTGTATTTTTGTGTCTTGCTGAAATGTCTCTGTAACTTTCTGTCTTTTGTTTCATCCGACTGCCTGACTGTGTTGGAACTTCTGTTTCTTGCATATCCATGTTCTGTTAGAGATGCAGGATGAAGTACGCCGGTTCCATCCGCTGTAACAGATCATAAATCTCCCCTCTTAGTTTCCAGTCCTGGCAGTGGAAAGACGTGCTTGGGAATTCTGCATCTCTTAACGGTCCCTTTTCCTTCTTCTTTTCATAATCTTCTTCTCCTTCTTCCTTCCATTCCCCTGTCATGAACTCTGTAGACTCGGGATAAAAGTCCAGAAGAGATAGATTTAAAGAATGAACCTTGGTATAAATTCTTTTCGGAATTGGAATTTGGGAAACCGGTAAGTAGGATAGATCTCTTATCAGCTACTGTGTGCTTTGTTATAGCTGCAAATAACGTAACAATAGCCACTTGTAGAGGGAACAAAAGATCCTTTTCTCGGTCACAGAACTGGGTATCTCAAAGCGGATCTTGGATTTTAGATATTATCTACTAGAATATATCAGTTTTTAGTGCATGTTGTACTGACATAGTGGTGGTGCGGTTGATATATACGCTTTTATTTAATCCCCTGTTTGTTGCCATTCCATTCCCCAGCCCCCACTGTTCCTGGTGTCCATTTATTGTGATGAAATTTCCGTTATCCGGTTGCTTCAACAATTACGCACTCAAATGTAATTATTGCACAGCAGTTATCTGATTTATGGTTGCAGATATTGGCAGTGTTTGTATACAGATCCTAATAGAGCTTAGATATCACATTAGTGTGTTTCTGGAAGAGTCAGGAAAGTGTCCGGATAGATTCCACTTCATTTTACTTAGACTCTATTTAAAGGAAATGTGTCATCAGAAAATGACCTATTATTTAAATCACGTTTTTATGTTTAACATATTTTTAAAGAATTTTGGTGGTTATTTTTAATTCTCCATGTCAATATCTACATTTAAACAAAAACAATAAAACCCTGCAGTTTTTGCACTGGCCACTATGTCTTATAATTGGCGCCACTTCTTGGTTTGTACAGATCACTTTACTGCAGTTATCTGCTTATCTGTCATTCTAATCCTGCCTTTAATTATGTCACCTCTGTCTATAGATAAGACAGAATCCACCATTCACAATAGGAGATTGCAAGAGCTTATCTATCTTTTCCTTGTACAATGTCATCTGGACAGGTCACAGAGCATGCCTAGAAAAGTCTCCCATAGAAGTCAATAGGGTCCACTGCAGACTATTGTGTCTATGCCTATGCATATTTTTAAAGAATTTTGATGGTGTTATTTCTAATTTTCCATGTAAATATCTGTATTTAAACAAAAACACAAAACCCTGATGTTTTCCCACTCGCCGCTTAGCCTAATAATAGTCACCACTTCTTGGTCTGTACAGATCACTTTACTGTAGTTATCTGCTTATCTATACACAGTGGTGATATCATTACAGGCAGTATTAGAATGACAGATAAGACCGGAACCACCATTCACAATAGGTGATTGTCAGAGATTATCTATTCTTTCATTGTACAATGACCTCTTCACAGATCACAGATCATGCCTAGAAAACTCTCCCATAGAAGTCAATGAGGTCCCTTCCTGACCATTGTGTCTATGGACCATGGGGCTGCCGTAAAGCAATATTCTTAATGCTTTCTTAATGCTGTTGAGAACAGCTCAGACAAGATGGCCACCCCCATAATCATTTTCAGGAAATAGAATAAAAAATCTGCAATCAGAAAATAAAAACAAATTGGAAAAAAAGGGGATGTGCTGCTATCTGGTTTTAACTGACATTTTTGGTGAAACATTTCCTTTAAGGTGCATTCACCGCTGCAGATCTCTTACACAACCGATTAGCTACATCCACAGGATAGCTATTCACACCATTGTATTGTATTATTTTCACGTTCAGACTAATGATACATTTTACAATACAAGTGATCATTTACATGTCACATATCAATAAGCGATCATGCTAATAATTAGGAAGGCATTCAACTTTCGCCAACAATAAACTTACACACTTTGATCACTGCAGGTTCTTAGTACGACAAGTAAACCTTGTGGTTAATAATGCTGGACACCATTGGTATGTGAATCTGGAGACAGTGACCCAGGTTTACTAATGTGTCCTGCACCAAAAATCTGTGGTATGGTCACACGTTCTGCTTTCCTGATGCGGTTTTGAAAGCCAAAACCAAGAGAGAATGTTTGTTTTTTAAAGCGTAGAAATTCTATATGTTCCTAATGCTTTCTCTGATTTTATGATCCATCCTGATGTTGGCCTCGAAAACTTCATCCGGAAACCTGACCACGTGACCGTACCCTTTAGATATTTTACTGCTAACCACATGGCTGGCTTCTCACTGGCAAAAACATTGGCTGCATTTGTTATAGATGGATTTAGCAGCTGCTGGTTGGAGAATGGAAAATGCTGTGAAAATGTAACTTCAGAAAGATTTAGGTGTGATATGATGGCTAGAGCCGGGCATGTATCCGTGACACCTTCATGTATGTATATAGGACAGCTTTACATTTATTATCTTGTTGTATATAAATTCTGCTAGAATTATATTCCATACTCCACTAGAACCCTAATATACACCATAGAGCACCAGGTCACTAGTATACAACATGCTCCACTAGATCACTAGTATACAACATGCTCCACTAGATCACTAGTATACACCATACTGCACCAGAACACTATTGTATACCATACTGCACCAGGACAGTAGTATACACCATACTGCACCAGAACACTAATACACACCATGCAGAATACTAGTGTAGACTGTACTGCACAAGAACACTAGTATACACCATACTGAACCAGAACACTAGTAACCAGAACACTAGTATACACCATACTGCACCAAATCACTAGTATACACCATGCTCCACTAGAACTCTAATAACCAGATCACTAGTATACACCATACTGCACCAGATCACTAGTATACACTGTACTGCACAGAACACTAGTATACAACGTACACAACCAGAACACTAGTATACACCATACTGCACCAGATCACTAGTATACACTGTACTGCACCAGAACACTAGTATACACTGTACTGCACCAGATCACTAGTATACACTGTACTGCACCAGAACACTAGTATACACTGTACTGCACCAGAACACTAGTATACAACGTACACAACCAGAACACTAGTATACACCATACACAACCAGAACACTAGTACACACTATGCTCCACTAGATCACTAGCATACACCATACTGCACCAGAACACTAGCATACACCATACTGCACCAGAACACTAGTATACACCATACTGCACCAGAATAGTCATATATACCATGCTCAATGCAAAACCTTTTACGTCGTATACAAGTTGAAACAGGTCATGTTGGGAACACCAGAATGAGTGAAAGGGGTATTTTCATCTCCATAGGATATGCCGTAAGATGTGGTGTCCCACCTCTGAGATCTGTCCTACCTCTAGAACTCCTCACACTGTCCTGATGGTTGCCATCCAGGCTGTAAGTGATGACCTGGGTACGGAAATAGCTGAACACGCTGCAGAAACAGCATAGCACTGTGAGCCCCGCTGTCTCCGTAAACTCAACCCCTATTTGCAGCCTGGAGACTGGGTCAGGAGACCTCTTTTTTTAGAGACAGGTGCAGGTCCCAGAGTTCTCATCCCAGAGGAACCTTCATCTATGAGGTCCTTTCTAGCATATCATGTGGCTATGTCTAACCATTGTTTCATCTTGTGTCTGGCCATATATAGAATTACCATGTGTGAAAATATCCATGTTTTCATTAGACATCTACACAGTAGAGGTTTTACCAGTATTAATAAGTAGACAATTTCAACTCCACTTGAGACCTGAAAAATAAGGGTTCCATGAACCTGATATATGGATTTGTTTGGTGGTCACCAGTGACAATGAATGAACAGAAGGCAGGAAGAGAAATTCACCACCAGCTCTTCTTAATGAGAACTTTTCCAAAAATCCCAGTATCTTCAAGTTTAACATGGTTGATGTTATGTATGTGAATAAACTGTGCTCGTAAATGAATTGTCAAGATCTGTGTAAAGCTTTCATTGACTACAACAGTGTGGATGGAACTGTAGTAATGATACGACCCAGGGCTTGCCTTTGTTCATATCGAATTAATAGATTTATAGGTTAATTTGCTGTAGTAGTTTCTCAGGTTTCAGGCAGCCTTCTAATGAACGCTGGCCATACAGGTACGTCAGAAAAACACACTGCTACTGTCCTCCATTATATAAAAGGTAGTTCAGTCGTATTACACAGTTGCTTTGTAAGGACTGTACACATTTCATTAACGTTGTGGCTGAACCTCTCTCTCATTGTCCTACATTGCCATCATGGAATTTCAGCCATTTGTAAATGTGGTAGGTACTTGTGGCCTTCAAGCACATTAACAATGAGCAATTTCTGCCCTTTCCTCTGGATACCAAGGTTCTGTAAGCCTTTTCCCTCTCATGACCCTCATGGAGTCAAATGCTTCATGGTCACCAGGTGACCTAACTCAGCTAAAATTCTCCTTCTTGACTACAGGTGACAATCCACAGACCCTGTGAACTCACCTGTGTTCAGGCAGGGCCTTGCCCTAGCATGTTAGGGCGCTTCCCCAAGGACTGAACTGCAAGCCTCTCCAAACTAACCTAATTTCTAAGATCTCCGAACTGTCTGCATGGCTGCTTAGCCCCCCAGTATGGTATGGGACATGCTTTCGCTTGTTTCCTTCTTTATACTTTCCTCTTCGTGCAGATGCCTCAACTTATGTGTTACTTTCAAAGCCATACTCCTTGTGATATCTTGTCTCTCTCTTTTCATTTCCTTATTTGCTCCTCTGCTTTCCATCAGCCTCCAAAAAAGATTTGGGATTATACTCCGGGGGATTGCTCTATCCTTAAAGTAGAGGATAGGAAGGTAAAGATGCTTTCTTAATTCTGTCCGGCAGAGTCTGGTGCAGTTTCTGACAGTTTGCGTGTGTTGTATGTGTGATTAGCTTTTATTTGCAGCTCCTTGAGCTACTTTTTATATTGGCAGTCTATTTGTATTAGTATGATGTCATTGTCTGCATTTCTACCCAAACTTACTTAACCATTTTTCAGTCTGAACTTTTTGTTAAGACTAATTTTCTGTTGGAGCAATTTGGACAGTATGTCTTGGATTAGGTACAGTTACAATATCTTGTGTTCCGATATGGTCATTATTTGACAAAAAAACAGTATGGACCACAAAGTGAGCCCTTAAAGAGGTTCAACTAAAGGTGGCCAAGTTCATCCTTAGGCTACATTCACATGAACTGGAAAAATGGCCATGTGATGGCTGTTTAAGTAACGGTCGTCTCACAGCCCTTTTTAGAAGTAATTGAAGTCAGTGGGGCTCTTCACATGGCTGTTTGGCCATTTTTTTATGGACATCCTATTTTTCTCCAAACAGACCCTATTGAAATCAGCAGGTTGCACTAGGTAAAAATAGGCCACCACCTCTTCCACTTGCACGTGTGAGACATTCACCCCTCATTGAGTGCAACAGGACCTGCACAGGTCCTGCTGCATTCAATGAGGAGTGAGTATCCCACACATGCAAGTGGTTTACACCACAAAAAGTGGTAGATGATAAATACTTGCCAGTTTGCTGTTATCCAGACCTTTGTAGATGGACCTTTGTCATTCGACGAATGTATCTCAATTATTTTAGTTTTTCTACTCCTATGACAGAACAGAAAAATTAGAAAATTAATGGAATTTTGAACAGAGCCATTACCATTCTATAATCAAGCTCTTTTGGCTTTGTGCACACTCTGAGTTGCCCACAGCCATAATATATAACACCTGGCACTCTGTGGGCCCATACTGTACTATATTATAATTCAGCAGAGAATACATTGTTACCTGCGCTATTATATCCCGTATTAGTATATGCTGCGCATTCACACTTCCATAGTACAGGTCCATATTAAATGTAATCTGTCACCAGTGACCTCCCTATCCAGCTGTTTGCATAGACGCATATCTGTGGTTTACCCGATTAATACACTGTTTTCCTTTGTTGTTATGACGTTCCCTTCCCGAGTTATGATAATTTTTCTTAATATGTAAATGACACCTTTGGTGCAAGGAGGGCATCATCATTGCTCTTACACCCAAGCTCCTCTTCTTTCTGTGACCAGCCCCTCCCTCGCTGCTTTACAATTGCTTGGTCCTGTCAATCAAAGCAATGAGGAAGGGGCTGCCCACAGAAAGCAACGGAGTTTGGATGCAACAAGTGCAACAGTGACGCCCTCATTGCACCAAAGGCCTAAGTTGTATGTTAAGAAAAAGTATCATAACTCGGGAATGGAGCCTCATTGCAAAACCAATGCCAGTAAGCTCAAATGGTTTTATTCACATTTGCATTTTGCATGTCTGTATTTCAGCAGCATTACAAAAACGGGAAAAAAATAGTTAACCGTTTAGCAAAAAAAAACAAATATGGGTGAAAAAAGACTAACATAGCAAAATACAGAACAAAAATGGATGCCATACAGAACCAAATATGGGGCAACTTGTAAAGAAAAGATCTGTACTGCACATATGTACTTGATCCATCTTTTCACATTGCAGCATGAAGGAACCTAATACTGTGTCATACAGAGGCACCATATGGGGTTATTCCTTCATAGTATAGAACCGTATAGATTCCATACGTCATATATAAATTGTAGTAGACGCTCATTCTTTTCAGTTAATGTGGGAAGAGGAAACAGAATTGTGGTACTGTATGTCATTGAGACCTTTCCCCAAGTTACAATCTTCGCCAGTAGCTAGTGACTCTTGCCATAATGTCACACCAGCTGACAACATTTGGTGTCTTCATGGCTGTCTGCCCATTGTTTAGTGAAATCTGCAGATTCAGCGAAAGATGACAAAGTGTGAAGAACATTGCTGAGTGCAAACGGATTCTGACTTCTAGTGAACATAGAACATGTCCTGAGGACAAGGGCGAACACTGGCCTCTGTGCAGGATGGGTGTCGGGCTCCCCTCCCTTCGTGCCTATATACACACATATATAAAATACACACATACATACTACACACGTTGAGCCATTGTGTGCACATATACATATTATGCATATATGTGCATCGTACACACATATGCACAAGCCTATATGAACAGTGCATATACCTATGACAATGACTTATATACATTGCTCCAGTCATTGTAATAGCTGCAGCTTACAATACATTATATATTTATAATACGTTGGCTCAAATCCGCTTTCTGGCATGCGCCTCTGTGCAGCTGAACCTGCGGCACTGGCAGTATGTCCTACCCTGGTTGATTCCAGAGTTTTTCAGTAATTGTTTAGTTTACACCGGATGAACATTAAAGAGGGGACAAATCAAAGGAACATTGGGCGTATGGATGTAGTAGTAGATGGGAATGGGCAGTTGCTAACTTAACAATCAGCCAGAGACTAAATTCCCGCTATGGTGGCTAACTACATGAAAAAATGGGAGCATAGCCAAATACAACCAGTATGATGGGCACCAGTGTAGATTCAGCCACAACCTGGCAAATAGGCAGATAAGCGTGTCCCAATTATCCCAATTTTATACCTACTATAATCATGAGGATTACCTTTCAGATAACAACTTCCCCCTCACAGCAGCAATAAACTGACATTGGATTCCCAATCAGTATAGGAGATGTTATCATTTGTGCTGACAGCTGCAGAAGGACAAGGTTTTATATTTAATTTTCAGTGATACAAGTACTGCTGAAATGAAAAAGAAAACAGCCGAAAATACTTGAAACAAATGTTTTCTATCCATATTGAGTTTAAAAAGGTACCATTTTCTGATGGAAGTCTTCCTTTAAGTGAGCCATGAAAAACATTCTGTACATTTAATTGGCCAGCTCGGTGCATTCTAAACTATACCTTTAGATGTCTTGCGTGGAAGGTATAATTTATTTCCTGTTATTAGTCGTTTCCTATTAATTTTACATGTTCTAATCAAATTTCACTTTTTGAATCACCTTACATAGCGGACTGTCTGGGACTGTATTTGTATCTGATCCTGCATGAGAATAAACCTCAATAAAGCAGTTGTACCTCCTACGTCTTTGCACTTAAAGGACCTGTTGCATGTGCACTTGGCAGCTCTCTCTGCAACTGCCGCATCCTCTCCATTTTGATTGGCAGGGACAGACGTGATGACGTTTTCACTTCCTGATCCTGCTAATCAAAGTGCAGAGGGTGCGGCAATTGCAGAGAGAGCAGAGCCTCTAGGTGTAATGGTAACGCCCCCGTTGCTCCTAGAGGCTCATTTGCATATAGCAAAACATCATTTTTCTCAGCGATGTGGACACATATGAACATGGAAGCAACACCGATGTCTTCAGCTGCCAAGTGCAGATGTAACAGGTCAGCCAGTGTCATAAGTACAAATCTGCTGACAGATGTCCTTTAAGCTCCTTGAACTATAACAAACTTGATGGTCTATATATACTAGCACAGACAGATTTGTGCTTTCCCCATTTTGTGCTGCTGTGTGTTAGATCTAACTGGTAACTGATGTGTGTATTTTTTTTTATTATTTTAATTGCTACCAGGGAAAAAATAAAGGATAATTAAGATGGAAAAATAATTACTCCTATGTAGATTAATATGACTGGATATAGAGTGGTGCATCAGCTGTAACTTCACTAATGGCTTTCACGCCTATCAGGATTGTAGAAGGTTTGGTGAGCGGCTGACTGTCGCATCTTAGTTTTCAGCTGGCCAATTATGTAATGTACATAACATTCATGCTTCATTTACATGCTCTATTTCAAGGTCAGATCAGCAGTTTTTCCGCAGGTGATGTACAGAGAGAAAATGTAAAAAGGGGCGTCCCTTTGGGTTCTGTTGATTTTGGGCAACATGAAGATACTAAAAAATGCCTTGCTATGTATGCCTCTCCCCATTGTGATTGTTCCTTGCAGGCTCGACTTGTAGTCATATATAGCCAGGGGTGCACCAAGCCTTTCTGCTGCCTGAGGCGAAAAGTGAAACAGCGCCCCCCACCCCATGCCAATTTCTTAACCTAACCCCTCTGCCACAAAGGAAGCACTCATTGCCCATGGCCCTTCTGCTGGCCCCCTCTTGCCCCTACCTGGTGCTGCCTGTGTCGATCGCCTCACATGGCCTCATTGGTGGTGCACACCTGTATATAGCTGACAACCGATCTGACCAAATCGTTTATCCCAGCTTCAAAATGCTTGCTGGTCGGCAGCACATCCCTCATGTAAACCGGTTGACGTGCTGCCGATATAATGTAAAAAGTTTAGGGGATGAACAATCGTAGTAACTGTCGGGCCTTTTAAACAAGAACAGATCAATCAGTTTTATCATGGAATTGCTCTTGTGATGGCTCAGAATCAGGCCACATAAAATGACCCTACGGGCTGTATTACACCAACAGATTATCTGACCAATATCTGACCAATCGTTGGTGTGTATAACAAAAGATCTGTGTGTGTAATAGACCATCTGAATAATGACTGGTCAGAAAATCTGCCGGTGTAATACAGCCCTTAGGAATTGTTATCATCTATAGGGAATCTCTGCCGGCGACAGGTTCCCTTTAAATCACTTTGCATGTTCCTGCTAATTGGGTGCATTTAAGGCTTTTATCTGCATGTTGTCAAGGTAATACTGAGTAATGAAGGAATTAAACAGGTTTTTGCCATCTTTTACCTGAAGCAGAAGTTTTCACTGTTCTTCTATTATGACAGAGTCTGTAATATAAAATGGAATTGACGTCAATGGTTTTTTATGTTTTTTTGCTGTAGTTATTATGTAACGTTTCACCAAGCAGATGAGCAAACCTATGTGTCCTGCTGTGCCCTATAGCTCCTCAATGTGAGACCCGTGTCAATGTGTAATGTCTGTTATTGTCTTGTTCTTCTTTAACTAGACTGAGCTAGAGAAAGACCTCTATCGGTACGAGTCTGAGTTAGATGCAGATTTAGAGAGAATGGACAAGTGTTATAAAGCTTCCAATAAAATGGTATGAAAGTTCTTTCTACTGCCTATGGAGCAAACTGTCTCTGCAAGATATGGAATGAAGAAAGGCTTATGTCATAACCTCACTAATCCATCTGCACCCCGGCCTGCCGAATGTGTAACCACATCATGACATTTCTGCATCTTACTATAGTAGTCTCCTATCCCTGCTGTGACCATAGGATTCCACAGCAATATGTCTGCATGTGACGCCTGGCTGCCATGTACTCATGAACCTGGCTCTCCGTATTTGTGAAGGTGCATTCTCGTGTAGAACCAGACAACCCCAAGCCCAATAGATTTTAGTTTTTTTCTTTTACTAGACTACTGTATTATTGCAGGTTCCTATCCGTATTATTACTTAGACATTTTAGTGTGACGTTTCTTAAAGGGATTGTTCAGAATTAGAAAAACCTACTTTCTTTCAGAAACAGCATCACATCAGTCCATGGGTTGTGTCTGTTCACAGCAACGAAAAGAAAACTTCTAAAACATAACCTTTAAGGCTACTTTCACACTTGCGTTTTTGCCTGATCCAGCAGGGATCAGCAAAAACGCTCCCGTCTAAATCAGGGATGCTCAACATGCAGCTGTTGCAAAACTACAACTACCAACATACTCAGCCTACAGCTATTATCATTCAGGGCATGGTGGGAGTTGTAGTTTTACAACAGCTGGAGGGCCGATAGTTGGGCCTTCCTGGTCTAGATAATACAACCAGCTGCATCTGTTATGAACGGATCTGGCATTAATACCATTGTAAGTCAATAGGTGCTGGATCTGTTTTCTATTGCGTCCGAGTGAACGGATCCGGCACTATTGACTTGCATTGTGTGTCCTGCCGGATCTGTTTTGCCGCAGCTTGCATTGTTTTTCTATCAAATATCGAAATGCAACCAAACGGAACAGGGTGCATTTTGGAGCACTCCTTTCCCTACAGTTCAGTTTTGTCACCATTGAATGAATGGGGACAAACAGAAGCGTTTTTTTCCTACAGTATTGGGATCTTCTGCCCAATCTCAATACCGGAAAAATGCAGATTTGAAACTAGCCCAATCCTTGTCATAAAAAAGAAGACTCCCACAAAAATAAACATATAACCCAAGTAGAATACTCTATCGTGTCCCTCCATGGGTTGCTTCTGGTATTGCAATTTAGTTCCTGCCTGAGCTGCCATACACAGCGCATGCGGACACCCCTTTAAATTTTGTTATTGCAGATATGTGCAGCATTTTTAGGAATATGTTGTTGAAATGATCTCCTGACACTATAGTATCCTGTGATATAGTGTTTGAAGATTTACCAACTCCTTACTCTTACCCAGAACTGTATAAATTGCTAGAAAGGAACCTGCATAACATTCGACATGTCATTGGCTGGCTATAGAGTTTAGATAACTTTTGGCCAGACCCTCATTTGGGTGACAGCTATCCTTCCAGATACCCCTTACAGATACTCGTATGGCTTGTTAAGCTGTCCAGTGTCCTGAATGGGAAGAAAGCCATTGCCAGACACCCTTGTAGCGGCTTATCTCCCCTGAGAACAAATAGTGACATGTTGCAGTCCAACAGTCCGATCCTTCTCTTTCCTGAATTGGTGGCTCCATGAAGCAAAGTCTTATTAGATGCTAATATTCTGACTCAGTGGAATCAATTATCACTCTGGAAATTATTTCCCAAAGCACATTCTGATTTCACATTCTTAAACCTCAATTTAGAAGCCTAATTAATTCTTTTCTCCGTCTCTTCTCATAAATCGAGCCTGTGCATTGTGGCGTTGTTGCACTGAGCCTTGTAGGGATAAATATTAGAATGCATTGGTCAGGATGATTCAAGCCTTTTTACTTTATAATGTAATTGCCCTATCAAGGGTGCTCAACCTGCCTCATGGATGGTGGTGATTGTTGGTTCTACAAGAGGCACCTCTATCGCATATTGTAAGTCTGTTCATATAATTTTTGGCTTGTCACCTTGCTATTTGCTCGTCTGTGCTTGCAAAGCTTTGGCTGATCAGTAAAATTGCTTCTATAATCAGCTTCTAGATGTGCCGTAAGACTCTGTGTACTAAGTCTTAATGAATATCACTTCAATGCTATTGATAAATGCTTCCAGTATGCACTTTGCCAGTTGGTGGTATCTCATGCTGAATGTACTGTCGGTGTACGGTAAGATCTTTCCATCAGGTTGAGCTCTTTCAAAATTGCAGTCTATGCGAAACGTGTGGAGAAGTCTTTTCTTTATAATTTTTGTATGCTTCTTTTTTGATCCACGGCTATCAAAAACTGCCTCAAACCCTGCATATGTGATTCCAGCCTTAAAAGCATAGCTGCTCAAATAAACCTCCTCCGAAAATTGAAAGCGCTCATTGCCCATGGCCCTTCCGCTGGCCCCCTCTTGCCCCTACCTGGTGCCGCCTGAAGCGCTCGCCTGGCTCACCTGGTGCGCTCCTGCCCTCCCCACTCCTGCAATTGGGCCATTTCCTGGAACATTGCAGTCCAGTGCCCTCTGTGAGTCTATTGTCTCTGACACACCAGGTCCCCAGGTGCTGATGATTTGTGCTTTTCTGTACCCCTGTATTCTGTGGACAAGTAGTTTACATAAAGGACTGTTCACATGACATCTGTAGAATCGTTGTCAGTATGTCTCCATGCACAAAGGATATTCAGATTACAGAGCCCCATATCTTGAAATAGACTGCAGTAGAAAGGGACGCTTCCAAAATGTGAACCTGGTGTGTGGGAGAGGTACAATCTGTCACCATGCCCCATTGCAGTTATCTACCCCATACCTATTTGGGGGTGCCACACCAAGAGCTATGCATTAGTGACTTTTTAACTGCGACTTTTCAAAAAATTGGTGCATCTCTCAGACTTTACGCCACTCTCGACACTTTCCCTAAATGGGGCATGGCAAGGGCAGGAAAGGGGTCTGACCAGCCACCCCAAAACATGTATCTTCATTTATACTTGATATCAGGCTCAAATGAAGCCGGAAATCTATGGCAGGTCTGAGCTGTCGTAGATTTCTGTTTATGATGAGACATATGCCCAGAAAGCGCCAATCTTGATAAATCTCCCCATAGATTGTATTGCAGGTAATCGCATAATCACAGTGTTAGGCAAGGCTTTTAATGTTGCGGCTGATCCTTGTGAAGAAATTGCAGATCGGCAAAACAGACATACCAGCCCGTGTGCCTTCCTGCAATTTGCGGACCGCACATGGCCCCCACTCTCATAGAAAATGCCTATTCTTGTCCCAAATTGTGGACAAGAATAGTACATGTTCTATCTTTTTTTGCGGGGTGCCGCGGAACGCAACAGCAATGTGTCCACACCCGTTCCGCATTTTTGCAAAATATACGGCCGTCTGAATGAGCCCTAACTGTTACAACTTCTAACAAGATATGGCTGGTGGCAGTTAATTGATGAAATTGAGCATGTGCGACCACCTCAGAGAGATGAGGAGAAGAGCAAACAGCAGGTGGCGCCATACAGATACATTTTATTGACTACCTCAAGTGGCTATACAACATTTTTAATTCCATGCAGTTGAGAATGTGTTAAGATCCAGGTGCTGGGACGTAAATATTAATTCATAGAAAAATCTTCATTGTAGAATTTATTCTTCTATTGTTAATTTATGAATTAACCCTTTTATTACCTATAAAATCCTGGAAGCAGGAGACGTTTGGTTAGGAATCAGAGACATTCCCCCTCTCATTTCCATAGCTGAGATTCTGTTTTACACTTGAGTTTTTCTCTGACGTGGGATTGCACCTCTCAAGGAAAAGCTGTGTGTGAAAACAATTCCAGGCTTGCTATTCCTGTACCAGCTGCTTATCTGCCTGTGCTGGCTTTGTAGGCAGTGACTCATTTACTGACATAAAAGCGACTAGTCATTGTAAAGCACACTGCCTGCCCCTGAATGCTGGCTGTCTGGAGACATGGGCGCACACTGCCGTGGCTAAAGTTTTCATACATTCATGGAGGTACAATGGCAGAATGCACAGGCTGCTAGAGGAGATTGTCTGCGATTTCTCCGTCTGAATGACCACTTTTCTTGGATTCTTACAGAACGCAGCAGGGAGCCGCCCGGACGACCTTCCATCCTAGTAAGTTGCAGTCATTTCTCACTTACATGTATGTTTCCTGTGCTTGCTATGTTATTTTATAGTCCCATTGTGTACAATTTGTACCCCGGGTTAACGCGTCTCAGTAAAGACTGTTTCCAGTCCTTATATAGGTCAGTGGTGCTTAGCACCTACACTTTTGTTCATCCTCTGTTGTACAATTTCTGTAGCATGCAATTGATTTGTTTGATAGAATTTCAGATTTTATGTTCATATTATGTATCAAGAGTAAGATCATTTATGGAAGTGTCCCCATTATATATACAATCATCCATATGACTTGTGATCCCTTCCAAAGCTTGCTTCATTTTAACTGGTATTAACCATTTACAGTACGTTCATATCTATGTTAAGAAATCCGGCATGCCGAAATTCACTGTACCCAGCATTGCCGGATACTGCCATTCACCTCGGGGTCCCCATTAACTAGAATGGGATCCAGTGGTTATTAGGCCATTTTCCTGGATAAATGACCGTTTTACACACAGCGGGAGTTTTTTTTGCCAGTTATGCCAGAACAGGCTTCCGGAAGTGTCAGAATGATGTTAATGTATAGGACAGGAAAAGTGGACAACACTTTGTAATATCAAATTGTGTGACTTATGGTTTTACATAGAGATGTAGCAACTCTCAGTTTGTCCTAGGTTAACATGCATTTATTAAGACATCGGGGGTCATTTATAAAACAGAAATACACCTAAATTAGCCATATTTCTGGTAATGATTGCGGCACAAAGGTGCTTTGCACTGCAATCTGCATTATAACTTCGGTGCAGGGCTTCATTAAGACCGGCCTCTAAAATGTCGGTCTTAATAAGTGTGCCCCATCATGTTTAGCTGTACTAAATGGCAAACTCAACCCTACTATATCTGGATAGCAGGTGACATTACTAAATTATCTGAACTCATAATGTTATCATTGCCTATGACATATTCAGCTCTGCTATGTCTGTGTATCAAAGGTGTTGTGCTGGTAAACATGAGGAAGGTGCTTCTGTGATTGGCAGGGCCTGTAAAAGTCTACTTCTCGGATACGTTGGGTCGCTGATGTGGATGATCTCAATACATTTTGACCCACTTTTTAAATTCCTTTAAGGTTTTGGAAGGGGTTGTCATTTGCCGTAATCTGGTGGGGGTATACTGAGCGATCTGTAAATTATTCTGTTAAAAGCTTAATTTATGCAGAAAATATCTCCAGGATTTGCATACAGCACTTCAGGGCGGATTTCTGTCCTTATTAATATGTTAACACTTTCCTACCAGGATTGTGGGGTGTAGAAACAAAATTATGCAGTATTTATGGAGAATTCATGTAAAATATATGTATTTATATAGTTAATACGATTAAAAAAACAGTCCATCAAATTGGACCAAGGGATATGCAGTATCATTATTTTTCATCCATTTTATTTAGAAAAATGACAGTATTCTACATTGCGGACTAAAGTTGCCCGTGCACAAATATTATTGTGGCTAAATGAGCCGACAGCTGTTCCTCCTGACCTTCTTGGACACATAGTTTGGCCAAATGTGCATGTGTTTTAACAGGTAGAAGGGGAAAAAAAGGATTGAGCACAACATGGCCGATCTTGGTTTTCTGCTGTGGAGGGATGGTTGGTTCACAGTCAACCGATCCTGCCAAAATCGGCAAGTTCGGCCAGCTTACATCTGATGTCTAATGCCTCTGTCCTGAATAGATCTCACAGTCAAATAGAAGGCCAAGTAGTCTCTCAGTTGGTTTTTGGAGTTTGGGGCTAATTTGGTAATCACAGCCAATGTAGGGAGAACATCCAAACTCCATGCAGATATTCCTCTTGCTTAAAGGGGTTGTCCGGGTTCAGAGAAGAACCCGGACATACCTGCAATTTCACCCAGGCAGCCCGCCTGAAGAGGGCATCGGAGCATCCTATGCTCCGATGCCCTCCTTTGCCCTGCGCTAATTAGCGCAGGGCAAAGGAATTTCGCCGGTTCGGTGACGTACCGGTCCCTGCCGGGCAGAGGCTTCCGCCCGGCAGTGAGTCGGTGACGTCATCCGGCGCTGATGGACAGGCTTCAGCGCTGCCCTAGCAGTAAAACGGCTAGGGCAGCGCTAAAGCCGGCCCCCATTAAGGCCGGTGACGTCACCGAACTCACTGCGGGCGGAAGTACCCCCGGCAGCGAGTATTTACAAAAACAAGAGACCTTGCCCTGCGCGATCTAGCGCAGGGCAAGGGGGGGGCATCGGAGCATGAGATGCTCCGATGTCCTCTTCAGGCAGGCTGCCTGGGTGAAATTGCAGGTATGTCCGGGTTCTTCTCTGAACCCGGACAACCCCTTTAAATTTGAACCCAGGATCCCAGTGCTGGGCCCTGAGGACTGGAGTTGAGGACACTGCTGTAAGGGAACAGTGCTAACCGCTGAACCACCATGCTGGCCAAACAGTACTGCTTCCTCCATAAGGCAAGCCGAGAACCCCACTGCACCCTTCCCTGACTGTAGTGGGGCAGCATTTTGACAGATGTACCATCCATTCTTGTATTTTCCCATCTCTAGTTGGAGGCACCATTTCACTTTTAGCCACAAGCATCTAAAGCGGCAAGAAACATCCCTGCGCCTATAGGAATAGAAAGGCAGTGTTGTAAGACAACAGTGGTGACCACTAAGCTATGATGCTCTTCCTGTTATATGGACAAGGATGCAGCTAACGTTCATCATACCTTCCAGCTGTACAGGATTAGTCGCTTCGGCACCGGTTCTGCATTGTATTTATTTCAGATATGTGCTGTATGTTTGGTTCTTATGAACACCATTGGTTTGCTACCTGCAAACGTTGCGGATTACACATAGTCTTTCTGTGCCAATCCTCATGCAGAAAAACATAGTGTCATTCACACATCAGTGTTTTGGTCAGTGATTGTGAACCAAAATCAGGATTGGAGCCTCCACAGAAATAAGGCATGAGGGAAAGATCTGCACATGTTCTGTGTTTGGACATCACTGATGGAATTCACTGACCAAACACTGTGTGAATAAGGGCTCATACACGTGACCGTATCTGTTTTGCAGTCTGCAAATCACGGATCCACAAAACACAGATACTGGCTAGGTGCATGCCACCAACTACCATAAACATCCTATCCTTGTCCGCAAAACGTCCAAGAATAGGACATATTCTATCTTTTTTCAGGGCTGCAAAATGGACATACGGATGCGTACGGCACACGGTGTGTGGCCCATTGATGTGAATGGCTCAGCATCCAATCTGCAAAAAATGCAGACACATACAGTCCTATGCATGAGCCCTAGGGCCTAATACAGTTCAGTGAATCAGTATGCAGCGTAATACAGTGCCAGCAAAGTGTATGACAGTAGACAAATCTCATGTACACTTTGCTTCTTCATTCCGTGCGGACATGGACCTGCCATGTGGATTTTGAAACCCACAGCATGGCCAATTGTTTGTGTGGTTCTTTGGTGCGGATTTCACCCTTTTCAATGCAAGGGTAAGATATGGGCAAAATTGCATCAAATCTTCACCAAAAAAAGTAACACATGATGTTTTTGGTGCAGAAGGTCACAGAAATCTCTGCAGATTTTCTGTTTGTAAATAGCAATGAGCGAACTTCTTTTTTCAAGTTCGGTGTACAAGGTTTGGGTTCAGGATATCTAAGAATTCCGTTATGGATTCCACTACCACGGACAATAAGCTGTGGTCCGTGGTAGTGGAATCCATAACAGAATTCTTAGATAACCCCAACCTTGTACGCCGAACTTGAAAACAGAAGGCTCAACACTATTTGTAAACTGGCACCCGTGTACAGATACCCTTATTGTGTCGGACCAGAAGTGGCCAGAGTGATACATGATCTTTACATGGCACTTACTATGACATTTCTCATATAAGCAAGGGCTTTCAGTGCCGTAACTGCATTCCATTTGTTTCATGCCGTCATTTATACCCCCCAAGGAGAAGGTTTTGTGATTTGCAAGGGTGAGCGCTCTGCAGGAATGTATTGAAATGCCCATACATAGAGAAAGAATGACCCGTGTGTTCTTACGTGGCTGTTGTATGGGGCAGCCTGTTAGGTGCAGGGTTGGGTAGCTGTCAGGTGATGTGCTTCTATGTACTGTGGAAGTGGGTTTTAAACGCTCCAGTGTTCAGCGTGTTACTAATTTGTAAAATAGCTGCCAGCTCTGGAATGTGTGTGGGTTTGGCAGCACTAAATCATTTGGACAAAATCAGCAAGATTTGTAAACTATAGTCTAGAACACAGCGAAAGCCTCCATAATGTGCAGCTACAGCAGAACTCATGGAAATTTAAGGGGAACCTGTCCCATTGAAATGGGGCGTGATCTGCAGGCAGCATGTTACACAGCAGAAGGAACTGAGCAGATTGATATATAGTTTTGAGGGAAAAGATTCAGCATAACTTGTATTTCATTCATATTAAAGGGTTTGTCCAAGATTTGAAAAACATGGCTGCTTGTGTTCAAAAACACCACCACCGTTGTCTACAGGTTGGTGCGTTATTTCAGCTCTGCCCCATTCACTCCAGTGAAGCTGAACTGTAATCCCAGACATATCCCATGGGGAGTTGTGGGGCTGTTTTTGGAAGAAAACATGTTTTTTTGTTTTGTTTTTTTTTTTAAATCCTGGACAACCCCTTTATTTCCTGCTCTTTCTAGGCTGAGGAGTCTAGTGGGCGGTCCTACTCAGTGATAGCTATCTTTAAACAGTGTAGGATGTCAATCCCTAAGTAGGTCCGTCCACTGGACTCCTAAGCCTAGAAAGAACAGGTATGAATGTAAATAAATTACAAGTTCTGCCGAATCTTTTCCCACTAAACTTTACATCAATCTCCTCAGCAACTCCTGCTCTATAACATACTTCGGGTTGATCGCACACCGTTTCCATCGGTTCATGCAAAGGATTGACCAATTGGCAGACAATTGAGATTGTTGGCTAGACATAGAAAAGACAGAATAATTTGTAAAGTGTAACTTTGCCATTACCTCTGAGGTGATTGAGATCACCCACAGATCCACACTGATTGCTGAAATAAAGTGGTCCAATGAGTTCTAATGAGCACAGTGTCCACAACCAGGTGTAGGTCAAAAACACAGAACAGGAGCAAATCTTTCCATTATACCTTATCTCTGTGTAGGCTTCACTCGGAGAGCTTGGCTATCTCCGGCAGCCCCATAGAGCCGAAAGGAGTGGCAGTGTACATATGTGACAGTAACATCTAGGATCTCACTTTTATTCAGTCAGCACCAGCTAGACCACCTTATTAAACAAGCACCCCCCCACAAAAAAATGTTATTCTCTGACATGTTAGGAAGGAACCTTTGTAACCTGTAGTGAAGATAATCTTCTTACCGGTGACTGTATTTGTGAGTTATAACCTCCCTTCTGATCCTCAGCTGTGTCATGTGACCAACACTCTGATCTCCAACTTACACAGGACAGGAAGTCAGTTACTTCTCTATTCATTCTATGAGACTGACATTGAGGCTCCCATAGGAATACATAGAGAAAGTGGCTTCCTGTCCACACATAAGATGCTGTGTTATTTGGAAAGTCAGAGTGTTGGTCACATGCAGGGGCGGTCTTGGCATTTCTGGGGCCCTAAGCAAACTTATGTCCACCACCCCCCCCTCCCAAAGACGCGTCACGCCCCTGATGACACGCCCCCACACACATCAAAGACTTTTTTAACAATAAAATACTGTTTAACAATTAACTCACTGTTAAACAATGAAAGAATGTGTTTTTTCCACACTTATCGTATATCACTCTATCTGTTTTTTACACACTTGTCTTATATCAGTGTTTTTCACACACTTGTCTTATATCAGTGTTTTTCACACACTTGTCTTATATCAGTGTTTTTCACACACTTGTCTTATATCAGTGTTTTTCACACACTTGTCTTATATCAGTGTTTTTCACACACTTGTCTTATATCAGTGTTTTTCACACACTTGTCTTATATCAGTGTTTTTCACACACTTGTCTTATATCAGTGTTTTTCACACACTTGTCTTATATCAGTGTTTTTCACACACTTGTCTTATATCAGTGTTTTTCACACACTTGTCTTATATCAGTGTTTTTCACACACTTGTCTTATATCAGTGTTTTTCACACACTTGTCTTATGTCGGTGTTTTATATTAGTGTTTTTCACACACTTGTCATATATGATTCTCCTGTTTGCCTCTGTGTCTCCTGTTTTATTTCTCTCTGTTCCTTCTCTATCACTATTCACTATATATTACAGTCAAGTCAACTACCCTGAGCTGCCTGTCTTTGTCACTGATGATCCAGCAGCTGCAGCCTGCAGCAGCACTAGTACTCCCAGTCCTCCTGGCTCCTGACTCTCTCTACTACAGTGCTGTGCTATATAATATTAAAATCAGATTCACACACAGCAGCAGCACAGCTCCCTAGCTCCTAACTACCTGGTCTGCACTAGACTAACATGGAGGATGCCCTCCTCGCACTTTTTTACTAAAATTACGTCAGCAGCACGTCCCAGCTCTTCATTGGCTGAGCTGGGGCACGTGCTGCTGACCATCACTCACTGGAGGGGGGGGGTGAAGGTTGCCCACAGCCTATGGTGTGTCCCAGACTCCCAGCTCTCTATTGGCTGGGCTGGGACACATGCTGGGGCCTGGGACACTGACGCGCAGCCGCAGAGTTTGTGTTCTGCTGTACGGACCTGCCTCTATGCGGCTGCGCGAGCTTCCTGCCACACTTCCGGACTTGAGAGTGAGCGGGTGCGGTGCACGCAGCCGCAGTGAGGCCGGTCCGCGGGTCGCGGCGGACAAATGCAGTAAGTGACAGCTGGGTGGGCGGTCTTGGGCACCGGCACAAGAGCGGAGCGTGGGGGCCCCCTTGGATGTCGGAGGCCCTACGCAAATGCATAGGATGCGTGGTGCCCAAGACCGCCCCTGGTCACATGACAAAGCTGAGGATCAGAAGGGAGGTTATAACTCATAAATACAGTTTACATCATGTACCTGTAACAGGTCAGAGAATAAAATATTTTCGTGGGAATCCTTCTTTAATAGAGACATCCTATTGACCACGACAGTTAATGTTTGAATTAAAAAAAGGGAAAATAAACTTCCCTTCCTCCTGCCTGTTCATTTCTTTTTATAAATTACCAAGTAACCAAGGCTGAGCCTAAGTCTTGGGTTACACGACGTGTAGCTGTACAAGGCAGAATCGGGAATGGGTGTATATTAGAAAATGGTTATCCTCATTCCTGTATCTGTCGCCATTTCTTTAGAACAAATGAGTCCTTTAAACATAATTAGATTTTTAGCAAATAATGTCACATTGGAATAACACCTATTACAGAGGCCTGGTACTCTATTACAGTGCATTAGTGTGCATGGCCTATTTAAAATGTGGAATGCGTCCAAGAGAATGCAGCTCTCTGGTATAATGTTTAAACGGCTTCAGTGTGGAGTTTCACTTTTAAAGTGGTTGTGCAGGATTAGATAAACTTGTCAGCACACCTGTCCATGGGTGGTGCCTGGTATTACAGTCCAGCTATATTAAAGTTAATGGGGCAGCCAATTAGATATTTTCATAAATCGGGAAATGGAAGTGCCAGACTGTGGCATCACATATGTAGAGGAACATTGTAGGATCAAATGTGTCAGTGGCAATAACACCCAATATTTTTGGCTAGTCTTAGTCAAGTAACTCTGTAGGGCTGGTTTGACTTTAGTAGTTTGTTAGAAGTGGGAAAAATTCATCAAACCCACTTGTGATGTCACAGTAGCCTACCTGACTGAAACCCATTTGTGATGTCACAGTAGTTTACCTGACTGAAACCCACTTGTGATGTCACAGTAGCTTACCTGACTGAAACCCACTTGTGATGTCACAGTATTTATTTGAGTGAAACCCACTTGTGATGTCACAGTATTTATTTGAGTGAAACCCACTTGTGATGTCACAGTATTTATTTGAGTGAAACCCACTTGTGATGTCACAGTATTTATTTGAGTGAAACCCACTTGTGATGTCACAGTAGTTTACCTAACTGAAACCCACTTGTGATTTCATAGCAGCTTATCAGCCTGAATCTCATTTGTGTTGTCACAGTATCCTACCTGATGGAAGCTCACTTGTAATGTCGCAGTAACTTACCTGAAACCCATTGTGTTGTCATAGTAGTATACCTGATTGAAACCCTCTATTTTTCCATCAAGGAAGCTGCTGTGAAAACATAACTGTGATGTCACAGCGGTTTACTTTATTGACTGTGGGATGCCAGCCATAGACCACCTCATTCTTGAAAATCCCTCACCTGTATACTTTTCCACTAATACTTCTGAGACATGGATATGAAGAAACGTAGTCCCCTTTGTGTAATCTAATAGAAGAAACCACCATTATCCTTTGCTTCACCCCCAATCTGCTGGCCTCCGTCTAGTTGTACATATCATATGAACACACCTGGTCCTGGTTGGGTCGCTCCCAATCATGAAGTCAATAATTTCAATACAAGTATATTAGACAATTCCTGTATGTACATTTTAGGTTGACCAGAGGTAAAGCAATACATTTTTTGAAATGTTAATAAAAATTACTTTTACATGTCAGAAACGGGTTGAAATTCCTACTTTAGCAGGAACTGACCCACTTAAGTGAATTGTGCTGTTAATTCATTCTGCCTGCAGAGGGACTGCTCCATTATTTTCACTCCTTGCAAACATTTGCATTCTTTGAAGATTATGAAACCGATTAAACAAACACTAATGAACTGGAAAATAGGATTTGCCAAAAGTCTCTTCACAGGAAACAAGTCTGCCTCACCGTGTGTTCATGTTCTTGTGTCTTTGTGCAGCTCATATACACCCAGCTACAACTTCAACAGCGCCAAAGAGACTTCCCCGGAGCCTCCACTCTCTGAGAATGAAAGGCAGATCTATAAAAATGTTTTAGAAGGAGGAGATATTCCGTTCCAGGGACTGAGCAGCCTGAACAGACGCCCTTCCAGCTCTGCCTCCAATAAAGGTACGTGAACCAGAAACATCTCTGTGGCCCGATCAAGCTTACTTTTGGGTGTAGCAGAGTGCAGTCAGTTACATATGTGACTTATAATAGGAGATGATTTTATAGGTCAGGATGACTAGGTTTTCTTTGAAAGGCAAACGTGCAAGATCATAACACCTCACCTTTAAAAACAAATGCACTGTGCTAATAATGTCTCCGAGGAATGTTTGTCATGTGTGTGTCAAAGAACAGCGACTAACAAATCACACCCTTCTTAAAAAGGAAAATGTGATTGTCTTAGGAGTCATTAGCAGTCATTTAAAAATAGTGAGCTACAAAGTATGCATATAAAAAATTGCACCAAACTGATTAAAGCGGCGCACATGGCATGATAAATTTGCCACTGCTTAATAGGCATCTTAGGCAGTCACTAAAATGAACGGGCAGAGGTTCACAGCTGAGTGCTTCTACCCCTTTCTTTCAGCAATCGGCGGTGCTGTCCGCATCCAGTCCCTCACCATTGCACTTTAAATAAATTTGGTGTATTTTATAACCCCTCCTACACACACCCTTTTGGTTCATCAATTGGATGAATGGTATGTAGTTAGTATGTATGGTTCATTAGGTGACCGATTCAGAACAGGCTACTCTGTCTACCCCATTTTTTACTGATAAGTGTAGAACAGATCAAAATGATCTTCCCAAGCCCAGTGGTAGCTGGCATCCACCATGGTGACACCAGTCTTGTATGTAATTTACTTGACCCAGCGACTAATGATAATGTTTTAAAGAGGTTTTTCCATGAAACATGCTTATCCCATAACTACATGGTAGGAGATAATTGCCTGATCTGTGTGGGTACCACCACTGGTGACCCCGCCGATCACGAGAGTAGAGTTCCATTCCACTGCATGAATGGAGCAGCAAGTCACGTTTGTGGGCTGCTGCTCCATTCTTTCACTAGGGGATGGGTGAAGATAGTGGAGAACAGCACTCTGCTATCTCCAGGAGACTGCCGCTCCATTCAGAAATGGGGATCATGGGGTCCCTGTTATCATAATCAGCAGGGGTCGTAGCTGTTGGACCTCTGCTGATCAGACATGTGTTCCTACTTATTCCGCTCCTCCTAGGCAACCCAGGAGGGAATAAGTGTCTGATCAGCAGAGGTCCAACAGTTATGACCCCTGCTGATTATGAGATCAGGAGCCCTGTGTTCCCCCATTCTAAATGAAGCAGTGGTCTCCTAGAGATATGTGTCTGTCATGGAACAACTCCTTTAAGATTTTTTGCTGAAGTCTGAATGTCCCTGAAATTAATACACTTGGGAAAATTCTGAAAAGTAGTTTGTTGGACTCCTCTGAAGATGCAGAGGGAATGGTGCTTTAGAAATCCTATGAAGGGTTGATTTGAGTAATAACTGCATATCCGAGATTACGTCTGCGATAATTATTGCAATCTTAACCTACTGCCTTTGTTCTATTCTTCATGCTTACACATGGACCCCACAGGTGGGAACGCTCATGTATTTTCTCATTCCTCATTAAACAAGCGAACATGTAGTGGTAGTAATTCATTAGGCAGCTTGTTTAAGCAGAAGTCCTCTTTGTCAGCTGCAAAAGCTTGCATAGGTGAGATTCTACCCTCCAGATTCAAACCTATAGTGGCTGTCCAGGACCCCGTCCGGCACACGCAGAGTGCGTCGCTGTCACAGCAGAAAGCACAGAGTTGCGAGAACTTGCTAGAACCTTTGACATCATTTGAAAGCAAACAAACATGTGCAATGCCAGCCAGAAGTGTGGATAATATGTTGGGGAAATGCTATAAGGATTATAAGGTAAAGTCAGGCAGCGCCATGAGCCTGCAAGAGTACACCATGAACTCTGCAAAATGTTCATTCACATCCAATCTCAGGTCAGGTGGCACCGAATTCAACATGATGTACAGAGATATGCACCATATTAACCGATCTTCCCTGCAAAACGCTTTGTCTTGTTCCAACGTCAGGGATATTGCTAACCATTTTGAGAAGGATGGAAAGCATGGATCCTTTCTTAAATTTGGGATTGAGGGCTCTGAACATGTCCCCAAGCACACTGTATCTTCACGTGTAACGGCTTTTGAGCAACTCATACAAAGGTCCCGGTCAATGCCTTCCTTAGATATATCTAATGGACCAAGTGTTTCCCCTACTCCTTCACAGTCGAGAACAGGAGTGGTGAATGCTTGCTCTGCTGAGTCTCTTCTGGAGAGTCCACTAAAGAAAAATGAAGATACAAATATGCAGCTGCCTCTTCACAAAACCTCCACCCCTAGTAGTCACGTGGAAGAGACGAGTTCTGACCTCAGTGACATTGCTTTAGTTGATACTCTTTCCGTGGGTACAGATGAGACTGACCAGCTTTCTAACACATCCAATGACAGTTGCAACATTACCATTAAACCATCCCAAAAATACAAAATGAACACCTGTAAGAGTTCCTGCCCTGCTTCCTACACGAGGTTTACTACTATTCGGAGACATGAACAAAAAATGGCCAAAGACTCAAAAACCACAGCACGTTCTGACCAGCAGCTTATTCAGAGAAATATATATCTAATCAGTCCACTTCCTTTCAAAATAAAGAAGCCACTTCAGGACAGTCCAAAAAGGTCTTCAGATACCTTGGAAAAAAACTCTGACGTTATTGAGCCATCAAAGGAAAGCCATATAGATCACCTACTTAAGCCTTCTGATGGAGTTGAAGAGAAGCCTTGTCTACCTACACGGCAGTCTTCATTTGAAATTGTGGAAAGACTGAGCTGCCTAAACGTTAACAATTTTGATCATGATAATGCTAATCTAGAACATGATTGTGTTGACTCACTAAATAATGGAGATATTGTCTCATTTCCTTTATCTTACGATTTGGATTCAAACAACAATCAGCCGAGTGATGGTGGAGCAGTCACTGGAGGTGGAGTTTTTCTGCATCTTGCCAATATGTGACACTTCATATGTGTGACCGACCATCTCTACCTGTCATCCACCTTCATTTCCTCTTGAATCCACATCTGTGCTTCCTGTCTGTGTTCCTTCTGAGCTGACATGTGCTGGGATTTGTTGCTGCAGTGCATAAAGAAATGTAACCACCTTCGTATATTCAGACTTGGATATATACATTACAAACCCCAATATCTTAGTTGGCTTTGGTCACGGTGACCTCTAGGCTGAAGTGGCAAATGTGTAACTTAAGTATCACCAAATTTTTTTTAATGCTGTCTCACTTAGGACTGCACTGAAGTATAGGTAGACCAATCTTCTCTGTTTCTAAATGCCATATATAGGGGAGTCTTTGCTCCAATATTCTCCAGTCATTCATTAAAAGTAGCTCTATATGAATTTAATTTTTAGTTTCTACCCAAGATTCATGTGTCATTAGTATCTGATCACTGAGGGTATAACTTCCAGCACCCTCACCAGACAGCTGTGTGAAGAGACCGCAGGCTCTTCCTAGGCTGGTGATGTCATGTTCATTGGTCAAATGGCCTTGACACATCTGAGTCCCATTCAAGTGAATGGGTCTGAGGTGCTATGCGGTGCTATGCTTGTTAAGCTGCAAGGAGGGTTCCTGGGAGTCAGACCCCCAATGATCAGATACTGATAACTTATCCTGAGTTTTAAACACTCAGAAAACCCCCTCAATTTACATATTATAAATATGAAGGATGCTTGCCTTTTTTAATCCCAAAAGCAATCACTAAAGTTCTGGAGTCAGAAAGTTAGTATATGGTTACACCTAGATTTTGTTAAAACCATCAGAAGTGCCAAGAGCCTAAATTGCATCAATATTCGCTTAAATCAGTTTTATCCATCCTTGCTAGATTCAGTTTTGTCCTGCTTGAGACGGCATTGTAATTGTTTTGTCCAATTTCCGTCCATCAGTTCTTAACCTTCTCATACTGTTTTAGTCAATGTCAGCGGGATCACAAACAAGCATTTTGAAGAGTTTGGCTGCAGTGATTTAGTAATTTAGAGATGGTTTTTAGACTGTGCTGTGTGCTGTCTCAACCTTTGTGTGCCACCAGCTTTAACATTTCATTCTACTAACTGAAAATTTTTGTTGTTTTTTAAAACTAGATTCAGAATCTCCAAGACATTTTACACCACTCGAATACATGGATCACCCTGAAGAACTTGTGCGTAGGCGTTATGACAGCAAAGAGGTATACTTCCCAATAAACATGTTGGCTACATGAACATGCATGAGCTTGAACTTTTAATTTTATAGCATGACATTACATTTATGTTATATCTGATGTCGTACTAAAATAATAAAATTAATTGTGTTACTTGTAAAACCGAGAACTGGACACCTATCAGATTGTCTGTCCTCCTGGATAAAGTTTTAACGTCCATGTAACTACTCCTTCCTGTTGTATAATTGTCTTATTGCAAATTTTAATGATTAACCCAAACCAAATTGTTCTTTTACGTCTTCCTGGAGTGTACATGTAGTGTTGCTTTCATCTGGTCAACACTGTTGACATAAAATCAGGACAGAATTCTTGACATTTTCTAGGGCACTTTGGCCCATATTTTTTATTCTCTGTCTCTGCAATACAGCTGATTGCGTTAAGGAGGCCATCACTTGACACCATTGGATTGTAAGCAAGTATTTTTTTACTGACTGCAGAGATGTCACAATGACACAATTCACCTGTGCAGCGTTATGCCAACACCAGGTCCCCCCTTTGTGAATGCCCAACTTTTAGTATTACATGTTTAAGTCAACATCCTGTGCAAATTCATTTTTTTACAAAAACATCTGTGAAATGGTTGGAGTCGTTTTATGATACAGAACTCAAAGTCTAAAACATATCTATAAAATTAGTGTTGCCTGCAGCAGCCACAAGGGGGAGCTTATGACCTTATTATTTACGGTGATCCCTCAAGATACAATGGCCTCAGGATACAATATTTTCAACATACAATGGTCTTTCCTGGGCCATTGTAAGTTAAAACTGGACTCAACATACAATGTCTCAGACCCAGATCCAACCAATCAAGGCCATTTCTCTGCTAAACTAGCTGGATTAGTTACTAGTTAGCAGCTATTTCTGACTGTTATATATAAGGACTTGTTTTATCTCTCTTAGTTAGCCAGGAAGGATAGGTGGGTTTTATGTTCATATTATAGTACAAGCTGTATTATATTATGTTTTGTATGGCAGCGTAATAGGGCTGCCAAGGAGGTGCAGGAACCCTCTACATTATGTCCATATGCCTACACTTCCAGTCAGAGGAATACAGAGGTTTATTTATGTTTGGAAAAAAATGTGGCATGTTCAGTCAGATTCTGTATGTGTGGCCATGAAGAATATTTCCCAATGTACAGCACCAGACAGAGCTCGTATAGCAGCACCTAAAGGCTCTATGTTCTGTTTTAGTGCAGCTTCTGTGCACAAAGCTCTGCCAATATGCATGAGCCTTATAGGGGTTATCCCATGGTTAATATAAAAAAAATGAAAATCATGCATCATATAGTACAAACAAAGCTGGAACCAGTCCTGTACCTCACTTGGATCCAGAGATCTTCCCATTCATTGCTCCTGCTACAGCTCAGGGTTTTTTTTTTCCTTTCTACTTCAGCACTCTCCCTATCACAGCTCAGAAGGCAGTTGAACAATGAAAATGAGCTTCTGCGGCCTTCTCAGTGAGCAGGACAAAGAAATAAGAAAAAGAACTAACAGCAGGTGGCGCTATACAGATACATTTTATTGAACAGCTCATTGGCTATACTACATTTTAATGACATGCAGGTACAAAAGTATTCAGATGCAGTTGCTGGTTTACAAACTGTAGAATATTTTATGTGGGACAACCCATTTAAAGGGCATCCGGTCAAAATTTCTCATTACATCCGTCCCATCCTCACTAAGCTGTGGACTGTGAAACTAAGTTGTGAAAAGATGATCCAGGTAGTCGAATAACAACTTGAGTACACATTAACTAGAAAAGGAAGAACTACTAAATTATTTCTGAAACCGATCCATGTTTACTGTAGGAAGGACTGGAAGGTTGGCATACTGTGAAGACTCCTTGCCCCTTATCCATCTCGGTTTGGGGCCAAGTTTGCCTTGAGTTGAAGTGCTGAATAATTTGAGACAGATTGCTCGCTAGGGTTATTTCACTCAGCCTAGTCAGATTAGGTGGAAAAGAGTTGACTAAGTATGCAACTTAATGATAAAGTCTTTAAAGACTTTGAGAGGTTTTAAGTTTTGAAAATGTTCTTAGAACCGTATCCAGACAAGAAAACTCTTGAGGTGGCCTCAGAAGCAATGAGCAATGCATGGTATACAATTTATGGTCCACACCTAAGATTTGAAGTCTAATAATCTGAACTTTGTGTTTCTTCTAAACTTGGATTTATTTTGCTAGATCAACAAGCCCATTTTAATTTTGTGATATACAACGGCCAAGTCTTAAGTATGAGACTATAGTTATTACTGTTTTATTCTAATACATTATCAAATAGTTGGTAGATGGTAACCATAATGTGTCAACTGTTTTATTAGAAATTGACACTGTCATTAATTCTATTTGCTCCTCTCATAAAAGCTGGAGAAGCAGCATTAGACTGGGTGGTCCAGTTGCGGAGGTGTATGCCTCAGTGCTCTGTAGGTCTGGTTGTGGGCCTGGTGTGATTACTGAGACAAAGGGAGCTCTCCAGAGCCAACTTTTGCCAGGTTGCCCTGTCTGATGCTGGATCTTGAGTCACAAATTTTGGCGGGCGATGGGGCTTTGAGTTAGTAACAGTGTCACTTCAAAAGATTGGTTAAAGGGGTTCTGCAGTTTTTAAAAACTGGTGATCTATCCTTTGGATAACTCATCAGCATCTGATCGGCGGGGGTCCGACACCCGGGGCCCCCGCCGGTCAGCTGTTTGAGAAGGCAGCAGCGCTGCAGGAGCGCCGCGGCCTTCTCTGTGTTTACCGCAGGCCCAGTGATGTCACGACGACTATCATTTGCCTGGGCGCGGCTAAGCTCCATTCATGTGAACAGAGCTTAGCCCCGCCCAGGCCAGTGATAATAGTCGTGATGTCACTGGGCCTGCGGTAAACACAGAGAAGGCCGCGGCGCCCCTGCAGCGCCGCTGCCTTCTCAAACAGCTGATCGGCGGGGGCCCTGGGTGTCGGACCCCCACCGATCAGATGCTGATGATCTATCCAGAGGATAGATCATCAGTTTTTAAAAACTGTAGAAACCCTTTAATAATGTCTTTATTGTTTGAACCATTACTGCTGGTACCTGTGCTGACAGCCAGGTTCTTCACAAGCCCAATAATGGCATTTTTATCTTAGAAACTTTTAGAGGATCAGCGAAGACTTAAACGTGAGCAAGAAGAAGCAGATATTGCTGCTAGGAGGCATACTGGGATTGTCCCATCTCATCACCAGTTTATCACTAATGAACGATTTGGAGACCTCCTTAATGTAGACGATTCAGCAAAGAGGAGATCTCGGTCTGAGGTCTGTTCTTGATCACGTTAAACCGCTGCTTGGCCCATAGCAATATCTTTCCTTCACAACCATTCAATTCCGCCAATCATTTGTAGCCTAGCAATTGCCATCCATCAGCTTTCTTTTATTTGCTTTGCACCAGCTTCGGGTGGCAGAGGAACTTTAGTGACCGCTCTTACATAGCAGCATGTTGGCTTGGGAGATGGTGCTCACTGCATGAATTCTTTAGATAATTTCCTTTTTTTCTTATGTCTTATTTCTCATGGCACACCATCATTGTTTTCTTCTTTTGTAAGCCTAATTTTTTTATTTTCATGTAACCTACTAACAAACTAACACGTCTCTGGTGTGTAAAAATGTGATTCTAATATACTGTATGTGTAATTCAAGGTAATGGATTACCCACTGCCGTAAGTTTTAATATTTTGTGTTAACATTTTTATAACATGTTTATGTTATTTCTGTACACATACACAGCAAGAAGCCATTTTGGAGACTTGTTGAATGGTTATGTTTTCACATTGTATAGAATTCAAAATGGTTGGCTTAATGTAGACAATAAACACAGATGTGAAAATTGTGTCACTTCCTGTAAGTGATAATGAAACAAAAAAAAATGCTCTTGTCATACTGCATTTACGGCATCCGTATGATATGTACTTTGGAAAATACTCCTGATATATATACAGTACCTCTGACGGATGTCTTCAACATGTACAACTGAATGCCAAGCACTGTGCCCATAGTCCACCATTGTATAAAATGGAGAATACATGTTTCAATTTATACCCACCCGGGATATGCCAGTGGGACACTCTTGGCATTTATTGGACTTATAGGGGTCAGTACACACATTCACTGAACATACACAGTGTGAATAGAACCTAGCTGAGAGGAAAAACGAAACACAAAATATGAAAACATATTGCTACTGATTTTCCTATTGAGAGGAAATTACCAGTGAGACATATGCTGTTCCAGTATGATAAATTACCGTAAATGACCAAATTCTCTGATGAGTTTAGCTCTGATTGTAAATTCAGTTCCTATGATATCTATAGTCAAACCCTTGACCCATAATAGGCCCTTTTTATCACTGTCCCATATTAATTCTTTATGGCAGGACCTACAGCTACTGTATAAATTATGCATTCTACATGCTGATTTTTTTCTCTGCCATAAATTATTCAATCAATTTATACAGAATTAGGAATCCTGGGTTTTAATGCCGCCAACCTCTTTCACTACTTTGTATTTGCTTTCATTCTACCATATACAATTCTGCCATAAATTCCCAGGACTCTAAGGAGCATGGTAGTTCCATGAAATGTATTTAGTGATTGAGTTACCCATAATTATGTAAATGGTACTGATGAAAGCTGCGTTCTTCTCAAGTTCTATTAATTATCATCTGAAAGTATTAACGTAACAGCACCTCAGAGTAAAATATCCAGTTTACTCCTTATTTCACCAAATTGTAATTCAGCATGAATATTCTATACGCTGTGTCTCATGTCGAGCTAATTTTCTCTGAACATTTATATTTCTGTCTCTACTAAAACCTCCAACTTAATCAACTCCTAACACCTACTTGTCATCCTCCATGGGTTTACAGAGTTTGGTACGCTATCACAACATTTATGTCCTTCCATTTTATCTTATATATAGATGACACAAGCAAGAGCAAAGTTTGACTTCAAAGCACAGTCTCTGAAGTAAGTATGAAAAGGGAAAGTATGGTCTTCACATCTTATGTGCAAAGCCTATGCTAACCCTGAAGCCACCAGAGAGGATGGCTTTGGGGTAACTTTAGGAACAGGGTTTTATGTGACCTCTACTTGTCTTCGTAAATGTGAATAAGGAATTGTTCACTTTGTTTTCAAAATTATATTTTACACATTGGAACCTGAAAGGTCAAGAATAAACTATTTATAACAATATGGGTCCTGCTGCTATAGTGAAATATCTCAGTAAAGCCCTAGGATCAAATATATTAGAAAGCCAGGCAGGTATTACTGTCAGCAACAGAACTACTGAGCCATATAGTATATGAATAGCCTGTTCAGGCCAACGTAATGTAGGCTATTAGTTTCCAAATACAAAAACGTATGGAGGATATGATATGTATCCTTAAAGGGGTTCTCCAGGATTTTGATACTGATGACCTATCCTCAGGATTGGCCATCAATATCAGATCTGTGGTGTTCCAACTCCCAACACCCCTTATGATCAGCTGTATGAAGAGGCTGAGGATCTCCAGTGATTTCTGCAGCCTCTTCCTAGGCCAGTGACGTCACATCAAGGTCTAGGCGCAGCTCAGTTCCATTCAAGTGAATGGGGTTGAGCTGCGATACCAAGCACAGCCGCTATCCAATGGACGACGCTGTGAGGAGGCCACAGCACTCACAGGAGTTCAGGTGAGCACCTCGGTTTTCTCATCTGATTGGGGGATGGGGGTTCTGGGCATCGCACCCCCAATGTTCCCATAATGATGACTAATCCTGAGGATAGACCATCAGTATGAAAATCCTGGAGAACCCAGGATTCTGAAGTCTCAGGTATAGCATTCACTATACGTGGCACAGTTGCCTTCTTAAGCTAAGGTTTATCATGAGCCTTCATGAAGAATATGTTAAAACTGGTAGCATTAGTTCAAAGGAGGAATTTCTAAGAACACGGCATTTATAGTACTTGATTAGTTCTGAATTTATAGGCTGGATGTTGTGTTTTCTTACATGTTAGTTAATGTTGTGGATTAGAGATGAGCGAGCATGCTTCAATTTGTACGCTATTCGTACGCATTTGCGTATAGATTAAAATATGCGTATGAATAGCGTACGAATTTTAAAATGCGTACGCAAATACGCAAAAATGGCACTCGAGCATGCTCTGCCGAGCATGCTCGCTCATCTCTATTCTGGATCACTTTAAATATGTCTCAAAAACCAAAATGGAATTTAAAATCCATTTTGATGCATTTTTCGCACAAAGTGAAACCACTTTTATCTCCGTTCACAGGGAGTTGCCTCTCCAAAAGGGTGATATAGTTTATATTTACAAGCAAATAGATCAAAACTGGTTTGAAGGCGAGCACCATGGAAGGATGGGAATCTTCCCTATTTCCTATATTGAGGTATGGCTTCTACACTCATGCTATGACTCGGAAGTCATTATTTTTTGTCAGTATCTAACACTAAATTGCTTTTGTTCCAGATAATCCCACAAACCGAGAAAGCACAACCACAGAAGCCTCCACCGGTGCAAGTTCTGGAATATGGAGAAGCTGTGGCCAAGTTTAACTTTAATGGAGATACGGCAGTAGAAATGTCCTTTAAAAAGGTAGTGGATGGAAACTTCTTATGATAAACCAATGGATAGACAGAGTGGTATATAATGAAATATACTAATGAGTAGATGGAGGGATTGGTAGATGGATCACAATTTGTTATATATGATGCACTTTCTATCTAGTAATTTCATTGAGGCCCTTAGTAGTAAGTCTTTCCCTTCTATCATATATTTTTGTGTTGGAAAGTTGGGACATGGTTCAGTTCCCCCTTTTACAATTACCAAGCTGTCATTTTTCTCTACCATTGATGTTTGTTCTGTGCATTTTTATTTGGACTTTTTGGACCAAAAGATGTGGAACCTGTGTTTGGCCTCCTATTAAAACTGTGAGGGCCAGGCAGTCTAGGTTTGTTCTGAGCAGGTGAGGCCTCGTGTGTCCAAAATTTACAGTATACCAGCATATATCTAGTAGTATGAGAGAATTTCCTGTATTCTCTCAGAGGATGCTTTTGTGCATTTTCTGTATCCGGGTCACATTGATTATCCTAATAATAACTTTTTATGGTTACCTCGAATTGCTCTTGAAAGGAAATTTTGTTTAAATTTATTTTCAAGGGTGAAAGAATAACCTTGATCCGCAGAGTAGATGAAAACTGGTATGAAGGAAAGATATCTGGCACCAGCCGTCAGGGTATATTCCCAGTAACCTACGTCGATGTCCTCAAGAGGCCACGTGTAAAAAATTCAACCGATTATATGGATCTGCCATTTTCATACTCCCCAAATAGAAGCACAAGTGCTTCCCCACAGGTATGTGTCTCATAGTACATTATCTACTGTAGGAATATTACAGTTTATTAGACCTTTTTTGTGTGTTTATCACAAGCAGTAAAGTTATATTCCTGGCAACTAGGCCAACATTATAATCAGTTGTGTGTATGCCAGATCCAGGAATGGAGTACGTGCAATAATGATAGGTTTGGGGGTCTGTCTTCTCTAAATCTGTATACATGATTTGTCTGGAAGAACATCAAATAATCATGCAGAGGGATATATTTTCATCATTCTATAGATGTGAGCTTTTTGATATGCAGATACAGGTATCCTAGCCTATATAGTTCAGTCTACTAAAGATTCTGTCCTATTCTAGGTGGGATCACAATGGTCATTATGTCAATTATTTGGGACGTTTTCCACAGTTATCAGATATTTCTGAGTATTTTCTTAAATTACCAAATTACGGTTGTGAACCCAGGGACTTCTTGGCAATTACAAAATACAGTACATACAAGTGAGCTGTTCCATCTGGTGGATATAAGTGGAGTTGCAGTTTTTTCTTATTCCATCTATTAGACATTTTTATGACCTTCACCTAAACAAGCAAGTGAAATTGATATTTTGTGTTAGTTTCTTTTCCATCACATTCTTCTTCTTTTTATGTTTTCTGTTTTTTCCTTTTATTGTGTTAAGTCTCCTAGCTATGCCAGGCCACGTACTACTACTCCACCTCGTGTCTCTCACAGAGCTTTCTCTCCAGAAGTACAGGCTATCACATCTGAATGGATTTCCTTAACGATGGGTGTTTCCCGCAATAGCGGATATACCTCAACTCCCCCACTTCCTCCTCTACCCGAAGCTATGCTTTGTGCCATAGACTACATAAGTCCCTCAGCAGCCGCCAGCCCTACCTTGTCTTTAACACCATCTGTCAGCCTCCATTACTGTAATGTCTCTGGTAGATCCACTCCGAACTCTGGCCTGTCTTCAGTGCTGACATACCCATCCAGGCCACAGTCTTCTACTAGAATCAGTTATGTCATCTCTCCACACAGTGATGAGAAGTTTGCCGGTTCAGCTTCCAGTTATGGAAGCTCGCCGGTGCAGATGACTGCGCCTCATGATATTCTGATTTCAGAGCTCACTGACGTCTTACGTAATCAGCATACCCCCAAGAGCGATGCTTGTTCAATAGAAAATGGTTATCATGACATTTGGAAGGCATCAGATGGTAGGATTAGAGACACCCAAGCAATGCCATGTGCAGGAATAGACACTAAAGCAAACACCCATTCCTCTGACGAGAACCAGTTGTATAAAGTACATCTTAGAGTTGGCAGTGATGTCCAGGAGGATTTGAAAAGACCTCAGGGCAGTCCCATTAAGGTACATGGTGCATGTGTGTGCTCTTGGCTCATGTGTATAAGAGTGAGGTTTCAGGGTTTTGAGAATCTACTCATTAATTGCCATGTAAGACACATTACTTCTACTAACCCTTGTTTTACACCTCAGCTCCTGTACAGTGCAAACTTACTACATTAAAAATTAATGTGTGTGCGTCTTGCCAACTAATATTTTTGTTCATATGGTGTTATAGCCCATTCACATTGATGACTTTATCAACTTATATGTAATTAGCATATTACAATTGATTGACTCAAGTTTAAAGTCCTATTTGAGCAAGAAATTTAGCAGAGGAGAGTGATCAGTCTATGAGAAGCCCTGCCTCCCAAGTATTCACTCTGTGGGAAAGGTTACAAAGTCAACTGTAGTAGTTTTACATTGTCATATGTAAGGGTATTCACAAAAAGTACACCCTGAAAGAGCAAATATTGTATATGCTTTTTTCCATAACTCAATAGTATAAGCAATGATAAGAAAATTTGTAATATATCGTATTACAAAAGGAAATCCTGTTTCTCTGCTTATCAGCAACTCTTGCATTAATCACTTGCCCTCAATTCACTGATTAAAATCTGTACACAGAAAGTTTAGGTTACAGTTACTGCCCATAGGAGTTTATGTGGAGGGGAGGGAGCAGCTCCACGGTGAGTGAGAGAGAGGTAGAGAGACACACAGAATCGAGACTGCTTCTAGTAAGTGTTTTGCTGTCTCACCGCAGAGCAGGACTCACAGCAACACTGCTGTAAAGTTCCCCCATGCTGCTTCTGAGTAGGGATGAGCGAACATATGTTTTCAAGTTCGGCATACAAAATTCGGGTTATCTAAGAATTCCGTGGTGGCGGAATCCATAATGGAATTCTTAGATAACACAAAACTTGCACCCTGAACTTGAAAACACAAGTTCACTCATCCCTACTTCTGAGTTTATATAAGTTAGAGGGTCTCCTATTTTCTATGTGTACTCAAATTGCTAGGATCAATTTGGTTAATAGGTGAGTGTAGGAATGAGGAAATTCCCACTAACACTCCTTGGCCCTGTCAACAGGAGACCAAAAGAAAACCTTTGCTTTAAGTCCCATTAGACATAACCCAGCCCTTCGATTTCCTTGACCGTGTATTATGATATCCAAAAGTTTAATTGCAGTTCATAAGCTTGCAAAATATGTAATTTAAAAAGAAATAATTAGAAAGTTTTTTTTTTTAAGTCACTTTATGAATGTGGCATAACACTGCAATAGTAAAAGGTCACCTCCCGTCTCAGCTCAGTGGAAACCATAAAGCGACCATTATGTCTGAAGGCACGGTTATTAGGTTATCTCCATGAAACGGTCATCTCCATTGTGTAGAGACGTTGGGTGCTCCTTATTTTGCTTGTTCAATAACCTAATATGATTATCTACACTGAAAGATCTGACAAGCTTTTTCTCCTTTAAAGACCACAGACACAATGCTACTGTCTTCATCTGTCTATCCTTCTGCACTGTCTTCCTGTCCTGTCACAAATCAACCACCTCCCAGACTTAGAGGCAGGGTCAGTGTGTCACAGGTAATGAGCTGCTGGATTCCTCTAGCTTGCTGCTTGAACATGAAAAGGCCCTTGCTCACAAGCTGCATGCTCTGCCTTTAACCAACCATCTCCTTCTCATCCTGATTGGCATATACAACGCTGCAAGAGTACCATGATTCATGTGACCAAAGAATCGCTTGTAAATCTACATACTAATCTCTCAAAACCATCTCTGAATTGTATGTGAATAGTTTGGAACATTATGGCCTAGACAAGATTTTACCTAAGGCCTAGTTTACACTTCAGTGATCTGGTCAGTGTTTGATCAGTGATTTCGATCATTGATTGGAGCCAAAACCAGGAGCGGAGATAAGGTATAATGGAAAGATCTGAAGCTGTTCTGTGTTTAGAGCCGCACATGGTTTTGGCTCAAAATTACTGATGGAAATCACTGACCAAATCACTAAAGTGTGAACTAGGCCTAACAGTGGGGTTACAGAAAGTACTCCCAAAGAGCACACATTGCAACAGTCCCATGTGACAGAGCAGACACTGAATAGCTGCACGTAGCAGAGTTCCCAAAAAATTCAGGTTGTCCTAGGTGGAAAATGGACAAGGTTTATGTAACCCCACCCATAAGTGGGTATTTTTTTGTTTTTGGACATTCCTGAGGGGTATAATCACAATGTTGTTGGTAACATCTCATCTCCACAGCGCCAAAGAAATAGGGTGAATGTGAGTAGTTATTGAGAATTCTTGTCTGTTTTAGTAAGTACTGTATACTACATGAAATAGCAATTCTGGAGCAACTTTTCTGCTAATTTTCCATTGTTTGTTCCTCTGTTATCCCTCCTGAATATATATGAATGACTGAAACCTGGTCCTGTTATCAAAAGAATGTGTCCCTAAACAATCTGACACTTAGATTATGCCGAGAGACAATCCAACTAGTAATACCCTGTTGCCAATTTCAGATGCTTTCACACTGTATACAGTAGAATACATGGTCCTTAGGCTTCCATGTTTAAAATCTCTATATTGTGTGCCCTATGGATATGTTTCATGTGGCACATGGACACTGCAAATGCCTCGTGAAAGTGCCCTCATTGATACATTTCTAGGAGGAATAACAGCAAAGTCTTTACTAAAACTGATGTATGGAGAGCCAAAGGGTCCTATTTAAGGGAACGAGAAGTTCTAAGAGGTTCTTCATTTGTCATTTATAGGTTGGAAGGCAAAGGTGAATAGTTTTCACATGTTTTTGCTCAACAAAGGGAACCTGTCACTTGAACATGGTGTCTGGTCTTCCCGCTGCATGTTATACAGCAGGAGGACCTGAGCAGATTGATAGTCCTCAAGATAGGTCATCGTTATTACATCAGCGGAGGTCAGAGTCCCGGCACCCCTACTGATCAGCTGATTCAGGGATCCGCCAGGTTCACTGGAGCTCTGGTGGGCACAACGGGCTCCTGGCAGCTTTCCAGGCACAGGAATGTACATTGTATGGCAGTTGTGCTTGGTATTACAGCTCAGCCCCACTGACTTGGATGGGGCTGAGCTGCAACTTAACCATGTGACTGATGTACGGTGACGTCACATGACCAAGAAAGAGGCCGCAGTGCTCAGGGAGCACTGGCCTCTTCTGGCAGTTGATCAGCTGGGGTCCCGGATGTCGGACCTCCACCGATCTGATATTGATAACCTAACCAGAAGATAGGTCATCAGTATAAATTCTTGGATAACTCCAATTTAAATACTTGATCTTTCTATGCCTATCCAGTGGACGGTCCTAGTTAGTACTTATCAGCCTTGCCTATATGACTGTGCATACATTGTTGTTAGTCACTGAGTAGAACCGCCCAATGGACTCCTGAGCCCAGAAAGATCAGAGAGTTAGTATTAGTTATAATTAATGTTTCCCACAAAGCTGTATATCGGTCAGCTCCTCCTGCTCTATATCATGCTGCTCACAGATAGGACTGCGCATACATGACAGCCTCCCTTTAAAAAGTATGATTGTAATGATTACACCGACAGTAGTATCGCTTGTTCCAATGGGGAAATTTTCCACTTTCTATAAGTTTGCTCCAATATTTTCAATATGGGCATACATGGTGCATATATTTTGCAAGGAAAGTTTTACTGATTTATTTCATTTCATGCAGTTTGCAAACACAAAATACTGCAGCACTCTGCTTTAAGTGGATAGACATTTATGAAAAATGAATGAGATTGTCCGACATAGAAGCCAACAACCCCAGTGGTTGTAAGGTGTGCCCCATTAAAAACTACTCACCTATCTGCTGTTCCACTGCCACTGCACCACTCCTGGCCAGTTCAAGCCCTGACCTAACTAGAAGGGGCTTGGGCCCAGGACCGCTGCAGCCAATCACTGATGTACACATTCCAAACACGGGGTTGTTACTCCTAGGTCGAGCAACCCCTTTAAATATATTGATTATTTTTAATTGCATCACTGCTTTATTTACTATACTTAGAAACTTGTTCTTAGTATACATTTTGATCAGCTTTTGGAAGCCTATCTACCCTGTGAAGGCAACCTCATTAGATGGGGCTACACACTAACAGACTTACCTGTTTTGGTCCTAGGCTTCCAAAATGCGAGTGTTTCTGGTAGTGTACTCCTTTCTAAAGGCGGGGATGGAGGTTCCTACGAAAGGGGACGGAGGTTCCTGCTTGTTCCTTATTATCTATCGATCTAAATTATCGTTTCTGGGGAGTAGATCACGTCTTAACAGCACTCTGCTGGCCAGCAACAAGAAATAGCAGCAGCCATCACTGGTCCTCATACTGTGGAGGTGATCCCTGCATGTAAATGCAGCACTTCACCTCCACTGAACAAGCAAGCAATTGTCATGGAGGAAAGCTTTGATCGCTGCGTGTAAATCTGTGCACGATCGCTGCATGTAAATGCAGCATAGAACTGTTTTATTTCATTTTGTTCATTCTGGAGGCCTGTGCCCTAGAGGGGTAAGTCTTTTAATGTAGGGCCCCATCTAATGAAGTTGTCTTGGCAGGGTGGATGGCTCACACAATTTGATCAAAGTGTGTATTAAGAACCTGACCGTAATTCAATTTAAAATAATTACTATATTCAAAGTCTGGAGATGTTTTAGTTCCTAGAGCAGTGTACTTCTGTGTCTTCTCTGTTTGCTTACCTTTGCACCTGCACATTTATTTCTTGATCTTGTCCATGTGCTGTAGAACTCTTCAGATCATGGAGACAGTCATATTAACGAATGCAAACTCTGTCACCTTGAAAATGCAGACAGCAAAATGTCAAATTTATTCATTTAATTATCTTCTCGTCAGAGCTTGGGAGTCATGTGGGCAGTCCTAATGGATGACTAACAGCTGTCTCTGTATACACACTTACTCAGTAGTAATTGATAGTTTCCCTGTGCCTGCATGACTTCTAAGCCCAAATGAGAAGATTTAAATTAATACATTTTGCTAAATAAGATAACTATATAGCAGCCTGCTCAGCTCCTCCTGTTCTATAACATGGTGCATTGCATTTTTGTGGTGGCAGGTTTCCATTAATGAGATTTCAGCCAAACACATATTTGATGCATTCACATGAATAGTACATGGCCAGAACATTGAGAATGTCAATTTAGAGGAATTCTCAAAAATTCCAAATCATATCAAACTGAGATTTTGGTAGAATTGTAGCCATCTTAGATTCTTTATATTCCTTTGAATATTGAACTAGATGTAATGCATTCAATCAGTAAAGAGGTAATAGAGATACTGAGCAAGTAACCAGTATTTACTTGGATACACCCATAATTTCTTGTTTACCATCAGCAGGGGCGGATTGGGAACCTAAAGTGGCCCTGGAAAAAAATACCTAAAAGTGTCCCCATATATGGGTGGGTATAAATTGATAGGGAGGGTGGGGCAACCAGAGTTGGCCATCACTAGTGGTGATTTTCTCTTCTCCTCCTCCAGTTGTCTCTGATTAAGATATGGAGCAGGGTCCTCCTGATGCAGGCCACATCAGTTGAATTCAGGAGGGCATCTGTGGTCACTGGCCGGGTACATGAGTACCTGATTCTCACAGCGCTAATTACCGCTGAGAGCTCATTATGTACCCAGCCAGCGGCAGAGAGGAGGCCTTCGGCGGTCCCTCTGGGCATCAGCCCAACGGGAAATTTCCCTGTAAGGTCCATGGCCAATCCGCCCCTGACCGTCAGTTAAGCCCCATTCAGACGACCGTATTTCACGGCCGTATACGGGCCGTGAAAGCCCAGCCTGTGCTGTCCCAGAGGACGGGAGCGCACGGCGTCATTGGTTGCTATGACGCCGTGCGCTTCCTGAGGCCGCCTCCGTACAGTGAAACACTGTACACGGCGTCTGAATGGGGCCTTAAATTGACTTACCGACACAAGGCATATATGCAGTAAACCATGGTAACCAAATTAAACATTTGCTTTCACTGTTGTACATGTCTTACTCAAATATTACATGATCATCAGTTGCCATGAATGTAACACTCAGATTTCAATTAGCTCTTCTTGTACTTTATTTGTCTTTAAACTAATTCTGGCCACACATATTAAAAAAGATATCCCCCCAAAAAATTTTTTTCAATATCTAATGTAAAAATGTAATGAAGTTTTGTATATATATTTAGATTTTATTCCACTCTCTACTCTGCTGTTATGATGTCGCTGTTGATGACAAGTTATTATGTGGGATTCAAAAAAAAAAAGCAATGTTAAAAAGAAAATTTTTTCCACTGCTGCAGCGGTAAACTTCTGTTAATGCCAGATTCACAAGCCTGAGTCCTAGACCCGTGGTTTGTTGTAAAGGGGTTGTCTCATTCCAACAACTTATACTCTTTCTTGTGGACAGAGAATAAGTGGCTGATCAGTGGGGTTCTAACCACTGGGGCCAGTGGCACCTTGTTTGAATGGAGTGGCGGATACACATGTGTGCTGCCACTCAATTCAGCTCTATGGGGCTGCCAGAGATAGCAGGACGCCTGTACTCAGATATTTCCAGCAGTTCCATAGAGTTGACTGGACCATCAGACACCAATGGGAGCCTGCTGCTCCATTTAAAAAGGGGGAACGTGGGCCGCCATTCTAGTGATCAGTGGGGGCGCCTTAACAGCAATCCAGTGGACAGGGGATAAGTTATAATGGGACAACCCCTTTGATGACCTGAACTCACACCATCATAGAGTTCTATGATGCTGTGAGTTTGGGTGATTAAACTCACAATCGGGTGAGGACACATAATTGGAATCTGTCTCTGAGTCTGGTGTGGAGAATGTTTGATCAACAACAGGACGGTAAGTGAATAGGTTTCATTGGACATATAGCGTATGATGTGTTTCAATCACTCCTCCAGCAATTAGGTATCCCTCAAATGTAGGGACAACCAGTTGCAGGAGGCTAGTATGAAATTGATGATCCTCTAGTTTTCCACCAAGACTTATTCACTTACCCTCATGATATAATGTTGAGTGTATTTGAAAATACAGTGAACACACTTTGAGACCGCTAAAAATTGCATTGAAAAGTGAAAGTGGTCTTCTAGGTGGTGGCCTTCTCCAAGAGGATGTCTGCTATACATAGTATACAGTAGAACTGAAAACCACTGAAAATGTGGTCTAGACAAGGTTGTGGTCTTCTGAAAGAGGTGTCTTTTGGAGAGGTTTCACAATATATTTACAATGAAATGCAATGGTATCTGGACTTTCTTGATTTGCCTACCAGTACAGGGAGCCTGTGGTCATATCTTAGTATATCTTGCCTTCCATTTAGTTATATACAATATTTGCCTAGATATCCTAAAACAGTAATAATCATTACAGTAAGTAAACTTCTCCACTGTTCGCTTTAGGACCTGTTGTGGCTATTATATATTTGTCATGCTGCACCATTTAAGTACCAAACAGTCGTTGTTTAGCAATGACCTATATGTTTCATGTATTAGAGGTTACATAATGTTCTTGCATGCATACGTATGTTGGTTTCTGTGTGAGGACGTGCATCAAAACACGGCATGGCTTCTGGCAATCGCTGTGCAATTATGTGACCGTTTTATTGTGCCTTCACGTCTCATCTCATTCTCATTGCATCTTTTGTCCTTTTACATCATCTCATTAGCCCTGCAGATCTGACGGTGAACAAACAGCACCTAAAAGTCCTGTAAAGCTTACAGACTCCCCGGTTAATACCCTGAACTCAAATTCTATTGTGGTAAGCCCAAGAAAATTACATTTATAATCAACCTCTTTAAACCAATCTTTTCAAGATCAAATTGTTACCTGTTACTGCCCGTTTTAGCCCTTTTTTAAGTTCTTACCTAGTATGGATATATTTGAAATTTTAGGTAAAATTGGAGACCACTATATATATATATAATTAGCTATAGATATAGATACCGCTAATTTGTCAGATTCCCATTTATTTGGTTTTGTGTTGTGTACGATATTCCTGCTGTTTAATAAGCTTATATTATTGGCCTGCCCAAGATAGTGTCTTATAATGCCTATGAAATAAGCCTTATTTTATTAAAGACTACATGGTCTATCCAGATCGATGTAGAGATTTTATATTTCACCCAATGTTCCCCAACAGAATCTGCCCATTGATATACCTGAAATAATAAGTTATAGGGAACCTGTCAGGCTGAGCATGTTCTACTGTCTGTAGACAGCATGTTAGACAAGAGGAGATGAACAGATTAATATATTGTTTTGTGCAAAAATATTCCATATAACTTAATGTATTGGTTAAAATGCCTGCTGACCATGAGCTTATGAGTCGAGTGGGTGGAGCCCTTCAATGATTGACATGCTTTCTGTATGAGTAAATATAGAGAGAGCTGTCATTTATAGAGGACCTGTCACCACTCCTGACATGCTTGTATTAATAGCTACTTGCATTCCCCATGTAATAACAATTCTGGAACATCTATACTTCTATGTTGTGTCATTCCTTTATTATTTCAACTAGAAGTTCTGAATGAATTGCTAGCAGCCTGCAGTAAGGGTACAAAGGGGGGTTAACCAGTTGGAGGTTTGTCTCTGCACAGTCTGACAATGGCAGCACTGATTGGATAGAGTCAGTCTGTGCAGGTACACACCCCCAACTGGTTAGCTCCCCTCTGTACCCTTACTGCAGACTGCTAGCAATTCATTCATAGCTTCTAGTAGAAATAATAAAGGAATGGCACAACATACAGACATGAGAATAGATGTTCCAGAATTGATATTACAGGATGAATGCATGAAGCCATAAGTCAGCCCATGTAATTCGGAGACTGATGGGGATGACACTCCCTGTGTCATCCACAGGCCTCTCCAAATCTAGTTAGATAGGAATCGGCACATGCACAGAATTAAAAGAAGTACTGTGCACAATGAAGGGAGTTCAAACTGTGCTTGCACTGTAAGTCAATGAATTGGCACTTTTGCATTTTGAATTCTCTGCTGTGAGTAGAGCATTGATTTTCGTTGTTCCCATGTGCCGTTCCCCATCTAACTAGAATTAGAGAGACCCATGGATGATGTAGGAGGCATCATTCATGTCAGTCACCAATACATGGTCTGACTTAGGGCTGGTTCAGCAAGACCCTTGAGGAGGCTGGATACACATAGCAGACACAACGGCAAATTAGCATACAGCGTGTAAGACCTATAGCTGTATGTTTGCTACGTCATAGTAGGAATGGTTTATAGGGGTGAAAGAATAGTTCCATTCAGGAATGTACACAGATCTCCTAGGGCACCATGGAAAACTTGGCCCCCACCACCACCCTGCACATCCCACCTAGTTTCCCAGTACTTATGTGTAAAACATTCCAATGCTGAACGTAAAGTGCAATGCTCCAGATTTCTGGAAAAAGAGGAATTGGTCCTCCATAAATACGGCATCCATTCTGAACAACACAGTTCTCAATTCTTTTATATGATTCTTATAAGTACGTTGATAAATCTCCCCATACATCTCTATGTCTGCCCCTTGCAATGTACTACAAAGCCACCACTAGAGGGAGCTTGGTGCATAGGAATTTTCAGCTACTATTGACTGCAATGGAAGCTGTAAAATCTCTTTGCATTGAGCTCCACCTAGTGGTGACTGTATAAAAATGTAGAGTTTTTATATCTGGAGTAGGAGTTTGGATGCCTCCATGGAAGGTTCTGTTAAAAAAAATTGCAAACTGTACTGAATCTTTTCCTACAAAACTACCGATATACAGTATATATCCATCTGCCAGGCTCAGCATGCTCTATAAAATGCTAATTGCAGATAGGACAGTATTTACAACCTGACAGGTTCCCATAGTACTATCTGTCTGCCATGGAGCAGCATCAACATTACATCATACATCCCGACCATTGTGTTCATATTTCTTCCTCCTGGAGTTGGGTTGGTGGTTTCACTTAGGTATGTACAAAAGTCTACACATGGGTTATGTACTCATCATCCATGATCTTACCATGTGGAGCCTGCAGTTTCTTCTATGATCCTTTTCTGCAAAACCAAGCACCAATGTACTAGACTGGCAACTACACAAGGTTCAAATTCTGGTAAACACTTCTTCCAATGAGGGTCACAACCTGGATTATTCATGTTGGACGACATTGTGTATTGTGTTTGACTATGAAGTGAATAGGGGCAGAGCTGCAATATACCAATCAGGCATTAGTAGTAAAATCCTGGAGTATCACTTTAAAGGGGTTATCCATGAGTCATATAAATCATGAAAATCAGACATCAGATAGTACATGACGATCTCTTTCTAACTAAGCTAGAACCAGCCCTGTACCTCACATGGATCTAGATATCTTCCCATTTATTACTCCAATTGTTCTTCTAGATTTATTCTCAAGCAGGCAGCTAGATGGAGCGCCCTTGCTCAGGGACTGTGTCCTGAAACTGTCACAACTTCTAACAGAAGTATATGGCTGGTGGCAGTTGAATTATTGAACTGAGCATGTGCGACCACCTCAGTGAGCAGAACAGAGAGATAAGGAAAAGAACAAACAGCAGATGGCGCTATACCGATATATTTTATTGAATAACTCAACTTTTAATTCTATGCCGTTACAAAAGTATTTAGATCCTGGGGCTGGTTTGAAAAATGTAGAATATTTTTTTGTGGGACAACCCCTTAAAATGGAAAAAAGTCTGCCTTTTTAACAGAAACAGTGAAAACTATTTTGTATAGGCTATGCCTGTCATAGCAGCTCATCCCATTCCGTTAAATTACCTTTAATATATGATATTGCAGACTTGTGCATACGGTTAGTTTTGCTAGTTCTACAAAATTTTTAGACTTCATTGCATTTATGTACATAGTATTTTTTTCTCAGTTGACCATTTTTATGTTCCGATCCTAGTTTTGACATATAATATAGTTTAAAGTATATAGAGAAGTGTACAAATATATGCAATATGTCCTGGCTTACAGAATAATAATGTACATTTTATTGGTTTTATATAAATATAACTAACTAGTATAGTGTAGAACAGAGGCGGACTATAATACAGGAAGCAAGTTTTACCCAGATTGCTCCTTTGAGGATATTCCTATGCTGTAGCATACATAGAGAAGTAAGGGCCCAATAGCTAGGCTCAAACCAGGCCCCCCACACAGGACAGAAGGATTCCCTTTTCAATGACCATTGGGCCATTTTTCCACTGCTTCATTTGCTAAAAGTTGTTTCTTTAGAGGGTAGAGTCCTGACCAAGTTTTCACCTCCAGTAGAAGAGGAGATGATCCCAACTAAGACTGGGCCCCATAGCAGTTGCATGGTCTGCCACTATGGTAGTTATGTCCCTGTTCCTATGGAGTGCTGAACAGGGGAGCAGGTGAGCCCCATTCTCCCAGTAGGTGGGGCCTACACTTCTGGGACCCGACATATCAGACATTTATGGTACATATTTTCACAGTGCCTTCAATCAGAATAGCTTTGAGTGTTATTCTTTGGCAGTGATATAATTTGTCAATGTGAACCTCAGAATTACACTGTGTATTTGGTATAGTTTAGCGAATTGGCAGCAGTAATCAAGGAGGGGGCACATATCCCTTCTGTTTAATTTTTAATCCACTCTGAGCCATATGTAAAACATGTAATACAGCTAGACCCCCCCTTTAAACTATAGACACCATAGACACAATGGCCACATTTTCTAATGAGGGTTCACCTAGATTCTGACGTGGCACATTTTGGTGCAGCCAGTTTAGAGAAATTATCTGTGTCTTGCTCGACAAGGGGGCATGGCTTACCAGAAAAAGGGTTTTGGCTTTCTAGGAATGGGGTATGGTCCAATATGCCACATTTAGCGCCAAAGTTGCACCACAATTCTGGTGTAATATTCTTTCTCAATATAAACCAACCAGTAGTTGGTATAGAGCTGGAAAAAGGTGTCTATCCCTGCACCACATTTATCATCCAGCCTGAGCCCTTGTGATAAATCTGGTGCAGGTCCAAATAGCCTGTCTAATCTTACATCGTCTTTAGGATTAGTAAATCTGTCCCATTATACATGGGCCTAAATTTAGGGAAATGTATGCAATGCTTGAATGTCAGGCGTATGCTGATAGTAAACTGATAGAACTGGTGCGTGCTAAGGTGTGGGAAGTTAGTAGCATAGTACCAACACACTGCATCCTTACAGAGTACACACTTCCCAGTATAAAAGAAACCACCGATCAGCCATAGACCAAGAGCACAACAGGTTTTATTGGTATCATTAAAGGGGATATCCAATGATAAAGGTAAAATTAAAAGTCAGACAAATCATATAGTACATGCTACTTTCTAACAAATAAGAACCAGCCCTGTACCTCACATGGATCCAGAGATCTTCTCATTCATTTTTCCGATTGTTCTGCTAGATTCTCTGGCAAATCAGGAGACATGCCCTTTGTGCTGCAGCTCTCTATCTGTTACAGCTCAGGGGGTGTTTACTTTCTCAGGTGGAATGTCCTTTCCCCTTCAGTTCTTTACCTGTAACTGTCACAGCTTCTAAGAGAAGATCCACTGGTGGCAGATGAAGGATGGAACTGAGCATATGCGACCACCTCAGCAAGGTGGACATAGAAATAAGGAAAAGAACAAACAGCAGGTGGTGCTATATGGGTAGAGTTTATTGAATAACTCAGTGACTATACTATACTATTTTTTTTAGATGGAGTTACAAACAATATTCAGATCCAGATGTTTAATGTCTTTAATTCCCATTGACACTTACCAGTCCACCTGCATTTAGCTCTGGGCAGAATTCAAATGGTAACATTGACTGTGGCCCATGAGCTGGGACCAGTTATGAAGATTTAATTGAACAGTCAAACATTTGTATGGAGATGTCCATTACACAGATCCCTGACACAGCAGTTTCATTAAAGTGTCATTGACAGAAAGTGAAGTGGTGGTCTTCTTGGAGTAGAGCCTTTGTTATCCCGATTCAGTCTGTTCCCTTAGTTATGTACGGTATATATTTACTGTTTTAATACTCTGGCATAGTAACAGGGTTATAGGGTACGGCCCCACAGAGTTTTGTGGAGGAGGTTTTGAGGCAGATCTCCCTGCAGGATTTTCAGCCACAGCCAGAAGTGGTTCCACCAAGAAGGAGAAGTATAAGTCCTTCCTTTATATTTCCCATTCCTTTCAAATCCACTTCTGGCTTTGGCTGAAAATCCGGCAGGTAGGTCTGCCTCAAAACCTCCTCCAAAAACACTCTGTGTGGCCGTACCCATAACTAGTAAAGAAATAACTGAAGGACTAACAAGTAGACGGATGGATAAATTAGGAACAGAAATCAAGCCCTTTTAGACCGTGGCCTATTTCGGTATATGGTATCTCATGAAGCCATACTGAACTTGCTAATAATTTTTCCTTCCTCCACCAACCACTGGACTGGGAATTGTGAGAAATGTCTTAGATTCAAACTATTGTGTACCTTGATAATATGTCTCCCTATAACCGAATAACCCATGCTAAATGTGTCCCTTATAATTTGCTTGATGACCACAGCAGCCTCATCATACACTGACCACAGGACCAGACCTCACAGAGTCTGAAAAGAGCTATGTGGTAAGAGATCCTTGGTGCGCTGGATATAGACTGGCCACCGGTGCATTGACTTGACTCCTCTCCGTGCTAACATGTGTGTCTCTGTTTCTTGGTACCAATAATCTACTTCTCGCTACGCCTGCCCTTTGAATCCTAACCAGCATAATGCATGACCGAGCCAAGCTCACCAACATGTCCTTGCTAGATTAAGAGCATTTTCTAACAGCAACATGCTAATGGCATCAGGCTCTCCTCTGTGTCTGTTGTATATCTGTACTAAATTGTCCCTTCTTCTATATCTTGCCTGTTTCTCCATGCTTACCCTTGGGAAACTCGTGCACTCCACCTCATGGACTTAACGGGATCTCCACTTCTGTTGTATACTGGACTTGTCTGCTGCACTCTGGAATGTCTCCATCTTTTCCTGTCTCTTTGCTCTTGTTGACTGTCGGCAGGAAGCTGTCTGCAATGAGATAATAAGCATTGCAGAGAAATCAGTCCGTTACTGCAGTACTATCTCTCACCCCTTTGACTATCGGCACAAAGTGTCTTCCTATGACAATAAACAATGTTTAATCATTTCTCAGCAACCTCAGGCACAGCAGAGAAGGGACAGCTCAGAAAGGAGTCAGACGCCGCAAGACATGTAAGTTTCCGTCTCATTGTCCTTCTAAAATCACTGATGTACTGGGTCTGCGTCTTCTGTGATAGGCATCTCGTGGGTTTACTTGCAGTCCTGTGTAACGCTACAGATAAAGCTTTGTAGGAAGCAACTATGTCAGCTTTCCCCAATCTAGGTTTGCTACGTCTGTAAATCTTCAGGCAAAAAGTATCTATTGATTGACTGGATCTCAGGTTTAGGATTATTTGACCACCATTAAGGCATCATTGTTATACACAGGCACTTCAAACAGGGCTCACCCATAAGAGTTTATTACTAGAGTTGAGCGAACGTGCTCGTAACGAGCACTGTAGTGCTCGGATTCCCTGCGCTCGCATGGCTGCAGGCATCCGGATCCGTCCTCACCTGACTGTAAGTCAATGGGGGCGGATCCATTTGGTATGACACACGAGTGAATCCGTCCCCACTGACTTGCAGTCGGGTGAGGAGGACGGATCCGGATGGCTGCGCCTATGCGAGCGCAGGGGATCCGAGCACTACAGTCTTGTTACGAGCACGTTCGCTCAACTCTATTTATTACCATTCATCTCACAATATCAGAATTTAGGGATTGTCTACTGTGCTAGGCATCCAGCTGAACAAGACATCTAGGAGGAGCAGTGTATGATATTATCTGGACAGAGAATTTAAAAAAGGGCAAACAGCAGGTGGCGTTATACAGATACATTTTAGTGCAAATACAAAAGTAATCAGATCTAGAATCAGGTGCTGATTTGAAAAATGCAAGCAAATGAAAAATATTTTTCAATATTTTCAACCCCTTTAGAGGGAATTTGTTATCAGAAAATCAGAAAATGATCTATTGTTTAAATCAAATTTTTATGTTAAATCTACTTATGGTGATTTTTTTAAAATGTTCCATGTCCCTATGTGTATGTGTGTGTATGTATGTGTATATATATATATATAATTTTTTATTTTATTTTTTAATCCTAAAATCATGCAGTTTTCACACTGGCAATTAGGCCTAAAATATGTCAAGGTTTCCTGTCCTTTGAGAGCAGTTACATGGGCCATAGACACAGTGGACAGGATGGGAGCTCATTGACTTAAATGGTAGAGTTTTCTAGCCATGTTTTTTGACCTGTGCAGAGATCAAGAGTTCCTGTGTTGTCTATGCAGAGCTAATATCTGTTATTGTAATCCTTCCAGTGATGATGATGTGATGGCTGCTGAAAAGTTACCTGTACAGAACAAGCGATCACAATAGTGATCACTCATTCTGATGCAGCACTTGAGCCCCACTGAACAAGCAGCAGACTGTCAGAAGGGAACACTTCCTTCCCGACATTCGGCTACTAGTTGCCTGTGTAAATCCACCGTTACATTTTAACTCTGTCCACACACCATAAAGGTTGTAATAAAATTCTCTGGTAGCATTCCCATGCAGTTTATTCATCATGTACACTGGATATGTAATATTTCCGCAACAAAAAAAGCACATGATGTCATCTGGGAAGGATTAACCTTTGACTGCTTTGTGGGATAGGAAATACCACTGGGAACCAGTCGCTAGGGCATGCCTTTTCTTAGCCTCCAGAACTGCCTCATTCTTTCCATTACCTACATGACCACAGGAGGAATGTGTCTCAGCCAGTTTAGAGATTAAAGGAGAGGCAGCCTGGAAATTCTAGATATTCACACAGCTGCCTGGGGGAATTCAAGATTAGGAGCTTGTCAAATCATTATTCTCTACTGGACAGCATGTCACCAGACATGAGATACCTCCGCTGTTTGTGGAAGCCCTGCATTGTGTTTCATGTGGCCTTCCTATCTAAAACATAAGTGTTCAGCTCTGCTCATTTACTGAAGCTTGGCTAGGTGGTCACATAACATCCTTCCCATTGTCTGATATCAGTCTGCTGGATCAATTAGATTTTTACCTATTCAGACTTCAAGCTCATTGATCCCGGAACCGAACAATATAGTGGTCTACATAGGCAACACCGGTCAACTGATTCTCCAGTTTACCAGAAAGCATTACAGTGGTCATTTTGAGCTTTCTCTAGACACATTAAGGTCATCCCTGTATAAGTAGGGTTAATGCTCAGGGTTTGATTTATACCCTGCCCATGACCCATAAATGACATTTCTAGAGAAATTATGTATTTCCTAACATGTCTATTACATCACAAAATCCTTTGCAGTTGATGCATTTTATACAGTGACTTTTTTTCTCATCTCATGAACGTTTATGGTTTTTACCTTCTTTTCATGTAGCTGTTTTCACCTGTGGTACATTTTTCTCCTTATGTGTCATCCTAGGTTTACCTATCAGGCTTTGTACACTTACCTACCACAAAATGATGATGAGCTGGAGCTCAGAGAAGGAGACATTGTGGATGTTATGGAGAAGTGTGACGATGGTTGGTTTGTAGGTAAGATCTATCACCTCATATAATATTAAGATTATATAACATATTACATATAATATTTAGCTAGATGGTAAGGGTTCATTTACAGGAGCAGATGACGGGACGATTATTGGGAATGAACATTCATACAAATGCTCATTCCTGACAGTTGCCCCATTGTCACCGAGAAGCTGGCAAACTCTGGTTTATCAGCTGATTTGATAATTTATGCGGCACAAAAAAATGTGTTTTTTGTCAGCAGCACATTGTCCTGTTTAAATCTGTATGGAGAAGAAGGATCATATTAATGATCATTCATCTCCATGCTGCATTTATGATTGCTGCAAGTAGATGAGTGGGCAAAGGAGGAATGGCCTAGCAATACAACCTGTAGACCTACTTTGAATTACCCATTGTGACCTAATGTGGAAAAATCCCCAGAGTTGCAAGTTCAGAAATATTTGGGTTACATAGTATGAGCAGGCAACATATCATAAGGGCAAATTCTGTATATCTAAATGGGGCTTTGTAGAAAACGACTTAATTCAGATGAATGGAACTGATTTTCAGTTACAGAAATTTCTGCAATGAGTCTCTAAAGCTTCTGGGAAAAAAAAGTCTTATAATTCATGCCAGGCATTGTACAGCAGATGTTACATTGTTCTGCGGTCTCTCTTATCCTCTGCAATGTAGGGATGCCCGTCTCTTCCATTAGGTTACCAAATCATATGAGCAACTTCAGACTTAGGCCTACCAGTGGAAGTGATCCCATGTGCTTCCCCCTACAACTGTACTGAATCTATGCATGTTCCCTTTGTAGACACATTTACTGTCAGGTTCATAAATGGTTGTTGCTCCTGGACCATATGAGTCTCAGTATAAGGGCTCATGCATACAAACGTGTGCCAACCATGTCCATATTGTGGACTGCAAACAGCGGGTCACTTGAATGGGTCTGTAATCAGGAAGATGCAGAGTGGAAGGCTACAGAAACACTACACAGGGCTTCCATTGCATTTCGGTTCTTGCCTCCGTACATCCCCCAAAAAATGAAACATTACCTATTTTTTTGTGGTGCAGATGGATCACTGACCCATTAAATGGGTCTGCATCTGTCAGCACAGGCCACACGGACAGTGCTGCATGAGCCCTAAGCCGCCGGTTGATCCTGATGGAGCATCCTCTGGTGGACCAGTCTGACTGTGCAAATATTTTTGGAGGGCCACAAGACTAGATTTCAGACTGAGATCTTGAGGTCCTTAAGACTAGAGACTAGACTGAGATCATGGGGGTATTTTTCTGGACTTCCAGACAATAACCATCTTGGAGAACATTATGGTCAGCTTTTCCTCTGCTTGCAATGACTTTTAGTAAACAATTCACATGCTCACCAAAGGGAGATATTAAGACTTTAAGTTTAGTGTACCTTTATTTTCTTTGTATATATATATATGAGAATTGTGGTAGAATGAAGACTTCATTGTAAGAATTTTTCTTTCATCTCCTGCAGGTACATCCAGAAGAACCAAGCTGTTTGGCACTTTTCCTGGCAACTATGTCAAATCAGTGTTTTACTAAAATGACAGTACACATGTAGACAATTGTGAATACTACTTGGCATTGTGCAACATGAAGGCCGTTGCTGAATGTATTCGCTGTGCGGTTCTACACAAAGAGGTTTACACGTGTCAGTACTCTGTGAAATGTACGACTCTAAATTTCTACCACAAGGCAATGAAGAGTTAATCAGACATTGATTAGCATACCGCCTTACGGTTCTTTTTCATTTCATCTATCGTTTGATACGGATCTTGTGCTGAAAGTGTACCTGTCTCCTACACCTAGCGCAGGCAGCCATTTTGTAAACCGAAATATTTTTACTTTTCTAAGATGCCCCTACAGAATGGCCACATTGGTTGCACAAGGCGTATTTTATTTTTTCATAAATAATGTGCAATTTCAGTCACTTCTATTAAAATATTTTATTTTGTTCAATATATTATTTTATTATTACACTTGTATAATATGAGATGCCAGCACCACAGAGTAATAATGTACCGTGCAGCAGACGTACACGTGCTGTAGACCATCAGACAACCTGTGGTTCACTGGCTGATGACACATAAGGATAGTATGGATAGAGCGGTCACACATCTCACCGCTGCAGAATCGGTAGCGCTGCTCCAAGCAGTCGTATAACTGGATTCATGTGAAGTACCTGTTGTAATTGAATGGTCAGTGTTTCCTCTTCTGACAGTTACCTTACAATCAGGAGGATTTGCCATGGACATTTCCATTATATTTAACTTTTGTAATGGTTATCAGTGGTCCCTTAAATAGCTTAAAGGGGTTATCCTGGACTAAAAAATGTTCGCCATATGCCCGGGCCCCTCACACTGATGCTACTTACCTGGCTCACCGTTCCTGGTCCCCACACTGCCGCTACTCCTTCCCATGCACCTTCAGCCATTGGCTGCTCCCGATGTTTGCACCGGTGCAGGGAGCGGGAGCCAGGTAGGTAGATTCAGTGTGAGGGGCCTGGCATATGGGGGACATTTTTTAGTCTCTGATAACCCCTTTAAATCTATATTTAAAGCAACCTTCTGGTTCAAGAAATAAAAAAGACAGAATGCTTACCTGGTGACCTCTTTTTTAATTTTTCAGCTGCAGATCCAACAGTTCCTGAGCACTTCTTCTATCATCCAAGATGGCTGCACGACTTCCCAGACTACCCAGGGCATACTGTGCATTGGTAGTACAAGACACTTCCTGCTGCCCTCATGTGAGCAGTGTTGGCCAATCAAGGAGCAGGAGTGGAAAGCAGGAAGTGTCTTAGACTACCAGTGCAAAGTATGCATCAGGTAGTCTGAGAAGCGGTGCGACTATCTTGGATGGCAGAAGAGGAGCCTGGGAACTGGCAGATCTACGGGTGAAAACTTGAAAAGGAGGGCACCCTGTAAGAGTTTTATTCATTCACCAGTTAATGTGAATTTTTTTTCTTGAACCAAAGGGTCTCTTTAATTGACAATTGAAATCGGAAAGGATATCAAGTGATCCGCCCTACACTATATATCACTGGAGGCTGTGCTGTTAATGTGTATATGACTAATAATGTATATATGCAGTAGGGAAAGAAAAATCTGTGAAATGTTTAATAAGGAGAAATATCTACCATTCTGTCTATCAGGTCTGTGCAGTTATTCATCCCGGTTCTTGAATTCGAGACCAATCTTCCTGAAAATGACAGTGTTACGTAACCTTAAAAGTATTTCATGTTTCATCCTAATAGATAGAAAATGGAAATGTCAAATTCAATGTATTTTAGATGGTTTAGTGAAGTAGATGGAGGCAGGTTTTTAAAGAGGTTCGCTAGACAAAAATAACTGGAGAACGCTACTGACCGTTATGGGCCTGTACACATGTACACATCAGGCAGTAGTGGAATGAAAATGTTTAGAAAATTGGCATCCAGCAGAATGGAAGGATGAATGGTCCTTTTGGATTCTCTCAACCATTAGTCTGTAATAGTATGTGGATGGTTTTTGTTGATGGAGCACGTCTGATTATTTTGTTGCTTTGCATATGGGCCTTTAATCAACCGGTAGTTGTCTGTAACAGTGTTACAGTCCCTTTGTATGACTGCAGTCTCATCTGTCATGCTTTTTAAGCGGGATCCTTAACACACCGTACACCTTAGACATAATATAGTGTATCCATTTTGCCCAGAATGTTGCTTTAAAGGGATTTTCTGGGATTTTACTACTGATGACCTATCTGACACCCGGGATCCCCGGCGATCAACTGTTTGAGAAGGTACCAGCACTCACAGCTACCTTCTTTCCGCTCACCAAACACAGCGCCATACATTGTACAGTGGCTGTGCTTGGTATCGTGCTCAGCCCCATTCACTTGAATGAGGCTGAGCCGCTCCTCCTAGGCCACGTGACCGATGAACGTGACGTCACTGGCCTAGGAAAAGCTAAGAGAAGGCCATGGTGCTCACAGGAGCCCCGGTACCTTCTCAAACAGCAGATTGCCGGGGGTCCTGGGTGTCGGACTCCCACCGATCAGATACTGATGACCTATCCTGAGGATAGGTCATCAGTAGTAAAATCCTGGAAAACCCCTTTAAGGTAGCAAAATGCTTGCCAACAACCCCAAAAAGGCTAAAATATTGAAAGGGTATACCTCTATCTCAAGAACAGAGCTGTGCATGAACAGCCTCCTCTCTCCGTTCCTGGCCCCATGAGCTGATCTAGACAGTGGGACCTTCTCCAACCACATATTTATGGCATATCCTGTGAATATGCCATACATTTTCAGATGGAACAAACCCTTCAAGATATATTCCATTGGTAGCCAGTCGGATTTTGTCTAGAGACTCTCTTAAAGACTAGTCTTCTTAGGTTAGAGTGGTCTGGGGGGAAAGTGACGGTGTGGGAAAAATAATACAGAATGGAGAGTAGACAGTGTTATTGCTCTACTGGTGCTCTTTTATTAAATTGACAGATTTTGAGCATACAGATCACACATAGGATATTATTTAGACTCTAGAAATTAGGCTTGTGAGTATTCTATCTTGCACAATTACTACAGAACATTTAGGCTCCATTCACACGTCCTGTTTTTCTTTTCTGATTCGATCCTAATCCTGATCTGGATCCATTCATTTCAATGGGTCCTGAAAAAATCAGGATTGAATCAGGAAAGAAAAACAGGACGTGTGAATGGAGCCTTAGACTACCCAGCCATTCTTTGGAGGAGTCTTCGGAGAGTCATCATTGTCTCTTATCAGTGCAGTAGATTTTAATATATTGAATCCTTCATGTTCACCTGCAAGGAACAGACAAGCATTCACTTACACCAGGCCTAGGAAATCATTACAATACCTCAGTTGCCTAAATGCAATATCTGAATGCATATACAACACAGGAGTGGACACCGCACCCGCAAGCCACCTATTAAATGGAATACCATCACCACAAAGTAATTGGAAGGACAGAAGTAATGCTCATGTTATATGTGTTCTTTTGTGTTTAGTCCAAAAAATTGTCTGAAAAATTAAGGCCCAACTGGTAATGCTACCTTCACCTGTCCCTTTTTCATACTATCAGTGCCAGTCTGCAGCCTAAATAATTTATGAGAATGCATATATACATGAGGTATGAGGCATGGAAGAATGGTTTGAGATCCTCAGTAATACTGCCTGCCTTATGGCCTGTAGATCATAGGTACACTTTCAGGTTGACTGTCCTGTGTCCAACGATGAGCATCATATCTTGCTATTTTTCCAGTGACTTGTGGTTGTGCCGCATGTTGGCTGTCATTTCCTTTGAGCACTTAGAACTGTCCAGAGAAATTTCATTATATATATATATATAATGCAGAGACTTTAAATGAAACATGAATATTGGGAGTATTTCTCCTGATTTGAGTGGACCTTAGTCCAAGCATTTGTTTAAGGTAGATGGAGGGTATTTTTATAGTTGCAATCACTTCCAGTTTACTGTTATAATTAACCTATATAAAAATAATACATTTTACCACGTCATTCACTGGGTTTGATTTGCAGCCCGTATTATACTGCAGTCCAGAGCTGCGTTCACAGTTCTGAAGTTTTCAGAGCTAAACTTTCTGAGCATTCCCATCTGGTTCATAGTCTGCAAAGAGGTTGTTAATACTTTACATTTTAGTAAGGGTCATATTTACACCAGGCTGTATACAGTAATGCTAATCATAGTTGAAATAAGCTGTAATGGATGTGTCCTTTTGTGACAAGATTGTCAACTGTTTACAATAACAGCAGAACTGTGATTGCAGCTCTGGAATATAATACAAGCTGTGACTCAAGACCAATGGAAGATAAAAGTTTTTTTCACACTGTGTCTTGATTGTCCATTTGCTGTGTGCACTGGCAAACAGCTCAGCGCATCTGTTAAATGGACCATAAGTCAGATGCCACTGTGTAGCATCCGTCCCCATAGGTTCCCATGTTAAGGCCCCATGCACACGACTGTATCCATTTTGTGATCCGCAAATTACAGATGCAGTCTGTGTGCTGTCCACATTTTATTTGCGACCCATTGTTTTCAATGGTTCCGTGGTCCGCATTTTGCCAATATAGTTTATCTTTTTGCAAAAGGACAAACCGAGGCGGAAGGCTCATAGATGGTCCATGTGTTTTCCGCATCCGTATGTCCATTCCACAAAGGTAACATGTCCTATACTTGGCTGCAAAATGCGAATTTGCAGGTCTGTGATTTGCAGACTGCAAAATGGATATTGTCATGTGCATGAGGTCTTACTGGACGCCTCTGCATTGAATAACAGTCTGGTACACTATTGAAAACCAGAAGCCCCATCAAACCAAAGTCCAATTCTCTGTATAATAGATTCCTATAGGTCCGTTTAACAGACGAGCTGAAGCATACAGTAAACGGATGATCAAGATGCAGTGTAAACAGAGCTTTAGTAACACAATGTATGTACAAAGTTACTCACCATTTTATATAGGTTATTTCAATACATCAGATATAAAATGGGGCGTGAGATGAACATACCCTTTAAATTTTTGTCTCTGCTGGTTGGAAAGGAGTCATGCATGAACTAAATTGTATTCTCTTGAGTAAGTGGGGTATCCAATGCAAGTTTCTTTCATTTTTGCTTTCTCCATATTGTATTCTACCGTGCAGTATGTAGTAGAGCAAAGCACCTAAACTATCTGTATCGCACAAGGTGACAGGCTCTGTTAGAAATCAGCAATGCCAAGTCGGCTTTCATTACCTACTGTACACACGTATGAAACCGCTCATTACAAAAAGTGAAACTACACTGTAAGCTTGCACCTTGCAGTAAAAACCAGATCTAGAATGTTCTTTTATCATAATAAGGTATATTTAATAATGTAAGATGACTATTTTTTTTCTGGCGCTTTTCTACCGATTTATTAACAAAGCTACGTTGGCATGACTAGCAATATGTTTTGATAAATATACATAAAATATATATATATTATCTGTGTTCCTAGTACTAAAGATTATTTTTTTTGCCATGTTACGTACACATCGAAATGGTTTCTAAGAGGTTAGCGACTGTAAATATGTATATTTGACTTTGTAAAGAACATGTACGTTATCTTGTATAGAAACAAAAAAAAATTAATTTAAGTGAATTGACTGAAGAGGAAAAATTCAGCAGCTGGGACGAATGGAGAAGCTACTTTTTTTAAAAAAAGGAAGTTTAATTTAAAATGAAGGAGATTTGTTATAACTTCACCGAATGGGTCTGATGCATGGAAACTAGTGCGGATAATAAGCGGAGCAATTGCTCACCGCCACCAATCAGATCACTGCTGTCATTTTCCAAAAATGAGAGCTGCAGTCTAATTGGTTGCTCCACGTTCCTCCATATTCGTTTTTAAGCACAAGGCCCAGTGTGTTTAGCACAAAATATCTGTAATCCAGTTATGACAAGACACTGACCACCTTTTTAAGAAAAACTATTCATTGTTTTACTAATATTTTAATCCTGCAGATGCATTTAAGCCACAGTATTTAGAACTATGTTAAGAATTGGGAACCACACAGTAACAATGCGTTAGCCATTGCCTATTGGACTCTATAGTCGACAACACATACATCATTATAGAATGACCACTTTGCTCCTCACTTTAACATACAGTTATGTTGTGGTGTTTTCTTATTGCAGTGCATTATATTTTGAATCAATAAAAGAAAGCATTCAGTAAGCCGGGTCCCTTCATGTTTCTTTAAAATGTAACGTTTTACCCTAATTAAGATGGTGCCTGGGTATCATGTGCTGAAGAGTGAATGAACATGTTCAGCGCAAGCGCACAAGAAGATCAGTCTAAGGACAGAACGTCTTACCCCAATTAACATGGTGTCTGGGTATCAAATATTATAGATTATCTTGCAGATATAATGAGTTGTGCAGTGCTAGGTCATCAATATCAGATCTACAAGGGTCTGACATCCAGCATCCCCACCCATCAGCTTTTTGAAAAGGGAGCAGCGCTGGTGTGAGAGCTGCTTCCTCTTAAAATTACCTGTACCTCGTCTCTTTTTGGCAGGGATGTTGGAGTCGGACCCTCGTGGATCTGATATTAGTGACCTATCCTGAGGATAAAAATTCACAGAAAATGGTGCACTACAACGGTAAATGCAATTCACAATATATGGCTAAACCCTCACACTGATATTAAAATAAGACTTTTGCCAATATATTCATATATCAAGAACATACCGGAGCCCACCCACCCCGTCAAGGTATCTCAAGTGGCACGGGACCGAACGCTAACCCTACTATGGTATAAGTAATCACAGATAGGGTCATGAAGTCCGACACACAGCGACCAGCTCCCAGTTACCTCCAGCGTGAAATCACACATACAATGGGAGGGGGCGGAGGCTGTGAGTCCCACCTATCCTTGACTCATGTGACGCAGGCTGCACAGGTGCACCTGAATGTTACCCATGGGTTAAAATCAAGGCACATTCAAACCTGGAGTTGCCACACCTCCCGGCATGCATGTACAAACAAACTCACTGAAAAAAGTGGTCTTAAAAGGCAGAAAATGCTCAAAACCCCAAATACTGTTTGCGCAATTCTAATCAGGGGAGCTCCGTCCCCCCCCCCCCCCTCCCATTGTATGTGTGATTTCACGCTGGAGGTAACTGGGAGCTGGTCGCTGTGTGTCAGACTTCATGCCCCTATCTGTAATTACTTATACCATAGTAGGGTTAGCGTTCGGTCCCGTGCCACTTGAGATACCTTGACGGGGTGCTCGGGCTCCGTTATGTTCTTGATATAAGAATATATTGGCAAAAGTCTCTTTTTAATATCAGTGTGAGGGTTTAGCCATATATTGTCAGTTGCATTTACCGCTGTAGTGCACCATTTTCTGTGAATTTTAGTTTTATGTAGTTAGCCACATCCGCACATTTGGTTATCCTGTGTAAGATGTTTTTGTGGTACATGTGGTCCGCTGCCGGCATCCTCCATTGTATGCATTTTTGCTGGGGATTGCTGTTAGCAATGGATCACATGTGCAGGATCTGCTCCCCCGGTTAGAAATGCGCAACAGCATTTGGGGTTTTGAGCATTTTCTGCCTTTTAAGACCACTTTTTTCAGTGAGTTTGTTTTATCCTGAGGATAGATCAATATTGTAGCACCTCACAACCCCTTTAACTTTTTATACTTGCAGGATAATCTATAATATCAGTATCTTGGCACCACACAAATACAGAACAGAAAGTGGCAACCTGGATGAATAGCATCACTGCCACCATCTTGAACCCTTTGGACGTGGTGTCGGAGAATCATAGGCGTTTATACAGGCCACAGAAGAGGACCAGGGTAGCTACCCCTGTGTGGGGGGTTGGGTTTTAAAGGTGTGTCGCATCAACAATAGTCTAGGGCAGGGATGGCCAACCTTAGGGATCTCCAGCTGTTGCAAAACTACAACTCCCAACATGCCCAGACTGCCTACAGCAGAGCATGGTGGGAGTTTTACAACAGCTGGAGGGCCGCTGGTAGGCCATCCTTGGTCTAGGGGCTATTGCTAAACATTTGTACAAATTGTCCCTTTAAAAGTGACCACCAATATGGCCACTCTTTTGGCCAATATATCTGTATGTTAATAAAAAATAATTCACAATTGTGCCTCATTTATTAGATGCAGAACCAAACACAATGGGAATAGTTGAATATATGGATGTTGTGGCTGGTAACAACAGGGAAAGTCGCTAGAAACTTACAGAGAAGAGGAGCACCAAGAAAAGACAGTTGTGTAGCATAGTCATGCACTGGTGACAGAACAAATGTTAGGTTCAAGTCTAGGGCTTATGCACATGGCCGTAGTCATTTTTGCAGTCATCCACAAAACACACATTAGACACCCGCCGTGTGCCTTCCGCATTTTGCGGAACAGCAACAGCCAACCCCTAATAGAACAGTCCTATCCTTGTCTGTCATGCAGACAAGAATGGGATATGTTCTATAACAGGGATCAGCAACCTTCGGCACTCCAGCTGTTGTGAAACTACAGCTCCCAGCATGCTCTTTCCACTTGTGTGGGAGTTTAGAGAGCAGCCAAGCAAGTGTGCATGATGGGAGATGTAGTTTCACAACACCTGGCGTGCCGGAGGTTGCTGACCCCTGTTCTATAATTTTGCTGAAGGCACAAAATGGACTTGCGGATGTGGACAACACATGTCAGAGTATCTGTTTGGAGAGTTACCACAAATCTTGCCTATCGGCCATGCAACGTGTAATATGTTATCCAGCAATCACATGCTCATCTGCCGGTTCTTTGTGAGGAACATCTGGTCGGAGATGAGCTAACATCGTGATAAGTACCTGATGACAACAGGGAAATGATGTAACATTTAGTGATGAACTTGTTAAGTACATAAAATATTACCCTCACAACATTTCTGTACAGAAACCTGGGGCTTGTCCCAACATCAATGTAAAATATAAAAATCAGGCATCATATACGTATTACATGACAATCTCTAACAAAGCTGGTATGGGGAGTATACCCTTACTGTTAAGTAAAACTCGATGATCTACCTGACTCCAAAAAAAGGCATTCCTGAATTAGCTAGTTTATCCTTAACCAAGTTTCTACTAAGCACAGTTACTGCAACCCTAAAGAAGAACTCCCGCAAAAATTTTTATTCTCTGACCTGTTAGAAAGGTGCATGATATAATCTGTAGTGAATGTCATCTTCTTATCAGAGAATGTAATTGTGCGTAATAACCTCTCTTCTTATTGTAGCTGGGTCATGTGACCAACTCCCTGACCTCCAACTGACCCAGGACACAAAGCCCGTAACTGTTCCATTCATTCCTATGGGAGCCTCACTTTCAGTCTCATAGGAATACATAGAGAATTAGACTTCCTGTCCACACATAAGTCTGTGTGTGAGTTGGTGGGTCTAATTCCTAGTCACATGACACAGATAAGAAACTTCAGGATTATATAAGTCAAAAATTCAGCCACTGGTAAGAAAATGACATTCACTACAGATTACATCATGTACATTTCTAGCAGGACAAGGAATACATTTTTTTGCGGGAGTTCTTTAAAGGAGTGGTCCCACAAAAAATATTCTACATTTTTCAAACCAGCAGCTGGATCTGAACACTTTTGTAATTGCATGTCATTAAAAATTTAGTACAGTCAGAGAGTTATTCAATAAAATGTATCTGCTGTTTGTTCTTTTCTTTGTCTGAGTCCCTGAGATGTCAGCACATGCTCAGTTTCATCCATCAACTGCCTTCTGAGCTGTGATTGGGAGAGAACTGCAGCGAAAGGACACACCCTCTGAGCTGCAGCAGAAAGACACTCCCCTTGAGCTTAGTTGGATCTTTCTCTGTATATATGGATTATATAATATTAAATGAATATAAAATTACGTATATTAATCAATTTTATAGTGAATGGGCCATTAAAGCTTTTTTGCCATGGCTCAGCACATCCAAACCTTGCCTAGTTACGATATGTCTTATTCAGCCTTAAGACGTTCTGTACACAACCGTTTAGCAGTCCGCAGATCAGCAAAATACAGATGCGGTCCATGTGCATCCCATAATTTTTATGAGACCCACTGTAAAAAGCTTATTTTTGTCCCCAAAACAGACAAGAATAGGACAGGTTCTATAATTTGCGACCCCGCCGCACGGATGCAGTGCATGGATGACATCCATGAGCTGTCAGTTTTTTTTTTTTTGTGGACCCATAGAAATATATGGACTTGTTTGCGATCTGCAGGTCACAAACTAAAAATATGGTCTTGTGCATGAGGCCTTAGGTTACTTTCACACTGGAGGCAGCAGGGTCCGGCGTGCTGTACTTTTTGTCTGGCCGCCTCTCTGCTTGTTGCTTTGCTGCGGCCAGACTTCCGGCCCACCCCCATTATAGTGAATATGGCCAGAGCGGACTTCCGGCAGCACGGTGGGCTAGCTTTAGCATGGATCCTGCCGGACCCTGCTGCCGCCAGTGTAAAAGTAGCATTAGTCATACATCTTATTATACTGTACATTCCAGGATGTCTTTTATATCTGTATGAACAACTTGAGATCTTTCCCTATCCATTTCCTTGCAGAACAGATGTAAAGGAAACTTGAGACTAGATAAATATGATAGTTTTGAAGCAGACGCTCTACAAAAAAACTGACAAACAGCAAGCATATTTATATTCTTGGGAGAAAAAGGGTTAAAGTTAGATAGCTACGCTATCCACTCACTATATAGTTTCATCTTAAAGGGATTTTCCAGGCTCCTAAATAAAAGGGTTTTCCAGGTCATTAATATAAGGAACCTGGAAAATCCCTTTTAATGAAGCCTGTCGCATTGAGCATGGCGTCCGGACTCCAGGCAGGAGGAGCTGAGCGGATGGATATATAGGGGGTCACGTACACTGGTCATTGTTTCCCCTTTGCGTCAGTCACATGACCTAGGCGCAGCTCAGCTCCATTCACTTGTGAATGGGGCTGAGCAGCAATACCAAGCACAGCCACTATACAATGCACGGCACTGTGCTTGGTGAGCTAAGAGAAGGCCGCGGCTCTCACAGGAGCACCGGTGACTTCTCAAAAAACTGATTAACGAGGGTCCTTAGTGTCAGACCCCCACTGATCAGATACCAATGACATATCCAGAGGACAGTCAAGAATATGTTAAGACAGCACCAATGTCCAAATTTTTAGCAAGATGCACGGTCACCAGCGGCCAGGCTCATCTCCGCTCGAAACTGTAAAGAATTAAAAAAAATAGTGACGAGCGTCTTCTCTTTCCACAAGTTTATTCCAGTTTCCACATAAAACAACGTTTCAGCTTATATCAAGCCTTTCTCAAGCCAAAATCGGATCAGCGGCGGTCCGATACCCAGCACCACCTCCCATCAGCTGTATGAGGAGACTCTACACACATACCATCTCCTGCGTCTCTTCCTGCTCGACGCTGCTGTCTATGGCAAAGCAGCGGTGAACAGGAAGAGAAACGGGGATGGCACGTGTGCACTGCGTACGTCGTCTCCTCATAGAACCGATATTCCCATCGATCCGATATTGATGACCTATCCTGAGGGCTCATGCACACGAATGTATTTTCTTTCCTTAACCGTCCGTTCTGGGCTCCTGTGAACAAGGCAGACATAGCAGAGCTGGAGAGGGTTCAGAGGAGGGCAACTAAAGTAATAACTGGAATGGGTGGACTAAAGTGCTCAGAAAGATTATCAAAATTAGGGTTATTCACTTTAGAAAAAAGACGACTGAGGGGAGATCTAATAACTATGTATAAATATATCAGGGGTCAGTACAGAGATCTCTCCCATGAACTATTTATCCCCAGGACTGTGACTGTGATGAGGGGACATCCTCTGCGTCTGGAGGAGAGAAGGTTTGTACACAAACATAGAAGAGGATTCTTTACGGTAAGAGCAGTGAGACTATGGAACTCTCTGCCTGAGGAGCTGGTGATGGTAAGTTCACTAAAAGAGTTCAAGAGGGCCTGGATGTATTTCTGGAGGGTAATAATATTACAGATTGAAGGTATTAGAGATGGGTTGTTGATCCAGGGAGTTATTCTGATTGCCTGATTGGAGTCGGGAAGGAATTTTTCCCCCTAAAGTGAGGAAAATTGGCTTCTACCTCACAGGGTTTTTTTTTTGCCTTCCTCTGGATCAACTTGTAGAAAAACAAGCTGAACTGGATGGACAGATGTCTTTTTTCGGCCTTACAAACTATGTTACTATGTTTTTTTTGGGGACCGTATGAAGAACTATTCATTTTTATAGGTCCGCAAAAAAAACTGAATTTACTCAGTGTGCATTACATTTCTGTATGTCCATTCCGCAAAGAAATAGAATATGTCCTATTATTGTCCGCATTACGGGGGGGGGGGGGCAGCTGTTCTGTACCGCAAAATACGGAATGCACGCAGACGTCATCCATATTTTTTTGCAGATCCGTGTTTTGCAGACTGCAAAATACATGTGGTTGAGTGCATAAGCCCTAAGGCCTCTTTCACACGAACGATACGGATTGTGTCAGGATGCGTTCAGTGAAACTCGCACCATTTCACAAGCAAGTTCAATCACTTTTGTCTTCTTTTACATTCAGTGTTTCAGTTTTTTCCACACAGGTACAATCCGTTTTGATGTGTTTTTCACGTGCATGAAAAAAACTGAAGAAATATAAACATCTCCTAGCGTCCGTCAGTGAAAAACACATTGTGTTCACTTCACACACTGCACCCGCACGGAAAACTCGCTCGTATGAAAGGGGTCTGTTCTGTGTTTTAGACCTGCACCTGACAGTCACAGTCACTGATGGAAATCACTGATCAAACACTGGGGATCAGTACAGTACTTTTTCGCCAACATTTATGCCTGTTTTCAGGCGTAAATTTTGGTAAATATGCCGGGGCTGGATGATCCATGTGCTTTCTGCATCCACATGTCTGTTACGCAAACAGGTAGAACATGTCCTATGCTTGGCCACAAAACACGGACCACAGACCCACTGAACTGATTGGGATACAACACATACGTCATACAGATATCATCCGTATTTTGTGGATCCGCACTTTGCAGGCTGCAAAATACATACGGTCGTGTGTATGAGCCCTTACTTTGAAACAGAATTTAATGCCAGAATAGTGGCGCAAAACAGTGCTTCTTAGGCCATGCCACATCACACTTTCGAGAAAGTCAGAAAAAGTTAGAAACTTCAGCAGCGTCAATGTGCACCACTTTTTTATACAAATTTTGGGTACAGATGCAATAGTAAATTCACAGGCTGCATGCACATGGCAATGCCGTGCGAATGATATAGTGCAAGCGTCGCGGTTATTTAATCGCCGTGGAACTCTGATCAAGTTTGATATATTTAAGAATTTCTATTCAACTCCCTAAAATATTATAATTTTTTACTCCGTTCTGTGGCTCTGCAAAAAAAATAAAAATAGAACGTCGTATATTTGTCCATTTTGCAGAGAAGAATAGGCATTGCTATAATGTGCCGCCCGTTCCGCAAAATGAGGGCCGCAAAACACAGCACGTTCGTGTGCATGAGCCCTAAACAAGATCTTCAGGGGATCTTTCTTTGCCGTTCCTCTATGGTATTTCTAGAAGGAGCAGAATCTTTCTCAATTTCCCTGACTCTGATGACGTCACCACCCCCTCCAGCTGCTGCATTACAGCTCTATAGGCAGTGGCATTGCTGGGCAGGGGGCTTGGAAGGTGCAGCAGGGGCTCTTGCTTAATCCCATGGAAGTATTTGGGAGGTATGATGGGGCAGGAATGCAGAGCGGTGTAAACATTTCCTGGGTTTGGGATCCCTGCTCTTCCATACAAGGAAACAGTGCAGTGTCAGAGAGGGGAGGGGATGTGACGGGACCATCCCAAAACAAAGAGAGTCCCATCCATCCCCTGACTTTGTAGAGCCTGTAGCCTTTGTATGGGTGTTCCTGGCTGTCAGACACCACACCCCTCTGTGCTAGAGGCTCAGTAATCAGGAAAAGCTCCTGCTGCACAGGAACATCCACGGCTTGTGCCTGGAAGGAACTGAAATCAAGGAAACCGTCTCTATATAGTCACTGTAGCTTCATAATGACATCCAAGCGCATCACTATAAAAGGGCCAGCGCCTTGGGGATTCAGGCTGGTGGGAGGAAAAGACTTTGATCAACCTTTAACCATCTCTAGGGTAAGTGTCTGCCTTGTCCTCAGCCAACAGCTGTGTCCCTGTCCATTCGGGGGATGCAATGCACTAACTTCTTCACACTCTATTAGTCGTGTAAGGTAAGTCCGTCCAAGTAGTATATTGTGTAAGTAGGAGGAATTTCGCAATGTAATATAGCCACCCATTGAACGGTTATATTACACTGCTGACACCTGTGGCTGCTCATACAATGCACTGACGGGCGGGGAAAGAGCGGTATGCTGGGCTATTATCAGCTGGCTGAGTGTTAACCATTGCGTTAGTCGCTCCAAAACTGCTAAGAAATTAAATTGGCTGAATTTTAACTATTCACAGTCTGATAGATCATTAACGTGTAGTCGGGGTGATGAATGACAATTCGCTGTAAGGGGCACTGAGCGTACTAGTCGGGGGAAGGGGAGTTTCAAAAATGATCAAGTGTTATGTATTGTTTCTTTTAGGACCAGCGCTCAATGCAATGACTTGTGACTACTGCACTGTGTGATGGTGGGAGATCATCACAATAAAGTATGCACATAGTGGGGCACATTTACTAAGACTGGCTTTTCGCGCCAGTCTTAGTTTCCCCTTTTTCGCTACCGTATGTTTCATCCAATTTATAATGAGGGGCATTTATGGCAGTCTTTGCACCTGGCAAAAAAAAGATGACTCCAGCTCCTGGCCTGCATAGTTATTGCCAACTTTTACGCCTGTAAAGTTAAATGTTAGTAAATTTGCAGGGGCCAGCGTTCCGACTCTGCCATGGCCCCCACATACCCCTGTCCTGCCCAGCTGCCAAACATGGTGTGATACTGGTCGTGCGACTAAATACTGTTGCACAGCCAGTTATTATTATTATTTGGCGCTGTACATATGATGAGGGGTATACATACATAATACAGTATAAAATAGTCACAAGTCCTTTAATAAATGACCTCCAGTATGTGATCACATTGTGATTTATTGCCTTGAAACATAGCAAATGCTGCCATTTCACAGTAAACAAGGCAATAAACTGACCGCACCATGGTGCACTAAACTCCAATCCACTGTAACTGTATGTAGCAACGTATGTACACCAGACGCCTGTTTCAGGCAAAGTGGGAGAGGCTTCACAGTTTTGCTATGAACACACAATCATGACATTTTTAATCAACACTTCTGAATTGCTATTAGTTTAAGGGTACTGATGCGGATTCTACTTCAGGATTCGGGGTTTTTTTTTTTTTTTTGCAGTGTTTTTTATCCAGATACATTTTTCGATGTGTTTTTTTTTTGTGTGCAGTTTTTAAAGGGAGTCTGTCACCTCATTTTCACCTATATAACTAACAGCAGTGCCCCACAGAAGATTGCAGACACATCCCAGACATACCTGTGTGCACTGTGTGTCTGTATTACACGTCCAGTAAAAGCACTCCTGAATCGATTTCTAACAGCTACATCTTCTGATATACTGAATATAATGCTGTGTTGCTGTGCTTGGTATCATTTGAAAGCTTAGAATGCCAGCTTTCAAAGAAGGTCAGAACCATTTTTCTATCTGCTACCAATCCCAAGATATAAGCAGCTAAAGCAGTCCTCCCCTCTTCAGTCTGGTTTGCTTTGGGCACTTGCAGCAGCAGAGCTGGGCACTTGGGAGCTGTTTTCCTGCAGAATAAAAGTGCTTTTCCTGGATATGTAATACAGACACACAGTGCACACAGGTATGTCTGGGATGTGTCTGCAATCTTCTGTGGGGCACTGCTGTTAGTTATATAGGTGAAAATGAGGTGACAGACTCCATTTAACCTTGCTCACAAGTGGGGAAAAAAGACACATGATGTAAATTGATAAGCAGTTTTCCCATTGAAATCAATGGATATGTTTTGCAAGCGTTTTCGGCGTGCAGTCCATGCAAAAAAAAAAAACTGTGGGAACGTATCCTGAAGGTGGGCATACACATTTAGTAGCTGTTGGCTAAACAATGCCTGTCTCTCCTGATTCCCTCCCGGCTCCACCATACACGTTTGGCTTGACCAAATGGGGGAGAAGGTTGTGGCCAGATGCTTCTGACGGCAGCTTATCTCACGGGAGAACAAAAGGATCAGGTGAAAATATTCCTTTCCCCAATCCTTATCTCCCTATATCATCTGTTGAGGGACAGTCGTTATATCCCTGTATCAGGTGTGCCAGGGGCGTGGAGAGGATGGGAGTGGTGGCAATGAGCGTAGTCATAGTCCTCACTGTTGCTAATCCATCCTACATCCTATTCACTCTAGCTTGGGCTGCTAGGAACTCCCTAATGCTAGCCAGGGGGAAAATAGAACCAGCCCATAACCCAGCAGCTGTAAGGCTAGTTGCACACTAGTGTCAGAGATCCGGCAGGGGTTTGTAGGGCTATAATGGGGACCAGCGGAGATCTGGCCGCATTCTGGCAAATATGCAGAGAATCGGCTGGAAAAAAAACAGCTGTTTCCTACCTATGTACATAGCCTCTTTGGGTTACCTAGTGCATAGATCATATTCAGTATCACAGTGAACACTTCAAACACTTTAGTAATGAACCATAATATGAACAGGGGCGTTGCTATAGGGGGTGCAGAGGTAGCAGTTGCTACCGGGCCCAGGAGCCTGAGGAGGCCCAAAGACCCTTCTGCTACATAAGAAGATACACAAAGCACTGAGGGAAGGGGGGGCCCAAGCTGAACTCTTGCACCAGGGCCCATGAGCCTTTAGCTACGCCCCTGACTATGAACCCTGGGTCACTGCACGTGCTAAAACTTGTAAGGCCTCTTTCGCGTTAGTATTTTAGTCAGTGTTTGATCAGTCATTTCCATCTGTGATTGTGAGCTCTGTGCTCCATTCATTCTCTATCCGACCACCAGAGACAGCAGAGTACAGCCATGGGGGGAACGGGACCCCCATTTTTGGGATCGGTGGGAGTATCCTCTTGTATATCTATTACAACTCTACATCTATTAAACAAATAAGATAAAAAGCTTTAATACTACAATGCTACATATACAAAACTATAATTTTTATTAATTATTATCCAGTGAGTGCAGCTCTATAGTAACGAGCTCCCACTATTACAAGGTGACGGAGCTTCATCTGAGCAGCTGATTGGCGGGGGTCGAGGTGATCAGCTAGTGATGGCCTATTCAGAAGATGGATCATTACTTAGTAAAGGCTGGACAACCAATTTACAGTGAGTAGTTTCATTCACTGGTATTCATTACTATCTTTTAGAAAAATACACCCTGAACTTATCTTTGGTCGTTCCTGACTCTACAGGAATCATGTTGTCATTGTAATCTTGACCTTAGGAAAGTGATTTAGAAATCTAGCTTGGCAGAGATCCAAGTGAGCTCATCAGTTTTGCATGAACAGAAGTGTAAATCTGAATATCAGACAGGCCAAGACTTATCATGAGAACACTCAGCACATGCAATGGGAGTAAAACATAAGTCAATAAGAAAAAGTATTTTACCGTAGAAATAACTCTAACAGGGTTGGCCACCCGTGGGGATGGGTTTTGGCAACTTCCCTCCTGGGCAGACCTGCAAAGGGAAGCATAATTACATGCTCCCGGGCACTGATTCATGTCTTCTCTGTTCCCCAGCCTTGGCTGCTTCACTTGGCTCCCAGGGGCGTAGCTATAGGGGGTGCAGAGGTAGCAGTCGCTACCAGGCCCAGGAGCCTGAGGGGGCCCAAAGACCCTTGTGCAGCATAAGAAGACACACAGAGCACTGAGGGAAGGGGGGCCCAAGCTGAACTCTTGCACCAGGGCCCCTGAGCCTTTAGCTATGCCTCTGTTGGCTCCACTACTGTCAGCATCTGGTTTTGCAATGCTGCAACCAATTGCTGGCTGCAGAGGTGACCTGCTTTCTTTGCATCATGTGACCAATTGACATGATGCAAGGGGAGCAGGTCACCGCTGCTGCAGCAAACCGGATGTTGACAGCGGGGGCACTCAGCAACCGTGGAGCAAAGGAGCTAGGACCCAGCACCAGGAGGCAGGTATGTATGCTTCTCTTTGAAGGTCTCCCTTGCCCCCCTTCCTTCTTGACCTCATGCACTTAAGTGTATTACGGTACTGTACAGCCATTGAGTAGAAGTCTATGGGGCCATAGTGTACCTCTGTATGCCTCCAATTTCAAGATTCCAACAGAAAAAAAGTGGAATACTATATCTTGTAGAGGTATTTCCCCCTCAAAGTATTGCTTCAAGGTCTGAATAGCTTGGTAATGCAGTGCCATATGGAGGCACATGGAGTGCCTATGTACTGCTCCATGGTGCAGAGCCTTACGGTAGGTTGACACAGTTTTTGGAGGAGGTTTTGAGCCAGATTAACCTTCACGTTTTGCAGCCAAAGCCAGAAGTGGATTCAAAAAGAATGGGATTTATAAAGGAAAGACTTGGGGTGCCTTCAAATAGGGTTTGTTGCAGAGATTTCCACAACTGAAAATTAGTTCCATTCACTTGAATAGGACTTGCAGAAATCCATGTGCTCGCTGCCTCATTCAAATAAATGGAACTGATTTGCACCAAAATCTGCAGCTTGTGAAGGTACCCTTATTCTCAGAGGTGTAGCTAGAGGTTCAGCACAGGGAGGGCGAAACATACTTGAGTGGGCCCCCCACTTATTGGCTTCCCAAACGCACGTTTCCAACTTCATAGGCACATACTACTAGTTGTGGTTATAATACTGTATTAGAAAGATGACTATATAAACTGCTAGATCATCTATGCTGTTAAGTACAGTACAATAGACTTTCTACCTACCCTACTCTAAATACTCTACCATATAATGCAGTAAAATATAGGAGTAATAGGATTAAAAAAAACAATGGGACTCCTATGTTAAAGGAAACCTGTCCCCAGTTTTTACATCACTAAACTAAAGGCCCTTTTACACGAGCCGATTATCGTTCAAATAATCGTTCAAACGTTCGGATTTGCACGATTATTGTTGCGTATAAACACGGGTAACGATTTAACGACGAACGAGATTTCGTTCGCTTCTCGTTGATCGCATCTTTTGTCCCGCCAATAAATTAATCGTTCATCGTTCGAAAAATCTTCCAGTTTAAACGAAAATCGTTTAGTCGTTGGCAGATGGTAATGGTAATGCTTATGGCAAGGAGCAAGGAACGATCGTAATAACGATTATAAAACGACCGAAAGTACGAAGATTGTGAACGACTTCTCTTTCAGTGTAAACGGTATTTACATTGCATCGTTCGATCGTTCATCTACGATCGCTAATACGATTTATCTTTCCGTGTAAAAGGACCTTAACAGTCCCCTGCCCCCATCAGACCTCAGATCAGTGTATTGTGCCCCCATCAGACCTCAGATCAGCGTATTGTGCCCCATCAGACCTCACATCAGCCTACTGTGCCCCCATCAGACCTCACATCAGCCTACTGTGCCCCCATCAGACCTCACATCAGCCTACTGTGCCCCCATCAGACCTCACATCAGCGTATTGTGCCCCATCAGATCTCACATCAGCCTACTGTGCCCCCATCAGACCTCAGATCAGCGTATTGTGCCCCATCAGACCTCAGATCAGCGTACTGTGCCCCCATCATACCTCAGATCAGCGTATTGTGCCCCATCAGACCTCAGATCAGCATATTGTGCCCCCATCAGACCAGCAGAATGTGCCCCCATCAGACCTCAGATCAGCCTACTGTGCCCCCATCAGACCTCAGATCAGCGTATTGTGCCCCATCAGATCTCACATCAGCCTACTGTGCCCCCATCAGACCTCACATCAGCGTATTGTGCCCCATCAGACCTCAGATCAGAGTATTGTACCCCATCAGACCTCAGATCAGCAGAATGTGCCCCCATCAGACCTCAGATCAGCGTATTGTGCCCCATCAGACCTCAGATCAGCGTATTGTGCCCCATCAGACCTCAGATCAGTGTACTGTGCCCCCATCAGACCTCAGATCAGCGTATTGTGCCCCATCAGACCTCAGATCAGCATATTGTGCCCCCATCAGACCAGCAGAATGTGCCCCCATCAGACCTCACATCAGCGTATTGTGCCCCCCCCACCAGACCTCACATCAGCGTATTGTGCCCCCCCACCAGACCTCACATCAGCGTATTGTGCCCCCCCACCAGACCTCACATCAGCGTATTGTGCCCCCCCACCAGACCTCACATCAGCGTATTGTGCCCCCCCACCAGACCTCAGATCAGCGTATTGTGCCCCCCCACCAGACCTCAGATCAGCGTATTGTGCCCCCCCCACCAGACCTCAGATCAGCGTATTGTGCCCCCACCAGACCTCAGATCAGCGTATTGTGCCCCCATCAGACCTCAGATCAGCGTATTGTGCCCCCATCAGACCTCAGATCAGCGTATTGTGCCCCATCAGCCCTCAGATCAGCGTATTGTGGCCCATCAGACCTCAGATCAGCGTATTGTGCCCCCCCACCAGACCTCAGATCAGCGTATTGTGCCCCCATCAGACCTCGGATCAGCCTACTGTGCCCCCATCAGACCTCGGATCAGCCTACTGTGCCCCCATCAGACCTCGGATCAGCCTACTGTGCCCCCATCAGACCTCGGATCAGCCTACTGTGCCCCCATCAGACCTCGGATCAGCCTACTGTGCCCCCATCAGACCTCGGATCAGCCTACTGTGCCCCCATCAGACCTCGGATCAGCCTACTGTGCCCCCATCAGACCTCGGATCAGCCTACTGTGCCCCCATCAGACCTCGGATCAGCCTACTGTGCCCCGACTTCTCTTTCAGTGTAAACGGTATTTACATTGCATCGTTCGATCGTTCATCTACGATCGCTAATACGATTTATCTTTCCGTGTAAAAGGACCTTAACAGTCCCCTGCCCCCATCAGACCTCAGATCAGTGTATTGTGCCCCCATCAGACCTCAGATCAGCGTATTGTGCCCCATCAGACCTCAGATCAGCAGAATATGCCCCCATCAGACCTCACATCAGCCTACTGTGCCCCCATCAGACCTCACATCAGCCTACTGTGCCCCCATCAGACCTCACATCAGCCTACTGTGCCCCCATCAGACCTCAGATCAGCGTATTGTGCCCCATCAGATCTCACATCAGCCTACTGTGCCCCCATCAGACCTCAGATCAGCGTATTGTGCCCCATCAGACCTCAGATCAGCGTACTGTGCCCCCATCATACCTCAGATCAGCGTATTGTGCCCCATCAGACCTCAGATCAGCATATTGTGCCCCCATCAGACCAGCAGAATGTGCCCCCATCAGACCTCGGATCAGCCTACTGTGCCCCGACTTCTCTTTCAGTGTAAACGGTATTTACATTGCATCGTTCGATCGTTCATCTACGATCGCTAATACGATTTATCTTTCCGTGTAAAAGGACCTTAACAGTCCCCTGCCCCCATCAGACCTCAGATCAGTGTATTGTGCCCCCATCAGACCTCAGATCAGCGTATTGTGCCCCATCAGACCTCAGATCAGCAGAATATGCCCCCATCAGACCTCACATCAGCCTACTGTGCCCCCATCAGACCTCACATCAGCCTACTGTGCCCCCATCAGACCTCACATCAGCCTACTGTGCCCCCATCAGACCTCAGATCAGCGTATTGTGCCCCATCAGATCTCACATCAGCCTACTGTGCCCCCATCAGACCTCAGATCAGCGTATTGTGCCCCATCAGACCTCAGATCAGCGTACTGTGCCCCCATCATACCTCAGATCAGCGTATTGTGCCCCATCAGACCTCAGATCAGCATATTGTGCCCCCATCAGACCAGCAGAATGTGCCCCCATCAGACCTCAGATCAGCCTACTGTGCCCCCATCAGACCTCAGATCAGCGTATTGTGCCCCATCAGATCTCACATCAGCCTACTGTGCCCCCATCAGACCTCACATCAGCGTATTGTGCCCCATCAGACCTCAGATCAGAGTATTGTACCCCATCAGACCTCAGATCAGCAGAATGTGCCCCCATCAGACCTCAGATCAGCGTATTGTGCCCCATCAGACCTCAGATCAGCGTACTGTGCCCCCATCAGACCTCAGATCAGCGTATTGTGCCCCATCAGACCTCAGATCAGCATATTGTGCCCCCATCAGACCAGCAGAATGTGCCCCCATCAGACCTCACATCAGCGTATTGTGCCCCCCCCCACCAGACCTCACATCAGCGTATTGTGCCCCCCACCAGACCTCACATCAGCGTATTGTGCCCCCCCACCAGACCTCACATCAGCGTATTGTGCCCCCCCACCAGACCTCAGATCAGCGTATTGTGCCCCCCCACCAGACCTCAGATCAGCGTATTGTGCCCCCCCACCAGACCTCACATCAGCGTATTGTGCCCCCCCACCAGACCTCAGATCAGCGTATTGTGCCCCCATCAGACCTCAGATCAGCGTATTGTGCCCCCATCAGACCTCAGATCAGCGTATTGTGGCCCATCAGACCTCAGATCAGCGTATTGTGCCCCCATCAGACCTCAGATCAGCGTATTGTGGCCCATCAGACCTCAGATCAGCGTATTGTGCCCCCATCAGACCTCGGATCAGCCTACTGTGCCCCCATCAGACCTCGGATCAGCCTACTGTGCCCCCATCAGACCTCGGATCAGCCTACTGTGCCCCCATCAGACCTCGGATCAGCCTACTGTGCCCCCATCAGACCTCGGATCAGCCTACTGTGCCCCCATCAGACCTCGGATCAGCCTACTGTGCCCCCATCAGACCTCGGATCAGCCTACTGTGCCCCCATCAGACCTCGGATCAGCCTACTGTGCCCCCATCAGACCTCGGATCAGCCTACTGTGCCCCCATCAGACCTCGGATCAGCCTACTGTGCCCCCATCAGACCTCGGATCAGCCTACTGTGCCCCCATCAGACCTCGGATCAGCCTACTGTGCCCCCATCAGACCTCGGATCAGCTTACTGTGCCCCCATCAGACCTCGGATCAGCTTAATATGCTCCCATCAGACCTCGGATCAGCGTATTGTGCCTCCATCAGACCTCAGATCAGCCCACCAAGCCACATAGGATTAAAATAAAAAACCTTTCTTACCTGTTCTGCGCTGCGGCTGCCCTCCGGTCCGCGCTCCGCTCTCTTCCCTGGCCCGCGCACACTATGACCTGACGCTGCGTGATATGGTGCCCATAGCATTGTACCGTCAATTTTATAAGGAGGCAAGAAAGTGATGTAAAAATGCCTAAAAAAGCATACTGCAGCATTCTTTACAGTGCTCCATGCACTCAGCATGCCATACATATACAGTAGTAAGGAATGTGATGGGTACAGCAGCATTACCTGTTCAAACCTATTCAAACACCTAGTGGAGGGAGTTGGACCCTCACCAATCTAAGGGCTCATTCAGATGGCCGTAAGTGTTTTGCAGCCCTCAAATTGGGGATCTGCAAAACACGGACACCGGCTATATAGAAATGCCTATTTTTGTCCACTGTACATACGTATTAGGGCTCATTCAGATAGCCGTATTACCTATCCTATCACTGATACTAAAATCCCAGACATCCCCTTTATGGGTTAGCCTTATAAAGCTGACCTCTTGGACCACAACTTCAGGGGCAGAGTGTTTTCCTGAGTACCTCGATAAGTTGCTACAAGACAGAAAACCAGGGAGAAGTAACTGCTGAAGTGTACTTATCTCATAGATACAGACTTGTCCAGTATCATATTCCAGTCTTCTAGACTTTGAAACTCCTTATGTATGTAAGTTTTCTTACTTTTTATGGGGTCATTGACAAGTACATTTTATCTTTAAAACACATGGCGGGAGATTTATAGAGACTAGTTCAAGGCAAAAGAGGAGGCGTTGTCTATAGCCTGAATGATTGAATGAACCTGTCAGTATGTTTTGGCGCGTGGGAGGAAACCTGCACAAACACAGTATGAGCAGAACCACTTTCTAAGTTTGCAGTAAAAATCAGATACTTTAAGCGCTAAAGCGGTTGTCTGCGAGAAATAAAAGCTCTGGACACAGCAATAAATGGTAGAAAATAAAAAAGTCATATTTAGGCCCCATTCAAATGACACAGATGCGGACCCGTTGACTTGAAGAAGAAACAGTGCGGAACAGAGGCACTATGGAGTGCTTCCGTGGGTTCTCTGTCCGTGCCTCCGCAACGCAAAAAAGTAGTGCATGCACTCCTTTCTCGCGGTGCGGACCATCAGATGCAGATCGCAGACCCCATTCAAGTGAATGAGTCCACATCTGGAGACCGTGGACATATGGCCGGTGCTAGCGCTCAGTCGTGTACATGCGGCCTTACAGAGGCGAAGCCCAGTGGTTCATCACAGGCCAGGAGATGAGCGGGGAGCCGGAGCTGGGAAGCAGGCAAGTAATCTTCCCTTTACAGGCCCAGTAGAGGGGGGGGGGGTGGGTGAAGGGTTGTTGCCAATGGAATCCTATGGTGACAGATTTAAAGACGAGACAACCAGTTAAAGGGGTATTCCCATCTTAGACAATGGGGGGCATATCGCTAGGATATGCCCCCATTGTCTGATAGGTGCAGGTCCCACCGCTAGGACCCACACCTATATCGAGAGCAGAGCTACCTCCAGGCGCAGCTCCCCACTGCACTCATAGAAATGAATGGGAGCGCACCGCGCATGCGCGGCTACCGCTCATCTGCGGCCACCGCTCCCATTCATTTCTATGTAGCCGATGGAAATTCGGCAGCCCCATAGAAATGAATGGAGGGTGACTGCGCATGCGCAGTGTGCCCTCCTTCACTTCAGGGGCTCCGTTCTCAATATAAGTGCGGGTCCCCAGCACCTATAAGACAATAGGGGCATATCCTAGCGAAAGGCATTTAGCCCGGTTCCGGTGACGTACCGGGCTCTGCCAGGCGGAGGCTTCCGCCCAGCAGTGAGCCCGGTGACGTCACCGGCGCTGATGGGCGGGCTTTAGCGCTGCCCTAGCCAGTAAAACGGCTAGGGCAGCGCTAAAGCCGGCCCATTACAGCCGGTGACGTCACCGAACTCACTGCCGGAAGCCTCCGTCCGGCAGTGTGTTATGTAAATAAAAGAGCTCGATGCCCTGTTCAGGTGGGCTGCCTGGGTGAATATAAGGGTATGTCCGGGTTCAGCTCTGAACCCGGACAACCCCTTTAAGCATTGTTATGCATCTTGTTAAGCAGTTATGCATCTTGCAACACGTTCAGGTATTTTGACGCAGTGTTTGAAGCCAAAACCAGGGGTGTATTTAAATAAATGGAGAAGTTGTATCTGCCCTTAATCTTTTCTCTCCTGTTATGATCCACTCCTGATTTTGGCATCAAAAACTGCATCAAAAAGCCTGAACATGTGGCTGGACTCTTATAATCCCATTGTCTTGCCTGATCCTCTTGAGGAGTGGCAGCACAAGCTCATTATTGGCCATTTTAAGACCTTTACCCTGTACATGTGAGGAGGATCTGACTCTTCTGAGGTACGTTCAGGTGTATGCACTCTTTCACTGCCTCCTAGAAGTATTTGTGAGTAGTTGTGCAAATACCAGAATGTTCTTCGCGTGGCGTTTCTCATGCATATATAACTTTCTCATGAGTTTGTGTGTTCTGTTTCTGTTTGCATTGCACAATGTTGCTTTGTACATCCTGACTTCTCAGCCCTGAGAAATAACATCTGGTTGTCAGATCCTCACTGAAGACAAGTTCCATTACCATCGTAGACGTGACCAGTAGTGATGGCTCGTGGGTACAGAATTCTTCACTATTAATACAATTTTTTTATAAACGATTTGTTGGAGATAACCTATATCACAGTTACTATATACAGCTCCATTTTCAAATACATCCTACGTCAATGTTATCTTTAGGTTCTTTTCATAGTAAGTACAGGCCTGACGTGTCCCATCCATCCCAATGTAATAGAAAAAAAAATGACTGCAGTGTCTGTTGTTCAGACCATCCATCATTTGGGTTATGTCATGCTCTGGACATGTATGTGTGTGTATATATAAATATATATATATATATATATGGAGAATATTATGGGAGTTATTTGTGAACATAGCCTAACAATTTAGATGCATGTACTCGCTGTAGCTCTAGAGGATTTGGAGGTAGCAGTTGGACTTGGCCCAGATATCTGAACCTCTGTGATACATATCACGACCAATTATATAATTGGTACATGGTTGGCGGTGAGCATGTTCACATCTGTGTTGGAGCCTCCACCAAAGATTTTATCAAAAATGGTAGAGAGAAAAGTCCTGGATGTGGGACTTTTTTCTCCGCTAAAAATCGTTCTCCCAAGCAGAAATTGAATGGATCCCATTGTAGTCAATGTTATCTGTTTGGCTCCGTTCCTGTCCGTTACGTGCCGAATCCAGCGCTTCTGTTATTTTTATTTTCCATTGTTCTGCTCCATTAACGCTGATGTGAGAGAGATCTACAGGAGCTTCAAGTTATGAATGTGTACTGTCTAAATGCCTCTTCTCCCATAATTTATCCATACTGGTAGCTCTTGTTCAGCAGTTAGAGATCTGATCTGGTCACCCACAGAGCATACCTTTTGTTTCTAAGCAGAACCCTGTAGACATTCAGTGGGAGAGATTTATCAAAGCTGGCATAAAGGAAAACTGGTTTAGTTGCCCATAGCAACCAATCAGATTCCACCTTTCATTTTTCACAGCTCCTTTGGCAAATGAAAGTTGGAATCTGGTTACTATGGGCAACTAAACCAGGTTTTATTTACACCAGTTTTGACAAATCTCCCCCTCTGTGACAAAAAAGATTTTCTAGTGAAAAAGTCTTTTCACTAGAAAAGACTCCCTAAACAAATAGCCATGCAATTTACAAACTGGTACTAAACCCTAATAGGGGAATGCCCCCTGCTCCGTTGTTAAGAAATTTCTGGATATTCTGTTAAAAATAGGCACCTCATTAATCCTGCAGAACTGTTTAGCTGCCGACTCCTCATTGATGCCCCTACACAACTTGGTGCACATGCCTGCCCCCTAAACCCTCAATGCACATACACGGTGGGAGAGTTATTAAGACTGGTGCAAAGGAAAACTGACTGAGCTGTTCATCGCAACCAATCAGATTCCACCTTTCATGTTTCAAAGGTCTTATGGAAAATGAAAGGATCGATCTGATTGGTTGCTATGGACAACTAAGCCAGTTTTCCACCAGTTTTGCTAATGCTAAATTGTAGCATGAGCAGAAGATTGTTGAAGTGGTTTTCTAACTCTATAGTAGGAAGCAGGACAAACATTTTAACCCTATAGAACAGTGGTTCTCAACTCCAGTCCTCGGGACCCACCTGCCAGTCAGGTTTTCAGGATTTCCTTAGTTTAGACCAGCTGATATAATTAGCGTCCATCCATCAGGACTTACCACAGGTATTCATTCTGTGGGATATTCCTAAATCCTGACTGGCAGGTGGGTCCCGAGGACTGGAGTTGAGAACCACTGCTATAGAACAATATCCATTTTCTGCTAGGCAGTGACCTTCCTGATAGTACATAAGCTTCTTGTTGGGTACAATTAGTATAATATGAGAGAACAGACTGGTGCAGATGGAGCTGAGCAGCGTCATGCTTCAGCTGCAGGTTTCTTTCAGGCCATTTTCAGATCAACTCGGGATTGAGCTCTGAGTCACTGTGTAAACAGTAAAAGTGACAATGTGCAGAGCACTGTGACAAACAGGAAAGGTGACAATAGCGACTAAGTGATGTTCTGACTATGTGAAACTTGTTTGTGTTAACTCCACAACCTTTCATGTACAGATCTTACAGTCATTGCATCTATGTAGTGTAAATTGCTGCCTACATTTATTGACATAACCGTCATATTGTGCTTTGATGTTTCAAGTGGCATTGATCAAAGAACGTAAGAGTTACTCAATTCTTCCTGTCACTTGAATATGGACGTTTATTATACTTTTTCTTTCTTCTTAAGTAGTTGTTTCTAAAACACTTTTTTCACGGTTTTATGCACAAAACTAATTTTCCATTTTGACTGCATATTATAGACATTTTTATATTGGTAATTTGAAGGTGTTCTCCGAGACATTACAACTGATTACCTTTCCTCTGGATAAGTCATCAGTATCTGATCAGTGGGGGTCCAATATCTGGGACCCCCACCGATCAGCTGCTTGAGAAGGCACTGGCGCTCTTGTGAGCGCCACAGCCTTCTCTCTGCTTTTCCTAGGCCAGACACGTCACATTCATCAATCACGTGGCCTAGAAGCAGCTCAGCCCCACTTAAGTGAATGGGGCTGAGTGCAATACCAAACATGGCCATTATACAATGTACAGTACTGTGCTTGGTGTGTAGAGTGAAGGTAGTGACGCTCAAAGGAGCGCCAGTGCCTTCTCAAACAGCTGATCGCTGGGGTCCTGGGTGTCTGATGTCCTGACGATAGGTCATCAGTAGAGATGAGCGAGCATGCTCGGCCGAGCGTACGCTACGACTCGAAAATGTCTGCAATTCCATAGTGCAGTATAAAATACCCCCAGAAGAACCAAATGCCACAATGCAGCACAAAATACTGCCACCTTTGCCACACTATTTAACTGTATCACCATCCTCAGTTGAGTTCAGAAGGGCACTTGCGGTTGTTGGCCAAATTAATCCTGAGAGCAGCATACCCAGATCATTTCTTCAAGAAAAGACTATAAAAATAACACCCCTGGCCCAAAGCTGCTCAACAGAGGACATCATTCAGTGCAGGCATATCACTGGGTGGAAACCAGGGCAGGTGAAGTCAATCCAGAAGAGAAGCCGCTCCCTCCAGCTGGAATTACTCTTTTGGGGTCCAGAAAGGAAGTAACAATAACACAAAATAATAAAAAAGTGGAATTGGGAACTGATAAAAGTGGAGTTCTATTAAAATAAAAAAGCAAAAAAATAAGCAGGGTAACGTATTTCAAAGGGGTTCTCCCTTCTTCATCAGACCCATCACTGATCAGGAATGGGTCTGATGAAGAAGGGAGACCCCCTTTTGAAATGTGTTACCCTGCTTATTTATTTGTGTTTTAATAAATGTCCACTTTTATCAGAGCTTCTGATTCCATTTTTTAACTTTTATTTTATGTTATTGGTGTGTGTGTGTATATGTATGTGTGTATGTGTGTGTATATATATAATATATATATATATATATATATATATATATATATATATATATATATATATATTTTTTTTTTTTAACAGACCTCCTATGTAGAGCGTATAATGAACATGAGAACTAAGATCTCTAACATTTCATGACCTTAGCAGTGAATACAAGGAAGGGCTTTGAAGATGGCTTCCCAGATTGCAATAATTTCCAAACTGTCACAGCAGTTCTCAGAAGTTTGGATCTGTTCCTGTGGACTGTATCAAAAAAACATTCTCTGATTAGTCTGAGGAATGTTCTTATGGAAAAGCTATTTGTGTCTCAGATAAGATCTGCCTGGTCTGCTGAATACTTCATTCTTGCATTGAAATGTTCGGCCATGTGTTTCCGTACCTTTCTTGGATGGCTTTACATAGTATCAATGTAAATATCATTAGCAAATTTGCAGTGGGGGGAGAAATTCAAACTGCAGTAAATGTAGACAGGTCTTTATAAAAAAAAAAGACTTAATCAATAGCAAGTGACATCATACGTGACCTCCCTGATAGATATTCAGTATTGTCATCAGGTGTGTAGGTGTGTTACACTGCGAGGAAGGATTGTTGCCACAGTCAATTCGCTATCGTTCCATTCTGTTGACTACCGGCAGCACATTACTGATTACCTAGGGAGATGGCTGCCGATAATCGGCCATCTTTCATCCTGTATTCATACTTTCCACCAGGTCTTCATTCGTTAGTTTTACAGGGGATAGAAATCAGCGAGTCCTCAGCTAAATACTTATTGGCGTCAACAGCCAAACATTTCCTTTAAGAAGTGTTTTTTTTTTTTTTTTTTTAATCTTTTAAAGGGGTTGGCCTAGAATGACAATTTATGGCCTATCCACATCATAGGTTATAAGTTCTTGATTAGGAGTGTCTGACCGCTAGAAACCCCACCGGTCATAAGAGGGGCCCCATGTACTCCCATTTGGTGTTTGAGCATGTGTACTATAGAAGGTAGCCAAGTGCTGTACCCAACTATCTATGGCAGTCCCATAGACTTTGAAGTGCACTAGCTCAACTGCATGCTGTCTCTGAAACAAGGGACATAAGGCCCCATTTCTAATGATCAGTGGAGATCTCAGTGGTCAAACTCCCTCTGGTGATAAATTGTCCTTCTCAGACAAGCTGTCTTATATTATCGCTAGGATAGCCATAACATTCTGATTGGTGGAGGTTTGAAATATGTATCCTCTACCAACCCTGAGCATGAAGTGACAAAGGTCCCTTTGACTTTTTTTCCTGTATGGGGAACTGGAATGCAGCTCCATTTGAATAAAGCTTCATTAAAGGGGTTATCCCGGGCAGAAATAATTAAAAATAGCAAGCAATCATTACTTACCTTACAGATTCCCCCAGCTGCTGCAATTCCAATGCTGCTCTAGTCTCCAGTGCTCTCAGCTTCCTGGTCCCAGGCTCAACACCCAGAAAATGGCTTGGACTCCTTGCTCAACCCACTCTGCCCGTTTATTTTTTAAGTATTCCCCTGTATACACTTGCACCAATGGCACAGAGAAACAGACCAAATCCTGAATGTACACTAGTAGCCTTTATCAGTTCATAATACTTAGATATTGATGACTTATACTCGGGACAGGTCATCAATATCAGATTGTTGAGGGTCCGACATCCAGCACCCTCCACAGTCAACAGTTTCAGTATATGGAGCAAAAACAGAAGGCTCCATACCCTGTGTAGTTTCTGGCATCGCGTACTACAGCTCAGCTCATGTTGAGTTGAATAGGAACTGAGCTACAGCACTTCACATGGCCACAACGCAGTGTCCAGTGCTATATGCGTCCAGCTCAGTACATTGTATGGTTTCCAACACTGGCAGCTGCCTGAAACAACAGCTTGGTGGGGGTTCCATGTGTTTGACAACCCCCCCCCCCCCAATCACTGATGGTCTAAGTCCCAGAAATATATATATATATATATATATATATATATATATATATATATATATATATATAATTTCTTTATATAACAGCTGTCTTTATTTCTGGCTTTGAACATAGTTCATCTGGAAGGTGATGAGGTGTTTAGTACTTGGTAATCCACTCTATGATTTTGAATTGAACAGGTGTCATCTCTCTATTCCTAGTGTTAAATATTTGGTAGACCTTCAGTAGCATCAGTCTAATCCATAGAGATCTATTTCCATTTCACAAACCCAACACACTTTTATAGTGAAAATCCTCAGTGGATTCTGTAGTGATGACTCGACAGGTGGCACCACAACCAGGGGCTAGACACGCGGGTAACATCCTAATCCAAAAATAGGATTTAACAGGAGAAATAAATACCTAACCTATGTTTTCCCATTAGCAAATCCATTATTCCAGTTTAAAATTTCTACCGAATTTCCTAAAAAGATCGAATGCTAATGAACGTGAATTTTTTTTGTAATTTGTTTTGAGAGAGACTAGTATACCACTGGGTTTCTCCATCTGGGGGGTACTGTTTCTCATTACGGAGAGCGCCTAGTATATGTTGTACGTATGCAGAGTATATGCCCCTCTGGATTTCTGGGAAAATAATTAATTAATAGAGGAGACCAGTGAGTGTTGTATAGAAATTAGAACATATTTGATTCCTGTAGAATCAAACTTTTTCAAAAATTCAGCAAATCGAACCCAAAACGAATTTCAAGACATTTGCTCATCATGTTTAGTATATCCAATACTCCAGAGAGCAACCTTATGTTCTGATGGATAGATGCCAGAAGTTATATATTTTCTCCTAGCAGACACTAGATTGTGGTGTGTTTGCTAAACGCTTCCAGGAAATTTTTATTCGACTACAATTCAGTTTTATTAAAAGGCAGATCACAAGCCACGTCACCATTAACTGTGCGATGAACATCGTAGCGTCGCCAGTTTGAGCGCTGCTGTCTCTTCAAAATGACCTGCATGCCGTCTCCTTTGCAATGGCAGTGCAGTGTAATTATAACGGTTTGTCCCATTCACTTGTTGCTCGTTTGACACGCCCATGGACATGACATCACAGAAAATAAGAAAGCTCTGCATGGACATGATCATGTGACCACAGCCTAGAATGGAAGATAAGAGTAATAAAAAATACACATTACAACGACCTTCATAAATGGTTATGCTAAAGGATGTTGACCCCTGTCAAGATCAGTGGATGTGGATCCACTGTGTCACGAGAATGTCTTCCCCTAAGGGCGTTGTCTAAGTGTACCTCCCGTTCTTCACAGTACCCCTGATGGTGGGGATAGGCTTTCCCGTGGAGGTACACCAGGTCGCTACCTCTTGGGGTGAGACAATACTCGTGACAGCTGGCCAGACGGACAGAGTACTAAGGTGCAAAACACCAGAGAGACAGATACGTAGGACAGACACACACCAAGGGAGGAGATGTGGAAGGATGACTGGAGTCAGCAATGCACTGGAAGCAGACCGGAGAGGATCAGCCAGGGGCGGGAATCAGGAACAGGAACCACGAACAGGAGCCAGGAACGGAAGCCAGGTACTGGATAGTAGTGTTCAAACAACAGCAGGACTAGAGCGGTGTTCACACTTCAGCAGGCCAAGACAGTGTTCACTCTATAGCAGGACTAGAGCGGTGTTCACACTACAGCAGGACTAAGGCAATACGGGAACCTTCGCAAGTCAGGATGACTTATAATGCTCAGGCAAGGAGTAAGTGTCCAAGGAGGACTTATATAGTTATAGATAGGAGAAAAGGGGAGGAACCAATTAAGGAGCTGACCTAATAAAATGCACCACCTGGAGCCCAGGGCAAGAGAACAAGACTTCACACTGACCAAGCAACAAACATCACGGCAGCAAAGAGCGAGAACGCCGGCCGCAGCGGTAAGTACGTGTGCGCCGCCTGGGACCCCTGGGAGGCGTTACAACCCTTTTAAGGCATCTGAAAATCACATGGTGGGAACTGGGGTTTATTGCATGATTTCTTAAGCAAACGATAGCCTTTCTTGCACCCTGTCTCAGGACAATATTGTGTGAAAGTTTCTTAAACCATCTTATTATAATTGAACAGAAACTGAACAAAAATCAAGGTGGAGGTACACAGGGGAAAAGAAAAAGGCGACACAGGCAAGACTTACAGCTCTTGCAACATGTGCCTATGTCCACAGTGTGGTTCTGGAAGTCAGCCATTCTATAAGGAAACTGTCTTGGAGTAAACACTTGGACATAGATGCGTGAGAGTGGCACAGATTATGTAATCTCTGTAGTATTTCCTTCATTACCATAGCAGCCTTTGTCTTCCAAGTCTAACTTCCCTTATGGTAAGAGCTGTACTTCTAAACATAAGGTTCTCATTCTGAACTTCCATGTTACATTAAGTCCATGACCCACTAAGGAATCCATTTTCACATTTCCTCATACATTTATCAAATGTATGCAGACTTTAAATCAATTGTAGTGGCTACAGACCTGGAGACTTTGGACCTCCCATGGTTCTCCAAGACTGAATTTCCAGGACTGTTGTCTGGGTGCTACATCCAGAATACAAACAGTTGAAGGGGTATTCTCAATGTACATGTTCAAAGCATATCCACCAGATATGTGATAACTTCTTGATAAAAGGTAAAGATGCCATCTCTAGGATCTAGGAGAACAGGGTCCCTTGAACAGGAGTCCCATGACCTCCCTTTGTCATTGTAACTGCTTTCCCCATCACTTCTTGCTATGTCATCAGCTTCCATAGACTTCAATGGACAAGTGCAAGCTGTATGGAGAAAGCCAAGACCTTCAAAACCTCTTTCTGTCAGCCTGTTGAGGGTTGTGGGTTCCCCCCCCCCCCTTCCACTTCTAATTCTAGTGATTTTTTTTTTTTCTCCCCCCACAAAAAGTATAGGTTCTTACAAGCTGGTTGACTGATTTAATAATTCATATGTCATGGTAATGAATTGATCTGTGGCATCGGTCAGATAATTTATTGGAGGGGCTTTTTCACCTGCCATAATTATATTTGGGCTTGTGAATGGGATAGTAGCAGATGCAAACAAGGGGGATTTTTTATTATTAATAATAATAATAATAATAATAATAATAATAATAATATTACAACAGTTGATGGTTTCTCATATTGTCCCTGTGTGAACCTGGGAATAGAAAAGCCTGCTGATTGTGGGCACTAGTCAGACTATACTTGGTACAGGGACTTGGTCGGTGCAGACATTTTTCATGTCGTTTTGCTCCATATTTAGACATGCAGTAAAGGTTAGAACAAAGCCATAGAAAGCAATGTGCATCTGACAACTTCCATGTCTAATTAGAAAATCCAATCTATCACAGTCATGAAAACTGAGCAGGACCTCTTCTACAGTACAGTGCCTGGGAATGATTGGGGCACACAGTTTCTGTGAACAAATAATAAAATTAGTGTCTCCTATGTTAAATTCTATAACTTTTCACAGTTGCAAGCAGATATAAAATCACTGAAATGTATTGTTATTGGACTTAATATAATGTTATGTTCAGATACGTTTGTTTGGAAAATATTGGACATACTGTTTTGTTTTTTACATCTGAGACAATAATGGGCATGTAATGAAACAGGCCATTGATGGTCCAATAGAGAGCCCCATCACTTATCTGTAGGCTCTATTTCTTATGGGTCGATTTGCAAATAACCTATTGGATCTTAATGATGATATGTATTGTTTGGGCAATGACAACACCGATAATAAAATTAAAAGTGAACATATACATGTTGTGTACAGATCAAGGATGGGCCCTAGGAACCCTAGTGTGACAAATATTATCAAAGCAGTTGTCTGCTTTACGATGGACATACACATGAGACAGCTGTTGGCCTAACAAGCTTGTTTGACAGCCATGTCTCCTAACTCCTACCTTAAACCACCACTCTTGCCTCGGGTGAGCGTGCGTGTTTAGTTAAGGGTATGACCACACTGCGCAGTTGCAATGTGGCAGCCAGCTGTATAAGTTTCAGAAGGCTTCAATTACGCCACCATTGGATCCCATTATAGTCAGTAGGGATCCAACGATGCCTTAATTGATCTGGATGTTTTTTGTCTGGCTGACAGCCTTCATTTAAGCCAGAACAGGCTGTCAGATTTGTTGAACCTGGAGCAACTCATTTGCACTGTTTAGTCTCCATTGTTAATGGCCATGCACCACCCAAAATAACATGTGGACATTAAATGGGTTGGCCATAAGATAGCCTCTGATTGCAGGGGGGGGGGGTATTGTTCACCAGGCATATCACTCAGTGTCTTCCATTCTAACACACTGCACCTCCACTAAACTCCCAAGAGTGAAAGTGCAGATGGCAGGTGCAGTGTGGAGGAGGCTGACTTATTTGCATGGTCATGTGACCCTCCATGAGCAGCCATTTTATAGACAGTCCTTTATATGGACAACACAAAAGACTTGGCCAACAAACAAGCATACTTTGTGAAATACTGAAAATAGTGCAGAATTAGCAAGTACCATATAGTCATTTTACATATCCATTGATGAACTGTAACCTGGGAGTGGCCAACCCCTTTAACAATGTAGACAGACTAAACGGTGAGGTCCTAATGAGTTAATTGGAGCTTGCTGAAGCTTGCGTGGTAGCACAGTACTCGACCAAATCATGGCCAGATTGTGTGGTCATACCCTACCGGTGAGAAAGTAATAAGCCAGTGCCAGACCACTCTGGCAGCAGCTTATCTTACAAGGAAGCAAAGAATCGGGTATGTTAAAATCCAACTTGCACACGGATGGCAGATATCTGGGAAGAGTTGAGAGGTACAAATACACATTAGATCATCAGTTGATCCTGCCTACATCACTGGGCTTTTGCGGTCATATATATCGTGTCTGGTCTTCTGGTTAAGCAGAGAAATGTCCTGCTGGATCTGTATCAATGAAAAACATTGTTCGAGCATGTTTAATGTCTGACAATTTCTGTAGATTGAAGCTGGGTTCATGCAAAGTGGCAATTACCAGTTTGACAATATTTCGCCTTGTTGGGTTCAAAGGAGAAAAACTGCAATACATTTCTAGGGCTTTATAGCATTCCCCTGGTCCAAGAAAAAAAAATCCAAGAAATGAACAGAACACTTACAAGGTTTTAGCTTTTAGCTGCAGATCTGCCAGTTTCTGGGCTCCAATTCTGCCATCCAGGATGGCCGCACCGTTTCTCAGACTACCTTATGTACACTTCATTTGGTAGTCCAAGACCGTTCCTGCTGCCCTTGGATTGGCCAGCACTCCTCACGTAAACATTGCTGGCCAATCCAAGAGCAGGGTTGGACAAATAGGAAGTGGTTTGGAGAAGTGGTGCGGCCATCTTGAGCCTCAACATTAACGGTTCTGCAAGTAAAACGATGAAAGGGCAGGTAAGTGTTCTGTTCTTTTGACTGTTAATGTGAATTTTTTTTTTTTCTTGAACTGGAGGATGACTTTAAGTTCATTTAAGACGTCAACATTTTTTTCCTTTGAAATTTAATCCCTTTCCTGCTCCTTTGTCTCCAGGGTGATGATACCATTTCCAGGAGCTGTGTAACTTTATAGCCTATGAATGACTGTTTTAGTATCTTCTAGCCGATTTATTGCTATTGGGGTTTCTGGGTAATTATTCTGTCATATTGCTGTGCTCATGACACTTACCAGCCAGTCAGGAGAAGCTCATCTCTGAAATGAATCACTTCTTTTCAGTTTATAATGTGCTTCCAGCTGGCAAATATTCTTCATCTCTGCTCTTGTCGTAATGTGCATCATATGTAGTGGAAAGGGAAGATAATTCAGTAGACTGTTTCACAATGGTGTAATAAAAATCAATATATACATTTTCTTTCTTTTTCCAAGAGAAATAACACTGCAATGGTGCCCATGGTAGAGAGTGGTGGCGTCAAAGTCCATTGCAGCTAACTTGGTGTTCCTTGGGTTGTGCCGTGTCTCTTGGCTTTTGAGCCTTCCCCACATCCACTGCACCAGGAGAGGAGGCCCCGGTTTCATTTTGCTCTGTCCTGAGCATAGGCACCTGTGTGAATCGTTGCTACTATTATATTGCCAGCCTTTTTAATTTTGTATATTACTATGGGGCAGGTCTTAGTATTTGATGAATTTGTATTAGTCATTAGGGTTGCACTGTTAATATGACTTATAAACTAGCTGGGTGTTGGCAGTGATAGGGGAGTGTCTATGTAACTAGCTGGTGGGAGGAGCTATAAACTAGCTGGATGTTAGGGGCGGTGATAGAGGAGTGTCTATGTAACTAGCTGGTTGGAGGAGCTATAAACTAGCTGGGTGTTGTTAGGGGCAGTGATAGGGAGTGTCTATGTAACTAGCTGGTTGGAGGAGCTATAAACTAGCTGGGGGTTGTTAGGGGCAGTGATAGGGGAGTGTCTATGTAACTAGCTGGTGGGAGGAGTTATAAACTAGCTGGGGGTTGTTTTACACAGTGAAAACGGACCAGGAGAGTCCAAATTGAAAAAAAAAAAAAGCATGGGGAAGATGTACATGAGATAAGCGACTACATGAGCATATATGTTAAAAACTATAGTAATCCCAGAAAACCCCTTAAGATGCTTATTTCATTTCACAAGTCTTTTTGATACTGATTGTAACTCTAGGATCGAATATCTTTCTTGGTTTCAGGTGAACCCAGGGAGCAAGGCTGCATTGGCTGATATATGTAGTGGAGATGTCGTGACTGCCATTGATGGAGAAAACACAGATGGGATGACTCATTTAGAAGCACAAAATAAAATCAAAGGCTGTGAAGATGAACTCTGCCTCACGATAAACAGGTAACCCTCAACGTGAACGGTTTTGACTATAACAGTCTTTCTTTTTTACTGTAACAGTCTTTGAATGACCAAAACTTGCTGATCTCATGGCTCTTAGTCTGAATGTTTTAGCATCCGCTCATGTAAAAACATGACTCTCTGCACATTCCTGTGGTCTCCCCATGACACGTGGGAGCATGATTTGTCAGGAGATCTTTACATCCAAATGCAGGGAGCAGTAAAATCTTGAAGCTTTGCTTCGGGAAAGAGCGCAAGAGGCTGTAATATAATGTAGATTATTCTGAGTGTATTTTAGGAATGTGTACTATTCCCGCTCTCCAGGTCTTGTAATATGAATGCATGGCTTTTAAACAGCTCTATGTTAGAGATCATTAGGGATGAGGGAATCGACTTGAGATAAAACCTCTGAAGTTGATTTGTATAAAATTCAGCTTGAATACTGTACGGAGCAAGCGCTTTGTACAGTATTAGAATGTATTGGCTCCGATGAGCCAAAGTTATTACCGCTTGGAACCGAATCCGAGTTCGGGAAATGTTTTTTTTTATAGTATAAATCAATTTCTGAAGTTACGTAATAACTTCGGCTCATCGGAGCCAATACATTCTAATACTGTACAGAGCGCTTGCTCCGTACAGTATTCAAACGAAGTTTTATGCAAGTCGACTTCGGATGTTTTATTCGAAGTCGATTCACTCATCCCTAGAGGTCATATACTTCATATTACCATCATATCACACAACCGTATGTATCTTGCGGTCTGCAAAATGCAGATGCACAAAAAACGAATGAAGTCAGTGTTTTGTATTGGACCAATTGACTTCAATGGATCCATGCTCTGTGGACCGTATTTTGCGGCCAAGTATAGGAGATGTTCTATCTGCGGAACGGACATAAGGATGCAGAAAGCACATGTATGATCTGTGTTCTTTTTGCATCCATATGTCTGTTCCACAAAAAAAAGGATGCAACGCGGACATCACACCAACACATCCATATTTTTCAGACTGCAAAATACATACAGTCGTGTGAATGTCCCCTTATGGAACATGGGGAACAATCAGCTGCAGAAACAGGACACTGCTTATCTCTAGGGTATACAATAGGTTTGGGAAGACGAAACCCAACATGTTCAAATCTTGTATGTCCCAACAGGAGACATCGGGGAGTGTCCTTCATCTCCCACACATGGTACATGGTCAGTTGTATGCCTGAATGTATTACATAGTTACATAGTTAATACGGTTGAAAATAAGTTCATCAAGTTCAACCAAGGGACGGGTGGGGACGCAAATCCCAGAAAGGAAGTGAGTCTCAGATAACATATTTTAATGAAGAAAACAGCAGGTCATGATAGTAAACCTCATTTTTATCTGAATATGTAACCTGATACACTGGTGGTGTCCTAAAATTAATCCCTTCTGATCTCCAACTTTATGTGTGGATCTGATCCCCCTAGAGCAGGGATGCTCAACCTGCAGCCCACCAGCTGTTGTAAAACTACAACTCCTGCCATTTCCTTCTGTAGGCTGATAGCTGGGAGTTGTAGTTTTGCTACAGCTGGAGGGCCGCAGTTTGATCATCCCGGCCCTAGAGGTTCAGATGGATAAGACTAAAGCTGGTCATACACTTGAAGGAATGCTTGGTCTACAACGATCTCTCCTGACTCTCCCACATATATGCATGCATGGCTCAGGCAAGTGTGCAGGTGTAGTGATTGTGAGAGGGTTTGGCTGCTGCCAAACTCCCCACGATACATATTAGGTCGTCCAAACCTATCGAAATTAGCAGGTTAGGCTGATATACATATTATATCAGTATGGCCAGTTGATGCTTGGGAAGGTATCAGAAGATGGTCATCATAATTAATGTAGTTGTCCCATAGTGGCTTTTCATGGCCAAAATGGGAATAACCACAAAGCTCCGGTCAGGGAAATGGCTGAGCGGCCAGGTCTGTGCTGTTTCCATAACCTAAAGCAGTGAATGGAGCTATGGAAAACTGCGTGGAACAGGAAGCAATGCTACTTCCATAATTCCCGAGTTAAGGAGACAGCGCAGCTTGCTGTGCCTCTTAGTTTGCATATATTGATTGACTGCTTTGGTGAAGTTCTGGAAACAGTGGCGTGCTGGCAGTCTGGGTGTTTCTGTAATGCTGGCTGGCACTTACTGTAGTTATTCCCATCTTGAACATGAAAGGCCAAAATGGGACAACCCCCTTTAATATAAAATATAAAGAAACTTTCCCTTCCCAGGGGTTATACAACAGAATGACCTCCTAAGCACTTATTATCACCAGACTTATTAGGTTTGTGCGGGGTCCTGGTACCCCCTTTCCTCAGTAGGTTAGGGATCATTTTTGTGTTCATAGCAGATATTTGTTAAGGGGTTGTCCAGGACATAAACAATTCTTGTAGATAGCAGGGAATGTGATACAATAGCAAAATAAGTATTATCTGAAAAATCCTAGAGTGCTGGGCCTTTCTGAGTAATACTTATTTTGTATTTGTATCACATCCTCTGCTTTTTGCCAGATATTTAAAAGTTAGCTGCAGATCTGCCAATTCCTGGGCTCCTCTTCTGTCATCCAAGACGGCCACACCGCTCCTCAGACCGCAAGATGCATACCGTGCATTTGGTATCCTGCTTGTCCAGTCCTGCCCTTGGATTGGCCAGCACAGTTCACATGAGCAGTGCTGGCCAATCCCAGTGTCTTGGGCTACCAAACGCACCGTATTCATCAGATAGTCGAAGTGGTGTGGACATTTTGGATGACATAAGAGGAGCCTTGGAATAGAGAGCCCCAGGTAAGTGTGTGTTTTCTGCTGATTCCCCCCTTAGGGCTCATTTCGATGTACCCGTCGCAGCGGTTGAGGGAATGTATAGAGTGGGCTGCTGCAGTGAGCCCGCTCCATATACAGCAGGCGCTGACTGTATCATACAGTAGGCACCCAGCCACAATGTCGGGGAATGGCGATCATGCCGAATACTGTCATTTAACCCCTCTGTGAGATAAGACAGAGGGATGTGGCTACCTCTGCTTTCCGATTGGAGCTCCCGCAGTGAAATTCCAGGGTTCAGATCGGTTACCATGGCAGCCTGGACGCTTGTGAAGCCTTCCAGGTCTGCCATGGTAAGCTGTCTGCTGTGCTGTGCACGAAGCACAGCTCAGCAGGGACAGTGTCAGAATCCTATTGACCCTAACAGATCTCTATTAGGGTGAATAGGACAAAGGATGAAAAGATCCCAGGTACCAGCCCCCTAACGGGGCTAATAGATATTAAATAAAAAGTAAAATAAATAACAAAAAAAATTAAAATATTAAAAGTTGAAATCTCCCCATTTACTAATTTTACGTATAAAAATATATTAACAATAAAAAAAATACACATCAGGTATCGCGTCCAAAAATGTCTGAACTATTAAAATATACAAAAAAATTCCTGTGCGGTGAACACCATAACGAAAAAAATGACGCACAAACCACACAATTTGCCATTTTCTAGTCAACTTTTACTCCCCAAAAAATTGATTAACAGTGATCAAAAAGTCGTACGCACCACAAAAATGGCACCAATAAAAACTACAGTTTATCCCACAAAAAGCAAGCACTCGTACAAGAATAAAGAATAAGGACATTGTGTAATTTGTAGTGCATATTGAATACCGTTATGTTAAAATCCTGGCAGAATTGGTTTTTTGTTGGATTTTTTTTCCAATACTTATCCCCCCCCAAAAAAAAAATAAGCTATGATATGGCTATATGAACAGAAAATTTAAAAAAGTTATAGCTATTGGAACATGGGGAGGAAAAAACGAAAATGCAAAACCATGAATGGGCCTGGTACTTAAAGGTTAAATAGGTCTTGAGACATGACTTGCATAATAAATAAGCTAAGAGCTCATTTACATCCCTTCTTCTGCGTTGTAGGAGTAGAAATATTGTAAAAGGAAAGCTAGGCAGTATAATGGAGAAGCTGGTTGACTTTTTATCTAGACACCATTAAGCTAAAGAAATCGACCTCTGCAATCAATCACACTGCTTGTGTGTAATCTGTGACTAACACAGAGAAAATGCTGAGCCCACCGCATTCTCCTCTGTCGGGTTAGTTACAATTTCTGCCCCGTGGCTGTACCAAACCACATGAATGGAGAGTCTGGTTTACATGCTGAGGCCCATTGCATGTCAGTAAGAAGTCCTTTGCCTGTTGTTGCTATGGCTTTATGCACTTAATAAACACTGTGTAATAGTTTCTATTCTAGTCAGGACTCCAGCCATGCGGTGTTTGTTCTGGGATTGTCACCGTTTCGATGAAGCAATATAATTGTATTTATAAGTATAACAAAGGTGCAGCCTGCAAGAAAATCTCAGCTGTAATAGAGCAAGAAGCTATGGACAGGACTGGACTGCATAGACATTACGTGGAGCCTTATTATCCTCCCGATGGCTCATTATAATCATTAACACTAAACAAGTAGCCGCTTTAATCCTCCCTTATATGTGAAAACATAAGAACTGTTTAATCCGATCATCTAATATAGGACTCACATCTTTGAACTAATGTATATAGAGATGTAAATTACTACACTTTAGGAGCCAATTAGACCACAGCAATCTAGCAACAACTTTCTAGACACATTGGCTATCTGGCTCCTGGGAAATGCAGAACTGTGTATTTAAGGGGTTAAATTCCAGTGGTGAGACACCTACTGATCACTAGAATGGGAGACCACGGCCCCTCCACACCTGGACAGTTGTAGTGGGTAAGAGAAGTGAGCATGCTTAGCTGGTTTTGGTACCTCCCATAGAGGTCTACAGAGGATTAGTGGGCATGCTTGACAAGCTCTCCAGAAAATTTCTTCTTACTGTGGCCATCCAAGTAAGTGAGTGGTGGTTAGTTCTAGTAATCAATGAGAATCCCCCAAAGTTCAGTTGCTACATATCGAACGTTAATCATCTGTGCTGTAGATACCTGATTATTAATTTCTGGAATTATAAGCTGGAACACCTTTTAAAGGGGTATTCTGAGATTTTACTACTGATGACCTATCCTCAGGATAGGTCATCAGTATCTGATCGGTGGGGTCCAACGTTTGGGACCCCTGTTTATCAGCTGTTCGAGAAGACAATGCTCGCCATTGCACTCGCAGTAGCACTGCGGCTTTCTCTCAGCTTTTCCTAGACCAGTGATGACACGTTTATAGGTCATATGGCCTAGGCACAGCTCACCCCGATTGAAGTGAAGGGGGCTGAGCTGCGATACCAAGCACAGCCACTATACAATGTACGACACTGTACTTGGTGAGCAGAGAGAAGGCTGTGGTGCTCACAGGAGTATATTGACAACTGGGTGTTACCATTTCCATGGCCCTACATGTCATATTGTCAGAGTGTACAATGACACACCCCAAATGGTAGCACCTAGTTATCAGTTTTTTATTAATTACTAAAGTACACACGTGGTGACAGCCTATTTAACAGTAGCTATGACTCAATCAGAGCACCACATGTCATTGATGTTAGACGTGAACGTCAGTTACAAAGGTGTTCATAGCGGAATGACGTCCTGCAGTGGAGCAGCTCGCGTCCCAAATGCACCAGGGGGCTACCTGATGTGTGTCTAAAACAGTTCAGTGAATCCTACTGCGTTTTGGAGCTCCTAAGCAGAAGGATGGTCACTGAACCTGTAACAAAGTTGCATCATCAGCAAAGGATTCAATTTTCATGGCAGTATCAGAATTTAACTTCCACTGATTTGGCAGAGGGTTGCCTTAACCGTTGAGTCATGTTTTCTGCTTCATCGAATGGATGGACGTTGGCGTCTAAAGCGAGAAACATCAGAGAACAAACACCCTGCAACCATTGAACACAAGCTGATTGTAGCAGCGTTATGGTCTGGGGAAAGTCTGTAGGGCATTCTCTGGGTCCACTCATCCATGTGAAAGGCACGCTCAACCGATTTTATGTATGAATCCATCCTTGGCATATCAGATACACCGATACAATGCTGACGGACTTCCATGGGTCAGATGGCATCGTCCAGCGAGCCAATGCAACATGTCACACAGCTAGAAATTTCCAAGATTGGTTGGAAGAACCCTAATTCCCCAGACTTGAACCTAGTTGAGAATCTGTGGGACCACTTTGATAGTTGAGTTCGCTCTACGGATCCTTTCCTATGAACCATCCAGCAGCTGTGGGATGCACTGCAGTCAGCATGGCTCCAGATACCTGTGACAACCTACCAGGACCTTATTGACTCCCTCCCATCAGCCCATCTAGCTCCTGTCTGTGCTGTGCACGGCGGTTACTCTGGATATTAGCTGTGCCCCAACTGTGTGTTAGTTATTCTATATCAACATATTTTTAATTAGTGTCCATAATATTAAAACTTTTTTCTTCGAGACTTTGATTTTTTTTTTTTTAATTCTCCTTTGTATAGGCTTTAAAAAGAATGTTGAGCCCCTTTTAAGACTTTTTCTTCTTCTGACAGTAACTAATTTCATTTTTTCTCATGGAATTTTTGAGAAGAGTCTGTTTATTACTTGGCATAAAACAGTGTTTCAGTTATAAATATGCAGTTGTATTGAGTAATATTTTTTCCTTTAGATTCCACGACATCCTGTCATTTATCACATTGGATTATTTTTTGAATGTTAACATTGCTATTTTAGTCTTCTCGTTCCCATTGATTGTCCTGGAAACTAATGCTAACTCACAAAACCCATACGTGTACATTATAACTCCATATAAAGCTGTGCCTACATGGACTGGTCTGGCTCTCCAATGTCTAAATGTACAGTACTTAAAGGAGTTAAAACCACTTTCATATGGAGCCAACACCCTGGCAAACAGATGTTTTCTTTTAGTACTACATGTCGCCTTTCAGATGAGGCCATTCAGATGACAGGTCATATTTTTCTCATTGGGTCTTGCTAATATGCTATATAGATGGGGGTTGTCTTTATGAGACAATCCTTACAAATTAGATTTATTCCCTAAAGAAAGAAACCGGGAGAACACACAGACTCCATGCACATGTTCTCTTTGGTTGGACTTGAACCTAGGACTCCAGAGCTGTAAGCCTAACCACTGAGCCACCGTGCTGCCTAAGTAAATGTTGAATCATCAAAGAGCCTTGAAACCTGACTAGGGATATCACCATTTTTTTTTCCTCAGTGAGCATAGCCTGTAAGACCCCATACAGCAGCAAACCAAACATGTACCCACATAGCCCCCTTAAAGGGAACCTGTCATCTCCGAAACACCCCCTGAACTAGAGTAAGCGTTGTATAGTGTAAATGATGCTGAATCCAAATATGTAAGTTTAATCTTCATACTCACTTCCATTCCGACGCTGTGCTCCCACAAACCTGCAGTAAAATGCATTGAGAGGACTCTTCTTTGAGTCCTCTCCATTATGTGAGTGAGTCCAGTAGTCCTCTCAGTGCATTTTAGTGCAGGTTTTTGGGAGCACAGCATCTGAATGGAAGTGAGTATGAAGATAAAACTTACATATTTGGATTCAGCATCACTTACACTACACAACGCTTATTCTAATTCAGGGGGTGTTTCGGAGATGACAGGTTCCCTTTAAGGACACAGACACCTTAAAGAGGACCTTTCACCACTCCTGACGTGCCTGTTTTAATAGCTTCATGCATTCCCCATGTAATAACAAGTCTGGAACATCTATTCTTATGTCTGTATGTTGTGCCATTCCTTTATTATTTGCACTAGAAGTTATGAATGAATTGCTATTTGTCTTCAGTAAGGGAACAGAGGGGAGGTGACCAGTTGGGGGTGTGTCCCTGCACAGTCTCACTCTATCCAATCAGTGCTGCCATGTTCAGACTGTGCAGGGACACACCCCCAACTTGTTACTTCCCCTCTGTTCCCTTACTGAAGACAAGTAGCAATTCATTCATAACTTCTAGTGCAAATAATAAAGGAATGGCACAACATACAGACTTAAGAATAGATGTTCCAGACTTGTTATTACATGGGGAATGCATGAAGCTATTTAAAACAGGCATGTCAGGAGTGGTGAAAGGTCCTCTTTAAGGACCAAGCCTAATTTTGCAAATTTGACATGTCACTTTATGTGGTAATAACTTTGGAAAGCTTTTACTTATCCAAGCCATTCAGAGATTGTTTGTGTGGTGTTGACACATTTAACTTCATGTTAGTGGTAAATCTGGGTCGATATGTTTTACCTTTTATCCTTAAAAAATCATTTGCATAAAAATGATCAATTTTCTAATTTTGAATTTCTCTGCTTTTAAGACAGTGATACCTCATAAAATGGCTAACCTTCACCATATGTCTACTTTAAGTTGGCATCATTTTGTAAATTTCATTTTATGTTTTAGTACATTAGAAGACTTAGAATTTTAGATTCATTTTTTTCAAGTTTTCAAGAAAATTTCCAAGATTTTTTTTTTTTCTTTTAAGGGATCAATTCAGTTCTGAAGTGACTTCGAAGGGGGTTACATAATGGAAAGCACCCAAAAATGACCCAATTTTACAAACTACACAGCATAAATTATTCAAAACCAATTTTAGAAAGTTTGTTAACCCTTAATGTGTTCCACTAAAATGAAAGCAAAATGGAGGTGAAATTTAAAAATTTCATTTTTTTGTAGATTTTCCATTTAAATCCATTTTCCCTGTAACACAGCGAGGGTTAACAGCCAAACAAACCTCAATATTTATTACCCTGATTCTGCAGTTTACAGAAACACCCCATATGTGGTCATAAACTGCTGAATAGGCAGACCGCAGGGCTCAGAAGGGAAGGAGTGCCTTTGGCTTTTGGAGCGCAGATTTTACTGGAATGATTTTCAGGAACTATGTCACATTTGAAGAGACCCTAAGGTACCCCCTACAGAGAATCCCTAAAAAGTGACTCCATTTAAAAAAAAAAAGACAAAACCCAAAGAATAAGGCCCCATTCAGACGGCCATATTATTGCGGGTCCGCATTATTGCAGACCCGAAATAATACGGGGGCCACCTGGCGTGTGTTCCACACGCTCGCAACACATAGCCAGGCACCCCATTCAAAATACCTATACTTGTCCTTGCGTGCGGACAAGTATAGGACATGCTTCATTGGAGCCGCGGCACAGAGCTAGATTGCGGAATAGATATGGCCCCATTCACATGGTCGTGTGCATGGGGCCTAAATTGATGAGTGTAGTGAGTGCTTTAACTCCACAGGCATTTCATAGAATTTGGCTGTGAAAATGAAAGATTACATTTTATTTCAATTATATTTAGTTTTAGCTTCAAATGTTTAATTTTTCATGAGTGTTAATAGGGGAAAAAAGCACCCCACATTTTGTTACATAATTTTTCCCTAGAAAGACAACCCCTAACTCACACTAGAGAGTACAGTGTATTTTTATAAGATGTAGCTTCATACTGCTTGTGATGGGTTTCTTTGTCAGCTCTAGCAAAACAAAGGCAGGAGCAGTGTGAAGCAGCATCTCATAGGATACACTGGATATTCTGCACACAGATATTATAGAAAGGCAGTGTAAAGCCCCTATTAGACCACACGATAGTCAGACAAATTATCGTGAACAAGCATTCATAGGAAAGCTCGTTCCTGATAATTGGCTTGTATAATCAAGTAGTTGATGAACAAGCAAATGTCTGATAAAAGATGCCTGCTTATCGGAAGCACATCTCCTTATATAATCAGGGATGTGCTGCTGATAATGAATAGGACAGAATGAGGGAGGAACAAATCATTCCTCCCACGTTGTTTGCATCAGCCTGCGTAATCAGGCCAGTGCAAATGAGCTTGATATCATCTTATCATCTATCGGCGCTTGTACTGCCTGAACGTCTGGCAGTGCCCTAAGGCTACTTTCACACCTGCGGTGCGGGGCTCTGGCAGGTTGTTTCGGTGGGTGAACAGCCCGCTGGATCCGTGCTGCCGCAGGTGCACGTGTGGGGCCAGAACTGCGCTCTGGCCCCATTCACTGTAATGGGGGCGGACCGCGGATTCGGCTGAAGCATGGTAACCCCTGCTGAGAGGCGGCCGGAACGAAAATACAACATGAACTGCGCTCCGGCCCCACACGTGCACCTGCGGCAGCACGGATCCGGTGGGCTGTTCACCCACCAGAACAGTCTGCAAGAGCCCCGCGCCGCAGGTGTGAAAGTAGCCTAAGTCAGGGAGTTTTATAACTCTGCAGCTATTCATTGTAAGGATTTGCCTACTATATCACTGAACTCCTGGTTTTTTAGATAAGGGTTCATTAAGACGGTCATAGTGCTTTGCGGATCTGCAAAACACAGATACTGGCCATGTGTGTTCCGCAATTTGCGGACCGCACATGGCGGCAACCACTATAGAAAATGCCTATTCTTGTCCGCGGACAAGAATAGGGCATGTTCTATCTTTTCCGCAGAGCTGCGGGACGGAACCACAAATGCGGAGAACACACAGTGTGCTGTCTGCATCTTTTGCAGCCCCATTGAAATCAGCAGCTGCATAGAAGAACACATATTGGTGGAGATGGGTGCGTCGATGAGGAGTCAGAGCTGCTGAGAGGGATTTGATAGATGATGCATTAATCCTGTCTTTCACAGAACATCAGCCACACAGGAGAGACTGATCTCCTGTCTACACAGGGCAGCAAGGTCTGGTAGTCAGACTGGTGATCAAAATATATTGATGCAACTGAGCTGAAGTAAAAATATTATTCCACTAGAATATTGCGTTGGCCTAATCTGATTTCCTTCTGCTTTCTTCTAGGACCGAGGCTAAAATATGGTCGCCTCTTGTAACGGAAGAAGGCAAAGCAAACCCATACAAGATGAATTTGGCATCAAACCCCCAGGTATCCTGTATGACTGTATTATTAACCCTGTTGATACAACTTTGAGGCGATGCGGGCCCTGCCCATGTTCACATTTGTAGTTTGGTTGTTTGTATTTGTGCAGCAAGTCAACCTGTTCCTTTAGGTTAATATGCAATACAATTCTTTTCTGCTTGCTGGCTGTAATAATCCACTGCAAGAGGTGTCTGAAGCACATTGCAAACAGTGTAATCAGTCCTCCACTGTTACTAAATGGGACGAGAATATTTCTGCTTGTTGAGAATGACAGATCCTTTACTTGAGTTGTTATATATACATGGCTGTGTATCTGTACTTCATGCTGTTTTGCACCTATTGTATATTCTTCCTAATGAGTGTATATATAAAGCACAGCTGTGCCGTAGTACAGGGTATACTGTGCTCTCATCTACTTTGGAGCTAAAGGTTGTTTAATCCGCACATTCCAATGACTAATACCAAAAGACTAGAATTTTAGTTCATTTTACCCCTATGTTCCTAATGGTCCAATTACAGGGGCTGATACACAGGGCAATAATCAGGAACCATTGGTTTGTTCCAGATCGCTGCCCGCTTGTGTGTACATATTTACATCTCTTCTGTATGGGGACAAATAAGTGTTATTACGATCATTCTTCCCGATACAGTTAATTGCTGGCAGCACGTGCCTGTTTACACAGAGCGATGTGCTGCCATGAAAGGATGGTTTTATGTGCTTCATAAACAATCAGGTCTCCCGAAAAAAATGGCCATTTTGGTAGTTTGTCAGGTGATCAGTAACATAATTACATGAGTTATTGGGAACGAGCATTTGTTTGAACTCTTTTCCTGATAATTGGCCCAAAATCTGCTGTGTAAAATGTACTGAAAAGGGTTTTCCAAGAGTTATCCTCTGGATATCTGATCAGTGGGGATTTAACACCGGGGACCCCCACCGAGCAGCTGTTTCAGAAGGCACTAGAGCTCATGTGAGCACCGCGGCCTCCTCCCCGCTCACATTGTATAGTGACTGTGCTTGGTATTCTCTTGAATGGGGCTGAGCTGCCCCTAGGCCACATGACCAATGACCGTGTCATCACTGGCCTAGTAAAAGCTGAGAGAAGGCTGCGGCATTACTGCGCCAGTGACTTCTCGAACAGCTGATCGGCAGGGATCCCGGTTGTCGGACCCCACTGATCAGATCCTGATGACCTATTCAGAGGATAGGTCATCAGTATTAAAGTCTTGGAAAATCCCTTTAATACTGAAGAATCTGACAAAGCTACATGCATGTGCCCTGTATGGCGGCACATGAAGACTCTATGGGTTTGCATTACTTATAGGCACTTCATATGCCACTTCACAGTCCCTTCATGAGGCACCATATTCAGTCCTAGAAGTGCTGCCCCTAAGAGAGAATGTGTCCATAATGTGTCTTACAATCTAGCATGCCATGTTTTTTCTCATTAATTCTTACAGAATTTGTGAGAAATAAAACCATGTTGGCACGTGTAGGTCCAGTATTGCTGACCTTTTACAGAGACATATCAGGCACCTATAACACTACTGAGTGCATGAAACCTTAAGGGCTATGGACACCTTTGGGGGATTTTTTATTATTACATTGTACTGATTTGGGGCTGCAAATAATTTATTTTTATCTTTATTAAACATTTTCAGCCTTTTTTTCCTCCCTTACAGATGTCCCTTTCTGTGTATTTAGAGAGTAGCAGGCTTTTTGTTCAGTGAGTCCTGTCAGACAGAAGCACTGACGGCGCCAAGGTACCCTTATCTGAACTGCTGGCAGCTCTTCAACACTCATTATAGCTGATAAGAATTTAGCTAAAATAAGTGTTTATGAGCTGTCAGGTGTTCAGAGATAAGGGCTATATACCAGAGCCGTCAGAGCTTCTATCTGACGGGACTCAATGAACAAAAATCTTGCCACTGTGAATTTTTTTTTTTTAATAAAGACCAATTGAAAAAATGATTTGTAGCCTAAAATAAGTAGAATTAAGTCATTAAAAAAGCCCCCAAACGTGTCCATAGCCTTTAAATTTCCTAACGAATGAAGCTCTTGTTGTTTAACCCTGATACCTTCTATCAAGTGATTACAATGACTAAAATGATTTTCTCACAAATCTGTACACTAAGGAAAGAATAAATACAAATATCCACGCTAATAAGGGCTGCATTTGCACTACGCATGTTACGGGGTGGATGCGGACACGTAATGTTCATCAGCATTGTTCAACTCTCAAAATGCTTTCTTGCACAAAGAAACTGAATAAATCACAACTTGGCATGAGATGGGCTGCAGGCATGGCACCAGCTCTGTAAGGCATGGAATAGTTTTTATGTTTTTAGATCGTCATGCACGTACTCACCTTACAAGTGCTGAAACCTTTGATGTTTTGTAGAAAGAAATAATTTATAATGGATTAGAATGAACTCTATAGAAAAGTTATATAGAAATATTACTATGCTTCTTTTGATATCGATATATTGCACACTAAATGGCTCCAAAGTGTTGATCAGGAGCAATAAGAAGTGAATTCACGCTATGACTTCGGCCTCATGCGCACGACCGCATTTGGGATCCACGTCCGTACCACGTTTTTTTTGCGGGTCAGACTCTCCAAAAAGGGCCAGCACACGGATGTCATCAGTGTGCTGTCTGCATCTGTGTGGCTGGTATGCAAATAACATTATGTTCTGTTCCGGTCCTTTTTGCGGACAAGAATAGCTATTTCTATTGATAAGGCTAAGAAAATTTTGGCATGCACGGGTATGGTATCCATATTTTGTGAATCCGTGGATTGTGGTCCAGAATACAGAGACCGTCATGTGCATGAGGCCTTAAACAACGGATAAACGGATCTTGTGCATCAGTATTTTTTGTGGGTCGGACTTGGACCCATTCATTTCAATGTAGCTGCAAAATATGCTGTCCAAATCTGTATGTCCGTTCCGAACATGTCCTATTCTTGTCCGTTTTATAAGGGCAGTCTGCAAATTGAGGACCTGCAAAACACGGATACCGGTTGTGTGCATTCCGTATTTTATGGCCCCTAATAGAACAGTCCTATCCTTGTCCGTAATGCGATAATAGGACATGTTCTATCTTTTTGCGGAACAGCAATGCGGACATATGGACACGGAATGCATATGTGTCATTTCCCTAAGGCCTCATGCACATAACCATGTCCATATTTCAGTGACAGCTGTAGTCCAAAGCAGAAAATTGACTTGCATACAAATCAATCAAAGGTGTTACAAGAAGTCAAGCTTGTAGTCCCTCCCAGCCTATTAAGAACAATTGACCCTTTACTTCAGCCATATTTTTTCGCTTGTTTCACACTTGCGTCTACCAATCCGGCAGGCTGTTCTGGCTGGGATGCTGCCGGAATGCTGTCCATCCCCATTAGCTATAATTGGGTTCCAGCGATGATCCTGCAACAATCTGGCAAATATGCTGAGAAACGGCCAGACGAATAACGCTGCGCCCAGCGTTTCTTGTCTGGCAGATTCCCGGCATTGTATGCTGGAACAGCCTGTCGGCAGTGTGAAACGTGCCTAAGATAGAGGCTGAACCATTGATAGTTTGGCTAGCATTTGTTTTCTTTGGCTACCTCGTTAACTTTTTTTTAATTTGATTTGGCTGAGCATGCATGTTATTTCTAATAGGGAAAGTGATAAGTGGATGCCAGAAGGCCTTGATCAAATTCACTCATTGGAAAACAATGATCCCACTTATCCAATCCATGTTTCCAGGATCTAGCTGAATTATCTGCTCGTGCCTTCAAAAAGGAACCATCAGCAGATATCTCATGACTGTCCTCAAATATTACAATGACCAGTTCCATCCACCATACAACGGACAGAGCTGTGTGGTCCCAGCCCCTACATCCGGTGCCGGAGCTGCTCCCAAGCAGCTGATTGTGGGGGTCTCGGGAGTCTTCCCCCAAAAGATCAGATGTTGATGGCCTGTTCTGAGGCTAGGCCATCAATATAAAAGGAGGGGATAACCCCTTTAATGTTACCAGTACCTTAATTGATTTTGTCAAGAATGGGTCTCTTACCTATAGGCAACTAGAAGCAGATTGTCATATTTATGAGCTTAAAAAGGAACTAACCAACCTGACGGATTTCAGTGGCGACTGCGTTTTCTGGGTAATTTTACAGAGAAGTAATTCTTACAGGCATCTGTAGGAAACTGATGTAATCTGGTCGGTGTTCAAGAGAAATATATAACTATTTATGTTAGTCTGAGCCCAGATCTAAACCCTTCTGAGCTCATTTATAACACTTGACAAGGCCATTCTAGGATAACTTTTACTTTTAATGAACACATTGCGTAAATTCTAGTCTGTTCACCATATGGAGAAAATTAGATGTAGCAGAGCTGAGTTTCAGCTTTATCTCGCATTTTGTGTTCTGCCAATTGTCTTAGGCCTCTTTCACACTAGCGTTAGCACGGATCCGGCACCTAAAGGGTGCCAACGGATCCGTGCTAACGCTGATACATGTGTGGAGCCGAAGCAGCGCTCCGGCCCCACACATGTTAACACAGACACACAGACGCACAGACATACATACATACATACATACACACATACATACTCACATGCTCCAGGGACGCCGGCAGAACGTCTTCACGCGCCTCCTGCGCGCAGTGATGACGATTCCCCACAGCGCCCTCTGCTGGGCGCAGTGGGGGAAACGTCATAGCTGCGCGTAGGAGGCGCGTGAAGACATGCTGCCGGCGTCCCTGGAGTATGTGAGTATGTATGTCTGTATGTATGTAGCCGGATCCGGAATGACCCCCCATTGCAAATCAATGGAGGACAGATCCGGATTACTAGTGTGTTCACACCAAACGGATCCGTCCCCATTGACTTGCATTGGGGGTCATTCCGGATCTGTCTTGGTGCGGATGCCTGGACCGGAGAGCAAACCGCAGCATGCTGCAATTTCTTCTCCGGTCTGAAGACGGACCGGAATGCTTTCAGGAGCATTCCGTTGTCTTCAGTTCAGTTTTGTCCCCATTGACAATGAATGGGGACAAAACTGAAGCGTTTTTTTCCGGTATTGAGCCCCTATGACGGAATTCAATACCGGAATTTAAAAACGCTAGTGTGAAAGTAGCCTTACTGAAAATACGTTCCTGTGCAAGAGCCCTATGTCCGTATACCATCCGCATTTTTTGCAGGCTGGATGTGGACCAATTCATTTCAACGGGGCCGCCAAAGGTTCGGACAGCGGTCTGTGTGCTGTCCGCATCTGTATATCTGTTCATTGGCCCTGCAAAAATATAGAACATGCCCTATTCTTGTCCGTATTCTATTATTCTATTATTCTATTATGGGCCGGACATGCAGGACGCAAATGGCTGGTATCCCTGTTTTGCAGATCCGCAATTTGCGCACTTCAAAGACCGCTATGGTTGTCTATATGACCCCTAAATTTGTTATCAGGACATCTCTTTATAGGACCCTCCCCTTTGTAGGACCCTCCCCCAGTCATCATATCCCCGTTTCCAGTATGCATGCTAACACTCCATTCAAAGTCTATTGCAGGAAGTAAACAGCCAAGTATAGTGTGTGGCTATCTCTGTCAGTCCTACAGAGCCTGAATGGAGCAGCAATGTGAATGGTCAGCCGCTACCACTTCATACAAATGAAGGAAGGTAGGGGTCCCAGGGGTTGGACCCTCACTGATATAGCATTTATCACCTAGGTTTGAATTTATTATAATTCATAATACTCCTTTAAGGTTTTACACATGACCACAATAAAAAAAACAACTAACACATTATAATATCAGACTGAGAAAGCCAGCACTCTATATTTTTATTTTCAATATCCCATTATACACGGCTCGTTTCCAGAAGTTATGACCACCTTGTAATTCAGCAGTGGTGGTCGGGCTTGCACAATATAGGAAAAAGCGCCGGCCTCTCTGGTGGCCAGGACCATGGTAACACACACAGACAAGTGCAGCAGTTCCCGTTCCAATCACCTTGTATCTGCACTATAGTGGTGAGCATAACCCAAGGAAACAATCAGTGTATAACGTGATGGAAAAATGAATCCAGCCAGCAAAGGAGACAATATTGATAATAACTATACATTAGTAAGTGCCTTGTATTAACTTCCTCTACATAATAAATGCCACTTGCTGAAGTGACATAACTCCTTTTAATTGACAAGAACACGTGTTCTCCAGTCTTTTCATTGCCAAATAACTCTACTTATATGACAATACATGGGATTAACATGCTTTCAGTCAGCGCAGATGGCATGTGACCTTAGGTCTGCAGGGCTATATTAGGTCGGTCATTGCCGAGACTCCATTTTCTGTGTTAAAAAAAAAAAAGACCCCAAAAGGCACCCAATAAAAAGTGTGTCCTGCATTTCATATTTCTAATAGATTTTCAGCAAAAAAAACACACCAAAAACACAGATGCAAAAAAAAAGCAACAAAAATTGCAAAAGTGCAGAACACACTATTAAAAATCAATGTGAATCCCCTGTAAAAGTGTACTGCAGTATAATTTCCTGTGGAATCTCATACATAATCAGAGGAAACGGGGGTGGACATGGTGCTCATAGTTTGCTGTGATTTTGAAGTTTCGTCATTTTGCGCTGTTTTTGTCCTTGTTGTTCTGTTTCCCGAGAGACGAGATGTAATGAGAAGGGCGTGTCAGCCAGAGGCTAGGTGTGATAAGAAGGGCAAAGCAGGCACAAGATATAACAGGACTATTGTTTCATGCACTGGAGCCGTAATGACCTCATTGGCATGGAATGTCACGGGAATAGAGATTTTTTTTTAAAAATAAAAAAATTTGATTTAACACTTTCAATACCAGTCATGTAATTTCCTATCTGACTGGTATACGGCATTCCCATAACAGAGTTCAGCAAAAAAAGGTTATCCTTTGTATAATGAAAAGTTGTACAATCTTCCAATTTATTTTCTGTATCGATTACTCTAGGTTTTCAAGATCTCTGCTTGCAGTCACTTGGTGGGAACCTGTTAACGGTCATGTGGTGATCACACATTTGTTCAGCTCAGTACAAGAGACTACACCGATAACTGTAGTGTACCTTGAGCCCCGTATTAGTATAATCTTTATCTCATGAGCAGAACAGATTTTTGTCCTCTGGAAGCGCTTATGAAGTGGCTGCAGTCAAAGGTCTTGGAAATCTTGGGAAATTCATATGGACAGCATATTGGAAAATTATTATACAATGAATTTTGGTCCAGGTTCGATTTGCATTTTTTGCAGATCGCACACAGACCCATTGATTCTCTATGGGTCTGCAAAAAAAAAAAAATGCACAGCACACGGATGTCATCTATGTACTGTCCGCATCCGTGAAGCCGGGCCGCAAATGATAGAACCTGCCCTATTCTTGTCCATTTTACGAATAGGCTTTTTTACAGTGGGTCCCACAAAAATTGTGGGATACACACAGACCACATCCGTATTTTGCGGACCTGCGATTTGCAGTCATGTGCAGGAGGCCTAAAGGGGATATTCCAGGATTTTGATAGTGATGGTCTATCCTCAGCACAAGCCATCACTGTCAGATCAGCGAGGGTCCAGCACCCTGCACCCCAGAGATCACTTCAATGGGCAGCAGCTCATCCGCAGGTGTGCAGTGTCGGGCCCCTCCTTTCTGACATTTATAACCTATCCTGAGTGCAGGCCATCAATGTCAACATCCTGGAGCAATGAGACAGCTGTGTGTGCACACTTCTATCTCTCTCCCTATGTGTGATTAGTGCAAACAGGAGAGGATGGTGAGAGATCATTCAGCTCATGGAGAGGACTGTGAGAAGCACTGCCCAGGCAGCAGGGAATACATGAAAGCTCTTAGTGTAGCTATGATGATATCACTAGTGGGAGGAGTCAGACCAGTAAGAAGAAGAGGACTACACCATGGGTACCGTATTGTACCGTACACTGTAACTTGTGATGTTTATTGGGATGTTGATACTTCTTTCCTGTTACTATTAAAGGGGTTCTCCAGGAATTATTTTAAATGGCCACCAGCAACTTGTCTTAGAATGTGAGCAGGACTGGTTACCTCCAGTTGTAGAACTGCCTAGAGGGGTGAGAGGATAGGACCTCACTACACTGCTCTATAAAAGATAATAATGATGTGATCCTGCCTATGATATGTCTAGAAGTAGCCCTGTTCCTCACATGGATCCGGAGATATCTCCATTCATTGCTCCAATTGTTCTGCTGGATTCAATTCAGGCTGGCAGCTCAATGGGCATGTCCTTTCTACTGTAGCTCTTTCCCTTCAATAGCCAGAGCCTCTAACAGCAGATACCTTGTAACTTGTGTGACCACCTTCGTGAGATGGACATGAAATAAAAAGAACAAACAGCAGGTGACGCTATACTGATACATTTTATTGAATAGCTTATTGGCTATACTACAAAATTTTTTTATTACATGCAAATACAAATGTATTCAGATCCAGGTGCTGGTTTGAAAAATGTAAATTGTATTTAGTGGCTGGTGTGGGGGCTTTCATTTTGCCCAGGGTCTACTCCATCACTGACCGATAGGTGGAGTCATGTTGATCAGCATTGCATGAATATTGGCTTGTCACTCCACGCGTGCATGTTAGAAACACTTCTGATTTTCCTTCTGGTCCCCTTGCATGCAGGAAATAAAACAGATAGGAATTGCACACAATCGAAGTGCTATGCCGTTCACTGCCGCTTCCAGCACCCCCAAAGTGATCACTGCTCAGTACAACAACCCGGCCGGCCTCTATTCCTCTGACAACATCCAAAACTTCAATAACACTTTGGAGACCAAATCCACTGGTGCCCACGTGCCAAGCAAAGAGTAAGTATCCTGGAGCTGGTAATGCCAATGATCTATACGGTCAGGGCTAATAATGTGGTTTTCTTTCTAGCGACTGTAAAGAATAATCCTGATTAAATGTATTGACCTCTGACCATTTTCTGCCTCTTCACAAGCATTCTCCGGCTGATCGACAGATGGGAAACTAACCATATGTTTTTTTCATTTACCAGAGACCTGTCAAATTTCAGCGTGCTTTCAGCATGACTTACCAGCCACTAAAATCACCAACAGACTCCATCAGGTGCTTTCTCCTTTAAACAGACTGCTCCTAGGTTATAGTAGGCCAGTCAGTGACATAAGACGCTATTTATACGTTATTTCACATAGACCTGTAGGGCATGCACTATTCTGCTCCGTTTCTCACGGAACATGGACAAGGAGACAATAGTTTCCAATGTTCGCCAGGTCCACGTCTTACTCTTATATATATATACATACATACATATATACATACATGCTGTTATATTAAAAATCGTTCATATGACCATTCTAACTTGATTCCATATCAAATCTATAGAGTGTTAAGTGTTCACTAGTTAAAGGGCATCTGTCAGCAGATTTGTACCTATGACACCGGCTGACCTGTTACATGTGCACTTGGCAGCTGAAGACATCTGTGTTGGTCCCATGTTCACATGTGTCTGCATTGCTGAGAAAAGTGATGTTTTAATATATGCAAATTAGCTTCTAGGTGCAACGGGGGCGTTACCATTACACCTACAGGCTCTGCTCTCTCTGCAACTGCCTCGACCGCTGCACTTTTATTGATGGGGTCAGGTAGACGTAATCATGTTTATACTGCCTGGCCCTGTCAACTAAAGTGGAGAGGGCCATGGTTGCCAACCGTCCACAAATTCCTGGAGAGTCCGTCAAAATAGGGCACTTTTTTCCAGTGTCCGTGATTTTTTTTTTTTTTGTGGCTTGTGATTCTTGAGCAGATCATTGTGACTGCTAATGCATTCATATCAGTGCACCAAGCCATAGACATATATTACTTATAATCTTTATCATTCCTTGTGGGGTTATCTGTCCGTGATTTTTGGATACGTTGTCCCGAAAAAAGAAAAAAAATCAGGTTGGCAGCACCGGAGAGGGAGTGGCAGTTGCAGAGAGAGCAGAGCCTCTAGGTGTAATGGTAATGCTCCCGTTGCTCCTACAGGCTCATTTGTATATATTAAAACATCATTTTTCTCAGCAGTGCGGACACATATGAACATGGGAGCAACACAGATGTCTTCAGCTGCCAAGTGCACATGTAACAGGTCAGCCAGTGTCATAGGTAAAAATCTGCTGACAGATATCCTTTTAAAATACCATACAGCATTTGTACCGCCATCATTGTAACTACTCATTTACAGTCCTCAATATGTTACAAAGTATTAATTTAGCTTCTAGAATAGTTTAATAAATAATCATTTAAACTTAGTAAGAAGGGTAAGGGTCATCTATTAATTGAGCGGAGGATAGCTTAGACGTTATATAGGACAGTGATTGCTGTGTGTCTCTGTTACACAATATTAACTTTTACATTTCCTTCTTTTGTTCATCTGTCGTGAATATTTCTCTTTCTATGACCTCTAACCTCCCCCCTGGTTTCTAGTCCTGTTTCTCATTCTGCCATGTTTAAAGCTCCTTTGGCTTCTGTCTATAACCCTCTTCAATCACGAGGTGCCCCTGGCTCTTTGCAAAGGAGGCACAGCACCTCCTCTATCCCAAATCAAGTGCGAGTGGTACCCGAAGAGTTAAAACAAGCTGCACAGATCTGTCCCCACAGTCCTGTGGAGGTGGATGTTCCTGGACTCAAAGTCACCCACATCCAGTTTAACTCCCCATTACAGCTCTACTCCCAGGAAAACATTATGGACACATTGCAGGGGCAGATCTCTTCCATTAACCCAACTTACTCCAGGTAACATTGCCTGTGTGCACAACTACCTGGCACTGTGCATGTGTGTTGTGGATTGGCACTGCCTGCCTCTTAGTTGGCATCTCACTGTATCACCTAGTAATACTGTACTTCTTCCTCACGTGTCATCCTCTTCATCAACAACACTGCTTTTTAGTTTGAAATTCATGTGCCTTCATTAATGTGCTACATGCAATGCAGATATCTGTCAAACGTGTTCATTGATTTGCAACATTATTTTTTGTACCTAAATGTGCATGTTTTAAAGCATTTTTACGCTGGATAAATATATAATATATATAAACTAGACACTCCAAAGTCATTACTTCTTCACTCCTTACAGCCTTGGCATACATAAAATAGTGAGGGATCCATGGTAATAGGAAATAAATGGCATCCCCTTAGTGCTTGTACATGCCACTACACCCTCCAACCAAGAGAGCTTTTCTCGGGCAGGACAGAAATGCAGTGTGCCCCCAATTGCGAGGGTGTCTGAAAAAAGCTGCACCAGTGGCGAGGGTGTCTGAAAAAAGCTGCACCAGTGGCGAGGTTGTCTGAAAAAAGCTGCACCAGTGGCGAGGGTGTCTGAAAAAAGCTGCACCAGTGGCGAGGGTGTCTGAAAAAAGCTGCACCAGTGGCGAGGGTGTCTGAAAAAAGCTGCACCAGTGGCGAGGGTGTCTGAAAAAAGCTGCACCAGTGGCGAGGGTGTCTGAAAAAGCTGCACCAGTGGCGAGGTGTCTGAAAAAGCCGCACCAGTGGCGAGGGTGTCTGAAAAAAGCTGCACCAGTGGCGAGGGTGTCTGAAAAAAGCTGCACCAGTGGCGAGGGTGTCTGAAAAAAGCTGCACCAGTGGCGAGGGTGTCTGAAAAAAGCTGCACCAGTGGCGAGGGTGTCTGGGGAAAAAAAGCTGCACCAGTGGCGAGGGTGTCTGGGGAAAAAAAGCTGCACCAGTGGCGAGGGTGTCTGGGGAAAAAAAGCTGCACCAGTGGCGAGGGTGTCTGGAAAAAAAGCTACACCAGTGGCGAGGGTGTCTGAAAAAAAGCTACACCAGTGGCGAGGGTGTCTGGAAAAAAGCTACACCAGTGGCGAGGGTGTCTGGGGAAAAAAAGCTACACCAGTGGCGAGGGTGTCTGGGGAAAAAAAGCTACACCAGTGGCGAGGGTGTCTGAAAAAAAGCTACACCAGTGGCGAGGGTGTCTGAAAAAAGCTGCACCAGTTTTTGAGGAGCTATATTAAATGAAACCCAATGTGCCTCATTCACATGAGACAACTATACCCGCAGTCATAAAAGTCAATGATTCTACTGGAATAGTCTGCTGATAAAGAGCATCTGTCAGCAGTTTTCTGCTGTCCTTAACTGAGTGCTGACAGTCCTTAATTTTTCTGCTGACAGCCATCCTGATGAGAATGTTGAGTCATTTCCTTGAATTGACCCAGTATTGAACAAGACCAGTGTGAGCCGAGTGCCAGAGTCTGCTCAATAGGCGGCACAAGCTCAGGAGTCCTGAAATTTATGAGCTCCCGGCTCTCCTCGCCCCTCTGTGCCACCAATATTAATATGTATAAGAAGAAAGCTGCCATATGGCGGCATGGTTCTGAAGAAAATCTGTTCTATGGTCAAGAATGCTTATCATGCAAATTTTTCACGGTGGTTTGTGGTAAATTTGGATGATCATACCGTTTCAATGCAGAATCAAAACTGCTTTTAGAAATGGGGGCGAAAATAAATGTCAGCCAGGTACTGAATAACCGGTAAGTAACAGACCCATCAGAACACAATATTGGCTTTCTTCTAGTGCTGTGTTTCCATATGTGTGTTTTTTCCAGTTGCTGTACTAGTATTGTCAATGTGTGCCAGGGTCTGCCCCAAGAAACAGCGCCACTCTAAGCCCTGGCTGTTCTTGGTATTGCAATTCAGCCTCATCATGCACAAACCATGAACAAGTAGCACTGTTTCGGGGGACTAAAGCAGACCCTTTTCATACCAATCTCCTGCAGGGTGTATACTGATAGGTTCCTGCTTGTCTTTTGATTTCTGTCATTCAGCATTGGGCAACCTCAGCCAGCCGGTACTCGGGCCATTGACAAGGATTCTGAGGTTTACAAGATGCTGCAGGAGAACCAAGAGACCAATGAACCACCAAGACAATCAGCTTCCTTCCTGGTACTGCAGGAGATTTTAGAGACCGACGAGAAAGGCAAGTAGCCACTAGATTGCTGGAATCTTATGGGATGTGTTTTTTATTGAAAACAAAAACAAACAAAAAAACAGTTGGACAGAAAGACCATTCTAACTATTAAGTGAGACGTCCATATTCGCCTTCTGGAAGCCATTCTTTTCTCCTTTTGCTTTAAAAAATATATATTTGATGTCAAGGGAACTTATCTCATGGTTGTATGACATTAAAAATACCATGGCTGCTTTCTTCCAGGGACAGCACCATTCTAGTCCATGGGCTATTTAAGGTCTGTGAAGCCAAGAGCAATACCAGACACAGCCTATGGACAGGAGTGGCGCTGTTTGGAAAGAAAGACAGTGATGCCAAACCTGCTGCCCTCCAGCTGTTGCAAAACTAGAACTCCCACCATTCCCTGCTGTAGGCTGATAACTGTAGACTGCCCAGGCATGCTGGGAGTTGTAGTTTTGCAACAGCGGGAGGGCCGCAGGTTGGACATCCCTGAGCTAAGATTTGTTTTTTTTTTCTGTCCTCATGTTTAAAAAGGAAAAATACTCAGAATGGTGTGAAATAATTAAAAAAGAATTAATACCGATCCCCCGCTGCTCTCATTCCAACTCTTTTCCAGCCTTTGTATTTCCTGGTCCATCACTGGAATACTGGATATCACTGACTCATAATTTAATATTAGAAGCAGTGTTGGCCCCTTTTCAGATTACCAGTAAGCATGCATTGATGGCTAGAAAACATGACCTTTCACACGACTCGGCTATGAAACGCATTGGACTGGTATGAGACGCCACTGCGGGAGCCAGCGAGGAGATAAATGGCTGTAATCAGCTAAATGACGAAGGAAAAAAAACACAGTATAGAAGATATCTTGTCTGAACTGTGTGTTCTTCAGCCATAGATCAATACCTTCAATAATAATTGTATGTTGTACAGCCTGATCAATTCACAGTGTGAATGATTACCCTAGTCCAGTGTACGGTATAATAGAGTATACAGAATATACTTACCAGTGCAGCCACATAGAGTAGGGTCAAAGGTCGAGTCATCTTTCCCATCCTGCCACGCCTGAAAAATGATATCATGTTAGTCTCTACCACCAGGGATTCTTTACTCCTGTCATCTTTTAGATATGGCTTTATTCATTAGGTAGTGTTCTAGGTTTCAGATTACTGACCCAATAATGCCACCTGCAAGGTACGGTATATTTACTTCAGTAATGTGCGATTCCCGCTGTCTGCAAATATTTAGACGCAGCAATTGGACACCGTTCCAGAGGGGATTTAGAATCCGGAGACTCCACTGAGACAGTACATTTTTTGGACATTACCACTCTGTATGATGTATAACTTGTGTCCCGTTTGAGCTGCAGGGTCATTTAAAACATTCTCATAAATAGCTGACAATATTTTGCATTAATGGTGGAAAGTTTTCATAGAAACACATGAACCAAGAATGAAATCCTTGATAACACACTTCATAGAACAAAATCATTTATCATTTCTTGTCAACATGACCTATCCAAAGGAAAACCCCTTTAATAAAAAAAAAAAAAAAAGTAATCAATATCAGATTGTTGGGGTTCAAACAAAAGGAAACCACACCGATCAGATGGTTTGATAGCTGCCAATGCCAGAAACTATATAGTGGATTAGGGTCGCCACTTGCTTCACTCCAAAAAATAAGGATATTCTAGACCAGGGATTGCCAACTTGCAGCTCTCCAGCTGTTGTAAAACTACAATTCCCATCATGCCCTGCTGTAGGCAGTCTGGGCATGCTGGGAGTTGTAGTTTTGCAACAGCTGGAGAGCCGCAGGTTGGACATCTCTGTTCTAGACCATGCCCCAACTCTGTTAAGCCCCTCTCCCTGTAACGGTGCCCATCAAAAGAAAAAAAAAAAAGAGCGGGAAGACTGAGCTGTGTGCAGGCCCTGAGTGCTATTCTCACCCTCATGTAGTGACATGTCTGCCGGCTGTAATAACTGACTGGGGGTGAGAGAAAGCCGCTGTCTGAACGTGGAGCTACAGAAAAAGAGGACACCCTGGTGTCTTTCCAGGCCCTGTGCCGGACGGAGGACAAGGTGCCAGGAAACTGGACTGCCTGGCCTAAGGCTGGACGTCCTGCAGTGGATGAAGCCGGAAGCACAAGGTCCCATCCACTGTGAAGTGGCCGTGCTGGGGTACTGATTCTCATCTCCTATTCAAGTGAATGGGAGCTGAGCTGCAGCACACTGGCACTAGAACTGGCAGATGTTCAGAACAGCCGATTGGTGGGGTTTTAGATGTCGGACCTGAAAATCAGATGTGGATGACCTATTCTAAGGATAGCCAATCAATATTTAAAGGGTCCTTTACACGGGCCAAGAATGGTGTCACCAATTACTCGATGAACAAGCAAAACACTCGTTTATCGGGAATTTTAATTATTTGTGTAGGCACCTAAATCATTGTTTGCCAGCAGCAAATAGTGCTGTGTAAACAGTACTCTGCTGCCGGCAAACAACGATTCTGTATGGGGATTGAATTAGTGATAGCTTCTCCCCATACTGTGGAGGAGATCACTGCATGTAATAACTTCCCTCCCGACAATTGCCTGCAATTAGTCCATTGCCAAGGGACCTTAAAGGGGTTATCCCATGAGTAATGTAAAACATGAAAATCAGACATCATATAGTAAATGACAATGTCTTTCCAACAAAGCTAGAACCAACTCTGTACCTCACATGGATCCAGAGATCTCCCCATTCATTGTTCTGCTAGAGTCAAGCTGGCAGCTCAAGGGGAGTGTCTTTTCTGCTGCAGCTCAGGGGGCGTGTCTTTTCTGCTGCAGCTCAGGGGGCGTGTCTCAGCTCTCCCCATCACAGCTCAGGAGGCAGTTGAAGGATTAAACTGAGCATGTGCGGCCATCTCAGTGAGCAGTACAAAGAAATAAGAAAATAAATAAACAGCAGGTGGTGCTATACAGATACATTTTATTGAATAACTCAGTGGCTATGCTAAATTTTTAATTGCATGCAGTTACAAAAGAATTCAGATCAAGATGCTGGTTTGAAAACTGTGGAATATTTTTCACGGGACAACCCCTTTAAGTACCAGAAAACTCCTTTAAACTGGTTCTTTGGGAATTATTTAAAATGGCTACCAGCGACCTGTCCTATAATGTGAGCAGGACTGGTTGTTGACTCAACTTGCAGAGCTGCCTAAGGGGGTAAGGTGGTAGGGTCTTAATATACACTGTGGTACTTGCATATACTACACATTGGTTTGCTGTTTTCCTGTCAGGCTGCTCAGCCATAATGACATATCATAGGCAGGATCAAGTGGTGGCAACCAGTCCTGCTGGCATTCTAGGACTGGATGCTGGCAGATATTGTAAATGATTCCCGGGGATCCCCTTTAAAGAGCCGTCACCTCTCCTGATTTATCTCTTTGGTAAATATTATATTATATATTTGGTAAATATTATATTAATATATTATATTATATTTTATATTTCCCATAAAAGAACAATTCTGGGGCCCGTTTTTAGCTCAGCTTTGTTCTGCTCCTCTGTTAGTCCTCATGAAAATGTGTTATTCCTGTTAAAAATGGCAACTGCGAATTACCATTTCCTTAGTTAATGGCTTGTGTTCCTTTACACTGACGCTGTCAAATCAGTGCTGATTGTGTCAGATGTAGGGGCAAATCCTACTGACAAGGGGGATTAAAACGCCCAGTTGTCAATTTACTCAAGTATTTACATGAGGAATAACACAGTAGTGTCTCCAAACAGAATTCTAAGAAAAGATGATCCATCATTGGTATTTTATGGGGAAGACAAATATTTAGTAAGAGATGTCAGGAGGGTGGTCAGATAAACATCCGTGTTTCTGTATATGATGAGTGGAATGTGAAGAGGCAGAAGGTTTTCCCAGCGTAAGTTATTACTATGGAAAGACTCCATAACAGTTATTTAGTGCACATCTGGTAAATGACCTAATTTCATGTAGCATAGAGGGCATTGCTTAAATATTTCCAATTTGCAACCACCTCTACCCTTCCTAGAATAAGAGAAATACATATCTACCTACTTTCCCACAAACATACAACTGAGGGCTCACAGAGGTATAGTCAATAGCATGGTATTTCATGTGATAGAATCAGGGTGTGTCAGAATGTAAAATGTGAAGTCTCACAAGAATTTACGAAGTAATAACTTCAGCTCATCGGAGCCAATACATTCTAATACTGTACATAGCTCTGGCTCCGTACATTATTCAAAGTAATATGCAAATCGACTTTGGATGTTTCATCCGAAGTCAATTCGCTCATCCTTATATCTGTTCATTACACTGCCCATTGTCGTCTAAGTGCAGTTTAATTACAAGTATTTATTCCATTCGCTTGAATAGAGTGAGTACTTGTAATTACACTGCGCTGCCACCACAGGAGAGACGACGCATAGTGTAATGAAGAGGAAGCAGCACTTGCATGGAGCGCCGTCTCCTCTTCAAACTGCTGATCAGCAGTGGTACAGGGTGTCGGACCTCTACCAATCTGATATTGAGAGACTTATCCTGAGGATAGGTCGTCAATATGTACTGGCTGCGCAACCTCTTTAAAGAGGACCTTTCACCTCGCATGACATTCCTGTGTTAATAGCTTCATGCATTCCCCATGTAATAACTATTCTGGAACATCTATTCTTATGGCTCTATGTTGTGCCAATCCTTTTTTATTTCTACCAGAAGTTATGAATAAATTGCTAGCAGTCTGCAGTAAGGGTACAGAGGGGAGGTAACCAGTTGGGGGGTGTACCTGCACGGCCTGACAATTGCAGCACTGATTGGATAGAGTGAGTCTGTGCATGTACACCCCCCCCAACTGGTTACCTCCCCTCTGTACCCTTACTGCAGACTGCTAGCAATTCATTCATAACTTCTAGTAGAAATAATAAAGGAATGGCACAACCTAGAGCCATAAGAATAGATGCCCCAGAATAGTTAATACATGGGGAATGCATGAAGCTATTAAAACGGGCGTGTCAGTAATACTGGAAAAGGAGATTTTCCAATGTGTGAAGGTTACTCCTTTGATGCCACAGCAGTTATCCGAAGTATGACTGTGACAGTGGCATACGCAAGTAATAAGAGACTTTTACTGGCAAGAAATAAGGTATAGTGATGTCTACTGGCTGGACGGAGGAGAAAAAGACACTATTTTGTCCTTCATTGGGTAAATGGAGCTGTACATTTGGTGTATACGCTGGTAGCTTTTCCCAATGAATAGGCCAAATGTAAGCTCCATACATGATGTGAATATAGCCTTATATGTATGGTCTGTACACACAGTGGCTGTGCACATGAGATGTAATGTATATTATAGTCTAAATGATTTAACATTCTCTCCTGTCGCCAGATTTTGAGGGCACAGAGATTGCATTCACAGGTCCTGCAAGTGAACATTTTATAGATCAAGGTAGAGGATGTGGAAGGATTCTCTCTATCACTTGCAAGTGAAAGCTGCTCACTTCTGTCACCACGTGCGCTATTCCTGTGCCCAACTGCATGTTATCTCTATGAAGGGAAGGCAGGACAGGGTGCATGATATGGCAGTGACCAGGCTCACATCTGCTCTCCGATCTCTTTCTTAGAATAACGTCAGTTTTCAGTAGTTTTCAGTTAAAAATGAATTATTTAAATTTATGAATGGAATTGGAATCTAGAGAAAGTAACACAAAGCAAAACTGGCCTGAAAACCATTAACACATTGATTTCTTGGGCTTTTCGAGTGGATGTCCGCCTTTTACCAATTAAAATCCTCGGTGCTAATAACATTTTTTAATATAGTTTTTTATAGTTTGAGCGCCAAATAAACTGTATAGACATTTAGTTCAATGCTACACCCCTTGCTTGTGGCAGCAGCAGCTAGCCAGAGTTTTAAAGGGGATTTGTGGGAATTCAAATATTTTGCAGGAGGTCGGGAATATTCTAAAATAAAAAAAGAACAAACTAGCTCACCTGCTCAGTCGCCTGCCGTATCAGCAACGTCATTTTGTTTCCAGCGCTGCAACAACGATATCACTGACAATTCCACATGATCCCTGCAGCCAGTTTCCGACCTCGGCTGTCACCTGAGGTAGTTGGGTACATCATCAGTGGTGTACCCATTTACCTGTTTGGCTTTAACAATCACATGGAATAGTCGGTGACATAATCACTGCTGTGGCAGATACAAAGGCTACTGGGACTACCCTAGCAGCAGCCTTGTACTGGCTAGTGACTGAGCATGTGAGTATAGAATTTTTTATTTTATTTTAAAACTTTCCTGCTAAATTTTTGAGAATTTCAGAAAACCCCCTTTAAGAACTTACAGCATACTTTTTATACAATAAAACAGCATAAAGAAAACTCCTTAGCGCCCCCTAGTGCTTCAGTCAACGCAACAATAAAATCTAATACAGTAAACTCCTGCTTGACCTGCTGGGGGTGCAGGTAGTCAGAAAGTTCATATTTAACACTGTCTATTTGGAGATGGTAGATCCATCCTATAGCAACTGTGTCCTGTAGTACAGTTTCTGTGTACATTGCTATGCTAGTATCTTTTTCTATAATTAGTTAAAAATAATCGAGAACCTGGTCACTGATGCCATTACATGTCCTGCCTACTACAACTTCATGAATTCACAGTTCAATGGCATTGCAGCTTCTAAGTTTCACATGGTCAAATGCAAAATATGATATTCTTCTATGTCTATAGGCTAATCTGGATGTTCTTTTTCCATTACTGGTACAGGGGAGAAACCTTCTGGGTTCCGTAGTGTAAGAGCTCCTACTACCAAAGTGGCTGCCTCAGTCGGCAGTGGACAGAAACTGCCCATATGTGATCACTGTGGAAATGGGATTGTGTAAGTAGCACCCACTGTACTAAATCTGCTTTATATACACAGGATTTAATTTCATACCCTACTGTATACACGCTCACTGGATTTAGTGATGGATTAAGTAGACCATAGGCTGAAAGCTGTTTGAAAAGAAAAGGAAAGTAAACAACTCCAATCTGGCCTGGAACTACTTGTGTAGCTCCAACTTTAGTCCAATGCTTCTGTGACCATTCTCTCTCTCTCTCTCTCTCTCTCTCTCTCCCTCTCTCTCTTTGTAATGACACAAATTAATTCAGACCCTTCCTCCAAATTTTCTACCTCGTTCGTATGATGGTCGATCACAATCCAATCAATGTCACTAATTTTCATTTTCACCACATCCCTTAAAGGGTTTCTGTCACCAGATCTGGGCATATTAAACAGGATGACATTTGCAATGTGCAAATGTCACCTGATGCCCAATCTGGTATTAATTTTTCTAGTGGTGCCCCCGTTTTTGATAAAAATGATGTTTTATTTTATGCTAATTAGGCTTACTAGGTGCAAGGGGCGGTTACCTTGCACCTAGTAAGCTCCGTTTGCCCACCTGCGGTCACGCCTACCTTGTCTTGATTGACAGGGCCAGGCAGCTTGTTCGATCCTCTGCCGGCCCTGTGCGCGATTCAAATCCCGCGCCTGCGCCGTGTGGAATAAAATCGGCGCAGGCGCAGTGAGTGGCGCTGGCCGCCGGGCTCCCGGCTACCTCACTGCGCCTGCGCCGATGACGTCAGAGTACACGCTGACGTCATCGGCGCAGGCGCAGTGAGGTAGCCGGGAGCCCGGTGGCCAGCGCCGCTCACTGCGCCTGCGCCGATTTTATTCCACACGGCGCAGGCGCGGGATTTGAATCGCGCACAGGGCCGGCAGAGGATCGAACAAGCTGCCTGGCCCTGTCAATCAAGACAAGGTAGGCGTGACCGCAGGTGGGCAAACGGAGCTTACTAGGTGCAAGGTAACCGCCCCTTGCACCTAGTAAGCCTAATTAGCATAAAATAAAACATCATTTTTATCAAAAACGGGGGCACCACTAGAAAAATTAATACCAGATTGGGCATCAGGTGACATTTGCACATTGCAAATGTCATCCTGTTTAATATGCCCAGATCTGGTGACAGAAACCCTTTAATCACTTTTCTTTTGAGATCCACCTCCTTCCCGTTCCACTTCCTTTTTCTTTCCTTCCTTTAATTTTTCTCTTTATACTCTATATTCTTCTATTCCTTTTTTCTTCCTCTGTGTGGGAGACCCTACGCTGGTGCATGCTCTCATGCTTTTGGGAAATATATTTACTAGAGTGAACTTAAATTAATTCAGAGTAACCTGAGAATAAATACCTCCTCCCCCCCAAACGAATACAGACTCCAGAACAGACCCCCTTTAACTAAGACAGTTCCTAGACAAGACCCCAAACTAGAGATGAGCGAATCTATTCACCGCTTTGTAGATTCAATACAAATCTTCGTTTTTTTTTTTTCTACACCGAAGCAAATCCGATTTTTTTCAGATTTGCTTCGGAAGGTTCTTTTTAAATCTGTGTACGCTAAAGCTACGTACGCATAATATAATTTGTACGTTGATGCTACGCATCTAATAATTTGTACGCTAATGCGTAGGTATTCACTTAAAGAGGACCTTTCATGACTTTAAAAAAATGAATCTGCACTATCTACCTGATAGTGCGTCCCCCACTGATGCCAGCAGCGTGGTTTTCTTAGCAAATTGTCCCCCGGTGGCTTCACACGGGCCCCCCGTTCTTCGGTCCGGCTTTATGCTAATTAGAAGGCATCGGAACAGGGAGGAGGAGACTCCCTGTTCCTCAATGGGCGTTGCTTCTGCCCTGCTGTGAGCGCTGTCCAATCAGAGCGGACCGCTCACAGCAGGGTTGAACTCCTTCGGCCCTGCTTTGAGCGGTCCGCTCTGATTGGACAGCGCTCACAGCAGGGCAGAAGCAACGCCCATTGAGGAACAGGGAGTCTCCTCCTCCCTGTTCCGATGCCTTCTAATTAGCATAAAGCCGGACCGAAGAACGGGGGGCCCGTGTGAAGCCACCGGGGGACAATTTGCTAAGAAAACCACGCTGCTGGCATCAGTGGGGGACGCACTATCAGGTAGATAGTGCAGATTCATTATTTTAAAGTCATGAAAGGTCCTCTTTAAGTAGAGTACTTTTACTGTATGTTCGCTATTTTTGTGGGCCTAGACAATAATAAACTAAAGCTTCATACGCACTTTGTGCACTAATGCGTACGTATTCACGTGAATGTTCGCAGAACACAAATTTTTTTTAACGCAACTTGTACTGAATCGAATCTTATCCGAGGCGAAAAAAAAAAAATTTGCCTCTTGGAAGATTCGCTCATCTCTACCCCAAACATTTACACAGCAGCTCCTCCTCTGCCTCCTGGCAGTTCTCTCCTCTGGCTTCATGACCTGCGTGCAGGTCCTTCAACAGCAACAGGTCCTCCACACACTTGGTCACAAAGCAGGTCTTTCATAGTTTGTGCCACACTTTACCGTAAAAAACACAACACCGTATGTATTATCAGTGTGTGTGTGTGACAAAAAAAAAAAAGTATACGTGTTTTTTTTTTACTGTACTCTATAGGATACTAAAACGTGGTGTGCTGCGTATTTGTATCCTTTTTTTTTTTTTGTAATGTATACATCAAACGGAGGCTTAAAACATCATGTGAACCCACTCTTAGAAATATGATAGGCATGCTTTTTTGCACTGTGCAAAAAAATTTGAGGCTTTTCATGGCAATAAAAAATGCCAGGGCCTTAACGGTGTGTATGAAGGAGCCCTTACAATGTTTTTGTGTTTCTCAGGGGTATCTTTGTGAAGATCCGGGACAAGCCTCGTCACCCTGAATGCTACGTGTGCTGTGACTGTGGAATGAATCTCAAACAGAAGGGGCACTTTTTTGTAGAGGATAAGATGTACTGTGAAAAGCATGCCCGGGAACGTATGACACCGCCTGAAGGATACGAAGTGGTGACAGTGTTTCCAAAATAAACACAACCTCGCCGCAGCCAAAAAGTGACATTCTGTAGCCTGTTTTAATGCTAAGCAAGGCCTCTGTGTAACTAAACATGAATGTTTGCAGTAAAGCTTCTTGAGAAAATACCAGGGGTGACTTATCAAAACTGTCTAAAAGTTAATCTGGCCTTGCTGCCTATAGCAACCAATATGAGTCCACAGCGCCACATATGTCCATAGGTTGTGTCTGGTATTGCAACTCGGCTCCACGGAAGTGAATGAGACTGAGCTGCAATACCACATACAACCTGTGGACAGATGTGGCACTGTTCATAAAAAAAAAATTCAGCCACGTTGTTGTAACACTATACCACCTGTGGGGAAAAATGAAAGCTACGCTGTGATATGTGTCTTGCATAACAAGGCCAGTTTTACTTTTAGACAGTCTTGATGAATCTGCCGGTGGACGCCTGTGGAAACTTTCTACATGATGGTAATTTCAAACCAACATCTATGATGTTTTTTTCATCTTTGCTTTTGTTGATATTCAATACAGAAAATCTTTATTACAAAGACGTGAGTCGCGTGGTTTTTATAATGATCTGTGGCTATTTAGTGTCCATTACTAGCAGAACAAGGGGATGGTGGTTACATGTCCTGTGCTGGAAAATCACTGAATATGAGTGGAATGTGGAGGCAGAAGAAAAGGATTAGAATATATAAGAACACTTATTGCTGTAGCCAAGATGTTGTAGTATATAAGGTCAATTAAACAAGGAAATCAGACATTGAAAAGATGGATCTAGCGTGGTGAATTTCAGGACGCATTCACACTAACAAATATGCTGCATATTTTCCACTTTGGAGTGAATGAGATAAATAAATCTCATCTTCATGTTACGTAAAAAAAAAAAAGGAAATTAACATGTAGTGCACATTTTAAGTTTGCAGCATAACAGCTGCATGTAACTCATGCTAAATTTTCTGGTGCCTTTTATGCCCTTTGTGGATGTACCCTCAATGTGCTTGAACCAGGGAGACAGTAGCTTACCTTCAATGGAGACAGCCCACTCAACTATTACAGGGCCACCAAGAACAAGGGGCCCGGTGATGAAATCCTGTTCATGATGTAAAAACACTCATGCAGCCACCACCAGGGGAAGCTCAGTACAAAGAGATTACAGCTTCCATTCCAGACAATGGCTGCTGTAAACTATGTACTGAGCTCCCCCTAGTGGTAGCTGCAGAAAGACAGCATTGTGAAGGGAAGCTGGAGATTTATCAGTGCATTTATGGCAGCTGGCTGGTATAAATATAATTTTGAACCACCAATATGATAAAACGGGTGTGGGGGAGGGCAACTTTATTAGAAATTATAACTTAAAACACTGTAAAAACAGTGTTATAACCTGACACCAGAGTATGGATTATGGTGATCCTGTGAATGTGTGCACGATTTGGTGCACGCTCCCCTTCTCATCACAGCAAATGTCTGACAAGGTAGCCATTGTGATGTATTCCAAGTTGTTCAGGAAAAGCATCAGAATGAAAAAAAAACTCAGCAGTACCGTGATCCATTACATCAAGAGACTAAACATGGCACTCTCAGACGAGTGGATCAGTCTTGATTGATACATAAGGGTTCTGAGGATGGGTACAGGTCTCATGAACGACTGGAGTCGCCCTAACAGGACAGGATGAGTGGAAAGAGCGGGGAAACTCCTGTATAGATACGGAGGCAGATTATGTACTAAAAATGTATCATATGCCATCTAATGCTGTAATATGGAGGTATTTTACCTATTGCTTCTAGGGGAGAATTTCTCATAGTACCAGACAGGGCATAGTACAGCAGCAAAGTCCCTAAAGCTGTGGACTGGGCACCCCATAGACACTGAGGGCTATCTGAATAAAGCACTTCAGGTTATTACCTGTTTTGCATCATTGGGTCAGTTTAAATGTTTGATAGTCCAATTTTAGTTCCTCACAGGCCTTAAACTGAAGGGCTCCATGTGATGTTCCCAGCAGGAAGAAATCTCTGCAGGTACAAGACATGATGGTTACTGATGGAAAAGCCTGATGCTTAAAGGACATTACAGACATCTTATACAGTTGAGAATTCCTTCCTAGCCACAGCATGGAACATACCTTTTGTATTGTCTTCATAAATGGTGGACATCGAATCTTTGTAACCATACTGACTAGGCCCCACAGCAAATCTTTGAATGGCCACCCCCTTAATGCACACCTCAGGCCAGAGCAAACAGTCATGTTTCCAACTTATCTTTATCTACTTTCAAGCACCACTGTAGAAGTTACATATTATCAAAACGTTAGGAGGAATTACAAATCCCAGCATGCCCACCATTGATAAACAGAAAACAATGCAAAGAGGCAGTGGTGATGGCACCTCCATAATGGATTATAGAAGTGATGTGGTTATACCTGCAAAGCAGATCTTGACCAGGTCCAGAGGGTGTACCAGAACGGAGATAACGGTTGGCCACTTGTTGGGGAAAGTGGGTAGTAATGGCCCCACAGCTGGTCCTGAGGGTGGAGCTCTAAGCTCATCACATTGGAACACAAAATATATCCCCCAAATTGCAGAATGACGGCACAGCAATGTAGCCATTCCCTTTCCTCCCCCAATAGTAGCAGAATTTCTCCTATCTGTCCCTACTTTGGTGGCAACAGCATTTTCCTCTATCAATCCCTACCCCCAGAGGCAGCAGCATTTTCACCCCTCCTTCATTGGCAGCTACATTTTCCTCTTATCACTGCCCTCATTGGCAGCAGCACTTCCCCCTTTCCACCCCTCCTTTATTGGCAGCAGAACTTCCCCTTTTCCTAAAATTCCCCACAGCAGCATTCTCCCCCAAACCACTCTTAAGAGACCGACAGGAGCAGAGGGAGAGACTATCCATGAACTACTGGGTTCAGGAGGACCTGTGTTAAGTCTGTCACTGTCAAGCCACAGAAACTGCACTGATAATGTAGTATTGGCATTAACACTGTACATTCAGCTTTAAAAGATTAGTATATAAAATGAGTGTGCTTGGCCTGGGAGAAAATGTCTGTGGGTAAGTAACTGGCTCAATGATAGAAAACAGAGGGTGCTTATTAGCAGTACATACTCAGATTGGGTCACTAGTGGGGTACCACAGAGGTCAGTATTGGGCCCTATTCTCATCAATATATTTATTAATGATCTTGTAGAAGGCTTGCACAGTAAAATATCAATTTTTGCAGATGACACTAAACTGTGTAAAGTAATTAACACAGAAGAGGACAGTACACTGCTACAGATGGATCTAGATAGATTGGAGGCTTGGGCAGAGAAGTGGCAGATGAGGTTTAACACTGACAAATGTAAGGTTATGCACATGGGAAGGAATAATGCAAGTCACCAGTACATACTAAATGGTAAAATATTAGGTAACTGACATGGAAAAGGACCTAGAATTTTAGTGAACAGCAAACTAAGCTGTAGAAACCAGTGTCAGACAGCTGCTGCCAATGCCAATAAGATAATGGGTTGCATCAAAAGAGGCATAGATGCCCGTGATGAGAACATAGTCCTGCCACTTTACAAATCACTAGTCAGACCACACAGTTCTGGGCTCCTGTGAACAAGGCAGACATAGCAGAGCTGGAGAGGGTTCAGAGGAGGGCAACTAAAGTAACTGGAATGGGTGGACTACAGTACCCAGAAAGATGATCAAAATTAGGATTATTCACTTTAGAAAAAAAGAAAAAAAAAAAAAAAAAAAAGACGACTGAGGAGAGATCTAATAACTATGTATAAATATATCAGAGGTCAGTACAGAGATCTCTCCCATCATCTATTTATCCCGAGGACTGACTGATCAGGGGACATTCTGTGCATCTGGAGGAAAGAAGGTTTGTACACAAACATAGAAGAGGATTTTTTTACGGTAAGAGCAGTGAGACTATGGAACTCTCTTCCTGAGGAGGTGGTGATGGCAAGTTCACTAAAAGAGTTCAAGAGGGGTCTGGATGTATTTCTGGAGGGTAATATTACAGGTTATAGTTACTAGAGATGGGTCGTTGATCCAGGGAGTAATTCTGATTGGAGTTGGGAAGGAATTTTTTCCCTAAAGTGGGGAAAATTGGCTTATACCTCACAGGGTTTTTTTTGCCTTCCTCTGGATCAACTTGTAGGAAAACAGGCTGAACTGGATGGACAGGTGTCCTTTTTCAGCCTTATAAACTATGTTACTATGTAACCTGACTGACCAGTCAACTGGGATTCTGTCCTGTGGGGGGAGATTACCAGTCCTGTCCTGCTTACTGGTGGAGGAGTGTGCCTGTAGCAAAAATTGTGGTGGCAGTGGTGTGTGAACTGTGAGCAGACCAGCATAAAGGAGGAAGTCTTGGAGACTGTATGTAACCCTGCACACCACCTCTCTTGAAAATAACAGTGTGCAAGAGAGAAACAGAGAGGTGAGGCGGAAGAGAGAACAAGCCATTGGCAGTACTGCAGTCATTTACAGTAAGGTCTCAAAGTGGCAGGCAGAAGAGTAGGCAAAATCTAAGGTCAGGTCGCAAAAGATTATAGTCAAGAAACAGGCTGGGGTCAGGAAGCAAACAATTGAAGTCCAAAAACGGTCCAGGATCAGGACAGGTGGCAATCAAAATTTGCACACCGAACTTTTGCTGTTCAGCTGTATACCACAGATTCACTACTCTCTTAATCAATGATCACTTATATCAATTGCTATTCCAATGTGAGCACCAAATCACTACTCACGACCACTGGGTACGAAGTTCTGTCTCTTCATTTAATCCTCATATTTCATATCCAAACTTGCATATGGAGAACACCAGATTTTCTGCCCCATTTTGGAGGACACACCTCCCATCATATTTAAATGTGATACAACCTGCTGATGACAATCTGTGACACTCTAAGCTCAGTGGCCACCTCCATCTGAGAACATCCTGCTTGAAGCCTTGCAATAGTGAGGTACTATTGATCAGTTAGGTGTTGTCTTGGTCTCATGTCAAAATGTGAGCAGCATGATGAGGACTGTTTAAATATCAATTCTAGTTGAACCAGGACAAAAATCACGGATCAAACGCCTGTTGTGAATTTTGCCGTTAAGCTCCATGTTAGAGAACAGCAAGTCGTGCAAAAAGTAGTGAAACATTGAACAGTTGGACATGTGCATTCAAAAAAAAAAAAAAGCGTAGTGCACAGGAATTTATACAGTTAACATTAATATCAATGGGAGTGGTAAGTAATTTATTTGCACAGAGCTCCCCTAGTAACGATTGCCAAAAAATGCAGTGAATCTATGTTAGGGGCCTGGCACTGAACTGCTTTGTGTGTTCCTAATATCCATAGCAGTCTCATTGTCTGCCACTAATTAAGGCGACCAGGACCATCACGGCAGGCAGAATTTATCATTTTCTACATGCATGGGAAGTAGTAATATTTGTTCTTGGCGGAAGTTGAACATACACAATCTTTAACACATACTGTATAATACCATTCATACATGGTGACACAAAACAAAGCTATTTTTCTTATACAACTTTTATTACCAACATTTAAAACAAAGACAAAACAGAAAAAACCTGCAACTTCCATAGGAAGTCTGATTAAATCGGTAAAAGTGCATTTATACAAAGACTTAACATCTAATTCAAGCTTAAAACGAGACTAACATTAGGAGCTGTTAAGCCATAGACCAAACATAACTAAAGTCAAGGGAAGAATTACATTTCAATTTCTTCTGAGTCTTCAACAACGGAAAACACTCCACTCTTCTTCTTAGATGCAGTGTTATTCTTTTTCATTTGTGCTGGACAGAAGCAAAAGGAAGTTTGAATTAAGGGCGACTTATTTATCACACAAGCGAAATGAAACAGTAGAAAACTACAAGTTTTTCAAGTTGTTCAATAAGTTTTCAGGGAAGAAAATACTTATTTTGGAAAGGTCATCAATATCTGATTGGGGGGGGGTGTCATACACAACCAATCAGCTGTTTGATATGACGGCTGTGCCCCCTCACTGTATATCGAGCACAGCCCTGTCCATTGTATGGCAGCTGTGTTCAGTAGTGCAGACCAGGCCTATTCACTTAAATGAAACCAAGATGTGTCTAGGCCACGTGACCGATGAACATAATGTCACTGGCCTCTTGAAATAGCTAATCAATGGCGGCACAGGGTGTCAGACCTCAGATACTGATGACCTTCCAGAGGAAAGGACATCAATATTACCCTCTAAATGTCTGCATGGGCTCAATTAAAGGGGGTTTCAGCATTCGCCTTGAATCATACGATTTATAATGAAACCACAGTGGGTTTAAGATAAACTTACCAATAAGATCACTTCTGTCCAGCAACAGCTCTAGGTCTTTGTCACTAATGACTTTTTCATTGGACCCCTTCACTTCTCTGAAAAAAGGGAACAAATACATCACATTTGTGATATGAACACCCAGTCACTGATATGTAGTAGGTTAATAGGTTCAGGGATAATATGAAATCACACATTCAGAAGGGGCGACAAAAGTAAAGAAAATGAGGAACAGAGAAATCTTGCATTTTCTGGCTCTAATAACATACATTAGGAGCCTCTATCAGCCATTCAAGTATTTTTGATATCAGGACTAGTGCTGTAAAATACCAATGCCAATAAACCCAACTGATGTCAATGGGGCCGATCATGAAACTGATCTGACAGTCATGGCTTATCAGGGCTTCAGATGGCAACCAAAATGGTCGCCAAAGCGACTCAATTTGCAAATGGCGACAAGACTTTTGTCTCGTCGCCCTCACCATCCCCCAGTATAATAAACATTGGTGGCAGGGGCCGCAGGGGCCACAGGGTCCCCTCCCCCCCCCCCTTCATTGGTGGCAGTGGCACTTCCGATTGGAGCCCCAGCAGTGTAATCACAGGGCTCTGATCGGTTACCATGGCAACCCGGACTCTGCTGAAGTCCTGGCTGCCATGGTAAGCTCCCTGCTGCTGTGTGCACAAAGCACAGGGCAGCAGGGAGAGTGTAGAGTCGTATTCACCCTAATACAGCTCTATAAGGGATCAAAAGATAGCCCTAGGGAGCTAACATTTATTAAAGGTAATAAAAAAAAGTTAAAAAAAAAAATCATGAATGTAAAGCACATTAGTTCAAGTATAGGAGGCAGCGGTATAACAACGGCCTTAACATGGCAACTCGGCAATTAACCCCTCAGGTTTGTTCGGTGACGTCACTGGCTCTTATGGGCTGGCTTTAGCGCTGCCCTAGCCGTTTTACAGACTAGGGCAGAGCTAAAGCCCGCCCTATCAGAGCCGGTGACGTCACCGGGCTCACTGCTGGGTGGAAGCCTCCACCTGGCAGAGCCCAGTTCATCACTGGAACTGCTCAAAATGCCTTTGCCCTGCGCTATTCAACGCAGGGCAAAGGAGAGCATCGGAGCATGAAATGCTCAGATGCACTTGTCAGGCGGGCTGCCTGGGTGAAATTATGGAACCTGGACTGTGGGCTACTCAAGACAATTAGTGCAATTAGTAGGAACAAGGTCTTCTGATGCAAGTATTACAGTGACTGCAAACATAGATTTTTAAACAATTAGACAATAAATGGAAACATTCCAGTTTTGCTCTCAAACAGGTGCAGAGTTCAATACATTATAAAATGATATGAATATTTGCAAACAAGTCTCAATGATTTTCATACGGTAGAGAACTAGAGTGAGAAACAGGTCTAAAAGATAAGCATCTTTCTTGTATATTAGGCTAAATACATACAATGCACCTTAAATATGCAAAAAAGTTATCCCACAGGATAGAAAACTGTCTCGCTAGCACCACCTTGTGGAAGTGGCTCCCTCAGTCAAAATCTGACTTCTTACCAAAACATGGGATATGACAAAGGAAAATAGCTGGTAGGATAGTTCAACAGCAAAGCATCTGTAAATGCCTACCTCTCATGATCCCGGGATTGAAGTAATTCAAGTAGCTCCTTAGGATCTAAACAGTTTCTAGACTGATTCAACCCACTTTGACCACCTTTAAATTTATCTAAAAAGGAAAAAATATAAATGAGTGTATTTAGAATGGAAAACTGAAATCCAGAACAGAAGCACCTTTTCTTGCTGAACGTATATAAAACAGATCCCCTAAAGACCACAACCATTCAGTAACCAGTAAAGGGCATAAGCTACTTGCCACAGAGGAGATGTAATTAGCCTACGACATCTTATTTCCAGGCTGGAATAAAAGTAGATGCCTTTAATTCTGTGGGTCAGTACAATTATGATACCCCATATGTATAGTTTTTTTCTCACTAAATATTGTAAAAAAAAATACATTAAAAAACCCAAAAACTTATATCACCATATTCTGACCCCCTTAACTTTTTTATATAGTTAGATCTACTGAGCTACTGGACAATCTGTAGTTTTCAGTGATATCATTTTGGAACGTGTGACTTTTTGATCACCTTTTATTACTTTTTTGGCCATTTCGACCATTTTTTCTGTTACCCGTACTATTAAAATATAAAACTATTTTTTCCAATATGGCGAATGGTGTGTTTTCAGTTGTGATGATGTCCATGAAGTTTTTTGTTTTTTTTATTTAGGCATTTATATTATACAGAAAAAGGGGTGAGCTAAACTTAAAATAAAAAAACAAAACAAAACTATTTAATATATTTTTTGTAATGATTTTGAGCAAGACCCAGTGCATTCAAACCAATTACCGGCATCCCCACTGGCAGCAGGGGATGCAGGTTGGAGGCCTGGAAGCGCAAGCTTCCAGGTTTGACACTTTAGATGCCGTGATCTCACTTGATCACAGCATCTAAAAGTTTTAACTACTGCGATCGCATTATAACTGGTTGCGGTAATTAGCCACAGATTGGCATTACAACTGCTTGTGGTCATTAGCCACAGGTCTCTGCTGTTTGCAACAGCAGAGACCTGCTGGCCAGGACGCCTGCTGCACATGTGAGCGGGCGCCATGTTTGACAGGTAGTGAAAAGGTTAATTCCAGGAAACTTCAAGCTAAAGTCTGGAGCTGAAGTTTTTCAAACACCAAAAAAATATGTCAAAACAATATAAGGTTTTCCACATAGTTATAAAATATAAGCCCACACAAAACTTTCTGTACCAAATTATTAGCTAGCCATTGATCTGACAATGGCATCAACACATTTTAGTGCAAAAGGTGGATAATGAAATACGTACTTTTGTGGATCACCATTTTTTCTAGCTTCCTTTTAGCTGCAGCTCTTTCCACAATTTTTTGGTCTACAGTGTTAGCAGTCACCAGACGATAGACAACAACTGGCTTTGTTTGACCAATCCGGTGACATCTGTCCTGGGCCTGCAAGTCCGCTTGTGGATTCTAGAAATATCAGGATATAAGGATGAGTAAACAAACAAAAAAAAAAAAAATAATATATATATATTTGTTTTGTGTGTGAACGCACTTATTTCACTCATCAGTAAACATTTATAGAATTAAAAATACACACCACTAAACTTTCATGTGCTGTATGTGCTTTTAAACAAAGATCCCTAAACAGGCATAGTCATCATTACATAAGAAATGTTGTGCAGAGTAGTAGTACCACATCATGACAGAACTGCAGCCCAGACTGGAGTACAATTTTGCACAACTAGGGTTTCTACAGTATTTCCTGAATTGCTTGAAAAGGGGCAGAGCTCAGAAGGGGGCGTATCCTAAGATATAACATTTAGCACCTAAATTGCACCACAATTGTGGAGTAAAATTCGATCTCAAAATAAAACCGATACTTTGAATAGACAAAATGGCAAATAGGCAAAAAGGTCTGCACCACTTTTATCATCCAGACTGACCGACTGAAATATACCTGGTGCAGGTCTAGGCAGCCCATCCCAGACATCTATTTGAACACTCAGTGCTGCCCACATGTAATGGATCAAACTTTTGAATACACTACATTATATCTATATGCTGACTTGAAAGGTTAATTCTGGTGCCAAGATGATAGGACAGCTGAGCGATGCCATCTTACTTCGAATCATTTATTTAAAATTTATATATTTTAAACAAGGCAAAAGACCGGAGGTGAACAGTAGAATCACTGACCCAAGCACATCAGCGTTTTCCAGCAGCAGACTGCCTTGTACAAACAGGGATCTACTGCCGAAAAACGAGCGTGTGTGGGAAAGAACAGCAGCTGTAATGATCACTTGTTCATATGCAGACAGGATGACTGCTGCATGTAAAGATGCTGCCATATCTTTTTGTATCTTGTTCTGGAAGTCATCAGTAGAGGACTATAGAAAGTAGAGAACACAAAGAACCTGTTACTAGGTTTCGTTTGGACTCCATTCCTAGTTTAACTTCAAAACAAGAACACACGTCTCCACTTTTACAATAATTGTATATCATTGTTCAAAGGGCCTTTAGCCAATATCAAACACTGGCAGCCAGGGGGGACTGACCAGACCCTACAGGGAAATTTCCAGATGGGCTGATGCCCAGGGGGCCACTCGAGCCACCCTCACAGCTGCTGGCAGGTTACATAATGACCTGATGCTCTAAGCATTAAAGGGTTATTCCCATCTTAGACAATGGGGGCATATCGCTAGGATAGGCTTCAGATTTGTAATGGAGTATAATTATTTTATGTATGAAAATGTGATTTCTAATTGTTCATCCCTAACAAATGTAACAAATCGTATATATAATTAAGGAGTATGGGTGGGGATGATAATCGTCTACAATGAACAAACAGTTTGTACAAACAGCTTGACCCTGTTACTGAATGCATCTCACTCCAGGGCACCCAAAATGTTACCCTGGGACAGGATCAGTCCTGCCGCCTTAAAGTCAGACAGCCATCATTTAAAAAGGAACTACCCTCTGTTATGCCTCATTTACACGTCAGTAAGTGATTTCCAACAGTGATTGCAAGTCAAAACCAGGTGCAGATCTTTCCCTTATATCTTATGTCTGTGGAGGCTCCAATCCTGGTTTTGGCTCACAATCGCTGATCGAAATAACTGACCAAACACTGATGTGTGAATGAGGCTACAGTCAGAACAGAGACTTAGCCACTTGCCAGAGTGAAAAGGCACAGCGACTCCTGGTATTGATTGCAAGCCTGCACCTGAAGATTGCCCAGATGGCACAACAAAGTTATGATCGAATGGTGGGAAAAAAAAATCCCAAACAAAAACACACAAATTAACAGCCTGAAAACCATTTACAGTGGTACAGTGGCATGCGGTGTTGGACTGTCGTGTCAGTAGAATTCATTCTGGGGGCTGACTGTGCGGATACAATTACTTTTAAATAGTAGCCTGCGGCTTAGCCGATGCCTCTGACTGTGCTGGAGAACCAAGCAATTCTGGCTCTTGCCTTGAACACATTCTCAGAGCTGCAAGATAATTATGGGGATGTACAGACCAGACATCTTTATAAAACTGAACACTTACCCAATCACTATCATAAATGATAACCGTGTCAGCTCCTGTTAAATTGATACCCAGACCTCCGGCACGTGTGCTCACCAGGAAAATGAACACATTGGGGTCAGTATTAAATTTCCTCATCTGCAAAATAAGAAAAAAAAAAAACCAAAAACTGTAGCTGCTATGCACAATAAGCTATTTCTCAACCCTTCTTCAAATATGATGAGAAGTTCAAAAGTTGTAAATTATGGCGAAAATACGGCATGGATCATGAGTCTTTAGCACTACGTTTGTGGCATAGAAGCCTTAAAGGGAGTCTGTCACCTCATAGGCCCCTATAAAGTAGTAAAACAGCCCCATAGCACTTGTTATAAATAAAGTATTGGTACCTTTTGCGCTGTCTTGTGATCTTCAGAACTGCCAAAAACGTACTTTAATTGATATGCTAATGAAGTGTCGGAAGAGCCCGGAGGCGGGGTTTGCCACCTTTGAGCCCGGGCTCCTGTCCTTTTTTAAAGTTATTCCCCGCCCCAGCAACTGCCTGCGCCCGCCCTGCATGTCACCATGGTCCTCCTTCTTCAGCAAGATCCCGCGCGGCCTGCGCAGTCTCTCGCCGGGACGGGGCATGCGCACTGTGATGCCCACTTTGGGCACGGCATCGCCGTACCTAGTGCGCATGCGCCTGTCCAGCGGCGCAAAATCTGGTCCAGACAAGCGCAGGAAGGCGCAGGCGCGGGATCTTGCTGAAGGAGGACCATGGTGACGTGCAGGGCGGGCGCAGGCAGTTGCTGGGGCGGGGAATAACTTTAAAAAAGGACAGGAGCCCGGGCTCGAAGGCGGTAAACCCCGCCTCCGGGCTCTTCCGACGCTTCATTAGCATATCAATTAAAGTACGTTTTTGGCAGTTCTGAAGATCACAAGACAGCGCAAAAGGTACCAATACTTTATTTATAACAAGTGCTATGGGGCTGTTTTACTACTTTATAGGGGCCTATGAGGTGACAGACTCCCTTTAATAAATATGCCCTGTAACGTGGACGTGGCTTTCCGATGTGGGAAACCCCTTTATTGCTTTCCTAGAATCCACCAAATGTAGATTGGTGACAAACTATAAGGGACATAAAAATTCTTACATTTTCTTCTCTTTCTGAATAGGACATTGATCCATCCAACCTGCAGAACGAAAGCTTTCTGTAGTAGCAATAGTCTATTAATATATCCAACATCATGGTCATCTGTGAAAAAATCAAGATCTAAAAAAACAAAATCAGAAATACAATTAGATATACCAAAAGAGCTCAGAAAAAAAAAAAAAAAAAAGGGTGGAAAAAAATCTGAATGCTTGGGCTGGCCATCACATTGAGCCAGGCTTTACAAAACATGCTAGGGGTGTACTGGTCCTTTTTGACCAGAGCAAAAATTTCACCTTTTGGAATGCAGCATTCTGAAACAGTGATTTTTCTCAATTTTTCTTTACATTCATTAATTTTGTAGATGTTAAAGGGAAAAATTGTCAGCAATATTGTCAAGCTATATTTTATCATATTGCTCAAAAAATATTTACACAAAATATTAACCCTCAAATGAATCATGTAAATGAACAGCTGCAGGCTCAGGGATTATGGAATTAGTTGTTTACGTGGTTTTGTGCTGGTCGTAAACCAGATCACTGGCCGTGAGTTACAGCAATACCCGGCCTCCACTTAAAGCATGGCCCCTGCAATCCAGAAGGTGTGGGTGGGTGCAAAGCTGTAAAGATACAGAAGCTTTGCAGACTGGACTGCTGCATACAGGGCACTGATAGGAGGGTTAAGGGCAAACAGGGTGGCAATAGAGAGATTGACAACCGTGATCAGGGGAAACGGATCACGTGTCTGCTGCATCTCTTGGACCAACCGCAGCTTTTCTGACCCAAACTGACTGCATGATAGTAATTTATGTTAATCAGTTCCTGTCTAATCATGGATCTAGTACAGTAGAAAAGAGCCACCAATCATATAGGAACTATCAAATCAATCAGTTTGGGTCTGTTTTGTGCTGTGTCAGTGCCATGCCTTTACGCTAAAATGTTAAAAGGGAACCTGTCATGTTGAACATAGTGTTTGAGCTACTGAGGACAGAGCAGGAGAAGCTGAGCAGAGGAAAAAGATTCAGTAAAAACTTGTATTTTATTCATTTAAATTCCTGCTCATTCTGGGCTTTGAAGTCAAGGATTGTGATCAGTGACTGACCGCCTCCCTTCTATGACTGTGTATACAGAGATAGCTGTCAATCACCGACAGGACCGCCTCCTCAACTGAGCAGGAATTTAAATAAGATGTAAGCTATCCTAAATCTTCTCACCTCCCTGCGGGTTACGCTGAATTTTTTCCTGGGTCCCTTTGAGTTACAGCAATTAAACATCTGACAGCAGAGAACAGGACTTGACAGTGCTACAGTCTGCCCTTATTTACTAGTAATCTACTTTAATGATTTTACCTTGTGTCCTCTTTTCTTTAGCTCTGGCAGCATACGATCTAGGACCAAAAACTTTCCTGAACTGTTAATCAGCTCTTCATCTATCTGGGGTAAAACAAGACAAACCACATTATTAAAGTATCTGTACATCATAAACTTTGGCTCATTGTTAAGACTTAAAGTTTGTCTGAGAAAGGTATTATATACAGCACTATGAACATGCATTTCTGTGAGGCTGTTCTATAGTATTCATGTTATTTTATCCACACATTGCACCTGTACATTTAATCTTCATTTACACAAGTAAATCAAATTAGGACAAGTTTGCTAGCCTCTATGGCAGATGGCAAGGGTATCATGCTCAAAAATCAGACATTTAACACTAAATGAGGCTGAGACTACATAGCGGCAGTGACCCAATGATTGTCTATGGGGTCCCGGGGCCACAGGAGACATGCAGCGACTGCAATGCAACAGTTGCATCTGATGAATTGTGTCACAAGTAGTAACTTACTCCACTAAAGGATACACAAGTTACGTGCGACATGCGCCTCTCCTGCGACTTGGCTGCGTTTTTACAGCCAATTCACAGTTCTGAAATAGTAGCACAAGTTGGAGCACTCTCAAACATTACCAGAATACTTCCTAGATTTAATCACCAATCATGAAAAACGTACCTTAAAGTCTTGAGTAAATGGATCAAGTGGATATTCAATCAAATAAGGATGGTTACAGCACTTTCGTAGCAGCATCATAATGTTCCTCATTTTGAGGTTTATCTCTGCGTCCGCTGGCACGGCCACATTTACTGCAAGTCTGTGGGTGAAGGACAGCATTATTCACCGATCCGAGTGGTGGGAAATGGACCCCAGTTACAGAAGCAGTGCAAGCCTACCTTTCTTTTTCTACTTCTTCTTGTGGTTTTTGCAGCATGTTATTAATAAGCTGTTCAATCTCATTCGGAGTGTCCCGTTCACAGTAATTAACTACTTTCCGACACTTCCTTCTTCCTCTTCCTTTGGAATCGATGATTAAGTTTTCTGAGGACTACAAACAATACTTGTCAGAATAAAACAGCGACCTCTTAAGAGGACTTGGTCTAGTACATTGCTTTTCTTAATGTGTGCCCAATATGTCCCAGTTGCTCTTTCGTCTACATATGTAAACTAGCCTGTGGGTATTATATATCTTCATACTGGTTAGAGAGTTTTAGGAAACAGAGCTCCAAATCCCTTGCAGATACATGGATTTAAGATGATATGCAGATTGCCTACAGCTGCCACTAGAGGGAGCTTACAGCATGTTATTCACTAACGCAGATTATATGAAGCATGCTTCCTCTAGTAGTGACTACAGATAACCACACCTGTCACCCTTTTAGAAACATTTTGGCGTGGCATAGTGGGAAAAGCATGGATTAAGATGCGACCCATAAGAGAGACACAGACATATACAGTTTATGGGAAACCATTGAGTAAAGCTTAGTTTATTCCTTTAAATCTTTACTCTGTGCTTAGAACCCATGTGGGCTATCTGTATATACACACAGAGAATAGGCTGCAAGTCACTGATCTGAATCCCACATGGCTACTGAAGTCACATCAATGTATGATGTTGCAAATTTTTGTCCCTGCATAGAACAAACAAGGTGCAATGAGCGAATCGCCGGCTCTCCTTCCTCACAGCTGTTAGACACCGAAAACAAATACAAAACCAAGGGCCTTTAATACCTTATCCTTTCCCAGCATCTTCTCAATGGTCCGGTTCACTATGGCTGTATAGAAAGTCTCTTGTTTTTTGGTCAGTGGTGCATAAACTACAACTTCCCTTTTTGGAGGAACCTCTAAAGCTACATCGTTTTTCAGTCTTCTCAGCAGAAAAGGTGTGAGAATCTGTATAAAAAAAAAAAAAAAAAATTCAAGATATGTGAATAAAAGTTTGCCGATTAACATGCTTTTATACGAAAAAAAAAAAACCAAATCATTTATTATGTGTACAAATATGTATAGCCTTTACCTGGTGTAACATATGTAAAACATTCTGTTCTCTCTCCTTGGCCACAAGGTCTTCAGCATTCTGCGATATGCCAGCAATATCAAACCAGGACTCAAAGCTAAGGTATAAGAATATAACTTTAATGTAATGACACAATGATAAATGCAGAACCTTTAACATAACCAGAATTGACTACCTGATCGGCCAATATCTCAGGTGAGCCCCATCCTCACAATTCTACTTTATCAGTAGTAATATATGTTGGACACTGTTCATTGGTTTGATCACTAGTCACTGCGCTGCTATATTGGTCAAAAAATAAATTCTTCTCATCAGTGGTTATAAGGGACATGTGTAATGTTTCTGAATTGTGTTTAATAGATAATCTGTCAACATAATTAACCCTTAGTACATAAAATGAGCTGTCCTTCACCCAAACTAGCCGACCTTACAGGGTTAAAGGTTTTTTTTTTACTTTGTAACCACCTATCCTTCGTGGGTGAATGAGGCTGAGTTGCACCTAGGCCATGTGACTGATGGTCATGATGTTACTGGCCTAGGGTAAGCTGCGAGAAGGCTGAGGCTCACAGGACCCTTCTCAAAGAGCTGATGGGTGTCGCACCCCCACCGATCAAATGCAAAGGATAGGTCATCAATTACAAAGCGTCAGATAACCCCTTTAAATGTTTCAACAGATAAATTAACCCTTTGATCAATTTAGCTTAGGACTAGCAATTTTTTTTTCTTAATTTTTCCATTGTTGGATTCCAAGCGCTATAACTAATTTTTCCAATCAAAATAACCATACAAGGGCTTTTTTTCGGGTTGAGTTGTATTTTTCATTGGTATCAGCAGTTCTGCCGTATTTTTACTTTTTTTTGAAGGCAGGATGAACAAAAAAAACAGAAGTTTGTTATGAAAGTGGCAATAATTTAGTACTTTTTCAATATTGAACCTTCTATAAAGTGCTTTTTTTTGTTTATTAGTCCCACAAAGGGAATTCCATATGGCATCCTCTGAGCCTCTACTTGGCACTCCCAGAGGCCATTGTTAGGCATCTAGATGCCATAGCACCCACTGGTATCTGATCACCACACAAGGCAGCTCTGCTCTAACAGCTTAGAGATTGCAGTTGGTATTGATTACATCTAAAAGGGTTATGTGACCGGATTGGAGAATGCTCCAATGCCAGCAGCTGGAGGTGGCCCAACTGCATATTACGGACAACAAATCAAGGGAAATGTTTAATAAAGAGATATACAGTAAGGGTTTACCTTTTGAGATCATCAAAAACATCTGGTAACAGAAAATTCAGAAGGGACCACAGTTCTGCCAAATTGTTCTGTAAAGGTGTCCCGGTGAGAAGCAGCTTGTTGTCTGACCTGAACTGTTTCAATTCCCTAATGAGGCGACAGTTCATGTTTTTGATCCTATGCCCTTCATCCAAAATCATGTACTTCCAGGATCTATGCTGTAGACAAAACTTCAACAATTAGAATACTCCACTTCTACATTACTATCTTAAAGTGATTTGCATGGGAACATACCTGCAAAGCATGACGATCTTTCATTGAAATCTCAAAAGAAGTGATCACGACAGGATAAACTTGCAAAGTTCCTTCCCGTTTGTTTATTCTCTTTGCTAGCTCCTGGCGTTCCGGCGGAGTGCCATGATACAAAAGCACAGGAATCTGCAGGTGAAAAAATTAACACTGGCGTTAATGAATTACAGTGACATCTAATATATATCTAAAATCAGAAGAGGAATGAATATTAGCTATTCAGAAGCGGTCACCCCTCCTCCACCCAAAATTCATCCCTGGTCAAAAAAGAAATACAAAAATCTTTGCCATATCTAAGCAGTAATGGCACATTTACACATACTGAGGAGCAGCCAACTGTCGTGAAGGAATCGTTCCTTGTCGGCTGCTGGTTAAGTGGAGGTGAAGCGCTGGATTTAAACGCAGCAATCACCTCCACAGTATGAGCGATCACTACTGCTTGTCCCCATACAAAGTCATTGCTCCTAGGCAGCAGAGTGCTGTTAAGACAGGACAATCTGATGCCCGAGAACAATGATTGAGGCGTCTGCATGTTCCACTAGAGGAGAATCCATTATCGCTGGGGCCAGATTGGAAACATTGCCGGAAAATACTGATTAAAATTCTCAAGTTAGGTACAATCTGCTCAAATTGTAAGAATGTGTATGTTTAAAGTACAAATCTTAGGGCGAGTCAATATTTCTAAGCCAAGAACTATTTTTCCAATATACATTCTGTCGGTTCCATTCCTGGCTTTCTTTGCTTTACACACAATTAGCACTAAATGTTAGCATTAAGACAGAAGATGTAACTGAATATGCTGACTGCCCCAAGATTACTTCAGCTTACCACAGGTACAGTTCTAGACACTATAAAAGTCATATTAAAAGTACATTTTTACCTCTGGACAAAACCGTTTAAATTCAGACAACCAGTTGGGGAGGGTGGATAATGGGCCACAAACAAAGAAAGGACCAGGGACCCCTCTTTCAATCATCATGGCTATGGTGGCAATGCACTGAACAGTTTTTCCAAGACCCATTTCATCAGCCAATATGCCATTGATACCATTCTCCCACAGCATCTGTGGACAAGATAATATAGAACAATAAGTCACAGGTTTATCAAATATTACTTTTCATGTGCACAACACAAGATCCAATACTTTTGTTATTAGAGCATATAGACATCAGAGGGGGACACAAGCTCAGGACACCCACCCCCTCCATTAGTCAGAGCCATTGTGTCTGCTCCACATGATGCAGGAGGCATTCACATCTTGCAGGCTGAAGGCTCACAACAGCAAATGCCACCCTCTCTGCAGTACTGAAAGCCACAAATTTTTCATTTTTATGCAATACTAAAAGTGACCTACCGAACTCCTAGTTCTATTCTTTCTCCACCCTAAGGACTCATGCACGCGGCCATTCTGTGCACTGGGGACCGCAATTATGTGGTGGCTCGGACGGATCGAGACCCATTCAATTAAATTTTTTTGCGGTGCAGAGGTAAGGACAGAAACCCCACAGAAGCACTCCGTAGTGCTTCCAATCCGCACCTCTGGGATTGCGGACCCATTCAAGTGATTGGGTCTGTGATCCGTGGTGCACACGGCCAATGCCCATGTATTGCGGATCCCTAGCCGCTCCCCCCCCCCGTATGTGGCCTGCAATATGGCCACAGCTGGGCAACGGCCATGTAAATAAGCCCTAACTGTGCATAAAATTCTTTGAAAAGTTGGTTTCAGAGACAACCCATTTCTAAATGTGGGCACCAAGGTATCAGGTGATCCCGACAAGTCACAGTCTCACTGATAATCAGCTGAGTATGCCAGGGTAGCTGCTGAGGAATATTCAGCGTGTTTAAAGGGGGTTGTGCAGTGTCACGATATTGATATCCTATCCTCTGTTTAGTGGGTGTGACTCCCAGCACCCCTGCTGATCAGCTGTTTGCAGGGGCCACAGCATCTGTGCAAGCAGTACACCCTTTGCAATGTTCACATATACCGCCTATTTTGTAGTGACAGTGCAGAGTACTTAGAGATTCCTCTCCCAAGGGAAGAGCAAGCTGTAATTATACTGCACTGCTGATTGGTCACTTGCACGATCACATGCATCTCTTAAAAGCTGCACCAAACCCTATTGACCAGAGGCCTCTCTGCCGCAGCGGCCACATTTAGACTGATACCGAGGAGCATTTTATCCCAGGTAGAGTGTTAATCACACGTGGCTATGTCAATAGCTCCCATGGAGAACGAATGGAGCAGTAGAGGGAATGCACGACCTGCCACTACATCAGAATGGGGGAACGGGACCCCTGTTCTTGTGACTGGTCGAGGTCCCAGAGGTCAGACCACAGTGATCAGTTAGCTATTCCCTATCCTGTAGATGTGATAACAAGATTTGGCACAACCCTTCATGACCAAACAGGACAGATGGAAATACACTGCAAGCTCAAAATATAAGACAATTACCCTGAGCCATTCCATGCCTTCTATTTGATACCACCGCATCACACCACCAGTAAAGTACTTTGGCTGCTGGTAAGGAACTGGTTGACCATTCACTTTCCTCACGGGATCAAGCAAATGTTTAGCATTCTGTCTCACGGCTTGGGACAGTCTATCTTTAATAACGGAGTTGGAATCACCATTTCGCTCTATATCTTCAGCAGTTAATTTGCTGGAAGGGACTTCATCCTGTACAGGGTGGGATAAACTGGTGAATAAAACTGAGGGACAGAAGGGAATCTTATTAGACACTGCACTGTATGGTTACCTACCTCAGGGTCTTGCTTGCATTTTTTAGATGCAGATATGATGTCCTAACAGAAAATACAAAAAGACACTGCAGTTATATACATTGTGAACCCAATACATATATAGAAGATGACAAAAGAGCATAGCTTACTTCTTTAGACATAACGTCTGAAATGCTGTACATTTCATTCCGCTGCCTTTTCTTTGCTGAAGAGAAAAAAAAATATATATATATATGAAGTTTATAACACAATATAGCCACAGACTTCTATAGGTTACCCATTACAGCTCCAAGTCAGCAAGGTGCAAGGGCCCCACTGATGTGGAAGATAAGAAGAATGGTAAAGGGCCATATGCCAAATACTTATTCTGCAGTATACTGAGACGAGGACCCACAATACACTGAAACCCCTCACACCCACAATACATGAAAACCTTACTTTGGAAAAAAAAAAATAAAAAAAAAAAAAAGTTTATGCACAAAGTTTGCAACTCCCCTCACTTAATGCTAAATTTGTATTCAATTTTAGTAGTAGGAGGTATAAACAGTTGAAATTCTAACAAGTTCTGTTTAAGCTCACCTGTTTTGCCGTTAAAAGATGAAGCCTTTGGTTCTCCCTGTAAGATGGCAGGTCACAGAGATAAGTATCAGCATGCATTATTATTTTGACTGTTTTAAAGGGATTTTGCAAGTTTAGACAAACATGGCTGCTTTCTTTCTAGTAGTAACACCTGTCCATGTGGACAGATGTGGCCGTGTTTTTGGCCACTGTAATCTGTACAATCACTCCAAACTGTTCAACCAAGATGTTTAAATAGCATATTTCCCTTTGAACACAGTTTGATAATTTGCCTATAGAGATTATTATATAAAGAAAAGAACTCATCAACAGTTTATCTACATCACATTAGCAATGCCAAGTTGCAGAGGACCTGTCCCCTCCTGAAATATCCACAGTATGCACATTCCCAATGTAATACTGCAGTATCTATTCTTAGTGGTTTGTGCCTTTTCTCCACTGTTCATACTACAAGTTTATGAATGAATCGGCTTTCGCAGTTGGCGGTGTGTCCCTGCACAGTGACATTACCCAATAAGTACTATCAGTATCAGACACCTTCAACTGATAACGCCCTGATGGACCTCTATTGAAGACTGCTGGCAATTCATTCATAGATTTCTAATAGGAATATACACTCACCGGCCACTTTATTAGGTACACCATGCTAGTAACGGGTTGGGACCCCCTTTTGCCTTCAGAACTGCCTCAATTCTTCGTGGCATAGATTCAACAAGGTGCTGGAAGCATTCCTCAGAGATTTTGGTCCATATTGACATGATGGCATCACACAGTTGCCGCAGATTTGTCGGCTGCACATCCATGATGCGAATCTCCCGTTCCACCACATCCCAAAGATGCTCTATTGGATTGAGATCTGGTGACTGTGGAGGCCATTTGAGTACAGTGAACTCATTGTCATGTTCAAGAAACCAGTCTGAGATGATTCCAGCTTTATGACATGGCGCATTATCCTGCTGAAAGTAGCCATCAGATGTTGGGTACATTGTGGTCATAAAGGGATGAACATGGTCAGCAACAATACTCAGGTAGGCTGTGGCGTTGCAACGATGCTCAATTGGTACCAAGGGGCCCATAGAGTGCCATGAAAATATTCCCCACACCATGACACCACCACCACCAGCTTGAACCGTTGATACAAGGCAGGATGGATCCATGCTTTCATGTTGTTGACGCCAAATTCTGACCCTACCATCCGAATGTCGCAGCAGAAATCGAGACTCATCAGACCAGGCAACGTTTTTCCAATCTTCTTACTGTCCAATTTCGATGAGCTTGTGCAAATTGTAGCCTCAGTTTCCTGTTCTTAGCTGAAAGGAGTGGCACCCGGTGTGGTCTTCTGCTGCTGTAGCCCATCTGCCTCAAAGTTCGACGTACTGTGCGTTCAGAGATGCTCTTCTGCCTACCTTTGTTGTAACGGGTGGCAATTTGAGTCACTGTTGCCTTTCTATCAGCTCGAACCAGTCTGCCCATTCTCCTCTGACCTCTGGCATCAACAAGGCATTTCCGCCCACAGAACTGCCGCTCACTGGATGTTTTTTCTTTTTCGGACCATTCTCTGTAAACCCTAGAGATGGTTGTGCGTGAAAATCCCAGTAGATCAGCAGTTTCTGAAATACTCAGACCAGCCCTTCTGGCACCAACAACCATGCCACGTTCACAGGCACTCAAATCACCTTTCTTCCCCATACTGATGCTCGGTTTGAACTGCAGGAGATTGTCTTGACCATGTCTACATTCCTAAATGCACTGAGTTGCCGCCATGTGATTGGCTGATTAGAAATTAAGTGTTAACGAGCAGTTGGACAGGTGTACCTAATAAAGTGGCCGGTGAGTGTATGACTGGCACAACAGGACTGTAAGAAAAGATGATTCAAAATTAATGCATTTATATACAGCTTCTATACTACGCAGCACTTTACATACATTATCACAATGTCCCAAGTGGGCCTCACAATCTAAGTTCCCTATCAGTATGTGTTTGGAGTGGGGGAGGAACATACAAACTCCATGCAGATCTCTGACCTAGGACCCCAGCGCTGCAAAGCAATAGTGCTAATCACCAAGCCACCGCGCTGTTCCGAGCAGTTACTAAAGAAATGAACATGACCGGTCTCTTAAGGAGGAGATGTCAACTACTTCTTCTCAGGATCAGATATTGATAACCAACACTGAGGATAAGTCATCAATATTTACACCCAAGAAATCCCTTTAAAATCTACAGAAAACAAACCAATGCTTCAGCAGAAGCCACAAGAGGAGGCTCCAAAATGAACCCACTTTACCAATTCACCATTTTAAACACCATTGTCTACAATGCGGTCACATTCACGATACCTTTACAGCTTCATTTAATTTCTGTTTCTTCTTTTCAAGCTTTTCTTTCCTTTTCATTTCCTGAGATTAAATACAAGAACAGTGCAGATGAGGTTGGATTCTGGAATATTACAGCCACTATACCAAACGTAGCTGTGCACTTTAAGGTCACACAGTGCTGGTATAGTCATTATTTGGTGTTTAGGTACAAGTTTTGCATTTGCCTTTTTTGAGTTATGGATCTAGCTTTTCAAAACAGATGTTTAAAGGGGTTCTCCGAGTTATAAATATTGATGACCTATCCTCAGGATAGGTCATCAATATCAGATCGGCAGGGGTCCGACACCCGGCACCCCCGCCGATCAGCTGTTTGGAGAGGAGGCGCACCGTATCAGCACTACCTCCTCTTCAGTGTTTACATGCTGGCCGACTCGAGGGTAGTGGTGAGTAGGTGTAATTACACCTCACTGCCCCATTCATTTCTATGGGAAGAATCGCTTCCATAGACTTGTATGGGAGCGATTCTTCCCATTGAAATGAATGGGGCAGTGAGGTGTAATTACACCTACTCACCACTACCCCCGAGTCGGCCAGCATGTAAACACTGAAGAGGAGGCAGCGCTGGCTCGCGCCTCCTCTTCAAACAGCTGATCGGCGAGGGTGCTGGGTGTCGGACCCCTGCCGATCTGATATTGATGACCTAAAATATATATATATATATATATATATATATATATATATATATATATATATATATATATATATATATATATATATATATATCTCGGAGAACCCCTTTAACATTGACCTGATCTGCAATGTGTGCATGAGACCTAACATTATTTCAGTGAACGACGCCAGAAGAACATAACCACGTCTAGCCCAAGAACTCATAGATGACCTTTGTTAACCAACACTAAAGCCAGGCAGCCTAAATAATTCCATAAAAGTCCAAAAGGCGCAAGTGAATTTTGACCCGATGGCCAAGCAGTCACAACCCACACGATCAGTTCAAACTCAAAAAGAAAGGATGAAGAAGTGTTTTTGTTAGGCTTTGACAAGTCGCCACTATAGGACCGGCCTGGAGATTTCTGTCAGGGATGCTATATCAATAAAATCTGAAAAACATGCACAACTTGTATACTAAAGGAAGAGAAGGGACCCAAGCTGGCTTATAACTGTGGTACAGAGATATCAAAGAGGAAGAAGATGCTAAGGCACTCAGTGTTTTCAAAGAACTTCAAACTTTTATTTCATCAAGTAAGAGCAACGTTTCAACCAGAGTTGGTCTTTTTCAGCCGTGGTACAGAGAGATTTGTCCCGCTCTATATCAACTGTTAGCTTAAGGTCCTTTTACACGGGCCGATTATCGGCCGAAAAATCGTTCCTAGGAACGCTAGTGCCGATAATCGGCCCGTGTAAAAGTGGCCCTAATCAGCCGACGAACGAGCAAAACGCTCGTTCGTCGGCTGATTGGATCTTTTGTAGAAACCAAAAGATCCAATCTGTCGGGCGCACATCGGCCTGTGTAAACAGGCGATGTGCGCCTGACAGTATGGAGCTTCCCGGCCGCACGAGTGATAGTTTCAGCTCATCGGAGCCAGTACATTTTAATACTGTATGGAGCGCTTCGGATGCTGCATTCGCTCATCCCTACTACACACGCCTGTCAGACATTCGCGCATACCTCTTGCTGCTGCTGTTCCATTTTAGTCAAGAGGAACTTCGAATAGATGTTGCTTTTCTCGAGTAAATGTTGAAGTCTTTTAAACCGCATTTCATTGGAATCTCTTTCCCAAGACATACGAGCCTGCATGACATTAACGGAGGAAGAACAGTATTAGAAACATTTTTGGAAAAAATTCATATTCAGACTAAAAACTGGTTCTATAAACGTAGCTTTAGACACCAGACATTTATCATATAATCCCTTAATAAAGGTCAAAAACCATTTGTGGAAAAACACCTTTAATTTAAGCCAATTTATGAGAACAGGAAAGCCTTTTCTGATTTCACAGAATGTGATCGTGTCCATGGCGCTATATTCAGCTAAGGCACGGTTTATAAAAAAAAAAAAAAAAAACTGGGGTTTGGAGGTAGCAGAGGACAGCTCTTTGATAGACTCCAAATGGAGTGGTATTGCACACGAATGACCACTTCTTTCAAACAGGGGATAAGGGACCCACCGTTCCAGTGGGGCAAGATCCCCAAAGATCAGACACTTAAAGGGGTAATCCTGTTACATTAAAGGGGTTGTCCGGGTTCAGAGAAGAACCCGGACATACCTGCAATTTCACCCAGGCAGCCCGCCTGAAGAGGGCATCGGAGCATCCTATGCTCCGATGCCCTCCTTTGCCCTGCGCTAATTAGCGCAGGGCAAAGGAATTTCGCCGGGTTCCGGTGACGTACCGGTCCCTGCCGGGCAGAGGCTTCCGCCCGGCAGTGAGTCGGTGACGTCATCGGCGCTGATGGACAGGCTTCAGCGCTGCCCTAGCCAGTAAAACGGCTAGGGCAGCGCTAAAGCCGGCCCATTAAGGCCGGTGACGTCACCGAACTCACTGCCGGGCGGAAGTACCCGCCCGGCAGCGAGTATTTACAAAACAAGAGACCTTGCCCTGCGCGATCTAGCGCAGGGCAAGGGGGGGGCATCGGAGCATGAGATGCTCCGATGTCCTCTTCAGGCAGGCTGCCTGGGTGAAATTGCAGGTATGTCCGGGTTCTTCTCTGAACCCGGACAACCCCTTTAAGTTATCCCCCATCCACAGCCTTGTTTAGAGATAACTGCAGAATAAATTACTTTCGGTTCCGATTTTCACGCCCACTCAAGTCAATCCATGAAGGGGGAGGAGAAAATAGGCAGTTTTTCCCCACACGTGGCTGCTAGGAAATGCTGCATGGGAATTCATCTGATTTGAGTGACATGTAAAACAGATGAAAGACTGAAGCCAAAACAATCTACCATGGATACAAAATTGCCAGTTTGTGAATGAGCCCTAAACTTGAAAGTACCTTTTCCATCATCTTGCGCTCTTCTGCCTCCCCTGCCTTCTCGAGTTTTTCTTCTTCCTTTATCATATCTGCAGTTATTACTTCAAGGGAGGAATCCATGTCGGACTCTGAAGAAACTGAGGACATATTGACATAAGTCATGTATTATCAGAAATCAAAGAAAATTGAAAAAAAAAAAAAAATCACTTAATGTAAATCGCAGTATGCCTCGCAAGTGACACCCCATTGCTCCCCAACAATTTTGATAAAGTGGTCTTAGAGGACATTCAGCAAATTCCCCATTCTTTCAGTGTAACTAAACTCAAAAACAGACATAACTGCCCAGATAACCGGCATCACCCGCCATATGTACAGGGAGTCTGTATATATGCTGAGAACACTCCCAGCAGGGACCCAATAATGACAGAAGCAAAAAAGTAGGATTTCCACCAGTCTCTGCTGAGTATCCAGGCCGGCTGTTCTGGGGGCACAGCCTAGAAAGAAAATGCTTTTTACTGGACATCAAAAAATGACCAGCCGACATTCAATGCAGATATAAGCGCCTCTAAAACTAAGCGCCGATCGTCAACACGATCACTTAGGGCCCATTCAGAAGGCAGATCTGCTGCAGCCATTTTTTTGCTGAACTGAAAAAAAAAAAACTGTTTAACGACTGCATGGGTGACTTTTTGCAGCACAATCAGCATTCAGATCCAGGGCAAAATCATTATTCAAGCATAAGAAATTTATGTCATCAAGGCCTAAGATCCCAACAGATCCCAAATCACCCCCTTGTACCTGATCTGGATGATTACAGGTGCAGTCACATGACACACTGGGTAGGCACACGACTATTCTGTTAGGCCATGGACACAGCACTACTACATGGGCTATACCATTCTACTGTGCAGAGAAAGGGGTCAACAGCACTGGCCATAATTACAGGGGCATTGCAGTGTAGCGGTCATCCCATAGACATGAATGGGATTGCAGTGCGAGTCAGTACACCGCCTCCTTTATACCATGGAGCGCAGCGGGCGCCATAACCACCAGGTGCCTGCTGTTCCGAACAGCTGGCACCTGGGACTAAAGTACATGATAGACAGCAACATTGATCACATTCTTTTAACCTCTCAGATGCCGTGGCCAAATGTGACCAAGACATCTAGGTGCGCAAAATCCAGAGGAGCGCACTTCCGGGGGGGGTTAGGGCTCTGCCCCATGAGGATCAGCGTAGCTGGAATTTAAACAAAAATTCAAATCACCCCTTTACCCAAAATAATAACATAAGTAAAAAAAATCCTAGGCATCGCCACGTGCAAAAAAATGCTGATACTAATATAAAGATATTTATTGCATACAAACTGCAAAACGGGAAAAATAGTCAAAGTGGCTTCACCTCCCACAAAAAAAAAAAATTAAAAAGTGATCACACACCCCAAAATACTATCCACTCTAAGGTTTCTTTATATATATAAAAAAAAAAAAAAAAAAAAAAATCACATATGTGGTATTGCCATAATCACACGACTTAAAGAAAGAAGATATAACAGGTCAGTTTTACCACATACCGAACAATGTAAAAACTAAACCCACAAAGTTGTTAAAGGAACTTCATTTCTTTTTCTTCCAAGTTCACCCCATTTGGATTTTTTTTCCAGCTTGCCACTACATCATATGCCATGTTACATGGTGGAAATAGAAAGTGCAACTCAGCCCGCAAAAAAAACAAGCCCTCACACGACTATGTGAACAGAAATATAAAATAAAAAAAATAAATAAAATAGCTATGGCTCAAAAAAAGCAGGGGTGGGACAAAATAAAATCACAACCTTTTGTGGCTAAAAGGGTTACATACATGCACATCGGAGCTGTAGTGTCACACAAATCCATAAAAAAAAAAAATTACACAACTCTGTACATAGTGGAAATCCATACCCTGAGGCAATTGCCGCTCCAGCAGTTACATAAAGCAGCACGTGTCAGTGTACAACTCCTTACATAAGGCAACATGAAGATCTAGGACGTGAAGATCCAAATCCTTGAGCACCAGATCTTTCCTGAGAAAAGATGCCTATCCCCAGCAGCACCAGGCTCGGTTCACCCATTGCAGCACCTGGCTTTGCCATGCGGTTATTGGCAGGACGTCCATTATATGTGAAATTACACATTTTACTTATACAATAACTGCAACATGTGAACATAACCTTACAGTCTGAGGGGAGCAGCTGAAAAAAAAAACTCCACGGATTTTGTAACCATCACTAAAACTATCCCTTTCATACTTTTGGTAACTTCACTTGCAACACAAAAAAAACCCTCAAAAAACACAGGACTAGCAGAGGCAGCAGTGACCCCGTGTCACCCCATGGCGAGAGAGGATTTACTGGGCCCTGTTCACATCCAGAGGTTTTGATGAGCAGCAGATCCAATAGACACCCAGAGGGACCGTCTGATTTATAAAGGGATCTGCTGATATTCCCTGCATTATGACAGCGCAAAATCCAGCTGCAAAAACAGCAGTGTGAACAGAACCTAACACCTCGTGTTATTACCAGGATTTCCTCTCAGTCTGGCATTGAGGTATATTCACACATGCACATTTCTATAAGAAAAGTCTGCCACCTCTCTAATCAAATCAATGGGGCTTGCAAAAATAAACGCAGCTTGACAAAGATGGAACGGAATCAGTACAGAGACCGGACTAGTCTGAGCAAAACCACATTCGTGAAGCCTCCATCCTCCCCAATACATATAACATGGTAAACACGTGCACAAGCAGGTTGTAAACATTACTACAACCCGCCCGGGGCCGACAGCTGCAAGAAACACACAAGCTGCACATATAAGAGAAGTCTGAGCAGTTACCGGGCCGCTCGCAGGAGAACTCTTCCACAGGCATCGTAGCAGAACGGCGGGAAACCTTGTCAGCAGCGACTGGCGCCAAAACCTCCCGGCAAATGCTATATTGAGTCCTGCGAGCACCGCCCACATAGGTTGACGTTTTCCGCGCCGAACTCAGTCAAAATATCGCGAGAATTGGATGAAAACGACGCCAGTTGGCTGAGAGGGCGGAGCGCGCGGTCTCCTTCTCTCACGTGATTGGTGGGAAGCCGGCTGAGGGCGGGGCATGGACTTCCGGAAATTCTTGAAGGAAAGGCATGAAAGAAGCGCGGGAAAACTGCCCCACTGACGGGATGGCGGTGATGCGTCCTTCATGCGGATAGCTTAGCATGGAAATTAGGACGTGTTTTGGTGATATACGACTTTAATTTTTCGTGTGAGGAGTATACTTCGATTTTTTTTTTTTATTATTTCATATGACAAAGCGCTGACTCCGATGTCCATGGGAATGCGTTTTGACCCATGAGCTATTGTGTGACTGTTGTTTTGCAATAACTTGTGGGTCACAACCAGCCCCCATTTTCTTAACCCTTTCAGTACCAAGCCACTTTTTACCTTAAATCCCAGGATGATTTTTGCAAATCTGACGTCCCTTTATGTGGTAATAACTTTAGAATGCTTTTACTTATCCAGGCCATTCTGATTTTATTTGTTTAGGTAGTTAGAGGGCTTAGAAGTTTAGAAGCAATTTTTCAACTTCTCAACAAAATTTCCCAGTACCAATTCAGATATAAAGTGATTTTGAGAGTCTTACCTAATGGAAACCACCCATAAATTACCCCATTTTAGAAACGACACCCCTCAAATTATAAAAAAAACTGATGTTGCAAACTTTGTTAACCCTTGAGGTGTTCCACAAGAATTAAAGGAAAATGGAGGTAAAATTTCACTTTTCTGGTAGATTATTCATGTTAATTTTTTTTTGCAACACAGCAAGGGTTAACAGCAAACTAAACTTCAATCTCCATTACTCTGATTCTGCAGTTTACAGAAATATCCCATATGTGGTGGTAAACTGCTCTATGGGCACGTGGCAGTGGTCAGAAGGAAAGGAGCGCCATACAGATTTTGCTAGAATGGTTTTTAGGCACCATTTTGTAATTGAGAGACCCTGATGTACCCCTACAGTGGAAACCCTCAAAAAGTGACCCCATTTTGGAAACTGCACCTTTCAAAGAATATATTAAGGGGGGTACTGGCTACTTTGACCCCCTAAGCGTTTTATGGAATTTGGAAACACTTGGCTGTGAAAATGAAAAGTTTCATTTCTTCCAATAAAATGTTGTTTTAGCCCCAAATTTTTCATTTTCACAAGGGGTAACAGTAGAAAAGCACCCCATAATTTGTTCCCCATTTTCTCCTGAATATGGCAACACCCCATATGTGGTAGTAAACTGCTGTGGGGGCACATATAGATTTTGCAGCACAGATTTTGATGGATTGGTTTGTGGGAGCCATTGATTTTTATTTTTTTGAGTTATTGACTTATGTGGGGGCCCATTTTTTGCGGGATGAGGTGATTTTTTCATTGGTACTGTTTTGGGGTACATAAGACTTTTTGATTGCTTAGTATTACACTTTGTGAGTCAAGGTGAAAAAAATAGCTGTTTTGACATAGTTTAAAAAAAAAATATATATATTTTTTATAGCATTCACCCGAAGGGGCAAATCATGTGATGTTTTTATAGGGCAGGTTGTTACGGATGTGGCAATACCCAATATGTCTATTATTTTATTTTGTTAAGTTTTACACAGTAAATTAATTTTTGAACAGAATTAAATCTGGTTTTTCTGTTGCCATTTTCTAACTGCCCTATTTTTTTTATTTTTCTGGCGATTGTCTTAGGTAGGGTCTCAATTTTTGCAGGACGAGATGACCGTTTGGTACCATTTTGGGATTAATACGTCTTTTTGATTGCTTGGTATTACGCTTTTTGTGAGGCAAGGTGACCAGAAAATGGCTTTTTTTTTTTTACACTGTTTTTATTTTTTATGGCGTTCACCTAGCGGGGTGGGTCATGTGATATTTTTATAGAGCCGGTCGATAGACGCGGCGATACCTAATGTGCCCACTTTTCTTTTTTTCCCTATTTTTTTACAATTTTTTTAACTTTATTTTCGGGGGCTGGATCTCACAGGCTTCTGTAGAAGGCAGCCCGATGCCTAAGCAAGGCATCGGGCTGCCTTCCCTGCCATCAGGTCCCTGTCACAGCAGCGCGGGGACCCGATGGGGTTCGTAACCCCTTAGGATACCCGCACGTGCCGTGGTCAGCGCTGACCGCGGCAGTGTGAGGGTTAATGCACCGGCATCTGTGTCTTCACCAATGCCGGTGCATACAGCAGGGGTCCGGCTATCGGTACACTGCCCGACCCCTGTAGCTGATCAGGCGCTGGGATTTTTGTCCCGGCTTCCTAAAGGTTAGAGGTTGTCCGGTCCCAAAATCATAATTCTTTTTCTATGCTTCTAACACTCCTCACCATGCATACATATGCCCCCAATACCTGTTTTTCATGTCTGAGCTTTCCTTCCCCCTGGAAGACATCACATTATCCTGGCAGATCTGTTTACTTTCTCCCCTTCTTGTTTTGTTGAATACATAACTTTATTGATACACAAGCCTGGCTTCACTGCACAGTGATGAGTCACAGGCTGGCCCCGCCCCACACACTGCTCTGTCTACAGCAGCTACACCCACTATAACTCCTGTGTCCATCTTTTTACACCCAGACATGAGTCTACTCCTTACAGTCCACAGGCTCTTCCCTCACCATCTCCAGAGTGTAATAAACAGCATGAATCAGCAAGCGTATCCAATCGCATCTGTATCTAATCCTATGTGATACAGCCTGCTGAGCTGTGTATCTAAACCCTCATGATTATGACCGTATCCATTTTGCCATCCACGTTTTTTGCAGTCCCATTGAGTTCTATGAATTTGAGGACCAGAATAGGACATGTTCTGTCTTTACTGGAACTGACTTATGGATGTGGGAAACACACTGATGACATCCATATGCTTTCCATATCTGTATGTCAGTTCTGCAAAAGATAGAAAATGTCCTATTCTGGTCCTTATAATGCAGATCTAAAACCCATAGAACCCATTGGTCTGCAAAAAAATATGAATCACACACGGACAGTATCCTTATTTAGTGGATCCGCGACCCGCAGGCCGCAAAACAGATACGGTTCTGTGCATGAGCCCTATCACTCATACTGAGCCCCCATAGCCGTGACATCCACAGTGCCCCCTTGCGCGCCGTCCAGTGCCCCCTGTTTTCCATCCAAAGTTCCCTCATTGACATGCACAGCATAGCGATCAGCCTCTGTGGCTGATCGCTATTCTGTCACTCCTGCACAGCACTTACATCGCGCTGTTCAGGAGTCGGTACAGGCTTCACATAGAAGACGGCTGTCCCGCACATGCGCACTAGCGTTCAGCCTAGTGTGCTGTGAAGACTGCCGGCCGGCGCTTTCTCCAGCAGGAGGCGGTGACGTCACTCGTGACGAACCGTCTCCTGCTGGAGAAAGGAAGAGAAGACAAGAAGATGGACTTTGCCCGGAAGCCCAGAAAAGCCATCTGGAGGGACCATGTGACCGGAAGGAAGATCTCCAAAATGGCTGCACTGTGGATGGTAAGTATGATAGCAATAATCTTTCCTCCACAGGTTAGCTTTGGCCATAAAAAATAGATTATGCCTGGAGAACCCCTTTAAATTAGTTACTGCCAGCCACATGGGCAGTACCGCAGTGTTGTCTTTGTGTGCGGCAGCCTCTGCAGAAAATCGCTGCTGGATTTTTGGCGGCACGTTGTATGGGTTGTGTACTTGCAGCTGTAAAATAAGAGCCGATGGCAAGTTGCACAAGTGTTTTTTGGCCGTGAGACTTACTGTCGTGCGATACATATGGCAGTGTAGCCCTGGCCTTACAGGACCTGCAAAAGGGATAACTTTAAGTGGTTCTCTGGGCTTTTAATATTAATGACCTGTTCTCAGGATAGCTCATGAATATCCAATCGGTAGGGGTCTGACACCCCCTCCGATCAGTTTTATGAAGAGATGGGTGTGTACAGTCTCCTGTCTTCCTGCTGCTATGTCTATGGCAAAGCAGCACCAAGCAGGAGGAGACGGCGCCGTCTCCTCATACAACTGATCGGTGAGGGTGTCAGACCCCCGCCTATCTGATATTGATGACCCATCCTGAGGATAGATCATCAATATTAAAAGCCTGGAGAACCCCTTTAAGACCTCTCTGCTGCATGCTGCAAAAAAAAAAAAAATCTACAGAGTACATTGACTTACAATTATTTTAGATCCATAGCTTGTCAGTTTGTATTGGGGATTTTACCAATGTGTAAGGTGAAATCCGGGAAAAATCCTTGTGTAAACTGTTTGGAACTTCTGCTCTGTGGGGCAGTACCCTTAGGTTGGGTTCACACGAGGCAGGTGTGCCACAGATTTTCATACAGGAAATCTGCAGTGTTGTACAGGACCAGCAAACTGGGAGAGATTTTAAGAAATCTCATGCGCATTGTGTAGAAAATCAGCAACTTGAGGTAATCTGTAGTGCGGCTCTTTTATCTATTGAGATGAAGTTTACAGCCATTTATAACAAAAACTGCATGTCATTTTTTTTTCTGTCCCCTGATGATGCAGATGTGAACAGAGCTTTACTCATATTCCAGTATGTCATTTCATTAATCTCCTCTTTTCCTTGCAGTGAAGGACCTGGAAGATGCATATGAGCTATGAGGGAGCACTCATGTCTTGCAGCTCCTACACTTAGAGTTTCTTAAAGGGGTTCTCCAGGAATTAAGAAAATGAAAATTCCTAAATATTGTTTTATTATAAATATATTCCCAAATACCTTTCATTAGTTATAATGGCTTGTTTTGTCTAGGGAGCAATGATTAGGAGAAACAAAAAGGCCACCGTCCTATTAGTCCACACAAAACCCGTCCTAATCACATAGGAGGACAAGTTACTTAACGACACTGAGGTAAAGAGCTGCCTCATCCTCCTCTCTGCTCTGCTCGTCAGGGATTATGATCCTGACTACAGTTTATTATGACATTTAGCTCAATCTTTGTGGGAATGGAGTTCATCAGGAGACATGAAGTACAGAGAGGACGGACAGGACAGACTGTGGTAATGGAGACTGCATACAAGTGCTGCTTCTTATTAGCTTCAGAGAAATGAGGTAAAGAGCTGCCTCATCCTCCTCTCCTACTTGTCAGGGGTTATGATCCTGAATGCAGCTGATAAGATCTTCAGCTGAATCTCTGTAGGAACAGAGTTGACATGAAGTACAGAGAGGAGGTGGGGATGTGGCCGTGTCCTGCTGTATGACATCACAATACTGTGCCAGGATGAAGGCCAGATTATTTTAACCACTTAATGGCCAAAGCATCTAATATGTTGATGAACTAAGATAAAAAGATATTGTTTAATGCATGCAGATTTTGTTTTCGAGAATACATTGATTTTTACCTTTATAGCACATTTTTTGCTTCACATTTTTAGTTTGATTTGGTTGCTGATTTTTTTTTAAATCTGTATAGTTCCAAAATTTAGGGGTCAGATCTGTATATTATATGAAACACTCTAATCCTTTAAATAAAATTACAGAATTTGAGGTGCAGATGCTGCAGAACCTCTTTTCTGAAAAGTAAGGAAGAGATTCCTGTCCACCATTGATTACTTGGATAAGGCCTCGTCCTTCTCATAAGAAGGTCTGCAGTATATGAGATGTGCATTTTTGTGTTGTGCCCACACTGGTGATTACAAAGGGTTTGTCCAAATAGTAAAGTACATAAAAAGAAATCCTGGCCTGCCCAGCACTTAATGTATAAAGCATCCCTCACTAACAGCTGGAGAACCTCTACCTGCCAGCTTACAAAAGGACACTTCCAGGAACCTTTTTCTCACACTTCACTCTCACCCAGACAGGCTTTCTGTGACCCCAGGCAGAGAGAACTGCCCTCCTGGCTCCACCTTCTGTGTTAATTACTTCACAAATGAGCGTCTCTCACCTGCTACTTCACACAGGAAAGATGTTATAGTACGGCGCAGTACTGAACTCCTCCATCTCACTGTCTCTACCTACTTTCACGATCTACCATAAATATTTGTCCACAACTGGTCAACGGTCCCTTCTTAAATAAATGCAAAGGCCTAAATGGTAAGGGTAAAGGAGGACAAAAATAACATTACAGATCGGCAAGACTAAATAGACACTAGGTGGAAAAGCCAAATGGGGCAAACCAGGAGGGAGAAACCTAACTAGATAAGGTACCATTAATCAGTGCCAAAGTCAAAACCAGGAGATCAGACAGGCTACAATCAGATATCAAAAACCAAAGTCAATACCAAGCCAGAAGTAAATACCAGTAAATCATGTCAAGGTCCAAAAACGTCAGACTCAAGTCCAGAGCCGAGGTTAGGAATCCAAGCGAATCTATACCACAAAGCAGGCTAGTGAGAAGATCCAAAGAAACGCCAATCGCAGGCAACCTGGGGCTAGCAGATTGCTTGTTTAAATAGACAGCGCTTCCTAGTCACATGACTAGTGATGTCAGCATGCCGACACTCCTGCACAGGGAGGACTGGGCTTGGTTACCCTGACAACTGGATGCCGGCGGTGCTGTCTGCAGAGAAGCGCACCTACTGGACCCGGAAAAGGCATGAGACAGGAATCTTGAAGAAATATACCTCCCCTCCATAACTAATCATGCATTGCTGTCACTCGTAACGATGAATTGGATATAAGGTAAGAATTAAAATCTCCAAATGGGTACTCAATCCACTCAAGGGGTAAGTGACACAATGTTTTGCTTATAAGAACAAGACTTCAGGCTTGGATACTTTTTAAAGAGAGTCTCTTAACAACTACACCTCAAATGAAGGTTAATAATCTGATTTTATTAAATATGATAATTGTATATACATATAGCGAGATATGGGGGTCATTTATCAAACTGGTGTAAAGTAGAACTGGCTTAGTTGCCCATAGCAACCAATCAGATTTCACCTTTCATTTTCAAAAGGAGCTGTCAAAAATGAAAGGAAGAATCTGATTGGTTGTTATGGGCAACTAAGTCAGTTCTACTTTACACCAGTTTGATAAATGACCCCAATAATGTCTCCTCTTGAAAATTAAGTATATACAAAGGATAAAGAACTTATATCAACAGTTAACATCACCTCACAGCAACACATCTGCTAGGAAGACCTTTCAGTGAAAGCAGTCAGAGTCTTAATAGGGAAAACATTGGTTCCTACACAAGGCGTCCCCTCGTAGTTGAGCTTCAACTAGCCCCTAAAAAGTTTCAGCTTTTATACTGTTTAAACAAAGAGCGTCATTCCCTGGTGGAACGTAGCCAGCGCATGCGCTCTATAATTGTCAATGTGTACATGTTGTTTATCTGCTATCGCCCTGGACCTTGGAGCGGCCAATTCCTAGATCTGCAATGAATCAGAATCACAAAACAACCTTGACAAAAATATGGAGACAAAGACTCGCTCCCTTACATGAGCAATTCCAAAAAAAATCGTCAGAACATCATAACGTGAATTAACTGGTGGACAAAATGATCATGAACTGCACCTTCACAGTTTACAACGCATGTCCTTTTACCCACTCTTTTCATGCTAAGCTCATTTATTTGATGGATTTCCGGCAGTCATCCAAGAAGGCATCAGGATCTCAACTGTCAGGAAGGAACTTTGTTCATCACTTCAGCCACCTTGGAATGCATAATAAAAAAAAAATAGGCCATCGTGACATAAAATAGTCACCATATGGTGCACGTTATTGGACAGAAAAATAATGGTTATTAAATGTTAAAGGATTGTTTTCCAGAATTCCTCTGAACACACAGAACCTAAAATTTAAATTGTGTTTCAGAGTGTAACGCAGACCGCTGGAGGTATGTTAAGAGTCAGGGCTGTGGAGTCAGAAAGCCAAAGCTCCGACTCCTCAATTTCCCTTAACTCCAACTCCCTCATACATGGCACATGTTTAGGCGATAACTCTAAATGTGCTCCATACTCAGTTCGAAGGCTGTGGTTTGTCAAAATTACAGATTAGATCCTGCAACTTGTTCTCTCACGGGTCGGCTGTATTTCGTGGGTTAGCAGTGTCACTGGCTGGAGATGCCCTGTAGCATACTTGTATATCTTTGTATCTGTGTATTTCTAGCCATCTATGGTCCTAGATGCTTCTCGATGTACTCTGTAACCTTCCTTAGCTGTATCCAGTCCTGGTTTTGAGCTCTTTCTGTCTAACTATTCTTTTTCCCCTTTAGGTTTAGGCCCCTGCACTTAGCTACGACAGGGCATACTGCCAAGTTGTGGGCCGCTATTTAGGAAGAATCACGCCAGTAGATAGGAACAGTGGTGCAGATGGAGTTTAGATTTGCTCTGCTCCCTAACCTTTCATGACACAATCTGAGATGAGTAAACACTTTACCTTATGCCTTATAGGTAGCCTATAACTATGTTATATCGTATAATCATCTTAAAGGGGTTATCCCACGAATAATGTAAAAAATGAAAATCAGACATCCTATAGTACATGACAACCTCTTTCTAACAAAGCTAGAACCAGCCCTGTACCTCACATGGCTCCAGAGATCTCCCCATCCATTGCTCTCCTAGATTTATATCAAGCTGACCGCTCAGGGGAGTGTCTTTTCTGCTGCAGCTAATGAGGCGTGTCTCAGCTCTCCCTATCACAGCTCAGGAGGCAGTTAAAAGTTGAAACTGAGCATGTGTGTCCTGCTCAGTGAATAGGTCAAAGAAATAAGAAATGAAGTGGTCCTATACAGATACATGTTATTGAATAACTCAGCAGCTATTCAAAAATTTTAATGGCATGCAATTACAAAAGTATTCAGATCCAGGTGCTGGTTTGAAAACTAGAATATTTTTCGTGGGACAACCCCTTTAAAGTGAATTTCCAGTCTGTCACATAAACAATTTTCTCACCTTGTAATGATACAATTAGAATTTACCTGTGTTGTACCTGCCATTCTGTTAATTGTTATCCCTTCTTTACTGGAAAGTGACTTTACTCTAACCTTTAAGTTCATGTCTAACCTCTGCCTATGCTACACCTATAATTTTTGTCTTACATATGTCATTATTTAGTAGTGGATATGCAGGATATTGTAGTTTCATCCTGTTCACCTCTGATGCTGCAATGTTCTGCACTCCTGGTGTGCAGGTAAATGAACCCGTTAAACACTGAGGTAGCCCATTAATTTACATGAGTGCCTCGTCCCCTTCATACAGCTGACCAGCGAGGGTCTCGAATATCTGATGGCCATGAATATTCTGAACTGGAAAACACCTCATGAAAATGGAAATTTCATGGCCAATAGTCTAATCTATTACTAATTAAAGACATTTCATTCCATTTATTAGGAATGCTAGCCATACTGTAGACCTAAAATTAACAAGATTACAAATTAATTGTAATAATGATTCATTATTCAGGATTATTTTAGCTATATTTACCCTGACCTATAATACTCTACATATTATTTTGTATTTTGTCTCCAAGTATAGTTACTATAACTATCTATACCTACCTTACTTACATAACGTATCTGAAAAGGGTATTTATGAAGGAGGTGATCCTGGCCCTTGCTCTTCTCAGGATTCTCCTTCCTGGATTGCGGGGTCAGGTGCAGCAAGGTGTTTTCTTCTTCCTCCTCTGTAGTTGTGCTGCTTTCTTCTGAACCATCCTCCGTTACTGCTTTCTCCTCCATCATAGTCGTGATGTCGTCTTCTGAAATATCTCGGGTTCCTGTAAACACAATGAAGTGACATTAAAGATTGTCCGATCACAGCCTACAACCATAATTCAGATATAATGTAAATTATGCCGTTTGATTATAATATGGAAATATATATTGGATCATGAAGCATTAACAGGTAATCTGCTGATATCACTTACTGATCTGATCCCACGTCACGTAAATGGGCTACAATAGAACAGGTTATAATTAGGCTTGTTGAGTTCTTTGTCTTACTAAATAAAAATGAACCTATCACTTTAATCCAACAGAACTATGAAATGTTCCAGCAATATATTTTTTTATGAATCCCATAAGGATTCATTAAAGGGGTTATCCAACCCCTGAAATGCCTTGCCATATGCCCTAGCCCCTCACACAGAATGTACTTACCTGGCTCCTCTGCACCCGCTTTGCTCCTGGTCCTTGCAAGGCCGCCACTGCATCTCCCTGTTCCATAGATAAAAACATCCGGTATTGGGGTGGGGGGTCGCAGCCACTGACAGGCGGTGATGAGGATGAGCCTCCCTAGGATCATGGGTGAAGCTAGGGAGGCTCATCCCCATCACAACCTGCCATTGGCTGAACCCCATCCCCCCGACACCGGATGTTTTCATCCGTGCAATAGGGAGATGCAGCAGCGGCCGTGCAGGCTTCAGAAGCAACATGGATGCCGGGGAACGAGGTAAGTAATTTGTGTGTGAGGGGCCCGGGCATATGGGGATTGGGGGGCATTTCAAGGGTTGGATAACCCCTTTAAGGGCTAAAGTAACTATCCATCCCAGCTTATGTAAAACCTATACCATACAGTTATAGGTTTATAGTAATGGAAGAGATACTTGTTAGTTCTCTGAACAATTTTGCTACTCTTATGATGATTTGTTGTGCAAAAGAACACTCATAGAATAAATGGTTATCATTCAGAAGGTGTTATATCCCTTATTTTGATGAAATCTCTAGTAGTGAGAGCATTATTATATGATAACCAAACAATTTCTTTGTCCAGTTGAGAATATTTCCCATGCTCGTTTTGTTTGTGTATAAGAAAGGTTAGAAGTGTCTCATACAATTTCATTGGAATGATATTTCCTTATATGTGATTTGTTGATACAATTTAATCCCAGGGATTGTAAATTATATTTGTTTCTAAAATTTTGCAGAACACAATAAATTGTGGGGTGTAACAATTGCCCATGGTTTGTTTCTGTTCAGAGAAAGCTACTCCCATCTAAGGGGCATCCACCCAGCAATTTACTGTCAGGGTGCATTTTCAATTTTTTTTTTCAGACAGAACGAAGGCTATGCACTTCCCTGCCCCTGGCCACAAAGCACTGAAGGAAGGGGGGCCCAAGCTGAACTCTTGCATCAGGGCCCATGAGCCTTTAGCTACTCCCATGCATAAAAAGATACATAGTAATCTGGCCATCCTCTGTTCCCACCTAACTGGGGGGTGGGCATAACATAAATATAGAATCATATGTAGAATAATGGCTTTTATAATAAGAACTCTTACAAATAGGGATAGTTGTGTAGTTTTATAAAATATTAGTTTGCGACCCTGTCACCAAGTTCACAGAAAGATTGTGTACCTTTTAATTCATTTTTAAAATGAACACCCAAAATAGTTAATACTTCTGGCTCATGGGGTATCTGAGTTTCTTGTGCAGGTGTTAATGCTGGAAAGGTGGAATACTTACATTTTTGCCAATTAACTGATAATGAAGAAACATTCCCAGCTCTTGGCGGCAGATCCTCTGAGTGCCCCGTACAATGATAGCACCCTTTTGTGCCCATTACTGTGAAATGCCTCTTTTTGTGCCCTTACACCTCAATAATGTCTAGAGATGAGCGAATCTATTCGCTGATTCGTATCGAATCTTGGAAATTTTTAGCTGCGAAGCGAATCCGAATATTAGGTGATTCGCTTCGGCTTTGTATGGCATTCGCTACGTAGTTTGTCCTATAAATTATACGCTATTGCTACATATAAGTTACTGTTGCGTACGAATTCAATTCATTAGCAAAATTTTACTGTTAGTTTGTTTATCGTGTGCAAAAGCCCGGGAGGAAAATGGTCACCTGACCTAGTGGGCAGGGCTTGGTCTGATTGGCTCAGGCTCGGTAAGCCAGTGACGCATCACTTCTGCTGCGACTGCTGAGATGAGCAGAAGCACTGTGTGTGAAGTTCTGAGAGTCTGAGACCTGTTTTATGAAAATTGGGGTGTAATTGCTCTGGGAATCCATATTACACACTGGGGATACTGCAGGGCCAGTTCAGGGCTAGTAATTAATCAGGCAGGGAGAGACAGGGACAAAGACCAGCTGCAGGGCCACAGAGTGAATTTAAAAATGTCTGGAATGGATAAGCAAAAGGGGTCCAGTTCCAGCCAGACCTCGAGCTCTTAAAAAAAAAAAAAAAAAAAAGGTGGCACAGGGCAGCAGTGCCAAAGGACCTGTAGCCGGAGCATCTACTAGTAGTATTCACAATACTTGGCCGTTGTTCCACCAGGTGCACCAAGGCGCAAAATTGTAGTGGAGGAGAAAGTGGATGAGGTAGTGGAGTGGATGGCACGCTCATCTCAGTCTCAGCCGGATGATCTGCTGTCATCTGCTCATACAGTATCCATATGTAGCCAGGGGTCAGACTCAGAGCGTTCCTCCTGCTCCACCATTCCTCTCCAGCAAAGCCATTTTTGTACGCACTTTGTACGCTTATGCGTATGTGTTCAAAAAGGTTGCATACCTTTTTACCTGAACGGTCGTTATTAGTGCGCCAATGTTCGCTAAAAAACGTATAATTACGTATATTTTGTATGCAAATTCAACAAATCTATTCGTCGAATATACGAATCTTAGGAAAAGTTCAGCAAATAAAATTTAGCATGATTCGCTCATCTCTAATAATGTCCCCTTTTGCCCCCATAGTGCAGCAATGCCCACCTTTGTGCCTTCAAGAGTAAAGTCTCTTATGTGCCCCCACATAATAGTAACAGTCTCCTTTGGGCCTCATACAGAGGTAACACCCTTCTTGTGCCACCCTACCATATAAATTTTTCTCTTTTCTGAGCCCTTGTCTCGTCTTTTCACCAATGAAAATATAACAAGATTGAAACTCCCCATCCTCACAAGGAGCAGTCAGATCCTCTTCTTGCTACGTACCTTGTCATGTGGGATGGGCACCACAGACACCTCCTCATCCTCTAGGCTTCATAGTGACATTCAGACCTCATCTGCTTACTCTTCTGCATCTCTAAAAGAAACAGTAGTTGGAACCAAGAATCTCACATTTAGATTCATTAGCCTAAAGAACATTTACAGTATTTACAGTAGCAGCAAATTGAAGGAGATTTTTAAAAATATCCACATGCAGTGCAGTGAGTGTTCACACTGGAATCCAAACATGACTTGACATTTTAAATCCCAGGCATGTCAATTTCTGATGTGGATATCTGCTGTGGACTTCACCCATTGCAATGTAAAGGGTGAAATCTGTGACAACCCTATCAGATTTCTGCAGAATTTGGTATCGGTTTTACGTTTTCAGATTTTGGCAAGATACTGTGCATATTTCTCTCTGTGGAAAATCAGCAGCAGACTCATCACATGTGGCCTTATCATTAAAATCTGCAGGGAGTATGTTGTCAGGAAATACAGGGTGGCCCACTAAAAAGTAGTCCCGTCTCCAGTGATAGTATGAGATGAACAAGCAAGTGGATTGTTGTTTTTTTTTTTTTAATTACTCACAAGTCACAAAAGATGTTGAAAGTGGTCCCCGTTCACGTCCTCATCTTTGGGCACGTCAGATTATGCTAGTTGCTTTCAGCTCTTCAGCGGTGATGCTGCAGAAGAAAAAATGTCCTGTTTTTTCCAACAAGATGGGTCGACATGCCGCACCTCACAGAACTCACTGGACGGGTTCATGAACTGCTTACGGAGGAGCAAACTGTGAGCAAGGAGTTATGGCCACCATGTTCCCCAGACTTGTACACATGTGATTTCTATCTTTGGGAAAATTTAAACCAGAAAGTGTCCGCCAACAATCCACATCCCTTGGATGAACACAAGAAGAAAATCACAAACACTATCTTCAGCATCACAAGCCATATCAGTCAATGTAATCTGACCTGCCCAGAGATGTGAATAGGGACCACTTTCAGCATCTACTGAGGCAGGATACTTTTTTGTGGGCCATATGGTTTGAGGTATTCAATTTGGATTCATATAATGGACAACGTGATTATCGCAATTTCATATACACGGGTTTGGGTAGACCTATGCATATATAGTAGTTTTAGTCTTTAATTATAAAAATTTCCGTAATTTCTTTAAAAATATCCTCAGCTGACAGCCCCAATCAGACCCCAATCAGACCTCAGCTCAGACCCCAATGTAAATGACCCCCAATCAGACCTCAGATTAGACCCCCAATGTTAATAAGACACCCCCCCATTCAGACCTCAGATGAGACCACCATATCTCAGATCAGACCCCATGCCTCAGATCATATCCATGCCTTAGATCAGACGCCCATGCCTCAATTAAAATAAAAAAGCAAATAAAATAAAAAAAAATAAACTTACCTCTCCTGCTCCGGATGCCGCCGCTCCCAGAATCCAGCTCTCTGCCGTGCTCTGTGCTGTGATCCGACATGTACCCCGTGAGGTCACAGTGCGTCCTCAAGCTGTGCACAGCCACAGCACCGCAAGCGGCCGAGGACCAGGAAGCTGTGAGTACAGAGCCAGTACTAATGAGTGCTTCCATAATGGAAAAAAGTGCGTCTTATAGGGCAAAAAATATGGTAACTGCTGCAACCAATTATTGGCCTCAGTGGCAACACATCCCCCAAGTGACATGTGAACGCAAAGGCTCAGACGGAATATGACTGTCGGGGACACATCACTGTTATAGCCACAGATTGGCTGCAGTGGTCATAGTAATTGAAATCATTACTATCAATAAGCTCTCTCAACTTGGAAGAACCAAGTTAAATAAGATGAGAAAAGTATTCAACATGAAACCTATTTCGAACCAAAGTGCAACCAGTCTTACATTTTCAGACCAGTGCAGCTTACAGGGAACTGAATACTGCAGTTCTGGTATATTCCACAAGGGGGCACCAAATGCATTCATTTTTAAATTGAGTCTGTCACCTACTTCAGGCAGCCCTCTCTGTGATCAGCATGCAGAAATGAAAGGCACAGTTCATTTATGTGGAAATGTACTGGTGAAACTGCTTGAGATGAGATTGACATATTTCTCCTTATGCAAACAATGGGGGTCATTTATTAAGCTATATTAGGCGTATTTCAGGAGCAGATCAGGGTGCAACAGCTAGTTTTGCCACCATTCGGAACTTCTCCCCGCTCACGTCAGGTCTAAAAAGTGGACAGGGAAGAGGATGGGCCAGGAGGCCCGTCTCATTTACCATTTTCTATGCCTGTTTCAGCTTGTACATTTAGAACTGGCGCAGGATCCATCGAAGTTATGAAGAGGCTCCTAATAAGTATGTCACTATACATGCATTTAAAGGGGTTTTCAGGATAGATCATCAGTATCTGATCGGTCCGACACCAGGGACCCCCACCGATCAGGTGTTACAAAAGGCAGTGGCGCACACAGTAATACTGCAGCCTCTCTCCAGCTTTTCCTAAGCCAATGATGACACATTCATCAGTCACATGGTCTAGGAGTGGCTCAGCCCCATTGAAGTGAATAGGGCTGAACGCAATACCAAGCACAGCCACTATAAACTAAAGTTTTCCAAGATATTACAACTGATGACCTATCCTCAGTATAGGTCCTCAGTGTATGATTGGCAGGGGTCCAATCAGCTGTTTGAGAAGGCATTTGCACTCTTGTGAGTGCCACAGCCTTTTCCCTGATTACCAAGCACAGTGCAATACATTGTATAACAGCTGTGTTTAGTATCGTGCTCAGCTCCATTCACTTGAATGGGGCTGAGCTGCTCCTAGGCCACGTGACCATTGAATGTGTCATCACTGGCCTAGGAAAAGCTAAGAGAACACCTCAGCGCTACTGCGAGTGATGCTGCCTTCTCGAATATCTAATCGGGGTCCAGATTGGACCCTCACCGATCAGATATTGATAACCTATCCTGAGGATAGTCTCGGATAACCTCTTTAATACCGTATAATGCATTAACTTAGGCCGCTTTTAGACAGGTACCGTACATGAGTGCTTTACTACTCCCATATTATGGACCCAACACCTGAACCTCCTGCATTTTATCAGAAAATAAATTGAGCACCATAACTCTGGTTCTGATTAACCGCATGAGGTCTAGGTACTGCATCTAGAATATGGGCACAAATAAGCTCCTCCATCTGAAAATGACTAAATACTGTTTTTTTGAACGATAATTGAAAATAATCATTTATGGTGACAATCAATAAGCGAAAATGTCTTTTTTTTTTTTTTTTACTGATAAATCTTTTCTATCTGATTTTTTTTTTAGATTCTTCTCTTGTGATAATCCTTAGCACTATTACTGTGCCATGTAATGGGTATCGCTAGAGAAGTGGTTTGGATATTTTACTCTAAAGATTAGATATGGACAGGATAGAAACAGTGTAAAATGTAAACTTTCTTGATTCTTGTGTGTTTTGGTGTGTTTGGCACTGTGATACTGTACATACACTAGTAAACATCTGGGTCATAGCATCAATAAACAATCTAATTAGTCACAGATTAGATGATTAGAAGAGCAAGTGCTCATATCCTTTTCTGGAAAAAAGAACCTCCGTATGTGACAGAGAGCAATTATTCTCTCTGATTGATGGGGGTGAATGATAACATGAACAGAAGTCCATGTTACCTTCCCCCCTGGGGTCATGTACAGTTATACAGAGAGGAGGATGTGTGTCTCTCCTGCTGCACATGTCAGACTAGCCCCCACTACTCCTGTCCTCCTTCAGGCTGGCTGAGATCACACATCTGGCTGAAGAGGGAGTGTTGCTTTTCCTGGAATTTCTCAGACTGTGTAGCAGCTAGAGATGTAACATTCAAAGCTTTAAAACAAGACCAGGATATCAATGTTAGCTGCTGTACATCGGGAGATACAGCCTTTAGAAATTGGGTTGTGAGTGAGAGCTGCAGGTACTGTACATGCAGCTCTCACTGGGACCTGTTTATATTACCTATAACTCGCAATGTATCGCAGCTTCACAGCTAGCTCCACGATCTTGGTCTTGTTTTATTGTTAAAAAGCCCTGGTCCTCATCATCTTGTGGTGTGTATAATAGCCTTGGAACCCTCATTTTAGACTGTTAGTTTTAAGCATATTCAGTACATTGAAAGAACTGCAGAAGCCAGGCTATTTCCCACACAATGGTTGTGTGATGGTTGTCACATTCTTAGACATTCCACAGTGCCTTTCCCCTTAACAAACATGGTGGTCAGAATACACAACTTCCTTTTCCCAGTAGAAAAACCTGAATCCAAACAATACTAAAGACGCGATGTTTGTTTTCAGCTGTCTACAGTTGTGTTGGTCACAAAGCCTTTTGAGCTAATGCATTATTATCTCAAAATACATTTGCTCTGATTTGTTATCTTTTTAAGGTTCGGAAGCTAATTTGCTGTTAAGAGTGAGACCATTTGCAGACTAGCTCATTACTTTTTGGCTGCTACTGATCACCCAGCCTTCAAATAGGAAACCCCCCTGTATGTGTTATGCCAAGAAAAATGTGCATACAGATGGCTATGTGTGAACCTTTAGCCTATGATAATCACTAGCTACTAGCAGTCAGGATGCAAATTTAATTATATCAATATTTTTCTATGATTAAGTAGGGAAGCAGGAGTGGAGACTAGTTTAATCATATCTCTGCAGTGTTGACCACTGTTATTTCTTCTTATTGTTATGTGTCACGTTGTTTCAGGCTTTTGTTTTCAAACATTTGTAAAGATGGTGATTTGCGAGCTGCTTTAGAAGAAAAGGGGGATATGGAAAGGAATAACACAACTGAAAAATCTATCTCTAACCTGTAAAACACCAAGTTTCCTCTGTTTTTATTTTAGATGAATTGGAACAATAAAACAAATATAAACAGTCAGTGTTTTAGTCAGTGTTTTCCATCAGTGATTTTGAGCCAAAACCAGGTGTGGGTCTAAACACAGAACAGGTGCAGATCTTTCCCTTATACCTGATGTCTGTGGAGGCTCCACTCCTGGGTTTAGCTCAAAGTCACTGATGGAAATCACTGACGTGTGAATAAGGCATAAAGCATGCTTGTACAGAACTGCTGTAGAAATGTGGTGATTATAAATCCACCATAAATGCTAATTTAGTATTAGAATTTAGCATTTCAGCACTACAGAATTAAAATATTTGAACTGCTCTTAGTCTTTTCATTATGTCTACTTACCCAATAGATTCTACAATGCCAGGCTTATAGAAAACGGTACCCCGATAAGCTCACCTGCTTTTTCAAAACCTACATATGTACTGTATACACCTGCCATAACATAAACATTGTGTAGGTCTACCCTGTGCCACCAAAACAGCTCTGATGTATCAAGGCACAGACTTCATAAGACCTCTAAAGGTTTCATCTGGTATCTGGTTCCATGATGTGAGCAGCAAATTCTTTATGTTGCGCAGTGGAGCCTCTGTAGATCAGACGAGCATCAGTGAGCCTTTGCTGCTCATGACCATGTTATCTGTTCAACAATGGTACTTCCTTGGACCATGTTTGGTAGGTACTGCTAACCACTAGCCATCACAATTTGGCTGTTGTTATAGTGGCTTAAGGCCCTTTTACACGGGCCGATGTGTCTCTCTGCCCGAGCGCCGATCAGCGATATCGGCGCTCGGGCAGGGAGCCTTTACACGGCCCAATGAATCGAGCGCCGGGCCGCATGAGTGATCGCTGTATCGCTCATGCGGCCCGGAAGCTCCATACTGTCAGGCGCACATCGCCTGTTTACACAGGCCGATGTGCGTCCGACAGATTGGATCTTTTGTAGAAACCAAAAGATCCAATCAGCCGACGAACGAGCGTTTTGCTCGTTCGTCAGCTGATTAGGGCCACTTTTACATGGGCTGATTATCGGCACTAGCGTTCCTAGGAACGATTTTTCGGCCGATAATCGGCCCGTGTAAAAGGACCTTTACACTTGCCTATTTTCCTGCTTCCTACACATCAAATATACTGCCTAATATAGCTCACCCCTGTATAGGTACCATTGTAGCAAGTCAGTTAATGTTATTCACTCTACATCTCAGAGGTTTTAATCCTAGACCATTTTTGTTTTTTACTCTCTGCCTTCTTGGAGACATAACTTTTTTTATTTTTTCGTTCACATAGCCGTATAAGGCCATTTAATATTGCATAGGATGTAGTGGGAAACTGGAAAAAAAAACCCTCCCATTTGGAGTGGAATTGGAAAAAAATGCAATTCCGCCACAGTTTATGGGTTTTGTTTTTATAGCGTTCACTATGCTGTAAAACTGACTTATGACCTTCATTCTGTAGGTTAGTACGATTACAGCGTTACCTCATATGTTACCTCATAAGGTTTCCTTGTGTTTTGATACAGAAAAAAAAAAACAAATAGCTTTTTCTTTTTATCGCCACATAACTTTTTATAGTTACATCTACAGAGCTGTGTGGGGGCTCATTTTGTGTGGACAATCTGTGCTTTTGATAACTTTTTATTCAGTTTTTTGGGGAGAAGAACTGGCCATTTTGATTTTTTTTCTGCTATGACATTCACTGGGCTAAAAAAAATGTATATTTTAATAGTATGGGAATTTTTGGACCCGGCAATGCCTATGATGATTATTTTTTTAACTATTTATTTACTTTTTATTTTGGGAAAAGGGGATGATTTGAACTTTCTTTTTACTTTTTAAGTCACTCTAAATGTCTATAAAATGCAATCATAAGATTGCAATTTGTGTAAAGTTATGGAATTTTATCAATTTTATCCATTACAATATACAAAGATCGGTATATTACAACGTAGTGCTGCCACCTGCTGGCCTACATTGGAATATAACTGTAAAAGGCATCTGAGTCTCAGCAGGCCCTGGCCTTTCAGAGACGATGGACGGCTCCCCTGATTGCGGCCTGACCTGAAAGTGCAGCATTTCCAAGTTTTGCGCTCTCAGATGCAATGGTCACATTTGGTTGCCAACCAGAATTTTTCTTTTTTTTTTTTTTGGACAACTTATGCCAAAATCACAGACAGTCAAGATTTTTTACGGACCAATTGGAAAACCATAATGAATTATAAGGATCAGTAATACAATCTGACTTTTTTTTTTTTTTAATACTGGCCTGATGTATACTTGTTACCATATAGGCACACAATACAGGAATCCTGCCCAAATAAAATGATATATTGTCCAAGTAATACTACCTTACAAGGTTGAAATACTACCATACCTTGTCCAGATAATATTACATGACTTAATAGTAAATTCCATGGTGGTCTAGTTGCAGTGAAGGGGTTAAAGGTAAAGTTGCTACTGGTTTAAGCATTAAAGGTCTTAATGTTAGAATCCTTTATGGTTTCGGGTAGTAAGGGAATTCTTGATAATATCGTCTAGGACAGTGAAGGATTTAATGGGAACACCTTGCAGTAAAGATGATATTTATTACTCACTTTTCCAGGTTTCTGGGAAGACCTGTTGTAACAAGAAGTTAAACCATGGTCAGCCTATTGCAAGCTAATCACATTTTCCTTCCTTCCCTGCGCTGATCATACAGTTTAGTTTAGAGAAGTAGACAGAGGGGACAGTGCAACTATTTAACAGCCGTAAACTTCTTTATATTGTCAGGAAGAATTGTTCTCTGTCTGATTATTAAAACTGTGATTGCAATGGAAAATGTTCTGACCCATTCGCCGGTTGCTCCTAGGGGTTGGCCTCATGGGAAATGGGACATGTGGAACGGTCTGTTTACCCCCACTTAAAACTGGCCTTGAGATTCCAGTTTGTGCATGATCACTGTCTTAAAGAGTGGCTAGTAAGAAGGGGGAAGGATACAGTGGGTGAGGGTAGAAGCATTGTTATACTTCAATAAAAAGAAAATTGAAAAGAAGCTGCTTGGATTGTAGTGGAATGGCGGTAAAGTTCTTGTAGGTTGTAGGCTTTCTTGAAGAGGTGGGTTTAAAGGTTGCGTTTGAAATTTTGGATGGTAGGGAGAGTGTTGTGCTTAGGGGTTGGGAGTTCCAGAGTATAGTGGATGCATGAGAGAGATCTTGAAGACTGTTTTGTGAGGAGTAGACAAGAGGAGAGCAAAGAAGGAGGTCTTGTAAGGATCAGAGATTGTGTGTGGGGAGGTACCAGGAGAATAGGTCTGAGATGTATGGAGTGGTTACCATTTTATGTCAATATTTTTAAATTTGCTGTGCGATGGGTAGCGAGTGAAAGACAGGCTTCAGAGTTAATAAGGGCCTGGATATTAAGTTTGAATCACAGAGCAGAATCAATAGTTAACTCAAGGCAGAGGGTTTGTGAGAATGGGCGTAGTTTGGAAGCATTAACTGTGAGTGATAGTTCTGACTAAGAAAGGGGTAAGATGATGAATTCAGTTTTCTCTATAAAGACTTTTAGAAAACTAGAGGAAAAGAAGAGTATAGCTAATAGACACTCTAGAATACTAATTATAAGAGAGGTAACATCTGGTAGATGTTAAAGAGTCACAGTACTTCCACACAATTTAATTTAATAGAGAGCAAATTTCTAAATCACTTCACTTAAAAAATATGCCTGCATCCGGGGGGCAGTAGAAAAATGAAAAACAAAAAAAAGATCTGGACTGCTTACCTGCAGTATTACTAATGTAGTATTCTAGATTAATCCAAGATTATGGTGACAGATTCTCTAACTACAGGCTTTACTTTACTATCCCATTTGAATTACTCTGTATATTTTTCCACCTGGAAAAAAGCTGTAAAGTCATGGCCACTAGGGGTCTGACTTTCACCTAAGTTGCAGTTCACTGCCTGTTTTCAGGCAAGATCCATCCCTGGTATCAGAGACACAGAGGATGGCTCACAGGAATTGGGGGCGTCAGAGCTAGCTGAGGTCCTGAGCCTGATAAAAGAACTGCTTCTACACTGTTTCTGAACATCACAGGAACCTCCTGCCTTTCTGTTAATGTGCTCTCCCTCCGTATCTGTTCTGTGAGCTCCAGAGTTGAAGACAAACATAGTCGAAAATAAGGGAAAGGATGTCACAGCAGTACAGTGCTGGCAGATTTCACAGAAGGGAGACGCCCCCTGCTTCTGAATGAAATACATATTGCTTTGCAGCTGAAACAGGGTATAATTAGGCTGAAAAAAAGCATTAGGGAAGCCCAAACAAGACCAGCTCCTTCACAGTTGTGATTGTACAAACAAGCACAGCCATTATGTAAAGTTTTTTTGTTTTTTTTTGAGAACTCAGGTATACTTTAAATTTTGTGTCATTAGCATAAAAGTGGTAATGAAGGCCATGGGATTTTATGAGCTGCCCCAGGCTGAAGGTATAGATGGAGTACAGTAACGGTCTGAGCCACAAGGGACAATGAAATGATGAAGTGAGTTGGGTGAGCAGGAGACACTGAATGTTTAGGTTGGTGAGGTATGAGGAGATCCACGAGCGGGTCACACTTGTGATGCCAAGGGAGAGTTTGTATTAGGAGGCAGTAGTCCACTATGTTGAAGGCAAAGGACAGGTTGAAAAGGAGAAGCTCAAATGATGTTTGGCGGTTAGCAAAGTATTGTTGACCTTGGTTAGTGCAGTTTCAGTAAAGTGCTGGGATGAGAAACCAAATTAGAACCGGTGAAAAAGTGAGTTGGATGGGAGTTGAAAGGACAGTTTTAAGTGGACATGTGTATTCGATGTAAATGGGAGAAGTAAGATGAAAATGGGTGTAATGGTCGCACGTTTAAAGAAGGAGTGAAGAAACCATTGTTTAGTAATTGAACAGACAGGATAGGGCTGGGATAGGCATAGTAGTAAGGTAGGGGATGAAGTGAGTGGGTTTTGGGTCAAACACAGTGAGGAGAGGTGCGATTTGGAGAGTAGGCTTGGAGCTTTTCATTGGTGATGGTGGACAAGCAGGCTGTAGAGAGAGAGCACTGAGTAGTAGTGTAGAGAGTTGCAAGGACTGTAGTTTGAAGGTTCCTCTAAAGTTGTGTTGTTTTTAAAGTTAGAGGCAAAGCCTTGAACTGAGTTGAGAGATGTTGGAGGGAGGACCAGAGGATGGAGTAGGGAGTTAAAAGTATTGTTGGAGTTTCTGATAAAAAATAAGTAAAGAGTACTGAAGTTAATGTTTGTAAAAGTGATAGCATGTACTGTATAAGTGCTTGGAACCAATGAATCAGTATATTAGGAATAAGTTGTAGAAATAGTTAAACCCCTAGAAGTCGGACTAGTTTTCTGTCAAGTCCCTCAAATCATTTGTTTTGTTTTAATGGTCAGTTGTCTGAAAAAAAATTTTCATTTGTCAATAATGTTTTTAATGTTCCTTATTGCCATCTAACAATGTATAATTAGGGCTCGGTGAAGACTAAATTGATTGTCCCAGATATTTAGGGTATATTGTATTGTCATGTTGTCATTTGTGATTTCTCTCATTTTCCATTACACATTTTGATGCCTCTGTTTATCATCGGTGTTTCCTATATTTTATTAGGTTTCCGGGGTCAACATTATCTAACAAAAATGACAGAATGTTCTACAGATTTCCCCACAAAAGGAAAACAACAGTGTCCCATAGTGTATTTTATGGAGCATTTCCAGCAGGAGGTCATCCTGATAGATATTCTATTTACTGGCTAACTACCAATTACGGTATAAGTAAAACATATTTGTATAAGAGGTAATCAAAAGTAGCTTGGAATAACAAAAGTTCCTTTGTGTTAACATGAGTTAAGGTCTTAAGTCAGGTTCAATCTTTATCAGGGTGAGTTTAAGGATTTAATAAAAAATGGGAGCTGGGGAAGAAAGTCCATTATTGCGCTTCTATGTCAGATTGAAGAATCCGGCTTGATAAATTTGGATGCTCATGTTTTGTAGTCTGAAGCATGTTATTTTAAAAGGTTTATCTTTTTACATGATAGACAGTTATTAGAGGAGCAGCACCCATTGGTGTTCCTTTATATCTTTATTTTAATTCCATGTAAAATTGTGTAATTCTTTGAAATTCTCATAGAAATCTTGAATTTTCCTCTTCAATCATGTTTTTTTCTGCTACTAAAGCTTGCTTTCATTGAATGATACTGAGCTACAAAACCCAAGACACAGCCTGTGAGCCAAGAGGGCTCTTTTTTGGGAAAGAAAAAAAAACTACATACAGGGTGATGAAAAACAGTGGTGTAAAATTATAGCCTTGATATTCCTAACTGAGAGAAACATTTATTAACATGAAAAGACACACTATGGGGCCCATTTATTAGGACTGGCGTTTTAGACGACGGTCTTTAAAAAGGCCCATAGCTGGCGGTGGATCCGCTGAAGTTATGAAGATGTGCAGGCCTCTCCATAACTTTGGCTCATCCAGCTCCACTTCTAAATGTAAGACAGTGTCCGAGCTGTCTTACATTTAGACCTTTTTCTACACCTAAAACAGGTGTAGAAAATGGTGAATGAGACTGGCCTGCCAGCTCGTCCCCTTCCCCACCCATTCCACGCCTGCAATTTTAGAACTGGCGTGAGCGGGGCAAAGTTGCAGATAGCGGCGCAACTTACCGTTGCGCTTCCATCTGTGCCTGAAATACGCCTAATTTAGGTGTATTTCAGCATAATAAATGACCCCTTATATGTCTAATTTTTACCCATACACTACAAATGTTCAAAGTGAACTCCACTGGTGACATGGCAAATGTCTAAGCGGTGGTCTAGTTCTGTCTAGACACGTGCCAGCATATCAGAACCTGTGGCTGGGGGGGGAGGAGCAGATACACTGAGTTCTTGTTATAGCCCGACATAAAAAAAAAGTCGCAGGATTTGGTGATGATTTAGATCATGGAGGCTGGAGCAAAATTGGTGAATTGTTAATTCTGGCACGGCTGATCCAATATTCTGGTACAGTTTCATTCAGGTATCGGCGAACATTCAACTGCAAGTAAGACTTAGCACCATCCTGCTGATAGACTACACTTGGCAGATCTTCCTCTATCAGTGGCATAAGCCATTCCCTTAACATTTCCAGATAGGAGCAGCCAGTGACAGTATCCTTGGGGGTAAAAGGAGGGACCATAGACTCTGTACCTGCCCACTGCACAGAACACGTCTCTGGAGAGTCCCTCATGTGCTTGATAAGGGCTCATGGGTTTTCTGAGCCCCAGATTCTAACACTGTGGCGTTTGACCTTCCTCTTGAGATGAACGGTAGTCTCAACGCTGAACACCAGCCTGTCAGCGAATTCATCCTCTTCCAAATAGCTTTGCAAGTCACTGCGTTTCAGTTTGTTGTCCAGTTTTGGCTCCTGAAGAATTTGTGATCTGTATGGCTTACAGCGTAGATATTTTCATAAGATACACCATACTGTGTTTTGTGGCACTTGTAGTTCCATACTAGTCAGCCTGGTTGACGTTCCTGGACTATGCTTGCATACGGCTCGAATCTTGATCATTGTCTCTTCTCAAGTCGTTGGTCGGTCCAGACTTTTCCCATGGCATAAACAGCCAGTGGTTTTGAAACTGCTTCACTCAACGCAAAATGCAGTTTCTATACAGAGCACATTTACCAAATTTATTTTTAAAATTTTGCCGTACTGTCTCAACAAACCCTGTTCGTGCCAACACACAAAAAGCTTTTTCTTGCTGTGATGTCGCCATCTTAAACCTAAGGCTGGGTTCACATCATGTTTTTGCCATCGGTTTAACGCATACAAAAAACGTATATGTTAACAGATGCCACAGAGAGATATAATACAGCAGCATCCGTCATCATAGAGTTCTATTGTAAGAAAAGATGTATGTTAACATATATGTTGTTTTTACTGGACTCTGCAGGATATCCCGCTGTCAGCAATCAAAGTGTCCAGACTATGGGAGTCATTTACTAATCTGAAATACGCCTAAATCAGGCGTATTTCAGGCGCAAGTGGCAACAAAATGGTTAGTTGCGCCTATATCTGCAACTTTTTCCTGCTCACACCAGGTCTAAAATTGTGGCCATGGCATGGGTGGGGAAGGGGATGGGCCAGTAGGCCTGTCTCATTCATCTTTTTCTATGCCTGTTTAAGTATAGAAAATGGTCTAAATGTAACAGGGCTGTGGAGTCGGTAAGCCAAAGCCCCGACTCCAACTCTGACTTCTCAATTTCCCCTAACTCCGACTCCCAACTCCGACTCTCAATCCGACTCCCTCATACATGGCACATGTTTAAGTGATAACTTTAAACAAACTTTGCATAAATCAATAGTGCCGATATGTCGTGACAAAAAAAAAAAGTTTGTGATATATGTTTTACTAGATATCTTTACTCTGAACTTTCAGTATCAGGCTTTGCTCTGGGTACAGTTCACTAAGGGCCTGATGTATGAACACTGTCTAGGTCTAAGACTTTCTTTGTTGCCCATAGCAACCAATCATTTCTCCAAAGCACTATATGAAATGAAAGGGGAGATCTGATTGGTTTCTATGGACAACAAAAACTTCTACACCTAGGCAGTTTTCGTACATAAGGCCCGAGGTGTTTTTCATCAGACGAAAAGCAAACTAAAACATAAAGTATACAGAGAGAACATGCACTGGACAAGTGATTTATGCACAATTTATTGAAAGTTTAGATATACTAAGAAGTACTTGCCTTAAAGGGGTTTCTCAGCAAGTTGATTCACTGGCTGACAGGCAGTTTGCACTCACTCTGTCTCCTCAGGCTGTGTGTGTGTGTGGGGGGTGTCGCCAGCAGTTATTACTCTGAGATTGTGATCTCTAACACAATTACAGGTAAAGCTTCTCAGTCCTCTCAACACTTGGACCTTTTGCTTACTGCAGGTAATCACTCAGAGCTTAGTCCCATCATTCTTCACTGCTCTCAGATAACAGTCTTTCTGGTCTGCACGTCCATAGAAACCTGTGTGTAGTGAGAGACCTGCTGAACTGTCTATAGTTCATGACTGACCAATGGATTTAGAAAATGTCTTCTTTTAACTGCCCCTTTATGTGAAAAGCTAATCTTTGTAACTAGTGAGAAAACCTCTGTAATGCTGTTTTCGCTAGTAGATCTGAGATGACTGCAGCCATTCCTTCCCAGTGCCTTTTTCCTCTGATCTGTAGCGCAGGAGCTTCACTACTGAGCATCTACATAAAGGGCAGCACACAGTCATCTCAACTGAAAGCCTAGATCCTTAGTTCAGGAATAGAACAGACATTTATATAACATTTCATCATTTTTCCCAAATTCTTATGAAAATATATTCAGCACACTGCATTGAACTAGCTGTACCAATTTATTATATATTTTAGGAGTTGGAGTCAGTCCATTTTATACCGACTCCGACTCCACAGCCCTGAAATGTAAGACAGCTCGGAAGCGGTCTTACATTTAGAAGCGGCGCTGGATGCGTCGAAGTTATAGAGAGGCCTGCACCTCTTTATAACTTCAGATGATCCTCCACCAGCTATGGGGCTTTATTAAGACCGGCATCTAAAATGCTGGTCTTAATAAATGACCCCTATGTATTTGGCTGATTTAGCTGTGTACACTAGTCCTTATTTCTATGCTTAGACATTGATTTGGAATCAGCTACCACTTAGTGTCACCTCAAGTTTTTCACCGCTTTAGCTGGACTTGGCCAACTGGGTCTCACTTTGGGAACAAAACAAAGGGATGCAGCTGTAAATACAGACACCGGAACCTTGCAGCTTCCAGTACACAGGGAACCAGCTTTGTGAGTGGAAATGTTTGCTATCCAGAGGAAGCCAACACACTAACCCATAACGCAGAACCTAAACTAATATTTGTTTTTCTTCCTGTTCTGTCCTGTCTCATCCAAGACTAAATTTCCTGGCAAGGAGAAGATCAAAACATCACCAAGATTCACAATGGGGAATACAAAAATAATGGAAAATAGATATTTTCATGCATATTTGTTTATTTTAGCAGCAGCAGCCAGTGTTTTTGCCACGTAGAGATACAAAATGTGTAAAAAAAAAAAGGTCAGAATTGACATCGGCCAATTTGTAACTCAAATGAAAACATTTCCAGCATCATTTCTGGGGTTTTTTGTCATTTTGCCTTGGAATATGCACATATAAATTGTGTTGGCCTTGCATTTCAGAACAGCACTTTTGCTTCTCAATACAGACCTACACAAGGTTTGGTACATCAGGGTTAACAACTGTTTTATATACAGGTATGGGTAGAGAGATGGTTGGAATGACTACCACATCTGGTTTTGGGTGGTGGTCTGGGTCAAATACAGATCTTAGTAATTCCGTCCTTTACCCTTTATTACACAGCAGTTTGAGCATTGCTTATTGTTCTAATAAAACAGCTGGTAAGAAAACAAGCAGATACTTCACAAAAGTGAACTTTGGACATGATCCTTGGACATAGTTGACTCTGTTTCTGGAAAAAAAGACCCTCCAATCCCATTAAAGGTATTGACCCACAAGAAATTTTATATATTATCTTCATTCTTACCCTGGTTAAGATTTATAGACTCCTCTGTGTTAAATAGCAACCGGGTTGCCAACCAGAATTTTTTTTCTGTACAACTTATCCTAAAATCACGGACAGCAAACATTTTTTACGGACAAATTGGAAAACCATAACTAATAATAAAGATTATAAGTGATACATGTCTGTAGCTCAATGTACTGATAAGAATTCATTACCAGCATTTACTGTGAGCTGTAAAATGATGATAATTATAACCAAAATAATCTAGTGAAGTACCACCAGCCTAAAAAAATCACGGACACGTCTATTTTTTTTCATGGACACAGGAAAAAAGTCCCCTATTTTTGCGGACTGTCCAGAAATTTCTGGACGGTTGGCAACCCTGAATAGCAATATTCACTTAAAGGGGTTTCTGAGATTTCAATATTGCCAACTAGTGATAAGCTAAGCGGAATTCGGTCCAAAGTTTAGGAAAACTTAGATTCTCAATGAATCTGAATTTCCTTGCGCTTCGTGGTAACAAATCAAGTTTTCCTAAAATGGCGGATGCACGTGCTACAAAGTGATACTAAGTGTAGAGGAGACAAGCCTGGCAATGCAAGGTCACCAGTAATGCCATGCAGCCAATCCATAGATAGCCATCGTCTGTGATGTCACAACCCTATAAAACCCTCATCCCGCGCGGTTTCCGCCATTGTCCTGTAAGCTGAGCATAGGGAGAGACGTGGCAAGCACTCATGTGCTAAGGACAGTGTTGCTGAAAAAGATTAATAGAAGAATTAAATACCAATAAAGGTGGAAGTCTTTATTATTCCAGTGCCAGCATGCCAACAAATACCATTCAGTCTGCACCCCTTAGGGGGGCCAGGTCTAATGATGACCATCCTCATCTTTTACCAGTTTTACTTACTAGAAAAGTCAGCAAGATGCAGAGAGAGGAGGAGCTGGATGTTCCTGATGACATATTCTCATTAATATTAATGTGGAAAAGAAGGAAAAGCGGATGGCAGAAGAAGGGCTCCCACCTGTAGGGCAGGAGAGCACTGGGGTTGGAGAAGTGGTTATGCCAGCATATTGTCCCTCCACCTAACCAGCCAAACCCCATACCAGCAGCAGCCCCCGTTTAAAGGTTCTGCTCGGCCATTAACAATGAAGAAGAACTATGCAGTGCGGTCTATATTATTAATGTGCTCCATGTGGCTGTAAAGGCAGAAGCTGCCTAATCAAATTTTTCAAAACGTCGCTCTCTATTGACGACCAATCCTCAGAATAGGTCATCAATATCAGATTGGCTGGCAGGGATCCAACTCCTGGCACCCCCAATGATCAGCTGCTTCCTAGACCAGTCACATTCATCTGTCATGTGGCCTTGGCGCTGCTCAGTCCCATTGAAGTGTATAGAGATGAGCGGTAATAGCAAGCACAGTCACTATCCAGTGGACGGCGCTGTACTTGCTAATATGCAAAGAGGCCACGGCCTCCTCAAACAGCTGATCGGCAGGGGTATCAGACCCTGGCTGATCTGATATTGACCTATCCTGAAAATAGGTCTTCCATATCAGAATCTTGGAAAAACCCTTTAAAATTCCTGACTTTCCTCCAGATGCCAACTTTGTTCTCTTTACCATAAGCACCTACATAAATAGCCACTTCCCGCTACTGGCTAAAGAATCCAGTGGCACAATCACTTCTGTGAATATAGTCCTCGCTGATAAGGAGGGAACTGGTATCAGTCAAAAGAGGGTCTCTAATAAACAGACCTGCTGAAGGGTTTTCCAGGGCCCTCCACAGGAATCTTATCAGGGACTGCTTTGCTGTAAGGTGTGTCATTGCTTGAATGTTTTGTCAGAGTGCTGCTGCTTAGTAAAACTGGGAGTATGCACTTGATTTATGACCCTGGGCTCATAAGTGTTTAAATTATTCTATAAGATAACGTTCTTTAAACAAATTCCTTTGCATTACACTTTATGGTTATTTTCAGTCATTATTTTGGAAGCCTACTCAGGCTTTCCCTTTGAGCTGTTGATGTTCTGCTGTCCTCTGTGACCTACTGGACAGGCAGCCACATGACGGCCAGCAAGTTATTTATAATGTCCAGCTGCGGAGGACACACCTTGTCCGTCTCAACAGCAGCTTTAAAAAATTCTGTGTACAGCAATTCCTCTGCAGATGTTTATGTGAGCAGATTAGCTCGTGAAGTTATTATTCTGTTCACATGGTTTCCTGAAAGAGTAGCTTTACCTTTTAGTGAACCTTTAGGAATTATAGTTTTGCTCCTTTGAGAAGGCGGTCAGTGGGCTAAATAGGCAGAGTATAGGCTGCTGTAAATGGCCGTCTAAATTCTGCTAAAGGAACCATGCTTTTTTAAAAAGGTTAAGACAAAGAAATACTGTCATATAATGGCCAAATATATGTCAAAAGTGCAATTCTAGGTCTGGATAATAGAAGTCTAAGGGTAAGCTTGTATTAATATATTGACTAGCAATGCCAATAAATTGTGCAGCTTATAAGAAGTCTTGTGCATTACAATGTAAAAATGCCTAAAAGGACTTTAAAAAAGGCAAACTATAGTGATTGTGTTGTTGACTCTATCACACATACCCTGAATGATCTTTGTGCAGATCATTACAGCCGCTGTTATGGCTCCTGAACAAAAAACATAAATTGCAATGAATCTTTAGGTCGTAAAGGACATAGGTAATGTGTACACACAAGCTAGCAACCCACTTATTCCACCTAATCCACAATAACAAAAGATATTTTATCAGTAAAAATTTCCTAATACTTCTATCACATTTTATGGGGGCTCTGGACATAGTTGTACTTAACACAAAAATGTCACTCACCTGGCTTGAGTTGAGGGTCTGGTCCTACTCCTTTCAGTCCCCAACATCTAAATGTCTGGACACTGTGGCCAATCACTGACCTCATCAGTGATTTGTTCCCAAGTGGCATGGGACCCAGCAAAACCCGCAACCAAAAGGGGCAGAACCAGACCCTCTGTGCTGGAATGGATTGGCGGTCAGCAGGCGAGTGAGCAGTGAGTTTTTTTTTAATGTTACATACTACTCTGGGACCCTTATAAAATTGTGATAGAAGTTAGACAACCCCTTTAACCTCTTAACAGTTTTGCCCGAGTGCTGATAGGGCTTTGAGAAAAAGAGCAGAGCTCCAGCTGCAGGATGAAAAAGGAAGATCTATTTTAATCCCTCACATCTCAGGCTCTGTAGGAGCTAGAGATGTGGGCCTGGTTCGAAAGCTGACAGTCTAAGCTTAAAACAACACCAGGATCAAAGCATCCTCTCCATCAGGAGATAGAGCCTTAAACATTGAGTCAGAAGTGATAGCAGCTGAAAGCAGTTTTCAGCTGATTTCACAACCGGTCCAATTTTTAAAGGCTATATCTCCCTACAGAAGCTATTGGTCATGTTTTAAAGCTTAGATTGTCAGCTTTCAAACAAGGCCAGACTCACATTTCTAGCTCCAGAGCCCAAGGTATGAGAGGTTAAAGCAACCCTACTGTCATGGTAAGGAACAGTGAGCACTGCACTCTTGCCTTGTACTGTGCCTACCTAATTGCACGATCCACCCTACTTGACGGACCACAACTGGACAGTAGTCCCTTCCTAAATAAGTGCTGGGCCCGAATCAGGAAAGGGAAAGTAGAGGGAAAAAATATAGACTAGTGACAGAATGTCACAGCGGACAGAAGACAACCAAAAACATACCAAGCCGAGGTCAATACCAGGAGAGTCTAAACCAGAATTAGAACCAGTAGTGTAAACCTCAGGTAGCCATAGATCAAAACCAGGCGATCATGTCAAATCCAAGGTGTCAAACACAGATCAGGGTACAAGCCAAGGAAGTCAGGAATCCAGTAGCAACAGAAACAAAGCTCTAGTTTGTTAATCCAGAGGATAGGACAAATCATAGACAACATCTTGCCAGCAGGTTGCCTGTATAAATAGGTCGCTCTTCCGGGTCACATGACATGGCCAGTGTCGCATGATCCATGGCGTTAGTATGCCCAGAGAGATGTGACACGCTTTGATTTTCAGCCAGCCTAGAGGAAGAGAAGGAGGGATAGTGAGGTAGCTCACAGGTTGCAGGGAGGAGAGGAAAATAAACCTCTCTCATGACCCCAGGGGAAGGTTAACATGGACTTCTGTGCGTGTTACCTATGCCCTTCTCTCCATCAATCCTAGAGCATATTTATGCTTGCCACATATAGGGGTCTCATTTTCCAGGAAAGGAGTAAAAAGATGAGGGCTTGCTCATCTAATCACCTCTCTTTTCCAAGTTAGGCCATTTATTGCAGCCATGACACGGACATTTACCAGCGCCCGGATCACAGTGTGAAATAGGTCACACTAAAAACCATGTACCCCCACATAGTAATGCTACTTTCACACTAGCGTTAATATTGTCCGTTATTGAGATCAGTCATAGGGTCTCAATACCGGAAAAAGAACGATTCAGTTTTGTCCCCATTTACTTGTCAATGGGGACAAAACGTAACTGAACAAAACGGATTGCTCCAAAATGCATTCCGTTACGTTCTCATACCGGAGAGCAAACCGCAGCATAAAACACTAGTGTGAAAGTATCCTAACATCAATAAAGTTTTCATTTTACACTGTTGCTCCTGTCCATAACCTATTACCACAAAAGGCGGACCACTTCTCTAGTGATACCTGTTACACGCTACAGTAATAGAGAGGAATCTAATATATTAGCCCTCACATAGCTATGTCATCAGAAAAATGAATGCAGTGACACAAAAGCAGATTATTTTGTAAAAAGAAGTTTTTTTTTTTTTATTATGCAAGTATTAGAACATTAAAAACGACATAAATTTGCCATCACCATAATCGTACTGAACCACAGAAGCTACCATATTACTTATACCACACGGTGAAAAAATAAAATTTACAAAATTGCTCATTATTTATCTTCCTCCTAAAATAAATTAATAAAAATTATTTAATACACTATGTGTACCACAAAATGCAAGGTCTCATATAACTAAGTTGAAGAGAAAATTAAAAAAATTATGACCACTGGAACAGAGGATAAAAAATTTTACTGGTCCTTAACCCCTTCTACCACAGAGGTTTTGTTTTTGCGTTTTCATGTTGGGCTCCCTGCCTTCACAGAGCCATAACTTTTTTTATTTTCCGTTCACATAGACGTATGAGGGCTTCTTTTTTGTGGGACAAGTTGTAGTTTCCAACACCACCATTTAATATTGCATATGATGTAGTGGGAAGAAAATTCCAAATGGGGTGAAATTGGAAAAAAATTCCGCCACAGTTTTATGGGTTTTTTATTTACGACGTTTGATGTGCGATAAAACTGACCAGTTACTTCCATTCTACAAGTCAATACAAATCCGGCGATAAATTATATGTATAGTTTTTCTTGCGTTTTGATAAAATAATAAAAAAAGTTGGAAAAAGTCAGTTTTATTTTTTCATCGCCATATTTTGACCTTTTTTTCTCCATGTACTGAATGTCTGTAAGCACTTGGAAATTTAAGAATTGGAAATTTAAGGCAGGTCATACACGTTTGTTGTTAAGCCGACAGCTACTCCTCCTGTCCCCACATACTAAAGCATCTTCGGTAGAGCCTGCATATGTTCTCAATGGGCAAAAGGGGTAAGTTCCTAAAAAACACTTTTGATGGTGACAGGTTTCCTTTAACAACAAAAAGGGTTTATTTCTAGAGATGAGCGAATCTCGCCATGCTCGAGGAAATGGCAACTTCCGCATCGTGCTTTTTGGCGCCTAAAAACACAGCCAATCACAAGCCAGGAGACTCTGCGTACCACCCAGCATCACGTGGGGCCCTTACATGTCGATAGCAGGGGTTGGCTGGCCTGATCAGGTGACCCTGGAATATACTACCGACTGGCCGCGGTGCTCGTCTCAGATGCCGTCTGGATATCGTTAGGGATAGAGCTGCTGCCTTTCAGGGACAGTGTTAGGGCCTGAATTTAGTTCTCAGTTAGGCAGGGATCACCCACAAAGAACCCAACAGCCCTTCTAAGGGCTAGAAGACATTTTATTTATTTATTTTTTGTCACTTGGCTGGCTGGCACTAGTAGTGCAGCTATCGCCATATCTAACCCTGTTTTTTTTTTTTGTTCTATCTCAGTGATACAAATCCATTGCACACAGCACTGTGGAACAATTCTGTGTGTCACAGTTCAGCACTGAATCACTCCAATCCATATATACTGTCCAGGTGACACTTTCTGTACGTCACACAATACAACCAAGTCATTTGCTACCAATATCATCTACCGCTTGATCCAGAAAATTCTCTGTGCGACATTTCTCTGGGTCGCAGACTAAATAGCCACCGTTAACAGGGTGTCAGTCAGTCCTACCATAGTTCCTGCACGTTACCTTCCCAAAAAAACTAAATTGTAAAAAAAATATAAAAAAACAAATATAAAAAAAATATAAAATTTTCAGTTGTTTTAGCTCAGTGATACAAATCCATTTTACTCAGCTGCGTGTAACCTTTCTGTGTGTCACAGTTCAGCACATTCGCCCCCATCCGTATATACTGTCCAGGTGACACTTTCTGTACGTCACTTAATTCTACCAGACTGAACAAGTTTGTGGGTTTCAGTACACCAGGCCCGTTTAATTTTTTTTTTTATATCATACACTTATATACAAACAATGTTGAACCCCAGGGCTAAGGGTCGAGGACGAGGGCGTGGGCATTCAATTACTGCAGGGGGCAGAGGCCGTGGTCCTGGGCAGGGTGAGACAGTACCTGCTGATGAGGGAGCTGTGGAACGCTGCAGAGTTACACTCCCTAGCTTCATGTCTCAACTTACAGGGACACGTGGTAGAGGACTGTTGAAACCACAACAGTGCGAACAGCTGATCTCGTGGATTGCGGACAATGCTTCAAGTAATTTGTCCACCAGTCAGTCTTCCACGCAGTCCACCCACGTTACCCAAGGGAGCACTCCTCTGGCTCCTCCACCTCAACCTCCTTCCCCCCAGTCTGCCCCCTCCCAGGAAAATTTGGAATGTGATCCGGCATACTCTCAGGAACTGTTTTCTGGACCCTTCCCAGAGTCACAAACCACTTCTCAGGTTGCTGCTGACCTCGTTCCCGATGCCCAAGTTTTCCAACTGTCGCAGTCTGTGGGTGATGATGATGACAATGTTGAGTTAGTGGAAGAAGTTTGTAAAGAGGTGTCAGATGATGAGGAGACACGGTTGTCAGACAGTGGTGAAGTTGTTGTTAGGGGAGGAATTCCGAGGGGGGAGCAGACTGAGGAATCGGAGGATGACGAGGTGACTGACCCAAGCTGGGTTGATATGCCGAGTGAAGACAGTGCTTCTGAGGCGGAGGCGAGTGCTGCACCAGAACAGGTTGTAAGAGGCAGTGGTGTGGCCAGAGGGAGAAGCAGGGCCAGAGCTGGTGCATCAGCAGCAACTGTTTCACGTAGTGAAGCTCCCGTGGCGAGGCCTAGATGTTCGCAAGTCTGGAGGTTCTTTAAAGAAATTGAGGATGACCGACGGACTGTGGTGTGCAACCTGTGCCACACCAGGATCAGCAGGGGTGCCACCACTACTAGCCTAACCACCACCAGCATGCGCAGGCATATGAGTGCTAAACACCCCACTCAATGGAACCAAGGCCGTTCACCACCTCCTGCGGGTCACACCACTGCTCCTTCCCCTGTGTCACTTGCTGCCTCTGCTAGTCAACCCCCTGCGTCACTCGATGCCTCTGCTAGTCAACCCCCTGCCCAGGACCCCGGCACGAGCGCCTCCCGCCGGAAAACCACACCTTCGCCTCAACGATCCTCCACAGTGTCCACCAACGTGTCCCAGTGCAGCGTTCAGCTGTCTTTACAGCAGACGCTGGAGCGCAAGAGGAAATACAGTTCCACCCACCCACATGCCCAAGCCCTCAACGTCCACATCTCCAAATTGCTTAGCCTGGAGATGCTGCCCTATAGGCTGGTAGAGACCGAGGCCTTTCGCAATCTCATGGCGGTGGCTGCCCCTCGGTATTCCGTCCCCAGCCGCCACTATTTTTCCCGATGTGCCGTCCCAGCCCTACACCAGCACGTGTCGGAGAACATCATCCGTGCCCTGACCAACGCTGTTTCTGAGAAGGTCCACCTAACCACGGACACGTGGACAAGTGCTGCTGGGCAGGGACACTATATCTCACTGACGGCACATTGGGTTAACTTGGTGAAGGCTGGGACCGAGAATGACCCTGGGGACGCTCATGTACTGCCCACACCGAGGATTGCGGGGCCTACCTCGGTCACGGTCTCTCAGAAGTACTATGCCTCCTCCTCCTCCGACCCCTCCTCCACCGAATTACCATCCGTGGGCACGGCGCCTTCAGTCGGTAGCTCTAGGCGCAGCAGCAGTGCCGTGGGTAAGCGCCAGCAGGCGGTGCTCAAACTGCAGAGCTTAGGTGACAAAAGGCACACCGCCCAAGAGCTGTTACAGGGCATCACGGCGCAGACCGATGTGTGGCTGGCACCGCTGAACCTCAAGCCAGGCATGGTTGTGTGTGACAAAGGGCGTAACCTGGTGGCGGCTCTGCAACTCGGCAGACTGACACATGTGCCATGCCTGGCCCACGTGTTCAATCTAATAGTTCAGCGGTTCCTCAAGACATACCCCAATCTGTCTGATTTGCTCACCAAGGTGCGCCGCATCTGTGCGCATTTCCGCAAGTCGAGCACAGATGCTGCCACTCTCAGGGCAGCACAGCGCCGCCTACAACTGCCTGCTCACCGACTGTTGTGCGACGTGCCCACGAGATGGAATTCCACATTAAACATGTTATCCAGAGTTTACCAGCAGCGCAGAGCTATTGTAGACTGCCAGATGTCATCTTCCACCAGAACTGGTAGTCAGGTCAGTCAGATTCCTCAAGTCTACAATGAGGAGTGGACGTGGATGTCTGATCTCTGGCTCTTCCAGCGAAACCTCCTCCTTTTCCCCTTTGCGTTTTTAGTAATATGTCGAGGTAACCGTGTTCCTTAAACTTCGCTGTCATCTCATCCAATCTCCTCTTCCTGTCATCGGGTTAAGTGACAATACGCCTAACCCTTTAGTATTGTGAATATGGAAGATATCTTTTTATTGGAGGTGGATGATTACTGTTCTATTACTATTCTGGTTTGTTGTTTTAATAACTAGATCTGTGTATATACCACCTACTTCTTTTAATACCCATGTATCCAAAAAACTAATTCTGTTGGTGTCCCAGTGTAATGTGAATTGAAATTCATCCCAAATTGAATTGAGTGACTTCAAAAATCCATGAGTGTCCCAATGTGCCCCTCCACATGCAAAATATATTGTCTATCAAGTAATGCAAAAAAATACAATGTGTAGTATAAAACTCATTCGGATATACAAAGCCCTTCTCAATCCAGGCCATATAACCATTTGCGTATGAAGGGACGTCATCCGAACCCATCGCGGTCCCACATCGTCATAGGTGATAATAGGTTTGATTTATTTGTTTTTTCCTTTTTATGTTGGTTGCTATGACAATATGATGTCATCAGTAGGTGTCAGGCGGGCTGTTTAAATGTCTTTACTGTATGGAGGGGTTGTGCATTCTTTAAAAAGGCTTGTATTGAGCTGAAGCGAGTCACATGTTCTGATGCAAATGTCGGAATAAATTGCCTGTAATGCCAAGATACAGCGAGTGCCGGTTGGCTGCTGTTGTTTTATGGGAACACCACGTGATTTGAATACAGGAGTGCCGAATGAGTGTGTAGTAGCTAAAATTTTGGAGACATTTCTCTGGTATGTGGCTGGGTTTGAAATAGACGAAGACATCATTCTACTAGTTATATCAGCGACTACTGAGGGGCGAGAATGGTTTGATGGCTGAAATCTTGATGACACGCTCACCTTAAAGAAATTTTCTTTGCACAGTAATTCTAACAAATTTCACAAGTGCAAAGCATAATTTCTAGTACATCTACGTAATGAATCCACATAGTTATTGGATGACCTCAGCCTGCTGCAAGTTATTGAATGTATTGTCATGAGGCTGCTTCCTATTTCCTTTTGTTGTCTCTAAAAGGACATTGTACTCCTGACCTAATGCATTTTCTCAGCCTGCAATCACAGCTTCCTATGGAAATAAGTCACTTAGTATAGACTATAATGGCATTTCCCATCATTTCCTTTTGGAAGTCTTGAACATGCAGTTCGTGCACACCAACAAATGTTAAACTCGTAGTTCACTAGTGATTTAGGGTTTTTTTGTGCTCATGTTTCCAGTTCCACCCTAATAATGCAATGCATTAATTCTGGACAACCAGTACTGTAAAGAAATTAACTTGAAAAAATATAATAATAATAATCATAAAATTATGCATTTTTATATAGTCTATTTTTAGGTATTGCTAAGAGTAAAAAGTTATAGAAAATATAGAAAGTTATATGATAAATAGCCATGAAATAGCATATGAAAAAAAATATTTTTTTTTCTATATTGCTCATGTGTAAAACTATAATTACATAATTTAATTATAAATTAATATCCTATTTGTCTACAATCCAGAAACGACTTCAGGGAGACAAATGGTCAGTGCTCTTATTTTATATATATATATATATATATATATATATATATCTTGAATATATGGGTCAAATTTTAAATTCTAAAATGTCTCCAGTCTTGAAGAGTGACTTCCCTAGCCCCAGTGCCACCCAGAGGGCCCCCTGTATGAGTATCAGCCACAGTGCCATAAATATGGGACTGTCACAGTTCACCCTTTTAGTAACAACCAAAGTGACCCTTTCCTTACATGGCCTATTGTCATAATACAATTGGAGGCAGCAGGGACCAGTCTTGTTGCAGGGACACCCTTGTTGCCCCTTTTTCCAGGAGACAGATAATTTGTAAGGATGGGCATGTGTAATTAATATGTATGCATCGGAAGATATATGCAACACGTAGTAATAAAAAAAAAAAAGTGTGCCAGTAATCAAAAAGTTAAAGAGGATCTGTTGGCTTAATGTGCTGTCCAATGTAATATAGCCTCCTATAATGTGCTGTCCTATATAGCAGCCTCTCAATCACCACTCTGAGGGACAGGAAGAAGTGTTTGGAACGCTATCCTCATGAATAAGGCTATTTCATACCTCCCAACTTTGTAATGAGATAAAGAGGGACATATTGGCAATCTTTTTCAGCACTAGGCCACGCCTCTAACTCCGCCCACTATAAGCTAATCTCACCCAGTCCCCTTACTGCACAGGGATAATAAACACAGTGATGTCACCGTACAGGGATAATAAACACAGTGATGTCACCGTACAGAGATAATAAACACAGTGATGTCACCGTACAGGGATAATAAACACAGTGATGTCACCGTACAGGGATAATACACACAGTGATATCACAGTACAGGGATAATACACACAGTGATGTCACAGTACAGGCATAATAAACACAGTGATGTCACCGTACAGGGATAATAAACACAGTGATGTCACCGTACAGGGATAATAAACACAGTGATGTCACAGTACAGGGATAATACACACAGTGATGTCACAGTACAGGGATAATAAACACAGTGATGTCACCGTACAGGGATAATAAACACAATGATGTCACTGTACAGGGATAATAAACACAGTGATGTTACAGTACAGGGATAATAAACACAGTGATGTCACCGTACAGAGATAATAAACACAGTGATGTCACCGTACAGGGATAATAAACACAGTGATGTCACAGTACAGGGATAATAAACACAGTGATGTCACAGTACAGGGATAATAAACACAGTGATGTCACAGTACAGGGATAATAAACACAGTGATGTCACAGTACAGGGATAATAAACACAGTGCAGTCCCCTCACAGAAAGTTAAAAAAGTAAATAAAAACCTTATACTTACCTTTTTCCTAGCAGCAGAATCACCAGCAGGAGATCTTCTTCACTTGTCTAGAGGGAGCAGGGCCAATGCTGACTGACGGCCAGACCCGCCCCCGCCCAGACATGAGGCACAGATAGCAGAGTTACGGAGAGAGCTACAGGGGGGAAGGGTAGGATAGAAGAAGAAGGAAGAAAGATGGAAGAAGCAGGCAGCCGATTCCGGCTGTCTGCTTCTTCTTGCAACAGGCAACTGTCTTTGCGTCCTATGGACGTGGAGACAGCTGCCAGAGATCGGGACATAGCTCCCCGTACCGGGACAGCCACTGCAAAACGGGACTGTCCCGCTGGATCCGGGACGGTTGGGAGGTATGCTATTTTCACATATGCGATTCCCTTTTCGATTTCCACTTCAGTTTTGTCCCCATTCATTGTCAAAGGGGATAAAACTGAACAAACCGGAAACGGAGGGCTCCAAAATGGATTCCGGCATAAAAAAGAATGTAAGTCAATGGTGCCGAATCCATTTTTTTTAGGACAGGTTGTTCACTTCAATTTAATACAACTGCATCCTAATGGAACAGATGCAGCTGATTGCAATAAAGGCGTTGTCCGGGTTCAGAGCTAAACACAGACATATCCCCATCGTCACCCCTCTGACATGAGCATTGGAGGATTTCATGTTTTGATGCCGGTGACGTCACTGGGCTCACTGCTAGGAGGAAGCCTCCACCTAGCTTAACCTATGGAGAGCCTGATATGTCACTGGATCTCCATAAAAAGCCTTTGCCCTGTGCAATTCATGCTCTGATGCTCATATCAAGGGGGCTGCCTGGGTGAAAATGGGGATATGTCCAGGTTCAGCTCTGAACCTGGACAACCCCTTTAAATCAAACTAAAGCGTTTTCCTCTGCCAGATCTAAAAAAACAGAAAGGAAATCACATATGTGAAAGTAGGCTAAAGTGGACTCTGAAATTATGTGTTTGGCTATGAATACAGACGTCTTGTTGGAGTTTGCTGACCTTACATAGGACAGAATATTCAAGGTTTTTTTCTGGCTTCACATATTGATGATCTATCCTCAGTATAGGTCATTAATATCCGATTGGTGGGGTTTGACTCCCAGCAACCCACCGATCAGCTGTTCCCTGCAGCCTCCAGCATCTGAACTAGTAATCTACATGGAGCTGAAAGCACTGGTCATTCAAAGTGTAATGGGCCTCGTTGGGTTACTATTCAAGTGAGCTCCAGTAACCCAGAATGACTACTACACTTTAAGTGAGTGTGCGTCCTGCTCCATTCAAAGTGACAGTTTCGGCACCAGAGTGGGGGTGCTGGGTGTTGGATCTGATATCGGTGACATACTTGTATTAATAGCTCATCAAAATGTGGAGGTTGGAATACTCCTTTAAGGTCACAGATCCGCTTTATGACAAAATACCATCTATAAATAATTCTTTTTAATTCCGTGTTTTCTTGTTTTTGTCAAACACTCTGCTACTGATTTCCTCTAATAGCATAATCTTGAACTTCCTGCTAGGATAATGGGCCCTTCAACCTATTGAGCAATGCCTCGTTGAGATTTCTATGGGAATATCAAAACCCATTGCTGGTTGGCAGAAACGCAGAAATGCCTTTGATGATGGATGCAAGCTTTGATCTGCTGCCTTGCACAATCCTCCAAGAAGCAGGCATTTCTCTTGTACATATTTTACATCTTCTTTCCACATGAATTGCTCATCTTAGTTACATTACAGATAGCAGAAAAGAAATCCTATACAATGAATGGTCTTATACAATCTCCTTATTATAGTTCTCTTCCACCACAGAAATAGTAAATTATATGTATTCAATTCAGTTACATTTTAGCTGTGCATTCCTTCCAATCCATCATAAAGATCAGTATAGATACACTAGGGCAGGGCTGGCCAACCTGAGGCTCTCCAGCTGTTGTAAAACTACAACTCCCACCATGTCCTGCTGATAGCTGTAGGCAGGTTGGCCATCCCTGCTCTAGGGCCATACCTATAATAATATTGACAGGTAGGTCCCTGTACTCCTTTAAAGAGTTTATGCCATAACTGATGTAAAACAATGAAAATCATGCATCATATAGTAAATCACAATGCCTTTCCAACAAAGCTAAAATCAGCCCTGTACCTCACATGGGTCCAGAAATCTCAACATTCACTTATCCAATTGCTCTGCTAGATCAGGCATGCTCAACCTGTGGCCCGCCAGCTGTTGTAAAACTACAACTCCCACGATGCCCTTCTGTAAGTCATCCAGGAATGATAGGAGTTGTAGTTTTGCAACAGCTGGAGGGCCGCAGGTTGAGCATGCCTGATCTAGCAGAGCAATTGGAGAAGTGAATGTTGAGATCTCTGGACCCATGTGAGGTACAGGGCTGTTTTTAGCTTTGTTGGAAAGGTATTGTGATTTACTATATGATGCATGATTTTCATCACTGTGCTAGATTATCTTCAGCTTGGCAGCTCAGGGGGCATGTCCTTTCTGCTGCAGCTCTCTCACTGTAACTGCTACAACTTCAAGCAGAACATATGGCTGATGCCAGTTGAAGATTTAAACTGAGCAAGTTCAACCAGCTCAGTGAGACAAACAAGAAATAAGAAAAAGAACAAACGGCAAGTGGTACTATATGAATACATTTTATTGAATAGTTCACTAGCTATACTAGATTTTACAAGTAATTGCAAAGGTATTCAGATCCAGGTACTTGTTTGAAAAATATAGAATATGACTTGTGACACAACCCCTTTAACTGCCGGGGATAACACCCAATTATCCTGTAAAATAAGCTCTGCCGTATGTCCTATGCAGTCTTACTTTAAGTTGGTCATGAACTAGAAATAATGGATCCTGCCTATTTTGTGAATATTTCTTGGATATTTAAAATAAATTGGATATCCTGTCTAGTTTCTTGGATATTTAAAAGTCTGATCTTTTCTTCCATTACGGGATAAGTGTTCTCAGAAGCGTCTGGCAGCAGCTTCTCCCTTCTTCCCGAACTCTCTGCTGATCCGAGTGTGAATGTGGGCCAATGGTTTCTAAAGTATATAGCCAGTTATACACCAAGTGATTCACAATGATGTTTACACATTGCACTGCCCATCCTCAGTTGGCATGAAGATATGGCTCCTCTGGACATGCATATTAAAGTGTAACTGTCAATTTTTATTTTGTATTTTATTAATTTATATCTCAGCTTTTCCTGACTTTACTTGTACATGGGGGAAGTGTTTTCTGTGATTGATAGCATTCTTTCTGTAAGTGTATATAAATAGATAGCTGTCAGTCACTGATAGCTAAACACAGGGGTGGTCTTAAAGAGGAGCTGTCATCACTCCTGACATGTCTGTTTTGGTTACTACTTGCATTCGTCGTGTTATACCAATTCTGGAGCATCTATTCTTATGACTATATGATGTTCCGTTCCTATATTATTTCAGCTAGAAGTTTACAGTAGTGTGCAATTGTTAGGCCTGAGCCTTCTGCCATACCTCCCGCTGTCTCTCCTGTCACATACCTCCCAACTTTTGAAAATTGCAAAGAAGGACAATGTGTGTGGCGCGCATCATGGCAGTTTTTTTTTATACTAGGCCACGCCTCTAACTCCGCCCAAATCATAATTACTGGAGCCTCTGCGGCCTTTTTTTTCTTGCGCTTCAATGTCCATATAAATATTAGTACATAAATCATCAGATTATAGATATTTTAAGGTCCAAATTGCACCAAATAATGGAGTTATTGTATAATATACAGGTAAAAAACCAAACAAATAGTTTAGTAAGGAGCAATTTAGTAAATTTATTAATGCACATTTATGCATTAATTCTCCAGGTCAAAAAGAGGGACATTTAAGGAGTAAAGAGGGACAGAGGGACTTGGGTCAAAAAGAGGGACTGTCCCTCCCAAAGAGGGACACTTGGGAGGTATGCTGTCATATCCCCAGCATCTTCTGCCTCACTGCCCACTGCTGTCTCCACCAGATAGGGCAGGCGCATGCCTGCCAGACACGTCCTCTGTCCACCCTGCCTCTGTGCCCCATCTCATGCTGGTGTCCCATAGGGGCACACGCTGCCGCTTCCTGTCATTTATGCTTCCAGGAGCGTGTGCTTCCTCTCTCCCAGCACAGCTCCTGGGTGGAGTTACAAGGTTAAATAGCAGCTTCCTCTCCTAGGAAGTTGTCTGAGCGTTGAGTTACTAACAGTAATAGCAAAGGTGTTCTGTTCTGATCTTCTGTGTTTGGTCCAGCCTGTTTGACTACTGACCTGTCTGATCCTCTGTACCACGCTACTATCTGATACCGGCTTCTGACCTCTGGCTTGTCTCTGACCACGCTTCAGCTTCTGCCTCTGACAATCATCATTATCATCATCATCATCTGCTGCCTTTACTCAAGTCTTCTCTGCAATACCACTTCTCACCACCATGTCTGCTATTGGACTCAGTTCAAACTGCGGTTCTTACTGCAACTTGGAGCATTACCTGTTGTCTGACTCAGTGAGTCAGCTGTCAACCATATTAGCTAATTCTGTAAGTAGTGGTTCAGTTTGTCTCTTGCTGCGTTCTGTCCTGTCTCCTGCGAGAGTGCTGAGTAACACCCTACGGGTTAGTGGCTGCCATCCCTTGGTTGCCACAGAGAATCCACACTCTCTGGTTGACCAGTGGGTCCCACCCACTGGTCGTAACAGCAATAAAGGTACTGCTGGTTGCGGGGTGTTACCAATAGCGGGTGTGTCTGACTCTGTCCAATCAGTGTTGGTCTTCTCATACTGTGCTGAGACACACCTCCAACTGGCAACACCCATCTGTATCTTTACAGTGCCTGCTAATAATTCATTCCTAACTTGTAGTAGAAATAATAAAGGAATGGCACAACAATAGATGCTTCAGAATTGATATTACATGGGAAATGCATGTAGTTACAAAGACAGACATGTCAGGAGAGGCGACGGGTCCTCTTTAAGTTCAGAAAAAGGAGAGATATGAATGTATACATTACAAGTGTTACTGAATCGTTTTCTGTATATACACAGTATCAATCTGCTCAGCTCCTCCTGCTCTATGACATGATGCTTGCAGATTGCACTGCACTTTGTATTGACAGGTTCCCTTTAAATCAGCAACATTTTCTAAATTCTGTGTATGTTAATGGAAGAGTGAAACCAACTAGCCATTGTAACAACATGAAAAGAACGAGGAACACACAGTTGTTTTTTTCCCCCAGTTTTCCCCAAAATGTCTCCTTTATTTTTAAACCACAAGTTCCTCATAGAATCACCCTAGGTATTGTGATATTTATGAGAAAGGTACAAAGAACTAGAGAAAGGTATGCTTATTGGGGTTTTCTAGGAGTAAGTGTGCATGGTGGATGCCCTGAGGATTTTTTGCCCATGTTTGCAGGTGGAAAATTCACTGTATTACAGTAGAATCCAAGTAAATGAGATTTTAAAAAATCTCATACATATGCCACGAAAAAAAGGCAGATATGCAAAATCCTCTCTGTGTGGACATACCCTTAAAGGAAATGTGTCACCAACAATTTTATCTACCACATAGCAACTCACCTTTTTATATAATCTGTCTTTATTTTCTGATTGCCAATTTTTTTAATACTATTTCCTGAACATGATTATGGTGGTGGCCATCTTGCCTGAGCTGTTCTTAACAAAATCTAGAAAGCATTAAGAAAATTGCTTTATGGCAGCCCCATGGGCGATAGACACAATGGACAGGAGGGGACCTCATTGACTTCTATGGGAGAGTTTTCTAGGCATGCTCTGTGATCTGTGCAGAGGTCATTGTACAAGGAAAGAACAGATAAGTCCTGACAATCACCTATTGTGAAAGGTGGATCCTATCTTATCTATACACAGAGGTGATGTCATTACAGGCAGGATTAGAATGACATAAGCAGATAACTGCAGTAAAGTGATCTGTACAGACCAAGAAGTGGCGCCTATTAGGCTTAGTGGTCAGTGCAAAAACTGCAGGATTTTATTGTTTTTTGTTTAAATAATGACATTGAAAATTAAAAAGATCATCAAAAATTCTTTAAAAATATGTTAAAAATAAAAATGTGATATTTTTTTAGATCAGATAATTTTTTTATTATAAGTTTTTTCAAAAAGTACAGAAATTGAGTGTGATTTTCTTTATTCTTTGAAAGATGCAGTTTTAAGTGCATTTTATAAAAATGAGACATCCCCTCGAGATGCTGTTTATTATGAACTGTGAAAACAGATATAGATTTGTTATCTAATATATAAATCTGAGTGTGTGTGTGTGTGTGTGTGTCCGCTAAAGGAATCTGCACCGCTGCAGCTACAATCACAAAATTTGGCACACATGTACATCAGGTGTCTGGGTTTTAGAACAGTTTTCAGCTCTCCAGGATATACCGTTCCTGAGATATTCCCAAAAAATGCATTAGCCAATAGTAGCCTGGTCACATGACCCTTATCAGCCAATAGAAGCTCACAGGCAGTCTCCACACACCAGGTTTCTATGACAACCTAGCCAGTTCACTGCTGTAGGTCTGCATTAAAGAGGCAGAGCACTGTGGATGACAATGGTAAAGGGGTATTTTGGTTACCATAAATATAACTTATGTTTTAGACTAATTCATCATCAATCATTACCTTATATAATGTAAATTTCACATATTTACTGTTCAGTAGTGATAAAAGATGTATTCTTCCACTGCTACCCACCTTCCTCCTAAATTACTATGGCATCGACCTGTAATTCAGGCCACCGTCAAAAGAAGGACTTAAAAGCCCCACCACCAGATCCCACTAAGTCACGCCCCTGACTCAGTCAGGTCACGCCCCTTCCATGCCGCATTTGACCGGGATTAAAAATATAGGTAAAAATCACCTTCTTTCAGCTGCAGGGGTGGGGGGAGGGTGACTTTCTCCCTGCAGCTCATTGCTCAGACTGCACAGTGCTGCTGCTGAGAGTGAGCTGTTCAAAAGGACATCCTTGTGTCCATCCAGGCCCTGTGCATGACAGAGGACAGGGAGTCTGAAAGGCAGACTGTCAAGTGTAAAACAAGACCTCTGGCCACCCTAGGGCCAGGCTGATGTTAGGGTGGCCAGATGTCCGGCTTTAGGCTGGACAGTCCAGTTTTCTGGCTACCTGTTCTCCGTCCGACGCAGTGCCTGGACAGACACAGGGATGTCCACCCTTTCAGTAGCTCACACTCAGACAGCTTCTCCTCCATGTCTTCACGGAGCCAGGGGGGCATGGCCTCATGTTTAGTGATGTGTCTTCATGGGAACTAGGGACGCTGTTTCACGTTTGGGGGAATGGCCGGTGAGGTCTGGCTTTCTGGGGTGAAGACAGTGGCCACCCTAGCTGCTGTGGAGGTCACAGTTAAAGGGGCGGGCTGCTGTAGAGGTCACAGTTAAAGGGGCGGGCTGCTGTAGAGGTCACTGTTGAAGGGGCGGGCAGCTGTAGAGATCACTGTTAAAGGGGCGGGCAGCTGTAGAGGTTACTGTTAAAGGGGCAGGCAGCTATAGAGGTCACTCTCAATATCTTTTAACGACACACACAAACAGTAAATGAAATAAATTAAATATACCCGGGCGAAGCCAGGTCCTTCAGCTAGATGTAATATAATCCAATAATGTTAGGGTAGGTTTATACAGACTACCGGTGTTAGTGTATCCAGCTGCTGGTTCATCATTCACTGTAATGGGATTCGACGGAGATGCAGGATACGGTATCTCCAGTAGTCTGCTCCACTGCCGGAGTTACCACACGCAGATTTTGAATCTTTCCTTATACTTTTACAACAATATTAATGAAGTTTATTTCACATGAATTGCTTATATTCTTACATATTTCTTGGCTATAAAAATATATATGATACCTTATGAACGAGTGTCACTGGAACAGTCATAGGACAATGCTCTGCCTTTAGACATTATCTCATTTTCCAGAGTAGAACATAATATGTGGAAGCCATGAAGGTCTTGTCCTTTGAGGTTGTGGCAGTCATGATGTTTACTCACTCTACAAAAAACAAAGTGAGATATCCTACATTGTCATGAAATCGCACATACATCTATTACATTGTAGTTCAAAGAATCCATGCGGAAGGATGGAATTTTTTTTAACGTTTTGTAAAAGACCACAGGGAAGCTCCTGACATCTTCTGTTTCCCAACTGTAGACACTGAGAGATGACACAGACAGGGAATCACACCCTTCACAGCTGGGTGTCAGTCTGTCACATATTTATGCTTCTGGTTCCACACCATTAATGCTGGCCACAACCATTGCATATCTGCCGGACGAACACTTGTTTGGCTGACGGCTATCTCACACCCCCCACACACATGCAAGCTTACATGTGTTCTGAATAAGGACAGTGGAGTAATTTTGGGTTTACACAGCCCAATTGTCAGACAGAATATCGGGGACGAATGTTCCTATGAACATGCGTCCCCAACAATCTGCCCATCTAAAGGTGCATCCGATCACCTGATGAATGAGCGAAACTCTCGTTCATCAGGTGAAACAGTTGTTCGTACAGGCAAGAAAATTATTGTTCGTGGGCAGCAGATCGTGCTGAAACAATGCAGCTGTATTAGGACAAGCGATCGCTTGTTCTCATATTGTGGAAGTGATCGCTGCATGTAAATGCAGGTCTTCACCACCACTGAATGAGCAGCCGACTGTTGGGAAGGAACACTTCCTTCCTGATAATTGGCTGCTCCTTGGGCTGTGTAAACCCAGCTTAAGGCCTCGTTCACATTTCTGGTTTTCACTGACGTGTGCTGTCTGCATTTTCTCCGGATCGCACACGTACCCATTGATTTAAATGTGTCTGTTCACATTTCAGTATTTTTTTACTGACCGTGGGTCAGTAAAAAAAAACACTGGGAAATGCACTATTTTAATCCGTGATGTGGACCGAGCATGCCCATTAAAGTCTATGGGTCCGTGAAAATCACTGATACACATCCGTATTGTGTCCGTGTTGCATCAGTTTTTCACTGAAGACTAATAGGAGATTCTTTGGAAATTAATTTTCAGCTGAAGAACGTCAGTGAATGACACACGGATGGTAAAAACAGACACACGGACCAACCACGGATCCTTCACGGACATCTTCACGGATGAAACACGTACGCTTTTTTTCATGGACGTGGACATGGAAATGTGAACGAGGCCTTACACTTGCTCCTTATCTACCAAGAGAATCAAACATGCTGATTCCAACAGCCCATTTCTTTTCCCTTGTATCTGTGGTGGAAGAGTTGGGAGGCTCCCTTATCCATTATATGGCCAGCCAGTCCATATCTAAGGTGTATGGCCAACTTTAGGCAATTTGTTCTCAAGTTGGAAGATGTTGCATGCAAAGAATAGGGCAGTTTATGATCATAATACTAGAACCCCCACCAGAAACCTGACAGACCCTATTAGGCCAATGGGATGTGCCTAGATCAATTAGAAAACAGATCCAGCATAGCTGTCTTGGCTGCTTTATAAATGGTAGCCAAGCCATGGTAATAAGAATGAAAAAGAGTAATGATGTAGGAAAAATATGTCTGTGCCAGAGATATCCAGAGCTTTAACCATAAACTACATATATTATTAAATATAACAGAGCCAATGCACTGCACACTATGTCACTATTATATCAGTCCAATATAAATGACACATATTATTACAAATCTAACAAAGACTAATTGTTAAAACAATCTAAAAATACAAAGCCTTGACTGTGTAGAAAAAGAAACATGAAATACTTGAACAGTCTAGCAGAGAAAAAATAGCTGTCGTACCTGTAAACAATACTAAAAATATTTCAGCTAAACTGTGCTTGGTCATCAAGACCCAACAACCTTCGCTTATTACAAGGCTAAGTAAGTATTTTTCTTTATGGTACACCATAGACAGATACTATGCATGCCTGATAGTCTATGGTATCTTTCTTTGTATGTGAATGTCAGATAAGGCCTGTTTCATACGAACAATACGGATTAGGTCCGGATGTGTTCAGGGTGCGTTCAGTGAAACTCGCACCATTTTGCAAGTAAGTTCAGTGAGTTCTGTCTGTGATTGCATTCAGTTATTGAGTTTTTTCCGCGCGGGTGCAATGCGTTTTGATGCGTTTTTTCCACGCATGAAAAAAACCAAGCAACATTCCCTAGCAACCATCAGTGAAAACCGCATTGCATCTGGACTGCATCCAGGTTACATCCGGATGAATTGCTTTTTGTACTGAAGCCCCATTCACTTCTATGGGGCCAGGGCTGCATGAAAAACGCAGAATATAGAACATGCTGCGATTCTCACTCGACGCAGAACTGATGCGTGAAAAAAACGCTCATGTACACAGACCCATTGAAATGAAAGGGTCAGGAAACCTCGCTCGTGTGAAAGGGACCTAATGTTTTTACATGTGTTTTTGTCCAAATTACCTCTTGTTATTTCTCTGTGTGTTTGCATTTTTGTAAATTTTTTTACACTTATGCATCTTTGTTTCATTTTGAATTTTTATATATTTTTTATTTTAAAAATATTTTTTACACTTTTTTTTTATAGTTCCCATAGTGAACTATAACAAGAAATCATTGGATTGCTATTCTCATAGACTCAAATTCATTAGCATTGGAATCTAGGAGAAATTGACTATGTTTCTATGGAGCCCTGCAACAAGCAGGGGCTCCTTGGAAAACTACTATGCAGCAGCCTTCTGCCTTTCTGAATAACAGGGGCTTACGCATACATGCTCCAGCTCCTCCAATCGCTACACAAGGGAGCCAGAGCATACCTGGAAATACGCACTTTTGGGTTTTCATGCACTTAGATGCTGTGGTCTGGTATGACCATGGCATCTGAGACATTAATTGTCTGCGATCGGCATTACTGCCGGTCGTGGACATTAGCTGCAGATGCCTTCCGTATGGCGCCCGTTCCTGAGCTGGCACCATCTTTACATGCTATTACATCACATTTTAGGAAGGGGTTAAAGGAGTTCTGCAAGAATGGTGGGGGGAGGTTGGAATCCCCCCCTTCATTTTGCCAAACCTCCAAAAGGAAGATGACTTACCTGCTTCCCGGCGCCGGCTCCTGCCCCTTCTCTTGCAGGCCTGTGATGCTCTGCTGGGCTCCGATGATGTCAACATCTGGTTTGACATCGCAACAGACTATCACAGGCTGAGGTGGTGTCTGCCTCCCCTTGCATCATTACAAATGATCACACGGTTACAAGGGGATCTGGACACAACCATGGCCTGTGATTGGCTGAATTTACAGGAAATGTCAGGAGATGGGATCACAAAACAGAAACCTGGTAAGAGCTGGGGGAATGATGAGGTGAGTTATGCATATTTTTTTTTACCCATTCTGCCGTCAAATAAAAAAAAATGTATTGTGTTTCTTGGAAACCAACCACTTTAATTGGTGAGATCGCGTTCAGCAGTGCCTGCTGAGCATGTGCACTGTCTTAGAGACACCTGGAAAACGTTAATCAAAATCTATTGAATTTAGTCTGTACCTGATGAAGAAATCTGATTTTGAAACGCATTGTACCTGTATATGTGATAATAAAGGATATTTGAAGTTGACTGTCTGAACAGCTCCAAAGAAGATCTCTGCTTCATATAGGATTTCAAAATCTGTTGGATAAAACACAAGTGAGAGAAAATCTTTTCTTTTCGGCATACCTTTGTGTCTCTTTACTTTCTGGCAGCCATCACTCTGCAGATTCCTGTCTATGTTATCTCCTTTGCTTCAGCTTTGGATGAGTCAGCAAACTATGACTGTTCATGACTTGTAGAATCCACCTTTCTCTAAAAAGATAATGTAGGAAAACACTAAAGCTGGATTTACATGGCCCATCTATCGGGCCGATTATAAGAAATGAACGTAACTACGAATGCTCATTCCTGATAATAAGCCGGTGTAAATGTGCTGCCGATCACCCGATGAATGGGTGAAATGCTTTATTGTGCAGCAACCCTCTGCTTCTCAGAAACAATGAATTTCCATGAGAACGTATTTGTATGAGGATGAGTGGTTACAGTAGCTATTGCTCGTTCCTATACAGTGGAGGTGATTGCTGCATGTAAATGAAGCTCTTTACCTCCCCTGACAAGCAGGTAGGCACCAGGAAGGAATGGTTCCTTTCCAATCATTGCCTGCTGTCTAAATCCAGAATGAGTCTGAAAATGCAGCTGAAATGAGGTTTTTGCGATGATCTGGCTTCACATGATACAGTATTGCAGGATATTAGCACTTATTACCATATTTACTTTTCACAATATCAGATTGCATACAGTCTAATATGTAAAAGTCATAATGTGATATGAAGGAATGTAGAGCATTTGATAAGGTGAGGTTCACTTCAATTCTACCTCACAAAGTCATAAGCGAAACAAGTAATTTTTCTCAAGGAAATAGTTCACCAAACAACAAACCTGATCAAGTGCGGTCAGATACTCACAGTTGACATCTTGTCTTCTTTCCATTCTCTGCATCTGTTCCAGACCTTCATCAAAACGTCTTCCAGCTATAACCTGCCTGCTGCTACCCCAATATTGTGCCTGCTTTGGTGTCCCAAATACATTGTTATTATGTAAACCCTGCACCCCTGTTCTGAGCCTGCTGCCCCTCTTATACTGAGCCTACTGCCCCCCTGTACCCCCTATCACTGCCCCCCTCCCCGCTTTACTCTGCCTGCTGCCCTTGACTCAATATCCATCTCTGGTACAGGACCCTACTGCTCTTCCAGGCTCCGTGAACGTATTATTACATATAGTCCTGCTATTCTCTTACATAGAACTGTCGCCCCATAACTCCTTGTGACTATACCACCACCTTTTTTGTGCAAATTCCCATTGAAATGCCAAGGACTACGCATGTTGCCACTATAGGTTGCAAAATGTAAATGTGATTTTTTACAAATCATAAAGTCTAAGACTACTGCAGTACAAGGGTGTCTGAGCTGAAGGCAGCATGTTATAGAGCAGGAAGAGCTGAGCAGATTAGTATGTAGTTTTGTATGAAAAGGTTCAGTAAAACTTGTCATTTATACATTTAATGTCCTATGGACTGTGAGCTTTGAAGTTAAAGCCTATCTACACCTTTGGAGGCAATTTCTTTATGATTGCATTTCACTGATTTTTGGCTAAAAATCATATTTTCAATTGGCCTTTATTAAAAAATACTGAGCTGTTCTGGCACAAAGGGTTAACTGTTTTTTTAACTGTGTGGCTGGTACTTTCACTTTGTGCTGGTCATTTAATAAACCTTATCTCTAAACTAGTGAGAGGTCATAAACACTTACAAGGGGTTGTCCATGCTTTTACCATTGATGACCTATCCTCAGGATAGGTCATCAATATCAGACCAATGGGAGTCTGACACCCAGCACCCCCCGCCAATTAAATGTATGAGGAGACAGCACGTGCAGTGCACACGTGCCATCTCCGGTCTCTCTTTCTGTTCACCGTTGCTATCTATGGCACTGTGCACACCATCTCCTCATACCGCTGATCTGATTGATGACCTATCCTGAGGAAAGCCCAGAGAACCCCTTTAAGCCACATTATTATCAGTAAGAAGAATTGAGCTTTATTGTGTGTTTATAAGGTCAGAGACCAGAGATAAGGAGTCCGTCAGCTCCTGGTCTGATGGAAAAGACAGAAAATCCACAGGATGCTACTACAGCATCTCAGCTATGTACAAAAAAAGTATTCCATATTTTTAATAAAGACCAGCTCCTCCTCTGTACTATGCTGTCTGTAGTTTACTCCACATTTTCATGGTGACGGGTTCTGTTTGACCTATGATTATAATAACTAGTGGCTGAAAATATGTTTAGTGTAATGGAATAGATTACAGAATTGTCAATACACAGAAGTTATTTTTGGTACAATTAGATTAATTTCACTGCTTCCAATTTGTCTGTTTAGTTGCTCTATACAAAATTGAGAAATGAATCTGGATCGCACATCCTCATGCTATGTTTTGATCTAGTTGCTTCTCAGCACAATTTTACATCGCTTCTCAGCGTAATTAATAGTATACTACCCCTATGTCATATAGTGCACATGAGGCATTAGTATACGTTTTGATCAAAAAGCATAGGCCCACTCACCGCGCCAAGGTTGCCTCCTCGAGTGGGAACCTACTCTAAATTTGGCGCAGCGCTGCGCGGCGACCACCGGCGCCACAGCACCCCACCGATAGGCGGCGAAGCCCAGCAGCCAGACAGCGCCCCCGCTGCCCAGCTAAGCCACCCTGGCACTGAGCTCCACCAACCCACCAGCACAGCACCAAGGCAACAATGGCCGCCGCGCAGCACCGCACCCAACCTTTCTCTGCTCTCAGGAACTCCAACTGAGAGAAAGCAGGAATTTATAGACCCTCATGCAGACACCTGCATGTGTCAATTTTGTAGAATCTTTCCTTTTTTTTTTCACTCTGGTATCAGCACTCCTCCCCTTTCGGCCCAGGTGCTTTTAAATTAGCAGGTGTCTGCATGAGGGTCTATAAATTCCTGCTTTCTCTCAGTTGGAGTTCCTGAGAGCAGAGAAAGGTTGGGTGCGGTGCTGCGCGGCGGCCATTGTTGCCTTGGTGCTGTGCTGGTGGGTTGGTGGAGCTCAGTGCCAGGGTGGCTTAGCTGGGCAGCGGGGGCGCTGTCTGGCTGCTGGGCTTCGCCGCCTATCGGTGGGGTGCTGTGGCGCCGGTGGTCGCCGCGCAGCGCCGCGCCAAATTTAGAGTAGGTTCCCACTCGAGGAGGCAACCTTGGCGCGGTGAGTGGGCCTATGCTTTTTGATCAAAACGTATACTAATGCCTCATGTGCACTATATGACATAGGGGTAGTATACTATTAATTACGCTGAGAAGCGATGTAAAATTGTGCTGAGAAGCAACTAGATCAAAACATAGCATGAGGATGTGCGATCCAGATTCATTTCTCAATTTTGTATATGTTTAGTTGCTCTACTGCATCCACTGAATGGTATCCTGAGCCACAGTCATTGGCACCTAAAATGTAAGCTGTACGTATACTACGGTGCCACTTGGCTTGATTGGCTGAAAGGCACCACGTGACCACATCCAAAGCACTTTTGTGTCAAAGGATTCATTGACGCAGTCACTTGTTGACTCTGCCAACAAGGCTTAGGGGCAATGTTACTTTCAAGGTTCACATTTTAAGCAGGTGTGGGCCCTGAAGGAGTGTTGGTACAACTGCTGAGATAATGCTAATGCAAAAGCTCCTGCTGAGCTGTCTCCTATCAAGCATTTAATGGGGCCCCTACCACCTAGTGTAAGTAAATGAAAACAGAAGCATACATTGCAATAATTAAAAGTGTGTAAAATAGAGCAATTTATCACCAAACCCACATAATATCAAAAAGCCACCATATTGTTATTCTGTACAAAAAGGTACAATTTTCTTGCACCTGACTGGTCCCCCTCAACCTCTGGCCCCCATAGCAAGTGCTATGGCTATAGTAACGCCCATGCCCCATCCATTACAAGAACAGTGGCCCTGTATCCCCTGTTGGAATGGAGCTGTTGTTGCACATATACACAGCCATACCATTGTGTCCCAGTGGTACACTTATCACTAGTGTTGAGCAAAGCAAATCATTCAAAGCAGAATTCAGTTCGAAGTTTTCCTAAGCAATGAATCACAAGTGATTACAAAGTGACAGTAAGAAGCCTGGGAATGTGAGATCACCCATAGTGCACCCAGCAAATCCACAGATAGTCATCCTTATAAAACTTATAAAGCTGTCATCCCGCTTATTCTCCTCCAGTGTCCTATGAACTGAGCATAGGGAGAGGCGTTGCAATCATTCATGCACTAGGGACAGTGTTGCAAAAACGATTAATACAAGTATATTGGAAAGGGAAAGCGCAGAGGGGTTGCAGGGACAGTACAGTGAGACTTATTCTGCATTAGTTTTATATATTTATTCCCTCCTTTGTCCCTACATTAGCTGTAAACTAAGATATGTAATTCAATACCAATAAGATGGAAGCCTTTATTATTCCGGTGCCAGTGTGCCAGTACCATCCAGTCTGCACTCCTTGGGGGGGGGTCTTAATCCTCATTTTTTGCTGGCTTTACTTCTTCTAAATCATCCTTCAAAGTCTCCATGTCCTAGAAAACTCAGCAAGATGCAGAGAGAGGAGGAGCTGGATCTTCCTGATGACATATTCTCATCGATATTAGATGATGTGGAAAAGGGGGAAAAGCAGATGGAAGAAGCTCATGTAGGGCAGGACAGCGCTGGGGTTGGAGAAGTGGGTATGCAGAGCTGATTAATATTCAGTGTTTACTGTCAAATAACCTGCAGGCAAGAACAGCAATAATATGCATATTGTCCTCGAACCTAACCAGCCAAACCCCATACCACCAACAGCCCCTGTATAAAGGTGACATGCGGCCATTAACAATGAAGACCGACTATACAGTGCGGTCTTCATTATTAAATGGAAGGCAGCTGCGGACTAATTGGCCGTGTGGTCCTTCACTGCAGCATGGCCGCAACCCGCCCACAGCACGGCTGCTCCGTGGACGTGACCTAAGGCAGAGTGGCCTGGGTATACCTGATTTATAGTGATTTATTAGTTTATTAATTCATAATGAATTAATTTGGAACAAATCTAATTTCTTGGCTTAACTTGGCTCATTTTTCAAATCTTCGCTCATCTCTACTTATCTCCTTTCCTGTGAACAACTTATAACTCTGGGAAAACTTGTTTAAGAATAGAAATCGCCATTAATGTTTGACGTAATTTCCACAATTTCAGTGGTGTCAAATTGATGTGCAGTGCTGTTAGGAATAGATTAAGGGTCCGATCACACGACCATGTGAATGGGGCCGCATCTATTCCGCAATTTTGCGGAATAGATGCGGCCCAATTCATTTCAATGGGCACCATTAGATCCCGGACAGCTGCGGCTCCGCAAAAAAGATAGAACATATCCTATTCTTGTCCGCAATTGCGGACAGAATAGGCATTTTGTATGGAGTGCCGGCCATGTGTGTTCCGCAAAATCCATGGTCGGATCCGTAACAACACGGCCGTCTGAACGGCCCCTAATGCAGATGAATTTTAATTGTATTTGTATTGATTTGTATGTTGTTGAGGTTGTGTGAGGTAAAGCAGAAAATAGGTAGTGCAGCTATTAAAAAAACATATAATGTAAAATCATAAAATGTCAGCAATAAAACGCTGCTTCCCTCTGTCAAAAAGCAAACAATCTTGCCGGTATACACATAGAAGACAGTAAAATAATATTTACTCATGAGCTAATAGTTGAAACCTTTGTTTGCAATAGATTTTACCCTTCATTGCTCCCGTTACTTAGTCTTTTTTTATTATTCTATTTTGCTGGATGCACTACAGAGTGTGTTCTAAGGTTGTGTAATATCTCAGGCATTTTTAGGGGTGCTCTCCTCACAGAGGTAGTTTCAAGCCATCTAGTCATCTTGGCTTATCAACCAAGGGAGATACATTCCTAAGGGCTGCTCCCTTTTTTTTCAGTCACTCCTGGCTGGGAGCCACCTACAGAGTTCAGAACAGCCTCTGAAAGAGCCAGCACTGATTGAGCTTTTAGCTCAGTTTCCTCTGTGGCAGAGACAAGAATACAGTCTCCAGTTCCTCTTCCAGCTGGAAAGCTGGCTCTCCTTAGATAACTGGCTGTACATATTGCAAACAGGGACCTCGGTGATGCTGACAATCATGGATACTGACCGAGAAGCTCATTACTTTCTAGCTTTGAATTAAGCAAAGAGGATTCCACAACCTAAGTTCCAAGTCCCTATTATCTGGAGAGAGACACAAGTGCACGGCAAGCTGCAGCAATCTGCTTGTCAGAGGGGGACAATGTTTAACTGGCACAAAACCTTTTCTATCTTGCCGCATTGGAAGAGAGGTATGATTTCTACTAATACTGCGTACTCTTTAACATCTATACAGAATTTCTGGATTATTAACTTTAAGAAATACGAGTTTAGCTAGTATCAGTGTCTATGGCTATAATACAGTGCTATTAATTTGATTATCATAGTAGGAAAAAGCAGTGTGCACAATATCTAGGACTGCAGGAATCATTGGGCTATTATTTTGGCCAATAGGGTGTATCTATATACCCCATACACATTGTGGGCTCCACAGAATGAAGCTTGGACCACCATAACCACCTGTTACCAAGCTGAGATGGAATGGTACTTTACATGGCACTACCTCAATTCTTCATACTTTAATAGGGTGTTTAGTGGTATACTAGTGGTCAGGGAGCCACTTTAAGAATGTAATGAGACGTGACCCTAAGCAAAGTGACTCCCCCATCAGACCATTAGATAGTCCAAAATGTAAAGTGCATGTCTTAAAAAAATTGGTTTGGTATCATCATGATAAAATAGTGTCATATACAGTTAATTCATGGTAATGCTGATTCTCAAGAGGGTAAAATTAAGGAAGTCTCAATGGCTTTATCGCTTGCCAATAAACTGGTAGTTAAAGAATGAGAACGCTGCAATAAAATTGCTACAGAATTATTTGGATTTATTAACTATAATTTATAAGCTATGTCATGTCTCTTCCTAATCATGAATAAGCAGAAGCAAGGGGAAGGCTTTTGAAATTTTGGGATTTTTTTTGCATTTTTGACATGATGGAGAATTTGTCTGTGTTATATGTGATTGCCTATTGATCCATTCCACGTCTATGATCCTGTGTGATGTTCTATTATCTATTAGCTACTGTAGCTATATCTGCGTCCCAGAAATACAGCTTCTAATTGATCCACTGGCAGCAGCCATACTACAGTGAATTCAGTTATAACTTCAGCCGTGGCCAAAATACATGTATACATGTATCGTTATTTTCACTGCTGATCAGATTAGGTAATGCGCTTATCATTGGGTTATAACCTGATGATTTGGGGGATTCTGTTAAGGTAACTCAATATGTCAGCCACCTATTGCCAATAACTGCCATAACTTTAATCTGTTAAAATGCTATTTGACTATATGCGGTGAATATGATAAAGCACATGTCTATCTCTAAACCCTTTTTTTGCACTGTATATTAAAATTAATCAATATAAATCTTTAGTAGCTTTTTCATATATTTTATTACTTGTCTGCCAGTGCCCCTGGGCTATAACCTGTATACATAATATAGCACTGCATTCACAATTTCTGCTGATTGTCAATTGGAAACAATAAGCAAGCAGTTATAAAGTAATTGTGATTTTACAGTGTATAATCTAGTGTCTTGTATGGGGTAAAGATAAAGAGGCTGTCCAGTTTCCCTTTATATGGGACGGCGATCTAGCAGATTGTCGGGAATGAAGCTGCTGATCGCTAGGGAAGGAGACCGGTACATTTACATGCAGCGATTGCCTCCAGCTCCTCTAAAGTATGGGGAGGAACGATCGCTAATACCATTGCTCTTCTCCATACTGTATGGCCTCCGAAGAGACGAAGTTAGTTATTCGCCAAGTCTCGCGAGACTTTGTTGAATAACTTCGGTTTTTGACTTTTAAAGTGGAAAACCACTTTAATCTTGGATCCGAACTCGGCTTTGGTTCCGACTGGTACCTCGGAACTGAAGCCGAGTTCGGATCCAAGTTTTAAAATGGTTTTCCACTTTAAAAATCAAAATACCGAAGTTATTCAACTGTGTGCTGTCTGCAACTGTATATCCATTCCTCGGCCCCTCAAAAAGATAGAACATATTCCATACAACAACTTGTTCATTTTGTTGACTAGAATGGGACATTTCTACAGGAAGTGGGAAAAAAATGGCGGCATGCACAAAAAATGGCGGCATCCATGTTTTGCTGGCAACAAAACACATAGGATCGTGTGCATGAGCCTTAAAAGGATATGTTTTTGAACAATGGGACCCTATGGTAACAAATACCTATGGAATCCGTTTAACACATACGTCATGCATGGGACAAGATTGTGATGTGAACACATTAAATGCAGAAGAGCCACTTTATATAGCTATTCCTATTCATTATTGTAAACTATGTTAATACTTCAATGGAAATCAATTAAATAAACACAGGCAGGCAGGTTTATATAGCAGTGATTGTATGATTTTAACAGTGAGCTTGATCAAAAGGATTGTGGAAACGGCAAGGTGCCATTGTGCAAGTGATGTACATCCTGCGCTAACATCTGTCTAAACAGGACTGGAAACTCTGTGATGACAGTGACTCACTCCCTGCCCAAACGCCACAGTCCCATAAATGATCTTATCTCTGCCGGATCATAAACCATAAATTCTAAAAACAACCTTTTGTCTGAAGCCACAAATTAGGAAAATAATCAGATGAAATCCTTTCAACTGTCTTAAATCACGTTACAGATCAGAGCCCTCCGCATGGGATGTTTTTCTCAAAACAGGACTCTTCATGCTGCCTCTTTCCTTTCAAATTCTAAACGCTGTTGACAGGCTATCCTTTAATCTTCTTTAGTCCAGTCTTAACATGCTCATACCATCTTATCAGGCTTGACACTTTAAGATGTGCATGAGGTCTTCTACTAAATTCCACACAGGATGATCTTTAGAGGACACGGGTAAAGGTGAGACATTGTGTCAGTACAATAGGTAATGATGTGTAGTGACAGCAGCAGAGACACACTGCCACATCACCGTAGCCAAGTGCCCGTTTCATGTAATTGTGAGGTTGCTTGAATGTCGTATTCTCATGCACTGACCTAAAACTCAAAGAGAACAAGTAATTCATTGGCTAAATGCACTGACACTTGTCTCAGATCCGCTTTGAATCCCATTGTTGGAACCTTGTAGCACTGTCATTACCTGTTGGCCTCAGTCTGGCTGGTATATGTCAATATACTGTATTTTCTGCTGTATGGAATTGCACAGTCAGCTCCGCTATTCCATACAGAATCATCCAGTAAAGAAAATTATACTGTGCGGTATATGCATTTTAATATGGGAGCTTATGGGTGACAAATGCCACAATTGCAGTAAAGCAGTGCTCCAAAATTATACCTCTGATGGACCTCTGTAAATGCAGTGTGAATACAACCTGAGCATGAGTTGAAATTAGCATATACGGTAAGTAATAGAAATTGAATCGTACACCTTAAACTTAAAAGGGTGCTGAAGGGGAAAGGATCCTCCAAATCAAATCAAATGTAGGTTCATGCAGGGGAACGATACAATTCTGCTGCCAATGGGGGAGTGGTGGGAAGAGGGAACAATGCTGCTGCCAGTGGGGAAGGCTTGGAAAGGGGGATTATGTGGCAACCACTGAATTATTTGGTACTGTTGCGGAGGAATTTTGTGCTGCGCTTTGGTATTTCTTTGACTCTTCTGGGGAGGACCTTTGTGCTCCTCTGTTGTAATTCTTCGGCACATTTGGGAAGGTTTTTTGTGCAGCACTGTGCTGTTTGGTGTTTCCAGGTAGTTATTTTGTACTACATTGTGGGATTTGCTTGGTGTTTTTAGGGTGCTGCACTGTGGTATATGGTACTGCTAAAGGTTAATATTCACAGTGGCATTTGTTGGTCACAGCTGTGAGGATAACATGGGTGCCTCTTGGTAGTTTGATGGTGGGTTTCGTGTATCACCATGGCTGATGAGGAGGAAAACATTTGAGAATCCCTGCACTAGATTAATGTTTTAGTGACTGTGGAAATTTATGAACAGGGAGGCTGCAGGCAGGGAAAGAAAAACTATTTATGTATTTTCATTTATAAACTGTAGGTACACACTAATGTTGTCACTCACTAATATTATTCTGCAGAGGATTATTCATCCTGAGTAATAGTCAGTTAAGCAGATAAGGGTGATGTGATTTATGGTACCTGAAAGTCAAATGAGTGGATAATAAAAGTGACAATATTGTGAAAGAATAGTAAACAATGTTGCATTTCACCTCTTCTCTCTCACACTCCCTGGTTGTCCTTGCCTTTCTACTCCTGACCTTTCCTTCTTTCTTTCATCACCTCGTCTTTCTCTTACTGACAGGAATTCTAATACCATTTGCTTAAGAGTAAAATTCCCCATAAATGCATTAGACATCGTGGACGGAGTCTGGATTGCATAGCTTCTGTTCCTGGAGAAGTTTGCAAACAGAATGTTGCTCAATTGTCAAGAATTAAAGGAGTTATCCAGGAATTTGATATTGATGACCAATCTTCAGGATAGATCATCAATATCATTTGGCAGTAGTCCAACTTCCAGGATCAGGTTTTGGAAGAGGCTGCAGTGCTCTGTGAGGGGTCTTCCTATGACAGCATTGTCACCTTACATCTGTCACGTGGCCTAGGTGCAGCTAATTCCCATTCAAATGAATGAGTCTCAACTGCAATACCAAACACAGCCGCTATACAATGTTTGGTGCTGTTTGGTCACCGGAGCTTCCGCTGATCTGATATTAATGACCTGCCTATCCTTAAGATAGGTCATCAATATCAAATTCCCAGATAACCCCTTCAAGAATGTTCAGATCTGACTCTTTTACTACTTTACTACCTACAATTTGTCAGGTATTACTACAATAGTGGTTGAAGTCCTGGCTATAACCTGATACATTTATTAATTAACCCCGAACAGTTTTGCCCAAGAGCTGTTCGGGCTTTGAGAATATGAACAGTTCAGCCTGAGCAGACCTCATGCATCAGGGTGAGATGGTGGGCTTCTTTAACCCTTCATATCAAAGGCTCTGAAGGAGCTAGAGATATTGGGGGAGATTTATCAAACTAATGTAAAGGAAAACTGACTTAATTACCATAACAACCAGATTCCAAAGGAACTCTGAAAAATGAAAGGTAGAATCCTATTGGTTTCTATTGGGATCAAAGCCAATTTTCCTTTACACCAGGTTTGATCTACCCCATTGTGTTGTTTGAAAGCTACAAATCTAAGTTTTAAAACAAGACCGAGATTGAGGCATTAGCTCCTCTATATCTTTAGAAATCAGGTTGGGAGTAATAGCAGCTGCATTAGATTGTTAGCTTTCAAACAAGACCAAGCCCACATCTCTAGCTCCCACAGAGCCCAAGATATGAAGGGTTAAAGCAGCCCTCCCCCTTCAGCTAGCTATGATACTCAGCCAGCCTTGGAATGCAGTCACACCAAAACAGATTATTTTGTAAAAACAAGTGTTTTTATTATGCAAGTAGTATAACATAATAAAAACAACATAAATTTGCAGCCCCTCTGAAATGAACGGAGCAGCTGCTCCATTTATTTCTATGGGAATTCCAGAGATAGGTGAGCTCTGTACTCGGCTATTTCCGGAACTCCCATAGAAATTAATTGAGTAGCCATGCACAGGTGCGAATGGGACTCTGGGGGCTGCTGGGAGTGATGGACCCCATTCTCCTGATCAGGGGGCTCTCAGAAGTAGGACCCTCATCAATCTAATAGGTATCCCATATCCTATGAATGGGGGATAACTTAATCTAACTGGAATACAATTTGTGTGCCAACTATATTTACTTCAGACATAAAATCAAAATCTACAATAAAAAAAGTGACATTTTGGGAGGTTTTTTTATATTAATGTTACTCCTGGGGGGTTGGAGTTAATGAACATCTTCATAATCAGAGAATGGAGGATTCCCAGCTGTGCACATCAAGTCAGGGGGGATTGTATGAAGTGGTGGCTACAAAAACAACAGAGTGTACAGAGTTTAATGCTAATTTAATAGACTCCAGTATTACACCATACACATAGCTGTAACAGGCATAGTGTGGTGACACCCAAATACAGCTCCCCTGTTTACTAGGAAGGATATGGGAACATTTCCAGTCTAAACTAAATTGTTTCAGCTTTTGGCTGGAGAGTAACTTTAAGTTACCTCTAAAGATTACATATTACATAACAACTTATTTAGAATTGAATATTACACTGTGCTTGTTTCATATATATATGTATGCATTGCTTGAATGTTTTTTCGATCACAGCCCATTTATTCTGAAGCATCTGCATGGATGCACTAAGGTTAAATACATAATTGGTATATGATTATTATGAATACTTGATATCAGTGCACAGAAGAAACAAAAACAACAGATACAGTATTACTTAAGTCTTGGCATGAGTGTGCTGCCGTATAATAACCTGCTTGAGGTAATGGGCTGTGGTTTTGTACTTGCTGTCTTACTGGCTTCTTACCCCATCATTGTTGTAGCTGGATAAACAGGACGCACAAATTTTGGAAACGTGAATGATACACTGTACAGAATAACATAATTGTGTGCTGTAGTAGATGGACTATAAAAATGGCATTTTTTTCTCCAGGGCATAGAAGAACAATGCTTACTTTATTCATCTGAACCAAAGATGTTCCTGTTCATTATTGAACTTCCTTTTATTCACTTAACTCACATGGAATCCACTAAATAAATTACTTATTATAAAATCTGTAATTATATTGCCACAAGAAGTTGCACGTGTAGCATTCAATGTTACAATAGTACCTAAAAATAAATAATATAGATAATTGATATGTATCTTCTAAATCACAGCCTTCTCTATAAAATAATCCCCAAAGTACCCTATGTCTATTTGGAAGGAGTTGACTTAGGCCTCAAGCACATGACTGTAGCTTTGGTCCGCGTCCAGTCCGCATTTATTTCATTCGTACTGGTCCGCAAAAAATGCGAATGTCATCCATGTGCTGTTTGCATCCATGTGGCCGCTCCACAAATTATAGAATATGTTCATTTTGGAGAATAGCCAGTTCTAGTAGTAAAATGCTGCCTGCATAAGGCCGGTATTCATATTTCGCAGATCTGTGGTTTGCAGACCACAAAATGGACACGGTTATGTGCATGAGGCCTTAAAGGGGTTGTTTCACTTCAGTAAGTTGCATTTATCATTTAGAGAAAGTTAATACAAGGCACTTACTAATGTATTGTGATTGTCCATATTGCTTCCTTTGCTGGCTGGATTCATTTTTCCATCACATTACACACTGCTCGTTTCCATAGTTACGACCACCCTGTAATCCATCAGTGGCGGTCGTGCTTGCACGCTATAGGAAAAAGCGTCGGCCTCTCTGATGGCCGTGACTGTGGGAGCGCACATAGGCTGGTGCTTTTTCCTATATTATGCAAGCACGACCACCACTGATAGATTGCAGGGTGGTCTGTAACCATGGAAACGAGACGTGTATAATGTGATGGAAAAATGAATCCAGCCAGCAAAGGAGGCAATATGGACAATCACAATGCATTAGTAAGTGCCTTGTATTAACTTTCTCTACGTGATAACTGCCACTTGCTGAAGTGAGACAACCCCTTTAAGCAGTTTAATATCATCTCTAGTAGCAAGAACCATTACTGTGCTACTCTCATAAAGCTACTGATTCTACTACAAACCCATTCAATTACTGCATGAATAGCAGAGTTTTAATGACTTAATACTTCCTGACAACATCCATACACATTACTAATTCAGTAGCAAACAAGGTCAGATGTTTGTGTGGCTTCTGAATATTACTTCTGAATTATTTCTTAAGATCAGCAGGTGTGTATTGAATTTACTCTGGATGTGAGAAGAAATTCAACATTTCAGTGCAAGGGAAGGAATGTCTGGCACATTTCATTTTCTTCAAGATGATTTATCACATTGTTTCCATGGGCTTTGGTAAAATTCCAAAGAAAAGGTGCTCATTGAACAATGTTGCTTAAGAAATGTTTTTTTTAGGCTTATTTTATACAAAACTAAAAGAGGAGCATGTTATAAACAGTCCACACTTTAGTTTTTGTCCAGCTGCCCCTTGGCTTGTTTGCCGTGCCGTGCTGCGTCCGTCCGTCCGTCCGGCCCCCATTATAGTGAATGGGGCAGGAGCGGACTTCTGGAACAGCCTGCTGGACCCTGCTGCTGCATGTCCACATGATAGTTTTGGTATGTATTTGGAGGAATTTAATTACCAAAACTGGCAGGATTGAATAGCCACAATCCCACAGTAGCACAGAGCGGAAAGGAAACCTTGATCTCCACCATTTATCTTTTTTTTTTGGCATAGAAAAGACCATATAAGTTAGCTCTGCTCCTGTCACGACTTTAGGTAGGGTCAGACGGGGACCGCGAGTTCCTGAACTAGAACCCCTACCTGCTTGCAGTGTAAGGCATAAATGGCAGAACCGCAACTGGACGACAGTCCCTACACTAGTGCAGGACAAAAAAGACACACAATAAAAAAAGACACAAAAGCAGAGTTATATGAAATGAGTCAGAACCAGATGGGGCTACACAGTACCAAAACGTGGTGCTAGAGCTGAGGATCACACTGCTGGAGCCCGGACGGGTACATTTATTACAGCTCCAAAGGGAAGAAATCTACTTTGTACCATTCAAGCTAGACACTCCTCCTGCAGATTGTTGTTTCTACATATGATTGTCTCTTCCTTTTGGATGAGTTTCTGGTTAGGCTGGTACGAGGTAGTTTTATTAGAGCTAATTTACATACTTTCTATTAGTGTTGCCTTAAGTAAGTCTCCATACACTGAAGGAACAGAAGGATTTCTTAAATGATAACCAGTACATACAGAAGAGAGAACACAAGGATACTCTAGAAACAAAATAAAGATCAATAAAGAAAATTATATTATGGGCTTAAAATAAGATAAAATAAATAAACACATAATATAGAAAATGAAAATAAAATGATGGTAGAAGAAATAGCAAAAAGAAAAGAAACATTAAATATTATAAAAGTTATAATAATTACAATGTGGCAAACTAAAATTAACTTTGGGTTCAGAAGGCCAAAAGTGGGCAGAGCCTGAAGGTGTTAATTGAAACTATGGATAAAATAAAAAAAATGTAAAAAATACACATGTAGTGCTGTAGCATTGAAGTTGTGAACTATACCACAAAGACCCCTACTGAATTATGTGTGAATGTGGACTAATTAGAGAAAGTCAGCAATAAAAAGGTGTTCCAGTGTTGGTGTGAAGCATTGAACAAGGTGTTAAGCTGGATTTAGATTGCCTGACTTTCAGGCAGATTATCAGGAACGACCATTCCTGCGAATGCTCGTTCCCGACAATCTGGCCATGTAAATGTGCAGACAAGCATTTTGCTCATTCATTGGGAGACCCTGTTGTTCGTGCAGGCACATCAATCATTGTTTCTGGGCGGCAGATCATGTTGTCTAAACAGCAATCTGCTGCCTAGAAACAATGATTCTGTATGGGGACAAGTGATGGCAATAGCGATCCCTCATCCCCATACTGTGAAGGATATCGCTGCATGTAAATACAGTGGTCTCCTTTTATTGTTTTATAGTATGTTCTTCGGTATTTTACAAGTTTTTTTTGTTTTCACAGGAAAGAAAAGTGCCTCACTTGAAGGTGAAGTGGTGCTGACACACATGAAAAAACTAATTAATGATTATGAAAATGACTCGATAAGTACTCACAGTATAAATGGAGATCGATTCGATCACACAGATGCGTGTTCTGATTGTCCATCTGATGTTCCTGCTAAAGAAAATAATATATGTGAACTGCCAGTGTGTGACCCTCTGCAGCAATTCAAAAGGATGTACAAGTTTGAGTCAGAGGATTCTGGGGTTGAAATACCAAGTGGAGCCAACTCACCTTCTACTCCCAAAGGTTCTGCAAAGAGTTTTGTGATGCACAGCAGGGATTCGTCCTGTGATTCTGGAGTGCTTAGTGCATCTTCATCACCCACTGTAGGTCACATGGAAATCAGCGCAGGCGCAACTGTAGATGTGACCCATACCTTTATTTCAGATGTAGAACACGTCAACCACGGTAAAGAAAACGTTGATGACAATGAAAATAATGTAGAAGATTTTATTGACTGCCAAGAGGAAGAGCTAGATTTACCCCCCTGTAGTGAGGAAAATGAACCTTCAGCCATCACTTTGTTTAATACAGAGCTTTCTTCTACAATGGAGGAGGAAACCAAAGCCATGGATGACTTTTACAAAGACACTTTTGACGATATCCAGAATTTGCATCAGTTAAAAAGATGCCAAACAAGTGACAGCCTGGACGAATACATGGATGAATGCTGCAGGCTTAGTGAGGTGAGGCCACTTCTTCAAATATTTTGTGGTTTTATGGCCTATGGTAGTTTGTTTTAGATATGATTGGCATGTTGTAACACTAAAGATAGTGAATTATTTTATTATTACATTCACCCAGCCTACTCTTATTAGAACAGTTGTCAGTGTTTCGACCAACCTTTCTCAAATTCCCTTAGGGATTGGAAATTCCTACTGGTTGGGCTTCACCCTTAGGACCCATCATTTTATTACCTAAAGCAAGACTACATGTCTCTCAGCCAGACTTAACAAAGCCAACTAAACGGGGGTGTCTACAGGCTGTGTGTTTTAGCTTAGCTTCATTCACTTTAATATTGATAAGCTGCTATACCAGATACAACCCATTGACAGATGTGGCACTACTTATGGAAGAAAAAGACCATGTTTTTTAAATCCTGGACCGCCCTTCTCAGTCACTGTTAACTTTCACTAGCAGCGTGCTCTACTTGTTGAAAAAAAATCATACTCACCTGCCTTCAGTGGTCTTCTGGTCCCCATCTTGTAAACTTCTTGACAGACGGGGTCACGTGCACCACTGTAGCCAATTACTGGCCTCAGAGGTGATGTGTCTCCAAGCAACACATTATTGTTGGGTCACATGCTATTTGGAGACACAAGCTGGTCATTGGCTGCAGCTGTGCATGTGACCCCATCTGTCTGGAGGTCTACGAGGTTAAGGCCAGAAACCCACTGAAGGGAGCTGAAACACAGCAGCGCAGAGCAGATAGGCTTAATTATTTTCAACAGATAGAGCATGCTTCAAGCAAAATCTCTAAAAAGTTGGACAACCCATTTAAACTCATATACTTTAAATGGGTATTGGCCGAATACTTGTTTAGTTGACAACTATTTCTCTTGACACCCCCATACACTGGCATGCTTCGCCATATGTGTGGATAGTCAGGATACCGCCATAAATATTAGGCCAGTCCTGCTGAAATTGACAGGTTCAATCGACATCAATCTAAAGTGTATGGCAAATTTTACATCAGTATACAGAGCCTCTACAGTTCCTTATAACAAAGTCATAGCCACCACATATATATCCTCACATGGGGCGTAGCTATAAGGGGTGCAGAGGTAGCAATCGCTACCGGGCCCAGAAGCCTGAAGGGGCCCAAAGACCCTTTTTCCACATAAGAAGACACTGGTATTATAGAAAGTGTATGCTGGTCAAGTTATATCTCTGGCTGGAGGCTAGGGGTTAAGTCAAGAATTTGACATGGGGGGGTGCTGTTTCAATTTTTGCCTCAGGCAGCACGAAGGCTATGTGCTTTCCTGCCCCCTGGCCACAAAGCACTGAAGGAAGGGGGCCTAAGCTGAACTCTTGCACAAAGGCCCATGAACCTTTAGCTACGCCCCTGCCCTCACACATAGTGTAAAGTTGATAAAATGGATCATTTCAACCAAGACAGTTGCTTTTTGAATGTAATTTAACAACAACTGATCATTTTAGATGACCAATGACAGACAATCATAGTCTGAAAATAAGTTGGCACCAAAATTTTAGTCCAATATTCAGACGAAGGATCTTTCCTTATAAAAAAAGATGGTTTGTGGACAAAAGATATTTCTTTGAAGGAAAGTTTCCAGAAAGATCTATTGTCCATCACGGGTTTCATTGAACATGTACTGCCAATTTGAACAATTGTAGTGGCCAATATGGACTAAAATGTGTATGGTTGTGCCTGCGAAACGTACGTTGACCAGATGATTGTTTGTTCAACCATTTGCCTACTTGTATTTAATGTGTGTGACCAGCTTATAGCACTGGTTGGTTTATCAATGAGATACTATATTCCCCCCTATAAATTATGCTTCCATAGGAGAATACTGATGGCATGCAATGGAACGTAGAAAACGTTGTGCCTATGTACGAAAATGGAGGAACACGTGAAATTGTGTATAAATTTGGAGGTACAGTCTGTACCCATTGTTATCTCTATGGGTTCTGTTTCACATGCTTGTACAACATGGATAATCTTGTACATGAGGCCTTATAAATGTCTTACAAACATAACTTTATGTTCAACTGAGGACCTTCATAGCCTTATAGGATAACCAGTATGCCTCTTATATGGACTGACTCTGGTCAATAAATGAATAACTATCAACAATATACCAGTCATTCGGTGCTCGTTTAAAGTCCAATTCACATAACTTGATGCAAAATAAAAGGGGGGGAGAATGATCACTTACACAGGGGCAATGTGCTATTCACAAACCGGGTGCCGGCTGAAAGATTCAGCTTGATTTTGCTCATTTGTTGCTTGATCATTGGAACTTTTACACGGGCCAGTTATCAGGAAAGAACGTTTGTGGGATAATTCATTCCCAATAATTGTCCCCAAAAAAGTTCAATAAAGATCTGTAATGTGATCAGTGATGCAAATATCCTGCAAATGCACCATAGGCTTTGTTAACATCACATGCCAGAACGGACTACCAGAGTTACGTAACAGAGATGTGAACGAAGCCTTGACTGCTCTAGTTCTGATACATTGTCTGTCGGATTGCACATTTGCAGTTAACGGGGTTGGGTTGGCTCACCTCATATAAAGACGGCATATCGCTAGGATATGGCATCAATTTCAGATAGCTCCCATAGTGATGAATGGAGAGCACAATGCACAGCCAATTTAGCAGCCCCATTCTAGAGAGAGGAGCAGGTTCTAGAGGTGGGACTCGCACCTATCTAACATTGATGGTATATGCTAGCAATATGATATTTACGGAAAACAGATACAAACATCCTGCACCATGTGATAGCAAAATGTGCGGATGTACAAGGCTAGATTTAGAAAATCACGGAAAAAATGCACTAAAACAATAGATTCAAACAATATATGGACTAAGCCCTCACTCTATAGATAAAATCTGAGACTCTTAGCCAATACATTTTGATCAAAATACATCTGTGCTGATCTGTTCTGCGAACCTAAACATAGATGCACAACCGCATAGGAAGGTTTAGCGTAGGACCTGCCTGGACTAAGACCACCATGGCGCTGGGTAGGTGGGCACAGATGTATTTTGATCAAAATGTATTGGCTAAGAGTCTCAGATTTTATCTATAGAGTGAGGGCTTAGTCCATATATTGTTTGCATCTATTGTTTTAGTGCATTTTTTCCATGATTTTCTATGCTAGCAATATGCCATCAATGTGTAAGATGAGCCAACCCCTTTAAAAGGTATTCACTACACAGCACAAAGTTTTGTAAAAAATGAAATATAAATTGCCACTTTGGGAGAATAAAGTTCCCCCAGAGCAATATCCTTTGTCTAATTCAGAAAGCAAAGATCATTTCCCTGATATTTCTGGTAGCAGGGAGGGGTTGGCCAACAACTTAGCAGCTGATATAGTTGATCATTGACAGGTGGTGCTATTGAATATGTGTGTTCTGGAGATCTGACTTTTTCACAAAGGAAAATATTTGAGCTGCCCAAGTAAGTATAGTATCCAAACCACTAAAATGTGGCGGAACTTTGCGGTTAATGGAGGTTATTTTACTGCCCAACTAAACCTGTTACTCAATGCCTGTTTGCTGTATGAAAGCCAATGTTGTACTAAACTACAAAGGACAAATGTTTTGATATAACTCCCTAATAAAGCAAGTGCAAGACAATTTACTTATCCTAAAAGAGGACTAAGATTTTATTCTATATACAACATCAACAGTGGTTTACATAGAAGAGAAGGGGTCCATATCAAAGATCAGTATGGGCCCTTCATTATGGTTAATTATGGTTATTTTCCACCTAGAGGTTCCTACTACCAAATAGATAAACGGGATGGAACTAACCAATCCTCTGCCCTCTCTTCAGTGTCCGCATTTCAGTTGCAAGGTCCGCTTGCTGGTATGTAAGCAGTTATGACTCAAAATAACAGACTTTGTATGTGATTTAATTGTACTTAAAGGCTATGGGCACCTTCTGGTTTTTTTGTATTATTGCATTGTACTCATTTTGAGGTGAAAATATTTTTCTCAATTAGCCTTTTATTAAAAATGTTGTACAGCCTTGAGATTCTCTAGAAAAATGTACGGTGTTTTACTGTGTTCTGTCAGGCAATTGAAAAAAATGAATTTAGGCCCAAAATGAGTAAAATGCAAACATAAAAAATTGCCCCCAAATGTGTACATACCCTTTAAAAGGAACTCATCACCATGAAAACGTAGTGCAATTTTTAGGCAGCATGTTTTGGCACTGGATGAACTGAACAGATTTATGTATAGTTTTATAGGGAAAAAAACAATTTTATTTAAATCTTTTCTCATTCGTAGCTTAGGAGTCATGTGGGCAGTCCTAAACAGTGATTGATAGCTACCTTTTTGAGTAGAGGGAGTTCTGAAAATAGCCAAGTGCTAGCTCGGTTATTTTTGGCAGTCCCATTGAGGTGAACAGTGACCATGCATGCATGGAGTGCTCTCCTTTCACCACTATGGAATTTCTAAAAATAGCTGAGCGAGCTCACTCGGCTATTTTCGGAACTTCCATAGCAGTGAATGGAGGGTGCACTGTGCATGTGCAGTGTGTTCTCCTTCACTTTATTCCTATCTCCAGAATGAGGCCGGCTACAGTGAAGGAGAGCACACCGCATCCTGGGAAATGCCTTTAAAGAGAGTTTTTATCAGAAGTAGTATGAATATTAACTTCTATTCTGCCAGATTCTGCTCCTGCAAGTGCCCAGGAGGTGGCACTTCACTGTGAAATGCTTTCTGTATCAAGCCACTTCACAGCCCCTCCCCTCTGCTCTGAATGATTAGTACTGGTCTCCTGGTTGGGTTCTATGGTGGTAGGGGAGGGGCTGTGAAGCAGCTCAATGCAGACAGCACATCACAGTGAAGCTCCTCCTCCAGGTCTTATGCGAATCAGAATCTGGCAGAATAAAAGTTCATATTCGCACTACTCCTGATAAAATGTCCACAAAATGTAAGTCTGTACTGTTCTCTTTATCTCTTCCTGCTGCTGTCATCAGTTTAGCATGGTCAAAAAATACCAATGGACATGATATCATAAAGAATCCCCTAAATAAATATTTACTTATGCACGCTATAAGAGAATGGATGTTTGCTGTCACTGATCAGTGGCAAAGCTTTGTAGAGCCAAAAGGATTAAGCAGCAAGAAAGGGGTCTTGGTTCCTTGTATATTGACTTGTAATCATTAGGCTGCGCACATCATTGTTCCTTAGCTAATGGCTGTGAGGCATTCCAGCTCTGTACGTGGCCCCTTAATTAGCAGTCATTGGAGGCCACACATGACAGACAAGCTGGACATAGGACACAGAACACCCATTATATAATACTTAAAGATGATTGTCTATGCAGCCCATGAAGAAGGCATTTCCTTTGTCCTGCCTTGTAACGTTTGCATGGTACAACAAGCTACATTTTTCAGCACAGGTTCTACATTGATTAGATTATTTATGTTTCCAGCCAATAAAGGCATCTTTGTTGAGCGAGGCTTTATGAGCGGCCTGGCTGCGCTCCAGCTCCCGTTACTTCTATACTTCAGAAGCTCAGGTTTATCCTCTGCGCTGACAGATTGTTGTTTTCTGTTCAACATGTATCATCGCCGGGCTTTAAAAGCAATCATGTCATTTATCTTCAGAAGAAAAAGAAAATTGCGATCGGAGATATTGCGCTTTGTTAAACATTCATTTAAAAGGACATCAATCTCGCCAGAACATTGTAAACACTGAAATGAAAATTCAACTGTATTAAAGGATTGGACGATCTGTTTACTCTGTTCCACAATGAGATTACTCCTAGCAGGTCACACATCAACCTTTCAGAGCATGAAATCTGCCGTGTGCAATATAGATCTATAAACCTGTAGTGTAAATAGAGTTACAGGGGTTGTCGGAGTCTTTAAAACTCCCAGCCCCGCAGCCAGTCAGCTGTCTGAAGAGATGGTGGCGCTCCGGGGTTAGCGTTGAGGCCTCTTCCTAGGCCAGTGACGTCACATTCATTGGTCATGTGGCCTAGGGGCAGCTCAGTTCTATTCTAGTGATTGGGGCTGAGCTTCAATGCCAAGCACAAGCGCTATCCAATGGGTGGCACAGCACTTAGTAAGCTGCGAGAAGGACGCAGGACTCCCCAGAGTGCAGCCGGGATGCCAGACCTTTGCCAATCTGATATTGATGACCTATCCTGAGGATAGATCATTAATATCCGAGTCTCAGAAAACCCCTTTAATTCTGACTGTGGTAGAAAGTATCAGAACACATTGCGCACAGGTTGTTGTGCATTGGGCGACCGGTCAGAGAGCCCATGGTGGCTTCTGTCTACTGATGAATTCACCTACAATGGGCTTGAGAGCATCATAGCTGCACCATGTAGCAATGGGAAAAGGTGCCCTAGTGTGATGAATCACATCCCACTGGGGTTGCTTACCTGGGGGTGCGATGGCACCACAATGCAGTATGGGAAGGCACCCACTACCAATATGTTGTTGCAGACCAAATAATACTTGATGCCAGTGTCTTCATTCAAGCGGGATAATGTGCTCAGCCACATTGCCCAAAATTGCTTAAGAATGGTGACAGAGTTCAGGGTGTTAGTTTGACCTCCAAATTCTCAAGATCCCAATCCATTTGAGCATCTGTGGGATGTGTTGGAAAAACATGTCATAACTTATAGGACTTAAAGAGGACCTGTCACCTCTCTGTGTTAGTAATTACTTGCATTCCCCATGTAATAACAATTCTGGAGCATCTATTCTTATGTCTCTATGTTGCGCCATTCCTCCTTTATTGCAGACTGCTGGTAACTCATTCATAACTTCTAGTAGGAATAATAAAGGTTTGGCACAACATAGTTATATAAAAAGATGCTCCAGAATTGTTATTACATGGGGGATGCAAGCAGTAATGTCAGGAAGGGATGACGGATCCTTTTGTAAAGGATCTACTGCTATATACCACTACAGCTTTGAGTCAGAGCTGCTTTGGAGGCAGGAGGGGAATCTACACAATATTAAAGGGGTGGTTCCACAAAAAATATTCTATAGTTTTCAAACCAGAACCTGGATCTGAACACTTTTGTAATTGCATGTCATTGAAAATATATTATAGCTACTGAGTTATTCAATGAAATCTATCTGTATGGCGCCACCTGCTGTTTGCTCTTTTTCCAATTTCTCTGTCCTGCTCACTGAGATGCACATGCTCAGTTCTATCCTTCCACTGCCACCAGCTGCAGCTGAAAGAATATACCCTCTGAGAAAGGACACACCCCCTAAGCTGACAGCTTGAAATAAATCTAGCAGAACAATTGGAGCAATGAATGGGGAGATTTCTGAATCATTGTGAGGTACAGGGCTGGTTCTAGCTGTATTAGAAACAGGTTGTTATGTACAAGATTAAGTATGATTTTAATTTTTACATTATTCATAAGATAACCCCCTTTAATGTTATAGCATTGCTACAAACTAATATTGTCAACAAAATTGTGAAGCTTAAGGTTGAATAAATATATTTTGTTTTATTATCTGTTATAACAGTAATTACACTTAAAACAACAGATCCTAGAGATTCCCCCCAATGTAATAACTCATCCTTTATTGGAAATTGAATAGAAGTTTTGGCCCTTGCCTTAGGCCATTGTCTGGGTCAGTAAAAACAAAGGCAGGGGGAATATTATAAGACTGACTGAGCACCCTGTTTTTATTTTCACATCTTTATCTGCTGGAACTTATATTCACTTAAAACCACCATTTCCTGTGTAGGAAACGACTGTTATTCCAGCAGAAGACTAAAGCAGCGTTTCAGTATTATGTCAAACGTAACGGGGGCATTGTAGCCTTACAGTCTATTCAATCCATTGCGCAATATCTATACATAATATGCATTGTAGGATACAAGAAAATAAAGTAGGCAGCTGGAGCATCAAAAGACCCTGAATATTAGAAGATTTACCCTTTAATGACCAGGTCTGAAAAGGCCTTAAAGAGGACCTTTCATGGTTTTACATTATAGTAGGTAAATACCTTTACTTGCAGGGCACCCCCCGCTGATGCTGCCACCCGCCCAGGTTTTTCAAAATAGCGCTCCTGCGCCCCGCTCTGCCCCCCTGTATTTTTCGCGCTCAGTATGCTAATACTGAGCATCGGTACAGGGAGGAGGAGACGCCCGGGTTTCTCAATGGGCGTCTCCTTCTCCCTGGCTGTGCCGCGATCCAATCACATCGGAGAACGTCACAGCCAAGGGGTTTTTTTGAAAAACCTGGGCGGGTGGCAGCATCAGCAGGGGGTGCCCTGCAAGTAAAGGTATTTACCTACTATAATGTAAAACCATGAAAGGTCCTCTTTAAAGGGATTAGGCAGGCAGTGTATTGTGATGACCTATCCTTAGAATAGGTCATCAATAGCTGATAGGCGGAGGTTCAATATTGATGTTTTTTAGAATTTATTTTTCTTTTTTAGTTTCATTTGGGGAAAACAGCAAAGAATGTAAAAAAATTATTTTTTTTCAAACCATAGCTTCTTATTTTTGAAACATACAAACTGACCCCAAAATAAATGATTAAAATGGGTTTCCCATTTTAGCATTGGTCATTTTAATATGTACAGTTTTGGGTGCATGGGACGATTATGGTGATTGGTTCAGTTGATGTGAGCTTTTTTTTTTTAATTTGTATTTTATTATATATTTTACTTATTTTTTAAATATATTTTTGTAACATAATGTGTCCTCCAATAAGTCATTAAAAGACCTCTTGGGAACACAGGGACACATCCAAAGAAGCCCCAGTTACATGGGAAAATAGCCCTCTGTGGGGGCATTGTACACAGAGCTGATCGGAGTCTGCTAAGACCCAGCAGCTCTGCTCAGGACACCTAGCGATCACATGATCATTGGGTACAATAGAAGAAGTGACATAGGCTCTGGATAGGGCATCAGTATCTGATTGGTGGGGTCTGACACCCAGGACCCCCGCCAATCAGCTGTTTTGAGAAGGCAGCTGCTGTTGGTATTGCATTCAGCAGCCCCATTCACTTGAACGAGACTGAGCTGAGCGATGAAAGTCTCGTCACTCGGCCTAGGAAAAGCAAAGAGAAAGCCATAGCACTCACAGGAGCGCACCTGCCTTTTCTTCCCAGGTGTCAGACCCCCACCAATCAGATACTGATGGCCTATCCTGAGGATAGGTCATCAGTAAGAAAATCTCGAAAAACCCCTTAAAGGGGTTCTCCGGGAATTAAGAAAATGAAAATACTTAAATATTACTTCATTATAAATATATTCTCAAATACCTTTCATTAGTTATAATGGCTCGTTTTGTCTGGGGAACAATCATTAAGAGAAATAAAATTGCCGCCGTCCTATTAGTACAGACAGAATCTGTACTAATCACACAGCAGGACAAGTTACTTCACAACACTGAGGTAAAGAGCTGCCTCAACCTCCTCTCTGCTCTGCTCGTCAGGGTTTATGATCCCGAATACAGATGATAAGATCTTTAGCTGGATCTCTGTAGGAATGGAGTTCATGAGCAGAAGCAGCACTTGTGTGCGGTCTCCATTACCACAGTCTGTCCTTTCCATTCTCTCTGTACTTCATGTCTCCTGATGAACTCCATTCCCACAAAGATTGAGCTAAATGTCATATTAAACTGTAGTCAGGATCATAATCCCTGACGAGCAGAGCAGAGAGGAGGATGAGGCAGCTCTTTACCTCAGTGTTGTGAAGTAACTTGTCCTCTGTGTGATTAGGACAGGTTTTGTGTGCACTAATAGGATGGCGGCCATTTTGTTTCTCCTAATGATTGCTCCCCAGACAAAACCAGCCATTATAACTAATGAAAGGTATTTGGGAATAGATTTATAGTAATCTAATATTTGCGTATTTTCATTTTCTTCATTCCCGGAGTACCCCTTTAAGTGTAGGACCATCAGGCATTTATGCACCTGACTAGAGGACGCAGGTGCCCTCCTGAATTCATACTGTGGCATGGATGTCAGTATTTTGTGCTGCACAGTGGTATTTGGTTCTGCTGGGGCAGTATTTTTTTGGTGCACTGTGATGTTTGGTTCTGTTGGAGCGGTATTTTGTTATGCACTATAGTATTGCTGGCCCCACATACTTCTGTTGTCCCTGCCTCCTTGTGTTGCTCTGTTGTCTTCTGTCAGTTTGGAAGCTCCTACGACATGGGGCCAATTTTAGGTTTTTTACCAGGGCCACTTTAAGTTCCCAGTCCGCCCCTGAGTAAAAGTATACATTGAGGTTGTTTGATATGTAACCACTACCAATTAAAGTACCTATCTTTGGATATGTTCAATTAAGGCAGAGTTCACACGTCAGTTATTTCCATCAGTGATTGTGAGCCAAAACCAGTAGTGAATTCTCCACAGAGATCAGGCATAATGGAAAGATCTGCACCTGCTCTGTGTTTTTGACCCACTCCTGGTTTTGGTTCACAATCACCGATGGAAATAACTGACCAAATAACTGAAGTGTGAACTCAGCCTAAATTATTGTAATTGCTGCATGTTTCAACATTATTCAGTAAGATTTGCTAGAACGTCTAGAACGATTTGCTGAAAATGAAAGACTATCTGGTGAATTGTCTCTCATCTGGTCAGATGTTTCCCCCTAAAAGACTGTAAGATCAAGATTTTCTAGCACATCCTGTGCCTCATAGTAGAGGAAGCTAAGATGAAGAGAAGGAAAGCCATGCTGTGAAGTTGTTCCCAGCTGCGGACTCTATTTCTGATCACTAGGATGTTATTATAAGAAGTTCACCAAGTAGACAATGCCTTGCGCATTCCTCAGGGAATTGGGTTCTACGCAGGTTTGTGGATTTCAAGGGGAATTTTGGTTCATTTTTACGTCACCTTTGTTTTTTTTGAAGGAAATCAATTTTCAGGTGACATTAGATAGTTGTTGGGAATGCTTTGAATGAAGTTGGCAGAAGGTTCACTTTTCAAAGGTTCAGGTCATTTATTATAGATAGGTATAGGAAGTAGTCCAATTGTAACGATAGAAAACACCTGACATTTGCAGACGTTGTAGAACAATGGCTTAATAAATCCACTCTATATTTGCTTATTTCTTTGTGGTTTAGTGATGCGGAAAAATAATATATACAAAAGACCATAACTCAAATTCCACACAACCTGCTGATCCAGTCACCGTAAAAGAGACGTGAAGGACTTGTGCCCTTTCCACCAGTCTAGCAGCTATTATCCCATAAAGGTCTTCAGTACCAGTCTAAACATCGAATAGTTGTGTATGATGCATCAATTATATCATATAATAATGTTATCCTACTCCGCGGAGCTGTAGAGATTGTTACCATTCACATAAGACATTTGGTTCCCCCAGTAATGTTCAAAATCTAATTTCGACATCTCTCACACACAAACACTAAGGCAGTATTATGGATCAGTATGTTTTTTGCAATAGGAACTGAGCTTTGTGAACCTTTGGCTTGGCTCTCAGCGATACTTTTTTACCTTGTGGAGATCCCTGGCTGACATTGGGAGTCTTACACATAATGATCCTTGGGAAGATGTATGCAAATAAGCTCTCCTCCTTACTCTGTAAGTTAATGTCTAACCCATTAGAGCCTTGAAACACGAGATTTTAGCCAAGCCAGAGTCCCATCCATGAAGAAGATAGACCCACCTATAAACAGCTATTTTGGGGTTCTTGGCTGAAACATATGCATCAGTTGCATGTAAATTTTTCCATGTATGTTTTCTGAGGCATACATGACTTACATAAGCTCATGTAATAGATAACAAAAGTTACCATGGGAGGAAATAGTAATTTAATTTGTAGGAGGAAAAAGGGCTGGTTGTTGACAGATATGGTGCTTCTTATCACAGGCTAGAAGTGAGGGGGCACATAATAGAAATGCCTGTCAGAGAGGAGCCCAATAGTGTCTTGAAAGCCCTCATACACATCCAACAAAAAATAACTAGAACTGCCTAAAGGCCCTTTTACACAGGGCAATCATCTGGGCAATTACTGGGAAGGAGCATTCCGCTGCGACCCACACCTACACTGAGGACGGAGGCCCAAAGGTTGTGGAGGCCGCAATGCGCATGCACAGCCACCCTCCATTCATCTCTATGGGGCTGCAGAAAATAGCCAAGCTCACTTGGCTATTTCCTTCGGCCCCATAGAAATGAATGGTAGTGATGGGTGGTCGTGCAAGCATGGGGGGCTCCCATTCAGTACTATGGGGAGAGTGCTTGGTGGTGGCCACCACCTTCCCCACGCCTTTCTCGGTGTAGGTGCGATATGCGCCCCATTGTCTTAGATGGGAATATTCCTTTAATTTCACTAAATTCTTCACATGGTTAAGTTGATGGGACCCCAATGATCATGACAATCATGAGGCAGTAGCACATATTAGCCCCCTTCTAAGTCTTCCCTTCAGAGCAGCGCTCTTAGACACACAGCTGTGTAAGAACTGTAGTCTGTACTGTTATTTATTTGACTGGAGCAGTGTTGCAGTTTGCAGCACAGTTCGTTGTCTGGGCATTGCACTACAGCCCCTTCATTCTCAGGATCAGTGGGGGCCTCAGAAATTGGACCCTCACCAATCATAAAAATGATGTTCTATTCTAGCAATATGCCATTACTTTAGGAGATGGGAATATCTCTTTAACCTAAGCAACTACTTGACATTTAACAGTAGATACAATTTGCTTGTCATTTGTCTCATACCCCATGAGAAATTTACAGTAGCTTGATGTTCACTGGTAAATCATACACTGAACTATCACTTGGCTAATAATTTATCAGTTATTGCTGCAGGTTCAGCAACACATGATGATGGAAAGTGTCCAGAGTAGTAGCCTCATCTCTCCGATGTAGTGTTCTGCTTAGATAAGTGTAGGTAGGAACATCGAGATACCTTATAGTGAGTGAGCTGGATAATGAACCGGGCAAGTTAATGCCGCTCACGTAACTACAAAGATTATGCTTTCTTACATACGGAAATATTCCAGTCTTGTTTTTATATGTAGTTTATGTAGTTTTATGTAGTTTATGTGCTCATTTCACTTCAAAGAAATCTCTATTTACTGACCAAAGGCAAAAATGTACAGCTGTCCTGCCAGCTGCGTGTCCTCAGGAGATTACTACAGCAATAGGCAGTTTTCCTGGTGGAAATCAGACATGTGGGAACAAGACTAAGGTGCAGATAAGATACATCAGTGACCTGTGAAGTCATATGGCATCATCCAGTGCTCCATACATTAGATATATGAACAACCAGCAATTGACATTCTAGTAGAATATCTTGAGAATAATGTATAGGAAACACAAAAATCTTAGGGTTATGTGTATTCAGTGGCACAGTGTGGGGCAGATTTTTATTATTGTGTTTCAGAATTGTATTCAGGGGCACGTTATAGGGCATATTTTTTATATTTTTATTCAGTATGTTGTTAGATATTTTTGTTCAGGAGACAAAAAGTGGACCCTAATTTTATTCATGAAGTTTTGGGGCATGTTTTTATTCAGGGTCATATTGTGTAACATGAACATTATTTTTCAGAAGGCCCATTGTTGGACATTTTTAATACAGCTGGCACGTTTGTAGGATATTTTTTTTTTATTCAGAGGCAGAGTGTGGGGAATATTTTACTCAGGGGCACACTATTGTTTCAGGAGCACACTGTGTAGATGTTCTGCAGAAGTGAGAAGCAGAAGACATCTTACGAGTAAACACTGTAGAGAGGAATTGTAGCTGGAAGACGTTGTCATGATGGTCTGGATAAGATGGAGAGGAAAATAAAGATAATGAGTCTAATTAGATGTCTCCTAAGATTCAATGGATGTAAATATTTATTCATTCACAGAACATATCTGAAATGTACTATACCCTGTATGGTCTACAGAGAGATAACGAGTGGTAACATTCTTGTTTGTGGAACGACAAAGGTTGTACTGGGAGGTGTAGGTTCACATGGTAAAAACTTGCATGGTAGGGACTAATCTAGGTTTGTAATTGATCTTTGTACTGAGCTTGGTTCTGCTACAGTATTTATGTTTCTTTAGTGCTTTATATATGTACTAAAGTTGGTTCTGGTACTATATTTACATAGCTAATGGCACTGGATGCCATGTTGGACCGTAGGAACTGAGAATCTGCTGGACATAAGAAAAAGGGCAGCAGCAGGTGGCTTGTGAACCCCAGAGGTTAAATTTCAGGGTTTGGGCACTTTTATAGAGACAAGTCTCTGCCAGACACCTCTGGCAGTGGATTGTCTTCTAAACTCTCAAAGGATTAGGCAGAGAAGAAATCCCCACATGTATTAGATTGTGAGTGGATACTAATGAGACTGGTGGAGTTGTTGAAATTAAAGGGAACATGTCGCCATGAAAATTCAGTACAGTCTTTAGGTTGCATGGTATAGAGCACAAGGAGCTGAGCAGATTGATGTATAGTTTTATGGGAAATGATTTGGTATAATGTGTAATATATTAATTTAAAATTCTGCTCTTTCTGACCTCAATAGTCAAGTCTTATCAGTAATTGACAACTACCTCTGTATACACACTTCTACAGGGAAGGTTGTCGATCAATTGTAAGAGTGTTACATGACTACTGAGTTCAGAATGAGAAAACTAAATGAATTACAAATTATACAAAATCATTTCCTCCCAAGCTATATATCAATCTTTTCAGTTCCTCCTGCTCTACTACATGATAACTTGCAGTTTGCACTGCATTTCATGGTGACAGGTTCCCTTTAAAATTGTTGTCTCATGAAGACAAACCCTGTCATATGAACAGCATAGAAGAGGAGGTCTCATGATGGAGACCCATCTCTTTGAGCCAAAATTTGGTAGGAGAAGCTTCCATTCTGGTAGATGCAGACCGTGTATACATTACTGTCATGGACATTCCTATGACAGATAACAGGAGGTCTGTCGGATTGGCAACACGTGGTATAATCTGACGTTTTCCCTTTTTGTTGTTGGTATTTACCACACCGTTTTCCCTCAGGTGTTCCTGGTGTGGTAATTGTCCCTCCCCTATTTATTGCTTCTTCTCCCACTATTCCTTGTGGTTTATAGCTTCAGTTGTTGTGGTGGTGAGCAGCAGTTTGGTTTTCCGCTGAGATCCTGGAGCCTCCATTTCTTCATTGAAAGATAAGTTTCCTTTTCCCTCCTGTTGTTTTGTTATTAGGCCTTAGGGAGACTCCTGTTCGTCCTTCCTTTTGGGGGAACAGGTAGACTCATTCCTGTCATTAGTTTCCAGGGTCCTATAGGGTCAGTTCAGTGTTTAGGTTCCTGTGTATGAACTCGCCTACCTTTGAGGCCTGTTCATACTGGTAGATAGACAGGAATTGAGCCAGGGTTTCCTGTAGGAGGTGTCCATCTTCCTTCCTTAGTTTCTAGGCCTAATCTCCTTTACCTCCTACGCTTGGTTTGGTTCCCCCCCCCACACCTGCGCGTGACAATTACATGAACGACCATTTGTTTTATTGGCCACCATGTAATACTACTTTCCCCTTGGTGAGCAAAGTTGATCTCTATTCTACCTTTCATCTACAAAGATGCTGTCATTAAACACTTAGTGTGTATGGCCATCTTAAGATTTTTTTTTTTTTTTTTTCTTCCTTTTCCTTTTTTTTTTCTCTTTCCTTCTTTTCCTCTTTTCTCTTTTAATAATAATAATAAAAAAAAAAATTTTTTAACCTCATTCAGTTCCAAAGAAGGCTTCATAATAGAGTTCAGTTTCCCTCCAACTCTTTTCCGTCAGGGGAGTAGGCGAAGACCAATTCCTAACTATTACTATCCTAACATAAAACAACCATCTTAATATCTTTCTTTTTAACCCCTTGGGCAAGTTCAACTCAGTGTCATCTCCCAATATTATAAGTGGTAAGGTAAATCTAATTTTCACCCCTACTCTTTCTTCTATTTTACCCAAAATATTGTCCCAGGCTTCTCGATTTTTACTACACGACCAGAAGATGTGCACCCAGTCCACTTGTGTTTCCCCATCTTAAGATTGTTATAGATTCCTTTTACTTCAAAACTGTAGCATGCCTTCATGTCCTCGCCATCTGGTAAATCCATATTAGTCAACTGGAAAATATGAATCCCTGATAGTTCTAAATTTACTTTGAAACACATAAATTCGGGAAATGTATGCAGTCACGGCAGAAAAATGTCTTAGGTGTGGTCTTTGTTCTATATTGACACAATGAAAAGGTAAAGGAGTAGACACTTCTTTGTGTGGTAGATACATTAGAAACATTACCATATACTTCCACCCATAGACCGGAACTTTTGTAAATTTACCGATATAAAACATCATCGGAAATCTTCTGCATTCATCGCGTGGTTATTGTTGAACATTTGATCTCCGCACTGGTCCACACATAATGAAATGAACGGAAAGTCATTGCTTTGGCATTTCCCTCATATTGCGTTTGTTATGGGAAAGCTTTGAGTTCACTTCCTGCTTTTGTAGAGGGGATGAAGAGTGTAAAGAAATGAGCGCGGCTTGTTTCCACAAATCAGACCCTTATTTTTACAAAGTGATGACAGTGGCAGCAAGGAAAAAGCTGATGTGCCTTCAGTAAATGAAACAAAAATCTAATGTAGGTCACAGAAATGATGGTGGTGACTATTCACAACATGTGCAGCATTTTCATATTTTGTCATAGTGGCACAGTGTTTCTATGTTTCCTTTTGGTTTTCTTTAAATTTGTCCCAAGAGCATATATGAGGGAATTTATTTATGGGGAAAAAATGCAAAATTTCTTTATATTTTAATTATGATTGTTAAGTAAATTTTACGGAAGCATCACTGATCAAGGCAAGACTTAGAGATGGAAGCAAAAAGAAAAGGTAGAGGGTAAGGGACCAGGATACTGCTGTATGGCTTCACTTAGGCTACTTTCACACTAGCAGCAGTCCTGATCTGGCAGGTGAAGGGTGCCGTCGGATCCGGACTGCCGCAAGGACATGTGTGGGGCCAGAACCGCGTTCCGGCCCCACACATGTCACACAGTACCATATACATACACACACATACACATACATACTTACATACTCCAGGCAGGCAGGCAGGCCGCACGTCTTCACACCCAGGAGGCTCGCAGCTATGACGATTCCCCACAGCGCCCTCTGCTGGGCGCTGTAGGGAATCGTCATAGCGGCGCGCCTCCTGGGCATGAAGACGGGCCTGCCCGCCTGCCTGGAGTATGTAAGTATGTATGTGTTTATGTGTATGTATGTCTGTATGTGTAGGTGACGGATCCGTCCTGAACTCCATTGAAAGTCAATGGAGGGCGGATCCGGTTACCATTGTGGTCACCAGACGGATCAGCCCTCATTGACTTGCATTGGGGGTCATTCCGGATCCGTCTGGGTGCGGATGCCTGGACCGGGGAGCAAACCGCAGCATGCTGCGGTTTGTTTTCCGGTCTGAAGACGGAACGGAATGCTTTCAGGAGCATTCCGTTGTCTTCAGTTCAGTTTTGTCCCTATTGACAATGAATGGGGACAAAACTGAAGCGTTTTATTCCGGTATTGAGCCCCTATGACGGAACTCAATACCGGAATTTTAAAACGCTAGTGTGAAAGTAGCCTTAGGCTCCATACTGCATTGAACATTGAAAAAAAATCTATACAAAGTCAAAGACCAAAAGTAATTTCAATGCAGAATGTTACCTTGGATGGTCCGGAATCAAAGTAAATGAATATGTTCACCAGATCCTTTTGTTCTCCAGGAGAAAAGATGTTATCAGAGGTGTCCGAGGCTTTCTTTTCACAGCCCCCCACCCTTCATTGACAACACATACACTTCTTGACCGCAACAAAAATGTATGTTTATCGGGGATTTCAAAAATCTCGCGACCGAGTAAAGGGTACTTTCACATTTGCGGCAGGGGATTCCGGCAGGCTGTTCCGGTGGGTGAACAGCCCGCCGGATCCGTGCTGCCACAGGTGCACGTGTGGAGCCGGCCCCATTTACTATAATGGGGAAGGGCCGCGGATCCGGCCACAGCACGGCAAACTTGCTGGGGGCAGCCGGACCAAAATTACGACATGTTGTACTTTTGGTCCGGGCGCCTCTCGGCAAGTTTGCCGTGCTGCGGCCGGATGCGCGGCCCACCCCCATCATAGTGAATGGGGCCGGAGCGTAGTTCCGGCCCCACACGTGCACCTGTGAACAGCCTGCCGGAATCCCCTGCCGCAAATGTGAAAGGCAGTACACAAAGCTATGGTCACTGGCACATAACACACCAACCACAACATACTAGACACATGACTAGGGGCGGACTGGGACCTTAAAGTGGCCCTGGAAAAAATACTAAAAGTGGCCCCGTTTTGTAGTTGGATCCAAACTGATGAAAGGCAGGGCCAGCAATACCATATTGTGGCACATTATACCACCCCAACAGAGCCAAATACCACAGTCCATCACAAAATACTGGCAGCAGCACAAAATACATCTCCAAAAACTTCCTCTGGGCATTAGCCCACCAGGAAATTTCCCTGCAAGGTCTATGGCCAATCCGCCCCTGCACATGACACAAACATCACTAGTACATTAGAAACATGTTGCACACAGCACTAACACACTGGACACATGCCACACATATACCTGCTGTAACACACTGGAGAAATGCCGCACACTTCACTCACATATGGAGAAAATACCATTAAGCCACAGGCCCCACACATTTACTTGGTTTGCATGGCTTGACTGTGTATGTCTTAGATATTTTCCTTATTGTGTTCCAAGGCTTGTTGAAGCTGAACATTGATTCATAGGGAGCCACTTCCAATAGGTGGCACTAACAAGACTTTTCTCTCTGTCTGGGAGATACCTTAGCATTTCCCTTTTCCCTTTGATATGGAAAATATTAAGACATGATGAAACAAGATAGATACAATTCCTAGTCATTTATCGGGAACATCCCTTGGGCTAGGGATTACTATCTGTTAGCAGCAGATTAAAGGTTAAAGGTGACAACACATAGTGTGTTTGACCCACACAGCACAGAAGTAAATCTTGGTTCTTCCCAGAAATCTGTCATGGGGTCAGTCATGCCATGCATCATTACACATCTTTTGTTGATGTAACCTTTTAACACTCTTTATCTAGTTAAAAGCAGCCATCCTTTCCTTTCCTTGTAACTTTCAGAAACACCTTGCTGTAAATCTTAGTCGAGTGTGAAGGGCAAATCTTTTCTTCACATAAAGGAAAATGGTTTGATTCTTCAAGGACCTGGAATGGTTGGTTGTCCCTTACTCTCTGTACAGGTGGCTAATAATATGAGACATTACTTAAAGTGAATTTCCACCTGAGATAAATGTATATAAATGTAATATGTAAGCAAATGTCCTTCCTTCAAGATCTTTATAATCCTCGTGGCAGCCATTATAGCTTCTCTACGGGTTGTCACCTATTTTTCTAGATGCATGGAAGGATAAATCTGCCTAGTTACGTATTTGCTGTTCAGGGATGGTGACCTATACAGCAGCAGTAATAGCTGCCGTTTCCAGATGTTACTTTTTGAAAGCAACTTTTATGACTATAGAAAGTAAGAAATGACTGGACAGGAATGAAGAAAAAAATAGAATATAAGAATATGTGTACCACAGGGAAAACATAAGCCTAGACGAAGAGAGGCCTTCCATAGGACAACCTCATATGCCACCTCTATTCTGTATACTTTTTTGTATGCTTTGTAATTATTATTTCAAATTTTATGGTTGGAATCATTTTATAGGTCAACCAGGGAGCATCGAAAGCACTTGGATCAGGTCTTGGATATTTGGAACACATTTGTCAATTAATAGAAAAAATTGGACAACTTCAAGAGCACAATCTAAAACTGCAAAAGCAAATCTTTACATTACAGAAGGAAGACAGAGTGAAACAAATGAAAGAGGTAAGAGGCCTAAAGCTGCCCACACACATTAGCTGTCAGCCAAATCCCCGTTTGGCTGACAACTATCTCTCCCGATTGTCCCATTCACATGCCCACTTGGCTTGGCCAAGCAATGTATGTTTCTGACAGAAGACAACTGCTAGACACCTCTGGCAGTGGCTTATTTCTCCAAGAACTAAAGGATCAGGAAGTTTAAATGCCAAGAGGCCACGATACACGTTAGATTGTCAATCCAATCAAAGCAGGTTTGGCCAACAACATTGTATCCTATAGTGTACTGACTCACCAAAAGTGTATGATTAAATGGCAAATAAAACAAAATTGTTGAGATACAGCCATGTACCATAAGAGTACAGCCACACGGTCAGGTTTTCTGATGCAGTTTTGGAAACAGAAACAAGGAATGAATTAAAAAAAAGAGGAGACATCCAGGGGCTTAGCTAAAGGCTCATGGGCACTGGTGCAAGAGTTCAGCTTAGGCCCCCCTTCCCTCAGTGCTCTGTGTGTCTTCTTAGGCGGCACAAGGGTCTTTGGGCCCCCTCAGGCTCCTGGGTCCCGGTAGCGACTGCTACCTCTGCACCTCCGATAGCTACGCCCCTGGAGACATCATATATGTCCATTATACGTTCTCTTATGATCCACTCCTTATTCTGGCTTTGAATAACGTATGCAGAAGCCTGACTACCCAAAGCAGAATGTCACTTTTTATGTTAGGGAACGAACAACCCTCCACTGAAATACAGCGGTTCAACATTAACTTGTTAAAACAGAAGTCATTTGACTGCCACCATTTCAATTACAAATGCCAATAAAGTGGTTAGGTCTCAAAAAGCGCTGCTGAATATATTGGTACCGTATAAATAAAGATTATTATTATATTAGCCATTCCTTTTGACCAAGGGGATAATAGTGAGGCAAACAGAACCACCAGTACACAGCATAGATACCATCTAAAATTATAGAGCGATTTATATCAATTGGCAGACATCCAGTTGCTGTCTACTCCATACAGTCATGATTTCCATTTTGTGCACTGATGAGAGCTAACAAGCCTGGAACAACCACTTTCAGGTCAGAACACATGGTCTGTAGTGTGTGTAAACTGTGCATCAAATCAGCAGTTATGTCAGCTTTCATGATACCCAGTTTTCATTCTTGATTATTTTTATAGATTATTTAGAAAGCAGGCTCTGTCAAACAAGTAATGTGAGGCTTAGAATTCATGGATATGTCACTTTTACAGCCATTTTGGGTGAAGAATTATTCAAAGGGTTGTGTCGTGTGGGACTTTGATGGCATATTGCTAGGATATGCCAGTGTCGGAAAGGTGCTGGTCCCCCTCTGAGACCCGCACTTATATCCATAACAGCCCTCCGAAAGTAAGGGAGAGCACACCGTGCATATGTGGCGTGTCCTCCAGTAATTTCTATGGGAGTTCTGAAAATAGCCAAGAGAGCATGTTCGGCTATTTTCGGCAATCCCATACAAACAAATGGAGAGCGCACCGTGCAAGCGTGGCCACCTCTCCATTCACTTCTGTGGAATATAAAAGTCTTTTCGTAAAGCCACTTACTACAGAAGTAGTACAGAAGTGAGATAACCTTAATTTAAGTCAAACATACTGTAATGATGATCGTAAATGTATGTTTAAGTAACCAGTTTATCAAATAATCAGTCCCGGAGCCTGTTTGCCCAGAGACTGTATGAAGAAAATGGTAAGTCAAAGATCCAGGAATTCCATTAGAAGGGGCTTAGTTTTGGAATGCTAGCAATGTGGGCATATGATATCACTGCACTGACTGGAAGACTTGAGATGTAACATTTGCATGACTCCTTTCTCCTCTTGGTGTAGGAGTACGTTGGACAGCACTGCTCCTGTGGAGCAGCGAATATTTTCCTCAGTCCGTACCAGGAGTCTAAGAAACATTTTCCTGTAAGGAGGAACCGGCCGCATAGTATGTTTGTACTAAGTGGAAACCAATCTGACCTCTCCATGATCCCAGAAATTGGCATTAACTCTGAAAAGTTTGGCTACAAAGGTTGGTTTCTTATCTCAATGTGTCTGTTTTAACACACCCTGATAAAATTCATGAGCACAATAGTACAAAGGATGAGTTTTATATGGTCTGAAAACAAAAGCCTGCTTTACTTTAAAGGCCCTTTTACACAGGCCGAGGATCGGAAAAATCATTGGGGATGAGCGTTGCACTTTTCCCCATAATTAGTCCTTGTGCTCGAGAGGCTTCCCCCTGAAAGTCTAGCAGCACATGCACAGTTGCTGCTCCGGCAGCAGTAGCAGAGCCTCTATGCATGGACTGCTGAGATTGTCAGGGAGGGGCGAGATGTCCGGCCCTGTCAATCAAGCAGCAGGGACAACCCTTTGCTGTTCAAGAACTTTGTTTGATTAATGAATCAATTTGTGCAAATCAATTTTCTCATCTCTACACCCAGCAAACGAGCAAGTACATACAACAGGTGATTGCATCTTTTCTGCAGCACATAAAATCCTCATTTATCAGCAGCACATGGCCCTATGTGAACAGGGGTGTGCTTACAACAGACCGATTCAGTCTCGCTCACTGCATGTAACTGCAGCTAACAACTGCCAATGGTTGTTCCTGTGAATGTTCTTGCCCACTTTAAGAAGGCAGGGTCAACTCTACTAAGACATACTGTCTGGTAGTGTTGATCCTGCTGATTAAACACTTGTTTTGAGAAAACTAGTTGCCTCATTCCCAAGAAAATATTTATTTCTTTATGCAAATAAAGGCTTCAATGCACAGAGGGTGGAGCCTAGGCCCTTGGTGCACTGCACCTCCTCAGCCTTCTGGTGCTGGCCACACCCCTCATTTGAAAAATAAAAAATAAAAAAATAAAAATAAATATTTTTTTTCTCCAGGAACGCCGCAACCGATTTTTACAATACATATATCATTTTAATCAGCAGGGTCAAACCTACAATATCACATTGGTGCCCAGTAACATCACACCCCTAATAAGCAATATGCAGCTCAGGCATCTCAGGATTCTGCCAGGATTTTGCCTTCTAGATTTACGGTAATCCAGATAAGGAGAATTTATTGGCACTGTTATATAGATACCTTGTATCAACCCACACAGGGGTCTTTGTAAAGCATGCCACACCCCACATGTGAGCTATCCAGTTACAATCATATACATATTTGTTCAATTAAATATATCCAGTAGGAATCCAGTGACATATGACCATCATAAAAACCATCTGGTTATTTAATATAATCACAGAACATCATTGGTTAGACTAGGTTAAACTTTGTGTTGAAAATCACCATTATTTCTTGTTCCAGGAAATCTTGCACAGACAGATGGTTGGAGGAGTCCTTCTATATTAGGAGTGAGGAAGCCCTTTACGAAATTGAAATGTGATGACAAAGAATATAAGCAAATGTGGGACAGAAATTACAGTGACCCCTTAGATCAAGATATGAAAAAGGTATGCCTATTTATGTTGATTAATGTTAGTACTGTACCGGGGATGCAATTTTCTTTATGATGTCAATCCCTGTTGTCAATTTTAAGAATATTACATTATGATGTAAACCTTAGGCTAGTATCAGCCATGCAGTAAGAGATCTGGCAGGCTGTTCTGGCAGAACCCAGCCTGCCAGAGCCCTCTGGATCTGGTATTGTCGGACAGTAACAGATGTTTGAAGATGCCTTGGCGCTCACTGGACCCGCAGTGAGTGCTGCAGCCTCCATGCAGCTTACCAAGTACAGTGCCGTTCACTGGTTAGCAGCTGTGCTTGGTATTGCAGCTCAGCCCTATTCCCTTGAATGGAACTAAGCTGTGCCTAGGTCATGTGACCGATGAACATGACATCACTGGCCTAGGGTATGCTCCTCTTCAAGCAGCTGATTAGTGGAGTTGCTGGGAGTTGGACCCCCACCGATCAGATATTGATGACTTAGGCTAGTTTCACACCTGCATCAGGGGACTCCGGCAGAACAGCGGCTGAACAGCCTGCCACATCCGTGCTGCCACAGGTGCACATGTGGGGCCAGAACTACGCTCCGGCCCCATTCACTGTAATGGGGGCCAGCCACGGATCCGGCTGCAGCACAGCAAACACTGCCGAGAGGAGGCCGGAACAAAAGTACAACATGTAGCCCCACACGTGCACCTGCGGCAGCACGGATCCCGCCGGAACAGCCTGCCGGAGTCTCCTGACGCAGGTGTGAAAGTACCCTTATCCCGAGGGTAGGCCATTAATATCAAACAGTTGGAAAACCCCTGAAAAAAAAAACAACTAAAACAATACAATAATTTCTGTTTTCTATTTCTTTGACGTACCAAATACAAAGTAAAAATAAATCACCAATGGCACCAATGAAAACTAAGAATTGTAATGGACAGAAGAAACCCTCACACATACATCTTGGAATGTAGCAAAACAAACAAAATATGTAAAAAAGGCTGTTTTTTATTGTGCAAGTATGATATCATAATACAATTATATAAACGCAGTGTACAGTGAAAAACAATATCCCTAAAAAAAAAACTTTAAGAAATTGCCTCAATCTTTCTGCAGTAAAGGGGTGGAGTAGAACGTGGAGTAACATCTCAAGACAGAAATGTTAGACTTAAAGATGCAACAAATTTATCAAGCATCATGCGACATTTGCTAAATTTAAAATTAATAAATTACAGCAACGTAGACTGCTGAAAAAACTGACTTTAAAAATAAACAAGATCTACTGGTCTACAGCCAATCACTGGCCTCAGTTGTCTTGTGACCTGCAGGCTAGCATCACTGCAGGAAAATATACAGAGCTTGTCGGGGACCATCAGAGTATCACACTGGCATGACAGGGACTTTAACAGGTGACTAATATGTGCTTTAAAAATGAATACCATTTCCAGCATATTAGCTTAGTTTCTTAAACTCTCACATTACCCCTTTAAATACCAGACTGCTATGTGTGACTTTACCTGTAGAAAAAAGAGGGTCTGTTCCCTTGACAGTTGCCTTTTAAAGCAGTCTGAAGCAAGACTAATTGATGTGGGGGGGGGGGGGGGGTAATAAAAAATTTGCTGATGATAGCACCAGGTGTGGGACTGGCTCTCACAACTGTGATCACAAAGAAGCGCAGGAATGAGCAGCCATGCTTTTAAGACAATACGAAGTGTCTGCTTTCCTACTGCAGCCTCAGGCATTCCTCCAGTATTTCTCAACAAGCCTGTACCTGCTCTCCATTATTTGCTTTTCTACACTGCATGAGTTCTCTGGCAGGATTGGGTTGTTAGCCCTGGATAAGTCCAATATAGCAAATGAAAATAGCTTCCAGCAAGAACGGCATATCCAGAGCGGGAAATATATTATTATGCACAGGGTAAAATAAGTATCATCAGGACGAGCGAGGCAAGGATAACAAAGCCTGTTTGATTAACATTTTATCACCCATTGAAAAGATAGAAGAAAATCTGTTTCTGATTCTAGGTGTGAGGCCTGGTCTCATTATGTACTGTACAAATATTACCCAGTCCTATCATTATTAGTCTTAGAGGGTCATAGGGTAACGGCTGTTGAATAGCTGCCATATGTCAGTACCCTATATGTTTTGTGAACATTTTGTCACGTTCCTATTTTTGTCTTTTAGCTTGATCTTCACCCATGGGGAAGAGTAAGAGATTTTCTGAAACTGACCAAAAATAAGAACCAGAATAAATTGGGATTATCTTCAGCGTCACTAAAAAGATCCTGCCCCCAACTATACAGGTAAACTGGAATCTATGTTGTACTCATCTTCTTATTTATTTCCGGTGACTTAGATAGTGCCAACATGTTCCTGTGTCCTGAGGGGTTCCCAACCAAATTTCAGACACTAAGGCCAGTTTTCGTTGGAAGCTATATAAATTATCAATGTGTTTGTGGAAGGAAACCCACACAAACATGGAGAGAGCATACAAACTTCATACAGATGTTGATCTTGGTCAGATTTGAATCCATGACACCGACATAGCGAAAATACTGATCACTTAGGCACTATACAAGGCCATTTTACAAGGAAAACAACAAAAATAACCGAAGTGCCAGATTCAGCACATAACCGACATGCACGGAGCCAAACAGATCCCATTGACTATAATGGAATCCATTTGGTTACAATCCGGGAGTCAATTTTTTTTAGCGTACAAAAGAGTCCTGCAGGTGAGACTTTTCTATCTGCCCTTTTTGATGGAATCTGTGATGGAAGCCCTGATGTGAAAAAGCCCTAACCTATACATATTTTCATAAACCAGAAATGTCTTATTCCTCAATTAACCTTCCCTTCCCTGGATCCCTAGAGATATCTACCCCTTTTATTGAGACTAAAGATCCAATGTTCAGTTAAACCGCCTCTTTACTGATTGTGTGTAGTCTGACCATTCCACTATAAGCAATTTTCTCAATAGTATTTTAAGGGCCCTTATGGTAGGAGGATTTTCTGAGAGCCATTGGTTCATACTAGCTATTTGCTGCCAGGCATACTACTAGTATTATGTCTTTATCAAGACATATGTCTGGCTCATGGTGAAACAACCATGGCAATAACCATATTTGCAACTCAAAATCACTGTCTAAGATGTTGACATCCTCACAAAACATCTTGATTATGTAGCAAGGCTACAAACAGAAAGTCAAGCTGGCATCTTTGTCACCACATTTAGGACATTCTTGTTTCCAGCCTATAATACATCTTCCATAAGGTCTAATAGAGGCTTTACAAGCTCTTTGCAAGGTCTTCTACTGGGTTTTCCTCCATTTTTCTGAGTTTATTAAAGTTCGGTTTGCTTCCCTTCCATTTCTTATTCTAATGCAATTTCATTTTCCAAAGAATCATGTTGAAGTTCTGTTGTCCATTTGCCAGCTCCATGTTGTTAAGTTGTTGGAGTTCCACGTTCCGAGCAATTCAATGCTCGGAGGGTGTGATATCCTCTGGTGAACATAATTCATACAACAGAAATAGTGAGGAAAGTATAGGTGACATTTTTGTAGACGAGCTGAAGGGAAATAACCTATATATATAGTTGTTCTTCAAACAGGCCCATACTGCTATGTTAACATCTGTAGAAAACCCCTGATTTCCTTCTATTGTCTGAAGATAATTAAAACCCAGACTACAGCATAATCTGTGCATTTCCGTTGATTTCTTTTAAACATGGTTATGTTAACAATTGAATTGCTTTTTTGACCCCATTGTCAAAGAACCGGAGAGAGAGAATGATGAATAAGCGTTCTGTCTCGTCATGTTTTATCATTTATATTACATTTCATTTATGAATGCATTGTTGGTTCTGTTATCTCCCTGAAGCTGCTTTCACACATGCATATTCTTCACCAGTATTCTGTCCATTTTTTCCCTGTGGGAGCTAGGGTTAATTATAATGAGACACATAAGATAAATGGAGCATGCATTATTTTATCTGGTTTTGGATAGAAAGCACCCTTTGAAGTCTATGGAGAGTGATAAAAAAACAGGTGCAGATACGGTGCAGATATTGCATCAGTATGTAATGAAAAATTGTGTCCATTTTTTTTAAAGTGGCTGTTTCATATAGTTCAGATTCCTCCTTAAAGCCACTATCACATGGTCCTTTATTAGGTCAGTATTTTCAGTTACGTCCACACAGTCAGGTTTCTGCATGCAGTTTTGGAAGCCAAAACCAGGAGTCAGAGGTAGACTGGCCATAGATCCTACAGGGAAATTTCCTGGTGGGCCGATGTCCAGGGGCCACCTGAGCCCTACTCACAGTCATCAGCTGGGTACATATTGATCTGATAGTATCAAGTACTTATGTACTTGGCCAGCAGCCAGACACCTTCCCGAATTCAACTGTATGACTGCCTTTAGGACAGTCATACAGTTGAATTCTGCAGTGGGGGGGATGGGGGGTGCTCACTATTTTGTGCTGCACTCTGTATTTGTGCTGCTGGAGTGGTATTTTGTGCTGCACTATGGTATCGCTGGCCCTGCCCTCTGTCAATTTGAACCAGTCAACAACATGGAACCATTTTTAGGTATTCTTTCCAGGGCTACTTTAAAGGGTTATTCTGGTTACCATAAATGTAACTTATGTTTTAGACTAATATAAAGTCAATTTAACATTTTTACCGTTCAGTAGTAATAAAAGTAGTTTCTTCCTCTGCTACCCACTGTGTTTCCTCATAAGTTACCATGGCCTCGACCGGTAGTTCTGAGCCTTTGTTAGGTCGAGCGTGCTCAGTGTGTTGCTAGCTAAATGTCAGTGTGCTGCTGATTACTGTGTAAAGGGGGCGTGACCGGACTGTCTATCAGGCAGCCAATCAGTAATCATCAACACTCATAGCAGGAAAGCTGGGGATTGTGGGGATTGTAGTTTTGTGAGGGAAGATCAGGAGCTAGACAAATGGATTGCAAGGTAAAATGAAGCTCTGGTTATATGTACAGGTATGGGTTTTGGTTGGATCACAGTTTGCAGCCTTAAAGGGTTTCTGTCATCAGAATTTATCACTGTAAACCTAGTGTCATTTGCAATGCGCAAATGACACCTGATGACAGATCTGTTACTGTTAAAAATTAAGTTACTTTACCTGAATACCCCTTTAAGTTCCTAGTCCGTCCCTGCCAGGAGTGAATTAAAAAAACTGCACATACAAACCTGACCGTGGCCGGACCCTTACATCAGTATCTGTAAGCCAAAACCAAGAGTAGAAGATACACAGAGAAAAGTTATACTGGAGAGATTTGTACCTCTTCTATCTTTTGCACCCACTCCGGGTGTCACAAAACACTGTGGTGTGAAAGTGGCCCTAAAAGTCAGCCATCAGTATTACCTATAAGATGCTATAAGACTTAGCTTAATAAATCTCCCCCAATATATACATGTAAAGAGGGCATGGGTGTGCCCTCTATAGTGTGGTTAAAGGAATGTGTGTTATGTGTGAATCACAAGAAGTGATGAATGTAGATATATATTTATGCAGCGGTGTCCAGCACCTCCTGATACACAAGTAGAATAACTTATCATCATGGCTGTAGTAACATTTCACCTTCACCTTATAGATACTATAATACTATACTCTTCTTTCTTCCAGGCCTGATATTGCCCATGGTGACATTAAAAGAAGAGACAGAAACTCCATGATTGTGTTTGGACAGAATGTAAGCAGAGAAAACACTTGGTCCAGTCTGTTCGTCTTAAACAGGTAAATCCTGTGATAATCGACATGTGATGGACTTTCTATTCAACTGTCTGATATACTTTGTATTTCAATTGCTTATTAATTCCCAGTCGTTGAAGGCCCTTTCACACAGGCAGATGATCACACCAATTATCAGGAATCAATATTCGTACAAATGCATATTCCAAATAATTTGCCCTTGTAAATGGTCTGGCGGTCAGCCAACAAACGAGCAAATGCTTGGGTGATTGATTTGTTTTTGCAACACAAAAAATAATCGTCTCTCCCCAGCACATTGTGTAAACAGGGATGTGCTGCCAAAAAAATCAATGAAACTGTTTGGGGAGGGGGCACAAACAATCGTAATAACGATCATTCATCCCCATAGGAGATAATTGTTGCAACAAGCAGGCAATGATTGGGAATTAATTGTTCCAGATCATTGCACAGAGTATCATCCTGTGTAAATGGGTCCTCACCTCAGACCTAATAGGAAAGACTTGAACGCGAATGTGAATGTGTCATGTGTCACACATTATGGCTGATGGGTGAGGGTCTCAGCAGGGGCACACCCTGTGGTCAACTTACTGTCTTGGGACTCTGACAAAATAATTTGGGGCACATTTATTAAGACACCGGTCTTAATAAAGGCCCCTTGCAGGCAATGGATCAGCTGAAGTAATGAAGAGGCGCGCGCCTCTCCATAACTTCGGCGCATCCAGCGCCAGTTCTTAATGTAAGACAGCTTCGGGGCTCTCTTAAATTTAGACCATTTTCTACGGATAAAACAGGTGTGGAAAATGATGAATGAGACGGGTCCATCCCCGCCCACAATCTTCTAGCTGGTGTGTGCGGGGCGAAGTCACAGATAGCGGTGCAACGATTTAGGCGTATTTCACATTAGTAAATTACCCCCTTTGTCCTCTTTGGGCAATTTATTGTTATAAATATATGTAACCCGCATGAACAAGCCCTCCAAAACGGCCACTTATCACACACTGGAAGATAACTACTTGCATCCTTTGTGAACAGTCATAGAAAAGAATACACAGATGACCAAATTAAAGGAGTTGCCCGGGATTAAAGAAACAGGCTTTAAAGTGCTGATTCCCTTTAAAGGGGTTGTCCAGCCATTAATATTGATGACTCATCCTCAGGATAGGCCATCAATATCTAATGGGAAGGGGTCCGACACCTGGCACCCTGCCAATTAACTGTGTACGAGGAGGTGACGCTCCATGCAAGTGCCGCTTCCTGGTATTTACACTACACCTGGAGCACCTCCTCTTCAAACAGCTGAGTGGGGGTGTTGACCACCGCCGATCAGATATTGATGACCTATCCTGATGATAGGTCATCAGTATTAATGGCTGGACAACCGCTTTAAGCTACAATACCAGTCATAGCCGCTAATCACCTTGGACAGAGCATATTATAATCTGAATGTATCTTGTATATTTGCAGGAAAGAAGAAGATATGTGAATACAGACGTTTTATGGAAGGAGGAGATAGAAGACAGATGTATAGAATGTATCAGCATGTTTGGCTAGAAAATGTGGGAAATGTGTTATGATAATGTATGTTATGAAGTTTATGAGGATTTTCATCCTTTCATATTGTTATATTGGAAGCTTTCTGAGATTTACACTCAAGCTGCTATTTATTCTGTATGTGTGCTCCTATGAAGCGCTCTCTCTATTTATTACCTATAACCCTTTTTCTAGGAGGACACCTGAAGGCAGATGACATGATTGTAAAGCAGCTTAAATGTAGAACATTTAGTTCATTAGAAGTGGTGCCAACCCGCCAGCTTCTAGCTACTCCACTTTTTCTCTGTTCTGATAAAATTTCTCTGATTTATCCTTTCCCATGATAAATCATGAATATGACCTAGTAAAACAGACCAAGAAACCTGCCTGTGAATTAAAAACTTCTGTATTGCTCATTATATAGAGGTTCATTTATTAAGACCAGCATGGATGCGCCGAATTTATGATGAGGCCTGTACGGCACAATCCTGTAGATGTAGACTCCTCTAGGGGAGAATAATAAGGCACCTGATGGACAGGGTCATCATTTTTCAGAACAAAATAGATTTTTTATTAAAGCTTTGTACAACTTGCTTGGTGCCTTGATACATGAGTGTGCATGAGGCCTAACATGGCATAAATTACAAGTAAATGCCTTTCTATATGATATTTGTAGGACTTTGATTAAAGTGGGTACATATTCCCCTTTTAGTGGATTTCTGCATAAATATTATTGACAATATTTAATGTTGCTCAGTGAATCTTAAAAGGGTTTCTAAAATAACATATTGAAGCCATAATTAATAAGCCATTATTATCAGATGGGTGCCGCTGACACTCGGCTTACCCCCACAATCATCTCTTTGACAAGGCAGTGGTGTTCCCTGCGGAGTGTGCCGCAGCCTCTCCATGCTTTACATCACTCAGTACCAAGGATCTCTGTACTTGATCTCTGTAGTTGAATTGAACCCCCACTCATCTAAGTATATGCCATCAATATTGGTATCTCAGAAAACCCCTTTAAGGGGGTTTTAATTCACCCCATAAGTATTGGTGAAGCACTTACCAAAATCTATGATATTATTTAATATTACTGTGTAATTTTACTAGGAGGAAATGTATGTCTGAAGGCAGATTAAATGTTATAGTACTCCCTTATGATATACGTAAGGATTGGTCTATAATCTCGGGATCACGTTTATCATTAATAGCACTCCCAGATTATATTATGGACCTGCCATGTAAGGCTCAACATTGGGATTTAGAGTGTATATTTGCACATTGTAAAATTTCATATATAGTTATTTTTCTAATATATTTGTTACTGGTCCAGAATCATTTCCTTTATGAGGAGTGGTCAGATAAAAGAGCAGTTAGGCCACAAGCATCATGCTCCCTATGGCCTTCCTGCCAGTCGTCAGCAGACATGATGTATTAGCATGGCATGTGTCTCCTGTGCCATAGATAGAATACAGGCTGCCACTCACAGGGCAGTCTGATATCCCTGCTGATAGCCTGCTCTGATATAGATTATTTCCTGCTTATATTCCAATAATAAACCTAGTAAACCTACACTTTAAACCGCTTGTCTTTTTATCAATCAGCTTCACAGATCGGGACTACTGATTAGTATAAAATGACAGTATATAGTACATACTGATGTTACTGTACATGATGTATATAGTTACATGTGCATAAGTTGAATTGTTCTATACAGGTTGACCCTGATAGGGATTTATTATATCTGTGCTCATTAGATTTCTTGTATACTTAAATGAAATATATCAAATATTTCGCATCTTAAACTGTTTCCTTTCCAGGCTCAGGTATATGGGTCACCAATATGGATGCTATACCAAGTGGCAGCAATGGTAAAATATATTGAACTAGACATCTGCTAGAAAGTAGAGTTAAGGTACCCATACAAATTACATTAAAGGGGTTCTGCAGTTTTTAAAAACTGATAATCTATCCTCTGGATAGATCATCAGCATCTGATCGGCGGGGGTCCGACACCCGGGGCCCCCCGCCGATCAGCTGTTTGAGAAGGCAGCGGCGCTGCAGGAGCGCCGCGGCCTTCTCTGTGTTTACCGCAGGCCCAGTGACGTCACGACTAGTATCACTGGCCTGGGCGGGGCTAAGCTCCATTCATGTGAACAGAGCTTAGCCCCGCCCAGGCCAGTGATACTAGTCGTGACGTCACTGGGCCTGTGGTAAACACAGAGAAGGCCGCGGTGCTACTGCAGCGCCACTGCCTTCTCAAACAGCTGATCAGCGGGGGCCCCGGGTGTCGGACCCCCGCCGATCAGATGCTGATGATCTATTCAGAGTATAGATCATCAGTTTTTAAAAACTGTAGAAACCCTTTAAAGTTGGCTGGACTGGAAGACTATCTAATGTGTATCTGGGCGTTCTGACTGGGCCCCAATGAAAGAAGGTTTGAGGATGCCGCCAATATGCCTGAAATATTCAGCACAAGTCCCCTCCTCTGCCCTAAAATCAACATCTACACAGAAGGGTGCACTCATGGGAGATCATTCATTATGGCTCCCTATGCCAGAAAATGTTGTAAAAAATTTGCAACCTCTTGAACTCTACCCTCAGTACTTTCTGAAACGGGGGAGTAGCAGGGGCGTTGTGCAGGTGGGGCAACCGCTCCCAGCACATTCATTATTATTTTATGCCAGTTTATTGGTATAAATGACAATTGAAATCTACTACAGCTACTGGCTGGGGTACACATCGATCTAGGTCCAAGGACTGGCACAGGATGTGCCTAATTTATGATGAGACCTAAAATTAGGTGCATCCTCCGCTGGTGTAGGAGATATCAAAGACCGAGGTAAAACATCAGCCTTTGATAAATGACCACCCTTGTATTTGTTAGTTATGCCATCAATATCTATTATGCATCCATTTTCTGGTGATAGCACTGTTGGTACCTAACCTCAGTGGAGATGGTGATCTGAAAATGATCCTACTCAGGTGTTTGGGTCGGTATCTGCATTGGCAGAGAGGAAGCGCAGAAATGGTATATTGCTACCTTGGAATATGGGTGTTGTATGTTTAGCTAGAAATCCAGCCAGGAATATAAATGAAACTTCAGACTGTCCTGTGTGCTAGATCCATCTCCCGGGGTCAGTCAGACAGATGTTATGAAAGTATAATTGTAAAGTGTAAATGATACAAATCTGATTGGCTATTTGTGTGGCTGAAAAGATTGTTTACCCTGATTATTCTGTGAATAGTCTGACTTTGTTGGCTCGGGAATACATTATATACCATTGTTACATACTCATATTTCATTTCCTATAATTTTTATAAAATTAACTGTTTCTTCATTATGCTACAACCATTTTATATTTATAAATGTATCGACTTATATTTTTACAAATTGTAAAAAATGTAAAATGTTTAATAAACTTCTACATATAAAACTTATTTGCTGTACTGGAATTGTATACTTAAAGAGGTTGTCCGGTCCTGCCCCCAATACCTCAATTTCATGTCTGTGTTTTCTTTCCCCCTGTCTGGGCATCACACACTTCAAATCACATGTGTATCTAATCCTATCATGTACAATACAGTCTGCTGAGCCTGATACACAGCCTGTTGTGTGCGAAACTGCCTGCTGAGCTTTGTATCTAATCCTATCTTGTATGATACTGCCTGCTGGAGTGTGTATCTAAAGCCTCATGCACACAACCGTATCTGTTTTGTAGTCTTCAAGTCACGGATCCACTAATTAGGGATACTGTTCATGTGCGATCCACGTTTTTTTTGCAGACCCATTGAGCTCTATGCATTTTGAGGACCAGAATAGGACATGTTCTATCTTTTGTGGAACTTGCATACACATGTGGAAAGCACATGGACGTCATCTGTCTGCTTTCTGCATCCATATGTCAGTTCTGCAAAATAAAGAACATGTCCTATTCTGGTCCTCAAAATGCAGACCTCGAACTCTGCAAAAAAATGCGGAACGGACACAAACAATATCCTTATTTAACAGATCCGCGACTTGCAGGCTGCAAACTGGATATAGTCGTGTGCATGAGGCCTAATTCCATCTTTTTTGGTCCTGCCTACTGAAGGGTTTATCGTGGCCTATCATGTATGATACAGCCAGTCTCTATCTTATTGGGCGGTATGTACACATGAGGAGGTGAGTGCATGACAACCGCCCTGCGGTCAGATCCACACTGGTTGTATCATAAATTACTATCACTCAGTCAGTGTGGCTCAGGGAAGACACGCATGGCCTGGAAAATGTGACCGACACCTGTACTGTGATTCCTGGACCGATCACCGTCATTTGCATGAGCCCTATAACTCATACTGAGCCCCCTTAACAGTGATATCCACAGTGCTCCCATTGCCAGCCACAGTGCTCCCATTTCCATCCACAGAGCCCTCATTTCCATCCACAGTGCCCTCATTTCCATCCACAGTGCCCTCCACAGTGCCTGCAGTGACACCCACAGTGCCTCCAGATGCCATCCACAGTGCCCTCAGTGCTATACAGTGATCCCAGTACCATCCACTGTGCCTCAAGTGATATCCACCATGCCCCCTTTGCCATCCACAGTGCCCTAAATGCCATCCACAATGCCCCCAAATGCCATCTAAAATGCGCCCAAATGTCATCCAGTGCCCCTAGTGCCATCCACAGTGCCCCCATTGCCATCCACAGTGCCCCCAAGTGCCATCCACAGTGCCCCCAGTAACATGCAGAGCATAGATGCTGTCATCACACTATGTATGAGTCAGTACAGGCTTCACATTATAAAAAGACATGTTCCTGTATGCAGCAGAATGGACCATCCCACACAATTAAAAAAAATTGGCAAAAGGACACTTTTTGATTTTCTATGGATACTTTTCTGATGGGAACTTTCCTGGAGTATACAGCCAACAGGTACTGCAAAACGCAGAGTGAAAGCAACCTTAGAACCTGTTAAGGTCCTTATTCACATTAGGCTATTGGCAGTTAAACCCACCATTTTTGGCTGGGCCATCCGATAATTTTATGTGCATGGGTCCTTCAGACTCTCCCCGACAAATGATGTAGAGAAAATGATTGGGCGCTTTGGATTTCAATTCTTTCGTTCTCTTGGGAGATAAGCCACCAGCAGACATTTCTGCCAGAGGCTTTCTCTTCTATCCTAACAAAACATTCACAATTGGTCAAAATTAGTACGTATATATATATATGGAGGAGTTGGAAGAGATAGTTGCCGGACGAACAGCTATTGCACATGTAAGGGCACTTTTAAAGAGGACCTTTCATGGGTTTATGTATTACAAACTGGTATGCTTACAGCCCCGAACTTTTTTTTTCCAAAAATACCCCTCCGTTACAACGCTGTCAAGCCCCCCTGCTGTTTTTGGCACCTGATATACTAATTCAGAGTGTCAGTACAGGGAGGAGGAGACATTTGGTTTCTTCAATGGATGTCTCCTTCTCCCTGGTTGTTACGCCGTCCAATTCCAGCAGACCACATTACAGCCAGAATGAAGGTGAGCTATTGTTGTGAGATTTATGTGAATATAGTATTTGCTGTACTTGTTTATATAGCCTGTTCTTGTGAGATTTGGTAACATCACGAGAACAGCTCACCTTCCACCTTGGTGTTGAGTTGAGTGGTCCGCTGTGATTGGACGGCGCCACAGCTAGGAGGAGACGTCCACTTAGGAAACCAAATGTCTCCTCCTCCCTGTACCGATACGCTGAATTAGCATATCAGGTGGCAAAGATAGCGGAGACGACAGCAGTGGAACAGAGGGGTATTTTTGAAAAAAAAAGGGCGTACTCTCTGGTAAACATATGCTAGGGAGGCTCGTCCCCATCCCTGCCTGCCATTGGCTGTTCTTCCCCCCTCCCCGACACCGGATGTTTTCATCCGCGCAAGGCGAGAAGCAGCAGTGTCAGTGCAGGGACCAGGAGTGGCTCAGGGAACTGGGTAGGTATATTCAATATCAGGGGCCAGGCGTATGGGGGAGCTTTTTATAGTCTTGGATAACCCCTTTAAGGCTAGTTTACACGGCCTGATGGAACAAGCGACAACTGCCTGCTCGTCAGTAAAGAAGAAAGCTGCCTTTACATGCAGCAATCCCCTCCACTGTATGGGACCAAACGATCACTACTGCCATCATTGATCCTCATAGACAGCCATTGTTTCTGGGCTGCTGAGTGCTGTTTAGATGGCACAATCTGCTGCCCACAAATGATAAATTAGGTGTCTGCATGAATGATTGTATCACCCAATGAACCAGCGTTTTTTTCTTGCATCAGGTTATCGGCAGAACCTTTACACAGGCAGATTATCGGGAACGAACATTCGTTTTTCCCTGATAATCTGCCTGACAGTCAGGCTCTGTAAAAGAGCCTTTAGTCTTTTTTCTATGTTTGTTCTCTCTCGCTATTGTCTGTCAGTTAGTTACACACTGCATTTAAGTGCAGTCTACAGCCTTTGGACCATAAATTAGGATAATCATAGTTATTGACTGAGGTTCCAAGTTCAGGAGACTATTGGGTGAAACATTCTCAAGTCTGATGGACAGTCTGGGGAAAAAGAATCCCACAGGCTAAATAATCAAGCTGCAACATGAATCTGCACAATTTGAAGTCACTTGAGGAGCCACAGTAATAAAATGAATAAAATGCAGACAGCTGATAAGATGAGATGGATGTCATTACCTTTGCCTCCTTAAATCAGCTAATAATATATCAGCTAGCTATAATAATAGTACGGTAAACTGAAACATGAAGCACTAAGGTTGTACATTAACTGGGTGTATGAGGAAACATTAATAAAACATGAGTGCGTATAGCACGTCCTAGGAGTTTGCTTCTGGCCTACATTCTCTTAATGTGCAGAATGCGTGCCAACGTATGGCTATATCTACCAGCATCACATGGTGTTAAGAAAGGACCTAGTGGCACTTTCTATTAAATAATTCAAAGACAGCATTCTGACTGCAGGGAGGGGGTGTCTCATCATCACAGTGGTTAGCATGCTAGGGTAGTTACGTGTGATATCGTGCACACCATACAGAGAGCTAGTTTTGGATAAAAGTTGACTCTAATAAGTAGAGATTGTGGTGAGAAGTTATCAATCCTGCCTTAAAGGGCGTCTGTCAGCAGATTTGTACCTATGACACTGGCTGACCTGTTGCACATGCGCTTGGCGGCTGAAGACATCTGTGTTAGTTCCGTGTTCATATGTGCCCGAATGGCTGAGGAAAATGATGTTTTAAAATATGCAAATGAGCCTCTAGGAGCAACGAGGACGTTGCCGTTACACCTAGAGGCTCATCTCTGCCGTGCCCTCTGTACTTTGATTGACAGTGCCAGGCAGTGTAAATATTATAATGCCTAGCCCTGTTGATCAAAGTGGAGAAGTTTACAAAGGACTTAATAAAATATGTAAAAAGGAGATAAAAGGAGATAAAATCTGCCAAAATACAAAACGAACAGCAGGTGGCAAAAGTGAGCAAAACAAATCCCCAAAAATTCCTTAAATGTATAAATGCTAAAAAACCAAAGTCTGAGCAGGTAGGATTCCTAAATAACAGTAAAGGGGTATAGTCACTGAAGATAAGTAAAAGGCAGAGTTATTAAATGTTTTTTTAGCTCTGTATATACAAAAGAAGAGAAAGGAGCTGGTATCTGTGGTGCCGGGGCTGTTAGTACATACAGTAATAAACTCAACTGGCTAACTGTAGATAGGGTCCAAGATAAGTAAAATAAGTTAAATGTGAACAAAGTTCTAAATCCAGATGGATTACACCCAAGAGTTCTTAAAGAACTCAGTTCAGTCATTGCTGTGTTCCTGTTTAAAATATTTAAAGATTCTCTAGGTGCTGGTACGATGCCAAGTGATTGGCGCAAGGCAAATATTCAAAAAAGGATCTAGGTCCTCTACAGGTAATTATAGACCAGTTAGTTATACTTATGTTGGGGGGGAAAATGTTTGAAGGACTCTGAAGGGACAATATACAGGAGTATGTGACTATAAATAATATCATAAATAATAACCAGCATGGGTTTACCAAAGACAGAAGTTGTCAGTAACCTGATTTGTTTTTATGAGGAGGTGAGTAGAAGCCTGGACAGAGGGGCGGCTGTGGATGTAGTGTTTCTGGATTTTGCAAAGGCTTTTGATACTGTCCCTCATAGACGTTTAATAGGTAAAATAAGGTCTATGGGCTTGGAAAGTATAGTTTGTAATTGGACTGGTTGAAGGACCGTGTCCAGAGAGTTGTGGTCAATGATTCCTATTCTGAATGGTCCCGTGTTATAAGTGGTGGGTCCTCTGTTAGTTAATTTATTTATTAATAATATTGAGGATAGGATTAATAGAACCATTTCTATTTTTGCAGATGACACTAAGCTATGTAGTACTATACAGTCTATGGAAGATGTCCATAAAATACAAGCTGACTTAAACATCTGAGCGATTGGTCATCAACTTGGCAAATGAGGATCAATGTGGATAAATGTAAAGTTATACATCTTGGTAGTAATAATCTCCGTGCTTCATATGTCCTAGGGGATGTAACACTGGGGGACTTACTTGTAGAAAAGGTTTTGGGTGTCCTTGTAGATTATAGATTAAATAACAGCACACAATGTCAATCAGCTGCTTATAAGGCTAACTGGATATTGTCATGTATTAAGCGAGGCATGGAGTCAAGGGGCAGGGATGTACTAATACCACTTTACAAAGCTTTGGTGTGGCCTCATCTTGAATATGCAGTTCAGTTCTGGGGATCAGTCCATAGAAAGGATGCCCTAGAGCTGGAATAAGTACAAAGGAGAGCGACTAAACTGATAAGTAGCATGGAGGGTCTTAGTTATGAGAAAAGATTAAAGGAATTACATTTATTCAGTCTTGAGAAGAGACATCTAAGGGGGGACATGATTAACCTATATGAATATACAAAAAATATACAAAAAATACATCGAAAAACTGTTTCATGTAAAATGCTCTCAAAAGACATGGGGGCACTGCCTCTGACTGGAGAAGAAAAGGTTCAGTCTCCAGAAACGTCAAAGCTTCTTTACTGTAAGAACTGTGAATCTGTGGAATAGACTTCCTCAGGGAGTAGTCACAGTAGGAACAGTGGACAGTTTTAAAAAGGGTTTACATGAATTCTTAAAAGTAAATGACATTAATGCCTATGAAAATGTGTAGAAATCTGAGTCTCACTTCCTTTCTGAGATTCGTGTCCCCACTTATCCCTTGGTTGAACTTGATGGACTTATGTCTTTTTTCAAGCGTATTAGCAATGTAACTATAAAAAGGTGCGGTCGTTTTGGAGAAAGCAGAACCTCTAGGGGTAATGACAACACCATTGCTCCTATAGGCTCATTTGCATATATAAAAACATCATTTTTCGTAGCAAAGGATCAATAGATTAGATAGGCACTGCAAAATAAATGTGAATTTAGGGACCTGTTTACATCGGTGGACCATTGAACCAATTATCATGAATGAAGGTTCTTACAAATGTTCATTGCCAATAATTGCCCTTTGTAAATATGCATGCCCAACAGACTAACAAAGCACTCATTTGTGAGTGATCCGTCATTTATGTGGCACATAAAATTATTGAGTGCTGGCAGCACATCGCCCTGTGTAGACAGGGATGTGCTCCCGACAAACAATTAATGGGCATGCATGAACTCAGAGGGAATGGCTGCTGTAGATGCAGTGCACGCGATCGGGGAATGATCAGGAACAAACGTTCAGTTCTGATGACTGTCACTTGTATCCGCCAATGCAAACTTACCCTTAGGTCAAAGATCGGGAACCAACTATTCAGTTCCAATCATTATCCCCACTGCATGGGGAAGAACGATTGCTAGTACAATTGTTCGTCCCCATACACAGGGCAATATGCAGCTGGCAAACAACGATGTTATGTGCTGTATAAATGATGGACCATCCAATAAAAACGTATTTTGCTCATTTGTCGGGTGATCGAGGCACATTTCCATGGGTCAGTGACCACATCTGTACCCAGTAGTTGGCCTAATAATCTGCCCATGTTACTGGGAGGTAAATTGATTTTCCTTCCAGTGGTAGCAGCTAAACAAGTAAACTACCAACACCAAGAACTCTAAACAATCAAGTTCCCCTCTTCTCACAATTTGGAACAGGGTTATCCGAAACAGACGCCCTTTTAACTAAGCACCAGATGCACAGATAATGAACTGCTCTAAACAGTTTTCCTGTGAGGCTTTACTCAGTTATATTGAATTCAGCAAAATATTGTTTTTGTCAGATTTCCCAGAAACCTAAAACAATATTAACTGAAACCCAGATTATTCTCTGCCAAATAAATTGAGATTTTACACTGGGCCATTGCCAAAGGGTCTTCCAGTGTAGTACAAATCTTTCAAGGGTCAAAGGGTTACAGATAAGTGGAAATTGGTATTTAACCCCTTCCAGACACAGCCATGTTTCACCTTCCTGACCCAAAAAATAATTTTACATATCTGCTGTGTCATTTTATATGGTAATAACTTTGGAATGCTTTTGCTTATCCAAGTGATTCTGAGACAGTTTTTGTGACACATCATACTTCATGTTAGTGGTAAATTTGAGTCGATATGTTTTACCTTTATTTATTTAAAAAATCTAAACATTACAGAAAATTGGAAATATTTGCGAAATACCTCATAAAATAGTTATTATTTTATGTCATTTTATCTTTTAGGCTTTAGAAGTCTTAGAATTTTAGAAGCTATTTTTAAATTATCAAGAAAATGTCCAAAACCGACTTTTGTAAGGACCAATTCAGTTATAAAGTTACTTACATAATAGAAATCTCCTCTCTCTCATACATGACCCCATTTTAGAAACTAAATCCCTCAAAGTATTATAAATGGATTTTTTTTAACCCTTTAGGTGTTTCACAAAAGTTAAAGAGGTTGTCTGGTCCCAAAATCAAAATTCTTTTTCTGTGCTCCTAACACCCCTTACCATGCATACATAGGCCCCAATACCTGTTTTTCATGTCTGAGCTTTCCTTCCCCCTGGAAGACATCACATTATCCTGGCAGATCTGTTTACTTTCTTCCCTTCTTGTTTTGTTGAATACATAACTTTATTGATACACAATCCTGGCTGCACTGCACAGTGATGAGTCACAGGCTGGACACGCCCCCCACACTGCTCTGCGTGCAGTAGCTACACCCACTATAACTCCTGTGTCCATCTTTCTACACCCAGACATGAATCTACTCCTCACTGAGTGTCTAAATCCCATTACTGACAGTCCACAGGCTCTGCCCTCACATGTGTATCTAATACTATCCTGTGTGATACTGTCTGCTGAGCGGTATATCTAATCCCATCATTGACAGTACAGGCTCTTCCCTCACTATCTCCAGAGTGTGATAAACATTTGGAATCAGCAAGCATATCCAAACACATCTGTATCTAATCCTGTGTGATACAGCCTGCTGAGCTGCGTATCTAATCCCATCACTGACAGTCCACAGGCTCTTCCTGCACCATCTCCACAGTGTGATAAACAGCTGGAAACAGCAAGCGTATCCAAACACATCTGTATCTAATCCTATCCTATATGTGTGCCTGATACACATCCTGTTGTGTGCGATACAGCCTGCTGAGCGGTGTATCTAATCCCATTTTGTATGACACAGCCTGCTGAGTGGTGTATGTAATCCTATCTTGTATGATCCTGCCTGCTGAGCTGTGTATCTAAACCCTTATGCACATAACCGTATCCATTTTGCGATCCACATTTTTTGCAGTTCCATTGAGTTCTATGTATTTGAGGTCCTCATTTTGAAGACCAGAATAGGACATGTTCTGTCTTTACTAGAACTGAGATACGGATGTAAAAAACACACTGATGACGTCCATGTGCTTTCCACATCCTCCGTATATCAGTTCTGCGAAAGATAGAACATGTCCTATTCTGGTCCTTATAATGCAGATCTAAAACCCATAGAACTCAATGGGACTGCAAAAAATGTGAATCACACACAGACAGTATCCTTATTTAGTGGATCCACGACTTGCAGACCGCAAAACAGGCCCTATAACAGCAACATCCACAGCGCTCCCATAACAGCGACATCCACAGTGCGTCCATAACAGTGACATCCAGTTCCCCCCTTATGCCATCCATTGCCCCCCTTATGCCATCCAGTGCACTTATTGTGCCATCCAGTGCCCCCACTGTGCCATCCAGTGCCCCTTGTTTGCCATCCAATTCCCCCTTGTGCCATCCATTGCCCCCTTGTTTGCCATCCAGTGCCCCCTCTGTGGCTGATCGCTATGCTGTCATTCCTGCACAGCACTTACATCGCGCTGTGCAGGAGTCAGTACAGGCTTCATATAGAAGCCTGTACGATACAGAGATTGACGGCCAGCCTGCAGGCGGTACCGCACATGTGCACTAGCATTCAGCCTAGTGCGCTGTGAAGACTGCCGGCCACCGCTTTCTCCAGCAGGAGGCGGTGACGTCACTTGTGGCGATCCGTCTCCTGTTGGAGAAAGGAAGAGAAGACAGGAAGAGAAGAAGACGGACTTTGGCCTGAAGGTAGAAAATCCATCTGGAGGGACCACGTGACCGGGAGGTGGATCTCCAAATTGGCTACACTGTGGAAGGTAAGTATATGACCACTAACCTTCCCTCCACAGGTTAGATTTAGCCAGCAAATATTAGGTTTGGACCAGAGGAAAAAATCACTTTTTAAAGATTTTCCATTTTCATCCATTTTTCTTGTAGCACAGCAAGGGATAACTGCAAAACAAACATCAATATTTATTACCCTGATTCTGCAGTTTAAATAAACACCCAATATGTGGTCGTAAAATGCTGTATGGGCACACACACCACAGGGCTCAGAAGGGAAGGAGTGATATATGGTTTTTGCAGGACAGATTTTGCTGGAATAGAGCTTGGGTGCCATGTGACATTTGAACTAATCCTGAGGTACCCCTACTGTGGAAACCCCCAAAAAAGGCACTATTTTGGAAACTACACCCCTCAAGGAATGTATCCAGGGTTATACTGATCCCTTTGACCCCACAAATTATTCATTTTCACAAGGGGGGAAAAGGGGAAAAATCACCCCACAATTTGTTACCCATTTTTTTTCTGAATGCGGTACCACTCCATATCTCATATTTATGGTCATAAACTGCTGTATGGGCACACAGCAGAGCTCAGAAAGGGAAGGGGCACCATATGGCTTTCAGAGGACAGTTTGCTGGAATGGTTTTTGGGCTCCATGTCGCATGAAGAACAGACCCTGAGGTGCATCCTGGAATGGAAACCCCCCAAAAATGACCTCATTTTGGAAACTACACCCCTTAAGGAATTTATTGAGGGGTGTAGTGATGCTTTGGCCAATCAGGCATTTTTATAGAATTTAGAAAAACTTGGCTGTGACAAATTACATTTTTACCACTAAAGTGCTACTTTAGCACCATATTTTTCATTTTCACAAGGACTAAATTTTCACAATTTTTAATCCATTTTCTTCTAGTAAAGCAATAACAGTGCAGCTCACCTGCTTAAGGGCTTAAGCATTTGGCCGTCGCCCAGCCATACACATATTGTGGCCCGCAAATAGCGGGTCTGAAATATAGTCACCGGCCATTTGTGCACCACATCACGGATGTGGACCCATTCACGGCACATGTCCGTGTCTATAGCCCTAACCAAGTAGGATGCACAGAAGGGTGGAGGAATCAAGCAAGGAAAAATGACTATTCTGTGCGCCACAGAACATGGACATACACAGCTGTCAAAAGCCAATGGGTCACATTTATTGAAGAACTATTTTAGTAGAAGAATAGTCGCATGCCCTTTTTATAACCAGCCATGCAACAATATTTAGTCACATGGCTGGTTTTATGTTATGTTCACTAGTTGGGGGGACAGGGGAGGAGCGGGGGCATGTTGGGGGCCATACCTGGACTCCAGCCACAGCAAATTTACTAACATTTACACCCGGAAACAGACATAAATGTTGGCGAAAAACTACGCCAGCCAGGGGGTGGCATTGTTTTTTCGCCAGACAAAAGGACTGCAATAAGTTGCACCTAATTTATGACAAGCCGTGTCATAAATTAGACGAGTCTTAGGGCAGCGCAAGGGGGAAACGGAGACGAGTCTTAGGGCAGCTACAATCTAAAAACAATAGGAATAAGTTGGAAGACATCTTAATAATATAACATTAAATTACGCCTTTTATTTATACCACGCGGATGCAGGTTTTTAGCTGAAATATCCAGAATGTCTCCCCGTTAAGGAGCTTTATCCTATAATTGCCGCCCCAGTGAGGGGCATTAACCTGCTCAATCCCTTGTACTACTGGTGAGGAAACATTGCCTCCATGTATTGTAACAAATTGTAGGGTGGCTGCTGAGACACTTCTATTTTTAATCTGAGGAATGTGTAAGACGTGAGAAATGTCTCGGCAGACACCCTACAATTTGTTGCAATACATGGAGACGATGTTTCCTCACCAATAGTACATGGGATTCAGCGGATTAAAGCGGTTTTCTGAGATTTTTTTAACTGATGATTTATCATAAGTTATATAGGTCACCATCTGATCAGTGAGGGTCCAAAATCTGGGACCCCCACCGATCAGCTGTTTGGGAATGCACTAGCACACTCCAGTAGCGCCGCAGCCTTTTCTCAGCTCCCCATGAACAGCGCCGTACATTTGTCCTCTCAGATGATTGGCGGCAGTCCCACGAGTCAGACCCCCAGATACTGATGACCTAGCCAGAGGATACGTCATCAGTTATGTATATATCTTGGAAAACCCCTTTAATGCCCCTCATTGTTCTGGCACCCGATGACTTCCATTCACTACAATGGGATCTGCAGGGTTTCCGGCATGAATATTGGCTTTCTGCCGGTATTATTTTCCTAAATCAGAACAGAATACCAGAATTATAATCGCAGATGTGGACATAGCCTACTTCTGGTGTGTTTTTATGGGTAAAAAATGCCAGATTGAAATTCATGTGTGTAAGGACCCTATTCATTTTTTAATGAACCTACAACACTTAGGCCCCTTTCACACGAGCGAGTTTTCCACGCGGGTGCAATGCGTGACGTGAACACATAGCACCCGCACTGAATCCTGACCCATTCATTTCAATGGGTTTGTGTACATGTATATATTTTTTCACGCAGCCCTGGCCCCATAGAAGTGAATGGGGCTTCAGTGAAAAACGCATTGCAAGTACGGATACAATGTATTTTTCACTGATGGTTGCTAAGAGATGTTGTTTGTAAACCTCCAGTTTTTTATCACATGCGTGAAAAACGCATCAAAACGCATTGCACCCGTGCAAAAAAAACTGAACAAATGAATGCAATCGCAGACAAAACTGACTGAACTTGCTTGCAAAATGGTGCAAGTTTTCCTGAACGCATCCGGACCTAATGCGTCACGCTCGTGTGAAAGAGGCCTTAGGGTACAACCACGCGGTCAGGTTTCCTGATCCAGTTTTGGAAGTCACAACCAGGAATGAATTATAAAAAGTGGAGAAGTGGTATCTATCCTTTATACTTTGTCCTTTTATGATCCACTCCTGATTTGGGCTTCAAAGACTGCATCAAGAAACCTGACCGTGTGGCCAGACCCTAACAAGTGGAGCACCATAACCACAAACAGCTGAATAAAAAGGTGGATATGCAGACAAGCTCTGAGAAACACATGTGCTACAGGTGACTTAGCATTTACACTGCATTGTGCAGGTGTACCAAGCTTCCCTTAGCACTGGCTAGATAAATCACCTGGTTGACAAAGCCCCGAGGCAGTTCCTGACTTAATGAGAGGGCTCAGGATAGTTCAGTATAGTTAAAACAATAATCGTCTAAAGTAAGCCAAGAGGTGCCTTAAAAAGAGAAAGATGTCTAATGCCCCGAAGAAGCGCTTGATCTATCATACAGCAGCACTCTGATAATTTTCTCTAAATATTAGGATTAGTAAGTAAATGACATGTTTACATGTGACGAATCCTCCATACTATGTTCACATTGTAATTGTAGCCACGTTGTACAGAGGCGGTGTACAAGGACTAGAAGGGTGGTTTCATCACTATTGACCAGTGGCACTTACAGATACAGCGATTTGTGAATTCATTTTTAGCAAATCTGAAGATCTGCGACTGGTCATGCATACACATTTACATATTGTTGAACTTGTGCCTTTCTCCGTAGCCTTCTATACGTTATCCTCAGGGCTAGAGCTTCATGACCACTTTGGATCTTGTGACAGGCAAGGTAAAACCCCAGAGACAATGCTACTAAGGAAGATTACCTCTTTAATATACCATTCAGTGAATAATAGTATAATGTTTGCTGTTGGATATCGAATGCCATACTATTATAGTTAGTACATATGACCCCACAGACATATATATTTTATAGCTCAAAGCTTGTACAGATCCATAATACAGCCCTGGACATGAGACCTAAGTCTTGCCTTCTGATGGTCTCTCTAAGGCCCCTTTCACACGAGCGGGAGACTTGCATGTCTCCCGCAACGCATCTACAGGGCTGGACTCCGCACGGACAGGGATCGCATATAATGCTATACGATCCCTGTCAGTGCGGAGTCCAGCCCTGTAGATCCGTTGCGGGAGACATGCGAGTCTCCCGCTCGTGTGAAAGGGGCCTTACAGTAATTAGAAGAGGAGAGGACATCTCAGCCTGGAATGTAGCTGTATAAAAGAATGTAGGTAAGGTTCTGTATCGTACATAGGCAGCAACCAGTAGGGGGAGTACTGTGAGGTGGATGAGAGTGGTAGTTGTGGCACTGATAGGGGAGTTGTAGTGGTTCACAGTTTCCTGTCCTCACTCCAATGCTCCCTGGGGCCGTGCAGTGAATGGAGGGCGCACCATTTCTTATCTCAGGGCACACCTTGGTTTTTGGGCCTCTGCCTGGTGGTGGTTAGGGTGCCCTTCATGGTGGATAGTAGGCAGGAGGGCAGATGCAGGGGCCGGCGGACAGATGATGGAGTCAATAACCAGGCCTGTTTGGTTGCAATGAATAAAGGGGGTCATTTACTATGCTGAAATACCCCTAAAGTAGGCGTATTTAAGGTGCAGATACGACTTCGCCACGATCACACCAGGTCTAAAATTGTGGGCATGGCATATGCCTGTATATAGAATGGTCTAAATGTTATACATTTAGAACTGGTCCTGGATGTGCAGATCCACCGTCAGCTTAGGGGTTTATTAAGACCAGCGTCTAAAACGTGATCCACTGGGGCACGGCACTTAATGGAATGAGGAATGTATCTACACTAGCAGTATGTTATGACAAAGATGATTTGCTGATGAATGAATAATGAATAAACATTTTAATTAAAATTGTCAGCCAATGAATTGTAAGAGGCTGTGGGTGTGGACCCACTGTATCAACTAACTGGTTTAACTTTGGGCTAGTCCTAAGGACGTTATTCTGGCGATTCCCTGGTTTTCACCCTTCAACCCTGGCTTTGCTGCAGGGAACCCACCAAACCGCTACCTCTTGTAATAGTCCCGGAGGAGATGGCAGTTAACCCACAGGGTTCAGAGACAGTGCACAGCACCAAGGGGTCATACGATACTCAAAGTCAGTAAACAGGTAGAGGTCAAGGCAGGCAGAGTTTGTGCAATTCTGTGAAACTAATCCAAGGTCAGGCCAGGCAGCAAAGAGTCAGTATGGTAGACAGGCTGAGGTCAGAGTCGGTAAACAGGCAGAAGTTTGGTACACAGGCAGACAGTCAGAATAGCAAACCTTCACTAAGCTGAGGCGAGGAGTGAGAGGGCAGCCCAGCTTTTATAGGAGAAAGTGATTAACAATTAGAAGGAGCAGTGCAACTGTACACAGAGCAAGAAGAGGAAAGGAGTGGTGGTGATGGCAGTAGTAGTAGTTCAATTATTTAATAGAAGTAGTGAGGCAGCAATGGAGACCAGTAGTAGATGTAACATGAATATATTAATGCATCAACTGACTCATAATGTAACGGAGCTGTGGGCTGTAATAGAGTATTTTAAGGGGATCTACAGTGATAAGTGGGCACACAAAAAACTATGCAACAATAAATTCCTTTGAAATATGTTAGAATGCCATTCATTGACATTACGCCACTATTTTTGACACAGAACACCCGACTGTTCATTAAAAAAAACACAAGGCCTGTGATTCATACACACTCACCAGAACACTGATAAGAATGGCGTAGAAAGGAGATAGCAGGGTGCTTGTTTTTCTCTTAGGCTACTTTCATATCCGTTCAATAATACAACTGTCTGTATTCGTTTAGAACGGATCCGGTTGTATTATTTCCAAAATGAACAAGGCGCATCCGTAACTAAAACCATTTGAAGTCAAAGGGGATGGATCTGGGGTTTTTGTGCCCGAAAAAACTAATCCGTCTCCCTTGACTTACATTGTGTTTCATGACTGATCCGTCTTGAAGGGTATCCCATGACGCACACACGGACACTGCTTGCAGCGCTTTTGTGTGAGCCATGACAACGCAACGAAACAGAACGGGATATGTTCTGATGCACTGTGTTCAAGTTCGTTCAGTTTTGCCCCCATTGAAAATTAATGGGGAGAAAACTGAAGCGTTTTACTGTGGTTTTGAGATTCTGTGATGGTTCTCAAAATGGTTCAGCAAAAGGTAGATGTGAAAGTAGCCTTATTTTCCTGGAACAGAAGCTCAGACTTTTGGGATAAATGCATTATGGGGTATTAGAAGTTACCTTAAGAACAGCTTCATTAATCAAAAGGCCACTTTCAGACAACTGTAATGTGGGCACATAGCTGGATTGGTGGGGACCCAAGAAGCTTTGGGACAGGAGCAATGGGGGATCAGTGGAGGGGAATAATACATTTATATGCATTGCATTTATTTCAATAAGTATCTGTATGTGTGCTGTGTTTAGCCATAGAAGTCAATGACACATGTTCCATGTTTTCATACTTCAGTTATGTTTTTGCGCCATTTTACAAAAATAGAATAAAAAGAAAATCCTTCAACAAATACAATGGATATATTATGGAAACAAAAACAGAACAAATGGAAGGAAAAAAGGATCTGTGTACTGCATTCTTATTTGACCATATGCAAGTGTGAATGAGCCCCAAGTCCTATTTAAAATTCATATTCTTCTGTGGGAGAAATCAGTGGTGTAAAAAAAAATACTGTGAAAGTAGTGCCATCTAGTGGAGAAAAATAAGGTTTATTCCATAAGATTACTCAAATCTTTTTAGTGACACTTTTTTTTCCCCAAAAGCATATAATTCATCCCTTTTTATCCCATTTTACCTCATTTTAAGGGGTTTCATGTAAATAAAGCTTAAATGAAAACTGACTTTATAATATTTTACAATTTAATGCCTCATTTACATGTCAGTGTTCGATCAGTGATTTCGAGCCAAAACCAGGTGCGGCTCTAAAAACAGAACAGGTGCAGATCTTTCCGTTAGGGCTCATGCACACAGCTGCTGCAATACACAGGCATCGTACGTGTGCACCCCCACATCACAGATGCGGACCCATTCACTTGAATGGGTCCGCAATCCGGAAGGTGCAGTGTGGAACGGAGGCACGGAACCCCACAGAAGCACTACATCGTGCTTTCATGGGTTTTCTCTCCTCACTGCAAAAAAAAAAAAATATAGAACATGCGGTGCGCACAGATCATGTACCTATTCAAGTTGAATGGGTCTGGATCTCTCTGCGGCATCTGCACGGATATTGCCCGTGCATTGGGGACAGCAAATTGCGGTCCCCAATGCACGTAACAGCCGACCAACGCACTTATACCTTATGTCAGTGGAGGCTCCAATCCTGGTTTTGGCTCACAATCACTGATGGAAATCACTGACCAAACACTGACATGTGAATGAGACATAAGTCTACATTGACCTTATGCAAGGAATCCTTAGGTCTTGTGTAGTAACCTCTGACAGCTTGCAGATAGTATTTGCAAAGTGTGGTATCAGAATTTATAAACACAAGAATGGTCATATAAAGCTCAAGGCAGGGCTGGTAGAGTTCAAGCCACATAGAGACATGTCATGGCTGGTTTTGTGTTTCTTTAGAGTTTATATTATAGACATACATTATATTTTATATGACCACATCTTGCAGCTTACATTATGACCTCAGTGGGTGATTGCTGTCTGCGAGTGACATTTTATCAGATAATTGTGTCACTGAAGAGGAAGGTTATTTTCACACCATATAGTGGTTCTTTTTATAACACAAAGGGGGTCATTTGTCAAACTGGTGTAAAGCAGAACTGGCTTAGTTGCCCATAGGAGCTGTCCAAAATGAATGGTGGAATCTGATTGGTTGCTATGGGACACTAAACCAGTTCTACTTTACACCAGTTTGGTAAATCACCCCATAGTGCAGGGGTGGCCAACCCGTGGCTCCTGAGCCGCATGTGGCTCTTTCCTTCTTCAAGTGCCCATCTAGCTGTGAAGCCAGGAAGCAGTCAGGCCGGCGCACTCTCCACCCCATGCTCAGATCTCTTTCCTGATCGGCACTGTTGCTACTCTGCAGCTCCAGCTCAGTCTCCACTATGTCCTGATGCACACGGTGTCAGAACGTAGTACAGTGGGGAAAAAAAGTATTTTGTCAGCCACCAATTGTGCAAGTTCTCCCACTTAAAAAGATGAGAGAGGCCAGTAATTGACATCATAGGTAGACCTCAACTATGAGAAACAAAATGAGAAAACAAATCCAGAAAATCCCATTGTCTGATTTTTAAAGAATTTATTTGCAAATTATGGTGGAAAATAAGTATTTGGTGACCTACAAACAAGCAAGATTTCTGTCTCTCACAGACCTGTAACTTCTTCTTTAAGAGGCTCCTCTGTCCTCCACTCATTACCTGTAGTAATGGCACCTGTTTGAACTTGTTATCAGCATAAAAGACACCTGTCTACAACCTCAAACAGTCACACTCCAAACTCCACTATGGTGAAGACCAAAGAGCTGTCGAAGGACACCAGAAACAAAATTATAGATGTGCACCAGGCTGGGAAGACTGAATCTGCAATAGGCAAGCAGCTTGGTGTGAAGAAATCAACTGTGGGAGCAGTAATTAGAAGAAGACATACAAGACCACTGATAATCTCCCTCGATCAGGGGCTCCACGCAAGATCTCACCCGTGGGGCCAAAATGATCACAAGAACTGTGATGAAAAATACCAGAACCACCACACGAGGGGACCTAGTGAATGACCTGCAGAAAGCTGGGACCAACGTAACAAAGTCTACCGTCAGGAACACACTACGCCGCCAGGGACTCAGATCCTGCAGTGCCAGACGTGTCCCCCTGCTTAAGCCAGTACATATCCGGGCCCGTCTGAAGTTTGCTAGAGAGCATTTGGATGTTCCAGAAGAGTATTGGGAGAATGTCATATGGTCAGATGAAACCAAAGTAAAACTGTTTGGTAGAAAGACAACTCGCTGCAACATCATGCTTTGGGGCTGTTTCTCTGCAAAGGGACCAGGACAACTGATCCGTGTACATGAAAGAATGAATGGGGCCATGTATCGTGAGATTTTGAGTGCAAACCTCCTTCCATCAGCAATGGCATTGAAGATGAAATGTGGCTGGGTCTTTCAGCATGACAATGATCCCAAGCACACCGCCAGGGCAACGAAGGAGTGGCTTCGTAAGAAGCACTTCAAGGTCCTGGAGTGGCCTAGCCAGTCTCCAGATCTCAAGCCCATAGAAAATCATTGGAGGGAGTTGAAAGTCCGTGTTGCCCAGCGACAGCCCCAAAACATCACTGCTCTAGAGGAGATCTGCATGGAGGAATGGGCCAACATACCAGCAACAGTGTGTGCCAACCTTACAGAAAATGTTTGACCTCTGTCATTGCCAACAAAGGATATATAACAAAGTATTGAGATGAACTTTTGTTATTGACCAAATACTTATTTTCCACCATATTTTGCAAATAAATTCTTTAAAAATCAGACAATGGGATTTTCTGGATTTGTTTTCTCATTTTGTCTCTCATAGTTGAGGTCTACTTATGATGTCAGTTACAGGCCTCTCTCATCTATTTAAGTGGGAGAACTTGCACAATTGGTGGCTGACTAAATACTTTTTTTCCCACTGTACGTGGAGACACACACTATGACCTGACTTTGTGCGCATCAGGTTACAGTGGAGAGCGTGTCAGAGCTGCAGAGTAGCAGGTGCCCGAGCAGGAGCCCGATGCCTGATCAAGAGAGGGAAGAGATTTTTTTTAATTATAGAACTGAGCATGGGGTTCCAATCTAAGCATGGGAGGTACTGATCTGACCATGGGGGGGGGGGTTCCTTATCTGAGCAATGGGGGTCTGATCCGGGCATGGGGGGTCCTGATCTGAGCAATGGGGGTCTGATCTGGGCATGGGGGGTCCTGATCTGAGCAATGGGGGTCTTATCTGAGTATGGGGGGGTCCGATCTGAGCATGGAGGGAACTATCTGAGCATGGGGGGGTCCGATCTGAGCATGGGGGGGTCCGATCTGAGCATGGGAGGGTCAGATCTGAGCATGGGGGGGTCAGATCTGAGCATGGGAGGTCTGGTTTGAGCATGGGTTGGTTAGGTCTGAGCATGGGGGTGGGGGGAGATCTGAACACTGAGGGTCTGACACTGGGAGTCTGATTTGTGTTGTCTCATCCGAGCATTGGGGGTCTTATTTCTGGGATCTGATTTGGAGGTCTGATGAAAAAATTTTTTTTCTTTTTATATCTACTAATGAAAAATAAGAAAAAAATATTTTTAGCAGACCTCAGATCAGATGAAAAATATTATTTTTCTCTTGTTTTTCTTTGCTAAAACCTAGGTGCATCTTATAGCATGAAAAATATGGTAACTTGTGTGTAAATGTATAGCTTGTGGCTCCTGGTAGCCATACGTTTTTTTTTCTGACTCTTTGTGTCTGTAAGGTTGGCCACCCCTGCCATTGTGTTAGCCTTTCTGTAATATATACTATCATATTTTTCTCTGTAGGTCCATTCTTTATGTATATATGAGTGGACTATGAGTGACAGACACCTCTGCCCAGCATCTAATGTTCACGTTCACGTCATGAGTTTTCAATAGATTTTCATGACATCCATTAAACAGAAGCAATTTTAATCTATGGGTGATATCCCACTGTAGGCAACCATCCTAGACTCCATTTAAAGGGGTTGTCCCACGAAAAATATTCCACAGTTTTTAAACCAGCACCTTGATCTGAATACTTTTGTAATTGCACGTAATTAAAAATATTGTATAGCCACTGAGTTATTCAATAAAATGTATCTGTATAGCGCCACCTGCTGTTTGCTTCTTTCTTATTTCTTTGACCTGCTCACTGAGAAGGCCGCACATGCTCAGTTTCATCCTTCAACTGCCTCCTGAGCTGTGATAGGGAGATCATGGACACGCCTCCTGAGCTACAGCAGAAAAGACACTCCCTTGAGCTGTCAGCTCTATATAAATCTAGCAGAGCAATGATTGGGGAGATCTCTGGATCCATGTGAGGTACAGGGCTGGTTCTAGCTTTGTTAGAAAGAGATTATCATGGACTATATGAGTTCAGATTTTTATTTTTTACATTATTCATGGGATAACCCCTTTAACATGTACAACCTCCTTAACATATACAGCAGGAGCTTGTCCAAGCTTATGTATTAAACAGAGAAATAAAATGTAACGTAAACAGGGTTTTATTATTAACAAAGTAAAGAGGTATTCCAGGAATAATATGACCTATCCTCAGGGGAGGTCATGAATATCAGACTGTGGGGGGTTGACTCCCAGCACTCTCACTGATCAGCTGCTTAAAAGGGATGCATTGCAAATGGCATTGCAGCCCAGGCCCATTCACTTGACCTTTTTTTTTATTTTAGCACACGTTTGCAACTTAACAAAATAAAAGGGAAAAAAAGGCAAAGGGGCTGAAGACTTTCCAAATGCACTGTATATTGCAATTTATTATACTAGTGATCAACCCCCTAGTGGTGAAATATCCTAGGGAGACCTAAAAAGTATTACAAAAAATGTAGTAAAATGTGTTACAATCCAGAGCTTAAAGGGATGTTTCCATGAATAATGTAAAAAATGAAAATCATACATAATCTAGTACATGACAACTTCTTTCTAAAGCCTCATTCACACATATGTGTCCATGATGAAATTGATGATCAGACAGTCAGTAAGGCAACCGTGAAGATGTCCGTGAAGGATCCATGTGTCTGTTTTTTGCTCTCCATGTGTCATCCATGTTTCAGAGACACTGCAGAGCTGAACATTCTGTGCATGGATGAAACATGGATAACATGCGTGTTTTTCACAGACCCATAGACTATAGTGGGCGTGAAGGACAAAATAGAGCATGCTTCCCTGCTAAAACGTGGATGTGTGACTATACACATTAAAATGAATGGGTACGCGTGTTCTATGTGTACAGCACACATCCGTGAATCCAAAATGGTATCAATAAAAACTACAGATTGTCCCACAAAAAAAAAGAGCCCCCACACAGCTCAGTATGTGGTATAATTTTAATCATACTTAGGCCTCATGCACACACATGTGTGCCAGCCTTGGCCATGCTGTGGGCCGCATACGGCGGGTCCGCAATAAACGGGCACTGGCTGTGTGCAGCCCGCATCAAGGACCCATTCACGTCAATGGGTCCGCGATCCGGGAGATGCGGAGCGGAGGCACGGATCGGAACACCACGGAAGCACTACTTTTTTGCGGTGCGGACCCTCGGATGAGGACCCCATTCAAGTGAACGGGTCCGCGATCCGCATGCGGTGGCCTCACGGTCAGTGCCCATGCATTGCAGACCGCAGTTTGCGGCCCACAGCACGGGCACGGCCGGTGCACGTTCGTGTGCATGAGGCCTGAACCAGAGAGTTAAGGGCATGGGTCAGTTTTGCCACAAAGGGAACAAAACCACATTTGGAATTTTTTCCCCGCTTCCCACTACAGTCATGGCCAAAAGTTTTGAGAATGATACAAATATTAATTTTTACAAAGTCTACTGCTTCAGTTTTTATAATGGCAATTTGCATATACTCCAGAATGTTATAAAGAGTGATCAGCTTAACAGCAATTACTTGCAAAGTCAATATTTGCCTAGAAAATGAACTTTATCCCCCAAAACACATTTCAACATCATTGCAGCCCTGCCTTAAAAGGACCAGCTAACATAGTTTCAGTGATTGCTCCATTAACACAGGTGTGGGTGTTGATGAGGACAGGGCTGGAGATCAATCTGTCATGATTAAGTAAGAATGACACCACTGGACACTTTAAAAGGAGGCTGGTGCTTGGCATCATTGTTTCTCTTCTGTTAACCATGGTTATCTCTAAATAAACACGTGCAGTCATCATTGCACTGCACAAAAATGGCCTAACAGGGAAGAGTATCGCAGCTAGAAAGATTGCACCTCAGTCAACAATCTATCGCATCATCAAGAACTTCAAGGAGAGAGGTTCCATTGTTGCCAAAAAGGCTCCAGGGCGCCCAAGAAAGACCAGCAAGCGCCAGGACTGTCTCTTAAAAGTGTTTCAGCTGCGGGATCGGGCTACCAGCAGTGCAGAGCTTGCTCAGGAATGGCAGCAGGCAGGTGTGAGTGCATCTGCACGCACTGTGAGGCGGAGACTCTTGGAGCAAGGCCTGGTCTCAAGGAGGGCAGCAAAGAAGCCACTTCTCTCCAGAAAAAACATCAGGGACAGACTGATATTCTGCAAAAGGTACAGGGAGTGGACTGCTGAGGACTGGGGTAAAGTCATTTTCTCTGATGAATCCCCTTTTCGATTGTTTGGGACATCTGGAAAACAGCTTATTCGGAGAAGACGAGGTGAGCGCTACCACCAGTCTTGTCTCATGCCAACTGTAAAGCATCCTGAAACCATTCATGTGTGGGGTTGCTTCTTAGCCAAGGGAATCGGCTCTCTCACAGTCTTGCCTAAAAACACAGCCATGAATAAAGAATGGTACCAGAATGTCCTCCGAGAGCAACTTCTCCCAACCGTCCAAGAGCAGTTTGGCGATCAACAATGCCTTTTCCAGCATGATGGAGCACCTTGCCATAAAGCAAAGGTGATAACTAAATGGCTCAGGGAACAAAACATAGAGATTTTGGGTCCATGGCCTGGAAACTCCCCAAATCTTAATCCCATTGAGAACTTGTGGTCAATCATCAAGAGACGGGTGGACAAACAAAAACCTACAAATTCTGACAAAATGCAAGCATTGATTATGCAAGAATGGACTGCTATCAGTCAGGATTTGGTCCAGAAGTTGATTGAGAGCATGCCAGGGAGAATTGCAGAGGTCCTGAAGAAGAAGGGTCAACACTGCAAATATTGACTTGCTGCATTAACTCATTCTAACTGTCAATATAAGCTTTTGTTACTTATAATATGATTGCAATTATATTTCTGTATGTGATAAAAACATCTGACAAACACACATAAAAACCAGAGGGCAGCAGATCATGTGAAAATAGAATATTTGTGTCATTCTCAAAACTTTTGGCCATGACTGTACATTGTATACCATATTAAATGGGTGGCATTAGAAAGTACAACTTGCCCCGCAAATAAGCCCTCATACAGCTATGTGAACAGAAAAATAAAAAAGTTAGGAAGATAGAGAAGAAAAATGAAAATGCAAAAACCTACGGTATCCTAAGGGTTAAAGCATCACTAACTTTTTTTAAAAAAAAAAAAACAACAAACTTTTGATATGTCATAAAGACTTAAAAGTTTTGATCAGTGGTGGTCTGAGCGCTGAGGACCCCCTGGCCACTACAATGTGGAGAGAGAAGCCTACACATATCTTAGGCTTGTCTTGATTCCGTCCTCTGCAGCGAGGAGAGAGCACACTTTTCTTCCCTCGTTCTAGAGCAGGGGTGCACAACCTGCGGCCCGGGGCCACATGCGGCCCTCGATACCATTCTGTGCAGCCCCCAACCATCTGGTAACAGACATATATGTCTGTGTCTTATGGCTGCTCACATGTATCTTTCATGTATTCTCCCATTAGATGGGAATACTACAAGTGTAACTAGACATTAATGATACATACTGTATGTTCAATATGTCATAAATATAGTATTTTAGTTTGTAAAACCCATTTAACTTTTATTTTCGGCCCTTGGAATTGGTTCAGGCTGACAATGTGGCCCCCAAACAGAAAAGACTGTGGAGGTCTCAGCCCTCACACCCTCACCGATCAAAACTGTTCTGTCCCTATGACATATAAAAAGTTTTCTGAAAAGGTAGGGGCGCTTTAATGGGATGTTCACAAGACGGATTTACGGCAGAATTTTGGCGCAGAGATTCCTCCAAGAACTCACTGACGGCCGCGTCTATTCTAACCGGAAGCAGCAATGAGGATTATAGCCACAGCTGTGCTGAGAAGAGACATGTCCCTTCTCACTGTGGCTATAAGCCAACGCTCTGTGATCCTCAGCGTTGCTTCCTATCAGAATAGACGTGGCCGTCCGCGAGTCCTTGGCGGAATCTCTGCGCAGCTGTCCACGCCAAAATTCCTCTTTAAACATGAACATATCCTAAGTGTTTTAGGCGACTGCATTTTTTTTTGTTCATTTTAAACACCTCACGCTGTCCACGAGCCATTTTCAAAGTGCAGCTTCAAAAACACATGAAAAAATGTGTGCGAATAAAAATATGCCACCCAAAAAAAAAACATGCTTTTGAGGAAAACAAGTCCCCCTCCTTATGCACCCACTGGAGCACTGCTGCATGTAAACACTGGAGTCCACACATGACCAGTGCAAATTAACAAAATGGCTGCCAGGAACAGTTCCACTTCAGCAGCGAAATCCCAAAAGCTCGTACAGGAGACAGCTGAGGGCAGTGACCAAAGAATAGCACAGAACACTCCGCGTTAAAACTTCCCTAATAAAAAGTCCCGTCGCCATAATGGCGACCTCTCACAGAGCGCAACCATTTTACAAAATTACGTCGGCGGAGTGAACGCAACGACGCACGCTCCTACGTCACGCACCACGTGAGCGCTTGTGTACGGAAAGAATACTGTACGGATGGTATCCACGGCGTGACGTCTTGTGCGTTGAGTAGCTGGGAATCTCCGCGCATGCGCAGTCGGCTCCCCCGGACAGACCGGGCTCAGATACCATGGAGTCGGTGACAGTGTGTAGCGGCTCAGGGTGAGTGCAGGATACAGGGGGAATTGCAGGCTGTGGACGGGGCGCAGCTCTATGGAAGAGCTCTACACCTGAGTTCGCGGTCGTCTAGGCAGAGGTCGCAGTGTGACATTGCAGGTTGCTTGCCTAGCGCCTGTATTTGCGCTGCAACCGGTTTGTTTGATGCATGTAAGCTAATGTCGCAGACAAAGATGTCGCACCCCAGGTCGCAGGGACTTGTAATGAGTCCCTAGTGATTTGCAATGATTTCCTCTCTCTAGAGCTGCACTGGTTGTGTTAGAAATGTCACATCATTCATTTTGGCTCCTGATCACTTTTAACTTCTTCAAGGGATTTTTATAAATTTCCTTTAAATCCACAACCAACGCGTTTCCTCATTTGACATTGACAGATTGCCTGTTACACGTCACACCTCCAGCCAACAATGAGTTAAAATCCTCTCTATGGGATCTTAACGATTGCATTTGATCATATGGGATCATTAGTAGACGTTGTGATCCCATTCATTAGATCAGAGGCTGAAGTGCGTCGGGTTCCTTCTTGATTTTTTTTAATTTTTTTTCTCCTTGCTGGTCAGTGGGTGACCGGTCATTGCTGTTTGTTTTGTTGCCTCGGTTTTTGTGTGTGACAGCCGTAGTGATGGACGCAAGACCTGTTCCCCTGCACAGTGTGTGTACAGTAGGCTGACTGTGCCTATGCACATGCAGGGTCGGCCGAGCATGCGTGTGCTCTTAGTATGGAGAGAGGCATAAGCAGCTGCCACCAGATTGCTTTTCATGCCCCTTTCAAAATTGTTGGCACATTCACAAGATATGTCCTAAATGTCTGATAGATGTTCCTCTCTTGAGAATGGAGCCTGCCCCCTCCTGCCTGGATGCAGCAGTCGGAACTATGGAAGCTGCTGTGTTGGCTGTACCACCCCGTTCCCGTCACTTCTGTTTATGTGAATGGAATTTATGGAAACAGAGTAGGACAGTCCATTGTCATAACCACCTCTAGGTGTCCTATCCAGGAGGTCGGCAGCGGCCTTTGACATATTTAGTGGGAAAGTGAGGGCCCCTACCCCCAGCACACTTTAAACGGGGGAAACCCTACCGGTAGGGGCTCAGCTGACACTAAAGGGGTTATCTGGTTTGTGCTGCAATCCTTTGTGGCGGCCATGTCTGGGACCACATGCTTTATGTTGGGCATGTTTTCGTAGGCAGGGGTTAGAACGCACAGCACATAGTTGGGTCTGAATCTCTCACTAGTAGTGTTGAGCGAACTTGTGTTTTAAGGTTGGCTTCCAAGGTTCGGGTTATCAGAGAATCCCGGTATAGATTCCGCTACCTCGGACCATAACAGAATTCTATGATGTTATGTACCACGGAAGCCTATAAGAGGAATTCTGTATTGCATGCCGTCATAATAGAAGTCTTTGGCCAGCATGCAATACGGAATTCCTCTTATAGGCTTCCGTGGTGCATTCTATCATAGAATTCCGTTATGGTCCGTGGTACCGGAATCTATAGCGGGATTCTCCGATAACCCGAACCTTCGACGCTAGTCACTAGCGCTGTTTCAAAAGTCAGACTGGCGCATGCACTGCAGCTTCTAACCTCAGGCTAGGATGACATGCCCAGTGTACGGCTCGTGATCCCGGACGTGGCCACCACGCTGGATTGTGGCTCCCCGGATAACCTCTTTAATCTAATGTGTATGACCAGTCTAAATTCACAACATAACATACTTTGTGTATGTATATATATATGTTTAAAGGGGTCATCCCCTGAATATGCTTATAGTAGATGCCAGAATTGAAGCCTGTTGGAAAAAAAATAAAAAATTGTGCCAAGGATTTTAAAGGGTAGCTGTCAGCAGGACCAACCCTATCGAACCATCCATAATACCTGGTAGGGCTGATCCTTCTGGTTAAAACAGACCTTTCTTCTCTCGATTCATTGCTGCTTCGGAGAAATAAGTATCATTAAAATTAAATCTGAAAATTAGGGCTGAGGCGCACCGAGGGCTGCTCCTAGCCACTTGGTGAACCTTGGCTCCTCCTCTCTGCTTCCTTGGACACGCCCCCTTCACTTGATTGACAGGACCATGCCTCCAGGTGGAGAGGAGTAGCTAAGGGGCGCACAGTAGATAGGGATTTCCCTACCCTTAAGCTCTAATTTGCATATTTAAAAATTTTCTTTTCTCCTAAATGTTGCAGTAGATTGGGGGAAGAAAGGAATGTTTTTAAAGGGGTTGTCCGGCCTTGGACCTGATAATCCCTGAGTAGGTGAAGAAGGCCCCACCTGCCATTTAATTGACAGGGCCGGACATCTAGCCCAGCGGTGTCAATCCGCTCAGTGGTGCTGATCTGCTTTTGGTGCAGCGAATGCACATGCACCGCTACCCGGAAGTGCAGTCGCTGCTCACAAAGCCAAATGAAGCCTTTTATGCTTGCGCTGCCGCACTGAGCAGCGGCAGAGGATTGACAGTGTAGATGTCTACTAATGAGACAAACCCATTTATTAAAACAGTGCTCATCTCTAGTCCTAATCTGTAAACAGTGGCTTCAAGCCTCTGTGCCCCCTAAGGCCTGTGATTGGCTGCAGCGGCCATGGGACCAAGCTGCTTCCTGGCCCTGTGGGGGCAGAAAGTCGCCAGGAACAGAGCAGTGGTGGAACCGTGGACAGTTCAGAGGGACAGGGGAGGACCCCAGGAGTTGTCAGCTCCAAGGCCGGACAAGCCCTTTAATTAGTAGGATCACCCCCCATCAGGCATTATGGATGGTGTAATCGGGTTGATCCTGCTGTCAGATGCCCTTTAATCAGACACAACCCCTTTCACAGTGAGGCCACGAGGGTCATTGATTATACAGGGAAAACGTAGAACCGACTCTGCTCTCCATTCCCAAGGACAGGGCTTGTCTATATGACCACCTAGTGTCACGTCTCACCCCTTCAGTGGACGCACAAATGTGCTTTCTTCTTACTGCAGAGACCCCCTGATGATGAGCAGGAACGTATTAACAGTTCGGTGTCCTCCTGTTATGGAGGACAAGGGAAGCTTTGTGACAACCCCTTTCACGTTGCTTACATTGTTCTTTATTTTATATATAAAGTTGCAAATGTTAAAGGTTTTTTTTTCATTTCTATTTTAATTTCATATCTTGTGTTTAATTGAAGCAATAAAAGTACCAATTATGCCAATCTATTTGCTGCCTTGGCACACGCTGTGCACTGCCTTGACCTGTAAGCTGAGCGGTGCAGAGAACTGGTTTATACCAGTGATCGTAATGTCCACACCTCGCCATACACACCTAGGGTAATGACTCGGGCGTGATGAAGGGCATTGTTCAAAGTCGTCTGCCAGATGCTGACTTCTGTCAGTTCTATATCATTGGAAAGCATATATACAATCCAGTGTGGAGGGAGGGCCCTGCTCCTTACAGTCTAAAGCCTCATTCACACGTCAGTGTTCGGTCAGTGATTTCTATCAGTGATTGTGAGCCAAAACCAGGTGTGGCTCTAAACACAGAACAGGTGCAGATCTTTCCCTTATACCTTATGTCTGTGGAGGCTCCACTCCTGGTTTTGGCTCACAATCACTGATGGAAATCACTGACCCAACACTGACATGTGAATGAGGCATAAGGGCTCATGCACACAAACGTATTTTTCTTCTGTCTCCGTTCCGTTTTTTTACAGGTCCATATGCAGAACCATTCATTTCAACAGAAGTGACTCATTACGCAAAAAAAAAAAAATAGAACATGTAACAATTGTAACAATGGATCCACAAAAAAACAATGCAACACGGACGTCACATGGACCACAAAATGCATACAGATGTGTGTATGAGAGCCCTAACTCTTGTGGATTACCATACAGAGTTAATATTGCTGTGAAATTCCAAATTTAGTTCCATATTTGAAGCGGTGGTCTCACGACGCCCCCCCTGTCTGTGAGAGATGTTCTATACGCGCTGCGGCTGCTGACCTGTCTATGTGGATGGCGTGTAATGCTTTGGGGAGAAGACTGGCCAGATGCAGCTTTCCCTGGTGACAGCAGGTGATCGCTGGAGATTAAGGGAGCTCGATCACAGCGTCTTCTGTGTGAGAGAATCCCTTTAAGATGTGAGCACCCCCACGCCCACCGTGATGTACATGTATGTCACAGGTGGGCCGGGATGTAGTTGCCTCACATACTGTTCCATACGCCATTGATGGTGGCAGTGTTAAACAGCTGACACCCGCCTGCACAAGGGAACTGACCTTTTAACCCCTTAGGCTAGTTTCCGTCGGCTCCATAGAAATGAATGGGAGCGGTGGCTGCGCTTGCACGGTGCTCTCCTGTTCATTTCTATGAGCGCAGTGGGGAGCTGCGCCTGGTGGTGGCCGGACACTGGGAAACCCGGGGTTCTCCAGGCACAGAGCTCCCCGCTTCGTTCTGGATATAGGTGCGGGACCCGCACCTATAAGACTATGGGGGCATATCCTAGCGATATGCTCTCATTGTGTGAGATGGGAATAACCCTTTAATGGGGCTGGTGGACATTCCGCAACAGAGATGTGGAAGTAGCTCTAGATGCTGTGGTTTAGTGACCGCAATATCTAAGTGGTGAGACGCTGGTACTGTACAACGCTCCAAAAATCCATGATGGCAATTCTGCATATCAGCTACATCTGCGTTTTTTGCCGTGGGATTACAGGTGAAAAAACTTAACCACTTATTGGTATCCGCAAAATGGAGTAGACAAATGGAGTAAACAAATCCCTTCCACGTGCTGCACAATAAATCTGCGACCTGTCAATTTATTTTATCTATTTACGGTGCAGATTTAATAGGGAGAAATCATATTAGATTTACAGCAAATTCTGTGATAGATCTGCATTTAAAGGGGTTGTCCACTTTTTACTATTGATGACCTATCTTCAGGATAGGTCATCAGAATCAGATCGGCGGGGGATCTGGGTGTCGGACCCCCAGCTGTTTGAAGAGAAAATGGATAAATGTGGTTATGTATCCAGGTACAAATAATTTACATGCATGTGTCCTAGGGGAGGTAACACTGGGGGAGTCACTTGTAGAGAAGGATTTGGGTGTCCTTGTAGATCATGTATTAAATAACAGCATACAATGTCGATCAGCTGCTTCTAAGGCTACCAGGATATTGTCGTGCATTAAATGAGTCATTGACTTGTGGGACAGGGATATAATACTACCACTTTACAAAGCATTGGTGAGGCCTCATCTGGAATATGCAGTTCAGTTCTGGGCACCAATCCATAGAAAGGATGCCCTAGAGCTGGAAAAAGTACAAAGGAGAGCAACTAATAGGGGAGGCAGTGCTGCAAGAACAAAGAGCATGGCAGAGGGGAAGCAGGCCAGAGCTGCATCAGCAGCAACTGTTTCCGTTGAAGCTCCCGTGCGAGGCCTAGATGTTCGCAAGTCTGGAGGCTTTAAAGAAAGTGAGGATGACCGACGGACTGTGGTGTGCAACCTTGCCACACCAGGATCAGCAGGGGTGCCACCACTACTAGCCTAAACCACCACAGCATGCGCAGGCATATGAGTGCTAAACACCCACTCAATGGAACCAAGGGTTCACCACCTCCTGCGGGTCACACCACTGCTCCTTCCCCTGTGCACTGGCCTCTGCTAGTCAACCCCTGGACTGCTCTGGCAATGCACGAGCGCCTCCCGCCGGAAACCACACCTTCTACGATCCTCCACAGTGTCAATAGTGTTTTGCTGTCTTTACAAGAGCTGAGCCGCAAGAGAAATACAGTTCCACCCACCCACATGCCCAAGCCCTAACGTCCACACAAATTGCTGAGCCTGGAGATGCTGCTATAGACTGGTAGAGACTGAGGCTTTAAATGGCGGTGGCTGCTCGTACGGTCCCCAGCCGCCACTATTTTTCCGATGTGCCGTCCCAGCCCTACACCAGCACGTGTCAAGAACATCATCCGTGCCCTGACCAAGCTGCTGGAAGGTACCTAACCAGACACGTGGACAAGTGCTGGCAGGGGACTATATCTCCTGACGGGCACATTTTAACTTGGTGGAGGCTGGGGCTCATGCCCACACCGAGGATTGCGGGCTACCTCGTCACGGCTCAGACGTACTATGCCTCCTCCTCCGAACTTATTGCAGGCCGGTGCTCCTTATGTCAAAGCTGTTACAGGGCATGCAGACCGCTGGACCGCTGAACCTCATGGTTGTGTGTCGGGCGTACCTGGTGGCGGTGCAACTCGGCAGGCACATGGAGTACTGATCTAATGCAAGGCTAGCTTGATCTGTGGCATCCGCAAGTCCACATGCTGCACTCTCAGGGCACATACAACTTACTGCACGTGCCCACGAGATGGAAATTCAATTAAACATGTTATCAGATACCCAGCCAGAAGTTGTAGACTGGATGTCAATTTCCACCAGAACTGTAGTCAGGGTTCTCAGATTCCTCAAGTCTACAATGAGGAGTGGACGTGGATGTCTGATATCTGCCAGGTGTTGAGCAACTTTGAGGAGTCAACAAGATTCACGGCGATGCCGCCATTATCAGCCTCACCATCCCGCTGCTTTGCCTGTTGAAAAATCACTGCTCAGCATCAAGTCGATGCTTTGCGCTTGTCACAGGAGACGGTGAAGATACGTGCTTGATAGCCAGAGCACCCTCCGGTCTGTTTCTCAGCGCGTATCGGAGGAGGGGGATGAGGATGAGGAGGAAGAGGAGAGAATGTTGCGAGACAGTATAGGGTACCAGTGCTCCAGTCCTTACTCTGAGCGTGTATGGGCTGAAGGGAGGACTTGAGGAGGAGGAGGAAATTCAGGCCAGTGAGGGAGAGGGAATTCTTGCGTGTTGGACTCTGCGCACATGGGACTTCATTTTAGGCTGCCTTTCCCGTGACCCTCGTTAGAAGAATTTTTTCACGATTACTGGGTTCACGTGTCTCCTGGACCCACGGTACAAGCAGAACCTTTCCACTCTCATCCCTGCAGAGGAAAGGAGTATGAGAGTGAATAGATATCAACAGGCCCTGTGCACAAGCTGAAACAATTCTTCCCATCTGACGCTAGCGGTAGCGGAGACATGGTTCTGTCAAGTGGAGAGGAGCCCGAGCAGGCACTTGTCAAGCATGGCAGGAACGCTCTCCAAGCCTTTCCAGTTTATGTCACAGCAAGACACTGTCACCTGTAGTCTAGGCAGAGTGGAGGTACAGAAAGATGGTGAGGGAGTACCTAGCTGACCATACCAACGTGATCACTCTGCTCCATACAACTACTGGGTTTCAAAGCTGGACACGTGGCCTGAACTGGCGCTGTACGCCTTGGAGGTGCTGGCCTGCCCTGCCGCTAGCGTGCTGTCAGAGCGGGTATTCAGTGCAGCTGGTGGCATTCATCACCGATAAGCGTACACGCCTGTCAACTGACAGCGCTGACAGGCTGACGCTTATTAAAATGAACAAAGCCTGGATTTCACCGGAATTCAAATCTCCTTGGATCAATTAAATAACAGGACGATGGGATTCTAACTGGGCTATAGCGTCCGGCAATTTGCTGGACAAGCTTGTAAGATTGTCCAATGATTACTGGGGGTGTCGCACCCGATAAAGTCGCCAGTGGTCCCTAAGCATTGGACATGAGGCCTCATCTGGAATATGCAGAATCAGGTTCTGTGAAGAGGCTACCCTAATACTAGAAATTGGTGATGTTTTTCCTGGGTTCCTTAACCACTTTTGGATCCGCTGGAGAATGAGAAACAATCCCTTCACAGCTGCACTTAAATGCGACCTGCAATTTATTTTTCTATTTACGGTGATTAAGGAGAAATCACTCAGTGATAAGGGGATGGAGGGAGCCACTGCGCTCAACGAAGCTCTGTTGAGTGATGAAGGCTCCTGGCAGCGTTCCAAGGACAGCGCTGTACATGTTATAGTGGCAATGCTTGGTATTGCAACTTAGTCCCATTCACTTGAACGATCGGCAGGGGTGCCGGGTGTCGCACCCCCACAGATCTGATATTGATGAGAGATCGGTTATAGAAAATATCTTTTCCTGGATAACCCCTTTAAATATATTTAGTCTTGAGAAGAGACGTCTAAGGGGGGACATTATTAACCTATATAAATATTTAAATGGGCCGTACAAAAAATATGGTGAAAAACTGTTCCATGTAAAATGCCCTCAAAGGACAAGGGGGCACTGCCTCTGACTGGAGAAGAAAAAGTTCAGTCTCCAGAAGCGTCAAAGCTTCTTTATTGTAAGAATTGTGAATCTGTGGAATAGACTTCCTCAGGACGTGGTCACAGCAGGAACAGTGGACAGTTTTAAAAAAGGGCTTAGGTCTGTTTCACATCTGCAGGAATTCTGTCCGGCCCCATTCTCTGTAATGGGGACCGCCCGAGAGTCGGCCGCTCCATTCATTTCTATGGCAGTTCTAGAGACAGCCCAGTACAGCCCTTGACTATCTCTGTAATTCTCATAGAAATGAATGGAGCGACCACTCTGAAATGCAGAAATGCATCTTAAAGGGTTTTTCCCATCTTAGACAATGGGGCATATAGGTGCGCTGAGACCCGCACCTATATCGAGAACGGAGCGGGGAAATGAACAGAGGGTGCACTGCGCATGCGCAGCCGTCCTCTATTCATTTCTATGGGGCCGCTGAAAATTTCCGTCGGCTACTTAGAAATGAATGGGAATGGTGGCTGCGCATACGCAGTGTGCTCCCATTCATTTCTATGGGAGTAGCGGGGTCCTCCAGGTACAGCGCTCCCCGCTCCATTCTCCAGTGGTGGGACCCGCACCTATCAGACAGTGGGGGCATATCCTAGCGATATGCCCCCATTGTCTAAGATGGGAATACCCCTTTAAAGGAACACTACACTTGGAGACAAAAATTAAACAAGACATCAGTTGCTTTAACTTTGTAAGTGAATCTGACACAAACAGGAGGGGTTAAAGAAATTCTGCAGAGAACAGCAGGGGTTAATCTCCTGCTGATTTGTGACATGGTGGGCTGGATCTTCCTGCTCCATCCACTTGTCTTATAGCTTGTCACAGGACTGTGAGGAGGAAGAGGGGGGACATGGACGGCATCCTGAAAGACAAAGAAAATTGTATTTAGTATTCCTTAAAGGGGTTATCCAATATCCTACAACAGCGCCGGGCCCCTCAGAGGGAATATACTTACCCGCTCCCCACTCCCTGCGCCACTCCTGGTTATCTGTAATTGTAAACAAAATTGGTCAGAGTGATGGAAGAGATGGAGGAAGGAAGTGCCGTGACCTTTTTATTGTTTTGTGCATTGTTTCTCTGTGCTTAGTGTTCCTTTAAGGGCTTATTCTTGAAAATGGTAATCTTTGCCTGCAATTTTTTGTATACTTTTTTCATAGTCTCAGTTTTGAAAATGTCTACTTGCTCTCAATGAGACGTGGACCTTTGTTAGGCCTCATGCACATGGCCGTTCCGTGCATTGGGGACTCTAATTTGTGGTCCCCAATGCACGGGCACCATCCGTGCGTCTTCTGCAGATGGATCCAGACCCATTCAACTTGAGTGGGTCCATGATCCGTTTGCACTGCAAAAAAGTAGAACACATTTTGTATTTTTGTGGTTCGAAGGCACGGAGAGAAAACCCACGGAAGAGCTCTGTAGTGCTTCTGCGGCGTTCTATGCCTCCGTTCCGCACTGCTCCTTCCGGATTGGGGACCCATTCAAGTGAATGTGTCTGCATCCGTGATGCAGTGCACAAACATCCAGGGCCCGTATATTGCGGACCCGCTGTTTGCAAGCCGCAATACGGTCACAGCTGGCACACGTTCATGTGCATGAGCCCTTAGTTGGAAAACAATCAGGACAGTTTTCAGCTTGACAACGATTGCATTCATTCACTGACAGCAGGCATGGTGAGGAACTGACATATAATTAAGTCCTGTGTGAAACCCGTCCATTTTCCGGCTCCGGATTACACATGGATTCCAGATGATATGCCGTCTGTATTCTCATTTGTATTGCTTCAGTACTACATGCATATTCCTTCCTCCCTGGATTTTATTTATATGCACTGGCGTAGACTATTGTGCATATTTGGAAGTAAATATGCTCAAAACTAGAGCATACAGCGGATCAAATACTGACAGAAAATATCCACCCACGTGAATAACCCTATTTATAAAAGGGGTTGTCCCACGGAAGTTATTTAATATTCAGTTTTCAAACGTGCACCTTGACCTGAATACTTTTGTAATTGCATGCAATTAAACATTTTGGATAGCCACTGCGTTATTCAATAAAATGTATCTGTATAGCGCCACCTGCAGTTTGCTCTTTTTCTTATTTCTTTGTCTGGCTAACTGAGATGGCCGCACATGTTCAGTTTCATCCTTCAACTGCCCCCTGAGCTGTGATACGGAGATCATGGACACGCCCCCTGAGCTGTGATAGGGAGAGCTGAGACACGCCCCCTGAGCTGCAGCAGAAAAGACACTCCCCTTAAGCTGCCAGCTTGATATAAATCTAGCAGAGCAACGAATGGAGATAATCTCTGGATCCATGTGAGGTACAGGGCTGGTTTTAGCTTTGTTAGAAAGAGATTGTCATGTACTACATGATGTCTGGTTTTCATTTTTTCCATTAGTCGTGGGATAACCCCATTTAACATTAGCAGCGGGTTCTGGTACATAAAATACACATCCTATACAGATTACAAAAACGCTTGTGTAAAAGATGCTAAAGTGTGGTAAAAAGCAGAAATGTAAAATCTGCGTTTGTTTTCTTCCAGGTTACAAGCATAATCCTAGTCTGAGGTTCTCCATTCACAATGGCTCAGTTTGGAGGACAGAAGAACCCTCCGCCATGGGCCACTCAATTCACAGCAACTGCAGTGTCCCAGCCAGGTAAGTCCTCTGACCGCTCCTTGTGTTCAGACTGGTCTTGTGAACCTATTTTTATTTTGTATTTAAAGGGAATCTGTCATCAACTTTATGCTGACTGTACTGAGGGCAGCATAAAATAGTGACAGAAATGCTGATTTCAGCGGTGTGTCTCTCTTGAGCTAAAAGTGAGTGGTTGCTGAGAACCAGCATCATAATCATTGCAGCCCAGGCCTTGAAAAGAGTCAAATCTACCTGAGAAGAGTCATGGTTATTCCTAATCTCCTGCTCTCCCCACCCATCTGCTGACGATTGGCAGTTCTCTCCTAGAGAGAAAGGGAGAAAACTAGGTAGAAGCCTGTCAGTCATCATCAGGTGGGCAGGGAGAGCAGGAATTCATGAATAACCATGACTCTTCTCATGAAGATTTGACTCTTTTCCAGGCCTAATCTGCAATGTTTGTGATGTTGGTTCTCGGCGACCACTTACTTTTAACTTAAATGACAGACCGCTGAAATCAACTCCCCTCTCTCTACTTTATTCTCCTGTTAGTATGGGTAGCATAAAGGTGATGACAGGTTCCCTTTAAGTACTGTAGCCAAGCTCCTTTTCATGTACCTAAATTTACAGCAGATTGGATAGGATCCAGGCACAAAATATACGGCTTGGCTGCAACCGTTAGTAACCGGTTTGTGAACTGTCCTGATGAGATATAACGCAGACTATGGGCAGGTTCACACTCAGTTTTTTAGAGGAGGTTTAGAGGCAGATTTTCCTTAATTTTTTTTTTTTTTTTTAGCCAATGTCAGAAGTGTATTTGAAAGGAATTGGAAATCTAAAGGAAGGACTTATACTTCTCCTTCCTGGTGGATCCACTTCTGGCTTTGGCTGAAAATCCTGCATGAAAATCTGCCTCAAAACCTCCTCTAAAAAACTGTGTAATCCCGTCCTATAGCTAAATAGAAAGTGACATCACTAAGACTGTCCCTGACTTATGTGTATCACTTACCCTGTGTTCACATAACATTTTTTACATTACGTTAATGGATGCCTCAGACAGATGTCAAACTGTCGCATTCATCACCATTAAGTCCCATTGTTAAAAAAAAAAAAAAAAAGTTAACTTAAATGTTTTTTTTTTTCCTGGACTTTGCAAGATGGAAAAATGTGGTACACCACGCTTCCCATACGGCAGAGTCCTGCAAAAAGTTTTTTTTACAATGGAACTCTTTGGTGACGAATGCCACAATATGGCATCTGTCTGAGGTGTCTGTGATGTGAACCCACCCTTAAAGGGGTATTCCCATCTCAGACATCGTGGTACATATCGCTAGGATTTAACCCCAATGTCTGATAGGTGCAGGTCCCAACTCTTAGAATAGAGCAAAGTCTCAGAAGGCGCATTGCGCATGTGTGGCTGCCCTCCATTGATTCCTATGAAAGAGCTGAAAATGACCGAGCGGAACACTTGCCTATTTTCGGAAGTCCCATTAAGAAAGACCCGGCACTCACTGGAGCTGCAGTGAGTGCCATGGCCTCCTTGCAGCTTTCCAAGCACAGTGCTGTCCACTGGGTAGTGGTTGTTCTTGGTGTCGCAGCTCAGCCCCTATTTACTTGAGTGGGACTGATAAACGTGATGTCACATGGCCCAGGAAGAGGCCTAAGCCTTCATTGAAGGCCATGGCCTCTTCATATAGCTGATCAGCACGGGTGGCGGCAGTCGGATCACCGCTAAGGATAGGTCATCAATAGAGATGAGCGAACGTGCTCGTAACGAGCACTGTACCGCTCGGCTCCCCTGCACTCGCATGGGCGCAGGCAGCCGCTTCCGTCAGGTGAGGAGGACGGAAGCGGCTGCCTGCGCCCATGCGAGCGCAGGGGAGCCGAGCGGTACAGTGCTTGTTACGAGCACGTTTGCTCATCTCTAGTCATCAAAATACAGTTTTTGGATGGGGAGAGTTATCCTGTTCTCAGCACACTTTTAAGTTTTTGCAATAATGAATAAAAGTGATTACAGCAGGCTGATTTAGTAGTTAAAGGAGTTGTCCATTATCTTTACAATTGAAGGCCTATCCTCAGGATAGCCCTTTACCTTCTGACCGGTGGGGGTCTGACCCCCTGCTCCCCCGCCAATCATCTGTACTACAGTACTGCAGTAACCAGCTGCATCCTCTGCACACAGCGGTGTAATTCTGCCACTGCGCTGAGATAATGGTGCCCTATCCGGAGGCCGTCACTTGTAAAGGGTTCGACAACTCCTTTAAGGGCACATCCCTTCACTGTAAGATAAACATAGCAGTGTAATCGTATGTGTCACTGGCACCCGCTGTGAGGTACTGTCAGTGCTAGTTTATAGGAGCACCGTGTTAATTAAGACGTTATGTGTTCTATCTATAGCAGTCTGAGTACTGTAGTCATAAAATTTGCATTAAATAGGAGCTATCACCTCTCCTGACATGTCTGGTTTGGTAACTACTTGCATTCCCCATGTAATATAAATTCTGGAGCTTCTATTTTTGTAACTGTTATGCAATTCCTTTATTATTCCTGCTAGAAGTTTATGAAAGTATTGCCAGCAGTCTGCAATAAAGGTTTAATTGGATGTTAACAGTTGGGGGTGTGTCCCTGTATAGTCTGACACTGCCGTCAGTGATTGAATAGTGCCAGACCCTTTAGGGACACACCCCCAACTGGTAACACCCAGATGAACCTTTATTACAGACTGCTGACAATTTATTAATTTACAGGAGGAATGCTACAACATAGTCATGCTTGGGAATTGTATTCACATGGGGAAGACAAATAGTTTCTAAAACGGACACGGCAGGAGAGGTGACCGGTCTTCTTTTAGATGGCAAACAAAGTCTTAAAGGGGTTATCCAGTCCCTATAATGACCCCCAAAGTGCCCGGGCCCCTCCTCTAGAGCATACTTGCCTGTTCCCCAGCGTCCCTCCGGTCACTACTGTGTCTCCCTGTCAAAACATTCGGCAATTGTGGTGGTGGGGGGGAGAAGCCAATAGCAGGTCGCGAAGGGGGCCAGCCTCCCTAATGTGACCCACGATGCAAGCCTGCTATTGACTGCTCCCCCCATTATAGGGATTGGATAGCCCCTTTAAAGAAGAACTCCCGACAAAAATTTTATTCCATGTCCTGCTAGAAATGTACATGATGTAATCTGTAGTGAATGTCATTTTCTTACCAGTAGCTGAATTATTGACTTATATAATCCTGAAGTTTCTTATCTGTGTCATGTGACCAGCAATTAGACCCACCACCTCACACACAGACTTATGTGTGGACAGGAAGTCTAATTCTCTATGTATTCCTATGAGACTGAAAGTGAGGCTCCCATAGGAATGAATAGAGCAGTTACTGGCTTTCTGTCCTGGGTCAGTTGGAGGTCAGGGAGTTGGTCACATGACCCAGCTACAATAAGAAGAGAGGATTTTACTCACAGAAACAGTCACTGATAAGAAAATGCTAATCACTACAGATTATATCATGCACCTTTCTAAGGCTACTTTCACACTAGCGTTAGCACGGATCCGGCACCTAAAGGGTGCCAACAGATCCGTGCTAACGCTATACATGTGTGGAGCCGGAGCAGCGCTCCGGCCCCACACATGACACACATTAAAACAAGACACAGACATACATACAAACAAACATACAGACATACATACAGACATACATACATACTCACATACTCCCGGGACGCCAGCAGAACGTCTTCACGCGCCTCCTGCGCGCAGTGATAACGATTCCCCACAGCGCCCTCTGCTGGGCGCAGTGGGAAACGTCATCGCTGCGCGCAGGAGGCGCGTGAAGACCTGCTGCCGGCGTCCCGGGAGTATGTGAGTATGTATGTATGTCTGTATGTTTGTATGTATGTCTGTATGTTAGTTTGTATGTATGTCTGTGTGTATGTAGCCGGATCCGGAATGACCCCCCATTGGAAATCAATGGAGGACAGATCCGGATTACTGGTGTGTCCACACCAAACGGATCCGTCCCCATTGACTTGCATTGGGGGTCATTCCGGATCCGTCTTGGTGCAGATGCCTGGACCGGAGAGCAAACCGCAGCATGCTGCGGTTTGTTCTCCGGTCTGAAGACGGAACGGAATGCTTTCAGAAGCATTCCATTGTCTTCAGTTCAGTTTTGTCCCCATTGACAATGAATGGGGACAAAACTGAAGCGTTTTTTTCCAGTATTGAGCCCCTATAACGGAACTCAATACCGGAATTTAAAAACGCTAATGTGAAAGTAGCCTAAGGCTACTTTCACACTTGCGTTGTGGTTTTCCGGTATTGAGATCAGGCAGAGGATCTCAATACCGGAAAAATACTGATCAGTTTTGTCCCCATGCATTCTGAATGGAAAGAGATCCGTTCAGGATGCATCAGGATGTCTTCCGTTCAGGCAGCTTTCAGTTTTGTGACCGGACACAAAACTGCAGCAAGCTGTAATTTTGTGTCCGGTCATAAAAACTGAAAGAAACTGATCAGGTACTGAAACCAATGTAAGTCAATGGTGACGGATCAGTTTTTTTAGGAGACTAAAAAAACGGATCCGTCACCCATTGACTTTTAGGCTACTTTCACACTAGCGTTAGCACGGATCCGGCACCTAAAGGGTGCCGACGGATCCGTGCTAACGCTATACATGTGTGGAGCCGGAGCAGCGCTCCGGCCCCACACATGACACACATTAAAACAACACACAGACTACATACAAACAAACATACAGACAAACATACAGACATACATACATACTCACATACTCCCGGGACGCCGGCAGCAGGTCTTCACGCGCCTCCTGCGCGCAGTGATGACGATTCCCCACAGCGCCCTCTGCTGGGCGCAGTGGGGAAACGTCATCGCAGCGTGCAGGAGGCGCGTGAAGACCTGCTGCCGGCGTCCCGGGAGTATGTGAGTATGTATGTATGTCTGTATGTTTGTATGTATGTCTGTATGTTTGTTTGTATGTAGTCTGTGTGTATGTAGCCGGATCCGGAATGACCCCCCATTGGAAATCAATGGAGGACAGATCCGGATTACTGGTGTGTCCACACCAAACGGATCCGTCCCCATTGACTTCCATTGGGGGTCATTCCGGATCCGTCTTGGTGCGGATGCCTGGACCGGAGAGCAAACCGCAGCATGCTGCGGTTTGTTCTCCGGTCTGAAGACGGAACGGAATGCTTTCAGGAGCATTCCGTTGTCTTCAGTTCAGTTTTGTCCCCATTGACAATGAATGGGGACAAAACTGAAGCGTTTTTTTCCGGTATTGAGCCCCTTTGACGGAACTCAATACCGGAATTTAAAAACGCTAGTGTGAAAGTAGCCTTAATGTATTTAGTGCCTGATCAGTTTTCTTCAGTTTTGATTTCACACAACTGCATCCTAACTGAACGGATGCATCCTGATGTGCAAAATCAAAACGGATCAGTTTAATTCAGGTATAGAGATCCTCTGCCGGATCTCAATACCTGAATTAACAACGCAAGTGTGAAAGTAGCCTAACAGGTCAGAGAATAAAAATTTTTGCGGGAGTTCTTCTTTAATGCAGTTGGATGTGATGTCAGGGCTGACTAGCTATAATCCGCTCGGACATGCTTTCTCCTGGGGTTTCAGAAGTAGGATCCCCACTGAAGAGGTTACACCATCCCTTTATGAATACCCCTTCAAAAATATATTTGTGGCAGTTGCCCATGTTTGCTGTCTTGGCCGGGTGAGATTACAGCAGCACAAGCACGAGTGTATCCATAAAGATATCCTCCATATTAGTCAGCACTTGTCTCATGGACACAGGCGTGCCTCGCTGACTAGATTTAGGAGTGCTGACTGCTCAGAGCGAACAGGTTTGGTGACAGCAATATCCTCTGGTCACAGAAATGTGCTTGATGGCACAGGGATCCAGGTTCTGTAGGGTCACTCCTCATACCCCTAACATTTGGGTGATGGCCGGGGTCGGGCAGCTTGGGACATATGACACCTAAATGTTGGTGGAGTTACTGTATGTACAGGGAGGTGAATGTGATCTTGGTGTTGAAAGAGGAGATGTTGTGTTCTGCCAAAGACATTCCAGATCCTACGGTAAACTAGAGCGGGCAACTGCTTAGTGTCACTCTTCCTGGCATCGCTTGACTTCAGCTGTCTTGCATACAAGTGAGGCTAGGCTTCCACATTGCCATTTATTGATTACATGTGACATTGGCACATGCACCGTCATGTATGACCACGGCCTGAATGGCGGTCCTTTCTATAGTATGAGGGCAGATACCATTTCCCTGCATAATTAGGTAGATATGCTATTCAGGCGTATTACCCAGCTTTCTCAGAAACTGGTTTATCTAAATTGTATGGTGTTCCTGTGCCACGCCATAGAATATTGGTGCGAGGATGGCTCAGGAACGTTCTCGAAATTAGAGTTAATGCCGAAACCACTCATTTTACCTCTCGGGTGCACTTCGCTGATGGTTTGCTCGGGATTAAAGGGTTTCTGTCACCAGTTTTTTCGGTATGAATCAGGCTGACATTAGAGATGTGCTAATGTCACCTGATTCCAAATATATATCTGTTTTATTTACTGGTGCCTCCATTTTTATATAAAATGAACTTTTATTTTATGCTAATAAGGCCTCTAGGTGCAAGGGGCGTTACCACTGCTCCTAGAGGCTCTGTTGATTGACTGGCCCAGGCAGAGAAGAAACACTCCATTCACCATAGCTTGCAAGGACCTTTAATGATGTCATGACCATGTGATCAGTCACATGGTTAGGATCACACAAACAGCCTGTCTCCTCCTAAACCATGTGACTGATCACATGGTCATGACATCATTGAAGGTCCTTAAAAGCTATGGTGAATGGAGTGTTTCTTCTCTGCCTGGTCCTGTCAATCAACAGAGCCTCTAGGAGCAGTGGTAACGCCCCCTTGCACTTAGAGGCCTTATTAGCATAAAATAAAAGTTCATTTTATATAAAAATGGGGGTACCAGTAAATAAAACAGATATATATTTGGAATCAGGTGACATTAGCACATCTCTAATGTCAGCCTGATTCATACCGAAAAAACTGGTGACAGAAACACTATAAAAATGACCCCAAGGTCTGCTCTGTATGGAGGCCTATGAGCCCTTGCCTGTCACTGCAACACTAATGGGCAGTCATACAGTGCAATACAGAAATGATTAAAGGATCATATGGTGACACCTCTTAAATAAAAATCTAAAAATAAAAGTTAAAATATAGGAAAAAAAGGGGTATTGCTACACCTTTAACAATGAACACCAGAAAAAAAAGGGAAAAACTGCTCAGTCCTTAAAGTGGTTGTGCAAAAATGGCGAGGAGCAGAGAAGCAGGTAAGTATTCTTCCCTTGAGAGGTCCGAACACAGAATCTTCCTGGAATCTTCACTATTTAGTCGCCCCAGTTGCCGCCCTGGTCCCCATTTGGCTATTTTTGGGTAACCAGCTTATTTACTTCCGTTCGAGGTATGGACAGGGCCAGCGCCAAAGGGACACATGGCCCAATAGTGACATGCTACCTGGGTACACGTCAACGCTGAAGCCAGCAGGTGTCCACACCCCGACTGGAAGCAAGCAAGCTGCTCACTGAAAGGTGAATTATTTACATCACCGAACATAAAACTGCATTTAATAATTTAAAAATAAAAAAGCAGATGATGTGTCTAGAAGGGGGATAAAGGGCCTGGTCCTGAAGTGGTTAATGTATGCACGCTCCTCTATAAATAACTATAAGAGATACAGTTCAGGGCGGCAGACTCCCCAATTACCGAGTGACAGTTTAGTCAGCTCCAGAAATGACGGGAGTCAGCACTGCAGCAAAGCCTGTCACACAAAGACCTGACAAGGGAGCAGATGGCGGCCACGGCACGCTAATGAAGGCAGCCATGTGTGCTAATTGTGAATATGTGCCCTCAGGCTGGGAAGGCTCTCTCCAGCTCCACTCATGAATGTACTTCTGGTCAATAAACTCTGTTAATCATGGAGAACATACACATTTCCTGAAAACGGATTGTCCCCATTTGCTGACTCCTGTCCGCCATAGTCCACTGGCTCTTGTTGAACCTCCCTTTGCATTTTATTCTTGAATTAAAGAGGAGCTGTCACCTCTCCTGACATGTCTGTTTTACTAACAGTTCTGGAGCATCTATTCTTATGTGCCATTCCTTTATTATTCCTGCTAGACGTTATAAATGAATTGCTAGCAGTTTCTAATGATGACTGTTACCAGCTGGGGGTGTGTCCCTGCACAGTCTGACACTATCTAATCAGTGCTACCAGTGAGAGACTGCAGGCACACCCCCAACGGTTTGACAGATTGCTAGCAATTCTTAATTTATAGCAGGAATTATGAAAGAATGGTTCAGCAGAGCGCAATAAGAATAGATGCTCCAGAATTGCGATCACAGGGAGGATAGTAGTAAAGCAGACATATCAGGAGAGGTTAGAGGCCCTCCTTAGAGGGTTGGTAACTTTTCAAATAAATGTTGATATGTCATAGAGAGATTTCAAAAGTTTACATCAATGGGGGGGTGTCTCAGCACTGAACTCTAAAACCAAGGGAGAAAAGCGCATATCTCACTCTTTCCTCGCTGCACACCACACGCTCAATAGAAGTCTATGGGCCTATTGTGATCTCATCATCTGCAGCGAGGAGAGAGCGCAATATGCGCACATTTCTCTCCCCTCATTGTAGAGATCACGGGCTGTCAGCACTCCATTAACCTTTTATTCAAGGACATACACACATAAGCAAGTTCAGTGCAAGAAACTTGCGGCATGTGCCATTGTGAACTCTGCTCCTCTGACAGGATTGCACAGCATTATATGATTTATAAGTCTGTGTGTCCCTGCGAGACCTGGAATCTATTGAATTAGGGCTCATTCACATGAACATAAGGGTTCCGTGCCCGTATGGCGGACTACAAATGTCTGGGCTGCAATCTATGGGCACTAACCATGTGTACTCTGTGCTGCAGATGCAGACCCATTGACTTGAACGGATCCGCAAGATACGATGAAAGATAGGAAGCCCACGGAAACACTCCGAAGCGCCTCCGTGGTGCCTACTCACCTCAACAGAAAGGACACGTCCAATCTTTTGCCGTATTTTGCGGAACGTGGACCCATTCAAGTCATTGGACTTGCACCACAATACAGGGTTCACACTGCCAGTCCCCGGGCGTTGCAGACCACTATTTGCGGTCCCCAACACGGGCATGGCAACCATATGGTCGTGTGAATGACGCCTTACGCTAAAACAAAAGGTCTAACAGGAACCCACACCCGTACAAATCATTATAATGCTGTGCGATCTTGTTAGAAGAGCAGAGTTGAGAATGGGACCTCTCACTGCCACACGCCGCGAGTTTCTCGCACTGAACTAGCTCATTTGTTTCTGTCCTAACTCTGGCCTGATGATACCAGGTGATAAGCCTCTAGTGTTTGCACATGGGTTGGCATGGTTTTTGATCCCTAATATTCTCAAGTTCAGTATCCAATCTGAAAATTCCTTTTTTGTGATAAATCCTATAATTTAAAACCTTAAACTCTTTGCATTTACTTGTGAATTCAGTTTTACATGTTTGAAATGTGACAGTGCCCGGCTGTGTAGTTATCACTGTACTACTGGTGATGTCTGGTGAGCCTATGCAATTACTAACATGACATCTTTTCAGCTCCACTAGGGGTCCAGCAGCCTTCCTTACTCGGGACGTCCCCCACAATCTACACTCAGCAGTCGGCTCTTGCAGCTGCCGGCCTCAGCAGTCCTTCCCCAGGAAACTACCAGCTTACTCAGACCGCAGCATTACAGCAGCAAGCGGCAGCAGCAGCTGCTGCAGCAGCAGCACTTCAGCAGGTACATGCTCAGCCCATCTTCAGGCATTTCTTTAGTTAAAGGGTTATTCTCATTTTAGACAATGGGGGCATATCGCTAGGATATGCCCCCATTGTCTTATAGGTACGGGTCCCACCGCTGGGACCCGCACCTATATCCAGAACGGAGCCCCCGAACTGAATGAGGGTGCACTGCGCATGCGCAGCCGCCCTCCATTCATTTCTATGGGGCCGCCGAAAATAGCAGAGCGCTGGCTCGGCTACTTCCGTCGGCTCCATAGAAATGAATGGGAGCGGTGGCCGCGCTTGCGCGCTGCACTCCCATTCATTTCTATGAGCCAGCGGGGAGCTGCGCCTGGTGGTGGCCGCACCCCGGAAACCCGGGGTCCTCCAGGTGCAGCGCTCCCCGCTCCATTCTGGATATAGGTGCGGGTCCAATATAATCTCTGAATAGCGGATCTGCATAAATGGGTTTTCTGAGATTTCGATACTGATGACCTAGGGCCTCCTCAGGGCAGGTCATTAGTATCTGATCGGTGGGGGTCTGACACCCGGACCTCCGCCAATCATCTGTTTGAGAAGGTACCAGTGCTCCTGTGAGCGCCGCGGCCTTCTCACAGCTTGCCAAGCACAGCGCCATAGATTATATAGGGGCCGTGCTTGGTATTACGCTCAGCCGCATTGAAGTGAATGGCAAGGAGCAAGATAGCAAGCACAGCAGCTATACAGTGTACATCGCTGTGCTTGGTGAGCTGCGAAAAGGCCGTGATGCTCACAGGATCGCCAGTGCCTTCTCAAACAGAAGGCGGTCAGCGGGGGTCTCAGGTGTTGGACCCCCCACCAATCAGATACGGATGACTTCTCCAGACGATAGGTCCACAGTATCAAAATTTTGGGACACCCTTTTAAGGGCTTATTCACATGTCACTGATTTCATGTCTGTGTGCGGTCCATGTTCTCCACGGACGGCACACGGATGCTTTTAGTAATGTGTGAGTACTCTTGTGTGGATAATACACACCCATTGTATTCAATGTGAACACCACATCGATACTATCCATGTGTGGTCAGTTTTTCACTGATCAATTGCTAAGAAAATTGCTGAAAAGTTTGGGGGGGAAAAGGTTACTTAATCCTGATGAAAAAAAAAACATAGAGACACGTCCCATACTCTGACTTTGCAGGTGCCTGGGCATGTGAATAAGCCCTTATACTGTAGTAATATGGGAGCAGGAGATGCAGCGAAATTTTTAGGCCTCGTTCACATTTTTGTGTCCGTTTGATGTACGTGGATAAATCTGTCCATGTTTCGTCCATGCTGTATCCGTCTTTGGTCTATATGAAAAATGGACCAACACAGTGCACGGTCACGGTCAGTGAAAAACTACTGATGTGTGATCAAACGTATTAAAATCAATGGGTTGTGTACTGTCCTTGGAAAATGCGGACAGCACATGTTAGTGAAAAACGGAAATGTGAATGAGGTAGACTTGACAACCCAGGTGGAGGTAACAATGGTGGTTGTCACTCAACTCAAATTTCTTAAACTGGTATCTGTAAAAAGTCAACTCAGTTATTTTATCTGGGGGCACTGAGGCTATATGCAGGTTTGTTACATGTTTGTTTCCCCATCCTGCTATTCATCTAGCTGCCATGTGTTCTCCAAATACCATGGTAATGTAATGTATATTTTTTTTCTTTATCACAGCAATATTCCCAGCCACAGCAGATTTACAGCGTGCAGCAACAGGTTTGTGGACATTTCCCTTTTATTCTCACAAAGCATTGGTATTAGTCACTAGACTTGTAACAGTGATAGAAGTAAAATACCGCCAATCGCTTTCTTGATTGAATTGTGAGGTATGTCCACACAGGACATCAGAAACAGTGTGCAATGAATCTGTGACCAAAGCAGTGTGATTTACATGTGGTTTTGTTGAGGATTAGGGATGAGCGAATCGACTTTGGATACTTTATACGAAGTCGATTCGCATAAAACTTTGTTGTAATACTGTACGGAGCCAGAGCTCAGTACAGTATTAGAATGTATGGGGTCCGATGAGCCGAAGTTATTACTTTGCCAAGTCTTGCGAGAATTTGTGTTATAACTTTGTGAATTAATTATTACTGTAAAAAAACAAGTTCGGTTCCAAGGTACTACTCCGAAGTCGATTCACTCATCCCTATTGAGGACTTTTCGGTGGATGTGACCCTATGTGTCGCAAAGGGTGAAATCTGCAATATAAATTGACATGCTGAGGATTTAAATAATTTCGCAGGTTAGTTTCTATGCAGAGACATGGTAAAATCTCATCCACACTGCTGTCTGTAAATCTGGTTGGAAAATCCGAGCACAACTGCCCGTGTGCCTTAAAGGGAACCTGTCACGTCAGAAGCACATATAAAACGGAGAGCATTACCTTATAGTAGCCCCCAGTCTTTTCCTAATGATGGGTTTGATGTGTTAAACTGAGGCTCATTTGGTGAAAAAAACGATCTTTTAAGCGCCATCAGCGCTGTCTTTCAGGTCCCTTTCAAGTCAAGGGGGCAGTGGCTTCTTTGCTTGAAGTCAAGGTAAGCACGCCCCCTCTCTGGTGATTGACATGATGCAGTAAGGCGCGCTCCCATGTCCTGCTGCCGCTGCCCGCCCGGCTTCAGCGCAGCAGGAAGCTAAAAGAATAGCAAGCGCTCCCGCTCGCACTGGCTGGCGCATGCGCAGTGCGCCGCTAAAGCCGAGCGGCCAGGACATGGGAGCGCTGCATCCTGTCAATCACAAGAGAGGGGGCGTGCTTACCTTGACTTCAAGCAAGGAAGCCACTGCCCCCTTGACTTGAAAGGGACCTGAAAGACAGCGCTGATGGCGCTTAAAAGATCGTTTTTTTCACCAAATGAGCCTCAGTATAACACATAAAACCCATCATTAGGAACAGACTGGGGGCTACTATAAGGTAATGCTCTCCGTTTTATATGTGTTTCTGACGTGACAGGTTCCCTTTAAAACTCCTTGGTAGAAGTAGGAAAAAAGCCAAACTTTGTGAAGTCCTTTTCTTGAAATTTCTGTTAGAGTAAGGGTGTGTTCACAATTGCAAATTACTAGAGATTAGCAAATCTCATTTCATTCATTCATAATGAGTTCTTCACTTGCAAGGGGCTCTCTTTGCTACTGACGAAGCTCCCCTCCAACGCCCCTGCCGCATGATTCACAGAGCTGGACATCCCGTGGCAGCGGCGCAAGCACAGAGACTCTTCTACAAGCGACTAATACCCTTCATGATTTTATGAGCATTTATCCTAATAATACATACGTACTAACATGGTATATATTCATGCTGAGTTGGATTGCCACCAAAGCCATGTAGCTGTCCGTCTCACTTTTTGGGTAATTTTTCATTCATTTTTCTGAATGGCTCCTTGGGTGATCATACTTAGGGGCGTTTACTAAAGTGTTTATACCACTAATGTATAAAAAAGACGCAAAGTATGGGGCACCCAAGTATTTGTATCATAATTTGCAACTTTTTGAGCTTCTCACACTTTTCTAAATTGGGCTAGACAAGGGGTGGGGCTTAGTGGAAGGTGGTGGTGCTTTGAATGGCCCGCAGGATTTGCTATAACTGACACCAGAAACTGGACTAAGGTATAGCTGAAGACTACATCAGCCCCCGGCTCTCATAGACTTCAGTTTTTGGGGCACAGACTGCCAGAGAGGCGCCTAATTTAGGCAGAGGCATCTGGCGCACATGGATCAAATCATATGGGAGCCCCAGTCTTAATAAATGCCCCTCAATGGCTCCTAAATTCTGCAGCATTCAGTATTTTTAGATTTGCGTGTGTGTACGGTACTCCACTGTATCTTCCTTATTTCTCTTTTTTCCCCAGTTGCAGCAGCCACAGCAGACATTGATAACTCAAGTAAGTGAATGGCTTCAGCAGCACAAAGGTTATATACAGAAGCTTGACACACTCTGTTCTCTGGCTAATTTCGTACTCATTGTTGCCATTATTTTGCAGCCTGCTGTTGCCCTGCCTACAAGTCTCGCCCTGTCTACACCCCAGCAGGCGGCACAGATCACCGTCTCTTACCCCACTCCGAGGTCCAGCCAGCAACAGACTCAGCCCCAGAAACAGCGTGTCTTCACTGGGGTTGTCACAAAGCTTCATGAAACGTTTGGCTTTGTGGATGAAGATGTGTTTTTCCAGCTGACGTAGGTATTAAAGGGGTATTCCCATCTCACAAATGTACTTTGTATAGTTAGATATAGCCATACCAATATTATTACTAATAGAATGTATTTATATAAAATGTACCATTTAGTAGATTTTCCTATTTGTATATCCATTGTCCCACACACATCAGTCAGGCCGTTGCCCCTAGTTACGACCACCGCGGCCATGTAGTAGTGGTGGCCGGCTTGCTCTTATTCAATCCCGCTCTGAGGAAACTGCTGTATTGAGAATGCACATTGCATGAGCATGCGGAGACACATCTTAGGGTTGTAGCATTTATGTCTGCGCTTCCAAAACACAGAGAAACGGATCCTGTTCCAAGATCAATTCATCTCTATGGAGCAGGATCCGCTTATAAAGTCTGCGTTTTGGACGGATCCTGACCATTGCGTTTTGGACTGGTAGCGTCCAAAACGCAGATGTGAAAGTACCGTAAGATGTGTCTCCTCATGTTCATGTAATGTGCGTTCACAATACAGCAGTTACCTCAGAGCGGTTTGAACAAGAATAAGTCGGTCACCACTACTACATGGCCGCGGTGGCCGTAACTAGGGGCAACGGCCTGACTGATGTGTGTGGGACAATGGAAATACAAATAGGCAAATCTTCTAAGTGGTACATTTTATATAAATACATTCTATTAGTAATAATATTGGTATGGCTATATCTAACTATACAAACTACGTTTGTGAGATGGAAATACCCCTTTAAGTCACATTGAAAGAAGAGCACTGAAAAGTTAAAAGGGTTGTCTCATCAGAAGCATCAGCCAATTGCTTGGGGCGATCAGACAGTTGCCTGCGTCTCATTCTTGGTGATTTTGCCAGGGTGAAGCCATGGCTGGTCGGCATTCCTTGTAATACATGGACTGCTTAAGCCCATCAGAATAGGGGCTATTAATACAGAGCAACTCTGGCTTATGGGGTAGGGGGTCCAAAGTGGAGTAGTTCCCAATGATGTCCATATACACACCTGTTTCTCAGATGCAGATAATGTTCCTTATCCTCAATTTGTAGTGAAATCATGGCATTATCATGACTCGCTGCAACTTCGGTGTTTCCTCATGGAAGAGAAAGTGGCAAGTCGTGGTAATGGTATGAGTTTTACCATGACTCCAGGTCCATTGTCAACCTGTCAGTACAGATTCTCGTACACTACTGGTACAGTGATATTTTTACTTTGGTCTCTACAGCGCTGTGAAGGGAAAGTCACCACAGGTTGGAGACCGAGTGTTAGTGGAAGCCACCTATAATCCTAACATGCCATTTAAATGGAACGCTCAGAGGATTCAGACCCTCCCTAACCAGGTAAATGTCCCAGATATCCCACCTTCTATCAATGTTTTTTCTCTCTTTTTTTCATTTTTTTTCATTCATTTTGTGTACATTGCAGAATCCAGCTCCAGCACAGTCTCTAATAAAGAACCCACCAGCAGTAATGCCACCTGTCCCACAGCAGCCTGCCTTTGGGGTGCAGACTCAGCCTCCACCACAAGCACAGACCCTTCTGCAGGCACAAATATCTGCTGCATCTTTAAATCCGTTGCTTCAAGCTCAACCATCTCCTCTATTACAACAGCAGCCACAAAAAGGTACTTGTCCCCTTCCAGTATAACCAGTACCGGCCCCACAGCTTGAGGAGACCTTTCTATGCAACCAAACATTTTGCATTCTGATGGCTAACCATTGTCCTTTTGCTGTGATCTTGAACACCCTAGATAACCCAAATCTTGCCAGATGCATTAAAGGAGTTATCCAGGAAAAGATCCTGTGACCTATCTTTAGGATAGTAAAAAATAACTGAGAGCAGCACCTAATACCTTTCAGACCATCAGACCTTAGATCCATTAGGGTCATCCATATAGTATTCACAACATCCACAACGGCATCATCTCCACAAAAGCGTATTTATTCTTCAAAGAGTCAACAGAACATGTGCAAAAATTGCCGATAAAGTGCACTTTATTGGCGATTTTTGCACATGTTCTGATGACTTTTTGAAGAATAAATACGCTTTTGTGGAGATGCTGCCGTTGTGGATGTTGTGGATACTATCTTTAGGATAGGTCATCAATATCAGATCAGCAGGGGTCCGACATCCAGGACCCCCGCTGATCAGCTGTAAGAAGAGGCTGGGTGCTCCGTTAGCGCCATGGGCCTAGTTGCAGCTCAGCTCCATTCAAGTCAGTAGGGCTGAGTTGCAATACCAAGCACAGCCACTATACAATCTATAGCACTGTTGTGCTTGGAGCGCTGTTGGGAGCCCATTGCACTCCCCAGAGCTCTCGACCCCTGCTGATTTGATTATCGTGACTTATGCCAAAGATAACCCCTTTAAATAGCTGTTGACTTACATCCATCTTTCCTGCCCTGTAAAAATGTATGTTCTGTGAATGTTTATTTAAAGAGGACCTTTCACCACTCCTGACATGTCTGTTTTAATTGTTACTTGCATTTTCCATGTAAAAACAGTTCTGCAGCATCTGTTCTTATGTCTCTATGTTGTGGTATTCCTTTATTACTTCTACTAGAAGTTATGAATGAATTGCTAGCAGTCTGCAGTAATGGTACAGAGGGGTGGTAACCAGTTGGGGGGGTGTACCTGCACAGACTCACTCTATCCAATCAGTGCTGCCATTGTCAGACTGTGCAGGTACACCCCCCCCAACTGGTTACCACCTCTCTGTACCCTTACTGCAGACTGCTAACAATTCATTCATAACTCTTATTCTAGAAGAAATAATAAAGGAATGGCACAACATACAGGCATAAGAATAGATGTTCCATAATAGTTATTACATGATAGTAGTGTCCCCTTAATCACTGAGCTCCCCCGCCCCCAAAGCGGTACCACTGAAATACATACATAAAGTCCTAATAGAGCTAAGTTGATGAAAAAATAAAAAAGTTGCAGCTCTCATAATGAATGGCATGAAATAAAAATCCCCCCCCCCCAAAAAAAAACAAATTAATTAGAAAAGTTAATCAGTGGAACAGAAGTGCTCACAAATAGTATCATCCAAAAACATACATTGCCCCACTCATATTGACAGAGATTAAATTATGACATTCGAAAAGGGATAAAAAAAAAATCAAAAATATAACGTCAAGGATAAAATAGACTGGCCCCTGATAGGGTTTAAAGAGGACCTGTCTCCTCTTCTGACATGTCCCTTCTACTAACTACTTGCATTCTCCATGTAAAACAATTCTGGGGCATCTTTCCATATCACTATGTTGTGTCATTCCTGTATTATTCCTTCTAGAAGTTCTGAATTACTTCCACGCAGTGATCCAACAATGGCCAGATGGGTGTTTTCCAGTTGAGACATGTCCTTGCACAGTCTGACACTCTGAATAGATGTTGTCAGATTGTGCAGGAAAAATTGAAATTGAAAATCCAGTTTAAAAAATTGAGAAATAATTAATTGAGCAAAAATAGGAGGTGGAATTTATGCAATTTTCCTGGGGATTTTGGTGTGGAAAATCCAATGTGTGAACATGCCCTAAAGCCACAGCCAGATGCCTCATTAGCTGATGCCTCTCGTGTCGGGTTCAGCCACCTTTGATCTAATGTGTGCGACAGATTAAATTTAGCTAGAGGAGGTCTGAAATTTGTCTTGTCCATAATAAATGCAATACATGCATGGATAGATGTTTACAGAGAATTGACGTCGTCTTCGTCCTTCAGCCCCAGTGACTGGGAACCTTGTTATAGGAAATGACTGTATAGGGTGGTTGATTGTGGAATCTATTCCTTTTAGCTGGCTTATTGCAGACCCCAGTCCGCATTGTGTCTCAGCCCCAGCCAGTTCGGAGAATTGAACCGCCATCAAGATTCTCTGGAAGAAGCGATAGAGGAGACTCTATATTCAGTAGAAAAGATGACAGAAAGTAAGTGATTGGAGATATTTGTCCCATAACGATGGGACAAACCAGTATTCATTACTAAAGTGTGTGTTGTGGTATAATGTGCAAAATAATACTGCACTGACTGCATTAGTGTACTGCATGGTCACAACTGTGGCAGACATTCTCTCGAATAAAGGGATATTCCCATCTGTGAGAGTGCTAGGATATGTCATCATGTTATGATCATGGGGGTCCAAAACTCTAGGACCTGCACTGATCCTGAGAATGATTCACCCCAGCCACCCGCTGTGCAGGGGAACTGCAGCACAACTCCTTTGAAGTGAATGTGTCCGGCTACAACCCCTGCACAGCCGGGTGGCTGCGCAAAGAAAACCAGTGAAGGGAGTGCATCACTGAGTCATTCTCAGGATCTGTGGGGGTCTGAGGGGTCAGACCCCAATTGATCAGAAGTGAAGGCCTATCTTGATGATGTGCCGTCATATTTTGAGATGTGTAAAGTGATATTTAAAGAAGAACTCCCTCAAAAAAATGTATTCCATGTCCTGCTAGAAATGTACATGATGTAATCTGTAGTGAATATCATTTTCGTACCAGTAGCTGAATTTTTAAGTTATATCATCCTGAAGTTTCTTATCTGTGTCATGTGACTAGGAATTAGACCCACCAACTCACACAGCACCTTATGTGTGGACAGGAAGTCTAATTTTCTATGCATTCCTATGTTAATAATGTAACATGATGCAATTTACTCCCTGGGATGGGGGTCATTTACCAAGGCTGGCGTTTCAGATGCCAGTCTTGGGCCTCATGCACACAACAATGTGCCAGCCGGGCCCGTGCTGCTGACTGCAAATTGAGTTCCGCAAAGAACGGGAACTGACCGCAGGGTCCATTCACTTGAATGGGGTCCGTGATCTGCATCCGACAATCCGCACCGCAAAAAAAGTAGTACTTTTTTGTGATGCAGAGGCACGGACAGAAACCCCACGGAAGCACTCCGTAGTGCCTCTGTGCCTCCATTCCGCATCAACCTTCCGGATTGCGGACCCATTCAAGTAAATGGGTCTGCAGCCGTGATGCGGGGTGGACATGGCCGGTGCCTGTGTATTGCGGAAACGCTGTTTGCGGGCTGCAATACGGCAACGGCTGTGTTGCAGCAGCCCTTACTAAAAACCCCACCAGAGGAAGATTTGCACTTTCCGTTGACTGTGTGCTAGTACTGAAATCTTTTCCAGCTAGGAGCTAGAGTAGACTTCCGGTGTAATGTGAGAGCAATTTTTGTACTTGCTTCACCAAAAATGAATTCGTAAAATGCTGGAGAAAAGCCTGAAACTAGGAGCAGGATGCAAGCTGAATATAAAAATGAAAATGCTGATTTAAAGGGTTTGTCCAAAGATTGAAACTTATTCCCTGATAGGAAATAAGTGCTTTATCCAACTGTCTTTGGCAGACCCATAAAGATGAACGGAGCGGCAGCACGCAAGCTCGGCAACCACTGGCACAGGACTCCCCTTCCATCCGATCAGAAACTTAAATTTAAATCTTCTCGCAACACTTTTAAGCTTTATTTCATAAAACAAACAAAAAAAACAGACTTGAGTAGTGAACGTTCACATTGTTTTGCTTGAAATTCAGCTATTTATTTCTAAAACTTTATAGTCGAGAGAGAGATCGGGACAGGCGCAGATCACGTGACCGGTCACCTCAGAGAAAACGCTCACGAGAGAGATCTCCTCGCCGTGAAAGAGAGCGGTCACCTCGCAGACCGAGACGGGTGGTGCCCCGCTACACTGTACAATTTTCCAAGTTCTCCCTGGACTGGTAAGTGTGAGAAATGCTTACTCTTTTATATAGGATAGGTCATCAGTATCTGATCGGTGAGGGTCCCGCTCCCGCTTCCCCCAATGACCAGCAGTTTGACAGGGTTGCTCCATATGCTAGGAAGTGGCCATAAATGGTACTGCAACAATCCTCAGGATAGGTCATCAATATCAGCACCCCCATCTATCAGCTGTTTAAGGGGTTGCCACACTCATGAGAGCGCTGCTTCCTCTTCAAAATTACCTGCGCTGTCTCCTTTGCAGTGGCGGTGCATTACAACTCCTCGTGAGGATAGGTCATCAATATTAAGCCACTGTACAACCCCTTTAAATAGGAGCCGCACTGCAGTACCATTCTTGGACACTACTCGGTGTACAAAGGTGCTGTTCTAGCGTCTGTTCCAGAGCACAGCAGCCCATTCATACTGCTGATTGGTTTGGGGTGCCTGGAGTTGGACCCCAACAATCTGATATTGATGGCCTATCCTAAGGATAATTAATCAATATTACAGTCTAGGAAAAACCCCTTTAACTTTTTATGCATTCCCTGCACCAGTTACATCCACAGTGAACATCCAGTATTATATTAAAGCTTTGGAATTCTGAGATATCCTCTTCAGCTTCACTTAAAAATTAGAGCACTGAACTTGGAGTTTCTTAAAGGTATTGTAGAATCTGAGAAAGGAAGCATACTTACCTGTTTCCCAGCTCCTTCTCTTCCCAGCTTCGCTCCTCCCCTTGGCTACCAGGATGTAAACTTCTGTTTTGACACCGCTGCAGCCAATCGCTGGCAGCAGCAGTGACACTGTCCCCTTGTGTCCTGTCAAATGGTCACGTTACACAAGAGGGCAGGTCATGGCTGCGTCCATTGATTGGCTGCAGTGCTGTCAAAATGCAAGTTTACATCCTGAGAGCCGAGCAGAGAGGCTGAGGCTTGGTTGAGAAGGAGCCAAAAAGCTGGTAAGTATGCTTCCCTTTGCAGGTTTGCCAACCCCACCCCCCACCCCCCCCTTCCCAAAAGGTGCACAGTCCCTTTAAAAAGAAGAAAAAAAAAACTCCACAGGATCCTCTTATTGTATGTTATTGTACATTCTGAGACTTCTCTTATGATGCAGCCCTGGATGTGACATGATGGAGCTGAGGCGACGTTATCAGAACCTGTACATTCCCAGTGATTTCTTTGATGCCCAGTTTACATGGGTGGATGCTTTCCCAATCTCTCGGCCATTCCAGCTTGGAAGTTACAGTAATTTCTATGTCATGCACAAGGAAGTGGATCCACTTGAGAAAAATACTGCTATTTTGGATCCGCCTGATGTAGACCATACATACAGTGCAAAGGTATGGAAATCATTCCGTTTATCAACCACCAATACTCTCTGCAGTGAAGCACAGTTCCTGACTGATATGTGGACAGTCTATTTTACTTTGTATATGAATTTTGTGTTATTGTCCGGCCTCGGAGCCAACAACCTCAGCGCAACTAACCTGTGCCCCCTGAAAATAAACTCAGTCACCTGTTGGGTCCCACTGTGACCAGACGAGGTTGGAAATGGGGCAGCATTGTGACATAAACCGGTGGATAGGTTTAATTTTTAATTATTTTTTTTTTTAACACGGGACACACGTTAGTTACATTGTGTTGTTGGCTTCTAGGCCGGACAACCCCTTTAATCAAATTTTTGATTTGCTGGATCTTTTTAAAGAGAGATGTTGGAGTTTCCAGCTGTTTAAGACTATGGTGGCAGAGTAGTGTGAGTATGTCAGTCCATGGCAGTAACATTTTATCTGCTCTTATGTCTATAAGTATTTGACTTTTGCTTTCTTTCTTTCTTTGCATATTATTTAACTAGGTCATGTTACTGGCAAGTCCCGCTTTAGAAGATTTATATCACAAGTCTTGTGCCCTTGCAGAGGACCCAGTGGAAGTTAGAGAAGGTTTCCAGCACCCAGCAAGACTCCTAAAGGTAACCATCTTATTATTCTAAAATTAGTGAGAATCTTTAAATAGTTTATTCCATACGTCTATGCTGGCCATACGCATTACATGAACATCTGCCGAACATTTTATTTATTTATTTTTGTGGCGTTCATTCGGAAATCACAGAATCCTCTTGTTCTGAGGGATTTTTTTCCCTAGCATGAAAAAATGGCCAAAATAAAAAAAAATGCACAAAAAAGTGTCAACACCCTAAATCTCCTCTACAACCATTTTGGTGAAAGGGGTTTGGGAAAATCTTCACAATTTTGACACATAAATTAAAAAAGAAAAAAAGTTCAAGATGCACAGAGTTCAAACATGCTACTTATGTCTTCACATGCACATATCTACCGAGCACTGTATATGCCTCAGATAGTGAATGGGGTAACATTTCCATTCAGCCTAAGGACTCTGGCTCTCCATTCTCATGATAGGTGGGAGTTCAATTAGTTGGACCTCCACCAAGTTAAGGAGCCCGGTCAGCGTTATCAATCCTGTTGAAATGGGCATACTGCTTGGCAGGGTTCATCATGCTGATTAAAGAGGTACCTTTCTTTTGTCTGTATGTTAAACTCTGAAGAGATATCTGTGTGTCCTAGCATTTACATATCATATACACTACTTACTATAGCTTTACCATGTTCAGAGTAAAGGTTTTCTAGTTTTAGAAAGCTAATACCTATTACTACTTGATTTACAGGCACAATATGATGTAAAGACACCAGTTATATGTATTAGCTTTGTAAAGAAAGCCACTATTCTCAATGTAGTAAGGCTATAAACTTTTATTATAGGTTAAATGGGGGAGCAAAAAAATAACTGAAGAAAAAGATAGAATTCTGTCCTGGGATTTGAACCTGGGATATCTATATTCAGGGATGACCACCTACCTCCAGGCTACAGCTTCATCTTTTTGAGAAGAGTCATTTTCTATACTTAGAAACCCAACACATACAGTGGGGAAAAAAGTATTTAATCAGCCACCAATTGTGCAAGTTCTCCCACTTAAAAAGATGAGAGAGGCCTGTAATTGACATCATAGGTAGACCTCAACTATAAGAGACAAAATGAGAAAACAAATCCAGAAAATTACATTGTCTGATTTTTAAAGAATTTATTTGCAAATTATGGTGAAAAATAGGTCACCTACAAACAAGCAGGATTTCTGGCTCTCACAGACCTGTAACTTCTTCTTTAAGAGGCTCCTCTGTCCTCCACTCATTACCTGTAGTAATAGCAGCTGTTTGAACTTGTTATCAGTATAAAAGACACCTGTCCACAACCTCAAACAGTCACACTCCAAACTCCACTATGGTGAAGACCAAAGAGCTGTCAAAGGACACCAGAAACAAAATTGTAGACCTGCACCAGGCTGGGAAGACTGAATCTGCAATAGGCAAGCAGCTTGGTGTGAAGAAATCAACTGTGGGAGCAATAATTAGAAAATGGAAGACATACAAGACCACTGATAATCTCCCTCGACCAGGGGCTCCACGCAAGATCTCAGCCCATGGGGTCAAAATGATCACAAGAACTGTGAGCAAAAATCCCAGAACCTTATGGGGAAACCTAGTGAATGACCTGCAGAAAGCTGGGACCAACTTAACAAAGGCTACCGTCAGTAACACACTACGCCGCCAGGGACTCAGATCCTGCAGTGCCAGACGTGTCCCCCTGCTTAAGCCAGTACATATCCGGGCCCGTCTGACGTTTGCTAGAGAGCATTTGGATGTTCCAGAAGAGTATTGTGAGAATGTCATATGGTCAGATGAAACTGAAGTAGAACTGTTTGGTAGAAACACAACCCGTCGTGTTTGGAGGAGAGTGAATGCTGAGTTGCATCCAAAGAACACCATACCCACTGTGAAGCATGGGGGTGGCAACATCATGCTTTGGGGCTGTTTCTCTGCAAAGGGACCAGGAAGACTGATCCGTGTACATGAAAGAATGAATGGGGCCATGTATCGTGAGATTTTGAGTGCAAACCTCCTTCCATCAGCAAGGGCATTGAAGATGAAACGTGGCTGGGTCTTTCAGCATGACAATGATCCCAAGCACACCGCCAGGGCAACAAAGGAGTGGCTTTGTAAGAAGCATTTGAAGGTCCTGGAGTGGTCTAGCCAGTCTCCAGATCTCAACCCATAGAAAACCTTTGGAGGGAGTTGAAAGTCCATGTTGCCAAGCGACAGCCCCAAAACATCACTGCTCTAGAGGAGATCAGCATGGAGGAATGGGCCAACATACCAGCAACAGTGTGTGCCAACCTTGTGAAGACTTACAAAAAACGTTTGACCTCTGTCATTATCAACAAAGCATATATAACAAAGTATTGAGATGAACTTTTGTTATTGACCAAATACTTATTTTCCACCATAATTTGCAATTAAATTCTTTAAAAATCAGACAATGTGATTTTCTGGATTTTTCTCATTTTGTTTCTCATAGTTGAGGTCTACCTATGATGTCAATTACAGGCTTCTCTCATATTTTTTAGTGGGAAAACTTGCACAATTGGTGGCTGACTAAATACTTTTTTCCCCACTGTATTGGTTTCTTTATAATTATATATTGTTCCTGTGAATAAACCAGTGATATGTATTCGCTTTCTAAGCACAGAAAACCTCTATTCTCAAAATGGTAAGACTATAGTCGTGTATATGACATGTACGTGCTAGGACACAGCACTGCCCTCAGCATGCTGATGTCTAGCCCTGTCAATCTAGCATTTAATCAGCCTGATGAACCCTACCAAGCAGTATGCCTAATTTAATAGGGTTGATCGTGCTGACAGAGGCTCTTTAACAGTTATCTTCTATTATTTTTAATGTCTTTTTTTTTTTTTTTTATCATCACAGTTTTTAGTGGGAATGAAGGGTAAGGATGAGGCTATGGCAATTGGAGGACACTGGTCTCCTTCCCTCGATGGTCCAGATCCAGACGAAGACCCTTCTGTGCTCATCAAAACAGCTGTTCGATGTTGTAAGGCTCTGACTGGCATTGACCTGAGCTTGTGTACACAGTGGTAAGTCCAGTTCTTACATCGGGGGCCCGTCTCTTGTTTTATCTCCAGCTTCACTTCCCTAGAGCTTTGCAGTTACAGTAGTTTCACTAAAATGTATGCGTCTTTCTGAAGAGCAGGAGGTTTGTGGTTTAGATCAATTCTTGATGTTTCTGTACATTCTGAAGACTTATTTTTCTTTTCATGCTCAGCTACAGATCGTCCAGGAGAACACCTCTTAAACTGTCCTAAACCAAGTTGTGTTGCCGTGTTTTCTAATGGTATTTCGAGCTGTATGAGAAAATTCATCTTAAATCTATGATTATTTAACTTCACAAAGTTTATTTAATCTTGTCAATATAGTTTCTTAAGAATTTTCATTAGATTCAGTAACTGAGCCAGTAAGTTTTATGTTTTTAACTTTTTCTAGATTATATATATTTGCTTTTCTCAAAACAATGCTTCGACTTACCTGAAGAAAATCAATGGCCTTTATATAATTGTGTTTTTTTTTTTTTTATTTTCGTTTTTTTTCATAGACAATCCAGAGCTAGCTGTTCATGATGTACTACGAGAGAACTAGGCTCTTATATTCTGTGCATTCTAGATTTTGTGTTTCCAACATGCTTCTTCCCTTGCAACAGGTACCGTTTTGCAGAGATTCGCTACCATCGCCCTGAGGAGACCCACAAGGGGCGTTCGGTTCCTGCTCATGTGGAGACTGTGGTTTTATTTTTCCCGGATGTTTGGCATTGCCTTCCCACCCGCTCAGAGTGGGAAAACCTGTGCCGAGGATACAAGCAGCAGCTGGCCGACAAGCTTCAGGGTGAACGCAAGGAAGCTGATGGAGAACAGGCACTGAACGCTAATCCCTTTTTCTATTTCCGCTTCTCGCAGGCACAGGAACACAGGCACAATGCACTGCACACACTAAACACCACCCCACCCCCTCTAAAGAACACTTCTCGCGACGTCTGCAGTGTAGTGAACCTCACGTATTCCAGCTTCTTAACATGGGAAATTTAGAATGATTTATATTTATTTATACTTTTGGTTTAATTTTTTGTGTTTTTTTTTTCATCTAATTTTTATTAGAATTAGGTTGTTGGGTCAAATGGATTTATTGACATTTGGCCCCATTCACCATTTACCCATCCAAAGGTTTACATTTATCATTTTCATACTTAAAACGTAAAAAAAAAAAAACATTTTATTTGTGGGGAATTAATGAGCAGTAGATATTTGGAAATAACACGGGGTGGCTTTACTTACAGACTTGTGTCTTTGTAGACGAGCAATGTCTGTACATACTGTTATTCTTCTATTTATCATCCCTTTGTTTCACAGATCTGGCTTTGATTGACTTAGTGGTCAGTGAGAGTGCTAGAACGTGTGTATGTGCCTCAACAAAGCTTTAGGAGAAGACAATGAGAAATTGTGACCTTGCTACTTGCACGGACCTGCGACAGCTTTACAATCTCCAAAGGCCCCTTTCTAACCACGTTACTGTGTTTGTAATAGGAAGAAGAGGATAAAGATGATGGGGATGCGAAAGAGATCTGTACTCCTACTCACTGGTCAAAACTCGATCCAAAGGTGATGAAGGTAAGCCAAATGCAGTATTGTACGGATGACTACAAGGACCCTGAGAGATATCCATGACTCCAAAGTTATGTATGTCAGTAGGCTCATCAAGGCTTAAAGTCTATGTACACCTTTGGGGCCATTTTTTTATTATTGCATTGTACTCTCTTTGAGCTAAAAATCATGTTCGCATTTGGTGTTTATTAAACACGTTCAGCCCCTTTCTCTGTACAGCCTTGAGATTCTCTAGTACCAGGCTCTGTGTTTATACTGTTTCCTGTCAGGCAGCTCAATTGACAGCTCCTTATCTCTGATCTCCTGACCTCATAAACATTCAGTGTAGCTCAATTCTTATCTTACTGATACGAATATGGCTTAAAGGGGTTGTCCCATGAAAAATATTCTACAGTTTTCAAACCAGCATCTGGATCTGAACACTTTTGTCATTATAAATCAGGGGTGGGGAACCTTTTTCCTGTCGAGGGCCATTTGAAAATTTTCAAAATGATTCGAGGGCCGTACAAAATTAACAACTTTTAAAATTTTATGCAGCATGGTGGGCGTTGTAATCCATATGAAGGTGTCCATAAGCTACCTGTATTAATGATTCATGTCATTTTGGACAGCGTCCTATGGATTACAACCCTCACTATGCTGCAGTAAAATTTTATGCAGCATGGTGGGCGTTGTAATCCATATGAAGGTGTCCATAAGCTACATGTATTAATGATTCATGTCATTTTGGACAGCGTCCTATGGATTACAACCCTCACTATGCTGCAGTAAAATTTTATGCAGCATGGTGGGCGTTGTAATCCATATGAAGGTGTCCATAAGCTACCTGTATTAATGATTCATGTCATTTTGGACAGCTTCATATGGATTACAACCCTCACTATGCTGCAGTAAATTTTAAAGCAGCATGGTGGGGGTGGTAGTCCATGTGAGGCTATCCAAAAGCCAGCTGATATGATCTCTAATGTAATTTTTGCACAACTTTACCAGAATTACAACTCTAACCATGCTGCATTTTATTGCAGCATGGTTAGAGTTGTAAAACTGGTAAATCTGTCCAAAGATTACATTAGAGATCATATCAGCTAGCTTTTGGATAGCCTCACATGGACTACCACCCCCACCATGCTGCTTTAAAATTTACTGCAGCATGGTGGGGGTGGTAGTCCATGTGAGGCTTAATAGACATTTTATTTGGGGGACCGGACAGGACAGGGCACAGGCCCTACTTACAAATTGACAGGGGCATGAATCTGCGGTGGCGGGATACGGGCTGCGGGGTGACAGGGCTGCCGGGTTACAGCGCGGCAGTACTACTGGCGCGCTGAGGATGGATGACTGCGTGAACAGTAAGCAGGGAGCGCGGTGACGAGGTGGGTGGGCTCAGGGGCGTAGCTAAAGGCTCATGGGCCCTGGTGCAAGAGTTCAGCTTGGGCCCCCCCCCCCCCGCCTAATACAGCGCCCCATACCTCTTATATCCAGTATAATACAGCCCCATACCTCTTATATCCAGTATAATACAGCCCCATACCTCTTATATCCAGTATAATACAGCGCCTCATACCTCTTACATCCAGTGACGTCTCCTCGGATGTAGATCTTCTCTTTCCTCATCTTCTCCTTTCAGACCAGACGCCATTTTTCAGCCATTTCTTATCTCTGCAGTTTGACAGAAAAAAATCTTAGTTTACTACTTTTCCATCATCCTCCCATCTTCTGGACAAATCATCCTACCACCCCCAGTACTGTGCCACTAGTACCACACAGATAGTGCCCTTCAATAATTATTGGCACACAGTGTCCTAAAATAACTGCGCCCAGCAAATAGTGTCCCGTAATAGTGTGAACATAACGTCCCCCAGAAATAACTGCGCTGATACTGTGCCAGGGTGCCCCCACAGTAATAGTGCCCCCCACAGTACTAATGTCCCCACTGTGCCCCAGAAGTAATAATGCTTCCAATGTGCCAGTAAGAAGTGCTCCCCACCCATAGATGCCCCCCAAATTATGTGCCAGTAAGAAATGCCCCAATAATGCGCCAGAAGTTCCCCCCATTGATTCCCCCTCAAAATCATGTGCCAGTAAGAAATGCCCCCAGTGCCCCCATGTGCCAGTAAGCAATGCCCCCATGTGCCAGTAAAAATGCCCCAGTGCCCCCTTGTGCCAGTAAAAATGCCCCCATGTGCCAGTAAAAATGCCCCCAGTGCCCCCATGTGCCAGTAAAAATGCCCCCATGTGCCAGTAAAAATGCCCCCAGTGCCCCCATGTGCCAGTAAAAATGCCCTCAGTGCCCCCATGTGCCAGTAAAAATGCCCCCAGTGCCCCCATGTGCCAGTAAAAATGCCCCGTGCCAGTAAAATGCCCCCAGTGCCCCCATGTGCCAGTAAAAATGCCCCCAGTGCCCCCATGTACCAGTAAAAATGCCCCCAGTGCCCCCATGTGCCAGTAAAATGCCCACAGTGCCCCCATGTGCCAGTAAAAATGCCAACAGTGCCCCCATGTGCCAGTAAAAATGCCCACAGTGCCCCCATGTGCCAGTAAAATGCCCACAGTGCCCCCATGTGCCAGTAAAATGCCCACAGTGCCCCCATGTGGCAGTAAAAATGCCCACAGTGCCCCCATGTGCCAGTAAAATGCCCACAGTGCCCCCATGTGCCAGTAAAAATGCCCACAGTGCCCCCCATGTGCCAGTAAAATGCCCCCAGTGCCCCCATGTGCCAGTAAAAATGACCCCATGTGCCAGTAAAATGCCCACAGTGCCCCCATGTGCCAGTAAAAATGCCCACAGTGCCCCCATGTGCCAGTAAAATGCCCCCAGTGCCCCCATGTGCCAGTAAAAATGACCCCATGTGCCAGTAAAGTGCCCCCATGTGCCAGTAAAAATGCCCCCAGTGCCCCCAATTAGGCTACGGTCGGTGACTGCTACAATTAAAAAAAAAAAATAATAAAAAAAAAAATAACACTTATACTTACCTCCATGGTGCTGACAGCGATGCGATGCAGGCCTCTTCCGGCCTGTGTCCCGCGATGTACGGCTCAGGCGGCGCGATGACGTCATCGCGCCGCCTGAGCCGGCCTCTGATAGGCTGCAGGCCCAGTGCCTGCAGCCTATCAGAGGAACGGGCAGGGGAGACGCCTCTCCCTCCCCTGCCCCAGTACAATACAGGCATCTGTATCGCCGTCCTGAGGACGGCGATACAGATGACTATGGAGATGAGCGCTTCCACAATGGAAGCGCTCATCTCCCTCTGCCCCTATCTGTGTGCAGGGCCGCGCCGCACCTGGCTAATTGGCGGTGCGGCCCTGCAAGTGGCAAGGGGGGCCCTCGTAGCATGACAGACGTAGCATGGTGCGTTGTTGCGCATCATGCTGAGCCGGAGGCCGGGGGCCGGATTGGAGGACCTCGCGGGCCTGATGCGGCCCGCGGGCCGGACGTTCCCCACCCCTGTTATAAATTGATTATAGTTACTGAGTTATTCAATGGCACCTATCTGTATAGCACCACCTACTGTTTGCTCTTTTTCTAATTTCTCTGTCCTGCTCACTGAGATGGGGTCACATGCTCACTCCCATACTTTAATTGCCACCAGCTGTAGCAGAAAGGACACACACCCTAAGCTTGAAATAAATCTAGCAGAACTGGAGCAATGAATGGGGAGATCTCTGAATCCATGTGAGGTACAGGGCTGGTTCTAGCTTTGTTAGAAAGAGGTTGTCATGTACTAGATTATGTCTGATTTTTATTTTTACGATATTCATGGGATAACCCCTTTAAGTATCTGTTTATGAGCTGCTAGTAATTCGAAGATAAGGGATTTACATAGCTGCCAGATAATGGCTCAAAGTGAGAGTGAGATGCGTACAGCTAGACAGAGTTGTTAACCCTTTGACAAAAACTGCTGAAAACTTTTAAGAAAGACCAATTGAAAAAAATGATTTTTAGCCCAAAATACGAAAAATGCAATCATAAAAAAATTGCCTTTAAAGTCATATTACAGCCAAACTAAGAGCCCTCAAGACCTGTTTTTATGACTAATCTTCTTCCTTCTCTAACTTTACATCAAAGAGAGAGTACTGTGGGAGTCCGAGTGAATAGATCCTATTTGTCTTAGGGCTACTGCACACAGCAGTGCCCATATTGCGGCCCGCAAACAGGGAGCACCGGCCGTGTGCTCACCGTATCACAGATGCGGACCCGTTCACTTGAACATGTTCTATTTTTTTGCGGTCCCCAATGCACACAAAGGCCGTTTGCATGAGCCCTTATGCTTCATCTTGTTCAGTGTTGTTTCAAGTTACTCATAGATGGATAAACCAAGGTGAACTTCTCACAGGCTGAGAAAAGCAGCTGGAGCACCTAGCTTGAGAACGCCTCACACATACGTAATACATTACTGGTGATAAGTTGTCCAGTGGAGCAGAAGGGAGAACAGAGACTGTATCTATCAAACAAATATGCTATACATTACATTCATCCTACAAATGTGAACATTGAGGTTGTTCATATCTTGTGACCCGTCCAGTAGGAAAGGATTGTTAGCAGGCCTCTTGGGAGAACAGTATTTAAATGTATTGCATTATGGCTGGCAGATTTTTGAACTATGGAAAACAACATTACAAAATGATTTGGGGTTTTATTTTAATATACCTTTTAAGAGGTTATTGGGCTTAGTAAACAGGGTGTCTATCCTGTGGCTATGCCGCGACTGCTTAAAGGGGTTGGACACTATATTCTACTAGCTGCACATGCACGCATTATTCAATCCATCGGCAACAGCGTCCACTGGTTTAACATAACCAATTCATATTTATTAGCAGGCCGAAAATGGTCGGTGATGAACGGTTATGTGATCAGTCCCATCCATCAGCGGCCTACTTTGACACACTGCGGAACTATTGCATCTTCAGTATAAGACAATGGAGGCCACTGACAGATGGGGCTGGTCACGTGACCCTCCAACAGCCATTTTTGGTCTGATATTTGAAGGCAGGTAGGTAAATAGTCACTGGGGGAAGGGGGGGGGGTTGTATGTTTTTTTTCTGACATATTAGTTTTACTTTTCAGAATTGTTATGCTGTATTGTAGGGCAGGGTTCAACAACATTTGGCATTCCATCTGTTATGAAAGTACTATTCCCAGCATGTTCCATTATTTTTTAGGGCGGTTCTGAGAAAATCCAAACAGCTGAGTACCAGATGTTTCTGATCCCTGCTGTAGAGAATATTAGTGTTTTATTAAAAAAAAATGCCTATTTGAGAGTTCGAGGGTATGTTCATGTGGCGATACATTCTGGTGCAGAATTCGCGTCCCATTGATTTGAATGGGAATCCGCATTGCTATTTATACATGTTGTAGTTTTTGTACCCTCAGCTTGCTAGCCACATGCGAACTAGTCCCATTGTAAGCCTTAAAATTTCTTCTGCGGATTCTAGGTCAGATTTTTCACACGTGTGAGCATATCCCAAAGCGCTCCGCTATTTCAGTGTCCATAAAGTCTTGATGTACAGTATATTCTGTTTGCTCTATTGTATTCTCTTTGTATATCCTGTTGTGTTTGTCTTTGGGTGACTTTATCAATTTTTTAGGTAAATGATCTGCGTAAAGAGCTTGAAAGTCGCACTCTAAGTTCAAAGGGGTTAAAATCACAGTTAATAGCACGATTAACAAAACAACTGCGCATAGAAGAACAAAAAGAGGAGCAGAAGGAGCAAGAAAAATGTGAAAAAGAGGAGGAGGAGGAGGAAGAGCGTAAATCTGAGGATGATAAGGAGGTATGTGTCTCATTATCTCCAGTGGTGGGTTCCATGTTTCTCCAGAGGGTCTATATTGAATGCAACATGTTCTCCTACTAGGAAGAAGAAAGGAAACGTCAAGAAGAAATGGAGCGTCAGCGGCGAGTAAAAAGATACATCTTGCCTGATGAGCCGGCCATTATTGTGCATCCAAACTGGTCAGCCAAAAATGGGAAGTTTGACTGCAGTATCATGTCTCTAAGCGTCCTTTTGGATTATCGGATAGAGGACAATAAAGAACACTCATTTGAGGTACATCTTTTCCTCTCTGTATTAGGGCTCATGCACACAAACGTATTTTCTTTACGTGTCCGATGTGTATGATGAAACAATGGATCAAAACAGCAACAGAGGCAATAGGGATAATAACAGTACATTAGTAAGTGCCTTGTATTAACTTTCTCTACATGATAAGCGCCATTTGCTAACGCAAGACAACCCCTTTAAAGCGGTATTCCCATCTTCCAAATGTAGTTTGTATAGTTAGATATAACGATACCGATATTACTTCTAATAGAATGTATTTATATAAAATGTACCGTTTAAAAGATTTGCCTATTTGTATATCCATTGTCCCACACACATCAGTCAGGCCGTTGCCCCTAGTTACGGCCACCGCGGCCATGTAGTAGTGGTGGCCGACTTGCTGTTGTTCAAACCCACACTGAGGTAACTGCTGTATTGTGAACGCACATTGCATGAGCATGCGGAGACGCATCTTAGGGTACTTTCACATCTGCTTTTTGGACGCTACCAGTCCAAAACGCAATCGTCAGGATCCGTCCAAAACTCAGACTTTATAAACGGATCCTGCTTCATAGAGATGAACTGATCTTGGAACATGATCCGTTTCTCTGCATTTTGGAAGCACAGACAAAAATACTACAACCCTAAGATGTGTCTCCGCATGCTCATGTAATGTGCGTTCACAATACAGCAGTTACCTCAGAGCGGGTTTGAACAGCAGCAAGCCGGCCGTCACTACTTCAAGGCTGTGGTGGCCGTAACTAGGGGCAACGGCCTGACTGATGTGTGTGGGACAATGGATATACAAATAGGCAAATCTGTAACGGTACATTTTATATAAATACATTCTATTAGTAATAATATTGGTATGGCTATATCTAACTATACAAACTACATTTGTGAGATGGGAATACCCCTTTAAGGATTCATATTTTGTATATGTTCTCAGGTGTCACTATTTGCTGAACTGTTCAATGAAATGCTTCAGAGAGACTTTGGAGTTCGTATATACAAGGAGCTTGTAGCTCTCCCTGAACGGGATGAGAAAAAAGAGAAGAAGATTAAGAAGGAAGAGAAAAAAGAAAAGAAAGAGGATGAAGACGATGAGCCAAAAACCAAACGAAGAAAATCTTCAGATGAGAAAGTTAAATCGGAGGAAAGAGATGAAAAAAAGGTACGTGTTTTTCTATTTCTAAATGGACATTTAAGAACCAGATATACTCATCACATCATGTTCTACAGGCGAATCCTGGTCTGGGGACCTGAGGAGATTTCTGAATGAGAATAAAAGTTTGCATGCATTGTAAGACATACTAGAGGCTGCTGGGAGGTGAGGAAGGTGTCACTTGGCCCTAATAATAATGCATATTCTACTGATCTGTGCAAATCCGTACCTCCTATATCCATGCGCCATTATGACATGTCATTGAGGGTTTCCACTAAGAGAAAGTTTGCCTCGCATTCTGGCATATTCTGTGATCTTGCATCACAGAATCACGTAATGCAGGGGAAATGAGTGGTTGTATGCATCTTCCACTAATAACTGCTGACCACTAGAAATGAGAGATGATTTCTGATTACCTGAGAAGAATTTTCCTGCTAAAGAGGAGTAGCGTCAAAAAATGTGCCTTATAATAGACCCCAACTGTCACTGCCAGCGTCTTTTAGAGGCTAGGTACACCTTCGGAGGCAATTTTTGTTTCACTGCATTTTACCCATTTTTGGCTAAAAATCATATTTTCATTTGTCCTTTATTAAAAATATTGAGTCATTCTTTCACAAAGGGTTAACTGTTTTTCTAGCTGTGTGACTGATACTTTCACTTTGTGTAAGTCATCTAATAAACCTTATCTCTAAACTGCTGAGAGGTCAACACTTATTTAAGCCACATTATTTTCAGTAAGATAAGAACTGAGCTATAATAAATGTTTCTAATGTCAGAGCAGAGATAAGGAGTCTGTCTTCTCCCCAAATGATGGAAAATACAGAAAATCCACAGGCTGCGACTATAGCATCTCAGCTATGTACACAAAAAAGGATTCCATGTTTTAATTAAGACCAATTGAAAAAAATATATAAAAACTAAGTAAAATGCAATCATAAAAACTGTCCTGAATGTGTCCATAGCCTTTAAAGGCTATGTACACCTTTTGGCGCAATTGTATTTATTTTTGCATTATACTTATTTTGCGCTAAAAATCATTTTTTTCTCTGTGATACGAGGGTTAAAAATCAGTCTGTTTGCAAGCTGTCACAGTCTGTTTTCTTTTGAATCCCATCTGGTAGTTCATGTGTAGCTCTAATCTCCTGACCTCATAAACACTCATAGCCCAATTCTTATCAAACTAATAAGAATATGGCTTAAATAAAGGGGGAGGTTTATGATTTGGTGTTATGATTTGCCCATAGCAACCAATCAGATTCCACCTTTCATTTTCCAAAGGAGCTGTGAAAAATGAAAGTTTGAATCTGATTGGTTGCTATGGGCAGCTACTTTACACCAGTTTGATAAATCTCCCCCAAAGTGTTTATGAGGTCAGGAGATCAGAGATCGGCATCACATGTGAAAAGCTACATAGAAATGTATTCTTTGGGATTTGCAGCATCATTTTGTTTGCTCACCACAGATAACAGGAGTGCCATATGGTTGTTTTATAGAAAGAAGACCGAAAAAGAGACGATTACCGTGATGATGACGACATAGATGATGATAATCAGGAAGATTACGAGCCCATAGGAGCAGAAGAGGATGACGGTGACTATGAGGGTCAGATTGAAAGGCCTTTCCACTGGGGGGCTGTTGTAACTAGTGCAGTGAAGGGATTGATGTGCGGATTATTGCAGTCAGATCGGTCCCATTTCTCTTTTTTTTTTTTTTTTGTGTAGGTTAGGGCACTTTTACTCGGGCTAATAGAGGGGGCAGTGATCGAGAATGATCACGCTCATTCCGAGATTGCCTCTCGTTAGCTGCATTTACATGCAGCATTGATCGCTTGTTGTTGCATCAGTCTCTGTCCCTGTACAGTTTCTCTACTTGTCAGCCGCTCATCTTTAACACAACCAAGAAACAGGTTTTTATTGCTGCATGAAAGATGCAATCACCCGCCAAATGAAGATTTATTTATTAAGCTGATCAGCAGAACATTTGCTCCTTTGTTGGGGTGATCAGCAGCACATTTACATGGGCCAAATTGGGAACGAGCATTCATATGAACATTTATCCCCAGTAACTGACCCAATCCTTTACCCATGTTTATAAAAAAAAAAAAAAAAAAACCCTTTTAGACAATGATGTGATTTAGTTACTGAGGTCAACATTTGTAGCCTTTATTTCACTAGTCTATACACGAGCCAGCAGCAGAAGGCATTATCTTTCTATCTAATATATAAAGCTGAGTGTATGTGTGTGTGTGTATGTCCGCTAAAGGAATCCGCACCGTCGCAGCTACAATCATGAAATTTGGCACACAGGTACATCAGGAGTCCGGGAAGGTTTTAGAACGGGTCTCAGCTCTCCAGGACGTACCGTTCTTGAGATATTCCCAAAAAATGCATTAGCCAATAGAAGCCTGGTCACATGACCATTATCAGCCAATAGAAGCTCACAGGCAGTTAGTCTCCACACACAACAGGTTTCCATAACAGCACAGCCAGTTCACTGCTGTAGGTCTGCTTTAAAGGGGCAGAACGCTGTGGATGACATGTTTTAGACTAACTCATCATCAATCATTACCTCGTATAATGTAAATTTCAAATATTTACCGTTCAGTAGTAATAAAAGATGTTTTCTTCTACTGCTACCCACTGTGTTTCCTCCTAAATTACTATGGCATCCACCTGTAATTCAGGCCATCCTCAAAAGAAGGACTTAAAAGCCCCACCTCCAGGCCCCACTAAGCCACGCCCCCGACCCGGTCAGGCCACGCTCCCTCTCACTCCGCAGCCGACAGGGATTGCAAAAATGAAGGTAAAAATCAACTTCTGTCAGCTGCAGGGGAGGGTGAGTGACTTTCTCCCTGCAGCTCATGCTCAGACAGCACAGTGCTGCTGTCTGAGAGTGAGCTGTTCAAAAGGACATACCTGTGTCCATCCAGGCCCTGCGCATGACAGAGGACAAGGAGTCTGAAAGCCAGACTGTCCATCCTACCCCCAACCTGAAGCCATGCCACCAGTCCCCATGAAGCCACACCCCTAAACACAAGGCCACGCACCTTGGTTCCGTGAAGACACGGAGGAGAAGCTGTCTGAGCGTGAGCTACTGAAAGGGTGGACATCCTTGTGTCTGTCCAGGCCCTGCGCCGGACTGTGGACAGGGAGTCTGAAAGCCAGACTGTCCAGCCTAAAAACGGACCTCTGGCCACCCTAGGGGCAGGCTGATGTTAGGGTGGACAGATGTCCGGCTTTAGGCTGGACAGTGCAGTTTTTTGGGTCCCTGTTCTCCGTCCGGCGCAGTGCTTGGATGGATGCAGGGATGTCCACCCTTTCAGTGGCTCACGCTCACTTTCGATATCTTTTAACGACACACACACAAACATTAAATGAAATAGATTAAATATACCCGGGTGAAGCCGGGTCCTTCAGCTAGTTGTAAATATAGTGCGGTATTCCATTCAATATTCTGATACCTGTCACAGTAGAGGTCCTATTCAAAAATTCCCAAAAATTGCCAACTTCATTCAGCAATTACTTTTTTATTGTTATCAAACAAGGACGCCTTTTGGCCCGTCCTGAGCCTTTTTCAACAGAAGATGTCCTGACTGCTCTCCTGACATGACTGTTTTAGTAAATAATTGCATTGCTCGTAAAACAACAATTCTGGAGAATCTTCTCTGCATTGTGCCATTCATCTGTTATTCCTTCCAGAAAAGTATAAGCTAATTGACAGCTTGGTGTTACTATTGGTCTTGTAAAAGGAGTGTATCCCTACACAGTACTGATACCGTCCATTCAGTGTAATTTATAATAGAGATTTGTATTCTTTTATATTATTGGACAATATTAGTCCCTCAATTTTCTAGGTTGCTAGTTTGCTTTTGAGGTGTCCATTATAGAGAGTTCTATAGCGGGGTCTTTTTCTAGGTTTATGTGTATGGATATACCCTATAGACAAGGAAAATGGTAAGACCAAGTCATCGTTCATGCATTTCCAGGAAAAAATAACAAGGGAACCGTAGAATTCTAATAAAAGGTGCTCTAGCATTATTAATTTGTGGAAATACAAGCGCGGAAAAGACTTGTCAGAATAGTGGACAGGACTCCTTCACAGGGCGGTATTCCAGTTAAAACAATTATCCCTTATCCGCTGGCTAGGGGGTAAGTGTTGTGTTGGTGACAACCTTCTCTATGCCCACACTGATATAGGGAGAGCTGTCAATCACTCTATGTGGATGGCAGGATGAGGACTCTTTGTCTCTCCTAGGAGTCCTATCGGGATTTACTCTGCTTTTTACTCAGAAATCCTGCTCCAAATCATATAATCTTCTACATCACAGAGATCAGCTTCTCAGCCTCTATCACATACTGCTGTCAGGTAGGGCAGCAGAAATCTGACAGGTTCACCTTATGCATGTAATGTTTGCAGATGAATAAAAATCATAGTTGAAGATTCTTCTGTTTCTATGTCTAGACCGAGATGAGGATGACGATGACTCTAGTACCAAAGATAAACGTGATGACAAGAGAGACATCAGGTACAGCAAGGAATGGCTGAAAGAAAAGGTACGTCTTGCTGACTGACAGAAAGTATATACACTACTCACAAAAAGGGATAATTGGCTTTTGTTTTATGGAAATTTATGGAAAACGTAAAAAGTTCAGGCTAGAGTGATATTATATCATGAAAGTCGGGCATTTAAGTAGAATCATGCAGTGGTGATTTCCTCATCTGAAACAATTTATAGAAACAAAAGCCAACACCAGTGGTAGGTATACCCCCACAAAAAATGTCAGGGTCTCAATCACTTGTCATGTGACCTTGAGCATCAATTACAGCTTGACAACAACGTCTCATGCCATTCACAAGTCTGCTGAAGCATGGCATCCCACTCTTCTTGAAGGGTGGCCCTCAGGTCATTGAGGTTCTGGGGTACAGAGTTAAAGGGGTTATCCGAGGGTATAAAAATGTCCTCCCATATGCCAGGCCCCCCTCATTGAATATACTTACCTGGGTCCCCACTCCCTGCGCTGCTCCTGGTCCCCACACCACTGCTGCTTCTTCCCGTGCACGGATAAAAACATCCGGTGTCGGGAACGAGCAGCTAATGGCAGGCAGGGACGGGGATGAACCTCCCTAGCATTGCCCGCGATGCCTGGAGTTGTATGGCATTCATCATCTGGTTCCGCAGGGCATGGTGGCCATGTTTTGCAGTGCACCCATAGTGGTTGTTGCTATTTAAATTGCCTTTAAATTGGCTATTAAAGGGACACTAAATCCTGGGGGGGAAAAAGTAGAACCTGCTAAGGAAAGTTTGCCCTTGACTCTTCTGCATGGACACCTGCAATCTGCTACAGAAATCAGTTTTAGCAGATATCCTGCAGTCAGACAAGTGCCTCCTTCTTCCCAGCCCCTTATCTTCAGCCGGGGACCAACTCTGTGCACTAGCATGAGGAATGGGAAGTTCAGGGGAAAGGAGCGGGCTTAACACTGCTTTCATTTCAATAGACACCCAGAGCACTTTGAAAGAGGAAGAAACTAAAACTTCAGCATCTTGTTACAAATCAGACCATTAACACTACAGAAACTGCTGTGCAGCTTGCTACCTACCTGAATGTTAAGTTTACCTGGATAGGCAGGAGAGATTTTTCACTGTCTGTCAAGGCAAATCTGACATTCATCAATGTGGGAAAGCTGGCTTAGAAGTCATGTGGAGCTGTAGACACTTATCATATAATGTTACCCTTACATGATGCCAGTACAGTGTGCTTTCCCATGACCCTGAAAGGCAATCTGTCTCCCTATGGCACTGTTGTCTTGATAGATTAAGTATTCTGCAGTCTCTTTTACAGCTCCACGTGATTGTAACCTAGTTTTCTTAGCTTAAAAAGCCAAATCTGCCTAGCTATAAAGCTATTTAGGAGTGGGTTAGAGTTAGTATTTAACAGTCCCTAATACAAGTCCATATCATTTGTTACCCAGCTTTCCCAAGACCCTGAATGACAAATCTGTCTAGCTGTGCTGCAGCATGGAGGATTTACTATTCCAGACACCTAAGTATTCTAAAAAAATCATCAATGGGCTGATCTGGACTTCTGTAGTCTGGAAAAGCAGGGTAGTGTTCTCTGCTGGGTGGTGATGTAACATGCACACACACTGATACAGAATGTAAATCTAATCTAACAAACTATCATATGGTACCAGGGCAACATAATTTGTTGTCACCCAACTTTTCCAGGACCCTGAATGACAAGTTGTTCTAGCAGTATGAAGCAATGTAATACTATATAAAAAGCCAAACTTGTATTTCATCAGTCCTGAAAAGCTGAGTGACAGCCTCTGCAGAGATGTAACGGAGGCTACACTTGGTGCTTACATCCTTTACATAGTACATCCATAAATATAATATTATAGAACAACGGTGAGTATATATTATATATGTAGTTTGATTTCCAGCATACCTCCACATGCTACTCAGCTTTCCAGAGCTGCTGAAAGGCGAATCTGCACAATTATACAGTGATGGGAGGAATTATCACTGCATAACTAGTGAGACTAGCTCTTCAGCTGTATGTGCTAAATCTCAACTTTGATCTGCAGAGACCTCAATGACCTTTGTGCTGTTCTCAATCACTTACCGACCTGTCATCCTTATGTTTCTCTAGGAGAAAGAGAAGAAACAAATGATTACCATGAATAAAGATCTGCTCATGGCATTTGTATATTTCGATCAAAGCCATTGTGGTTACCTATTGGAAAAGGATTTAGAAGAAATCATCTACACACTTGGACTGCATCTGTCTAGGGCTCAGGTACCTGACTTCTGCTACATTCTGTTCATATAACACGTAGGTGGTGCTCATGTGTCGGGTCACCCACGGTCCGGCTGGCTGTGTGACCTCCTGCCATCAGGAACCCCCATGCTATATAGAAAAGCCTGCTGGGTACACATTGCTCCTGCAGCGTTGACGATTACACTGAAGGCAGCAGAGAGATGCTTCTGTCAGCAGTTCTTGTCTCGGGTTACACTAAAAGAGCACATGGAATATAGGGCAGCCCATTTCAGTAATTATGTCATAGTAGATTACCACACCGAATCTACACCAAAAAATATGTATTTCTTAACCCATGAAAAGTTTTCCTTTGAAATTTTTCCTAAATGAGTTGCCAGTTAGTTTAGCTGGTATGTTTGGGGACATTGCCTCGGTCTGAGGTACTATACAGCTATATTGGGTGTAGAATTGTGTGGTTGGTATGTCGCTTGTCTACTCTCCGCATGTTATTTCCCTCTCCTCAGAATGATTCTAAAATGTTTTACCAACAGGTGAAGAAACTCTTTGGTAAAGTAATGCTGAAGGAATCGTGCTACTACCGCAAATTAACGGACACTTGTAGTGATGACGGAAGCCACGAGGAACTGGATTCCATACAGGAAGATATTCTAGGTACTTGTCATCCATTGCCTGTTTAAAGGGGTTGTGCACCTTTATTGGGGAGAGGGGTGGGGGGGTTGGGTCAGACCTACAAAGAAAAGCATATTTATCTGCTGGTTCCTGGCCTCGGCTGCTCCACTGAGGTCCGAAGATGTATTTTTTCTGTTTGATGCTGCAGCAGTGTCAAAACGGAAGTTTACATCCTGGGAGAGCCGTGCAGAGAACATGCTGGAAGCCAGCGTCAGGAAACAGCTCGGTATGCTTTCCTTTGCAGGTCTGCCCACAAAGGTGCTCAAGCCTTTTAATCATTTTTTTTCTGTTTTGTTTTTTCCTTTTCCTGTTCTGCAGTTCTTTCTTGCTAAATCGAAGGTTACATTACTTTCTTTCCAGGAAATCGTTTGCTTTTGCCATCAAAAACGTCAAGATCCGAAGTGTCCACTGTGGAAGAGAAAAGTGGCCTTATTGTCTACAAAGGTGCATTGGTTGATATCGGAAGTCTTCTGCAGAAATTAGAGAAGAGTGAAAAGGCTCGGGCCGAGTTAGAACAGAGGCTGCAGACTATTCAGTCCAAAACAGGTATGAGAGGACAGTACAAGGGGCAGATTAAAAGTTGTGCAGCCATGTACTGAGGTGCAGGTTAGTTCTGTAATAACAAGAATTGTGAAGAGTCATGACCATGGTTTAAATACCCATTGGCAGTGGTCATGCAATGAGCTGCCATGTGCATTCCATCACTTAGAGCATTAGATAAACCTGCTACATTATATTGCCATGTTTATTACATGGTAGTTGACAATCTCCACTTTGCTTCAATACATTAGTCTGCACTAGCTTAAAGGGGTATTCCCATCTTAACATTTATGGCATATCATCAGGACATGCCATAAATGTCAGATAGGTGTGGGTCCCATACCTGGGACCTGCTTTTATTTCCAGGACAGGGCCCCTTAAAGGGTTTCTGTCACCAGTTTTTTTCAGTATGAATCAGGCTGACATTAGAGATGTGCTAATGTCACCTGATTCCAAATATATATCTGTTTTATTTACTGGTGCCCCCATTTTTATATAAAATGAACTTTTATGTTATGCTAATAAGGCCTCTAGGTGCAAGGGGCGTTACCCCTGCTCCTAGAAGCTCTGTTGATTGACAGGACCAGGCAGAGAAGAAACACTCAATTCACCATAGATTTTAAGGACCTTCAATGATGTCATGACCATGTGATCAGTCACATGGTTAGGATCACACAAACAGCCTGTCTCCTCCTAAACCATGTGACTGATCACATGGTCATGACATCATTGAAGGTCCTTAAAATCTAAGGTGAATTGAGTGTTTCTTCTCTGCCTGGTCCTGTCAATCAACAGAGCCTCTAGGAGCAGAGGTAATGCCCCTTGCACCTAGGAGCCTTATTAGCATAAAATAAAAGTTCATTTTATATAAAAATGGGGGCACCAGTAAATAAAACAGATATATATTTGGAATCAGGTGACATTAGCACATCTCTAATGTCAGCCTGATTCATACCGAAAAAACTGGTGACAGAAACCCTTTAAGTGAAGGAGAGAACCTCTCTGTTCGTTGCTGTGGGACTTCAGAAAATAGCAGAGTAAGGGCCCGTTCACAAAACTGTGTGAACGGGTCCACACCTATTCCGCAAAATTGCAGAATAGGTGCGGGCCCGTTCGCTTCTATGGCTGGCACAGGATCTTGCCGAGCTGCCGCTCCGCAAGAAAATATAGAACAGGTCCTATTCTTGTCCGCAATAGCAGACAAGAATAGGCATTTTGAACAGGGCGGCCGGCCGTGTTTTCCGCAAATTGCAGAACACACACCGGACGGCATCCATGGTATTGCAGATCCGCAATACTACGGCCGTCTGAATGGCCCTTAAGTGCACTCGGCAGAAATCCCATAGCAATGAATGGAGAGCATACTGCACATGCGGGGCAACCTCTCCATTCACCGGTATGAGAATATAGGCTATTTTGGGAACACCCATAGGGGTGAATGAAGGGGGGATGCACATGCGCGGCTGCTCTCTCTTCTCTTCAGGGGCCCGTTGCTGAGATAGGTCCAAGACCCACCTCTGAGACATGCTCCTATCTGACACTGATGACATACCCTAGCCATAAATGTTGAGATAGGACAAACCCTTTAAGTAGGCTTGTGCAACTCAAATTTGCTCTAGTGATTGCACTGCTCAATAAGCCTGGGCTCTATCTGGTTTATGAACTGGGTCTGGTCTTGAAGTTGGTTTATGGCTTGTTAGTCTGTAAATGCCTTAATAGCATTTCTTGTTTTTTTTATATAAGTCTGCATTTCATTTCTCACAGAGGAAGATGAAAAGTCAATTTTCCAATTAGAAGCCTCAAATAAAAGCTTGTCTGCAGAGTTGAAAGATACAAAATGTGATCTCAGCCGCTTGAGAGAAAGCTTGAAAGCCCTGGAAGACACGAACTGCCAGTATGAGGACCAACTAAACAAGACTATGAGAGAACTGTCCGCCACCATGGAGGGGATCCAGAGTGTTCTCAACAAGGTATGGAAAATGTACTGCTGTATAGCGTTAAACTCATTTTATTCAACAAGTATAAAAGAATATGGCATGTACTGTATGTATATGAAGGTCAAAGCTATCAGCATATTGACAATCAAAAATCTCAATATGTTATGAAAAATACACATAGCGGGATTTCAATCTAGAATTACAGATATATAGAATGATGGCTGAAGGTAGAGCAATTGGGTACTCATGGAAGGTACTGCACACCCCATACTTTCTGAAACTTTTGCTGACAACCGCTGTTTTTAAGTACAACATTTTCAAACATCACAGTCTGATTTACTAAAGCTTTCCACTGACTGAGCCTGGGAGGATGATCCCCCATCCAACGCAGAGCTATCGCCTTGCGGGCCATAAGGCCTCTTTCACATTAGCGGCAGCACGGATCAGGCAGGTGAAGGGTGCTGCTGCAGGGACAAGTGTGGGGCTGGAGCCGCGCTCCGGCCCCACACGTCACACAGTACATACACACATACACAGACATATACACATGCATACTTACATGCTCCCAGCAGGTCTCCACAGCACAGTACAGGAGCAGGATGGCGCGCACATAGGACGATTCCCCACAGCGCCCTTTGCTGGACGCCGGGTGGAATCGTCCTATGTGTGTGCCGTCCTGCTCCTCCTGCGCTATGGTGACCTGCCAGGAGCATGTAAGTATGTATGTGTATTTGTATGTGTATATGTCTGTGTATGTTTATGTGTATGTCTATGTCTGTATGTGTGCAGGTGACGGATCTGTCATGAACTCCATTGAAAGTCAATGGAGGATGGATCCGTTCACCATTGTATCGCACCAAACGGATCCGTCCCCATTGGGGGACATTCCGGATCCGTCTTGGTGCGGATGCCTGGACCGGAGAGCAAACCACAGCATGCTGCGGTTCGTTCTCCGGTCTGAAGACGGAACGAAATGCTTCTAGAAGCATTCCGTTGTCGTCAGTTCAGTTTTGCCCCCATTGACAATGAATGGGGACAAAACTGAAGCGTTTTATTCCGGTATTCAGCCCCTATGACGGAACTCAATACTGGAATTAAAAAACGCTAGTGTGAAAGTAGCCTAAATAAAAGATTCTATAATGGTGTGGGCGTAATTCCTCAGAGAAGAGAATGCCCAAGAGACAAACCCCTGGGTCTGGAGGGACTGGAAACCTTAGGACTATTAAAAAGGTATCTATTACCTCCCTTCAGAATGTTCAGGTTTTATTCATGTAAAAAATGATCTTTACCAGGAGGACAAAAGCTGCCCTTCTAGTGCCACCTGTTGGATGGCTAAGCTAGAAGTCCAATGCCTTGCCCTTTAAAGGGAATGTGTCATCAGAAAATGACCTGCCGTTTAAATCACTTTTTGATGTTTTTAATTTTCTATGTATTGCATATATTTAAACTAAAATGTAAAATCCTGCATTCACCGCATAGGAGATATTTTTTAAAATTTGGGTCTTTTCGGATGTGGCGATATTGTTCATATGTGAAAGGGGTGATTTAAACTTAATTTTGGTGGTTTTTTTATTCACTATTAGCCCCCTTAGGGGCTAGAACCCTTGTCCTATTCACCCTAATAGAGCTCTATTAGGGTGAATAGGACTTCACACTCTCCCTGCTGCCCTGTGCCTTGTGCACACAGCAGCAGGGAGCTTACCATGGCAGTCAGGGCTTCAGTAGCATCCTGGTTGCCATGGTAACCGATCAGAGCCCCGTGATTACACTGCACCACCAATGGGGGAAGGGGACTCTGTGGCCAGTGCCACCAATGATTTTAATACTGGTTATGATGGTTGCAGGATTGTATTTTGGCACCATATAGTAAGGGGTAAACACTATAAGGCTACCGCATTGGGCACTGTCCGACAGAAGGACAGTCCTGCTATTGTCTCATATGTGGCCAACTTCAGAATATTATCAACTGTGATTAAAGTGTTTTTTTTTTGGTGTATGACTATATGTCTTGTCATGTTCACAGAATCCAGGGACATCTGACGACGAGAAGTCGAAGGAGAACGGAGCCAGCTTTTGACGCATCTTTCCCCCTTCTTGAAGAGAGAAGAAAAATGTTATATAATGTAATGCAAATCATGGTTTTGGAAGTGAAGAGAGAGACGGGATGTAGTTTTACTTGATATTTAATGGAGAAGAGTTGTATATAGTTTTATTAATGTGTGAAGAGCCGCCTCTACGTCATTGCCTGCAGCTGACAGGATAAAGCAGAAAAATACAGATTTTGCAAATGTTTAGGATAAGTTAAGTCATAGCAAAATAACCACAAAATAGATTGTGTAAGAAAACGGATCTTCTATATATTTTTCCTTTTGTTATCCCTTCCGCTTTTTATGTACATATTAAAAAGAATCTAAGATTGTGAAAAATTTCGATTTATTTTTATCTGGTCTTTTAAAGGGGTTGTCCGGGTTCATACCCCCATTTTCCCCCAGGCAGCCCCCTTGATATGAGTATCGGAGCCTTTCATGCTCCGATGGGGTCCTTTGCCCTGCACTGAATCGCACAAGGCAAAGGCTTTTTTAGGAGAGCCGGTGACATACCAGGCTCCCCATAAATACTGCTAGGCGGAGGCTTCCACCTAGCAGTGAGCCCAGTGATGTCACCGGCACTAATAGACGGGCTTTAGACTGTAAAATGGCTAGGGTAGCACTAAATCCCACCCATCAGTCGGTGACGTCACAGGGAACACTGCTTAGCGGAAGCCACCACCTAGTAGTGTTAAAAACAAACAGCCCTTGCCCTGCACAATGCAAGGCAAAGGAGAGCTGCTCATATCAGGGGGGCCACAGGGGTGAAAATGGGGATATTTTCGGGTTCAGCTCTGAACCCAGGCATCCCCTTTAATATGTGTTTTAAGAGTGAAAATTCCTTACCCAGCTTACAGGATTTATGAAGCAATAACATAAGAAGGTGTGTAATGCATGTGAATTACTGGTACAAATCGTTTCTTCACTTTTTTGTGTACAGCAAGCAGTGTTCACAGCGTGTGCTTTGTACAAAAGGCCAGGAAAAAGCCACTTAATAAGAATATGTACATCTGGCTTCAATTAAAGATTTCTCCCCCTCCTTTTGCAGGCTTCTTTGTTACCTGTATGTACTCTGCATCTATATACTATTAACCATCATAGTTATAACTGTGGTCGTAATATCATAACCACTATCCCTTATGCAGTTTAGGGCATGGCAGTTTCAGAGCCCAGGAATAGCATCTTAAAGGGGTATTCTGGTAAAGTAAGTTTAATTTTTTTTAAAACTATATTAAGGCTGCAAACTGTGACCCAACCAGAACCCATACCTATACATATAACCAGAGATTCATTTTACCTTGCAATCCATTTGTCTAGCTCCTGTATGAGCCTGCAGCACACAGAGTATCATGGCTCCTGATCTTCCCTCACAAAACTACAATCCCTAGCTTTCCTGCTGTGAGTTTGTATTTCTTCATGAGCGTTGATGATTATTGATTGGCTGCTTGATCTACAGTCCGATCACGCCCCCTCTACTCATAATCCCCTCTACACTAATCAGCAGCACACTAACATGCCCTTTGTTTCATAAGACATTTAGCAAGAGAATTGATAACACTCTGAGCATGCTCGACCTACCAAAGGCTCAGAACTTCAGGTTGATGCCATGGTAACTTATGAGGAAATACAGTGGGTAGTAGAGGAAGAAAACTTTTATTACTACTGAACGGTAAATATGTGAAATTTACATTATATTGGGTAATTACTGATGATGAATTAGTCTAAAACATAAGTTATATTTATGGTAACTGGAATACCCATTTAACTTAAGAGGCTATCCTCTAAAGCAGTGATTTTGAACCGTTTAAAGGTCAAGTGCCCAAACTGCAACCCAAAACCCACTTATTTATTGCAAAGTGCCAACAGGGAAATGTAACCTGAATACCACAGTCCAATATAGTATATCTTCCATGTACTCTGTCATTTAGCTATATTAGCTTGCCTACATTCATAGTGTGCCCTGGTCAATATTCGTGCAGAATAGGACATGTTCTGGCCACATCGATCCACAAAATCTACAGATGTGTGCATAGCCCTATAGAAAAGAGTAGGGCACTGTGTTCATAAAATCTTTATTTTAGCATGAAATTACGATTGTGTGCATGATTACTGAGTCTGTAATTTAACAGTCTACAGCTATATACTTTCTTGCAAGTACCACATCCCCCTTTGTTCTTCCTGGCAACCAATCACTGAGACATTAAAGCTTTCCTATGACACTAGAGGTAAAATCACATTTTCATTGTCTCATAATAATAATTGAAGCAGCTGAAAGTCGTCTTATCTGAGGTTTAATTTTAAAGGTAATATGTCACTATTATCTGCAAGTTGAAACCATATAGTGATTTTTTTCTAATTGTATTTTTTTTTTTTTCTGTACCTGATTTTTAAGCAGGCATCTAAGCTGCTAACAGCATTTAGAGATTCTTTATAGCAGCCACATGGACCATAGACAGGAGATGTTCATTGACGTCTATGGGAGTCTTCTAGGCATGCTGTGACCTGTGTAGGGAATGGATGATGGATCCTGTCTTTCTATACAGAGGTTTTCTCTCTCACTGTAATTCTACCTGATGAGGCGACTGCTGAAAAGTGATCTGTACAGAAAAGAGCTTTACAGGAAACTGACTGGTAATCCAGGCACAATGACTTGTAGCAGTAGCTCATCTGAATGTAATGATGCATTTCACTTGGTGATATGTTGCTTTATCCTGGAGAAAAAGTACTAATTATGCCAAAGACCCATTGAGTGCACTCCATTACAACCACTAGGAGGAGCACCCGGCATCCTGTGTGGTCATTGAGCTCAGTGTACAGTGATCCCTCGAGATACAACGGCCTCAGGATACAATATTTTCAACATACAATGGACTTTTCTGACCCATCGTAAGTTGAAACTTGACCCAACAATTGACTCAACAATGTCTCAGATCCAACCAATCAAGGCCACTTCTCTGGTATAGTATCCGTATTAGTTGTTAGTTAGCAGCTATTCCTGTCTGTTATATGTAAGGACGTGTTTTACCTGTCTTAGTTATCTGCTTATTTTTCTTAACTCTTTATTTTCTCTTATCTTGGATGACATTTTGGGGCTTTGGAACCAATTACTCAACATACAATGGTCGTCCTGGAACCAATTAATATTGTATCTTGAGGGACCACTGTATAATGCAGTAAGCTACCTCTAGTGTCAGCTTCAAGTTATGCCTTAACCCCTTAGTGAGCAGTCAGTAACCCCTTAGTCAGTAAGGCCTCTTTTGGGCCTTACTGACTAAGTTTTTCTTCCTTTTTTCATAGTCGTCTTAACAAACAGCATTTTGATTTGCTATTAAAATGCAATGCACTATCCCTATAATGCATTGCATTTTAATGGCAATGCTATTCTAACATTGACCAGCAAGGGAAAAATACTCAAGGCTGGTCTGGGGCCTTCATAGGCCCCAGCCAGCCTTCCCACACATTGGCACCCCCGATTGCATTTGCGGGGTGCCAATGGGAGACAGAGGGAGTCCGCTCCCTCTGTCACCGCTTTACATGCGGCGGCCAGTCAGGGCTGTCAGAGCAGGGCCGCGGCTCTCATGTGAGAGCTGGGCCCGTGCAGCGCTTAGACTGGGCCACTGTAATAAAGCGACAGCCCAGCCTAAGGCCCCTTAGTGACTGCTGTAAAAACATGTATCAGTGGTCACTAAGGGGTTAAAATATACTGCAATATATTTGAGCCCTGTATCAAACTATTATTAAAGATATATTAAGAAATTAATTGACAAAATTATGGCTCTAAAAAGGTGGAAAATGATGTCACTTTATGGCAAAATAACACTGTTTTCAAAGCAATAAGCATTTTTTTGACTAAATATTGGGTTTTGCTGTCATTTTCTTGATTAAGAGAAAAATAAAAATGTAAACAAAATATTAGAAATGTACAATTGAGGCAACTACAGAATATGCATCATGACAGGGTTTCCTGTCTTACTTTAATCTTTCAGTCACTAATACAGTAATAAAGATTAAAATCAGTAATACAAAAAATATATTTTACAGATTTACATTAAATTTACATGAACTTCAACCCTGAAACTAAAGAAAAAGTCTGAATTTACATTTTTAAAAAATATAAATAGAATTTTCATTATAAAGTACAGTAATAAATCCTTGGAGTCATGCATATTAAAATATATGGCTAATATTTCAGTTATGTTTCTCTATGATGAAGCCAAAACTATTTTTTGCTACTAAAAAATAAGTATCAAATTCTTAGAAAGTGGCAGTGGTATGTAGCATTTAGATTCAAGTCATCGTGCATTTTTAGCTGACCACATTGAACTACCACCACAGATTCAAGATAAAGGCACTTGGGAAAATAACATTTATTGCAACGCCCACTGATTTCACGCAATAGTCACAGAAAGGCGCCATTCAGACAGCTGTAATACGGTCACTTGCGTCATAGTCTCGTGGCTATAATAAGGATGTTAAACGTAGCTGCGTTACGGCTGTCTAAATGCTGCCAATTGCTGGAAGATTTTGCGCCTCTGTCTACAAGTCATGGGACAGATTCTTCTAGAGGCATATGATCTTTCACGTCAGAAGGCACGTGTGAGGCATCTGCTAAATCTGCTCTAGAACAGGGATTCTACAACCTTCAGCCCTCCCGCAAAACTACAACTCCCAACATGCCCTGATAGCTGTAGGCTGTCTGGGGATGCTGGGAGTTGTAGTTTTGCAACAGCGGGAGGGACGCAGGATCCCAAGATCCAATATTTATAACCTATCTTGGGGATAGGTGGTAAATTAGAGGTAGCTCTGGTAGCTGCAGGCCATAGATGATCGGGGAAGAAGGTGCAGTGTGTCACACCGCCATCACTCTGATATTAATGACCTATCTTGAAGATGTAGCATCAATACTGTTAACCTGAAAACCCCTTCTATGGTATATGCACAAGTTTTCCCAGCATAATACGGTACCAGCTAAGTAGATGAAATTTTCAGTAGAAAAGTCAGCAGAAATTGACTCTTAGTGTGGATTTTCAAATCCACAATGTTAACCATTTTTCAGTGCAGATTTCACCGTTTGCAATACAAAAGGGTGAGATTGAGGGCAAATCCACATCAAAATCCCCAACATGTGGATTTGGTGCAGAAACGCGGGAAAAACGATGCAGAGATTCCACGTAAACTACACTGTTGTGTGCATATACCCTTAAAGGGTATGTACACCTCTGGAGTCAATTTTTTATGATTGCATTTAACTTATTTTTGGCTAAAAATCATATTTTCAATTTGTCTATATTAAAAATATTGAGCTGTTAAGTCTCAAAGGGTTAAGGCTACTTTCACACTAGCGTTTTATAATTCCGGTATTGAGTTCCGTCATAGGGGCTCAATACCGGAATAAAACGCTTCAGTTTTGTCCCCATTCATTGTCAATGGGGGCAGAACTGAAGACAAAGGAATGCTCCTAAAAGCTCATGACACTAAGACTTCATGATGGATCCGTCACCTGCAAACATACACACACACATACATACTTACATGCTCCTGGCAGGTCTCCACATCGCAGGAGGAGCAGGACGGCGCACACATAGGACGATTCCACCCGGCACCCAGCATGTAAGTATGTATTTGTATGTGTATATGTCTGTACTGTGTGACGTGTGGGGCCAGAGCGCGGTTCCGGCCCCACACATGTCCCTGCGGCAGCACAGATCCAGCGGCAACCTTCACCTGCCGGATTCGTGCTGCCGCTACTGTGAAAGAGGCCTAACTGTTTAGCTGGGTTACTGGTACTTTCACTTTGTGCTGGTGATCTAATTACCCTTATCTGTAAACTACTGAGAGGTCATAAACACTTATTTAAGCCACATTCTTATCAGTAAGGTAAGGATTGAGCTTTGATGAGTGTTTATAAGGTCAGAGCGAAGACATAAGCTGTTCATCTGCTCCTCAGATGACGGAATTGAGAAACAAAAATCCACAGGCAGCTAGTACAGCTTCTCAGCTCTGTACACAAAAAAGGATTCAATATTGTTAATAAAGACCAATTGAAAAAGTGATTTTTAGGTCAAAATAAGTATAATGCAATAATAAAAAAAAAACTGCCCCCAAAGGTGTACATAGCCTTTAAGGTTGCCAGGTAGTTCTCTTATGCTCTAGGTTTTATTCACATCTGCATCTCCATTAGGAGCAATTTCCACAAAATTCAAATGCACCATTTTCCCTATGGACACCCTTTGGAAACCATGTAGCAGATAGGAACAGAGCCATATATACAAGGAATAACAGTTAGTTGAATGATTCTTCTTATTGCTTACCAACCTCTTTTCACACAGCCCTATAGAAATGAACAAGGCTTGCGTGAAAAACAGAAGGTATTCAGATGCAATGCATTTTCACTGATAGGAGATGTTGAGCGTTATTCTTCACACAAGTGAAAAACATATGAAAAAATTACACTGAACGCAATCGTAGAAAAAAAAAATGATTCTTGCAAGCAAAACCATCAATTTTTTTCCTGAACAGATCCTGACACAATCAGTATTGTTCGTGTGAAGGAGGCCATAGATAGATTCTATAGGCTCTATGAACTGAAAACGTTACTTTGTAATTCAGTCACTTTAAGGTTATGAAAAAAAAAAGTGAGGTGACAGTCATCCTATATGCAGACATAGGGGGATGCAGAAATTTTTGTATACATTTGAATCCCACTCAGGAAATACAAATATGGTGTTTGATCTACACATTCATAGCAGTGGTCAACTGCATTAGGGAGCCAGAATTAAGCAGTCCTTCATTCTTGTTCCCACCATTGACTTCTAGGTTCTGTAGAAATGTCCTTTTCTTTAGCTTCTCAAAAATGACAGAATTATTAGATGCCAGACTTATCCGAGTTCTAAGGGAAAAGAAAAATAACACAATGTAAGAACACATTTACTCCAGAACATCAAGACCTCACACCCCTTTCTGCCAAGTATTGTTTCCAAATCCACACGGACCCATGGGAACACAAAAAGTTAATTAAAAATGTATGAAAAACTCTCCATAACCGCTTCATCTAGTGAAGCTAATAGCAGCAGGAAGAACAAAAACTTTGGGTTGTAACATTCTGTAAATGCTCAAAAGGGCTCATGACATGAAACATGTCTGGCAGCATAGAGTCCTACAGAAGACCATAGTACGGTCCCATAGGCTCTCTGAGACACAGTATGCACATGGAGGAGGCTCATAGCTAAGGCATGGTATTATGCATCTGTCCCACACGGTCTATACACACACGTGTGTCTGAGAGGTTAAACCCACATCTATTTCCAGAACAGGGGATCCTCAAACCTTGACAAGCAAATCATTCAAGGTGCTCACCACCTTAGCTCCATTTTCATCTCATGACAGTCTCCAAACATCCAGTGCATGGAGGCCAGTGGTCAGTGGCACTAAATACAAAATTGAAGTGACATCTCCAGCGCTTCATAAAACTGTTATTTTTATGGTTTCATTAAAAAAAAAAACAAGGTGCAATACAGTGGCTTACGCATTTCAAGCCTTTTCTGAGCTCTTATTCACAGCAAAAACAGTTTGAAAAGTGTAAGAAAAACAGACTGTAATGCAACTTGTTTTTTATGAAGGTGAATCGATAAAATCTTTTTTATGAAGCACTGGGGACGTTACTTTGTTGTATTTGGTTCCTCAAACCTTGCCCTCTCTGGTGTGGCGTCAGCAGTCGCATCCAGACTGAGAATGAATGGGGAGGTGGCTACACATATGAGCATTTCTCTCCAGCCAAGCTGTAACTTCCATAAAAGTGAATAGTGAGGTGGGGCCTGCAGCTAAGAGTCTATAGGAATACCCTTTTACGCTGCAGAAAGCCATCCTGTGATCCATCTTGGTTTATGAACGAATAAAAGTTAAACCGGTAAATTGATTTGGGCATAAATCAACTTAAAAGATCAGGTGGCCAGAGACAGAGAGAATAACCGAGCAGATTTATCACAAAGCAGCTTTCTGCAGCTGGCTATGTAGTGTAAAACATGGAAGCTGCAGAAGCCAAAAGGTGGAACCTTTTTAATAAAAATACTTACATAAAGTTGTGTGGTCCTAAATACAATCAATTTAACAAATGAATTCCAAGTTGTCGTTAGCATTTAAAACCTACAATTTAGTCTAGTAGAAGAGGATAACTAACCCCAAGAATTTTTACTGTTAGCTGGTAACATTTGTTCTGCCAGAAATGTGTTCTTATTGTTATTCTGTTTTAGGATATCCTCCAATACTGTATATACACTGGTGGTTACCATTAACTCAAAGCAGTTTGATGGTATCTTAGGTTGGTATATGGCTAAAGCCCACTTGTGCATTATGTGCCATAATGCTAGTAAGTACTTGTCTGTGTTCACCACTTTGAAGATACTACTACAAATAAGTTACAATAACTTAAAAATTTTATGGAAAAGAAACAGGTTTATATCTTACCGTGGAGATTCAATTCCACTGTCTCCTGTGGTACTATGGTTTTCATTTTGGTTAGCTTCCAATGGGTTATTCTTTGGGTTGAATAACTTCAAGGTGTGCTCATAACATGTTCTTCCTTCTCCTGATTGTTGTCCTGAGTTCTTCACCGGTTTCTCCTCACTTCCTTTAATGGATGTCTGGACAGTCTCTGCCATAGAGTTACAGTCACTGGAATTGCAGTAATCAAATATACTTCCTTCACAAAGCTCTGGTTGAATGCATTCAGCAGTATCCACATCAACTTCTTGATGGTGCAGAACATACTGAGACAATGGCTGACAAGAACTTCCTTTTACATGTAGAGCAGGTCTACTATAACCTTGAGAACTGTCAGAAGAGAAGACAGATGACGTATAGTCTTCTTGGTGATGGCTGGTTGAAGCAAATTGATGTACTGATGACCTGGTTGGGTCCCAGTGACTTGGAGTTGTCTCTAGTGCAGCATGGCTTTCCTCATGTAGATCATACAAATTGTGATTCCTATTTTGCTTGCACATTTCGAGGCTCTGACACATTCCAATATGTTCATCAGTATCACCTTCAAAGTAGAAGGAACTTGAGGCATCATCATTATCCTCCTTCTTGTAAAACATCTGATCTTCCTCAACAAGCTCTTCATTGTGAGAACTGGAAAATACAGTATATTTTGGTAATTCTTTACTGTTCATTTCACTTGCTGAATAACTGACATGGGATTCTGGCTCATTTTTCTCTAATGCACCAACATTCGATCTACCAAAACTTTTTGAAGAATTTATACTTCTACTAAGACTTGTTTGTGCATGTTGTAATGATTCATTGATTGAGGTCACCTTGTTGCAATATGACACAACTGAATAAGGATTCCCTACTTCATGTTCCCAAGTCCTTTCTGATTTTACCAAAACCTTTGTTTGATTGTCACCTTCTTCACCTGGGACACCTAGTGCGGAGCAGTGTTCTTTAATGTGCTTAAACTTATCATCTATTCTCAAGGTACTGCTTTGAGGGTAACTAGGAGGGTATTCTCTTAAATCATCTTTCTCATTTACTGGCACTATCTGATCATGGAACAGATCCTCACAATATTCATCTTCAGGCCTCTCAGCTTTTAGATGTCTGGTTCCAGCCTCAACATTTAAGGCTGAGCAGTCTAGAGACTTTGGTCGTGGCATATTTCTCCTGTCCTTCCCAGATCTGCATTTCTTAACCTCTTTCATAGGTTTGCATCCACTGATGATGTTATCTCTGTAGGAGATACCCTCAAACGGATTACAGATTTGCTTTTTGTATATAACATCAGGCTTGTTACCATCTTCGTTACCAGCAGTGAATACATCTGGAACACTTATATCATCCATCACGGTGGGCTGGTGCTGCGATTGCCTTGGCACATCTAGTTCTACTTGCATGGTTAACCTTGGGTCTTTCCTATTTTTTTCTTTGTTAGATTGCACTTTTTTGTGGTGCTTTGATAACCTATTGTTCTTCTTTTTGTTGCTTCCTTTAAGATTATGTGCATTTTTGTTTCTTAATATCTCTGTTGAGGTTCCCTTACTGAAGCACTTTTTCTGTTCCTCTGCTTTTTGCATCATCAATGTATGTTTCATCAAGTTGTCCACAGTTAAAACAGGGTTGATGCGTTTAATTATCTCATGTTCTATGTCACGGGGGATATTATCTAGACTATCTTCATCCCGGACCGGCCATTCTTCAGGTGGAAATTGTGCTGCGAAACTTACTAACTCTTTTTTGGATTTTTCTTTCTTGGCAACATTGCGCCAAAAGAGACCAATTCCAAATTTTTTACTGCATTTTTCTTTTTCTTTTAGTGAATGTTGTGGTTTAGTTTTAATGCATGTGTGATGATCCCGGGATGTGGATGTTGCCTGATTTTGAACAGAAGGCTTTAAATCTTTGACTGACTTGTGTTCTTTTCCATTACCCTCATTGATGGACTGTTGTCCTAGTATATTATGGGTGGAGTTTTCAGAGAAGCAGCTGCAGGATCTGCAGTGTGATACTGAAGGAACATTATTAGCTTTGGTTAGATCTGCACAGCTCTCCATGCTGACGAGATAAGTGATGGCTGGTGGAGAAACGGAAAACTCCTCAGCTGCCCCATATTTACTGTGTAATACAGGCTTTCTAGTGATAAAGTAAGTCTGAGGAGTCACTATGAAGTAGCCTTCTCCAGTGTGATATATTTTTCTTTCTTTGATGAGCGTTCCAAGAGTAGAATACAGAATCTCCTGGGATGGTGTAGCTATACCTATAAAAACAAAAAAGATACCAGTCATATAATTATGCATATTATAATAAAAACACCATAATTGAAATTTGACATTTGAGCACAGTTTACCAGTTGGCAGCTGGGTAAATCTATATAAAACTTAACCTCGGACCAACTATTATCTGGTGTACTGCATGGATAGTACACCTGACACTGAGCTATGATAGGAGCAGAACAACAAAAAGAACGTAAGGTGCTGACATGAACTAAGCCAAATAGATCCCATTGACTATAATCAGATCTGTCCGGTTTCCATTTGGTAAATCGCTTTTTATTTTCACATGCAGGACTTTTCTCTCCACTATTTTTTATGAAATCTCTGACAGAGGCCCCAAACTGAGCCTCCAACACAGTGAACATGCCTTTAAAGTGGTTGTCCCAGAATAAAAACTTATCACCTATCCATACACTGTCTGATATATGGGGTCTCCCCATTGAGACCTCCACGATTCACAAGAATGGGGTTACCATGTCCCCCATTTGAACAAAGCAGTAGTTGAGCATGTGAATGCCAAAGATGGGCAAGTGCAGTGGTGTGGATATGTGATCATTTGTTATTCTGGGACAACCCCTTTAAAGGGGTATTCTCATCTTAGACAATGGGGGCATATCGCTAGGATATGCCCCCATTGTCTTATAGGTGCGGGTCCCACTGTTGAGACCAGCACCTATATCCAAAACGGAGCGGGGAGCGCTGCGCCTGGAGGACCCCGGCCACCACCACTCCCCGCTGCGTTCATAGAAATGAATAGGAGCCGGGCCGTGCATGCGCGGTGTGCTCCCATTCATTTCTATGGAGCCGACGGATGGCTCGGCTATTTTCGGCGGCCCCATAGAAATGAATGGAGGGTGGCTGCGCATGTGCAGTGCGCCCTCATTCAGTTTGGGGGCTCCGCTGGGACCCGCACCTATAAGACAATGGGGGCATATCCTAGCGATATGCCCCCATTGTCTAAAATGAGAATAACCCTTTAACCCTTTCCGTACCTCCGCTCAACATGTATAGCAGAAGTCCGGCTCGCAAGTACAGCAGGTGCCAAAGCCACCAAGTTTCATACAGTTTCATGTTTGCAATTGGTGATAACGCTGACTTGTAGGCTTTTAACCCCTCAGATACCGTGGTCACATCTGAAAGCACAAAATCTGGAAGAGCTGCTTTTCTGGGCCTGGAGCGGCTCTCCCACGAAGTGAACAGAGGAGCCATTTATTGGCTGTGAAAGGCTGGAGCATGCTGAGGTTCCAATGGCTTTCACACGTATATTCCAACGTAGGCCTGCAGGTGGCAGCACTACACTGTAATATACTCAATCTTTGGATTTATTTCCATTGATAAACAGAAGTGGCAATCTAATGATTGCATGATGTTAGGCCCTAGGAATCCTTAAAAAAAAAACAAAAAAAAAAACCCTTTTTAAAAATAAAACTAAACAATTATATATAAAAAAAACAAAAATCACTCACCTTTGCCCACAATAAAATAAATAATCCAAAAATAAGCATCATTGGCATTGCTGCGTCCCAAAACACCTGTACTTATAAAAAACAAAAAATGTATTTTACCCCCTCTAAAAAAAAAAAATTGAATAAAAAGTAATTAAAAAAAAGTCACACACACGCAAAAATTTAGCCCTCAAAGTTATGTGGGCAATGCAAAGAAAAAAAAATGCTTCCAAAGTTTTTATTTTTTTCAGTATTAAAACAAACAAAAGACAAACTATATAAATGTAATCGTACTGACCCAGAGAATGAAGGTCATAGGTCAGTTTTACTGAATAGGGAATGCCGTAAAAATAAAACTGTTTTTTTCCTTTCCAATTTAATTTTTTTTTCCAGCTTCCCACTACATCGTATGCAACAGTAAATGGAGCTGTTAGAAAATACTACTTGCCCTGCAAAAAAAAAAAAAAAAACAAGCCCTCATATGGCTATGTGAACCGAAAAATAAAAAAGTTACGGCTCCGGGAAGGCAGGGAGTAAAGCAAAATGGCAGGGTTAAAGCATGTACAAATGGATCCAGGATTGAAATCTTTCAGCAGTCCTGCTTGATCAGTGTCTCTACAGCACCTGCTCTGATAATTTGCATTCTTTGAAAAGTTTTTTTCACACAAGCAACGTACAGTCCCCTGGATTATATTTACAATGTTGAGAGAGATGAGACCATCACCAAGCGGTCAGTTGTTTCCAATACCAACCAGCAAAATCTAAATGCAGCATTGCACTACGACATCGGGTGTCACTCAGGATCAGTGCCACCTGAATAATACAATGTATGAGATAGGAGATTGTAATCTGTATAACTGTTTTACATACAATTCTTCAAGCTACTGATGAGCAGTCTGTAGCTGGAAAAATGAGTTAAAATTTTTACTCTGCCTCTTGTGCTAAGAAATCTGCCTGATACCCGGCCGGTGTATATAACACATTACACCACTAGGTCACATGCACAGCGGCATATTATGCTCGGATCTTCATGCAGAACATCCGCAGTGTAATATAGTGCCAGCTAAGATGATGACATATTTAAAATCTCGTCTCCCACATGTGGAAATTGACTGGCAGTGTGGATTTTGAAATTGGTTAATTGGATTTTTAGTGTGATACAAAGGATGAAATCTGTGTGGGGGGGAAATCACATCAAAATGCAGCTTTTGGTGGGGAAACACAAAAAAAATCTGCATAAAATACCCTGCCATGTGCAAGTACCCCAAATCCATGCATGTGTCCTGAAGACACTACTTCGGCTGCCGCCTCAAGTACATTACCACGGATATAGATTACACATATTCTAAATACAGACGGCAAATGGTCGGCACCTGGGTAATGTTTTATCAGCTGCTCCATTAGGGATTCCTGTGTCACCAGGATCTGGGCTGCGTTCATATCAGATATAGCACAGCACAGTACTTCTGCCAGGGGAATGAACTGAGACTGAGATACGGGATTCATCTGCATTGGAGACACATCACCTGCAAGATAAATAAAAAGAATAAGATGAGACCATGCAAAAATATGGATATAAAACAATGTCAAAAAGACTGTACAATGCAAAACATGGCGTTCAGGAGCTAGTATGGTACAGTTATACTGAAATGGATCCCATAGATCAAGAGAAATTATTCTTCATCTAAGACTTCATTCACACAACCGTAAAGGTTTCGCGGTCCACAAACGGCGGATTCACAAAACATGCGGACCGCACTATATTGAAAAAGCCTATTCTTGTGCGCAATTGCTCTATTTTATTGCGGAACAGAACTACGGATGCAAACCAGCACACTGGGGGAGACTTATCAAACTGGTATAGAACTGGCTTAGTTGCCCATAGCAACCAGATTGTTCACTTTTGACAGCTCCTTTGGAAAATTAAAGGTGGAATCTGATTGGTTGCTATGGACAACTAAGCCAGTTCTACTTTACACCAGTTTGATAAGTCTCCCCACACTGTGTGTTGTCCGCATCTTTTGTGGCCCCATTAAAATGAACGGGTCTGCACTCGTTAGGCAAAATTGCGGAAGTGTTCATACGTTCGTGTGAATGGACTCTTACCAATAAAATTTCTAGAGCAAAGTTGATTCATCGAATTTTTGGCTATAGTGACAACATAAACGAACAGCACCCCCTAGAGGTGTAATTACCTTCACCTGTGTTTTACCATTCATGTAGTTATAAATTATCTCTCGCCACAGTCCACATATTATCTCCCCCTTCTCTACATGCAGCACATTTCCTGTAATCCCATTAAATCTGACCTGTCACCTGAGCCCTCCTCACGGCCAGCCAGTGGAAGTTTTTAGGGATGTATTTTGTGATGGACTGTGGTATTTGGCTCTATTGGGGGTGGTATAATGTGCCACAATATGGTATTGCTGACCCTGCCTTCCATCATTTTGGATCCCATTACAAAAACGGGCCACTTTTAGATATGTCTGTTTTAGTAACTACTTAAGCCTTTATTAGACAGGCAGATCAGCAAGCGATTGTCGGGAGGGAAGCATTACCTCCCAGCAATCGCTTGCTAGCTAGCGGAGGAGACCACATTTATAACATGCAGCGATCTCCTCCACAGCATGGGAAGGAACAGTCTCTATGCCAGGGCTGGCCAACCTGAGGCTCTCCAGCTGTTGTAAAACTACAACTCCCACAATGCCCTGCGGTAGGATGATAGCTGTAGGCAGACTGGGCATGCTGGGAGTTGTAGTTTTGCAACAGCTGGAGAGCCGCAGGTTGGCCAGCCCTGCTCTATGCCATCACTCATTCCCATGCTGTCTAGTGATTTACAGGCGGCAGATCGCCATTAGGCAGCAAGATCCGCCACCGGCAAGCTCTGATTTTTAAGCATGCTGAAAAATCAGAATTGCCCAATGAATGAGCAAACACTCGTACTTCAGGAAATGTGTTCATGCTAACACTCATTAGCGATTATCGGTCAATGCCAGACTGTGCAGGGACACACCCTCAACTGGTAACACCCATCTGGACCTTCACAGCAAACTGCTAGTAATTCTTTTTCTAACGCCTAGAAAAAATAATAAAGGAATGACAATAGAGTTATAAGAATAGATGCTCCAGAATTGTTATTACATGGGGAATGCAAGTAGTTACTAAAATAGATGTGTCATTAGTGGTGACAGATCCTCTTTAAAGCACAGACAGCTCTACCTCTAGAAGACAGCAAATGCCAATATGCCTAAGTCTCAAGATAAAGTTGATTTTACATAAAACATTCTGCCTCTTATTGCTTTCTTTACAGGTTTGAATTTTCACTCCATAGAATTGCCCCCACAAAGTGAAAAAACAAAACATTTCGACTACGGCACCGTCCTACATCAAATGGACCATCACTCACAAATCAGTGGGGGCAAGTCTCTCAAATATTTTTGAAAAGACGCTCTTTGGCAATGGGGCTGCAGCAAATTCAAATTCCAAAGGATACCCAGCCAGCCTCTCAGCAGCCCGCAGGCTGTTTTACGGTGGTCTGTGTCCCGTTCAGACAGTACAATTTGCAAAAAATTGGTGCCTGATTAAACATGCACATGTCCATCTCTTAAGTGCCACCACGTAAACACCCAAATGTCATGGTCAATGGGGCTTCAACTGTTAATATGCTCATCAATCAGACTTATACACAATGTGCGGTTAATATACCATATAAATCTATCATAAAAAACTCCTTTAATTAAAAAGAAAAAATATACCGTATTTTTCGCTTTATAAGACGCACCCGAAGATAAGACGCACCCCAGATTTTAGAGTAGGAAAATGAGAAAAAAATATTTTTCATCAGACCTCATATCTGACCCCCCATAAATTTCAGGACATCACATCAGGCCCCCATCAGAGCTCAGAACAGCCCATTGTGCCCCCATCAGACCTCAGAACAGCCCACAGTGCCCCTATGAGACCTCAGATCAGCCCAGTGTGCCCCCATCAGACCTCACATCAGCCCATTATGCCCCCATCAGACCTCAGAGCAGCCCACTGTGCCATCAGACCTCAGATCAGCCAACTCTGCCCCCATCAGACCTCAGACCAGCCCACAGTGCCCCCATGAGACCACTCTGTGCCACCATCAGACCTCAGACCAGCTCATAGTGCCCCCATTAGACCACTCTGTGGCCCCATCAGACCTCAGACCAGCTCATAGTGCCCCCATTAGACCACTCTGTGCCCCCATCAGACCTCAGACCAGCTCATAGTGCCCCCATTAGACCACTCTGTGGCCCCATCAGACCTCAGACCAGCTCATAGTGCCCCCATTAGACCACTCTGTGGCCCCATCAGACCTCAGACCAGCTCATAGTGCCCCCATTAGACCACTCTGTGGCCCCATCAGACCTCAGACCAGCTCATAGTGCCCCCATTAGACCACTCTGTGGCCCCATCAGACCTCAGACCAGCTCATAGTGCCCCCATTAGACCACTCTGTGGCCCCATCAGACCTCAGACCAGCTCATAGTGCCCCCATTAGACCACTCTGTGGCCCCATCAGACCTCAGATCAGCCCAGCGTGCCCCATAACAATAAAAAAAAAAAACTTCACTTACCTGTCCTGCCGCGGCTCCGCTCCGGTGCTTCTTAGGCTTCCCGACCCGGCGCTGCACTGTCACCTGACTGCGTGCAGCGTCAGGTCATAGTGCGCGCACTACGTCCTGACGCTGTACGCGTTCAGGACAGTGCAGCGCCGGGCCGGGAAGCCTAAGAAGCACTGGAGCGGAGCCGCGGCAGGACAGGTAAGTGAAGTTTTTTTTTTTATTGTTATGGGGCACGCTGGGCTGATCTGAGGTCTGGTGGGGGGGTCCCAGCCCCCCGGCAGCTAAAACATACAAGTGAGCGCTTCCATAATGGAAGCGCTCACTTGTATTCGTTTTATAAGACGCACTGCAATTTTCCCCCTACTTTTGGGGGAAAAAAAGTGCGTCTTATAAAGCGAAAAATACGGTATATAGCCAGATATGGTGTCCACCATGTTGTAGGTGAGGACAGAGGAGGCCTGCAGCTCATCTAGGGTAGACTGGTAGATTACGCTTGACCTTTGTTTTACAGCCAGCCATTGTCAGCCTCTACAAAGCCTGTTTATGGAGAGCTTTCCAAGAGCCTTTTATCCCCAGTAGTTGCTACGCTACGACTTTCAGGTGTATAAATCAGGGAAATGTCTTTGAATGGAGTAAAGAGAGACAAACTTCAGATCCCTTCCCTCCTGTGTGAACTCATGTCAGCTCTGAAACGTAATCCCCAGCGCCGTGAGACAGGAATGTCCTGAAAAAAGCCACTTAACGGAGGTGAAAGGGTAACCTGTTAGTCATAACAAGCTCCTGCGGCTGCCATGAACCTCAGGGTTTGCAATCCATTCAATTCCTATCAGACGGCTCATAATCTTTTTCGATACTGCCAGGAACATAGTAAGGAGCTAGGACCTATGCTGCCATATGCTTTTCATTATGTACATACAAAAAAAAAAAAATCAATTGTCCTCAGGCGCTCAAGTTGAGTTAATGGGCAGGAAATCCAAAAGCCATTTCTGTATAAATACCAGCAAAAATGAATTTTGGAGTTCCTGAATGACAAAGAGGGTCGATGGAGGGAAATTAAGACTGTGAGTTCTTTGGTCATTAGGAACTGAAGGCAGATAGCGCATGAACACCTGCAGTGGGTTGGTGGACACTTCTGTTCCTGCTTGGGTCTGTCAGACAGAAATAACACAAACAAAAAAGGTATAATTTGAATCTTCTAAAATACCATTACAAGTGAAGAGTATTGCTGGTCAAACCAGTCGTTTCCAGTCTCCAATGCGTATGCGGCGCTCCCAACTCTTCCCTGACAGGAATGTAAGAGTTGGACCCCTTGAATTTCAACTCCTGCTCCTTTCATTCTTCCATGAGACAAGCCACCTCCAGAGTTGTCTGGCAGCAGCCTTTTCCTTTCTCCTTATTCAATACGCATACTAGGGGTGTTCAATAAATTTTCTGAAAAAATTGAACTTACTACTTTTCAGTGTAATCCCCCTTGACTTCAACACACTTATTCCACTTCACCTCCAGTGATCTGATTCCCTCAGAATAGAATTAAACTTCTTTGCATTATCATCAGGACATCGTTGCCCACACAAAAATTTCTTCAGGTTCCAAAAGAGAAAGACATCACTGGGAGCCAGGTCTGGACTATAGGGTGGATGGTTAAGCTCCATGAAGGTGCAATCCCTGATAGCAGCTTGTGATTTGTGAGACTTATGACTTGGTGCATTGTCGGGAAGCAGCATCACACCTGCTGACAACTTCCCACAGTTACTTAATCACAGTGTAAGCAATAAAGAGATTGAGGACATCAACGAAGGACAAGGCATATAATCACAGAGTTGTTGATTACTTAAAACTTAACTTTTACTTATACCATTAAGATAAATATTCAAAATAAAATAGTGAAGTAAGTGCACTAAATATACTAATACAGAATAAGCAGGTCTATATATCTCTCACAATTGGAGTATTCACAATACCATATGATAGTGGAGAAGTATAGGTCGGGGTAATAGCGGAGGATGAGAGAATTGGATGTCCCTATTCTCACACCTCTCACTATCCCTCACCCATGGGAATCCCCTGATGGTGGAGACCCCCTAGTCTCGTACCTATACTCCCTTTCCCTTCGTATCCCTATGAAGAGACAGAATTACACATAAACCCGACGCGTTTCCCCTCCAAACGAGGTTCATCAGGGGTTAATAGTCATCAATTAATTGCTGAGATACTAGTCTTAAAAAAAAAAAAAATTATATGATGATAGTGGGTATTGTCCACGTTAGACCACTAGATGCCTGCTTTGCAGTTATAGGACAGTTCACAGGTACTGATAGCTAACCACCAACACAGATAGTAAGACATCTAAATAGCTCATGGCCAATAGAGATAGTAGCAGACAATGTACCATCAATAATTGCATACAGATGAGGCTGATATCAAACGGTCTAGTAAGAAAGCATGATAAGCCAGGTGTGGTCAAGAGACCTCTTACGTGACCTATGCAGAGTCATGAGAAGATATGCGTGGTGGAGATAAAGATGTCCTGTCCAGTCCGTGACTCTGCATAGGTCACGTAAGAGGTCTCTTGCCCACACCTGGCTTAGGCTACTTTCACACTGGCGGCAGGCCTGATCCGGCAGGTGAAGGGTGCTGCCGGATCAGGCCTGCCGCAGTGACATGTGTGGAGCAACATGTTTGATGAACCTCGTTTGGAGGGGAAACGCGTCGGGTTTATGTGTAATTCTGTCTCTTCATAGGGATACGAAGGGAAAGGGAGTATAGGTACGAGACTAGGGGGTCTCCACCATCAGGGGATTCCCCTGGGTGAGGGATAGTGAGAGGTGTGAGAATAGGGACATCCAATTCTCTCATCCTCCGCTATTACCCCGACCTATACTTCTCCACTATCATATGGTATTGTGAATACTCCAATTGTGAGAGATATACAGACCTGCTTATTCTGTATTAGTATATTTAGTGCACTTACTTCACTATTTTATTTTAAATATTTATCTTAATGGTATAAGTAAAAGTTAAGTTTTAAGTAATCAACAACTCTGTGATTATACAACTTCCCACAGTGTTTCTCTTTGACTGCCTTGCATAATGCCTTCATTGTTGAAGCATAGGTGTCTCCAGTAATTGTTGTCTTGTGTGGAATTAATTCTAGTAATGAAACGCCCCCCGTATCCCAAAATACTGTTGCAATGATCTTTCCAGCTGACTGCTGCACACAAAATTTATTTGTAGTTGGTGACCCCTTGTGCTTCCATTGCATGGAATCTTGTTTGGTCTCAAGATCATTGTAGTGGACCTATGTTTCATCACCCGTAATAGAAGTCTCCTAGATTTTCTCTAAGCACGTCTAAATTCTCTTGACTAAATTGCTGGTGGAAAAAGTTTTTTGCTCAGGTGTCAACATTTGTGGTACCTTTGACATCATAAAAACATCATGAATAACACTGGAAACTGTGCCAACTGAAATGCCTAATTCATGATCTATAACAATTACTTTGACCAACGATCTTTCAAAATCATGGCCTCCACTTTATGGCACATTTCCTCTGAAGATGCTTCGACAGGTCACCCTGAACGAGGTCATCTTCAATTGATTTCCTACACCACTTAAACTACTTGTTCTAAAACTTGGTAGTAGGAAGGTTCATCACCACCATATACATCAGTCATCTTTTCATCAATTTCTTTTGGCTTCTTTTTTTCCTTTGTAAAAAATCTTATCATGGAAAGAAGCTCTACTTTCTTTGTAGTACGGCACTGTACTGCACTTGTCATCCTGTCACTTACAGTGTTTTCATCAGACTGACCTGCTACTGTGTGGGTTGCATGTCCAAACATGCCTCAACCTGCACAGATGAGCTCAGCTCTCTAACACTGACAGAAAATGCTGGGGTAGATAACTTATTGAGAACCCTTCGTACACCCTATGCCAAGGCAAGTGTGTATGTGTATACAGGTGTTGGGAATAAGCATTCGTCGGACAGCTATTGAACGTGTATGGGGAAGTTCAGGATTTTTTTATACAGGGGGAAAAAAAAAGCTGAAAAAAATAAAAATCAGTGGCACATCAGAATGGAACACATTTTTGGTGGAGTTAACACCAGTAACGTTACTCCAGATATGACTAGTACCTAGAAATCGCAGTGGTTTTCCACTTTAAAAATCAACTACTGAAGTTATTCAACAAAGTCGTGAATAACTAACTTTGGCTCATCGGAGCCCATACATTCTAATACTGTAAGGAGAAAAATCTTCTGTCAGGTGGTGGAGCATTATGTTTGTCTCTCCTCTACTTCATGAGAAGACAATAGAGTTACCTGACCTAACCTTCTTCTCGGTTTCATGAATTATCTCAGAACACACAGGAATCAGTAATACAATCACTCATTTAAAGTGACAGTGCACACATATTAAGTAGGGCCGTCTACGAACCTACTTAACATGGAATGTATAAGGCTCCCTAGAGAACTGACATTTGCTAAAATAAAGTTCTGGAAACCCTGACACAGTTCCATTCACCATGTGGTTTCATACAATATTTTTGTTAACCTTTTAGATTGTTCCTTGAAGAAAACAAAGGTATCAAGCTTTTTTTCCAGTTGCTTGTTTCACATTGATATTGGTTAGAAATTGACCAAAAATTCCAAAAGAAATGTGAATCAGTTTTCATATTTCATTACATAGACATGCAAGAATTAACATTTAAAGGGAACCTGTCACCTGTAGTATGCCACCCTCACTGCTGAGAGTTCATACCCTCTTCCCAGAATCCCCAGAGGAGCATAGCCTGGCCTATAAGACTCCTCATGCTGTTTAGGCACTCTCCAAAAGGAGACACATTGATTTCTGCAAGTTCCAACCAGGAATTTCTTCAGCAAATCTTTCCATGAATTGATTCCCGATTATTGCAGCTGTTCACCCGGCAAAAAATACTTGTTTGCCTGGTGATCGCATCATTCATGCATCGCCCTGTGTAAGCAGGGACGTGCAGCCAACAATGGATTACACAAACGATTATTCATTGATGCACATGAATGCAGCACACGAGCAGGCAATGGTCAGGAATAAGCCTCCTCCTCCACTCTACCACGTAAAGGGGCCCTTACATTCACAGGGCATGCACACAATATCGATTGGCCTGGCAAACACAGTCCATATGTTGGCCCCATCTACCTGGCCAACTGCAGCTCCCCTGACCTAAATTGACCATCATAGTAATTTACTATACAGTCTGTATATGTGACCACAGGGCTATTGCAGCGTACTCAATCATCCAAGTGAGTATTCTGCAATAGCCCCGCAATCACATGCAAACTGACTCATAAAACACCATGAAACAGTCAGTATGGGTCAGAGGAGCCGTGGTCAACACACACGGTATATTCCGGGCCAATCACAGTCATGTGCATTAGCCTTAATGGAGAGATTTGAACCTCTGGTGCATTTTGGTCCCAATCCTGGTTTTGGATGCAAACCATCAAGATGAAATGCGATTCAATTCAGCTTCCTCCCATAAAATGAATAGACCTTGACGGCTCCAAGACCAACCAGAGAGAACAATAATAAATTGGTCCTTAATTCTGTACTTCTACATTAATGCTTCTTGCACATTTGTCCATATCTACACCTCTGTGCTACAAACCTCTTATTGTACAGTGTATACATGACTGGGTATTACTGACCCATGGTGGTGGGTGAACTGGATCCTGTTTATCACGCAGCTTTCAGTAATCGCATGTAACGTTGTGGTCAGTGGCGTCTCCATGTGGCTTGTGAGGTGAGAGAGCCCATTTTGAAGTTGTAAATATATCCCTGGAAATGGGGGCTTAATTGCACAACAACACGGCAGTCTGTGAGATGCTGAACGGCCAACACATGAACCGGTTGTATTCAAGTATCTGGTGTTTACCACCCGAGACCAACTAAACATGTAGAAGCTAGTCATCTGGAGATCTTCCTCTCCTTCAAAAGAAAATAACCACCAATGGTACCATTCATTCGCATTCTCCTTGATGCCTCCTACCAGTAATCATAACAAGGTTACTCGCATGTCCCTGGACCAAGCTGCCACATGCTTTACATTTCTCCAAATGAGAAAACAGCTGTAGACCAAATTATGCCTTTTCCTTCCTGACTGACTTCAGCATCTGGTGCCTCTGTTTCTACAAGGAACCTTGCACAGTTTCTCTTGCTTTGAGAAGGAAAGACGTCCATAATTGATTCTGATACGTGCAAACAACGGCCGCTTTATAAAGAATAGAAGCTTCATTTTAGACGTGGGAGAGTGTGGGCTCATCAAGACAGACCTTCTGACCATGAATGGTTGCAATCAACCAAAGAACAGAGCCCTAGCTTGGTGGGATATCCAGGCTATGTTTACCTTCTGATACTGCTTGACCTCGCCAAGCCAAGTTTTTGCTAATGTTTTTAGAAATGACAACATGACAATACATCAGGATGACGGTGGTGTCAATATGTTTACCAGGTGCTGTCACTTTTGTGTTACGATCTGGTGACCTTTCACCCTACATATGTATGTTTATACTACTGACCTGTAAACCAGAAGTAACCTTCACATATGTCCTTTTTTCGGCACACTACTACAAGCTACTTCCTTATAGCAAAATGTGATTAGATCGATGTTAGACTGAAACCAGGTTAGAAAAAAGGAGATAAGTATCTGATCAGTGGAGGACCAACCAATCACTAGAATGGGAGCCTGTGCTCCCCATATGAACGTAGTGGCAGACACACATGCGTCTCAGCTGATCCACTCAACTCTGTGTGACTACCAGAGATAGCCATGTACAAGTGGTCTATCTCCGGTAGCCCTATCGATCTGAACAGACCGCCGCTCTAGTCAAACAGAACAGAATGGGCCTCTGTTCTCGTGATCGGCAGGGACCTCCAGCAGCCCGTCCACCGCCAATCACTTATCTCCTATTCTGTCTTCATGGGACAACCCCTTTATTAGCCCTCAAACGTTCAGCTTAATATCTGCTGCTGGAAATCTTTCATGTCTGATTCACATCTGGACATTCTTGCCCATGGATAAAAATCCATTCTGGAGCAGACTATGCTCTACCTAGACAAAATGGCCTGCCTTTACTAATGCGTCTGGACTGACAAGGGTCTTTGCTTACTGGAAACAGTGCGGCTTTATGGTAAAGGGATACAGCTTAATATGCAACATTTTGTTCATAACTGAGTCACAATTCTGGCAATAAATTCAGTCTCAAACCAAGCCAACCTAGAGGTGGTGAAAAGTTAGACAAAAGTGTCTATTCCTGGACCACATTTATCATCCAGCCTGAGCCCCTGTGATAAATCTGGTGCAGGTCTAGACAGCCTGTCTAAAGCTTACACCATCTATAGGATAAGTAAATGTGTTCCAATGTAATCTGATCTGTAGACTGGACATTTAACTCAAGAGTGACTTTGCAACTGGAAAAAACACAAGCATGAATTGATGATTTGCATTGTTAGGCTGGGTTCACATCTGTGTTGTGAACTCCGGCACTGTAATCTAGTCCCTGTATATGGTGTACTTGCCAGCTTTAAGCCAGACAAAAAAATGCAACATTTTTTGTCTGGTTGAAAGTCGGCATATATATGCTAGAAAGCGGCCAGATTACCGCAGTGAATGGGGATCTGGCGGTGCATGGTTTTATCCTCCGCCGGAACAAAGTGCCAGAGTCCACAACGCAAATGTGAACTTAGACTATACATATATAACAGATAAATCCCACCGGATTGAGAAGGTAATTTGCACTGGACTTTTGGTGACGCACTAGAGAAGGATCAACTAATCAAAGGTGCTCATATTTAAAGCCTACCTCTGCATGATACCCATTATCTCCCTAACCGTCTCAGTATACAATAACATATAACCTTAAAGGGGTAGTCTCACTTTACTAAGTGGCATTTATCCTGGAGAGAAAGTTAATGCAAGCTACTTACTAATGTATTGTTATTACCCATATTGCCTCCTTTGCTGGCTGGATTCGTTTTACCATCACATTACACACTGCTCGTTTCCATGGTTACAGACCACCCTGCAATCCATCAGTGGTGGCCGAGCTTGCACAATATAGGAAAAAGCACTAGCCCAGGGGTCGGGAACCTATGGCTCGCGAGCCAGATATGGCTCTTTTGATGGCCGTATCTGGCTCGCAGACAGGGCTCCTACCTGTCAGTGGCGTCAGGTGCGGCGCGGCCCTGCAGAGGGAGATGAGCGCTTCCATTATGGAAGCGCTCATCTCCATAGTCATCTGTATCGCCGTCCTCAGGACGGCGATACAGATGACTGTATTGTACTGGGGCAGGGGAGGGAGAGGTGTCTCCCCTGCCCGTTCCTCTGATAGGCTGCAGGCACTGGGCCTGCAGCCTATCAGAGGCCGGCTCAGGCGGCGCGATGACGTCATCGCGCCGCCTGAGCCGTACAGCGCGGGACACAGGCCAGAAGAGGCCTGCATCGCATCGCTGCTGGAGGTAAGTATAAGTGTTAATTTTTTTTTTATTATTTTACTGGCACATGGGGGCTTTGGGGGCATTTTACTGGCACATGGGGGCACTGGGGGCATTTTTACTGGCACATGGGGGCACTGTGGGCATTTTACTGGCACATGGGGGCACTGTGGGCATTTTACTGGCACTGGGGGCATTTTTACTGGCACATGGGGGCACTGGGGCATTTTTACTGGCACTGGGGGCATTTTACTGGCACATGGGGGCACTGGGGCATTTTTACTGGCACATGGGGGCACTGGGGGCATTTTTACTGGTACTGGGGGCATTTTTACTGGCACATGGGGGCACTGGGGGCATTTTTACTGGCACTGGGGGCATTTTTACTGGCACATGGGGGCACTGGGGGCATTTTTACTGGCACATGGGGCACTGGGGGCATTTTTACTGGTACTGGTGGCATTTTTACTGACATGGGGCACTGGGGGCATTTTTACTGGCACAAGGGGGCACTGGGGGCATTATTACAGTCACTGGGGCCATTTTTACTGGTATGGGGGGCATTTTTCTGGCACATGGGGGCACTGGGGCATTTCTTACTGGCACAAGGGGGCACTGGGGGCATTATTACAGGCACTGGGGCCATTTTTACTGGTATGGGGGGCATTTTCTGGCACATGGGGGCACTGGGGCATTTCTTACTGGCACAAGGGGGCACTGGGGGCATTATTACAGGCACTGGGGCCATTTTTACTGGTATGGGGGGCATTTTTCTGGCACATGGGGGCACTGGGGCATTTCTTACTGGCACATGATTTTGGGGGGGAATCAATGGGGGGAACTTCTGGCGCATTATTGGGGCATTTCTTACTGGCACATAATCTGTGTGGTACTAGTGGCACAATACTGGGGGTGGTAGGATGATTTGTCCAGAAGATGGGAGGATGATGGAAAAGTAGTAAACTAAGATTTTTTTCTGTCAAACTGCAGAGATGAGAAATGGCTGAAAAATGGCGTCTGGTCTGAAAGGAGAAGATGAGGAAAGAGAAGATGTACATCCGAGGAGACGTCACTGGATGTACGAGGTATGGGGCGCTGTATTATACTGGATGTAAGAGGTATGGGGCGCTGTATTATACTGGATGTAAGAGGTATGAGGCGCTGTATTAGGCGGGGGGGGGGGGGGCAGGGGCCCAAGCTGAACTCTTGCACCAGGGCCCATGAGCCTTTAGCTACGCCCCTGCTACCTGTCTATGGGAAGGATGCATGCACCGCGCTCCATCAGGCCGCGGTGCACGCTGATATTGGTAGTTCTTTGATGGCCTGATAAGCATTGGCGGCAGTGGTGAGCGGCAGGGAGCATGGACTACATTTCCCATAACTCCCTGCATAGCCGCGCCGTCTGCAAGCACGCACCTGCGTCCCCTAGTGAAGCGGCATCTGCCTCCTCCCTTGTGTCTCCCTTGGACGTTCCAGAAACCCCTGGCTGTGCTGCTGCTTTGAAGGTGAACATTATAACATGGAAATTGTTACACAGCCTCATGGTCAGCAGCAGTGAGCTGCATCAATAAAGGGGCTGTGTAATACAGTGTGTCCCACCAACCCCCCCTTCCCACTTCACCCCTGAAAATAATCCCACATAATCCATTATATAGCCCCCCCCCAAAAAAAAAAAAAAAATATGGCCTTAAAAAACATCTGCCACCCATATTACACCAATGCCAGCTTCCAGTCATGCGCAGGAAAAAGAAGAAGCCAGACTGCTGGACTGATGTCATGCATCGCAAGCTCACAATGTAAGTTATTTATTTAATTTTTTTACTGCTAATTACCATTGTTTCAGTCCAGTTGTGGCTTTATACAGCAGGGAGGAGCATTCCTTGCTGTACTAAGTGAACATTGGAGCGATTGATCTGTCAATGGCCCTTTAAACATTTTGTACGGCTCTCGCGGAATTATATTTCAAAATATGTGGCGTTTACGGCTCTCTTAGCCAAAAAGGTTCCTGACCCCTGCACTAGCCTATATGTACTCCCATGGTCCCGGCCAACAGAGAGGCTGATGCTTTTTCTTATAGTGTGCGAGCATGGCCACCGCTGATGGATCGCACGATGGTCTGTAACCATGGAAACGAGGAGTGCATAAAGAATCCATCCAGCCATGGAGGCAATATTGATAATCACAGTACATTAGTAAGTGACTTGTATTAACTTTCTCTACATGATAAATACCCCTTTAATGGAGTATTCCTGTGATAAACACATCTTAAGGGATTATCTAAAGGGCTTCTGGGACCTTCAGCTATTTGGAGAACAGGAGTCCCATGCCAGCTAGCCGCTCTACCCATGGGAGTCAATGAAGAAGTGGGCACACTGCTTGTTTGGCTCTTTCTGTGGCTCCCATAGACTTCACAGGAGAGAGATGCATGCAAGTGCAGCCTCCTCTCAACTGACCTCTATGGGGACCTCCCATTTTCCTCATGAGTGAAGTTCCCAAATCAAGCGTTTATGGCATATCCATGTCAGACTTTACATAAGTAGACACCTACTGAAATCATAATTCATACCCATCCATATTTGCTTACAAGGGAGTCGGGAACCATAGATATTCAGAAGTGGATGGCCAATTCAGGCTTCAAAGCTAGTCAGGTGTTCCTTTTACAGCTCAGCAAACAACATAAATGACAAATGGGGTGCGTACAAGCCAACAACATGAAAGCACTAACACAAAGTCAGGTTGTGTTCTTTGAACCAGGTTCTTTGTAGTGCTGTGTATCCTGCTGTCCCAGAAATTGTTTTATGTGTGTAAACTGCTAATGACTTCTGCTGTTCTTCTCAAACAATACTTGTGTGTGAGAAAAAGCCTCTCACCTACCATAAAGTCCGATTGATGCTTTCATCGTGATTACCAGACATCATATGGACACCTCATGTTCCCACACACAAGAACAGGTCTCTAGATTACAACCAGAGATGTCACCCTTTGGTGGACATTACATAGCTCTATACTGGCAATCATCAAAGAGACAACATCAGCCCAAAATATGGGTGATGTTTCTTCTCATATCCTATTAAGTCCGAGGACTGAAATATGGGGACACAAAATCTATGTTCTCATCATCAGTGGGGGTCCTGGTGTTCGGACCCTCACTCATGCCCCTATCCACAAGATAACTTTAAAAACCCGTCATAAACCCTTTAAAAGGGTATTCCGGTAACAAGTAGAATGTTGTACTAGTCTCTGGACCTCCCATACAAATGAATGGAGCAGAACTCCAATACAAATGAATGGGGTAGCCACACGCATGCCGGACCAGCTGCTTCGATCATTTAATTTCTGGTCTGAAGGGGGTACGGGGCCCCCGTTCTTGTGATCGGTGGCAATAGGACCCCCACCAATCTAAGTTATCCTCTATCCTGGAATACCTCTTTAAGCCTTATGTGACAGCCATTAAAGAAGAACTCCCAACAAAAAATTTATTCCATGTCCTGCTAGAAATGTACATGATGTAATCTGCAGTGAATGTCATTTTCTTACCAGTGTCTGAATTTTTGACTTCTATCATCCTGAAGTTTCTTATCTGTGTCATGTGACCAGCAATTAGACCCACCAACTCACACATAGACTTATGTGTGGACAGGAAGTCTAATTCTCTATGCATTCCTATGAGACTGAAAGTGAGGTCCCCATGGGAATGAATAGAGCAGTGACTGGCTTTCTGTCCTGGGTCAGTTGGAGGTCAGGGAGTTGGTCACATGACCCAGCTACAATAAGAAGAGAAGTTTTTACTCACAGAAACAGTCACTGATAAGAAAATGACAGATCATATCATGCACCTTCCTAACAGGTCAGAGAATAAAAAATTTTGCGGGAGTTCTTCTTTAAAGAGTGCAAATAAGCCTAAACATAGACCCTGCCCAAGTTTTAACATGAAAGTGCAGGACCATCTAAAATGTTTTCTACGCATCCAAAAGCACCTCTGACATGAATGACATGGACACATTGGCAGTGAGAGGAACCCCTATCTTCTCAAACCCCAGCAAGTATTAAACTGAAGTTAGAATTCATATTGCCAGACCATGCTAGCTCTACGAGGTGGTCACACATATTAGATGAATGTCTGCCAAACCCAATGTTTTTGGTTGGAGCAGTGGACTATCTAATGTGTATGGTAGTGTCCTGACTCTACCCTAACAGCATATGTCTGGGGGGAAAAAAGGACCAGTCATGTTGGATTGCAACAATATCTTGTTCTTATGGGAGCTAAATCTGCCACCAAAGGTATCTAGCAAAGGCCAACTTCTCTTTTCTAGTTGAGAACACGCGCAAAATTAGCCGACCCGAGTGTGGAGGAGTATAGTTGAAGAATTAGCTGGCAGTCAAACATTGGGCCTAAAGCTATCTAAGGTGTATGGTCATCTTCTGAGAAACAGCCATGAACTCATGCAGGTAAGGAGGAAGGGGAGACTCTGCCACTAGTGATCTGTGTGGCTGGTGAAACATTAAACATTTAACACCTATCCTGTGAATAGTTCAAGGTTTATTCCCATCTGGGATATTAAAGGTTATCCCATCAATGCCAGATAGGAGCTGGTCGCAGAGGTGGAACCTGCACGTTTCCAAAATGGGACCCCCCCAAAGTGAAAAGTTAACAGTCACGCATGAGCAGCCACCCTTCATTTACCGCTACTGGAGTTCTGAAAACCACGCTTGCACAGTACAATCTCCATTCACTGCTATGGAGCTTCCGAAAAAAAACGAGCAGGGGTGCACCAGCAATCAGGCCAGGTGAGGCGGTCGCCTCAGGCAGCACCAGGTAGGGTCAAGAGGGGGGCAGCGGAAGGGCCATGGGCAATGAGCGCATTCATTGTGGCAAAGGGGTTAGGTTAAAAATTGGCATGGGGGGGGGCAGCGTTTCAGTTTTTGCCTCAGGCAGCAGAAAGGCTAGGTGCACCCCTGTAGCCGAGCACTCTTGCTCAGCTATTTTCAGAAGTCCCATAGTTGTAAATGAAGGGTGGCTGTGCATGCGCTGTGACCTATCCTTCACTTCAGGGGCCCCATTCCCTAGATAAGGGCGAATCACAGAGATGGGACCCTCACCTATCTGACACTGATGGCATATCTGAGTAATATGTCATCAACTGAAGGCCAACCCCTTTAATAAATTATTATGGAAATACCTTTCTATCAAGAGTTCATGGGTAGCATTAGGGGGTCCAGAGTCAGCAGTCGCTATCTAGCCCAGGAGCCCTAGGGGGCTCAAAAACCAAAATATCCTCTGCCACGTAAGAAGACACCGGTGGGGGGCCTTTTACAGATTCCGCACTGGGGCCCAGGATCTTCATGTTACGGCGTGTTCTTGTGTCGCTAAAAATTTATAATTGTAGGCAAGTTTCCAACACTTCAAGTTTCAATCATTTACATCTTTCAAGAACTCTGCTTGCTGTCATATGAATATTCTAGTTTACGTCCAGAGGTCAAAAACACGTCCAGACCTAGTCCAGTTTGCAACCAAGGTGTGTGGCTTTCCTTTTTGAGACAAACACATCTGAGGGTTTGCTACAATGGTAGTAGTCCAAAATCCAAGTGATTTCGTTTCACAGAGGATTACTGGATACATTGTTACAACCCCTCAGCGGTGAAACATATTAGGTCTGTACAGGTTTACAGCCTCTGGTGAGAAATTGAAACACCAAGTACATTACAAAGATGCACAACTTGGATTTATTCCACTGACACAATGATTAATCTTGCTTATGTAAGACGACCCAAGTAATATGGCGTAGCCAATAAAACCCGGATTATAAATACATATGGTTGAAGTCCCCCCCCCCCCCCATGCGTCTAATCCTACTCAGCAAGAAGACATTTATGTAGGATGTATCCCAGCTGGAAAAAACTTTGTGAATGGAAGCGGATGCTGCAAGTGGGGGTCTAAATATTAACTGAAGGAAAGGGTTAAAGCGGTGATACAGAAAGTTTACGAACTTCTAACGGGAAGTGGCATTACCACTTAGTCCCATAAAAGCCTGGTACAAAGCGGCACGGGCCCATTCGGGCAGCCTCAGGTTTACAACCATGTGGGGACGGCTACTTTTTAATGCAGTTTGTTTAAACTTCTCAACCAGATCCATTGAGAAAAGCTTATTATAACGAAAGAAAACACCAGGAGCCGCATGGAAGTGGAACCTCTCCAACGTGTAGTAATTTCATTCGAAACACATGCTCATAGCTAATGCATCCTAAGGAATTCCAGCCGCAGCAGCTCGCAGGCTATCCCTGAGCCGCACTCACACATGAAAGATGCCAAATGAGAATGAAAAGAGCAGAGAAGCGGCCTCCTGTGGATTTACCACCCCGGAGAGGTTTATGGGTTCCTCCCTAAGCCAGGACACAAGGCAAACCACACCACATGGCTCGGAGGGACTGTGGCTGGGGCACAGCGGGAGGGGGTAGGGAGAACTTATGGAAAACATTATGCTAGTATAGCATAAAGACTATAATACAGAAGAAAAAATAAGGCTATAGAACATAAAAGCCGCAAAAGAAACCATGGATAAGTAGGTGGTGGAATTTAAAGGTGTGGAATCACTTTATATCATGTCGTAGAGGCATGTAACATAAGCAATTCACAATTCCCAAATTTCTCTTTCTATTAGTAGGACTGTGTCCAGGACCAACAGGGTTGAACTGGCCCACCAGAGTACCAGAGGATTATCTGGTGGGCCCAAGCCCTGGCAATAATGGACCCCTAATAAAACAGGGCTCTTAAAGGGGTTTTCTGGGATTTTGATGTTGATGACTTATCCTCAGGATAGGTCATCAATATCAGATCGGCGGGGGTCTGACACACAGCACCCCCGCTGATCAGCTGGTTGAAGAATAAGCTGCGCTCCGTTTGAGTGCAGCCTTCCCTTCATTGTTTACCTGCAACGGGATGGCTCATTCCTATTCAAGTGTAGACGTCCATCCAATGAAGGCTCTGTCAGCAGAAGGATGCGTGTGTCGCCGATCACTGAACAGTCCCTGTATTCTGCTCATAGTCCACTGCCCTGTTCTCAAGCATATTACATTAGGAAATCACTCACAATGCTAATCCCAGGCACAAGTGGCTTCAGACTGGAGCTGCACAAATGGATATCACCGTAGAAATCAGGGATCTCCAACCTGTGGCTCTTCAGCTGTTGCAAAACTACAACCCTCATTATGCCCTGATAGCTGTAAGCTAGTCTTGGATAACCCCTTTAATAGCCAATACCAAGCTAAATTTTACTGTCAGAAATGCCTTGGTACGCGATGGCCGCATCAGAGTTTGCAAGAGGGCTGGAGACTTCCTACTGCCATCATGTATAGTGCAGAGACACACAGGAGCAACACCAGGTGTCATGATGTGGGGCGCCATTAGTTACCATGCCTGTTCCCATGTGGTATTCATGGAGGGAACATTGACCAGTCTTTGGTATGTTGATAAAATTGTGCAACCAGTCCTACTGCCTTTTTTTTTGTCTCTAGAGATGTGGTGTTCCAACAAGATAATGGCCACACACGCTGCCCATGCTACACAACGTGTTCCTCAGGGTACTAGCAGTGTCTCTGCCCAGCACCATCACCAGATCTCTCCTCCATCGAGACTGGATGGGGCGACAGATCTCCCATGTACAGCAGCCAACAACCACCTTGGCTAAACTACAGGTCCAAGTTTAAAGAGCTTGGAATGACATCCCACAGGAGGATATCCAGCATTTAGTTGCCAATAGCAAAAAATCTAATTCCTCCTTTCATTTTCAAAAGGAGCTCCAAAAATTGAAAGGTGGAATCTTTGATTGATTGCTATGGGCAACCAAGACTGTTTTCCTTAACCCTAGTTTTGATAAATCTCCCCCAAATGCCTTTATCCACAAAACGTCTCTATTTGTGGACATCGGAACAGCTGGACTCAGCTATGTTCTTACAGCTAGGGAATATCCACAGTAACATCACATGGATCAACCCTCCACTGACATGCCACAGGCTCCAATTTATTTTTAGACTGAAATGTCCTCTTCATTTCCCTACAGGAACAGCTACTGAAATGAAGCGTTTTAGGACACACGAGCTGTAAACACGTGTAAATACTTTGCACTAAACAAGGATTGTATGTAACACTATAGTTAGTATCAGTAAACCCTTGTGGTTTCCCCTCTTGGATTGTGGCCAATATAATGACGGAACATATGTGGAAAAGGAACATAGTGAGGTAACTGCACAATCGTGTACTCACAAGCTCCAACCACATGGACATTAGAGGAAACTTTTCAGAGACAATGGATATAGTCAGCTTCAGAGGAATATCAAGTGCAACAGAGACTGAAATAACCGCTCCTGAACCCCATGCATTTCTGTGTCCGATGAAAGGACTCGCATTGATTTCAATCGCCACCATGTAATGTCTGCAAAGCGTCGCTTCTTTGAGAGTGTCCTACAGGGCAGTTTATATGTCAGCCCCTTTACCCGTGGGTAATATGCTGGCAATATAGTATGTTAGGTTGATTTATGTACAAAGGCCCAAACCCCTGAACCACAGACGTGAGCTAGACAAAAGGAGAATCCATAACCTGAAGAATGTAAATGCCATGTGTCAGGAGCTCTCAGCACCTTCACACAGGAGCAGACAATCTTCTAAAAAACAGGTTTTACCCTGTGTATCCTTTAGGCTATTTACAGATGTCTTTTCATTGATCATATAGGGGTCTGTCAAAGGTTGCATCATGGCTAGGGCTACTCGGCGATCTTGGCAGCAACACTTGCTGAATGGTCAAGGACCACTATGTAGAAGAGCAGCCATTGAACTGAATGGGGTAACAGTGCGACTCACAAGTTACCACAACCCCAGAATGACAAAAACTTTAACAGTTGAATTTTTTGTCATTCCTTGGGTTACAGTCGCAGCAACTTGTCATCTGCAACTACATTTGGTTCGATGGCTGCACTGCTTACACAACAATACTTGGTGTCATGGCCAAGATCGCTGTGTAACCTAGAAGTACGTGTATATGATCATGTCAAAAAGATGGCCAGGTTATAATTCTTTTATTGGCAAATGCAGATGTCTTTATAATATATTATATTAATAGTATTACAGTGTCTATATTACAATATTAATTCTGGACCAGTGTTTTTTTCTAGCCTGGAGGACAACTCAATGGGCACTGTAATGGCTGCCACTGGTGGTGGCCTCTTTAACTGGTTTAGAAGAAGTTTTCAGATAACCCGATGCTGCAGACAATTGTCGAGGGGGAATCGCTCCCTCCCAGCAATCCGGGAGGATCGATCTCTATACCTTCACTCTTCCCCATGCATGGTAGATCGCAGCAGATCGCGCTTAAAAATCACAATTGCCCGATGAACGAGCTCATCAGGCATTTGGAAGCAGTATTAGATGCCAGATGATCGCTAACCAAGAACACTCGTTAACAATCATCTGCCAGAAATGATGGCAGTATAATATGCCCTTTAAACATTGATGACCTATCCTCAGGATACTCTAGATCATCAATATTAGATAAGGGGAGTCCACCTTCTGCCCCCCCCCCCCCCCCCCCCCCCCCCCCCCGATGATCAGCCGTTTGAAGGCACCACAGCACCTGGACATGACATAATCCAATGGCCAAGTGCCGCTGTCCCTTACAACAGCTTATAGTCCATTGTGAGAGGCAAGTGTGCACACTGTCTGGCTTGAGGACTTCCAATATAGGCCCAAAACATTGCATACAACTGTATACAGTACACAACCTTCTAGAATAATTGTTATAATAATAGTAATCTACAGAGGGTTGTCTTTTATTGGAATGTTTCTGTATGGACGTTCCTGTTGGTGAGGATGTGCACCTGAAAAGCCACAAGATGAGAACTGCTGCTCAATATGTCCCTCACAACAGCTGATCTGCGGGAGCGCCATGAGTCGGAACCCCACAATACAGATGTTGATGTCCTACCCTGAGAAGGCAGAGTCATGACATCACTATATATTAGATGGTCATTTGGTCCCGATGAAATCAGTGGGCTTAGCCAACATCTATCTAATGTATATGGCTGTTCCAGCACGATCCTGCCCCAGTGAAAAAGCAAGGTCCATAAGGTCATGGTTGGGTGTTTGGTCTGGAAGAATATGGCGGGCTGCACAGAGCCCTGACCTCAACCCCATGAAACAGAACGGAGATGAACTAGAAGATTACGAGCCAGGCCCTCTTGTCCAGCATCAATGTCTGACCTCACAAATGTTCTTCTGGATAGATGGGCCAAAAATTCCCACACAGCCTTTATCATAAAACTGGAAGTTGTTTTAGCTGCAAAATGGAGGGCCAACTCCATATTCATGCCTATGGATTTAGAATGAGATGTCATAAAAGCTCCAGTAGGTGTCCAAATACTTTTGTCCACACAGTGCACAGAATAACATTACAAATTGTAAAATAAAGAGCACGATGTATAATAAAACACTGAAGAAAATTCAAACTGAACCAAGCACCATTTGCAACGCGATCTCAAGAAAATTCAATGCACATGTTAATACTTTTTTATTAGGTTACATGGCTGCAGAACCCCTTGGGCTGTAACTTGCACCAGATTATGTGATCTGATCAGATGGCTTCCATAAGGAGTACACATAGTAGAAACACAGCCTTAGGGGAAGCTATACATCCTTAACAAGAGGTGGAACATGTCATTAGCATAGTCACAGCAGAGGTCCATACAATTAGCAGATCCCTATGGCAGGAATTCAGGAAAGTTCCAGCCCTCTCCTACAGTAAACACAGTTTGACACTTCTCTTTAAAGCCTTAGGAAATGCGCCCCATGGGTAAACGTGGTATACAGTGCGGCAGGATTTGGCCCTCAGAGACATTTCTGCCAGATATCCACACCCTATTGCACTTGTACAAAGTAGAGTTATTCTCAATCACTTTGAAGACCAAGAAAATGCAAATGAGTTTCAGCTTGAAGTTAACTCTAGATTTATCTTTCTGCCAAGGAGATCAAGTCATACATGCAATTTAATGCAGGAATAGACGTTCTCCACCTTTCCAACACACATCTGCCCAGAGAACAAAATAAATATCTGGCTGGTGGAGAACGAATGTTTATTTCCCTCTGGAAACACCGGCCCCAGGGCCATTTATCAAGGTGTCTGACTACAATGCAGTATGAGATCTGGCTGCACATGTAATAGTACACTAAAGAAGGACAAGAAGATCATTACTCCAGACATTTCTTTTTATCTTGAAGGATTCAACCACACTGAACCTGGAACCTTCTTAAATAATTTATTTCTTCGCTGAGGTAACCGAAAAATCACGTTCAGGGACCGACCACTGGAGCCCACATTTTCCAAAGCAATGAAAGAAGAAAAATTAGCACTCCAACATACTTGCAAAATAACTCAATCCATTATATCTATCTGGACAAGAAGAAATAATTTAAGACTTGAAAAATGAAATCACCTGCCACTTTCAGGACTGATGCAGGACTAACAAAATTCTCCTAATGAGGGGTCCAACCAAAATGATGCTCTTGGCAGCTTCATTTATATTCAGGTCAGAAACGCTGCAAAATTACCACCGATGTCACCATCTGCATTCCAAAGGGTCAATCCGCAGGAGATATTTCAGGATCTGCAGCGCACCTCAAGTTATGTGTGGATTCCAGCCAAACGTATATGTGTATTCTATGGGGACAGCGGAGACACTTCTGGTGGCGGCTTATCGGCAGAAAATATTAATTTCACCTGACCCTTGTCTCCTATGACAAATTTGGCCGTTCTCTATGGGTTGGGCCAACAAAAGACTAATGTTTTTGAGCACCTTCAGAAAGCTGGGAGATAAATGAAAAGTGAAAAACCTGACATCTGGGAAGGGGTGGGATATATTAGACAGCAATGAAAAGTTCAGGTTTTGAAGTTGATATTTTGAAAGCAGGAAAATTGAACAGGCATATGGATCTGAGCAACTTTAATAAGGGCCAAATTGTGAAGGCTAGACAACAGACTCAGAGCATCTCTAAAACAGCAGAACTTGTGGAGTATTCCCAAAATGTAGGAGTTAAGGCCCCCTTACACATTAGTGTACTGTTGGCTGAACCAGCTGAGAACAGTAGGTTCATCTGATAGTCTAAAGTGTGTGGGGAGCTCCCAATTCTCCCCTGACAGAAGATATCATAGGACAGAAGAAACAGGCAAAGTGAATATTTTCGCCCAATCCTTGTGTTGTCCCTGGAGAAGTGTCTGGCAGCAGCTTCCTTCCTTCTCCCCTTTGAATACACATACACATTCCGCTGAGTGTGTATATTGGGAAGCTTCCAACAACTATTGCATATCTATGGCTGCCCGTAGTACCCAGCAAAGGGAATGACAATCGGCAACAAGGTCTTGGTCGCCCAAGGCTTATTGGCAACATCTCAGGTCACTGGATTAATGGATCTGCCTCTGAAGGTGGCCATACACATTAGACAGAAGTTAGTTGATGGTTGCATATGAACAATCATCTGGTGATCAATCATACCTAAGTTGACGCCATAACCACTTTAGTCATGTTGGCCATTACATATGTTGTAAGGCCACACATGTTCAATGAAATTGCATGACGGAAAAAAGATGTTTCTGGGAACGTTCTTCCCAAGAAAGATCTATCGTCCACAAACCATCTTTCTATGAAAGATACCATAGAAGGAGCTTTCACATAATCAGATAAGAAATATGAAAAACTGGAAAGGACTGATTTTTACTGGTAGTTTTTTTGGTTTGGAGAAAACAAATGCTCTATACACATTACAACCAGTCTCTTTTAGATAAAGATTTGGATAAAAAATATAAAAAAAATTTAAGTTCTGTCTTGAAATCCTGCTTTATTCGGAAGGTTCAGGCTGACTTTGTATGGATGTTAATGTAATTCACCCAAGACTACACTATTTGTTCCAAAAGCCTGTGAAACAGAATGGAAACAAAAATACACTATCTGGTTACTGGCTCCTAGCGAGCTCGCATACTAAACCAGTCTTCAGGGAACACATAATTAAGAGATCACAAACCGGAGTCCCAAGCTGACCAAGAACTTGACTCGCGTGACTGGAAGCCGGAGGTAAAGAAAACACGCATTATACAAAGATTACAATGACATTATGCTGTATAAGTGCTATAGATTAGGTGGAGGTCTACATATTAGCACAGCTAAAGCTGCCACCAGACATAGCTGAGCCCCATATCAAAAGGTTAGAGACCCCCTGAGACCTGAGTGTATAGCACAATATCCAAGATTTACATATAAAAAGGGTGATAATGGTATTAATTGTAATGAGAATTGGAGAGGCATCTCTGGGGTGAAAACAGGACCCATTCTGTTAGGCAGGATTTTCAGGTTGGGGTCTGGACATGTGTCCCAGCATGACTGCTCCCCCTAAAACCACATCCAAACTGCATCAGAAAGACCCGCGTGTATTTTTGCTCCTGTTTTTAATGCGGCTGTGGTTTTTACAGGTCAAATATGTTAAAACAAGTGTCACCTGTAATAAAACCACAATGCCTCGGAAACCATGGAAAATAAGCTTATGCAAGGAATGGAGCTAGAAGAAGCGTGGAAGTGTCCCCCAGGTTAAAGGGCACTGATTGTTGAAATAAACATCTGATATACCAGAGATAATTCTAGACTGGAGGTAATCGTCCTCAATAGACAATGCACAACTAAAGGCCCTTTTACATGAGCCGATTATCGTTCAAATAATCGTTCAAACGTTCGGATTTGCACGATTATTGTTGTGTATAAACACGGGTAACGATTTAACGATGAACGAGATTTCGTTCGCTTCTCGTTGATCGCATCTTTTGTCCTGCCAATAAATTAATCGTTCATCGTTCGAAAATCTTCCAGTTTAAACGAAAATCGTTTAGTCGTTGGCAGATGGTAATGGTAATGCTTATGGCAAGGAGCAAGGAACGATCGTAATAACGATTATAAAACGACCGAAAGTACGAAGATTGTGAACGACTTCTCTTTCAGTGTAAACGGTATTTACATTGCATCGTTCGATCGTTCATCTACGATCGCTAATACGATTTATCTTTCCGTGTAAAAGGACCTTAAGGCATGAGAGGCAGGTACTTGTGCCCCTTCTTTCTTGTGATTGGAGAGGTGTCTCATTACCTGGACTCCCATTGTCTATTACTTGAAAACCCCTTTAACTGATTCACACATACTACTAGGTAATATTGGTGGAGCTCAAACTTTCAGCAGGATCCATACGTGATCCTCCTCTTCCCACCTTCATAGAAACTAGCACAGTCAGTCAAGTAGAAAGGACAACTTTATACATTAGTGTAACGTGAGAACTTTCAGCTTGGCTTAGAGACCAAACCCCCTCCCCGGACTTCTCATAAGGTGGCCATACACATGATTAAACTAATGTTAGTAAAACTCGCCAATTTCATCTGGACCAGACAGCCAACCAACGAGTATTTGAGTTTATCCGATGTTTAGATCTCAAGAAAAAAGGGATCAGCCATGTGGAATTTTGATAAATCTGATCCTTAGTTCTCAAGGGAGAAAACCCACCTCACCAGGTGCCAGTGGCTTATTTCTCTCTCACCATTAACAACACATGCATGTTTGGGGCCAAACCAGGCATGCATGTGTATGGCGAGGGCAGGAGGAATAGCTATCAGCCGACAGTTTTTGAAGGCATGTAACCACATTTTGGAAGAGGAGATCCTAGATGAGAAAGAGTTGGGGGTCGAGAGGTAAAATCTTCAGCTAAAATGTAGGGCATTATATACACCAAAACAGTTATATTTATAAAATATATGACGACACCGTATTTTTCACACCATAAGACGCATTTTTCCCCCTCACAGTGGGAGGAAAATGTCAGTACGTCTTATCGGGTGAATACTAATGAGCACTTCCATTACGGATGAGGACCGGGAAGCGGTGAGTGAAGTGGGATATAAGGAGCTGCGGAGTCCAGAGCAGGAGAGGTAAGTTAGTTTATTTTATGATCTGAGGTCTGCTTCAAACGGGGACTTTTTTACAAGGAGGTCTGATCTTCAGTCTGATTCACATGGGGGCTCATTTACATAAAGGTCTAATCTGAGGTCTGACTGGGGTCTTATTAACATTGGGAGTCTGATCTGAGGTCTGATTAACATTGGGGATCTGATTGGGGGTCTGAGCTGAGCTCCGATATAAAATATATATATTTTTTCTTATTTTCCTCTAAAACCTAGGTGCGTGTTATAGGTTCAAAAATGCATTATTTATACTCCATATAAGAATGATATAACTTACACAGTGACAATCTTCTACAACAGCATCCAATAATCTCAGAATACCTAGACAATTCTTTGCAATACACAGAAATATTCTTTGCAATTTGCAGACTTTCATTTCACGAGACTAAAACTCAAAGATAAGATGGCGGGAAGCTATCGAGTAGCATATTTTATATTCCCATTATACCTGCAGGGCTCTCATCATTGCTGGGAGTCTAAGATACTTTCATAAGAACCTTTTAGGTGCGGTCATTTTGCGTTCCTAGAACTTTAGCGCAAGCATCAAAAGCGATGAACTTCACAGATGAAGTCCTGAAAATGAACGCAGTGAAGACACAAAGCTTTCACTTGCTATTTGATCCAAGTGGGAAGCTCGGCTTTAATCATACAGGAAAAACATACATATGTGATGTTCAATTGCAAATCCTCTCTTTCATAATAAGCGGTGCACAGAGCTGAACCACATGGTACGGGGAACACAGATCACGTTTAATAAGCAGGAGGCAGCATTCTGGAATAATCTCGGGGCAGGCAGGTCTTCAGTGGAATGCTTTTGGAAATAAGATGTTAACATGACGATAATTATATTTACACTTCCACCCGTCCCTCCGAGATGAATGTTGGTACAAGGTCAATCTCTTCTAAAAAGAAGGTCACCGCTTTGGTTAGCATATTTTTACAATTATACAAGGACGGTCTAAGACTCCTTTATCCGGCGCAATTTTCAGACCTAAATTATAATGACTGCATTCCACAAAACTCCCTAGACACTTAAATGAGGGGAGTTGCCTAAAAATCTTCACCGGTCGTGCCTAAAGTGCACATGGGACAAGAGATTACTATATGATATAAGGTACATCATACAAACAGCAGGTATTTCACTCCTTTCCCTCAAAGTAGGACAATTATCTACATTATATTACAGGGCACAACGTGTTTGGGTGTATTAACTGAACCAATGAACAATTCGACAATTCTCAGGAAGCCAATGTGCCTAAATCTTCTCTAAGGAGGTTTTTTATTTATTTATTTTTTTTAATAAAAACTAAGGACTGGCACCTGAAATGGTCTAACTGGTTCCTAAAGTCTACAATGGTGGCGGCACCAGAAAAATGCAAACACCATTCTTCTCCACGCTACACAAGCTGAGGATCATGTATCACACAGCATCAAAGTTCCTCATTCACAGTCCAATTTATCATAAGGGTCACAGTAACGGATCAAGTACCGCCAAGCTTTAATGAGGTGCATGCAGTATAGCTGCTCCTTAGTAGCCAAAAACATTGGGGGGCATTTATCATATGATTTACACAGCAATAGCACAAATGTAGCAGATTTGGTTGCATGACATTTTGGCTGCAAAATCTGCAAATTTTCCCCCCTTCACGCCACTGTGGCAAGAAAAGGAGGCATAGTGAATGCAGGGGCGTCGCGGCAGATGTGCCACATTTATTATAATATGATAATGAAGACAGAAATCTATGGCAGCTGTAGCTTTTAGACTGTCGCACGGCCTGTCAGAGGATGCAACAAATTTATGAGAGGCCTGCGAAGAAAACGATGGCCTTGATAAATGTCCCCCATTATCGTTACCAAGCTTTACCAGTATACTAACCTGAACAGTCTATTGGAAATGCTGAAGGGAAAAATTAATGCATAATGGATAAGCCTCTACAAAAATATGTCCATTGATGAAGTCATCAGGATCTGGTCACAAATTCCTAATACATAGGTGGCCAACCTGTGGCTCTTGAGCCACATGCGGCTCTTTGCCTCTTCAAGTGTGGCTCTTTTGGTGGAGCCGGGAAGCAGTTAGGCCGGCTCACTCTTCAGAGCTTAGTATGTGGAGACGTGTGCTATCACCTGACATTGTGTGCATCAGGTCACATTGGAAAGCGTGTAGCAGGTGCCCAGTAAGGGGAGGTAGAAGATTTTTCTAAATTATAGAACAGAAAATCACGGTCTGATCTACGCATGGGCTAGGGGTCTAATCTTAGCATGGGGGGGGGGGGGGGGGTCTGATCTGAGCATGGGGGTTCTAATCTGAGTACGGGGGGTGGCAGATCTGAACAGGAGGTTCGGATCTGAGCATGAGGGGTCCTGATCTGCGCATAGGGGTCTGATCTGAGCATGGGGGGGGATCTGATCTCAGCATGGGAGGAGATCTGAGCACTGAGGGTCTGACACTGGGAGTCTGATCAGATGAAAACATTTTTTTTTTTTTTTCTCCACTAAAACCTAGGTGCATCTTATAGGGTAAAAAATATGGCGTCTCGTGTGCAAAAGTATAGCTTGTGGCTCGTGGTAGTCGTATGATTTTTTTCCCTGGCTCTTTGTGTCTGTAAGGTTGGCCACCCCTGTCCTAATATATGTGAGCGGATATGTGTATGACGCACCGGAAAACGGATCGGAATGTTGACATCTAACATGCCTAATCTCTCCTTCCCCCTATCCTATAACAATTGCGATTTGGGTGCTAGTCAGTAGGTCCCCATACACCATAGGGTACGTCCACATGAGACGGATATACTGCAGATTTGCATGTGGCAGTGTTTTTCATTAGCAGCATGGTGATTGAGGTTTAAATGTCATCCATGTACTATATCAAAAATCTGCGTGGTAAATTATAATAATAATAATCTTTATTTATATAGCACCAATATATTCTGCAGCACTTTACAGTCCAGGGGTTAAACTGACCAGTTTTGTAGAGGATAGGTCATCAATAACAGATCAGCGGGGGGACTAGCGGCACCCCCGGCCATCAGCAGTTTGAAGAGAACTCTGTGTTCATATGAGCAGTAAATTCTCTACACTGTTTACCTGCTCGCCATCGACATTACAGCTCCTCCGTCCCATTCACTTCAATGAGACAGCTCCCTCCTCTTCACAGCCGCCCCATACATGTACGTAAACGCTACAGAGGTCCCCATACCCCCGCTAACTATTTACAAAAGTGGCAAGGATGCTGGAAACGGGGGGAAAATACTCTGCAAAAAAATGTCTTTGTATGGGAAATATTAAATGCAGGATACTTACATGCAATATCTGGAGCCTAAAAGTAGAAACAAAAATGCCAAATAAAAACCCACCAAAAAACACCTAAAAAAAAAACTGTGTGTTATGCCAGCCTTATACAAGTCGCTATGATATGTGGCCGAGACAACCTAAACAACAGGTGCATTGTACCAGGATACTGGCAGCTGAGAATTCTGCCATTTGGGCTGAAGGCAACTGTTGAGCCTGAATGCAGAGAACAGGCCTAAATGTGATTTCAGAAAACAATTACCGTAAGCAGATCAGAGTACAATGAAATATAAAAAGACATACAAAGCACAGCACTTTAGGATCCCTGTTCTAGAGATAGTGGGACCCGCACCTATCCGACATTGCTGATGTAATCGAGTGACATGCCACCATTGTCTCAGACAGCAATGTATCAGGTCGCACAGACCCGGGAGCCCTTCCGTGTGCTTCTGGGTCCATGTATCCACGCCGCAAAACATAGGACATGTCCTATCTTTGGCCACAACATGTGGATTGCAGTCCCATTAAATTCAAAGGGTCTGCAACGCCATGCGGGGTGCCAACAGCTGGTGTCCGTGGTTTGCAGTCTGCAAAATGGACACAAATACACCCAAAACCATATGCAAATTAGTACTTAAGCACACCCTAGTGAGACCAAAGCCCATAGTCCTCTCACCTAGCCCCGTCAATGGAGAAAGAGCTGCAGAGTAACCTAGAGAAGCAAGGGTGCACAGAGTGGTGAGAGACAGCCCAGGGTGCACTTGACTGCTAATTAGCATATGGATTAGGGCCCTTTCACACGACCGTATGCCCTCCGAGACATATGGTCCGTGAGCGGGCTATATGTCCCGGAACGGCATTGATCGTGCGCACGGGAGCGCACAGCATCATAGGTTACTGCGATACCCGAGCACACGATCGATGCCGCTCACAGACCGTATGTCTCAGAGGGCATTCGGTCGTGTGAAAGGGCCCTTAATAGCACTACTTCTCCAGAAGGAAGGAACAGATCGATAAGTGTTGATATCATTGCTGTCAGACATGGTGCCTGGTTTACCAGTGAATTTCCTGGTGACAGACTACATTTAATTCCTATGTCGTCATATAGGCTTGTACTGCTGTCTATATTCAGTATAATGAAATTAGGTCCCCAAGTTCTGATCTCCAGGTCCACATTTGCAAGTGTGTCCATATAGCAGCCTCTCCCTGCATGCGGTATGTCAGATGCGTGCGCTCCTTAACGTTCAGTTTTCCAGAATAAATAATTCAATACATCTGATGCTTCTGGCAGAACATTTCTATGGCTGTGTACCTGCGGCTTCCGTCATTTCACAATGTTTTCTCTATTGTAAGCATGGGTGACATGGGACAATTTCCAAGCAGGAGCTTATGTTACCAGTTCCACAGCAAACGATCTGGTATGAATAGCTAGAACGCCGTGTATTCACAAGAGAACAAGTAATCAGACCGCTCATTCAATGCTGTGTTCATATCCACCAGGTCCTGCTGACATTTATAGATTTCTATGAAAATGACCACTATCAATCCAAAAAATACTTGTACCTTTTCAGTAGAGAGTGAAATCTCAACCCCACAGTATCGTAAAGTATCGTTGTTGCACCTTGAAGCCTTCAATCCCTGAGGTCCTCCCTGTCCTACTGAACAAACCCCACTCACCTGTCCATGGGTCCCCGCAGGACCAGGAAGCGGCATGATCCCATGACTCATTCAGCCAATCAGAAGCTGCAGCAGTGACATCAGCTTGAATGGTACAGCACTGCTGAGATGTAGCGTTGAAGGTGTGACTGCTGAGGCCTGTGACTGGCTGCAGAAATCATGGGCCTGAGCTACTACTGGGGACCAGAGCAACAACCAGAAATGGAGCGGCAGGAGGAACGCAGACAGGCGAGTGGGTTTTTTATGTTCAGGGGTACAGGGGAGGACCCCATGGATGGACAACCCCTTTAACAACCCTAATCAAAAATGTTTAACTTAAAATAGCCATTTTTTTAAATTCCAAGGATACACTGGCGCCACACTCCACAATATTCAGGGTCATGGAGAAAAGGTTGGTTAAAGGGCTATCCCATGAATTGAAAACTCCTTTACTTTTCCCTTTCTATGGTTGGCTCTAGAGGACGCAACCAGCGCACATATTACACAGAACATCTCCCGGCACGTTCTAAGAGTGAATATAGTTTGGTCTTTAAAGAGGCCCTGTCATCTCTCCAAACATGCCTGTTTTAGTGATCATTTGCATTCCCCATGTAATAACAATTCTGGAGCATCTATTCTTATCACTTATCTTTTGCCATTCCTTTATTATTCCTGCTAGAAGTTATGAATGAAATGCCACTCCAGGGAAGGATGTCCCTGAACAGTCTGACACTATCCAATCAGTGCTGCCAATGTCAGACTGTGCAGGGACACTCCCCAACTGGTAACACCCAGCTGGACCTTCACTGCAAACTGCTAGAAATTCATTAATAACTTCTAGCAGGAATAATAAAGGAATGGTACAACACAGAGCCATAAGAATAGATTCTCCAGAATTGTTATTACATGGGGGATACAAGTAGCTATTAAAACAGACATGTCAGGAAATTTTACAGGTGATGACTTATCCATTAGATTGGTGGGGGTCCGACACCCGGGATCCCCACCAATCAGCTGTTAGAAGAGGCCAGCGCTCCATGAGCCTAGGCCGTGTGACTTCACCATACATCAGTCACATGGCCTAGAACTTAAAGGCAGCTCAGCCCCACTAAAGTCAATGGGGCTGAGCTGCAATACCAAGCACTGCCACTATACGATGTACGGCGCTGTCCTTGGAAAGCTGCAGGGAGCCTGCATCACTGACTAGAGCTGCTCCGTGAAACAGCCGATCGGTGGGGATGCAAGGACTCAACCTATCCCCAGGATCACATCAGGGGCGGTCTATCATTATCAATTCCTGGACAACCCCATTAAGGCTTGATACCACAAACCTTCTTTCAGTCCAGTCATTGCTGTACATGGCATACTTTATTAGTGACTATGTATAAAGGTCCTTTTACACGGGCCGATTATCGGCCGAAAAATCGTTCCTAGGAACGCTAGTGCCGTGTAAAAGTGGCCCTAATCAGCCGACGAACGAGCAAAACGCTCGTTCGTCGGCTGATTGGATCTTTTGGTTTCTACAAAAGATCCAATCTGTCGGGCGCACATCGGCCTGTGTAAACAGGCGATGTGCGCCTGACAGTATGGAGCTTCCCGGCCGCACGAGTGATACAGCAATCACTCGTGCGGCCCGGCGCTCGATTCATCGGGCCGTGTAAAGGCTCCCTGCCCGAGCGCCGATATCGCTGATCGGCGCTCGGGCAGGGAGACACATTGGCCCGTCTAAAAGGGCCTTTAGGCCTATTATCGAGGCCTAACGAGTGGAATTGCCAACTAATAACCCCTAGGCACAATGCCTCACCAAAGCCATTTTAATCTTCTAGAGCAGTGGTTCTCAACTCCAGTCCTCGGGACCCACCTGCCAGTCAGGATTTAGGAATATCCCACAGAATGAATACCTGTGGTAAGTCCTGATGGATGGACGCTAATTATATCAGCTGGTCTAAACTAAGGAAATCCTGAAAACCTGACTGGCAGGTGGGTCCCGAGGACTGGAGTTGAGAACCACTGTTCTAGAGGTACCTTATCCATGCAGGCAGCTGTTTAATGGAGGACAGACAAGAATCGCCCTGTAATGGAGATACATCTCATTACAAGGGGCTTGTTATGCAAATCCCCTGCAGGATATAAGGTTACAGCCAGGACAAGCAGATAAAACTCCAGCGCCGATTGCTCAACCGGTCAGGGATACAACAGCCTGCAATATTAAGGGTCTAGTAGGCGATTCGAATACGACCACAAAGTAAGATCTTGATGTGACAGCGGATGATTACTGCGCGCCTGCACAACTTTAATACCGGTTTAGTTGGTCTGCATTGTTAATGGCCACGTGGTATTGTAAGTGCCCCATGGCCATTAAAGGGGTTGTATCATCTCAGACATTGGGGGAATATCGCTGGGATATTCTCCTAAAGACCGATAGGTGCGGGATCCACGCCTACCTTTAGTACGGAGCCTGCAAAGTAAAGGAGAGCTCACTGCGCATGCACGGCCACCCTCCATTCATTCCGCGACAGTTGCGCTCAGCTATTTTTGGCAGTCCCACATTGAACTAAATGGAGAGCATACCGCACAAAGTGTGGCAGGCGCTTCATTCACTTCAGCAGTCCCAAAGAAGTGAATGGAGGCCAGCAGTGTATGCTCGGTGAGCACTCCTTCACTTTGCCGGCCCATTTTTAATGGCCATTTGGACAGAAGTGCACCCGTCTAACAGCCATTAAAAACAGATACGCTGAAAAAAGTACTCACCTCCCCACAGGTATGTACAGGAAAACTTGCTCCGCATTGGAGATAGCAGGACCTGATGCTCCTAGCGTGATGCTGCAACCTCCAGTACGGAGCAAGAGCAAGTGTTCCTGTGCATGCCAGCGGTGAGGTGTTTTTTTTTTCTTGGCACTAACATTTTGGTGGTGGTGGGGATTTACTATATACTGAGGACAAAACAAGGGTCAATTACATATATACTGAGGTCCATTGGGGGGGGGGATGGGTATTATATATACTGAGGGCACTGTGGGGGGGCCATTATATATACTGAGGCACTGTGGGGGGGCCATTATATATACTGAGGGCACTGTGGGGGGGCATTATATATACTGAGGGCACTGTGGGGGGGGGGCATTATATATACTGAGGGCACTGTGGGGGGGGCATTATATATACTGAGGGCACTGTGGGGGGGGCATTATATATACTGAGGGCACTGTGGGGGGGGCATTATATATACTGAGGGCACTGTGGGGGCCATTATATATACTGAGGGCACCGTGGGGCCATTATATATACTGAGGGCACTGTGGGGGCCATTATATATACTGAGGGCACTGTGGGGGCCATTATATATACTGAGGGCACTGTGGGGGCCATTATATATACTGAGGGCACTGTGGGGGCCATTATATATACTGAGGGCACTGTGGGGGCCATTATATATACTGAGGGCACTGTGGGGGCCATTATATATACTGAGGGCACCACAGAAGGGCACTATGTATACTGGGGGCACTGTGTGAGGCATAATGCATATATACTAAGGGCACTGCAGGGGTTGGGGTAAAAAAAAAAAAAGCCAATGAAATTAATTCTGTTTTTAACCGCCAGTAAAAACAAATGCAAAATGTAGGGCAGAAGGATGAAAAATGACCTTAAAAAAAACTGAAAGTTTATCTGTTTTTAATGTACGAATGTACAGTAACCCACAGAACTATATATCAATCTGCTCAGCTTCTCCTGCTTTATAAGATGCTGCAACAATTCATCTGAGATTCGCAACGTGCAGCAATACCACAAACAGGTTGATGTTACATCGTTCTTTCAGAAAAAGGGAAGACATTTCCCATCTGTCCCATCCCTCAGAAACCCAAGTCCTTGTACTAACTTTCAGCCGCAGAAATTTCTCCAACAAATCTGCTGTGTATGAATATATCCCTAAGGGAAGGAAAAAGTGATACAGGAGCCAGTTAGATGTCTCAGTGAATTTGCCCAGCTCTGTCGCTAATCCATCGCGAAGGGTTTTGAAAACAGCGAGATGTCTCACAGAGTAATAGCTTCACTTCTAGAACAGGCGTTGATTCTTAGGCTTCAAGAAACACATTTTTCAGACAGAATCCACTTCCAGTGGGCAATACGATGCGCTTTATATGAGTAGATCTAGGGCGGCATCACATCCATACTGGAAGGTGACCTACAGAAGTTCTGGATATCCATCTACTTCACATTACTTGTTAGATACCCTATAGAGCAGGGATGCCCAACCTAGGACCCTACACTTGTTGCAAAACTACAACTTCCCAGCATGTTCTAACAGCCTACAGCTAGAGGGCCACAGGTTGGGCATCCCTGCTATGGAGATATCAATGTACCAGATGTGGCCAGATAAGAGAGGACAATGTCGTGAATACTCATCTGGAGATAAGACTTCTTGAATACTGTAGTAATATGGCAATGGAAGAGATAGAAAGGTAAAGTGTGTTAGGCTCCAGCGGTGTGCAAACCTATTCAGCAACTACAATGAAAAATAACACCCCTCCCCCAGGCCCGCTGGTCCCAACACCTCTCACGACGCATAGTACCCAAATATGCGGAAAAAGTATAGAGATCACAGTGTAAATGGTTAATAACATAATCAATTATACATCTGTCTCACACCCCACTGCCCCTGGATACACGACCCGTTGTCAGCCATAGATTTCATCAATAGGGCGCTGTACACACCGCTCTGAATACAGGCTCTGCGCTGAACAAATGAAGGAGCAGCCTGTTTACCGGACTTGCCGTGATATTAATCATTCCTTCCCAATGAATATGTACAAAGCAACTCAGGGCCATATAAAAGCTGCCCGCTGCTGCCAGCCAATACAGAGTGGCAAATCCAGAGTACACAATACACAACAATGGAGAGATTAGTGAAAGGACGGGGTTAACCCACACGTTACTGGAGCTAGAGCTACGCTAGAAATAAATACTTTAATGGGAACCTGTCACCATTATAACGGCCACAGCTCTGGTCATCATGTCCACACCAACGTTTTTGGATAGTTTGTCCGATGGATATCTTGGCCACACGACCACTTATTCCCTCTGTGCGTCAAACAGACCATCAAGGACAAAGGTCCTGATGTTCCAAGTCATGCTCGCCGTCCCCATCCCACCTCTTCACTACTGATGGATATCTCAGAGCTTCTACAATGAGATCCTGTCTGACGTACACAACCTTATAGGTGGCCATCAAGAGTGAAGAGGAGACGCAGAAAGCTTGACTTCAAATGTCTAATTGCATATGGCGCACAGTAGAATAAAGTGGCTTTGCGGCAAAGTTATCCATCAAACGACCCAATAACATCACTGGAGACATGATGTATACTGAGGGCACTGTGGGGGCCATTATGTATACTGAGGGCACTGTGGGGGCCATTATATATACTGAGGGCACTGTGGGGGCCATTATATATACTGAGGGCACTGTGGGGGCCATTATATATACTGAGGGCACATGATGCATAGGCCACAGCTGCAGGAGACATTGCTTATATTTGCTTGTCTATAGACAATGGTCTATGAATGAGACTATGCAAACCATCCCCCACCCCTAACCTGCAACTATGGGACCCCCTAAAGTTAGGTAATTTGAAAGTGTGAGCATCACATGCAATGTCCTACAATGCATTATGCAAGGCCTTCTGAGCACTTACCTGCAGCAGGACGTCTACATGTATCCATTTCCAGCATTGTCTATTAGTCTTTCTATCACTTTTTGTTTTGCAAACTTTGGAAAGTGTTGGAAACGCAGCTTTTCTATTTTAAAGAATGACATACGGATCTGGCATAGCCGTCATGACCGGAGGCTTACGACACCCGAGGCATCGGCAGCGAAATGGTTGTTGTCAATAGATATATATTTAATAGGTTTAGGCCCCATTCACACGTCCTGATTTTTGATCCGCATCCTATCCGCGTCCGTTCCGCAATTTCGGATGAAAAATGCGGATAGTATGCGGATCCATTCATTTCAATGGGTCCTGAAAAAATGCGGACAGCATACGTTTTTCCGTTCCGTTATGCGGATCCGCATAAATAAATCCTCCTGTCCTACTTTTCTCCCGAATTGCGGTCCGTAGCACAATGAAAGTCTATGGATCCGCAAAAAAAAGCGTAAGACATGCGGAAAGGCATCCGCATGTCATCCGTATTTGCGGATTCCTTTCCAGGGGAGGAAAAAAAAAAAAAAAGTACAGATATTACTCATCCTTCCGTTTTTTGCGGATCCGCAAAAAACGGATGACATATGGATACATCCTTTACGTTTTTTACGGAAAAACGAACGGATGTCCTGGAAAAACTGAGTTTTTTGCGGAACAACGGATCCGCAAAAAACTGACCGTTTTCCAGGATGTGCACAAATACGGACGTGTGAATGGAGCCTTATGAAAAGCGTGAATCCTGACCAAGAAGCTGATCTTATATACGATGCTTACGCCTGCATCTACAAAATGTGCACTAAAGGCCCTTTTAGACGGGCCGATAAGTCTCCCTGAACGAGCGCCGATCAGCGACATCGGCGCTCGTTCAGGGAGCCTTTACACGGCCCGATGAATCGAGCGCCGGGCCGCACGAGTGATCGCTGTATCGCTCGTGCGGCCTGGAAGCTCCATGCTGTCAGGCGCACATCGCCTGTTTACACAGGGCGATGTGCGCCCGACAGATCGGATCTTTTGGTTTTTACAAAAGATCCAATCAGCCGACGAACGAGCGTTTTGCTCGTTCGTCGGCTGATTAGGGCCACTTTTACACGGGCCGATTATCGGCACTAGCGTTCCTAGGAACGAATTGTTGGCCGATAATCGGCCCGTGTAAAAGGACCTTTAGGCTCTACCTGCACACAGTGCGGATTAGGAGCAGATTCTCATGCAAAGTGTATTAGATTAGACAAATCTCATATCACCTTTCCTTTATTCTTCCGTGCAAAAATGAACCTGCCGCGCAGAGGTTGAAATCCGCAGCATGTCCATTGTATGTGCGGTTGTTTTGTGGAGATTTCACCCTTTTCAATGGAAAGGTGAGATCCGCAGCACAAACGCTGCGAAATCCACATGTAACGCATGCAAATTTTTGTGTGTAGATTTGGTGCAGAAACGCACAGAAATCCGCAAGGACATTTATGTGCAGGTAGTCTGAGCAGGTACACTGTGCGATCCAGGGTGTAAGGCCAGGAAGGTGTGAAAAACAAATGGAAATTCACAAGTGCGGATTTTCACAAGAACAGGGGAGAGAAAAGGAGCTGGAAACATTACAAAGAGGCTGTGAACAGTCTATAGACAATGGGGGTCATTTATCAGGTTAGTTTTTTCCCAGTTTTTCGAGTAAAAAAGTAGCAGGACCCCGTTTTGTGACTCTTTAAACGACCACGCGACAACAGTTTGTCACACGGGGGTTTTAACTCCGTCCTCACCTCTGCAGCTGTAAATGACGTTTCAGATCTACTCCAGTCAGGGACTGGTGTCAATTACAAACAAGGTGCACAGACCTCTGGACAGGGCAGGGGTAAAACGCTGGCCTTCGATAAATGACCCCCAATATGGGGTTCAATTAAATAAAACCTCCAGCGGGGAGACACTGGGGTGTTAAACCAGTTCAGGCATGTCATGCGATCCATGTTGTAGATTACCTTCAGCATGGTAGTGAGTGGCGAAGGAAAACTGGTGCCAGAACCGCTTCCATGGTGTTGTATGGGATTTGGCACCCGGCGCATCAGTTCTTCTACCAGGTACGTACTGTGCCAGACACTGGCCCACTGGTACAGACACAAGACCAGTGCACAAAAATGTTACCAGTTGTGTCTGGCTCCAGCATAAAACAACTGGCCATATACAAGTGCTGGCATACCACATGAGCTAGGGAGCTATCTACTGCAACGTGCAGGAGGCAGAAATCCAGGTAACCTCGCTGGTGTCCACGAGAGTCTGAAGATCTAGTGTGGACAGCGGTGGTGATTGGGTCTATTACTAAGGAAGTTCGCAAACTCATCCAGGACCTGCCGTCCACCAGTTTACATTATTACATTATTAAAGAATGAATTCATTCAAAATTGGAAACCTTGGTCTCCGCTGAAGTTCCCAGTTAAACGTCCTCCTCACTGCTGGACTGCTGCCACCGCATTGAAAGTCTACAGGTGGATTTAGATGGCCAGGACAATCAGGCAGATTATCGGGAACAAACGTTCCTGCAAACACTTGTTCCCGACAATCTGCCCGTCTGAATGTGCCACCGATCACCCGAGTGAAATGCATCGACATAGGGTGATCCTGTCGTTCCTGCAGGCACCACCAACCATAGTTTCTGGGCAGCAGATTGTACGGTCTAAACAGCTCTGCTGTCTGAGGATGAGGGATGGCTATAGCGACCGCTCGTCCTCATACAGTGAAGGATATCGGTGCATGTAAATACAGAGGTTTCCTTCACTGAATGATTAGCCGGCTGTTGGGAAGGAATGTAATCCTCCTGACAATCGGCTGCAGAATCGTCCCATGTAAGTCCACCTTTAGGGACTGACAAAGATGTCAAGCGATGATCTCCAGCAGTCCCATAGACTTTGCTTATCCCTACTGATGACCTATCCTCAGATAGATCCATATCACCCCCGCCAAGCGCATCTACCTCCTCATACAGCTGATCGGCAGGGGTGCCAGGAGCTGGACTCCAACTGATAGGATATCGATGACCTTTTCCGAGGATCGTTCATTAATATTGTAGCAGTACACAACCCCTTTAATCTATCCCCCACTACCGCCAGAAGTGCCACCCACACACCTCTTAATAATTTGGCACATCTCTGCAGGTCCTTGTGCCAAAATTTAAATCTCCACCACCAAGGGAGCTGGTGTAGATGTCATAATCCATGCCAGTTTCCTGGTGTAGATTATAAAGAAATGTGCCCACACCATCCACTCCTCACTCTGCAAGCCTGAAAATTACCCAAAAAAAGGTCAATTTTGCACAAGCAAAGAATGCACCAAACCATGCAACTATTTGATGCTAGCCTTCTGGGGTAAAAGGGGCTGAGAAGTTTCCCCCTTCCTTTGTATAGTTGGTAAATGTTGACTCCAGTTGGGGTTCTGGCACTTGAATTGTGCACCAGGAACCTCCATCAATCCCATTACAGATCAAGGTCAGTCACAGTTTGCATCTGGGTAATCATACAAGCCATGAGCCTAATGTGAACAGCGCCATACAGTCAACATAATCCAAAACCAGGCTTGTCTATTGTGGGAACTGAGGGTTAATAATACACACTGATGATGTACAGGTCAGGGATGCACAAGCTCCACCTTTACTCACCCAGCGCAGTGATGAGGAAGCCCCTGGGGGGTCTCAGCGCCCTCCTGACCCAGGCATCTCGCAGCACCTCCAGGTTGGCACTCTGGCCCTGGACCAGCAGCACCCAGCTCTCCAGCCAGCCCTGGAAGGACACCTCCGCCACGGCCCGGACCAACCTCCTGTTCCAGAAGCACCTCGCATTGGCAGCCTGGAAGTCCTGGAAGATTTGACTGCCCTTCTCCTCCGTCCCGGTGCCGTCCAGTCTGCACAGGACCAGGGCGAGAGTGGAGGGGGCCAGCTGGACCACCCTGTCCCGGGACATGCTGAGTTCCAGGCGCTGTACTCACACACACGGGACACTACATGCAACTCATCAATTACACATAGCTGCCTGGGTTACAGCGACCAGCGCTGCGGGGCGGGGCCACAGCGCGCCAATCACCTGCTGGACGTCCAATGAGAAGCCACAGGGGGCGGGGACAGCTGCGCACCTTGGTGGAGCTGAGTGCTGAGGTGTAGTGATGGCGCGGGCTGTGCGATAGAGAGAAGGGGCTGCAGATGGCCTCTGCACATACACATGTATCCCGCGCCTGAGGCGTGATGTTTAGACCCCGCAATACAAATGATCAATATACTATATCACACCTGAACTACAGTGACGTCACGTCTGTGTAAATGGAGGAGACAGCTGTTTACAGAACATTCTTTATTAAAATAAGAGATATCCAGTCATTCACTGGAAATGACGAAAAATAGAAATAAACTAGCATGAAGTGAAAAAATAACACCATGAAAACGAAGGGGTATTGTGGTTAGATTAAGTTATCCCCTATCCACAGGTCCCACACTGAGAACAGGGGCCCCATACCCCCTGCAGCCCCCCTGAAATTAACCGTGTGGTTGGTAGGTCATGCGTGCACCCAGGGTCGGACCTAAGGCCCACCAGAGGAAATAATTCTTGGGGCCCACCATAAAGAAATATCTGTGTTTATTATCCCTGTACTATGACATCACTGTGTTTATTATCCCTGTACAGTGACATCACTGTGTTTATTATCCCTGTACTGTGACATCACTGTGTTTATTATCCCTGTACTGTGACATCATTGTGTTTATTATCCCTGTACTGTGACATCGCTGTGTTTATTATCCCTGTACAGTGACATCACTGTGTTTATTATCTCTGTACTGTGACATCACTGTGTTTATTATCCCTGTACTGTGACATCACTGTGTTTATTATCTCTGTACGGTGACATCACTGTGTGTATTATCCCAGTGCAGGAAGAGGTAAGTGGTCTGTGTTTGTGTGTTTGTTTTCTATTTTTCAGGGTCGTGAATGCAGAGGACTAAGTCGGACCAGCTTTTTTTTTTTTTTTTTTAATAAAATGGTCAAACAGGGGTCTGGGGGAGTGTTTATTTCAATAAAATGTTTTATACTTGTGTATGTGTGTATTTTTTTTTTACAATACTACAGTTTTAGTAATCATGGCTATCTACAGACGGCCCTGATTACTAATACTGGGCTTAGTGCTTGCCGGTATGGCAGGCCAGCACTAACCCCAACATCTATTACCTCGGCACCCACCGCCACCAGGGGTGCCGGGAAGAGACAGGTACCCGCAGGACCGGACCTTATAAATTAAGGGTCTGGCTCTGGGGCGGCTGCAGGCTGGTACCATTAGGCTGGGAAGGGCCAATAACCGTGTCCCTTCCCACCCTGGTAGTGCCAGGCTGCCGCTGCTGGTTGTAGCTGGCTGGCAAAGGAAAAAGGGGGGGACCCCATGCCATTTTTTTAAAAAAATATTTAAATAATTAAAAAAAAATGGCGTGGGGTCCCCCCCTTTTTTCCTTCGCCAGCCAGCTACAACCAGCAGCGGCAGCCTGGCACTACCAGGGTGGGAAGGGACACGGTTATTGGCCCTTCCCAGCCTAATGGTACCAGCCTACAGCCGCCCCAGAGCCAGACCCTCAATTTAGAAGGTCCGGTCCTGCGGGTACCTGGCTCTTCCCGGCACCCCTGGTGGCGGTGGGTGCCGAGGTAATAGATGTTGGGGTTAGTGCTGGCCTGCCATATCGGCAAGCACTAAGCCCAGTATTAGTAATCAGGGCCGTCTGTAGATAGCCATAATTACTAAAACTGTAGTATTGTAAAAAAAAAATACACACACACAAGTATAAAACATTTTATTGAAATAAACACTCCCCCAGACCCCTGTTTGACCATTTTATTAAAAAAAATAAAATAAAAGCTGGTCCGATGTAGTCCACCAAATCCGACGTAGTCCTCTGCATTCACGACCCTGAAAAATAGAAAACAAACACACAAACACAGACCACTTACCTCTTCCTGCACTGGGATAATACACACAGTGATGTCACCGTACAGAGATAATAAACACAGTGATGTCACAGTACAGGGATAATAAACACAGTGATGTCACAGTACAGGGATAATAAACACAGTGATGTCACCATACAGGGATAATAAACACAGTGATGTCACAGTACAGGGATAATAAACACAATGATGTCACCGTACAGGGATAATAAACACAGTGATGTCACAGTACAGGGATAATAAACACAGTGATGTCACAGTACAGGGATAATAAACAGTGATGTCACAGTACAGAGATAATAAACACAGCGATGTCACTGTACAGGGATAATAAACACAGCGATGTCACTGTACAGGGATAATAAACACAGTGATGTCACAGTACAGGGATAATAAACACAGTGATGTCACAGTACAGGGATAATAAACACAGTGATGTCACCATACAGGGATAATAAACACAGTGATGTCACAGTACAGGGATAATAAACACAGTGATGTCACCATACAGGGATAATAAACACAGTGATGTCACAGTACAGGGATAATAAACACAGTGATGTCACAGTACAGGGATAATAAACACAGTGATGTCACAGTACAGGGATAATAAACACAGTGATGTCACAGTACAGGGATAATAAACACAGTGATGTCACCATACAGGGATAATAAACACAGTGATGTCACAGTACAGGGATAATAAACACAGTGATGTCACAGTACAGGGATAATAAACAGTGATGTCACAGTACAGAGATAATAAACACAGCGATGTCAGTGTACAGGGATAATAAACACAGCGATGTCACTGTACAGGGATAACAAACACAGTGATGTCACCGTACAGGGATAATAAACACAGTGATGTCACAGTACAGGGATAATAAACACAGTGATGTCACCGTACAGAGATAATACACACAGCGATGTCACAGTACAGAGATAATAAACACAGCGATGTCACAGTAAGAGATAATAAACACAGTGATGTCACCGTACAGGGATAACAAACACAGTGATGTCACCGTACAGGGATAATAAACACAGTGATGTCACCGTACAGGGATAATAAACACAGTGATGTCAAAGTCCAGGGATAATAAACACAGTGATGTCACAGTACAGGGAAAATAAACACAGTGATGTCACATTACAGGGATAATAAACACAGTGATGTCAAAGTCCAGGGATAACAAACACAGTGATGTCACCATACAGGGATAATAAACACAGTGATGTCACAGTCCAGGGATAATAAACACAGTGATGTCACAATACAGAGATAATAAACAGTGATGTCACAGTCTAGGAATAATAAACACAGTGATGTCACAGTCCAGGGATGATAAACACAGTGATGTCACAGTCCAGGGATAATAAACACAGTGATGTCACAGTACAGGGATAATAAACACAGTGATATCACAGTACAGGGATAATAAACACAGTGATGTCACAGTCCAGGGATAATAAACACAGTGATGTCACAGTCCAGGGATAATAAACACAGTGATGTCACAGTACAGGGATAATAAACAGTGATGTCACAGTCCAGGAATAATAAACACATTGATATCACAGTCAAGGGATAATAAACACAGTGTACAGAAAGTTAAAAAAATATATATACTTACCTTTTTCATAGCAGCAGGGCCAGCATCATCAGAGCAGGAGATCTTCTTCTCATGTCTGAAGGGGGCGGGGCCTATGCTGCCGGCCGGCCCCGCCCCCCGCCGAGACCTGAGGCATGCCTGGGAGGTATGGAGAGCTGCAGGGGGGACAGGAGGGAGGATGGAAGAAGCAGACAGCCGATTTCGGCTATCTGCTCCTTCCTGCAACAGGCAACTGTCTCTATGTCCTATGGACGTAGACTATAGGTTCCCTGACTATAGGTTCCTGGCTTGGGGCCTACCGGAGGATCCTCCGGTCCTCTGGTGGGCCAGTCCGACACTGCGGTGCACCCCCTCTATTGATTTCTATGGGACTTCTGGGGATAGGTGAGCAATGTGCTCTGCTATCTCCAGAACTCCTATAGAAATCAATGGAGCGGCCATGCGCAAGTGCAACTGGTCACTCCGTTCATTTTAGATGGGCTGCAGAGGGTACAGGGTTTTCATGATCCATGGGGGTCCCAGCATTAGGAACCCCACCGATCTAATAGTTATCACCCAGTGGTTTAAGGAGTGCAAAACACTTATCGTGTGAATAACCCCTAAGCCAACCAATAGTTGGTCAGAGAAAAGCGTCTATCCCTGCATCAGATTCATTATCCAGCCTGATCCACTGTGATCAATCGGATTCAGCCTAAGTGTACACCATTCACAGAACTAGTAAATAACATGTTCTATTTTTTTATTGTATTATTTTATTTAAATGTGGACATGCAGAAATACAGATACGGAATGCACACTGAGTCATTTCCGTTTTTTTGTGGCCCCATTAAAATAAATGGTTCTGCATATGTGCCACAAAAAAAAAAAAAAAAAGAACTGAGTGCTTGAACCCTAACTGTCTCCTACAATATACACTATGTGCTATATATATATATATATATATATATATATATATATACACTACCGTTCAAAAGTTTAGGGTCACTTAGAAATTTCCTTATTTTTGAAAGAAAAGCACAGTTTTTTTCAATGAAGATAACATTAAATTAATCAGAAATACACTCTATACGTTGTTAATGTGGTAAATGACTATTCTAGCTGCAAACATCTGGTTTTTAATGCAATATCTACATAGGTGTATACAGTGGCGTACATAGAGAAGTAAGGGCCCCATAGCAAGGATCAAACCAGGCCCCCACACAGGACAGAAGGGTTTCTGCCTAAACCCCTTTCAATGACCCTTGTGCCATTTTTTCCACTGCCTCATTTGCTAAAAGTTGTTCCTTTAGAGGGTAGAGTCCTGACCAAGTTTTCACCTCCAGTAGAAGAGGAGATGATCCCAACTAAGACTGGGCCCAATAGCAGTCGCATGTTCTGCCGCTATGGTCGTTACGCCCCTGGGTGTATAGAGGCCCATTTCCAGCAACCATTACTCCAGTGTTCTCATGGTACATTGTGTTTGCTAACTGTGTAAGAAGGCTAATGGATGTTTAGAAAACCCTGAAAACAGCTTAAAACAGTCTTGCTGGTTAGAGAAGCTATAAAACTGACCTTCCTTTGAGCTAGTTGAGAATCTGGAGCATTACATTTGTGGGTTTGATTAAACTCTCAAAATGGCCAAAAAAAGAGAACTTTCATGTGAAACTCCACAGTCTATTCTTGTTCTTAGAAATGAAGGCTATTCTATGCTAGAAATTGCCAATAAACTGACATTTTCCTACAACGGTGTGTACTACTCCCTTCAGAGGACAGCACAAACAGGCTCTAACCAGAGTACAAAGAGAAGTGGGAGGCCCCGCTGCACAACTGAGCAACAAGACAAGTACATTAGAGTCTCTAGTTTGAGAAATAGACGCCTTATGCCCCTTTTACACGAGCGGGAGACTTGCATGTCTCCCGCAACGCATCTACAGGGCTGGACTCGGCACTGACTGGGATTGCATAGCATTATATGCGATCCCAGTCAGTGCCGGAGTCCAGCCCTGTAGATGCGTTGCGGGAGACATGCGAGTCTCCCGCTCGTGTGAAAGGGGCATTACAGGTCCTCAATTGGCAGCTTTATTAAATAGTACCCGCAATACGCCAGTGTCAACGTCTACAGTGAAGAGGCGACTCCGGGATGCTGGCCTTCAGGGCAGACTGGCAAAGAAAAACCCATATCTAAGACTGGCTAATAAAAGGAAAAAAAATAATATGGGCAAAAAATCACAGACATTGGACAGAGGAAGATTGGAAAAAAGTGTTATGGACAGACAAATCGAAGTTTGAGGTGTTTGGATCACACAGAAGAACATTTGTGAGACGTAGAACAACTGAAAAGATGCTGGAAGAGTGCCTGACGCCATCTGTCAAGCATGGTGGAGGTAATGTGATGGTCTGGGTTTGCTTTGGTGCTGGTAAAGTGGGAGATTTGTACAAGGTAAAAGAGATTTTGAATAAGGAAGGCTATCACTCCATTTTGCAATGCAATACATACCCTGTGGATTGAGCTTGATTGGAGCCAATTTCCTCCTACAACAGGACAATGACCCAAAGCACACCTCTAAATTATGGAAGAACTATTTAGGGAAGAAGCAGGCAGCTGGTATTCTATCTGTAATGAGTGGCCAGTGCAGTCACCAGATCTCAACCCCATTGAGCTGTTGTGGGAGCAGTTTGACCGTATGGTATGCAAAAAGTGCCCATCAAATCAATCCAACTTGTGGGAGGGGCTTCTGGAAGCGTGGGGTGAAATTTCTCCAGATTACCTCAGCAAATTAACAGCTAGAATGCCGAAGGTCTGCAATGCTGTAATTGCTGCAAATGGAGCATTCTTTGACGAAAGCAAAGTTTGAAGGAGAAAATTATTATTTCAAATAAAAAATCATTATTTCTAACCTTGTCAATGTCTTGACTATATTTTCTATTCATTTTTCAACTCATTCGTTAAATAAAAGTGTGAGTTTTCCTGGAAAACACAAAATTGTCCGGGTGACCCCAAACTTTTGAACAGTAGTGAATATGTATTTTTTTTTACTTATTATCCCATACATATACAGTAAAAAGTAATTGTCAACATCTGCTAGATACATGTAGACGCATGGGCACCTTTAGCGAATTTTAAGCGTATTAAAGTCCCAATTTAGGTAGGAAAATCCCCAAAATGAGTCACAAAATGGGGGAGGCTTATGCAAACACTGACCAAAAGTGGGCATTTTTGGGGTATTCTGATGTACGTATACCTGAAATAAAAATGAGATGTGAACAGAGTCTAAGTTAGGGTACGGTCACACTTTGTGCTGTGGTTTGGAATTGCCCACCATGTTCCTAAGTGCCACGTAGTCATACAAGCCGCAGCAGCATCATAACATCCGTGTGTTGTCCATTTTTTTGGCGGACCCATAGAGATGGATGGGTTCATGTGCGATCCATATTGGAAACGGAGCAAAAACACGGTGGAGTGCATGAGGCCTAACTGTGGACAACACTTTTGCTACATGCGATATACAGCCAGATACAAGAAAGTGATTAAAAACCAGATACAAACCTTTATCATGTTAGGCACTAATCAGTTTAGGGGGAAAAGAACGATTTATGATGAAAAACGTAAGAGTAAACTGCGCTGAGTCATGTAGGGAGGTCCGATGTCTAGCCACATGTGAGAATGAGTGGCCCTGAGGAATACATTCTTCATTTGTTGTGCTAATTCCTTTGGCTGATTCATTCTTGTAGGTGTAGCATGCAGGTCCATGCGCTACAGATGTCACCATCGTTCTTCACCACCAGACTGCTGTATTTGTTAATCGCTAACAGAAGCAATGAAATTATTAGCATTGTATTGAGGAATTGCTAGTTAAGCAGTTTCCCGTTATATTCAACATATAGGAATGTCCAGCAATGGCTTATCCCCTCTGCTGAATGAAATAAGCTTCGACACCATCTCCAAGCAGGGCAAAATCAAGCCTGAGGCCTCGTTCACATTTCCATTTTTCACTGACAGGACAGCACATGTACCCATTTATTTAGATGTGTCGGTTTACATTTCAGCATTTTTTTACTGACCGTGGGTCAGTAAAAAAAAAAATCACAGTGACATGCACTACTTTGATCCGTGATGCTGACCAAGCACGCCCATTGAAGTCTAGGGGTCTGTGAAAATCACTGACACACATCCCTGTTGTGTCCGTTTTTCACTGAAGACTAATAGAAGCTTCTTTGGAAATTAATTTACAGCTGAGCAACGTCAGTGAATTACAGATGACACACAGATGGTAAAAACAGACACACGGACCAACCACGGATCCTTCACGGAGAGCTTCACGGATGAAACACGTACGCCTTTTTTCACGGACGTGACACTGACACGGAAATGTGAACGAGGCCTGACTGGAGGATCTGTTTATCCTGACTCTCTTGCTTTACAAGCTTACCAACATTATTGGAAAATTTGGGGCACTCAAGCCCTGCCCCCGGGAATGCCCTCTCAAACAAACTGGAATTGCCCACTTATGGGTGCAGTTTACACAAGTCACACCCATTCTCAGGCCAGGACAGCCCGAATGTGCAGGGACTTTCCCTGCAAATTTGGGAATATTGGCAACTATGGTTTTAGAACAAGTCAGTACAATTAGGCCCCATTCACACGTCCGTATAATGTGTCCGCATCCTTTCCGCAATTGCGGACAATTATGCGGATAGGATGCGGATCCATTCATTTCAATGGGTCCCGAAAAAATGCGGACAGTACACCGTGTGGTGTCCACATCCGTGTGTCCGTTCCGACTGTCCGCATAAAGAAATCCTCCTGTCCTACTATTCTCCCGAATTGCGGTCCGTAGCACAATGAAAGTCTATGGATCCGCAAAAAATGCGGAAGACATACGGAAAGGCATCCGCATGTCATCCGTATTTGCGGATTCCGTTCCAGGAGGAGTGAAAAAAAAAGATGTTATTCATCCGGAAAGGATGTATCCATATGTCATCCGTTTTTTGCGAATCTGCAAAAAACGGATGACATATGGATACATCCTTTCCGTTTTTTACGGAAAAACGGAACGGATGTCCTGGAAAAACGTAGTTTTCCAGGATGTGCAAAAATACGGACGTGTGAATGGGGCCTTACACAGACAGCACCTCTAGGAGATAAAGCATGAACACGCAATTTTATTTACATTCGATTTTTAGGCTTTATTTAATTGCAAAAAAATGACTTTTCAGCCCCTTTCACACGACCGTCCGTGAGTGGGCCATATGTCCCGGAGCGGCATCGATTGTGCGCACAGGAGCGCACAGCATCATTGATTACAATTATGCTGTGCACGTCGGGCCGCCCGCGGGGCTATTGTCCTGTACTCATATGATTTTATGAGTGCGGGACAATAGTCTCGGAGGGCATACGGTTGTGTGAAAGGGGCCTTATTCTTAGGCCCAGTTCACACATCAATTTTTGTGAACCAACATCAGTTTTTGTGAGCCAAAACCAGGAGTGAAGCCTACTCAGAGACAAGGTTTTCTCACAATAACTGATGGAAATAACTGATCAAATAACTGAAGTGTGAACCAGGCCTTAGGGTAATTTCACATCTGCGGCAGGGGACTCTGGCAGGCTGTTCCGGCAGGTGAACAGCCCGCTGGATCCGTGCTGCCGCAGGTGCACGTGTGGGGCGGAACTACGCTGACATGTTGTACTTTTATTCCGCCCGCCTCTTGGCAAGTTTGCTGTGTTGTGGCCGGATCCGCGGCCAGCCCCCATTACAGTGAATGGGGCCAGAGCCTAGTTCCGGCCCCACACGTGCAGCACGGCCTGCCGGGGTCCCCTGCCGCTAGTGTGAAACTAGCCTAAAGGCCCTTTTAGACGGGCCGATGTGTCTCCCTGCTCGAGTGCCGATCAGCGATATCGGCGCTCGGGCAGGGAGCCTTTACACGGCCCGATGAATCGAGCGCCGGGCCGCACGAGTGATCGCTGTATCACTCGTGCGGCCGGGAAGCTCCATACTGTCAGGCGCACATCGCCTGTTTACACAGGCCGATGTGCGCCCGACAGATTGGATCTTTTGTAGAAACCAAAAGATCCAATCAGCCGACGAACGAGCGTTTTGCTCGTTCGTCGGCTGATTAGGGCCACTTTTACACGGGCCGATTATCGGCACTAGCGTTCCTAGGAACGATTTTTCGGCCGATAATCGGCCCGTGTAAAAGGACCTTTACACATTCAATAGTGGTCGTTCAAACAACCGTTCAGCCAACCACTATCTCTCCTGACATGTATGTGTAGTCAGTGGGGAGCAAGGAGAAAACCACTGCCAGACACTTCTGGAGGCATCTTATCTCCTGGAAGAACAAAAGGATCGGGTGAAAATTTTCACTTTACCTGATCCATCTCTCCCCAACATCCCTGTATAGGGGAGAGTGCAGAGCTTGTCACACACATTAGGCTACTTTCACACTAGTGTTTAAGTTTTCTGGTATTGAGATACGTCATAGGGGCTCAATACCGGAAAAAAACGATTCAGTTTTGTCCCCATTCATTGTCAATGGGGACAAAACTGAACTGAAGAGAACGGAGGGCTTCAAAATGCATTCCTTTCCGTTTAGTTGCATTCCTATACCGGAGAGCAAACCGCAACATGTTGTAGTTTGCTTTCCGTCCTGGGGAGACGGATCCGTCATGACCCACAATGCAAGTCAATGGGGACGGATCCATTTAACTCTGACACAATAGAAAACGGATCCGTCCTCCATTGACTTTGACAGATCCGTCTTGGCAATATTAAAGATAATACAATTCGTTCATAATGGATGCAGATAGTTGTATTATCAATAACGGAAGCGTTTTTGCTGATGACGCTAGTGTGAAAGTAGCCTTACTGTACCTGAGTGCACAGAGCAGGGCATGGTGACGTTACACTGTGTCGGTGACTGAGAGGGTGAAGATTCAGGTTCATCTGCAGAGCTGAACTGGGGGTTCAGCACTGGAAATGATGGGTTCACTTCACACCTAAAACACACGTTACTGGCAGCACCGTCACTTCTCACCTAAAGTCATAGTTTCTGAAGTCATAGTTTCTGAAGAAGTCACTCTCATCTTCCTCTACACTGTCACTTGCAAGTTGCTTACAGAGGAATGAAATCCCGACTACTGTGGCACAGGGCGCTAAAGTTTCTCTACTGGGCGCTAGACAAGCCAATCAGCAGCAGGCTCTGCAAGCACTGCTAATACTGATTGGCCAGAGAGCTAGTTGGGACTCCAGCGGGTGCAGCGATAGCTACTGACGATGCGCTGAGTAAAAGGGGGCCCCGAGGACAGAGGAAGCAGAGAGCTGGATAGCAGAGCCTTAGCCCCGGACAGGAGCGAGAATTAAGTGTAATTAGGAGACAGGGCCTTTTGTCCAAGACCTTCCTCCAGGGGCTCCAGGGGCCCCATATTAGCCACGTGGCCTGTCTCAGTTGGAGATACACCGCTGACTGTACCTCTTAATTTTTTAGTTTTTTTTTTTTTAAATAGAATCTGTATAAGGCCCCATGCACACAATCATATCCGTTTTGCAGTCTACAAATCATGGATCCCCAAAAAATATGCATGTGGTCCATGTTACATCCATATTTTTTGCGGACCTGTTGACTCCAATGGGTATGTGGTCCGGAGATAGTTTCTGTCAATACAAAACTTTCCCTTATCCACCACTGATCATAAAACTGGATCCTGTGTCTCCTTAAGAATGAAGTGGTAGGTCGAGCGAGCACATAGCTACTCTGTTCATTCCCTATGGGACTGCTGGATAAAGCCAAGTACAATGCTCAGCTATTTCCAGAAGTCGCATAGACATTGAATGAATCAGAAGGGAACATGGTAGACCTACTATTCCATTTATTTGGGGACACAGACTCCCCATTCTCATGATCATGGGGGAGTCCCCACCGATCAGACACTTATAGTAGGGGATAAAAAAATATGTTGAGCTGAGCTATAAAGCCAAGAAAGGCCATCACTATCTGATCAGCAGGGGGGGTTTCTAACAGCGATACCAACGCTTATCATTGCCATTGACTGTTATACCCTGCACCCCCATCCAGTTGACTATGAAGATTGATAAAGAAGCTCAGACACACCACTACTTAATATACACTGACTTCTTTATTTACTGCAAGGTATCAAATGTACAGTAGATGCTCTCATTAGAAGTCAGGGCACTGGTCTTAAATGTGGCCCTGTTGGTGATGGGCTTTGACTCATAAAGAGTCGGGCCTTCAGCACTCAGGAGAGGAAAAACCCCCAGTGGAGGAAACCTCTAGGGAACCATGGCTGAAGGACTGCCCTTCCCCTAGGCGGTGGATGAAAACAATCGCAATTGTCTTCTGCAGAGACCAAGCCTGGAATCTGCAGCAGGAAAGTCACTTCTTCGGTGAATACATCTGACTGCGGAAAGTCCGGTGAATGTCAAGTCCAGTGGTAAATGCAGAGACCGAGCCCAGAATCTGCCTTTGATGCAGCAGGAAACTCACTTCTTCTGTGATTACATCTGACTGCAGAAAGTCTGATGAATGTCAAGTCCAGTGGTTATCGCAGAGACCAAGCCTGGAATCTGCCTTTGATGCAGCAGAAAACTCACTTCCATGGTGAATACATCTGTCTGCGGTAAGTCCGGTGGGTGAGAGCAGAGACCGAGCCCGGAATCTGCCTCTTGCTGAAGCGCAGTTCATCTGATCCTGACACGGTGGCCACCATGTCATTGACTTGTGGTAGAGTCATAACCTCCAGCTGTATCCCATATTCATTGCCAGGACACATTGAGACTCCCGCTCTGGTACAGTGATCTGCAGATACAAAACATATAACTAATTATGACCGAACATGGAGCAACAGAAAATTACATGTAAGTGGTCCTTGTTTCTAACAGCGATACCAACGCTTATCATTGCCATTGACTGTTATAGCTGTTATTCTTGTTCAGGGACCCAATGCTGTATCCAAAATAAACAGAATACACCTTATAATTGTGGGCTGATTTATTTTCATATATCTTTATAGGGCTTAGGCTCAGTTTTCCTTATACAAATCGACAAGATGCCTACTTTCTTACACACTTCCATAGTTAAAAGTCTGGGAGCCATTGCTCAAGATGATCTACATATCAAGGTCGATAGGAGCTCCCCCTAGTGGTGACTGCAGGCATGTATCAGGCATTTTGGATGATTTTCCACTAATGGCCACTGCTCTGCTCATCTTAGTAGAGAATGTAAACCCTAAATTATTCTGTGTCATCACTCTGGTGTCTCTAGAACTTGGCATCATGTCTGTTATTATTATGAGCTCCTGTCATAAATCACATTACATTTTATGACTCCTGTAACACGGATTTTACCTTATTTAGGGCTCTTTTTGGTTCTTAAGAGCAATACCTTCTAGCAGGGGTCACTGGTGAAGATCAGGAGATGGTTTATTCTGCGCCTCATTTTGTCTCAGACCTCTGGTGATCCGATCTGCTGCAATTGCCTTCTTAACCCCAGGATGTTTTTATTTCCAGTGGTGACCAGTGGATACCGCTGTGTCCAAATTATAAAGAAAACACCATAAATATCAAGAAGCAGAAAAATCACAAATCATCAATATACCCAATGAAGATACAAGGTCTTCTCATGGATGCGGTCCTTATCATCTGATAGTCTGACACATGTTCCCGGGACACAACTGCCTGATAAGCAGGTCTCTAGGACCGAGTTAAAGGGGTTATCCCATGACTCATATAAAAGATGAAACTCAGAGATTATTTAGTACATGAAAACCTCTTTCTAACAAATCACAGACCAGCCCTGTACCGCACATGGATTCAGATATTTCCCGATTCATTGCTCTGCTAGATTTATATCAAGCTGAAAGCTCCAAGGAGTGTCTTTTCTCCTACAGCTAAGAGGGTGTTTCTCAGCTCTTCCTATCACAACTCAGAAGGCAGTTGAAGGATGAATCTGAGCATGTGCGGCCTTTTCAGTAAGCAGGTCAAAGAAATAATAAAAAACAAACAGCAGTTGGCGCTATACAGATACATTTTATTGAATAACTCAGTGGCTATGCTAAATTTTTCATTACATGCAATTACAAAAGTATTCAGATCGAGGTACTAGTTAGAAAACTGTAGAATATTTTTCGTGGGACAACCCTTTTAAAACAATAAATTAGGAAACACTCCTCAATAATAGGTATAACTATAAACACAGCAGTTATGGGGCCCATAGGTTAAAAGACCAATGTTTGTGGGGTGTGATTATTGCAAACCTTTGGTGGTTGTCTAAGTACTTACTACACATACATATATTATCACATGAGAAGACATTATTACAATCAGTACATGAAGTTGATTAAACTTAGAAAAGTCACTGGTTACTTACCGATGCCAACAAGTCTGTGGGTTCTAGACCTGTACCATGGGTCAGCGGTTGTACTCTGGGGTTGGGTAGAGACTGCAGCTTTGGTGACATAGAGGATCCAGGTCTGTTTCGGTAATATCAGGCTTCTGGTCAGGGCGATCTCTTGGCCTATCATAGACTTGACATGTCATGAAAGACATGGAGCCGCTAATTGACCTTTTTGGGAAAGCCTGTGATCCTGCCATTCTGGAGGCAGGATATTAGATGTTCTCTCATTACATTGTGCTGGAAGATCGCTGTGGGTTCACCGTCATCTGCCAGAAATTCATAGGCAAATGCTATGGTGAACACCCCACAGTCATAGGTGTTTTTCTGCTGATCCACGTTGAGAAATTTTAGATGTTTCAGGGGCTCATGGACCACTACACTGTAGATGTTATTAATCTGCTGGCAAACAGATAGAGGCAAATTGCTGGTCTTGATGCTGTCGGCCACTAGGATATGGCCATTTTTGAAGCAGGTGGTCAGCCAGTGCACCCTGTCCTCGTCGTAGTGGATTTGTATGGCCTTCTTTAGCACACTGTACCCTGGAAAGAGAATAGCAGCGGCGGGCTGCAGGCCATCAAAGTCCCCAAACTGATTCTGCAGGAGATCCTGGGCCTTGTTAATGATGTCATCAACCAGCATGCCTTCCTGGCCACTGCTCTTCAGGATGGATAAGTGCTCTGGAGACAAGTTGTTCTGTGCTCTACAGGTATAGGCCATCTCCACTTGTGGTGTTCCCACTTCCGGGCTTCCTACATCGTTGGTAGATGGAGCGGACATGTTTTCTGCCGCAGCTCTTTTGGCTGGTGGAAATGTCCCGGACTGACTGTCATTGGAGGTTGGTGCTTTCCTTTTAAGACTGGCTTTGGAAGCTTCACAAGATGCCTTCAAAAGATTTTCAGCAGACTCAGCCATTTTCTTGTCCTGTTTTTGACGACTCTTTCTATTACGTCGTCACTTTGGTGTTTTTTTAGCAGGTGGTGCTTTGTGGACAAGGAATGGCTCCACAGCATCAGCGTCCTGGGGTCTTTTTGTGGGGGTTCCCCACTTTCTGTCTTTTCTCCCAGGGACATGACTTGTGGTATTAGGGGCCCCTCATGTGCAACTTTTGGATCAGCAATAAAATTGGTTGGTGTCTTCTCAGCTGTGTCATGGCGGATGACGTGGTGTTTACGTCTTAAGCCAACTGACCTGAAGAAGCTCCTGGCCTGTGTCATGATGTTTGATTTCTTGGCCAGGAAGCTGGAGTTCCTCATCAGAGTTCTCCATTTTTGATTCAATTTCCTGAATCCGGTCAGAAGGAATGAGCCAATCGACATGCAGGATGAGAGAGAGTTGATCAGCAGCCGCCGATCAACATAGCGCCGACGCCTATAAATCCTCATGATGGCGTCCAATCTTCTTTCTGAAGTTGTGTGCATCCAACATGGAGTCACCTTCACAAATTCATCATTGTGATGTCATCCAGTGACATCACAGCTGTAGGCCCAGTTCTAGAACATTCTATGCAAATGTGGTGACATCACAATACTGTGCCAGGATGAAGGCCAGATCATTTTAACCACTTAATGACCAGAGCATCTAATATGTTAATGAACTAAGATATAAGGATATTGTTTGTTTAATGGATGCAGATTTTGAGTTTTCAAGAATACACTGATTTTTACTTTTACAGCACATTTTCTGCTTCACATTTTTAGTTTGATTTGGTTGCTAATTTTTTTTTTAATCTGTATAGTTCCAAAATGTAGGGGTCAGATCTGTATATTATATGAAACACTCTAATCCTTTAAATAAAATTACAGAATTTGCGATGCAGATGCTGCAGAACATCTTTTTTGAAAAGTAAGGAAGAGATTCCTGTCCACCGTTGATTGCTTGGATCAGTGGCGGACATACCGCCTATGCAGCCGGTTCAGCTGCACAGGGGCCCAGCCTGTTAGGGGGCCCTCCAGCTCAGCTGTCTGTGCGTCCACAGGAGGCACAGACAACTGATTGTAATGATGAATCAGAAAGACGCATACAGGGGTGCACCTAGCCTTTCTGCTGCCTGAGGCGAAAACTGAAACGGCGCCCCTCCCCATGCCAATTTCTTAACCTAACCCCTTTGCCACAATGAAAGCGCTCATTGCCCATGTCCCTTCCGCTGCCCCCCTCTTGCCCCTTCCTGGTGCTGCCTGAGGCGGTCGCCTCACCTGGCCTCATTGGTGGTGCACCCCTGGACGCATACTCCCTGATTCATCATCACTCCATCCAGTCTCCATCAGTCTCCATCAGTCTCAGGACCCGCCATCCACAGCTCTGAGGAGAAGGGCCTGGGCAGCACGTCCTGAGCTGCATCTGCGATGGTTCCGCCTCCTTACAGATCAGTAATGCTGTGTGGTGAGCATCATCATGACGAGTTTGACACCAGCTCAGCCAGGCCTGTGCTGAGCCACTTGACTGTGTCCTAGCTCCACCTCCGTCTAGTGTTGCGGTAGCTCCACCTCTTATCGTAGCCCCACCCACATCTGGTAGTCTCCTAGCGCTCCTGGTGCTGAATATGTGAGGCCTGCAGCAACTTAGAAGGAGGTGAGTGAGGACTGAAGGCTTCCTGTGTGCCTTCTGTACCAGCCAGACACTGAACCTGATGTTATGTTATTTTTTTTTTTTATACACCTCCCATCCCCCCTGTCCCCCTCTGGCCCTCCTGTGACTGTCCCTTACCCACACACTGTGAGGCTACATTCTAATGTATTTTGCGGTCCGCGGATCGGCAAGATATGGATGCCATCCATGTGCGGTCCATATATTTTTGCAGACCTATTAACTTAAATGGGTCTGCAGTCCGCATTTTGTAGAGAAGTATAGGACATGTCAAATTTTCCATCTTGTGCAGAATGGACATACGGAAGCAGGAAGCACATACAAGTCATTTGCTTTCCACATCCGTATGTCTGTTCTACAGAGGATAGAAAATGTGACATCCTATACTGTCCGCAATGTGCTTCCAGAATGGGTTTGCAAAAAAATGTATATGGCACATGGATATCATCCATAATTTGCAGATCACAAAATACATATGGTTCATGTTGTGTAAATGAGTTAAAAGTGTTGCCCAGAACGAATCCCTATACCCAAAAGTTAGGAATATCGCTTGCTTTAGATTTCTTACCTCCTCAAGATCTTGCTAATCTTTGGAAAGTTCCCCACCAGCCCCAGGTTGGATTAACAATACACCCTCTTTTTAAAGGGGTCCTTTATACATGGCAATCACTTGCAAAATCCTTGCATTTGCTAGACTTTCCTCCCCAACAGGCTCCTGCTAGTCTTCTACCATATTTGTTACATTTTGATTATAGGGATGAATTGGGAATATGGTCTCCATTAGGTAAGATGACCATTACAGATTTATTAGCAAAAGGCTCTGTCCCCTCTTTGTCTAGTTTAACAGAATCTGGTTTGACTCCCAAGTGGTCCCTGCTCCATTACAGACATTTTCACTTGATGTGTACTCAATTCCTAAACATCGTGCAAAAGGGTGGCAGCTCCTCATGGTATGCACCAATCTTAGAATCTCAAAAGCAACGTAAAGGCCTTATTTCTTTGTTTTATAAGAAGATACTGGAAGCTACCTGTAGGCAAAAACATAGTTATCTCTCGCACTGGGAGGGAGATTTGGGTATCTCTTTCTCAGATCAGGAAGCTAAATGCATTCTTCTTAATTCCCATGGTATATCTAGATGTATACGTATGCAGGAGAATTCTTATAAGATAGTAACCAGATGGTACCATACACCAGAGCTTTTTCATAAAATGGATTCATCTTTTTCTACTGAGTGTTGGATATGCCACGCTGATATAGGTTCTCTCCTACATATTTGGTGGACTTGTCCAGGTATCTCACCCTTTTGGGAAAAAATCCAATCCTCAATTAATCAAATATGCCATATTAACGTTAGCCTAACGCCTTCCTTAGTACTCCTCAACCTGTCGAATCCCTCTTGCCCCATAAACAAAACGCAGCTTGCAGCTTATCTTCTTATGGCTGCCAAACTGGTCATCCCCAGGCATTGGCTCAGCACCCTTACTCCTACTTTGGGGGAATGGATAGACAAAGTACATGACATTTACAGACTAGAGGAGCTATGTAGTTGGACTACAATGTCCCATGATAAATTTGAGACTATTTGGTCACCTTGGGCGGCATGGCATCTTGGGCGGTCATCAAGTGCCTTCTGGTAATTTAGGAAGGCACTAGTATTATGAGAGGTCTTGGGGATTTTTTGATGAACGGTAACGTGCAATGATATACCCTCTTGGTGCAATTACCTTTTAGTTTTCTTATTTATTTTAGCATTATTTTGTTTAATATTATTGACATCACTTTTATTATTGTTAATACCACTTTTACCAGAGTGAAGTGGTGAGGGAGGCGAGCTCCTGTTCCGCTTTTGGGATTGGGTTCCCGGGAGGGTCTTGATGTGGAAACGGTTCTAATAAGTTCCTTGACATCTGAATCCTTGTATCTGTTCTTTAAGTTCTGTGAATTGTCCGACATAGCTTGATAATGCCTTGTCTCACCATCTCAGCTTCCATCGGAGCCAAGATTTTGATATAAAAGCTCACTGGATTGTCTCCTGTACCTGGTATTTGTTCAACTGTTCAATTTGTTGGTTTATTGAATATCTGTCTTACTTGGAGTCCCTCCTCATCTGATCTATATTGATATTAATGCTTTCATGCAGGGGCGTAGCTAAAGGCTCATGGGCCCTGGTGCAAGAGTTCAGCTTGGGCCCCCCCTTCCCTTATTGCTCTGTGTGTCTTTTTATGTGGCACAAGGGTTTTTGGGCCCCCTCAGGCTCCTGGGCCCGGTAGCGACTGCTACCTCTGCACCCCCTATAGCTACGCCCCTGCTGTCATGTACATGATGTATAAGGATATGTACCTTGTAATACAATCTTATGACTTTAATAAATAAAGATTTGTTAAAGGGATTCTGTCAGCAGGATATTGGGCATAGAGATAATTACATCTCTATACCGGCCTTACTGCTGTGATTGTAAATATGTAAGTGTAATTGTTATTAGGGCAGTAGTTTACATAAAAAAGCGTTTTTATTAACATGTGAAATACCTGGATAAGGAGCCCAAGGGGAGGTCCTGCGAGCTGTTGGAGCCCGGGCACGCCGCAGATTTCGGAGCCCAGCACCGCCCTCCAGCTAATTATGCACGCCCCTTCAGCGCTGTCTTCTCCTCCGGCTGCGGCACAGACTCTTGTATGCACGGCGTATGCGCGAGATGCGCCGCAGCCGGGGGAGAAGACAGCGCTGAAGGGGCGTGCATAATTAGCTGGAGGGCGGTGCTGGGCTCCGAAATCTGCGGCGTGCCCGGGCTCCAACAGCTCGCAGGACCTCCCCTTGGGCTCCTTATCCAGGTATTTCACATGTTAATAAAAACGCTTTTTTATGTAAACTACTGCCCTAATAACAATTACACGTACATATTTACAATCACAGCAATAAGGCCGGTATAGAGATGTAATTATCTCTATACCCAATATCCTGCTGACAGAATCCCTTTAAAAAAAAAAGTGTTGCCCAGACACTAAAAGGGTCATTTATTAAGACCGGGGTTTTAGACACCGGTCTTAATAACCCCTAAACTGGCAGTGGTTCTACCGAAGTTATGAAGAGGCGCCGGCCTGTCATAACTTTGGCGCATCCAGTGCCAGTCTAAATGCATATTATCCAGACAGAATCCTGACCCATTCATTTCAATGGGTCTGTGTGAGGGGAACATATCTGTCCATAGCTACTGTAAAGGGGGCACAATGTGGATATTACTACTTTGTGCTGGCACAAATTATAACCAGGGGCATTAAAGGGGTTATCCAAGAGTATAAAATTCCCCCTATTTGCCTGGGCCCCTCACAGTTAGGGCCCATTCAGACGACCGTGGTATTGCTGGTCCGCAAAAATGCGGATCCGCAATACCACGGATGCTGCCCGGCCTGTGTTCCGCAATTTGCGGAACACACGGCTGGGTGCCCCATTCAAAATGCCTATTCTTGTCCGGTGTTGCGGACAAGAATAGGACATGCCCTATAATTTCTTGCAGAGCCACGGCTCGGCAAGATCGCGAGCCGGCCGTAGAAGTGAATGGGCCCGCACCTATTCCGCAATTTTGCGGAACGGGACCGTAATATACTTACCTGACTTCCCACTCCCCACTCCGCTTCTGGTGTCCTCACCGCCACTGCTGCTTTTCCCCGTGAGCAGATGAAAATATCCGGTGTCAGGGGAGAGCAGCCAATGGCAGGCAGAGAACAGGACGGGCCTCCCTAGCATCGCAGGTGACGCTAAGGAGGCTCGTCCCCTTCCCCGCCTACCATTGTCTGCTCCCCCCAAAACTGGATGTTTTCATCTGCTCACGAGGAGAAGCAGCAGTGGCGGTGCAGAGTAAGTATATTACCTGTGAGCGGCCCAGGCATATGGGGGGAATTTTATACTCTTTGATAACCCCTTTAATACGCACCACAGTATCTAAAGGGTCTCCACCATCTTTGATGCCCCTGATCACCCCTTCCTCTCCCTGTAGAGTTGGGGAGGAGATGACAAATTGGGGTCCCTTCTGCTGCCACACATCATTGTATTAATCTTTACCTATGGCCTATGTTTATATTTGTATGTGTGGTTTAGGGGGGAGGGGGGTACCCAGGCAATTCTTTGCCCAGGGGCCCTCTGTTGTCTGTGTCCGCCCCTGGCTTGGCTAATGCCTCGTCCTTTTCATAAGAAGGTCTGCAGTATATGATGATTACGAAGGGGTTGTCCATTGACACCAGAGTCATATGCAAGTGGTACGCAGCCATAATACAGCCCCCAAAGTAGTCTATGGGGCCTTACTGTACCCAAGGGTGTAACTAGGTGCAAAATATGGAAACACCCCAAGCAACTTCCCCAAAACCTCTCCTCCCGCAGTGAGACCTGCACCGTTCAAGAGGAGGAGTCAAGAGTTTACTAATCAATGGCTGATGAAAGCACCTCCCCAAGCCCCTCCCCCTTATTAATGCTCCTCCCCTCCATCTATATGCAGAAGCTTCCTGATAGTCCTCCTTTGTCTGAGGGTTTGGGTCCCTGTAGTTTATAATCTTCTGTCCTTACTGTAGCCTAATCATCTCTCCACGTACTGACCTTCCAATTACACACAGCAGTAAAATTAAACAGGCAGTGCTGCTGTGTAAAGCATTAGGGAGATACAGAACAGCAGACCAAGTTTATATGGAAACAGGACCTCCTATACACTATGCAGCTAAGCTGCAGCCGCTGATCATATGACCACCCTGCAATCTAACAGCGGTGGCTGTGTTAGTGTGCAAGCACGGTCACTGTTGCTGGATTGAATGGTGGTCGTAACCCCTGGAAACGAGCAGTATGCAATGTAATAGAAAAATGAATCCAGCCAGCAAAGGAGGAAATATGGACAATCACAATACATTAGTAAGTGCCTTGTATTAACCTTCTCTACATAATAAATGCCATTTGCTGAATTGAGACAACCTCTACAATATTCATAGTATGTTTACTATAGGTTAGCATAGTTTTTTAAAATGTACTTTCATTTTTTGGAGAGATTAGAAGGCTAATAAGTTTAGCAGCAATTTACAAGTTTTCAAGAACATTTTCAAAGCCTCAAAGTGGCTTAGAGACGCACCCCTGAAAGTATTCAAAATGGCATTTATGAAGTTTGTTAACCCTTTAGAACACCTAAAGGGTTAACAAACTTCGTTTTATAAAGCATTATAGAAGCGCTCACTAGAATGCATTAGGTGTGGGGAGCAAGGAGTGAAGCACAGCAAGCACTTCTGGTAACCCAAAATCACAGAAACAGATAAAAAAAACACCCTACACGATATAATAAATTAATATGTGGATGTGCATGGCTACATTTATAATAGAAAAATCACAGAAAATAATGCACTAACACAATAGAAACAAACATTATATATGGACTAAGCCTTTATTCTGATGTGATAAAATCTGAGACTCTCAGCCAATATATTTTGATCAAAACACATCTGTGCCCACCTACCTGCGCCAAGGTGGTCTCAGTCAAGGCAGGTCCTACTTTAAATGACCCTGCACGTATAGTGTGCTGCTAGTACTCACCCTCCTTGGCCTTCTTTCCTGGGGCCATGCTGCACAGTCATGACCGTGTACAGGGGCGGTCTTGGGCACCACGCATCCTATGCATTTGCGTAGGGCCCCCGGCGTCCAAGGGGGCCCCCACGCTCTTCTCTTGTGCCGGTGCCCAAGACCGCCCGCAGAGGGAGATGAGCGCTTCCATTGTGGAAGCGCTCATCTCCATAGTCATCTGTATCGCCGTCCTCAGGACGGCGATACAGATGCCTGTATTGTACTGGGGCAGGGGAGGGAGAGGTGTCTCCCCTGCCCGTTCCTCTGATAGGCTGCAGGCACTGGGCCTGCAGCCTATCAGAGGCCGGCTCAGGCGGCGCGATGACGTCATCGCGCCGCCTGAGCCGTACAGCGCGGGACACAGGCCGGAAGAGGCCTGCATCGCATCGCTGCCAGCACCATGGAGGTAAGTATAAGTGTTATTTTTTTTTTTTTTTATTGTAGCAGTCACCGACCGGAGCTCAATTGGGGGCACTGGGGGCATTTTGGGGGCATTTTTACTGGCACATGGGGGCACTGGGGACATTTTACTGGCACATGGGGGCACTGGGGGCATTTTACTGGCACATGGGGGCATTTTTACTGGCACATGGGGGCACTGTGGGCATTTTACTGGCACATGGGGCACTGTGGGCATTTTTACTGGCACATGGGGGCACTGGGGGCATTTTTACTGGCACATGGGGGCACTGGGGGCATTTTTACTGGCACATGGGGGCACTGGGGGCATTTTACTGGCACATGGGGGCACTGGGGGCATTTTACTGGCACATGGGGGCATTTTTACTGGCACATGGGGCACTGTGGGCATTTTACTGGCACATGGGGCACTGTGGGCATTTTTACTGGCACATGGGGGCACTGGGGGCATTTTTACTGGCACATGGGGGCACTGGGGGCATTTTTACTGGCACATGGGGGCACTGAGGGCATTTTACTGGCACGGGGCATTTTTACTGGCACATGGGGGCACATGGGGGCATTTTTACTGGCACATGGGGGCACTGGGGGCATTTTTACTGGCACATGGGGGCACTGGGGCATTTTTACTGGCACTGGGGGCACTTCTTACTGGCACATGGGGGCACTGGGGGCATTTCTTTATGGCATGGGAGCACTAGGGGCATTTTTCTGGCACATGGGGGCACTGGGGCATTTCTTACTGGCACATGGGGGCACTGGGGGCATTTCTTACTGGCACATGGGGGCACTGGGGGCATTTCTTACTGGCACATGATTTTGAGGGGGAATCAATGGGGGGAACTTCTGGCGCATTATTGGGGCATTTCTTACTGGCACATAATTTGGGGGGCATCTATGGGTGGGGAGCACTTCTTACTGGCACATTGGAAGCATTATTACTTCTGGGGCACAGTGGGGACATTAGTACTGTGGGGGGCACTATTACTGTGGGGGGCACCCTGGCACAGTATCAGCGCAGTTATTTCTGGGGGACGGTATGTTCACACTATTACGGGACAGTATTTGCTGGGCGCAGTTATTTTAGGACACTGTGTGCCAATAATTATTGAAGGCCACTATCTGTGTGGTACTAGTGGCACAGTACTGGGGTGGTAGGATGATTTGTCCAGAAGATGGGAAGATGATGGAAAAGTAGTAAACTAAGATTTTTTTCTGTCAAACTGCAGAGATAAGAAATGGCTGAAAAATGACGTCTGGTCTGAAAGGAGAAGATGAGGAAAGAGAAGATCTACATCCGAGGAGACGTCACTGGATGTAAGAGGTATGAGGCGCTATATTATACTGGATGTAAGAGGTATGGGGCGCTGTATTATACTGGATGTAAGAGGTATGGGGCGCTGTATTATACTGGATGTAAGAGGTATGGGGCGCTGTATTATACTGGATGTAAGAGGTATGGGGCGCTGTATTAGGCGGGGGGGGGCCCAAGCTGAACTCTTGCACCAGGGCCCATGAGCCTTTAGCTACGCCCCTGCAGCCCAGCCAATAGAGAGCTGGGAGTCTGGGACACGCCATAGGCTGTGGGCAACCTTGACCCCCCCCCCTCCAGTGAGGTGTAGGGGGTGTGTCATTGGGGGGGGGCGTGTCATCAGAGGCCTGTCATCAGGGGTGTGAGGTGTCATTGGGGGGGACATAACTTCGCTTAGGGCCCCAGAAATGCCAAGACCGCCCCTGACCGTGTACAGTGTCAGGATGTTATATGCTCTCTATGACCTGATGCTGCACAGTCACATGACAGTGCAGCGCAGGCCAGGGAAGACAAGGGAGTGTGACTTTTGCAGAGAGATAAGTGAAGTTATTTTATGTCTGATAAAATGGATATCTGATCTGAGGTCTGATGGGGGTCTGGCATGGATGTCTGATCTGAGGTCTACTGGGGGTCTGACATGGAGGTCTGATCTGATGGGGGTCTGACATGGAGGTCTGATCTGAGGTCTGATGGGGGTCTAACATGGAAGTCTGATGGGTTTCTGATGGAGGTCTGATCTGAGGTCTGATGGGGGTCTGGATGGAGGTCTGATCTGAGGGTCTGATGGGGTCTGACATGGAGGTCTGATCTGAGGTCTGATGGGGGTTTGACATGTAGGTCTGATCTGAGGTCCAACATGGAGGTCTGATCTGAGGTCTGATGGGGGTCTAACATGGAAGTCTGATGGGTTTCTGATGGAGGTCTGATCTGAGGTCTGATGGGGGTCTGGATGGAGGTCTGATCTGAGGGTCTGATGGGGTCTGACATGGAGGTCTGATCTGAGGTCTGATGGGGGTTTGACATGTAGGTCTGATCTGAGGTCCAACATGGAGGTCTGATCTGAGGTCTGATGGGGATCTGATGTGATGTCCTGATATGGGGGTCTGATGTGAGGTCCTGATATGGGGATCTGATCTGAGGATTTGATATGAGGTCTGTTGAAAAATAATTTTTCCTATTTTAATCCTCTAAAACCAGGGTTGCATCTTATCATAAGGTGCGTCTTATGAAGTGAAAAATACAATAATGCAAAATGAAGGTGCATGCAACAGTTTTTGTCCACCTGAAACCCTCCATTTATGAAGGAAATCAGCTGGATCACCATCGGACCTAATTGCAGTCAATGAGGATCTAGCAATGAAGTTGAGTATCCAGCAGGCTGCTCTGTGCCAAACAGCCTACCGGATCTTCTAACAGAGATGTTATAAGATCCGGTAAAGTTGCCAGGATTCACCCAATAACCTAGCATAATGCTTGTACACTAGTCTGTATACAGAGAAGATGATTGCTTCATGTAAATGCAGTGTCATCTCCGTTGACAATCAGGCAATTAGCAGCAGGTCACACAGCATCCTGTAATGTATCCAGTACTTGAGGGAGGACCATTTGTGGGTGACCAAGTTGTTTTTAGATTTGGAGATTTGGTGATTTGTTATTTTGGACATCCCAAGAGCTGATATTCTCCTGACCTAGATCCTTCCATAATTGCAAATAAATCAGCAGTAATACCTGGCTTTAGATGATTAACAGCCAGCATTATCTGCCAGAGATAAGATAAATGCTTCTCATTGCAACAGTTTGACTTCTAAATATTTGACTTTCTAAGGTCCGCTCCTGATTATAACTCACTAGATCAGAATTGCTCTTCAGACATAATAAGACAACATGCAGCATTCCCCCCATAAATTGGCCCAGGCTTTAATATTGTCCATTTGTATGAATGACATTTTGGTACTGGAGCCAAGTGGCCTGAACATATGGGGGTCTTTCTGAAAAATTGGCAAGTGACCACATGCTCAGGCAGGTGGACACAGGAGACCACATGCATAAAATGGTGCTTTCTTTATTTAGGTTGGATGGAGTTTTGATTGAGTTGCACTATGTCCACATACTATCAGAAAAATCCAACACAGTAGACCACATTTTCTACAAACTGCAGAAAAAATCATTAATTTCGGCAGACATTTCTATGATATTTCAACTCTATGACCATATAAGACCCCTTTTAAAAAACCTGCTGTGTATGTGCAATGATGCCCTGGACCTCTGTTTGGGGTACAGATATCATTAGAATGTCAGCTCTTCACGCCTCCTTTGGCACAGTGATATGGTTTGCTCTTGTCAGTTCAGTAAGGTGAACAAGCAGTGTAATTTCTGATTAAGGGTGTGGCTACATGGCGACTTTGGGAGCGATGTCTCGCACCCCCACGTATCGAAATAAATGGGGTTGCAGCATGACTCGCACATTTGCCCCAACTGCAACCTCACATTCGCAAAAAATCAAACACTGTAGGAATTGTGGGGATTCTGGGGTCAAGTCACGGCAAATGTGAAAGTCGCTTTGCGACCCCATTCATGTCTTTGGCTGCCCTGCTACACTGCGATACTTGGGAGTGCAACACGTCCAAAATAAATGTGTAGCCATACTCTAAAGAGGTTCTCTGTGAGTAATATACTGATGAGCTATACTCAGGATAGGTCATCAATATCTGATCGGTGGAGGTCCGAATTCTAGCACCTCTGCCGATCAGCTGTTTGAAAAGACCCACCAGAGAGTCCTGAGGCTACTTTCACACTAGCATTTTTGGTGGATAAGGCAGGGTTCAGCAAAAACGTTTCCGTTACTGATAATACAACGATCTGCATCTGTTATGAACGGATCTGTCTCTATTATCTTTAACATACCCAAGACGGATCCGTCATGAACACCATTGAAAGTCAATGGGGGACGAACCGTTTTCTATTGTGTCCGAGAAAATGTATCCGCCCCCATTAACTTGCATTGTGGGTCATGCTGGATCCGTTTTGCTGCAAACCCCAGGATGGAAAGCAAACCGTAGCTTGCTGCAGTTTGCTCTCCAGTATGGGAACACAACCAAACAGAACAGAATGCATTCTGGTGCACTCCGTTCTATTCAGTTCCGTTTTGTCCCCATTGCTAATGAATGGGGACAAAACTGAAGCGTTTTTCTCTGGTATTGAGACCCTATGACGGATCTCAATACAGGAAAATAGAAATGCTGTTTTGAAAGTAGTATTAGCCGGTGACATCATGTTTACTTGTCACATGACCGATGTGCAGCTCAGTCCCTTTCATGTGTATGGGTCTGGGCTGCAATACCAAGCAGAGTCACTATACAATGTACGACGCTGTGCTTGGTATGCTGGGAGGAGGCCGAAGTGCTCACCAGCACGACTTGGCCTCCTCAAACAGCTGATCAGCATTGGTGCTGGGAGTCAGATCTCTATTGATCAGATATTGATGACCTAACCTGAGGACCGGCTATCAATATTGTACTCCCTTTCGACAAGAATATATCACTTCCCGTACTACAGTGCCATTTATGCAGCCACATGGTCTGTCCTACCAATCAGAAGTGTGGGACAACCAACTATCATACAGGGTGACAAATCTGCAGGGTTTTTTTGCAGGGCAGATGAAAATCTTATGTGTATGGGGAGCAACTGACTCTCCCCTGTTAGATGATGTCAGGGGAGAAAAGGATGGGTGCTTTCAATTTTAATACTTAAAGGGGTATTCCCATCTCACAAATGTAGTTTGTATAGTTAGATATAGCCATACCAATATTATTACTAATAGAATGTATTTATATAAAATGTACCGTTTAGAAGATTTGCCTATTTGTATAGGCATTGTCCCACACACATCAGTCAGACCATTGCCCCTGGTTACGGCCACCGCGACCGTGTAGTAGTGGTGATCAGCTTGCTCCTTTTCAAACCCGCTCTGAGGTAACTGCTGTATTGTGAACGCACATTGCATGAGCATGCGGAGACACATCTTAGGGTTGTAGCATTTTTGTCTGCACTTCCAAAACGCAGAGAAATGGATCCTGTTCCAAGATCAATTCATCTCTATAGAGTTGGATCCGTTTATATAGTCTGTGTTTTGGACGGATCCTGACCATTGCGTTTTGGACTGGTGGCGTCCAAGACACAGATGTGAAAGTACCCTAAGATGTGTCTGTGCATGCTCATGCAATGTGCGTTCACAATACAGAAGTTACCTCAGAGCGGGTTTGAAAAGGAGCAAGCCGGCCACCACTACTACATGGCCACGGTGGCCGTAACTAGGGGCAACGGCCTGACTGATGTGTGTGGGACAATGGAAATACAAATAGGCAAATCCTCTAAACGGTACATTTTATATAAATACATTCTATTAGTAAAAATATCGGTATGGCTATATCTAACTATACAAACTACATTTGTGAGATAGGAATACCCCTTTAAGGGCAGGTCAGATTCATCACTTAGTTTCGCCACTTCTGTGGCCTGGAAAAGTTGTAAACTGCATGTTTTTGTTTTTTAAATGCCACTTGTGCAAATTTTTTAGACAAGTGGCATGTCTCCACTGATCTAACCAATTTCCCGAAAAGGGGGTGTGGCAAGGTAGGAGTGGGGCCACACTACATTTATCATCTTTTATGCCAGTTTCTGGGGAACACCTCATCATAAATTAGACGCAGCATCCAGCAGTGGTTATCATAGACCAGAGTACGGTCTAGTTAGGCAGCTGTCACTTATCTAAAGGAGTATTCCCATCTCAAACAATAGGGACATATCGCTACACCGAGAATGGAGCGGGGAAGGTAGTGGCTGGAGGACCCCGGTTTTCCAGGGTCTGGTCACCGCCAAGCAATCTCCCCATAAAAGTTAACGGGAGCGCACCGCGCTTGCTCGGCGACTGTTCCCATTCATTTTTATGGGGCTGACGGAAATAGCTGAGCCAGTGCTTGGCTATTTTCAGTGGCCCCATAGACATGAATAGAGGATGGCTGTGCGACGTAGGTGCGGCTCTCTAAGGTGGGACCAGCACCTATCAGACATTGTCTGAGATGAAAATACCCCTTCAACTAATGAAGACAGCACTGTATATGTTATCTGCATTGTTAATGTCCGTACAGCACCTTCACCTTCAGTACCACATGTCTATTAATAAGGTAGACCGCCTATACAGTGTGGTCTTAGTTAAATAAGAGGCAGTTGCGGCCTAATTGGCCACTCTACTGCAGCATGTATAGCTCACGACTGCGACATGTGGTGGTATCCATACACTGTACATTATGTTTGCAGCACATGTTAAGCAAATTGATCATTTCTGTGACCCCATAAAAGATCCAATCAGCCGACAAAAGAGTGTGTGCCCCGGGATTCGATGCCGTCTTTACAGTCTTCATAACTATTTTGTTTGACAAAGACTTCAATCCAAATACGGTGAGAACCCTTGGACATGGCTGATATTAATCTACGTATGCTGCTTTCTGTTATCAGTCATTTTAGAAGAACAGAGATTTACTTGCAATGTTTACTGGATTACTAAAAATGTCTGCTCCATGACCACTACATTATCTCAAACATCTACCACCCTGATAACGTCCTGCTATACCTTCCTATACATTTTAGCTTCATTCTTCTCCACAGGAGCCTGGGATGCTGTAGGCCACATTTTTGCTCTCAATAAAAACATGCATACGGATCCCACAGAATAGGATCTGACGTCATATCTGTTTACAGTAAACTGGATCCTTTACAAAGTATAAAAAATAAATTAAACCACCAGTGTGAAGAAGCCAATAAATCAGGAATTTGCCATTTACTAAAGTACATGTTTTCCTGTGATCCCTGCCCCCTATTTAACATCCCATCTGTGGGAAAGGGTCTCCAGTGGTCAGCTGTCTGATTTTGTCAGGGGTAGTTACTAAGTGTCATTTACACTATCAGCTCTGCTGTAATCTGATGTTTGTTTAAGACCAGTGTAGTATCATCAAACTGTCACTGCTCCTGAGTCACAGCAAGCAGCCACTGTAAAACACATTGTAAAATAGGTGACAGTGTTGTCATTCTTCAGACAATTGTGGCTATTGCTTCTTCTTGACATTCCCTTAGGCTACGTTCACATAACCGTGAAAAAAAGCCATTAAAATGGACACGCTGTCAGTTTTTCATGGCCATTTTTCATCCATGTGTGCATCCATTTTCTGTCCGTCTGCCTGTTTTTAATAGCAACCAAAAAGCAAAAATGTGGACTGCACAGACAAGTAAATGGCGAGCCGGGTGCAATATCCAAATAACGATATGAAGAATTCCACGGCACTCCAGATATAGAATAAAAAGGTGTTTTATTCACCCAAATGCCTGTTTTAATAGGCATTTTGCATCTGTTAAAAATTGATAAATTGGCTTTTTTTATTCCTTCGCTGCTTCCAAGTCTAAAAAATGGCCCCCATAGTGCCCCCTAGTATAAAGAATATCCCCATTAGTAGTCTCCAGTACTAATAATGTGTCTGTTAGGGGGCGTTCACACAGTGACTTCAAGCGGAATTTTGCAGCGCCAAAAACCCGCCGATGGCCATGTCCTCTCTGCCGCTCATATATTTCAATGGGAGGCAGTGCTGAGGGTCGTGGAGCATCCGCTTAAATCCATGTGGACGCACTGAGAAAGGACACGATCAGCTCAGCCTAGCAGAACTGTAAACCATAGTGCTGCACAATATATTACCCTAAAAGCTGTCCCTTTGTTGTGGCCGTCAGTAGATGCCATTTTCTGTCCTCCTCTAATTGGCTCGGATTATGATATGGAGCAGGGAGCCTAGGAGGTTATATAAGGGCCACATAAGTTGAATTCAGGAAGTCACGTGTGGTTGCTGGTGGGGTACATGAGTACCTGATTCTCACTGCGTTAACTGCTGTTAGCTCATTATGTACTCAGCCAGAGAAGGGCTTGGGTGTCCCCCCTGGGCATCTGCCCACCGGAAAATTTATCTGTAGTGTCTATGGCCAGTCCGCCCCTGCCTGCAGGAATGGCAAGGACCACAGGAGCAGGAAGGGAGTAATGATTATTTTTTTTATCCTGCTCTTAGAAAACTTTCTTAAAAATCGCAAACAAAACCTTTAAAATCCTTTTCCTTATCCCCCTACCAGTTATAGGTTGGCCTGACCAATTCTATGTATGTTACATGAGGCTGACCAACTCTGCGTACAGAGAAGAAGCCGTCACGGGGATTAATGATCGCCATGAAAGGCATATTTTTGGGACAGTTCAGAATACATTAGCCATAGACACTGTAAGTGTACAATCCATCACTGTGGACATAATCTAGAAGCACTCATTACTGATTCCCCTCCAGCACAGGCTTTAATTTCAGCTCCTGTTTTTGCTTTTGTGAAAAATTACATGGTCTGCAGGGTCCAGGAGATTCCACAGCTCCCTGCAGTTTTTGTTCTTTTTAGTTGTCAGGGGTCATGGTGACAACTCTAATCACTATCACTATTGAATAGTATAATAGTATTTTTAAAACAAAATAAATCTTTGCTGTTGGCGAGGTTCACACCCCTTTTTGTAAAAATAAATTAGAATAAGGTACCTTTAAAACAGCATGCAACTCACCGCCTATCTTCTCATCAGTGGCTTCAATTTGGATCCCGTTCTTCTAGAGAAGAAGAAGGCTGCATCATTTTGTATCCCGTTTTACTCACAGTAAAGAGAAAAAAAAGTACCTTTCAACAAGATGAAAAAAAACCATAACGTGAGCAGACCCAAATCCATTGAGTAAGGTTCCCTTTAAGGCTGGTGTGTGAGTTTTTTTGGTATTTTTTAGGCATAATACATTTTCTTTTTTTTGTGCTGGCAGTTTTTGCAGATGTTGCATGGAAGTCTATTATATTAAATATTAAAAGGGTATTCCGGTTATATACTATAAAATAGATGGGGTTCTACTGGGACCCCCACCGATCATGAGAAATGGGGCTTCATATCCTGTAGAGCTCCCCAAAATAAATGGAGTGGCTGGTTGGGTATGCATGTGGCCTCTCTATTAATTTCTATGGGAATTCTGTAGATAGCACATACTTTCCTTTAAAAAACACTAGGCATGCAAGAAAACACCATTCATAAATGCCAGATGCTAAAATACACTTTGTGGACAAAAAATGCCTCGAAATGCTAAAAAAAAGGGCTAATCAAGGAAAAAAACAACCTCCAGGAACAAAGCTGTGCGTGAAAGAACCCAGTTTTAGGGTTTATTCAAATGTGCGCTGGAGACTTCGTTTGGGGGCCTCAATTGCAGACTCCACCAAAAAGGGCGGACCAAAAGTTCTTTATGCGGGACTTTGTTCCATTAAAAAAAGTGGACACCGGAATAGAGGCAAAAGGGACCACATTATAGTCAGCAGGGTCTGTTCGGCTCCATTAATTTTGAGTACGTGCCAAATCCAGCACTTCCATTATTTCCATATTATTTCCATTGTTCTCCTCCTCTAACAGAGCAGAACAGTGGGAATGACTAGTGCTGGCGTGAACATAGCCTTAATTTGCTGTGTTCCTGGACCCAGTAAGGAATGACTGTAAGTCCACAGTTCAGTCTTTATAGTCTCCCTTCTCTGTGCAAATTTTTATAACAGAGGATCATCAATTAATATGTTTCAATTTGTTCAGATTTGTTTTTACTGATAAGGCGAGGTTCACACATAGTATTTTCAGCACTGAAAAAAACCTGATGCATAATTTGCTGGCAGCCATGTGGTTTCTGCCTCCCATTCATGAGAGGCTGCACTAAGGATTGCAGAGCGGCAGCTTAAACCTGTGAACCCACTGAAAATGAACACGTCCATTCTTGGTGTGACCTCAACTTTAAGCCACCACTCTGTGATCCCCAGTTCTGCCCTTCTTCGAAATGATATGCCACCTCTGTGACCTGCACCTATCTCTAGAACTGAGTTTTCAAAGTGAAGGAGAGTACACAGCACAAGAGCGGCCATTACTCCATTCACTTCTATGGAACTGCCGGTAATGGCCGAGCTAGTGCTTGCCTATTTTTGGCACACCGATAGAAATGGAGGTTGGCTGCTCTTGCATGTTGCTCTCTTGTTCACTTTGGGAGCTTCATTCTAGGGACAGATGTGGGTCCTAGAGGTGGGACCTGCACCTGTCTGACATTGGTACCATATCCGAGTGATACGCCACCAATGTTTGTGAGAAAACCCCTCAGGATAGGTCATCAGTATCTGATCGGTCTGGGTCCGACAGCCCCGCTGATCAACTGTTTGAGAAGGCACCGGCACTCCTGTGAGCGATGAGGCCTTCTCTCAGCTCAGCAAGCACAGCGCCGTACATTGTACAGCAGCTGTGCTTGGTATCGCGCTCAGTCCCATTGATTTGAATGAGGCTGAACCATTCCTAGGCCACGTGACCAATGAACGTGACGTCACTGGCCTAGGAAAAGCTGAGAGTAGGCCTCCCGTCTTCTCAAACAGCTAATCGACGGGGTCCCAGGTGTCGGACCCCCACGATCAGATACTGATGACCTATCCTGAGGATAGGTCATCAGTAGTTAACTCCTGGAAAACCCCTTTAAGACTCTACTGTACCAATTTACACCTCTGATTTCATATGGACGCGTAGGAAGGTTTTATGATCTTGTCAGTACCTAACATATTAAACTGTCATTATGTACAGTCATGGCCAAAAGTTTTGAGAATGATACAAATATTATTTTTTACAAAGTCTACTGCTTCAGTTTTTATAATGGCAATTTGCATATACTCCAGAATGTTATAAAGAGTGATCAGCTTAACAGCAATTACTTGCAAAGTCAATATTTGCCTAGAAAATGAACTTTATCCCCCAAAACACATTTCAACATCATTGCAGCCCTGCCTTAAAAGGACCAGCTAACATCGTTTCAGTGATTGCTCCATTAACACTGGTGTGGGTGTTGATGAGGACAGGGCTGGAGATCAATCTGTCATGATTAAGTAAGAATGACACCACTGGACACTTTAAAAGGAGGCTGGTGCTTGGCATCATTGTTTCTCTTCTGTTAGCCATGGTTATCTCTAAAGAAACGTGCAGTCATCATTGCACTGCACAAAAATGGCCTAACAGGGAAGAGTATCGCAGCTAGAAAGATTGCACCTCAGTCAACAATCTATCGCATCATTAAGAACTTCAAGGAGAGAGGTTCCATTGTTGCCAAAAAGGCTCATGGGCGCCCAAGAAAGACCAGCAAGCGCCAGGATCGTCTCTTAAAAGTGTTTCAGCTGCGGGATTGGGCTACCAGCAGTGCAGAGCTTGCTCAGGAATGGCAGCAGGCAGGTGTGAGTGCATCTGCACGCACTGTGAGGCGGAGACTCTTGGAGCAAGGCCTGGTCTCAAGGAGGGCAGCAAAGAAGCCACTTCTCTCCAGAAAAAAACATCAGGGACAGACTGATATTCTGCAAAAGGTACAGGGAGTGGACTGCTGAGGACTGGGGTAAAGTCATTTTCTCTGATGAATCCCCTTTTCGATTGTTTGGGACATCTGGAAAACAGCTTATTCGGAGAAGACGAGGTGAGCGCTACCACCAGTCTTGTCTCATGCCAACTGTAAAGCATCCTGAAACCATTCATGTGTGGGGTTGCTTCTCAGCCAAGGGAATCGTCTCTCTCACAGTCTTGCCTAAAAACACAGCCATGAATAAAGAATGGTACCAGAATGTCCACCGAGAGCAACTTCTCCCAACCGTCCAAGAGCAGTTTGGCGATCAACAATGCCTTTTCCAGCATGATGGAGCACCTTGCCATAAAGCAAAGGTGATAACTAAATGGCTCAGGGAACAAAACATAGAGATTTTGGGTCCATGGCCTGGAAACTCCCCAGATCTTAATCCCATTGAGAACTTGTGGCCAAACATCAAGAGATGGGTGGACAAACAAAAACCTACAAATTCTGACAAAATGCAAGCATTGATTGTGCAAGAATGGACTGCTATCAGTCAGGATTTGGTCCAGAAGTTGATTGAGAGCATGCCAGGGAGAATTGCAGAGGTCCTGAAGAAGAAGGGTCAACACTGCAAATATTGACTTGCTGCATTAACTCATTCTAACTGTCAATATAAGCTTTTGTTACTCATAATATGATTGCAATTATATTTCTGTATGTGATAAAAACATCTGACAAACACACATAAAAACCAGAGGGCAGCAGATCATGTGAAAATATAATATTTGTGTCATTCTCAAAACTTTTGGCCATGACTGTAGATGTACCTTTATACTTGTGGATATTTTGTGAGAAAGAGAAGTAGCTTGTAATTTAGGTCTTGGGAAAACAGTTGTGTTTCAATCAAACTTGAAATGATAACTTTCTTTAGCCTTTTAAACTTTAAAGCTCCTTTAGATCCTCTTGCTTCAGTCACAAGCACCACCTCTGCTGCAGGCCATTTCATAAATCTGTTTCCTTAAAACATGCCTTTTTCATGTCGTATGAGCAGAGAACCTTTTCTCCAGCCGTCTCTGAAGTGGAAACTCCACCAAAGCCATCACTTCTAAAGGTGCATGCGTGATGAAGAGAACAGGAAAGGGGCGAGTGAATGTGACTTTAGCTTTCAGGAATGTTCTACAGAGGATGGTGAGAAAGTCCCTAGGAGCAAAATCAGATAAAAGGTAATAGCTTTGTGGCTCTGGGGATATAACTTATTATGGGACATATACCAGTCATTCACAAATCCAAAGAAAGGATTTGTCTAATGGAGCCATAAAATCCTCTGATGAGGCCTTTCTACAACAAACGCAAGGAACTGGATTGTCCACAATAAAGACATTTAATCCTAAGGAACAATCATGTGAAACCATGTTCTGAAAAACATCTCAGGTTAATTAGGGCGAAATATCTACTAGAAGATCATAAATGGGTTTATGTGAGACGTATTTATAACAAATGGGGATACTGGGACAGTCATTTCAGATTTGGATCAGTCTAAAGATCCCTTTATTTTCAGCTTCTTTTCCGACCCTGATAAAAAGTTGATAGTGAGTCATTTCCATCAGGACGATACTCGCAACTTCTCCTGGGCGAGAAGTACACTGTTAGGGCTCACGGAACCATTCATTTCAATGGGTACGCAAAAAAAGGAAGGTACTCCGTGTGCATTCCGTTTCCGTATGTCCGTATTTACGTTCCGCAAAAAAATAGAACATGTCCTATTATTGTCTGCATTACAAACAAGGATAGTACTGTTCTATTAGAGGCCAGCTGTTCCATTCTGCAAAATACAGAATGCACACGAATGTCATCCGTATTTTTTGAGGATCCATTTTTTTGTGGACCGCAAAATACATACGGTCGTGTGTATGAGCGCTTACCTAGAGACTGATCGAAAGAGCGTCAGAATATGCAGCCGATAAATTTATTTGGGTCTAAATCAACCAAATCCAGCATCCGATTTGGTAATAATCAGTTGTACCCAAATCTAAAGTGCTTCAATCTCCCTGAAAAGCTATGACCGACATTCTGCTCTTTCGCTCGTGCTCTCTCTCTTTTTTCGCTCTCTCTCAATTGGGATTCTATAAAATCAATTTGCTCATCTCTTATCTCTCAATATTATGAAAATGAGTTTCTGTCTGTCTGTCTGTCTGTTCTCTATGCGCGACTGGTTTCCATAACAACCCAGCCAGGTAATTAGAAGCCAGCTGAGGAGCTCATGTAAATAACAACCCAGCCATTTCTCTTCACTGCTTTAAAGGGGCAGAGCGCTGTGGATGACTCTGTTAAAGGGGTATTCCGGTTACCATAAATATAACTTATTTTAGACTAATTTTAGACTAAGACCATTCATTAGTAATAAAAGATGCCTTCTTCCACTGCTACACATTGCGTGTCCTCATAAATTACCATGGCATCGACCTGTAATTCAGGCCACCCCCTAAAGAAGGACTTAAAACCCCCGCCCCAGGTCTCGCTAAGTCACACTCCCGACTCAGTAAGGTCACACCCCCTCCCACTCCGCAGCCAACGGCGATTGAAAAATTGAAGGTAAAAATCAACTTCTGTCAGCTGCTGGGGTGGGAGGGAGGACAACTTTCTCTCTGCAATGACACACAGAAACATTAAATGAAATAGACAAATTTTAGACTACGACCGTTCAGTAGTAATAAAAGATGTTTTCTTCCACTGCTACCCATTGCGAGTCCTCATAAATTACCATGGCATCGACCTGTAATTCATCCCACCCTCAAAAGAAGGACTTAAAAGCCCCGCCCCAGGTCTCGCTAAGTCATGCTCCCGACTCAGTAAGGTCACACCCCCTCCCACTCCGCAGCCAACGGCGATTGAAAAATTGAAGGTAAAAATCAACTTCTGTCAGCTGCTGGGGTGGGAGGGAGGACAACTTTCTCTTTGCAATGACACACACAAACATTAAATGAAATAGATTACATATACCCGTACGAAGCGATGTTTTCTTCCACTGCTACCCACTGTGTTTCCTCATAAATTACCATGGCATTGACCTGTAATTCAGGCCACCCTCAAAAGAAGGACTTAAAAGCAACCCCCCAAGGTCCCGCTAAACCACACCCCCGACCCGGTCAGGTCACACCCCCTCCCACTCCGCAGCCAATAGGGATTGAAAAAATTAAGGTAAAAATAAACTTCTTTCTGTCAAGGTTGGGATAAACAGACAACAGAGGAGCGTGTGCCCTGAGCTTACCCAACCCTCTGTCCCTGCCTATTGCCTCACCCACGCTAAACCGTGGGGCGACAACCACGAGGACTGCGAAATACACTGTATAAGGTGCAGGGAACAGGGAACAACAAACACGACAGACAAAACACCAAATGGATGGTCAGGAAGCCGCGTCAAAACCAGGAATAGCAAGGTACAAAATCGGAAGACGGTAGAGTAGTCAGATACAAGCCAAGGGTCAAATCAGCAGTCAGGATACACTATACAACGCAAGCAGGAATAGCAAGGAATTGCAAAAACCAGCAAGGAGCAGAGAGGAAGGTAGGTATATATGCAGGAAGAAATCCCACCCCCAGGTTCTGAATGGACCAGATTCAGAGAAGCCACTCAGCCAGTACCTGAGTATTAACCCTGAGTAGACAAACCAAACAAGAAGCTGGGCGTTGGCTCCAAAACAACCCACAGTGTGAACGTGGTTCAAGGCAAGGCCTAGGCACTAAACAGAAACACACACAAACTCAGAAAACCAAGCAAAACATAGAACCTATGTTCTCTGATGACCAGACCTGACACTTTCAGCTGCATTGACTTTCTCTCTGCAACGACACACAGAAACATTAAATGAAATAGATGAAATATACCCAGGCGAAGCCGGGTCCTTCTGCTAGTCAATGATATTTTATACATTGGTATTTTCCTGGTTAGAATGATCACTCAGAATCAAATGAATTGTGACCATAATTGGCCAGTGTAAATGGGCCTTAAGGTGTTCAGACCTCCACCGATTTGATATAGATGACATATTCGAGGGATAGGTGATTAATATCTTGGTTCTGGTAAACTCCTTTAACCTGAATTCTGAAAATAAATAAATACCATATTTTTTACCTTTTAAGACCTGCCGATAAGATGCACCTAGGTTTTACAGGAGAAAAATATCAAACCTCAGAATATCAGAAAAATCAGACCTTAGCTTAGACCCCCAATCCTCATCAGACCTCATCTCAGACCCTTCAATGTATATCCGACCTCAGATCAGACCCCCAATGCCAATCAAACCTTTCCTACTCATCAACTCACCTCTCCTACTTCAGACTGCACTGCCATTTGGCATGTTGCACAGCCTGAGGTCACAGAGCGCACCCACGTCCTCATGCTGTAAGCAGGTCACAGCACAGCATGTAGCTCCAGCAGAAGACGACCAGGGAGAGGTGAGTACAAGGAGAACTGTATTCATCGCTCCCCGGTTCTGCTGTACTAATGAGCACTTGCATGATGGAAGTGCTCATTAGTATTGCCTTATAAGACACACTGCCATTTTTACCCCACTTTGGTGGGGGCGTCCAACACGGCAAAAAATATGGTACATAAAAAAGGAAGCAAATCAAATATGGTGCCAGCATGATGGGCTTCTTTTCCATTTACATTTTGAGAATGCCCAGAGACTTGCACTTCACCAGAGAAAACTGCTCTGTGTTTCAGCAGCTCACCAATGCACTAAGGGTTCTTACATAAATCAGAGAGGGAAATCAGCTTGTAAAAAAATAAACCTGTCAGATCCATGCACCAGACCCAAATGTTGTGATCTTCTGTCCTATCCAGCAATACTTTCACCATTTTATCCTGGGGTTTCCAGGACTAACTTATTGATGACCTGTCCTTAGGACAAGTCATCCATATCAAACTGGTAAGAGGAAGCAACACTGCAGTAAACAGGCATGATGATTACACAGTGTACAGAGCTGTACAGATCTGGTGCCAGAGCTTGTGAAAACAGCTGATCGATGGGGGAGTCGGACCCCCACCGATTTGATAGTGAAGACCTAGGATAAGTTAGTTCTAGAAACCCCGTTAAAGGCCTCATGCAAACGAACGTGTGCCGGCCGTGCCCGTGCTGCAGGTCGCATACGGCGGGTCCGCAATAAACGGGCACCGGCCGTGTGCAGCCCGCATCACGGATCGCGGACCCATTCACTTCAATGGGTCCGCGATCCGGGAGACATGGAGCGGAGGCACGGATCGGAACACCACGGAAGCACTACGGTGTGCTTCCATGGTGTTTCTGGCCGTGCCTCCGCACCGCAAAAAAGTAGCGCAAGCACTACTTTTTTGCGGTGAGGACCCTTGGATGCGGATCGCGGACCCCATTCAAGTGAATGGGTCCGCGATCCACATGCGGTGGCCTCAGGGTCAGTGCCCATGCAGCACACGTGCAGCACGAACGTGTGCATGAGGCCAAAGGATGTAGCACACAACATTATTTCAGACAGGACTAATTTTCAGCTGAGCAGTGTCCGTGGAATACGGATGACACATGGAGGGCAAAAAATGGACACATGGACATCTTCACAGATGAAACACAGACATCTTCACACATATAATACAGACAGATTTTTTCAGAAATGTGAATGAGGCCTTAGGCCTAGTGCACACGACCATATCTACGGTTCACAAAATGCAGATCCACAAATTACAGATGATATTTCATCCCTTTTTTCGTGAGTTCAATGGGTCCCGGGACTGCGTTTTGCAGCCAATATACATAAAGATGTGGAAGGCACACAGATCATCTGTGTGCTTTCTGCATCCATATGTCCATTCCGCAAAAAGATAGAATATGTCCTATACTTAGGACATTTTACAATTACACAATAGGTCAGCAAAAAAAACTATAATACATTGTCACACAGACGTCAATGATATTTTGTGGATCTGCATTTTTCAGACCAAATAATACATACAATTGTGTGCATAAGGCCTAACCTGTATGGCTGTCTTTACTGGGAGTTTGATCTCTTCAAAGAAAGTTCAATTCATGACCCCCTAGACCAGAACATTGGACCAAATATGACCCTGAGTGTGGCTACCTTGACATACTGCAGACTTGTAGAATCACTTACAGTAGAAGTAGAGGTTGTTACACTTCTACAACATTGCTGCGGTGCACACCTCTCGCTTGTCAGATGTTTATTTCCTTTGGAACAGAACGGTATTTTCTTTTGTGTGTGTTCCCTGCATTAGCTTTTCCATCACTTTCTGACAGCTTCACTGTTTACCTTTGATTCTTTTGTATCTTTTGTATCACATTGCAGGGAATTCACCTTTGCACCTTCTAAATTATTCATGCGGTCTAGAATAATACTTGTACAAACAGCTATTCTACCTGCACTTTATCACAAGCACTTTTACTAATGACATTATTCCTTACATTTGCTGCTTTATTTGAATTTTCATGAACCTTAACAAATTAACACTGTAAATCAAAAGCTGGGATTACATCAGCAGATTTACAGAAAACACTTCACTAGTGCAATGGAAAAGAAACGCACAGCAAACACTGCATGTTTTATTTAAAATCATAATTTCATTTTTTTTTTTAGAAATGGAGGCCTCTGTGTACAGGAAAGAGAAGGTGAGGGTAGTGACATGGACCCCCAGTGGACTGTGCACAGGAAATAAAGGTTCACATCACATTTTTGCCCTATGTTAAACATATGCATTGGGAAAAAAGATGCAAAAGTACAGTAAACTAGGCTTTTCCATCCAGCAAAAAAAATATCCAGCAAAAAAAAAGATGTTACCGGAATTCCCGCTGGTCCGATTGACTATAATGGGGTCCAACGGAGATCCGTCCACAACCCAGATATGTTGGGATTTGGACAGACAAATAGCGCTGCACAGGTAGTGGCCAGATCTCAACTGGACCTCATTAGTCAACGGGGCAGTCTGTTCTCTGCCAGAACTTAGGCCGGCAGCATGAAGGAAGTCTAAAGCTGGATTTACACTGGACGATTCTGCAGCTGATTGTCGGGAAGGAAGTGTTCCTTCCCGACAGTCAGCTACTCATTCATGAAGTGATATCCTTCACTGTATTAGAACGAGGGATCGCTATTCCGATTTTTTGAGCAGCAGATCACTGTTTAGACCACACGCTCTGCTGCCCAGAAACCATGATCGGTGGTGCCTTCATGAACGACAGAATCACCCGATGAACAAGTGTTTCACTCGTTCATCGGATCATCATCGGCACATTTACACGGGCAGATTGTCAGTAACGACGTTTCCGATAATCTGGACGATTATTGGCTCGTGTAAATTCAGCTTTAGATAGAAGTTGGTTGATGATTCTACAGCAGTAGAACAGTGATCTGGTGAATGTTCAGTCATCTGGTGAATGTTCGTCTTGCAGACGTAGCCATACACATTTTAGTCCACAATGGTCGTTATAGTCCAAACTGTCCCCACTTGATCAATGAAAACGACCAATGGAGGAAAGATCTTTCGCCCATGAACGCTATTTCTTAGAGCGAAAACTCTTTTGTTCGACTATTGTATGAAAATTTCAAACACAGGCATCTTTTCAGATGATGATGGTGTGTCATTGGTTGGCTAAAATGATTGTTCTTTATTAAATTACACCCGATGAATGTTCATTTTGGTTGAATCCATCCGTTTTGATCAACTTTAGGCTAATGTGTATGGGCAGCTTAAAGGGGTTGTCTCACTTCAGCAAATAGCATTTATCATGTAGATAATGTTAATAACAAGGCATTTACTAATGTATTGTGATTGTCCATATTGCCTCCTTTGCTGACTGGATTTATTTTTCCATCTCATTATACACTGTTTCCATGGTTACCACCACCCTGTAAATCCATCAGTGGTGGTCATACTTGCACACTATAGGAAAAAGCTCTGGCCTTTGTGGTGGCCGGGACCGTGGGAGCGCACATAGGCTGGTGCTTTTCCCTATAGTATGCAAGCACGACCACCACTCATGGATTGCAGGGTGGTCGTAACCATGGGAACTAAATCGTATAATGAGATGAAAAAATGAATCCAGCCAGCAACGAGACAATATGGACAATCACAATACATTAGTAAGCGCCTTGTATTAAAGAGGCTCTGTCACTAGGTTTTAACCTATGTATTTAAATACATAGGTTAAAACCCCTTAACTTGTACATTTATAACATACCTTTATTGCAGAGTACAGCGCAGCGGTTGTGCTGAAAAACGAACTTAAAACGGTATGCTAATGAGCCTTCGGAGCACCGGAGGGCGGGCTCTTTCTTCCTGAGCACCGCTTCTTCACCGCCCCCCGGGGCCCGAGGCTCTCCCCCATGCCGACGTCCACGCCCCTCTGGAAATAGATTGACAGCGCTAGACCGTTTGGCCTAGCGCTGAAATCCGGCGCCTGCGCAGTCCGATCGCGCCGGCGCATGCGCAGAAGTGCTTGCAGTGCCGAACACGGCAAGCGCTTCCATCCTTGTGCGCACCCGCCGCAGCGAAGTGACGGTGCGTGCGCACAAGGATGGAAGCGCTTGCAGTGTTCGGCACTGCAAGCGCTTCTGCGCATGCGCCAGCACGATCGGACTGCGCAGGCGCCGGATTTCAGCGCTAGGCCAAACGGTCTAGCGCTGTCAATCTATTTCCAGAGGGGCGTGGACGTCGGCATGGGGGAGAGCCTCGGGCCCCGAAGGCTCATTAGCATACCGTTTTAAGTTCGTTTTTCAGCACAACCGCTGCGCTGTACTCTGCAATAAAGGTATGTTATAAATGTACAAGTTAAGGGGTTTTAACCTATGTATTTAAATACATAGGTTAAAACCTAGTGACAGAGCCTCTTTAACTTCCTCTACATAATAAATGCTAGCTGCTGAAGTGAGACAAACCCTTTAAAGGGAGTCTGTCACCTCATTTTCACCTATATAGCTAACAGCAGTGCCCCACAGACGATTGCATACACATCTCAGACATACCTGTGTGCACTGTGTGTGTGTATTCCTCGTTCAGAAAAAGCACTTTTATTCTGCAGGAAAACAGCTCCCAAGTGCCCGGCTCTGCTGCTGTTGCAAACCAGACTGGAGGGGGGAGGGCAGCTTTAGCTGCTCATATCTTGGGATGGGTAGAAGATAGAAAAATGATTCTGACCTTCTTTAAAAGCTGACATTCAGCTGACAAGCTTTAAAATGATACCAAAATTGCAGCATTATATCTAGTATATCAGAAGATATAGCTGTTAGAAATCCAGTCAGGAGAGAAAGCTGTTTTTAGTTTCACTTTCAGCCGGGCACTTGGGAGCTGTTTTCCTGCAGAATAAAAGTGCTTTTTCTTGACATGTAATACAGACACACAGTGCACACAGGTATGTCTGGGATTTGTATGCAATCTTCTGTGGGGCAGTGCTGTTAGTTATATAGGTGAAAATGAGGTGACAGACTCCCTTTAAGGAAGGGGGCTAAGTACAGACCTGAGCGGTGCTGCAATGTTTATGCAGAGCGTTAATCTCAGTGGGCCCTGGAGGCAGGGAATTTTTTGTTTGTCTTTCTTTTTTAAACAAGGAATTCAAAAGCCTTCTTAGGTGCTGAGTAGATAACCATTTTAAAAAACGTAAAATCAAGCAAAAGCTCCCTGGTTCTGTTCGGGCATCTTCCAGTCCCCAGCCTGTAAATGTTCAGAAGGATGGGGTCATGTGGGCCGCAGCAGCCAATGATTGATTTCAGCAGTGACGTGTCCCCAAGCAGCATGTCACTGTTAGGTCATGTGCCACTTGGGAACACATCATCGATGAGGCCAGTCATTGGCTTTAACTGCGCACCTGACCCCTGTCTGTCAGGACACATCCAGGCCGTGGACCAGAAGATTGCTGAATGGAGCCAGAGAGCTGGACCCGAATGGTGGTGAACAAGTGAGTATGATTTTTCTTTTTTTTCAAAAGGTACAACAATTTGCTAAGAAAATTTAAAAAAGTTTCATACACTGGGCAAACCCTTCAAGGTTAAATGCACATCAGGATTGTGTGATTTTCAGCGTGGAAAATCTGCACCGTAGGTTGCACATTGTATTATCTGAGAACTTAAAATTCTCATGTACACAATGCAGATTTTTACCGTAAGGATTTTGACCTGCGGAACAGGTTTTAAAAGCAGCAGTATGTCAATTTATTTTATTTCTCCGGACCAGATTTTCTCCATTCACTTCAATGGGGAGAGTAAAGTCCGCACAAAATCAGCATGCAAATCCGCATGTAAATCCACACCAATTAATGCAGATTGTCTGCATGGATTTCCCTGAATGTGTGCATTTACCCTTATGGAAAGAGCCTAAAGAAAACAGATATTGTACATTTCTTTTGTTGTGCGGCTATAGAAATTCATTTTTTTAGTGTTATGGTGACAGCTTTGCTTTAAATAGATACAAATACTAAAAGACTATGACCCAAATTTGTGTTGTTTAAACATTCCTGGCCCCAGTGCACAATAAAAGGACAATAAGACAAAAGGAAATGGTACCCAAGCAGGTGGCATGCCTCAGGCTACCAAAGTGGCTACTCATTAGTTCAATGACTCAATGGTATAGTCATTTTCATAAATAAGTAAGGCTAAGTGAGCGCCATTGTTTTATGGCAAGAAGTGAAGAAAGTGAGGTAAATTATAAATGTGCATTTACTACAAGCATTATACACACACATATATTTGTATTTTCCATGTCTTTCAGAACATGTGATGTCAAACAACGAACCGATGTCAGGTGTCTAATGTAAAGCTCAACAGAATATCCTCTTCCTAGATCCTGTTGTGTTCTATATTACAGTCTAAATGGTTAAATGAATACTTGTGTCCATTAGGCAGCTGTGTTGTCCCACTAAAAATATTCTAAATTTTTCAAACCATCACCCGGATCAGAGTATTTTTGTAATTGCATGTAAATAAAAATTTTCTAGAGCCACTGAGTTATTCAATATATTGGATATGTCTCTGGATATGCTGTTTCTTTTCTATATCTCTCTGTCCACCTTACTGAGGTGGACACACATGCTGAGTGTCGGACTGGGTTGCCTAGGGCCCACCAGTATAAAAGTTATTTCGGGGGCCCATCGTATGGATACATTCAGATATTACCTGCTCACACAGCAGCGAGATGCTACCAGATGAGTGAATATGGGGGTCCCTGCAGCGACTTTAAAAAGGTAGGTCCTGGGGAGAAGAGGACACTGGTAGCTTTCCTCTATATCTAGAAGACATCTCAGCGCTGATCGTGTCAGGTCTGGTCATCAGAGAACATAGGTTCTATGTTTTGCTTGGTTTTCTGAGTTTTTGTGTGTTTCTGTTTAGTGCCTACGCCTTGCCTTGAACCACGTTCACACTGTGGGTTGTTTTGGAGCCAACGCCCAGCTTCTTGTTTGGTTTGTCTACTCAGGGTTAATACTCAGGTGCTGGCTGAGTGGCTTCTCTGAATCTGGTCCATTCAGAACCTGGGGGTGGGATTTCTTCCTGCATATATACATACCTTCCTCTCTGCTCCTTGCTGGTTTTTGCATATCCTTGCTATTCCTGCTTATGCGTTGTTACCGTGTGTATTCTGCTGTTTTGACCTAGCTTGCTTGTTTTTGACCATCGCCTCTGCCTGATCCCTGTGTACTGTGTTCCTGGTTGGTTTTGACTTTTTGGCTTGTATTTGACTACTCTTTGGTTAGCGATTCCGTCTTGACGTACCCTCTTGGTTTTTGACTCGGCCTTCTGACCACTCTTCTGTGTTTTGTTCGTCTCTGTTTGTCTTCCCTTTTCCCTGCACCTTAGTCGAGAGTAATTGCAGTCCTCGTGGTTGTCGCCGTATCGCCTAGGATACGGAGGCAATTAGGCAGGGACAGGGGTTGGGGTGAGCTCAGGGATCACATCTCCCTTTTCTGTGTACCCCAACCTTGACAGAAAAACCAGCCCGAAAATACCTGCAACCTGTAAACTGCCAGCTACGTTTATTCCCTATGGAGCAAATGTCAGTGGTGGTAGCTCAGGTCCAGGCCTTGACCAATTTGATTCAGGATCTTGCTATACGCCTTCAGGTTCAGGAAAACATGCAGGCCTCGGCTCCTGTGTCTGCACCCCAGGTTCCCACACCTGCACCTGAACCTAAGGTCCCCCTTCCTGATTTTTTTTACGGTGACCGTAAGAAATTTTTTCTGTTTCGGGAAGGATGTATTTTGTATTTTTCTTTACGACCTCGGTCGTTTGTAAGTGAAGCACAAAAGGTGGGTTTGGTTATGTCTCTCCTGTGCGGAGACCCCCAAACCTGGGCCTTTTCTTTACCCACTGCCTCTCCTTTGCGCTCATACCTTGACGAGTTTTTTGTTGCGCTGGGTCAGATATATGATGAGCCAGATCGCCCAGCGTTAGCTGTATCCCAGTTATTGTCTCTACGTCAGGGTGGACAGATGGCAGAAAATTACTGTGCTAGTTTTAGACAATATGTGACCGATTCCGGGTGGAATGATAGGGCTTTGAAAGACCTTTTCATGACTGGACTGTCTGACCGTGTGAAGGATTTGTTGTTAGCCCATGCTGAACCTAAAACACTTGACGAAGCTATGACCCTGGCCGTCCGGGCAGATAGACGTCTAAGATCCAGGCGACCTCCTCGGGTGTCTCCTGCTCCTCAGCCGATCCTCAATCCGGTCTCCAGCCAATCCGGACCGGAACCGATGGAACTCGGCAGTATTACGCCTAAGCAGAGAAGGGAACATCGTACGAGGAATCATTTGTGCTTCTACTGCGGGAGTCCGGATCATCTGCTGAAGTCCTGTCCGAAGAAAACCTCAGCAGGAAAACTTCCGCTCCTAGACAGTTATCGGGAGGACTGTCTAGGAGCTCAGGTACCCTCTAATGTTTCTAGAGTATTTTTGCCCTGCACCGTCTCTTTCCAGTCAGCCTCACGTGTTGGACAGGCTTTCTTGGATTCTGGTTCAGCCGCCAACTTCATTGATTTTGAATTTGTTTCCCAAATATTGCCTTCTTTGATTCCCCTGTCCCCTCCTATCCAGGTGTCTAGTGTCGATATGACCCCTCTGCAAGCCGGTTTGGTCAAATTCCGTACTGAAATAAGACTGGTGGTGGGTGCACTACATATTGAATATTGTTCTTTCCTTGTAATGAAAGATTTGTCTGTGGACATTTTTCTGGGTCTTCCTTGGCTTCAGCTGCACAATCCGGTTATTGATTGGGTCAGGAATTAGTTCACTGGGGCCCTCAGTGTAAGGCTCATATGTCTCAAGTTTCCCTTTGTTCTACTAATGTATGTGATTCTGAGATCCCGGAGTTTATTTCAGATTTTGCAGACGTTTTTTCGAAACTTCTGTCTCAAGTCTTGCCTCCACACAGAGACTTTGATTGTAAGATTGATCTATTGATCTATTACCTGATGCCAAGTTACCTAAGGGTCGGATTTATAATCTGTCTGTGCCAGAAAGAGAGTCTCTAAAACAATGCATCGATGAGAGTTTGGCTATAGGACACATTCGGCCTTCCGAACCTCCTACGGGGGCTGGTTTCTTTTTTGTTGAGAAAAAAGATGGGGGTTTGAGACCATGTATTGACTACCATGAACTTAATAAAATCACTATTAAAAAACTCTGGACCGCTTCCCCTCATCCCGAACCTCCTGAATCAGGTTCCGGGGGCCAACTGGTTCTCCAAATTAGATCTACGGGGAGCTTATAACCTGATTCGGATCCGGGAAGGGGATGAGTGGAAGACAGCTTTTAATACGCCTCTGGGACATTTCGAGTATCTGGTTATGCCTTTTGGTTTAAGCAATGCCCAGCTGTATTCCAAGGTTTTATGAATCATATCTTTCATGACTGTATTGGGGTTTTTATGGTGGTCTATCTGGATGATATCCTGATATTTTCTTCTGATCTGGATTCACACCGTAAACATCTTCGTCTGGTGTTATCCCGTCTGCGTAATCATTCTCTGTTTGCTAAACTAGAAAAATGCATTTTTTGTGTACAAAAAGTTTCATTCTTGGGTTATGTGGTCACTCCTTCCGAGGTTCAGATGGATCCATGTAAGGTTCAGGCAATCACGGATTGGGTTCGGCCCACGGATTTAAAATCCCTTCAACGTTTTCTTGGTTTCGCCAATTATTACAGGAATTTTATCAAGAACTTTTCCGTAATTGCCAAGCCGCTCACGGATCTTACCCGCAAGGGGGCTGATCCCAATAACTGGTCTCCTGCTGCGTACTCTGCGTTTGAGGAACTCAAGAAAGTGTTCTCCTCTGCGCCTGTGTTAATTCAACCTGATCTCTCTCAGCCATTCATTGTTGAGGTAGATGCTTCTGAGGTCGGTGTAGGGGCAGTTTTATCTCAAGGGTCAGCTGCTCTCACTAACCTCAGACCATGTGCATTCTTTTCCAAGAAATTCTTGTCTTGTGAAAGGAATTATGATATTGGGAATCGCGAGCTCCTTGCCATCAAATGGGCGTTTGAAGTGTGGAGTCATTTCCTGGAAGGAGCTCTTCACCCAGTGACAGTGATCACAGATCAGAAAAATCTTGTGTACTTGGATAATGCAAAACGTCTCAATGCCCGTCAAGCTAGATGGGCGTTGTTTTTCTCTCGTTTTAATTTTGTGGTCACTTTCCGACCTGGTACCAAGAATGTCAGGGCTGACGCCTTATCTCGAAGTTTTGGTATCGCTGAGGGTCCTGAGTCGGAACCCGGTAACATCTTACCTGCTGGTACTGTTTTGGCAGCCATCTCCTCTCACCTCTCAGATCAAATTCGCTCCAAACAAAATTCTGCCCCAAGAGACCTTCCGGAAGGCAAAATGTTTGTTCCCTTGTCCCTTCGATTGAGAGTGTTAGAGGAAACACTCTTTGCCGTACTAGCAGGTCATCCAGGTGTTCGGGGAACACTAGATCTACTGAAAAGAAACTACTGGTGGCCACATATGAATACTGACGTTCATGCATTTGTTCTAGCTTGTCAGGTCTGTGCGCGAGGAAAGGTCCCCAGGAGACGTCCTGAGGGACCTCTTCTCCCGCTCCCAGTGCCAGACAGGCCTTGGTCTAACGTGTCTATGGATTTTGTTACCGATCTGCCACTCTCTCAAGGGTTCTCTGTTATATGGGTGGTGGTGGATCGTTTCTCTAAGATGGGCCATTTTGTTCCGCTAAAAAAGCTGCCTTCAGCAGAGGAATTGGCAGATCTATTTATTCAACATATTGTGCGTCTCCACGGTATTCCTGATGAGGTTGTGTCTGACGGGGGGTACAATTTGTGGCTAAGTTTTGGCGAGCTTTCTGTTCTAAGCTTGAGGTAAAATTGTCCTTTTCCTCTGCCTTCCATCCCGAAACTAATGGGCAGACGGAGAGGATGAATCAAGAGCTCATACAGTACCTTTGTCTTTTTGTTTCTGACTGTCAACATCTGTGGGTCTCATATCTTCCGTTAGCAGAGTTTGCCATCAACAATCACACTAGTTCATCCACACTCACATCTCCTTTCTTCTGTAATTATGGATTCCATCCCAGGTTTTCCTTCTCGTCATCGTCAGTTTCGGATACCCCTCGTGCTGAGTCCGTAACTAACCAACTGTGCACAGGGTGGTCGCAAGTTCAGCAGAACTTGAAAAGAGCACAAAGTTTAATGGTCCATTCATCCAGAAGTAGGCGTACTGTCTCTGAAACTTTTGTTGTGGGTGACAAGGTCCTATTGTCTACTAAGAACCTTAAGTTGAAAGTTCCGTCTCTGAAATTGGCTCCTAGGTTCATTGGTCCGTTTACCGTAACTCATGTTATTAATGTCGGGATTGTCGGGAACGAAGCGTTTCTTCCCCTGCTCAGCAGTGGAGGAGATTGCTGAATTTACATTGTTTGCTGGCAGCAGAGCGTGTTTAGACAGCATAATCTGCTGCTGGCAAATGACGATTTAGGTACCTACACAAACGATCCAATTACCCGATGAACAAGTATTTCACTTGTTCTTTGGCTAATCGGCAGCACCTTTACACTGCCAGATAATCTCTAACGGGCATTCCTATGAACGATCGTTAGCGATTATCTGGTGGGTTCTTGCCCCATGTGAAGGGCCCTTTATCTCTGAGAAGCATTCAGGAAAATAAGAAACCACTCTCCAATTGCAAATAAAGATACAAAAAGAGGGAGCTAAGGCCTAAGGCTACTTTCACATTAGCAGCAGCACGGATCCGGCAGGTGAAGGGTGCCACCGGATCCGTGCTGCCGCAGGTGCACGTGTGGGGCCGGAACCACGCTCTGGCCCCACACATGTCAGACAGTGTCATACATACATACACATACATACACTTACACATACATACATACACTTACATAAACTTACATACATACATATATACTTACATAGGCCCAGTTTACCCACAGCGCCACCTGCTGGAGGGAGGGGAAATTGCAGGGAGTCGGATCCGGAATGATCCCCATTGAAAGTCAATGGAGGACGGATCCGTTTACCATTGTGTCACACCAAATGGATCTGTCCCCATTGACTTTCATTGGGGTCATTCCGGATCCGTCTTGGTGCGGATGCCCAGACCGGAGAGCAAACCGCAGCATGCTGCGGTTTGCTCTCCGGTCTGAAGACTGAATGCTTCTAGGAGCATTTCGTTGTCTTCAGTTCAGTTTTGTCCCCATTGACAATGAATGGGGACAAAACTGAAGCGTTTTATTCCGGTATTGAGCCCCTATGACGGAGCTCAATACCGGAATTCAAAAACGCTAATGTGAAAGTAGCCTAAGAGGTACAGTACAGAGGCTCAGGGATCAATAGTTTGACTAGGTCACTTTTTTACTGAATATTTTGACCTTGACTAGCTCTGCACTCATTGTACTTAAAGGGTTATTCTCATTTCAGACAATGGGGGCATATCGCTAGGATTTGGTAACGAATTTACAGGCTGCCCCACTTCTTCGTCCTAACCAGTAGGTGGAAAACATTGCTTATAGGCACATTTTTAATGTTGATAGCTAAAACATGACTGGCATATAGCGATTTGGCTAGAAGAGGTTGAGTGGTGGATGTGACTCTCTACATTGCAGTCTATGGGAGTCACTGGATCAGCTCAGAGATCCAGGCACATGTGAATCAGAGAAGTCCAGGCACATGTGAGGTTATCTCTCTTAAATGTAGATGTGTTAGGAGGTCAGATGGGCCTGGGTCTCAGAAATGGGATGAGGATACTCCAGTTCTTTTTCTAAGACCACAGAACACATTTGTGGCAAACAGCGAATACTGGGCGCTATCGTGGGCTGCCAAGATACCGTCCAGCCCCATTCACCATAATGGGGACTGGCAGAGATCTGGCCGCAACCCGACAAATATGCGAGGAGCGGCTGGACAAATACCGCTGGATGTGGCCCAGACCTGCCTGCTGGATTTGTTTCTCAAAAATGTGAAACAGGCCTTACAAATTTCTATACATAATAATATTCAATTGTGCAAGTAATAAAATGAATTAGCTGATAGCTATGGATGTTGTAGTCATGCTGTCAACAGCTCTACATTATAAATCTGCCCATATGTCTGGTCCCATTGTTTGTACAATTGACTGTTTCTTTCTCTTTATTGTAAGCACATGTAACCCATCCGTTCCCACCTATTTTACCAAGCACTTGGTGTCATCTGTCAAGGGCCTGAAAGCCCCATGATGTAGTGAGCCTTCAGGCTGCCTGATGACCATCCCTGCACTGTGAATGATCTGGTTTATTACCAACAAACAGCAATACTATATTACTGCTGAAACTGTCCTGGGGGGATTGTACATTCACTGCGGCTAGTAGGCACTTCTTCCATATGTCCTTAGTGCTAGATTGTGCATATGTTTCAGTTTTAGAAATACCTTGAGTTGCACTATGCTGAAATCATTTTATTAAAGTGGTTTTCTCATCTGAGACATTGGTGGCATATTGCTAGACTAGATTCCCAGAGGTGGGACCTGCACCTATCTCCAGAACAGGCCCCTGAACGTGAAGAAGAGCGCACAGCGGGTGCTTATTTTTGTAAGTCCCATAGAAACAAGTAGAAAGCGCACTGCGCAAGCACAACCACGGCTCCTTCAGCTTCTATGGGACTGCCGGAGATAGCCTTGCCATTTCTAGCGATATGCCACCAATGTCTCAGACGAGACAATCCCTTTAAGGTTTGAATGAATGTTATCTTTGAGGTAAACATGAAACCTGAAGGAAATGTCTACCTATAGGTTTCAGTATGATGATTGCTTTGTTTGCATGCTATTTGTATATCTGTATAAACTGTATGTTAATGAAATCCACTGATAACCAAACGGCACGCTATTCTTATATTATTGATATCCATTGGCTTTGTTGCAGCTAGGGTTGTCACAATACCAAAATTTTGATTTGGTTTCGATATCATAAAAAAGTATTGCGATGCTCGATACCATGCGAAAAAAATAAAACACAAAAAAGCCGCGTGCATTCTGCATTTTATGGAACGTCCAGCCCATGATAGAACAGTCCTATCCTATTTTTGGGGGGACAAGGTGAATAAAAAATGGCAAATTATGCGGTTTTTATTTTTATTTTTTCTGTTATGGCGTTCACTGCATAGGAGATTTTTTTAAATATTTTAATAGTTTGGACTTTTCAGACGTGGTGATATGTAAAATGTTTATTTATTGTTAATATATTTTATATGTAAAATTGGGAAAGAGGGTGATTTAAACTTAATATATTGTTTTTTACAACTTTTTTTTTATAAAGTATTAGCCCCCTTAGGGGCTAGAACCCTTGTCCTATTCGCCCTAATAGAGCTGTATAAGGGTGAATAGGACTTCACACTCTTCCTGCTGCCCTGTGCTTTGTGCTGGAGATTACCATGGCAGCCATGGCTTCAGCAGTATCCTGGCTGCCATGGTAACCAATCAGAGCCCCAGGATTACACTGCGGCACCTGAGGGGTTAAAGTGCTGCTGATCACAGCTCCCTGTCTTACATGTCGTGTGCTGGCTATGTGATTCTGCACCGGCACACGCCTCCTGTATTTGTATTAAATGTTAGTTATGTTCATTGGTGGCGCAGTGGCCACAGCCCCTCCCCTCCGCCTCCCCTCTCACTTCTCATTGGTCGCAGCGGCAGCAGCACAGGGGGGAGGGAGAGACTGCCCCCTTCTCCCCTGTGCTGCTGAGAAGAATATGGAGCGCACTGAAAGCAGCGCGGGCTATGTTCTCTGATACTAAGCTGCTGAGCAGCGCAGCCTAGTATCGGTAAAAGGCAAATCCCAGTATCGTATCGGTGATACCCGGTGCAACCCTAGTTGCAGCAGGAACAACCAAATTTCAAAGCTCTGGTAACACACATTGATCACTTTTTTTGAGTTTCCCCTGTAATGAAATTGAAGTCTTTTTGGTCAATTGGAATTCCCAGGTCTAGACTGTAGCACTTGGGTAGTCACTCAACCAGTGATTGCCTAATATTTTCAATATTTCTATACCTTGTATTAGAAGGTGGAAATAAGATTTGCCATATCTATTTTTATAGCAGACACAACTTTGCTAGAAAGATAAAACATGACTCACATCCATCCCCCCAATCATTGCTGTGTGTACTATCACAGATCCAGATGACCTTGTATTTGGTTTTAATTAAAGGGAGCCTGTCACCTCCAAAATCAGTTTCAAAGTAAGCATACTTAGATGCAGGGTGGAGGGCCCAAACAGGGGCGGACAGGGAACTTAAAAAAAATACTAAAAGTGGCCCTGTTTTGTAGTCGGGTCCAAATTGATGGAAGCAGGGCCAGCAATGCCATATTGTGGCACATTATACCACCCCAACAGAGCGGAATATCACAGTCCATCACAAAATACATCCCCAAAAACTTCCACTGGCCGGCTGTGAGTAGGGCCTGGGTGGCCCCCTGGGCATCGGCCCACCAGGAAATTTCCCTGTAAGGTCTATGTCCACCCTTGGGCCCAAAACATAACCATAACTTTCTTGTGAAAATCTGCTCCTCTATTCTGGAGTAATGCTTCATTATCAGTGCACTCTAGGCAGAGTTGCTCTGTTCAGTGCACTTGGCATTTCCTGTGTCATCGCTATCAGCTCTGAAGTCTCATGAACTCACATCTGAACAAGAGGGGGAAGCTTTGGACGGTGTTATGGCGGAGCGATGGTGCACCAAACGGAGTGGCCCTGCCCACAGTGCACTGAAAACCTTATTTGTATAAAATTAAAATCAAGCATTTACCAGGATTTGAAGACCAGATTTTCACCAGAAAGGTATGGTTATGTTTCAGGGTAATTACACTCCATAGCGATACACTTACTTTGAAACCAATTTTGGAGAAGACCGATGACCTTTCAAAATAGAACACGGTAGATTTTATGGACAGATGTAACCAACTCTGAACAATAAGTAATAGTAATGATCTTCTCTCTGCAAACGGAACCTTTTTTAAAAAATTCTGCATGCTAGGACTTCTTGCTGGGTAGTGTAAACCATACGTAGGACAGGTATTGCACTAGAAGACCCAAGGCTAGCTTCATGCTTCTTTCATGAATTTGTTAAAAACAGATCATGACATACCATATTTTCCATTTTATAAGAAGCACTTTTTTTTGCATCTTACAAAGCGAATACTAGTGAGGGCTTCCATTATGGAAATGGTCTGTCCATAGACCTTACAGGGAAATTTCCTGGTGGGACGATGCCCAGGGGGCCACTCAAGCCCTGCTCAGCATTTAGCTGTGTACATAATCTGATGCTCTCAACAACAATTAATGCTAGGAGCATCAGGTACTTATGCTCCTGGTCTGTAGCTCCGGGTGTCCTCAACTATATTGCCATCCTCAAGACAATGATACACTTGAACACTCAGACGAGGGCAGAAGTATTATGTTTTGCTGGGGCCATATTTTGTGCTGCACTAAGATACTTCTGGCCCTACCTTTTTTTGTTGTCTCTTCCTACTTGTGTTTCCCGCCTTCTGTCAATCTGCATCTGCCTCCAACAAAAGGGGCCACTTTAAGTTTTTAGTTTTTTTTCCATGGCCACTTTATGTTCCCTGTCCACCTCTGACCCGGTTTGGCCTTACATTTGTATAACAGGTGCAGTCACAGAAGGCGTCAGCTGGCTCTGCTGAAGAGGACTTGATACCAGAAGCTTGTGACTACAATGAATCTTTATATTAACTGTATAATTGTTTTTGTTAGACACTGTATAGTATTTTATTTATGGAGTGGTTATCTGGCAACTGTATGTTGGTATTATGTGAAAACAGTATGGTGGCATTTACCTAGGCATTGTGTGGCACTGCTACTTATGCACTGCTAACAGTATTATCATTTTTATAGAGTCTGGTGGAAGCACTATATAGCATACAGGTAACTACTAGAAAAGTTATTTGGCGCTGTGCTACGTGACACTTATAATTCAGCAGTGTATGCTATGGGTATTTGTACAAGGTTTGGCGGTACATCATACTGAGGAGGTACTGCAATAGACCATAGGTTTGACAAGGTTATCATCCAACCTAAAGTCAGTCCTCAGTATTCCTACAACGTCATACAGAGGGACTTTGTGTGCCACCATACATGCTCCCTAATTCTGCATGGAAACATTTCGACTTTTCTCCTCCTTGATGTCATGACAAATGTAGTAACATTGAAATGTCACTGATGCCACCTACTGGTAAAACCAGGCAGTTCTACAGAGTCAAGGAAGGTTTGTATTCCATTCACAGTGTCGCCCTGGCGGTCATGTTAGTCAACGGGTCTTGTAATTGGACATACTGCTTCAGCACTGGGCATGTACTGGAGGTGTGTATCAGGCTATTTCCCTTTCACATATAACATTCATGCACATATCAGTCTTTCATAGACAAGATGGCGCAGTAAACAATGGCTCCTTCTGGCAACCCCTTAGCTGGGGGCCAAATGCTATATAAGACGGTGAGCACACTGGTGGAGATGTATCAACACTTTTGTAATTGAAAAGTAGAGTACATTCCCATGTCAATAAGGTTGCTGCTTTTATTTTCCAAAGGTCCTCTGTAAAATGAGATGTGGAATCTGATAGGATGACTGGGAAACTATTCCATTTTTCCTTTGCATCAGCTTTGATACATCCCATTCACTTAGGCCCCTTTCACATGAGCGAGTTTTCCGCACGGGTGCAATGCGTGACGTGAACTAATAGCACCCGCACTGAATCCTGACCCATTCATTTCAATGGGTCTGTGTACATGAGCGTTTTTTTTCACGCATCAGTTCCGCATTGCGTGAAAAACGCAGCATGTTCTATATTCTGCGTTTTTCACGCAGCCCTGGCCCCATAGAAGTGAATGGGGCTTCAGTGAAAAACGCATTGCACCCTGAAGCAAGTCCGGATACAATGCGTTTTTCACTGATGGTTGCTAAGAGATGTTGTTTGTAAACCTTCAGTTTTTTATCACGCGCGTGAAAAACGCATCAAAACGCATCGCACCCGTGTGGAAAAAACTGAACAGCTGAACGCAATCGCAGACAAAACTGACTGAACTTGCTTGCAAAATGGTGCGAGTTTTCCTGAACGCATCCGGACCTAATCCGTGACGCTCGTGTAAAAAGAGGCCTTAGTGTGCTTTATTAACCCCTTAATGACCAACCTGTTTTGGGCCTTACTGACCAAGCATTTTTCTTCCTTTTGTCATTGTCGCCTTCCAAGAGCTATAACTTTTTTATTTTTCCGTCTATGTAGCTGTATGAGGGCTTGTTTTTTTGTGGGACAAGTTGTAGTTTTTAATGGAGCGATTTTGGGGTACACATACCTTTCTGATTAACTTTTACTAAGGCCCCTTTCACACGAGCGAGTTTTCCGCGCGGGTGCAATGCGTGACGTGAATGCATAGCACCCGCACTGAATCCTGACCCATTCATTTCAATGGGTCTGTGTACATGAGCGTTTTGTTTCACGCATCACTTCTGCGTTGCGTGAAAATCGCAGCATGTTCTATACTCTGCGTTTTTCACACAGCCCTGGTCCCATAGAAGTGAATGGGGCTGCGTAAAAAACGCATTGCATCCGCAAGCAAGTGCGGATGCAATGCGTTTTTCACTGATGGTTGCTAAGCGATGTTGTTTGTAAACCTTCAGTTTTTTTATCACGCGCATGAAAAACGCATCAAAACGCATCGCACCCACGTGGAAAAAACTTAACAGCTGAACGCAAACGCAGACAAAACTGACTGAACTTGCTTGCAAAATGGTGCGAGTTTTCCTGAACGCACCCTGAACGCATCCGGACCTAATCCGTCACGCTCGTGTGAAAGAGGCCTAACTCTTTCTGGGAGGGAGACGGGAAAAAACAGCAATACTGCCACTGCGTTTTCACGTTATAAATTTTGCGGTGTTCATTTTTCAGCATAAATAAAATGATGTCTTAAGTCTCTGGGTCAGTAACATTACAGCCTTACCAAATACATATAGTTTTTTACATTTTACTAATTTTGTGCAATAAAACCCCTTTTTATAAAAAGAAGAAAATCTTTCCCGACACCCAGAACTTTTTTTTGTATTTTTCTTTCTATGGAGCTGTGTTTTTTCAATGGAAATAAAGTGTTTTGTTTTTTTTTGAGGCACAGACTGCTGGAGTACGCTCAAGGCAGGCTTGTGACCTATACCAGGTCCCAGCCTGCCATATACACACATTGGCACCCTGAGATCTCATTTATGGCGTGTGGATGGACGACAGCGGGAGTCTGCGGGCGCCACATGTAAGCAGTCAACATACACATAGGTCACAAGTGGCCAACCCAGGGGCGGACATGCCGCCTGTGCAGCCGAACCCTTTCTTACCGGCGGCAGGGCAGGGAGAGATGAGCGCTTCCATTGTGGAAGCGCTCATCTCTATATTCATCTGTAGAGATGGGGACGGCGATACAGATGGATACTGCGGGGCAAGGGGGGAGGCGTCTCCCTTCCCCGTTCCTCTGATAGGCTGCAGGCACTAGGCCTGTAGCCTATCAGAGGCCGGCATAGCCTGAGCCATACAGCGCGGGACACAGGCCGGAAAAGCCTGCATCGCGTCGCTGAAAGAGGCAAGGAGGTAAGTATAAGTGTTTATTTTTTTTCATTTAAGCTTTGCTAAGTGAACTATCTGGCACATAGTGGGGGCACTATGGGGGAGGAGCACTATGCGGGGCACTATGGAGGAGGAGCACTATGGGGGCCACTATGGAGGAGGAGCACTATGGAGGAGGAGCACTATGGGGGCAGTATGGAGGGCACTATGAAGGAGGAGCACTATGGGGCACTATCTAGAAGGAGCACTATGGGGGCCCTATCATATATACTGGCTCACATGGGGGGCACTATGGAGGAGGAGGAGCACTATGGGGGCCACTATGGAGGAGGAGCACTATGGGGGCAGTATGGAGGGCACTATGGAGGAGGGGCACAATGGGGGCACCATAGAGGGCACTGTGGAGGAGGACCACAATGGGGGCACTATGAAGGAGGAGCACTATGGGGGCACTATCTAGGAGGAGCACTATGGGGGACCCTATATATATATATATATATATATATATACTGGCACTATGGGGGCCCTATCATATATACTGGCTCACATGGGGGGTACTATGGAGGAGGAGGAGCACTAGGGGCCCTATCATATATACTGGCACACATGGGGGGCACTGTGGATGGGGTGAGCACTATGGGGGCCCTATCTTGTATACTGACACACATGGGGGATACTATGGAGAAGGAGGGGAGAGGAGCACTATGAGGGCATCTACTGGGAGTCCTATCTTATACACTGGCACACATGAGGGCAATATGGAGGGGGGGAGCATTATGGGGGCCCTATCTTATATACTGGCAGACATGGGGGACACTATGGAGAAGGGGGGGAGAGGAGCACTATTGGGGTCATTGTATAGGGGCATTATACTGGTACACATAGGGCACTATACAAACTTTGGCTGAACTGAGGGCACTAAGAGGGTTTTTTGGGCACACAGTAGGGGGCATTGGCACACATTATGAGGGCACTATGGGGACATTGGCTGGCCGGGGGCTGGGGGCACTAATTATTTCTATTGGTGGGACTTTGGGGAGCACTATTATGGTGGGGGGCACAGTATCAGCTTAGCAGTTATTTTTGGGGAACATTGTGGTTACACTGTTAGTGTCAGGGACACTATTTCCTGGGTGCAGTTATTTTTTAGGGCACTGTGTGGCAGTAATTACTGAAGGTGGTAGTATTTGCAGGGAGACTGTCTCAGCAGTATAGTTTTGGGGAGCACAGCGGGCACAGTATTGGGGAGTGGCAGGATGAGGAGTTCAAGAAGGTGGGAGAATGATGGAAAAGTAGGAAACTAAGATGTCTATTTGTCAAACTCTGCAGAGAGATGAGATGACTGAAAGAAATCATCATGGAGGTCTGGTCTGAAAGTTGAAGATGAGGAAAGAGAACATCTACATCTAAGATGGATGTAAGAGGTATGTGGACCTGTATTAGATTACTTTCACATGTGTCTATCAATCTATCAATGTATGTCTAGGAGGGCATATGGTCGTGTGAAAGGGCCCTTACACTATACATAGATGGCTATATTACAATTCAGTGCTGCCACCTGCTAGCCTGGATTGTAATATACAAGTAATGAGCCTAGAAGCCTAGTACAGGCTCTGGCTCATTACTTTCATTGAATGCCTTCCCCAATCTGCGCCCAGGTGAGGTGTTCCTGTCTGGCAAGCGCTGGGTTTTAGGCCTTTCAGATGTCATCATCACTTTTGACCACGGCATCTGCGCAGCTGACCGGAGGAAGAAAAACATCTTTAGAAACTTACTGCAGGCTACTTTAAGGTAATATGGGTGGCTTGGAAGGCGTGTTTTAGGTGACAGGTTCCCTTTAAGGCACTCTCAATAAGGAGATATAGTATACCCCAATTCCTTCTGAAGGAGACATAGCAAATAAAACCTTGTCTGTTTGTAAACAGTATTTTGGCGCCATCTAGTGAATACAGAAGGGATTGACAATATTGATCCATGTTTATTAGCTATGAAAACCAGGACAACGATGTGGAGATTGACTTGTGATGATGTGATCATTATGTGATCAGGGCAGGAATACAGAGCTCAGCAGCTGTGGAGGTGAAGGACCTGTGACCATGTCATCATCATGTGACCAGTGCAGGGAGGCAGAGCTCAGCAGTGGAGAAGAAAAAGTGGTGACAAACCCTGCAATCAGTCAGCGGTGGCAGTGATTGCACACTATAGGAAATACAGCCAGCCTCTTTTGCGGCTGGGACTGTGGGAACTTACATAGGCTGGTGCTTTTTCCTACAGTGTACAAGCACGGCCACCACTACTGGATTGTAGGGTGGTCGTAACCATGGAAACGAGCAGTGTATAATGTGATGGAAAAATGAATCCAACCAGCAAAGGAGACAATCACAATACATTAGTAAGTGCCTTGTGCTGAAGTGACAAAACCCATTTAACGTGATTTTTCATCCTGCACAAACAGAACAAAATAAAGTGCCATATGAATTAGGGCTAATGCACACTATAGGTTTGGTTTGCATCTGATCTGTATTTTTTGCAGATCAGTTGCGGCCCCAAATATCTCAATGGGGCTGCAAAAGATGTGGTCCGTTCTGTGACCCCGCAAAAAAACAGAACATATCCTATCCTTGTCTGTTGTACAGACAAGGATACATTTCTGCATTCTGAAGGAGAAAAAAAAATGGCGGCAGGCACATCCGGGCCAGTATCTGTGTTTTGTGGATCCACAATTGGCGCACCACAAAAACGGATACGGTCGTGTGCCTTTAACAAACGGTTTCCCCATTTAATTTAATAGAGAATTGCAACTGTTTATTCAGAACCAAAGACCCTTACTGGTGTGTGCAGGGACCACCACTGTTTTGTGTTGCTAATCTGCTGATTTTCCTTAAATGCTGAAAATTTAAATAAAAATTATTTTAACCAGTGGACGAAGCATCACCTCATATTGTGCTGTTTACAGAGTTGACAACTGTCCCGAATTTGGACGAAAATCAGAATGTACGGGCTCCGATGAGCCAAAGTCAGTTATTCACGAAGTTGCGCATGACTTTGTTAAATAACTTCGGCAATTGATTTTTAAAGTGGAAAACCACTGTAATATTACCCATATTATTCTAACTGGGGGCACAAATGGGGGGGAGGGACTTTATTCTAAATGGGGGCACTAATGGGGCATTATTCCAACTTGGGGGCACTAATGGGGGTATTATTTTTACTGGGGGCATTAATTCCAGGGTGTACCAATGGGGGCATTACTATTACTGGGGGGCACTAACGGGGGCATTACTATTACTGGGGGGCACTAACGGGGGCATTACTATTACTGGGGGCACGCTAATGTGGCCATTACTATTACTGGGGGCATTAATATTAATGCTGGGGGCACCAGTGGAGTCATTATTAATGCTGGGGTGCATTATTCATTCTGAGCGGCACTAATGGGGGCATTAATATTATTCGGAGCCACAGTATGACAGCGACTTAACACCCAGTGTTAAGCCATGCCCCCACAACCACACCACCTTTGGGGTGTGGCTTAACTTAGCCGGTATTTTTTGGTGACAAAGGTGGCAACCCTACCCTCATTATGGCCAGAGGGGTTGTGTCAGGGAGCTACCACTGATGAAACAACCAACACAAGTGTGAACAGTACCATATGGCTGCACTGCTGCAGAGAAGTTATGCAACACAAAAATATCTGCAATTTGCTGTTGTGGTATTATTATAGAGCTGTGAACTGTGTCATGTGCATAGTTGGAAACTGTCCTAGCTGTCCTGAATTTGCAGGGACTGTCCCTGATTTAAAGGCGCAGACACATTAGTACATCTGGACCAGTGGGTTTCTGTGGCCATGTCCCATGCCATGTGGTCACAACATATGGGGGCGGGGTTTTCTTATAGTAAACTTTAATTTCCACTTTTATTCATACGTCAAGCATGTGCGGTACCGCAGACCATAACGGACTTGGCGTCTGTGTGAATTATGTGCAAAAGAACACATGGCTCTCCCACCACTTCCAAAATAAACAGGCTCCCCCCGCCCCCAGCGCACGTGCAGACACTGGTCGCCGCCATTACACGTCAGCGGCCGCAGCGCCTCCCGGAGATGACGTCGCTTCCTCTTCCCTTTTCACGCTTCCCCCTGTAGCGTGGCCGCTGCTCGATCCCCTCTCTCTTGGGTGCGGGACTTTTAGAGACGATATTTAATGCCGGGATTACTTCAAACCGGAGAAATGGAGAGCGGAGTCGGCAAGAAGAAGGTGAGTGGGCGGGGGAAGGCCGGAAGGGGGCGCCTCCGCGTTGTTTGTCGGGCGAGTTGTGGCCGCATCAGCTGACCGCGCCATGAAAACACATGTCGTCCGCATCTGACGTCCTAGGGCTGCGGGCGGACAGCAGCTGCTGAGGGACTACTACTCTCATCATGGTCCTAGATGTGTGCTGGGACTTGTAGTTCTCCACGACATGAGCTTAGTTCAAAAAAAAAAAAAAATATATATATATATATATATATATATATATATATATATATATATAAAATTTTTTAATAAAAAAGGATAAAGTTGTGTAAAAGAAAAAAAGGAAAAATAGAAAAATATTATTTTTATTATTATATAACTTATTTATTTCAAGAGTAGGGTAATGTGTGTAAAACACAAAAAAATTATTATTAATTTATCAGGTCAGATGGGGATGTTTTCAGTGGCAGATTTTGCCTCATGCGCTTTTGTCACGTTTCATCCTATGCATTGCAAAGTCCCTTTATGGTGACAAACAAAAACAGAAACACATTTTAACATGGATGTTAAAAAAAATAAAAATAAAATTTAGGCCATCAGTATAAAAGTACTGGAAAACCCCTTTGAAAAAGGGGGTATTTTGTGTCATTAGGTTTTAGTACTTTAGTTATTTAGTGTCTATGGGGCACATACAACAACAGGGCCTCTACAGACAGCTGATAGTCAGGGGTGCCGCGTCCTGGACCCCCACTGATCTCATTGATCACCTATCCTGAAGATGGTCTATATGTCTATGACCTTGTCGCACTCTGCTTACTTCTGCACGGAGTAGGGTTCCCACCCCCGTATATGAATAACAAAAGACTCCGGCTTATTCGTGAAGTTCAGCTAAGTATTTATTTGAAGATATATGCGGCATAACATATGTTTATGAGGTGTATGTTGCCTCATGGTTGCCACCACGAGGCAACGTACGCCTCGTAAACCCTTAGTTTCTTGGGTACTGACAAGTGCGCCTCCACCCAGCACTTCTCTCCATCTTTCCTGCTACCTCTGCGGCATTAGTCTGAAGAAGGCCGATACGGTCGAAAAGTTACATATATTATGCCGCATATATCGTCAAATACTTAGCTGAACTTCACAAATAAGCCGGAGTCTTTTGTTATTCTATCCTGAAGATGGGTCATCAGTATAAAAATCACAGAGAGCCCCTTTAATATTTAATTGAATAACATTAAAAAAAAAATAATATATAGCCTAATTTATGAAGAGGTAGATAGCTCTTAAAAATCAGCCGGACTAAAACGGCTGCGCAAAGGTATTTGTCCGGCCAATTCTTGGCATATTTGCAGGCTTGCAGCCGGATCTGTACCAGACACCATTATAGTTAAAGGGGTTGTCCAGGTAAAGATAATGATGAACCATCCACAGGATCAATCACCAATTAGCTGTTACTAGAGGCTGGTGCTCTGTCAGCGCTGCTGCCTTTTTCTAGGCCATGTGATGTCATAGAAGTGAATGTGCAATACCAAGCACAGCCACTATACTATGTACGGCGCTGTGCTTGGTGAGCTGCAGTGATAATGATGACTTATCCTGAGGATAGATCATCAATATATATTACTGGATCTCCTTTTAATGGGGTCGGGGGGCATTCAGGCAGCGCCTGGCAATGCCGGCGTACTGAAACGCTAGTGTGAAACCTGCCTTAAAGTAAATCTGTCAGACTGTAATAGACACCGCCCCCTCCTGCTTAGCCCCGCCCCTTTAAAGTATTGAGAACCTCAAATAGGTGCAGACATGGTGTGTGCCATGATCTGTGGCTTTTAAATGCTGCAATGGGGGTGTGACTAGGTTAATAAATGCCCCTCAGTATAACTAACTGAGTCCATTTGAAGTGACCCACTAGGCCCTGTTACCTCAAATTGTCTATTAATGTGTTATGGGCCCCTTGAATCTCTCACAGTCTAATAGGTGACGGTGGTTGTTTTCCAGAAAATATCTGAAACTCCCACACCCAAGAAGATGAAAAGAAAAATCCAGAATGGGGAAACAGAAGAACCTGATTTTGAGCAAGTGTCTAATATCAATGAAGAGGTGACCGAAGACTGTAATAACAATAAACAGGTACGACGTGACCATGATCCGACCACGTAGTCTGTCCCCCTGTGACCTGATACTAATGGACTCCTTATATCCTCTACGTTAGACACCGAAACAGAAGAAGAAGAAGCTTGCCAAAAAAGAGAGTTCTCCTGAAGCAGCTGAGCAAATAGACGAGGAGCAGGAAGTCACCGAGGCTCCTAAAGTAAAGAAATCAAAGAAGAAAACACAAAAAATCGAGCAGGAAGAATCGGAACAGCAAAACACAGCAGAATCTGAACCACAGATCAACGGCAAAAAGGTAACTCCATGCGACTGGCACATGGGGCGTGTCCCTTTGGATGATCGCGATCGATAGTATAATTTTTGTACTATATCATATCCACCCCTGTATCGCTCACTACTGCCATTGGCCTCATTTTACAATCTCTGCTCACTTGATAGAGTGGTAAAAAGTCCAAAGCGAAGAAAACCTCAACGACTGAGAATGGGGAAGTACAATCCACAAGTAACGATGCCCCACAAGCAAAGAAAAGGAAAATGGAGCCCGAGGCAGAAGCAGAGGAGAATGCGGAGGAAACCAAATCGGATGATGAGGTATGTGTGTCCGGAGAGTATGCAAAGTCATTGGGGCACGTATATGATCCTATGTAGTGTTTGGGCGGGCAGCGCAATACATAGTGGCTCACGCTGTATGATACATTAAAGTGGGTTGGCTCACGTCAGCAAATTGCGTTTAGACCTCATTCGCACATATGTGGATTTTCACAGACCGTGGTCTGTGAAAACCAGTCCTGCTAAGTGCACATTGGTTACTATGACACTGTGTGCTTCGTGCCGTCGTCGCTGTACAGTAATACTCGTATAGATCATACAAGTATATTACTGTACAGCGGCACGAAGAGCACGTCGTCATAGCAACCAATGATGCCGTGCACTCAGCAGGACGGCAGGCCAGGTCTCATCATGTAGAGAAAGCTAGTACAAGACACTTACTAATGTATTGTGATTGTCCATATGGCCCCCATTGCTGGCTGGATTCATTTTTCCATCACATTATACATTGCTCGTTTCCATGGTTACGACCACCCTGCAATCCAGCAGCGGTGGTCGTGCTTGCACATTATAGGCAAAAGCGGCGGCCTTTGGGCACTCCCGCGGTCCCAGCCATCAGAGAGGAGGGAGCTTTTTCCAATAGTGTGGAAGCACTCATACAGCTGATCGGCAGGGTTCCGGGTGTTGGACCACCGCCGATCTGATATTGATGATCTATCCTGAGGATAGGTCATCAATATTAAAAGCCCGGAGAACCCCTTGAAGGTACACTGGCAGATCTGCAGGTTTGTACATTGGGGATATTTGTCAAATCCAGTGCAAACCAAAACTGGAACGGCTGTGGGTAATTTTTAACATTTTATTTTGTAGGAGACTGCCTTGGAGAAAATGGAAGGCGACTTTTCTAAATATCCCATTAGTGAAGAAACCATTAAAAATCTGAAAGGTAACGTTCATGCTGCTTGATTTGCTTGCTGTATTAGCTACATTAGGCAGATTATAGCCGTTCTCGAGACACACCAGTCCCCCCAGTGGACACAGCCGGTGACAGGCACACAGACTTCTACCTGTCAGATGGGTTTTTTACTTCTGCGTACAAGCCAGCCGTAGTAAAGGTTGGTCTAAATTAGAGTTGTCACGATAGCAAAATTTGATTCGATTTCGATACCATAAAAAAGTAATCCGATACTCGATACCACGTGAAAACTTACTTTATGTATTCACCGCATTGGAGATATTTTTAAATATTTTGATAGTTCACACTTTTTCGGATGTGGCGATATGTAATATGTTTATTATTTATATATTTTATTTGGGAAAGGGGGGTTTAAACTTAATTTTTTTTTTAACTTATTTACTAAGTATTAGCCCCCTTAGGGACTAGAACCCTTGTCCTATTCACCCTAATAGAGCTGTATAAGGGTGAATAGGACTTCAAACTCTTCCTGCTGCCCTGGGCTTTGTGCACACAGCAGCAGGGAGCTTACCATGGCAGCCAGGGCTTCAGTAGCGGCCTGGTTGCCATGGTAACCGGAGCCCGATTACACTGCTGGGGCTCCGATCGGAACTGCCCCTGCACCAGCAATGAAGAGGGGACCCTGTGGCCACTGAACCACGCCACCAATGAAGATAACTAACGTTTAATAAAAATACAGGAGGCGGGTGCCAGTGGCAGAATCACATAGCTGGCACCCGACCTCTATGACAGGGAGCTGCAATCTGCGCAGTTAACCCCTCAGGTGCCGCACCTGCCTCCTGTATTTGTATTAATGGTTGAGTTATCTTCATTGGTGGCACAGTGGCCACAGCCCCTCCCCTCATTGGTGGCAGTGGCACCAGCAGCACAGGGGGAGGGAGAGCCACCTTCTCCCCTGTGCTGCTGAGGAGAACATGGAGCATGCTGAAAGCAGCGCGCACCATGTCCTCTGATACTAGGCTGTGCAGTAGCACAGCCTAGTATCGGTAAGACAAATCCCGGTATCGAATCGATCCGGGTACAAAAGTATCGATTGGGTATCTATAATTCGATATCAGGTGCAACCCTTGTCTGAATCAAGATCTACTGGTCTCCACAGTGAGGTGCTGATAATCCTGTTTCAGCCTTTCCTGGCATAACTAGTTCATGGATACAGCTACGCTGTGGTTTATCTGCACAGAAAGACCGCATTGTGTGCATGTGGCCTTACAGAATGAGCAAAATATCAGAAATAGTCTCATTCAATATCTTGTTCATTGTGTTTTTATTACAGCAAAAGGAGTGACTTACCTGTTTCCTATTCAAGCCAAAACCTTCCATACTGCTTACAGTGGTAAAGATGTTGTAGTCCAGGCTCGCACTGGTACTGGCAAAACCTTCTCATTTGCAATCCCTGTGATTGAAAGACTGATCCAGGACAAATCCCCATTGGCGCAAGGACGACCCCCCAGGGTAAGACCCTTCTATCTTCCTGAATGTGAGACTAGATCCATACACGTTTACATGCTTTGTATATGAAATGGATTCATGATGTGTTTTAGGATCTAGTAGCAATTCTGCTTGGGCTTAATTCACACACTACAGAGATCTGGTATAATGGTAAGATCTGACCTCCTCTCTGTTTTTGACCCGCGCCTGGTTTTGGATCATAATCCCTGATCAAACACGGACTGTGTGAATTAAGCTTTACAGTTGGCCTACAGTAAGAGGTCAGTAAATGGATGGACTAATGGAACATGACTAATTCTTTCTTAGGTGCTTATCCTCACACCCACCAGAGAACTGGCAATCCAGATAACGAATGAAATTCGCAGCATCTCTAAAAAGCTGAAGACCTGTTGTTTCTATGGAGGTTCTCCTTACCAGCAGCAAGGTGAGGTGGTGTCCACGATGGACTGAAGTATTGCTGTATTAGCCATTGCTCCACAGGTTGTCCCAAAAATGTAGATATGATGGATAAAGACGTCCATTTTACTACTGGACTGAGCTACGAAGCTTTGACACCAGCTTTATTCCAGATGAGTGTCTTCTATCGCACACTCCTCCTCAAATATCACATGCACCATCTACCCAGAGGCCATTCCTATGTCCAGTACCATCTGCTTGGGTATCTGAAAAACTGAGTAATTGAAAAAGCCTGAACTAATTTTTTTTTTTTGTCTTCTTTTCCTCAAGTATTTGCCATAAAAACTGGGATCGATATCCTGGTGGGGACTCCCGGCCGTATAAGAGATCTCATCCAGAACTATAAGCTGGATCTGACCGTTCTGAAACACGTGGTCTTGGATGAAGTAGACATGATGTTTGACATGGGGTTTTCTGAACAAGTTGAAGAAATATTATCTGCGCGTTATAAATCCGGTACGTAAAAAGAATTGCAGGTGGTCTTGGTGAATGTTACTAGCACTTGTTAGATACAAGACTGGGCTCGCTGTCCGTTGTGAAGTTAAATTAAGTTTTTTTTTTTTTTTTTTTTTCTTCTATTTTGAAGATCCAGAAGATAATCCACAGACCCTTCTCTTCTCTGCGACCTGCCCCGATTGGATGTATAACGTTGCTAAGAAATACATGAAAAAAATATATGAAAAAATTGACCTTGTTGGACACCGTAGTCAGAGGGCTGCCATCACTGTGGAGGTGAGTCCTATATGTCTTGGATGTGGGATCCGACCTCATGTGCTGCTGTCATCATTAAGAACAAGAAAGGAATAAACGGAGAGTTATTCTATAAGAAATTTGTACAAGCACTTTTATTAATGAGAAGACCTGTTGGAGATTAATCGGTCACTGCAGATCCACTTAGCCTTCCAGAACAGGAGCTGTTGGTTATGGTTATTTACTGTGATTTAAAGGGGTTTTCTGGAACTTAACCCTTTCAAGACCAAGCCAATTTTAACCTTCGTGACCAGTCATGTCACTTTGTGTTAAAGGAAGGGGTTTTCCAAGTTAAATTTATTGATGACCTATCCTCAGGATAGGTCATCAATATCGGATATCAGATCAATATCAGATGGGAAGAATCGCTCCCATAGACTTGTATGGGAGCGATTCTTCCCATAGAAATGAATGGGGTGGTTAGGTGTAATTACACCTGCTCACCACTACCCCCGTTACGGCCAGCATGTAAACAGTGAAGAGGAGGCAGCGCTGGTACGGCGCGCGCCTCCTCTTTAAACAGCTGGTGCCGGGTGCCGGACCCCTGCCGATCTGATATTGATGACCTATCCTCAGGATAGTCAATTCATTTTATTTTTAATTTACATATTTATTTATTTATTTTTTTTGGATCTTGAATATCCAGTGGGGTTGATGCCAGATCTATACTTTGCCCTTGCATTGCAAAGTATAATACTAACGGTTTTACACTGATGGATGGCAACACTGGACGCCTTTGCAAGATGGATGCAGGGGTCACAGATGGGGCCCACAGATCGGAGGCACGCAGCACACATTACCTTTGCAGCGCTTGGATTAAAGAGCTGCCATGACGTTTATATACGTTCTATCTACACGGGGTATGTGCAGATAGGACATATATAGCCGTATGGCAGTCGGGAAGGGGTTAGATATTTGACTGCTGTCATTAATATCACATTGCTGGTAGTGGGGGAGGGTTCTAATTCCTGGTACCCCTGCCATTCGAAAAGACTGCAGTGCTTGAATGAGCCCTGCATTCTCTTCACTGTTTACCTGCATGGTGTCGACGATGCAGCCGCGGTCCGCAGTCGGACCCCTGCCAATCTGACATCGAGGAGCTATTCTGAGGATAGGTCATTGGTAGGGATGAGCGAATCAACTTCGGATGAAACATCTGAAGTCGATTCGCATAAAACTTTGTTCTATTATTAGAATGTATTGGCTCTGATGAGCCGAAGTTATTACTTCGCGAAGTCTCTTGTGACTTCTCGTAATAACTTAATAAATTCATTTTTACTGTAAAAAAAACATTTGCCGAACTTGGGTTCAGCTCCAAGGTACCATTTGTAATAACTTCAGCTCATTGGAGCCAATACATTGTAATACTGTACGGAGCTCCTGCTCAAACTATTAGAACAAAGTTTTATGTGAATTGACTTTGGATGTTTCAACCAAACAACCCCTATCACGGTGCATGAACAGGACTTGTCCAGAGTTACTTGCTCTTGTTCAGAGCACTAAGGGCAGTTGTTTTTGGTGTGTGTGTTTTTTTTTTTTTTTTTTGTTTTTTTTTTTGGTGGGGGGGGTTACTTACGACTTGAAGCAGGGGTCCTTTGATCACTTGTATAATGCTTTGGGATACATAGCATTAATTTCTTACAGTGGTACGCTGTTATGCCATGCTACTGGCATGGCCTAATAGGCAGAAACTGATGGCAGGCCTGGAGGGCTTTATGAGGCCCCTGCTGCTATGATAACGCATCAGCACCCCACAATTGGCCCTTGCCCGTTAACCACTTTTATGCCACCATCTCTATTGACCGCAACACCTAAGAGGTCAAGCTGTGGGGTTCGGCACTAGCTCTAGTCTCAGGCATTGTGGTGAGCTCCTGCCTCTATCTCATGGAGACATTGAGCAGTACCCATGAGATCATCATGTCTGGTATATCCCTCATAATACGGGAACTAGCCCCCAATCATAGCTGATGACTGTCTATCGTACATTAAGCCTCATTCACACGTCTGTGTTTGGTCAGTGATTGTGAGCCAAAACCAGGATAATGGAGAGATCTGCTCCTGTTCTATGTTTAGAGCCGCACTTTGTTTTGGCTCAAAATCACTGATGAAAATCACGGAGGCGTTATTGTGAGTTTTCCTTTCTTCTGTATTCCTAGATTTATGAATGATGTGTCTTTTTCTTACAGCATTTGGCCATTGAGTGTAACAGATACCAGAAACCAGTCGTCCTTAGTGATGTCATCCAGGTATACAGTGGAAGCCATGGAAAAGCAATCGTCTTCTGTGACTCCAAGTTGGAAGCTCATGAATTGTCAACAAACTGTGGCTCATTAAAGCAGGTCAGCATGCCCTACGTTCTGGAGATATTAAAGGGGTTTTCTGGGGATTAATATTGATGACCTATCATCAGGATAGGTCCTCAATATCAGATCGGTGGAGGTCTGACACCTGGGCCCCCAGCCAGTCAGCTCTCAGAGCGGCTGAGGTCATGTGATGTCACCATTCATAGTTCACATGGAGTAGTTGCAGCTCAGCCCCATTCAAGTCAATGGGGCTGAGCTACGATCACCAGAGCTCAGGTGAGTACTGCAGCTTCCCAAACCAGCTGATCAGCAGGGGCGCTGGGATTCGGACCCCCGCTCATGCGATAATCTTGACCTGTCCTGATGATTTCCCAGATAACCCTTTAACAGTGGACTTAGAAATATGGTGGAGTTGCTTATTGAATTTTTTTTATTTTTTTAAAGAGTGCAAAAGCATTACATGGAGATCTTCAGCAAAAGGAGCGGGAAGTCATCTTGAAAGGCTTTAGAAATGGATCTTTTAATGTTTTAATTGCAACCAATGTCGCTGCCCGTGGTCTAGACATTCCAGAAGTTGATCTTGTGGTGTTATATTCTGCACCAAAGGTGGGTGACTTTATTCATTTCATTGACCTTTATAACGCAAGAAAGAGCGGTCAGAAGAGAGTGACTGTGACCTCCATCCTATACTGACCACCGGTAACGTGTATGCTGTCCCCACAGGAAGCAGATGCTTACGTCCACCGTTCAGGACGCACAGGCAGAGCAGGACGCACAGGAATCTGCATTTCCCTTTATGAACCCAGAGACAGATATTACTTGAACAATGTTGAGAGAAGTACGGTATGTCAAACTAAATAATTGCTCTCCCAGCTGACTTTGTCTATTGATACAGTTGTAGACTCTACTAATACCATTTAGTGTACCTCTACTTTTGAACGGGATACTTAAAAATCAAAGCAGAATTGAAAAATAATTGCCTTGTGTGAACATATCCTTAGCTGAGGTCCAGAATATAAGGACTGTAGTGGCACAGCTACTACTAGTAACGAAATGAAGCAACTGCTCTGTACCTTTGAGGACACCTGATGGACAAAACACGTATCAGCAGCATATCTTGGTACAGTGTCGTAACGTGTTTTGTCCACCAGGTGTCCCCATTGTCCTTTTATTTAGTTCTGTTTTGTGTGTAAATGATTTTAATTGATGTATTTGTCTTTTTATTGTATTTATTAAAAAAACGGTGGTTTACTTTCTTTTGGTGCATTCATTTGCAAAGTAACAATATTTTGTGTCTTCCCTTAGGGAATCACCTTCAAGAGAGTTGGAATTCCATCCATATTGAATGTGGCCAAGTCATCCAGTGCTGATGCCATCAAGTAATAATAATTAAATGTATATTCATTACTGCATGATATCCCGAAAGGGGAATAAAGCTGTTATGGCAGCGAACAATCGTTTTTAGAAAACGATATAGAGGGTGTTTTTGGCTGCCAAATGGGGTGCACTTTACAGATATACATAATGTGACTGCTATGCTAGTGGTATAGGAGAGGTGACTCCAGATGTTGTGAAACTACAACTCCCAGCATACTCTTGCTTTAGCTGTTCTCTGACCTTCCAGAGAAGTGAATGGAGCATGCTGGGAGTTGTAGTTTCACGACAGCTGAAGATTGCAGACCCTGCTATGGGAGTACTTTTAGATCAGAATAATACTTTTTGCTGTTCTTTCAAATGGATAGATTTAGTCATTACATAGGGATAACTTTGTGTCCTCCCCACCCTCCTCCAGGTCACTGGACTCCGTCTCAGCTGATGTCCTTGAACATTTTAAAACATACGCAGAAGAGCTCATCGAGAAGAAAGGGGCCGTGAATGCACTGGCAGCAGCGTTGGCTCATATTTCTGGGGCCGCATCCTTGAAGCAGCGATCACTTCTTAACATGGAGCCGGTAAAAATCCCTACTTATCTTGTGCAACACACTTGGAGATACTAAGAAGCATGAATATGTATGCCGCCATCCTTTCCCACATATACTATGTCAAATATTGGCTTTTAGGACACTTTTTTTTTTATCTTTTTTTTTTCTCCTTCAAAATATCCAATTTTTGGGGGTTTGACATCTGGGACTCCCACCCATAAGAAGGCACCTTCATCCGCATTAGTGCCGTGGCCTTCTCTCAGCTCACCAAGCGCAGTGTCATACATTGTAAAGCGGCTGTGCTTGGTATTGCAGCTCGGCCCCATTCACTTCAGATGATCTGCTCCTAAGCCATGTGATTGATTAACGTGACGTCATTCGGCCTAGGCAAAGCTGGAGAAGGCTGCAGCTCTACTGCGAGTGCCTGTGTTCTCTACAACAGCTGATTGGTGGGGTCCTGGGTGTCGGACCACCACTGATGACCTATTCAAAGGTCATCAGTGTCAAAGTCCCGGAAAACCCCTTTAAAGGAGTTGTTGAAAATGAGAATTTCGCACTATAATTGCTTAAAATAAAATTGTAAAATTTCTACTCGCCGCTTTCTCCAGCGCTGTTCTCTGCTGCACTGGTCCAGTCCTGCATGTGATTGGCTGCAGTGGTGACAGTTGTACACATGTCCCCTATACTATGGGAATTACCACATGAACGCCGCAGCCATTTACCAATATTTTAAGCGGTTGCAGGATTTGTTGAGATTCTTATCCCAAACAACCCCTGTAACTCTACTGCATGTTCATATTTACATTTTTTTCCTCCAGGGCTTTGTTACAGTGCTTTTGGAGAGTTCAGTGGCCATCCACACCCTTTCTTATGTTTGGCGTTCCATTAAAGAGCAAATGGGAGAAGATATTGATTCAAAAATACACAGAATGTGCCTTCTAAAGAACGCCATGGTAAGTCTTGCAGTATTAAAGGGATGTTTTATCTGGTATGGTTAGTGGCTTTCACTTCAAGGGATTCTCCAGTAATAATATTTTACTAAGTGCCAGCAGCCTGCCTCCCTAAGCTAAGGATTCCTACTCGGATGTCAGATGTTACTGCTGGTGTCCTCATGTATTAGGTCGCCTTCACACACTGTTTTGTTGCTGAAATTTCTGTGACTGAAAATCAGTTCCATTGACCTGAATGGGGTCTGCAGAAATCCATGCGCTTGGCTCCCCATTCATATGATTGGAACCTTCTGCCACAAAATCTGCAAGGTGTGAAGGCGCCCTTACACTGAAATCTGTGTATATGAATCAAGGGCGGCGGTGTTCTCCAGGACGAGTCCTTTTTTGCAAAGCCATCTCTCAAAGTATGGGGGTCTTTTCTCTGTGACATCAATATGCCAAAAACATTGAGGGACTGGTGTACCCATACACTGGCATCAGATGCCTCTGAATAAATTAGGCGCATCTCTGCCCTGCCGTGCATCAGAAACTGCAGTGTATGCCAGATATAACTTGCACCACTTTCTGGCGAAAGTTATTGTAAATCCATGTGTGCGCAGAGCCCCGCCCCTTTTCTTGGCACAAGTCGCAAATTGTGGTGCACATTTAGCATGCGCCATATTTTTCGACTTTGTACGCCACAATAGTGACCTAAAACCTTTATTAAATCTCTCCCATTGAGCCACTGAAACTGCTATTGAGAAATACCTTGCAGTCCAATTATGATGAATTCATTGTTATTAAAGCTGTTTTTTTTTTTTTGTTTTGTTTTTTTTTGTCTTTTATCCAACAGGGAGTGTGTTTTGATGTAAAGCCAGAAACTCTTAAGGCAATGCAAGTAAGTCCTTGATTTGGTGTTTCGTTGTTTCTCAGCAAAGCCGTATAAAATGTAGAAGGTGCTAGAATATTAAAGGGGTTGTCTGGGATATTAATGTCTAGATAGGCTGTCATTATCTCATCGGCGGGGGCCCGACTCCCAGCACCTCTTGCTGATCAGCTCTTTGAAGTGACCACAGTGCTTGAGTGGCATTACGTCAATTGGTCACATAGCCTTCAAGAGAATAGGACTGATCTGCAATACCAACCTGTGCTTGATTATACTGTGAAGAACAGCTGATTGGCGCGGGTGCCAGGCTGCGGACCCCCACTGGTCAGATTTTGATGACCTATCGTAGGGATTGGTTTTAAATCTCAGACAAACCCTTTAAGAAGGCTACAGCAGGCACATGGTCACTAAAACATAGCCTTTAGCTGCAGATGGAAAATACTGATTGCGTTTGGATTTTAGGCAGATCCGTGCTTTCCATAGAAAAACGTAATGAGCGCGATTACAGATTTAATATTGTGCTGTGTGTCTCCTAGGACGCCTGGGGCAGCTCAAGACGCTGGAAGCTTTCAGTCGCCACAGAATTACCCGAACTTCAGGAGTCAAAGAGAGACATGGAAGGCTCCCGCGGCAGAGGCTTTGGAGGCAGAGGAAGAGGAGGAGGAAGATCTTTTGACAGAAGACGTGGCGGCAACAACAGGAATTCTTCCCAGAGAGGAGGAAACAGACGTGGAGGCTTTAGAAGACGCTGATGGACACCAGGATTTTTTATATAACTTATTCTCTCAAGAACCAGTGATGCTCCGCTGAGTTTTACAGGACATAAGTTGATAAACCTGCCACTTTATTTTTATGCCATGTAAAGCTGTGTACCCCTGCCCTTATTAAAAACCCTATCTATAGTACATCTCTCTCTTTGCATTCATTGTGCGTGCAGATTTATAATTACAGAATATTACTATGTGTACAAGGAAGGTGAACGTCCAGGGCTGATAACCAGATAGTCTGGCCTTACGGCACAGTTTCTATCTGCTAATTCCCATTGGTTGTATGGCGCTACAGTACTAATACTGTGCCATCACCATGGAGGAGCTTCCCTAGGGCGCTGGTGAGACAGTAGGCAGCCGCATGGACACGTAGATCCGGTATTACTGGTCCTCACCTGCTGTGACTTTATGTCACTCACTCGTGGTCCAAAGGATTAAAGGGGTTGTCAGGTTTCCTATATTGATGACCTATCCTCAGTATCAGATAGGCGGTGATCCGACACCTGGTACCGCCGCTGATCAGCTGTTTGAGGAGAATATGAGGTGCGTTCTTCTGAAACAGCTGATCGGCAGGGATGCCAGAGTCTGACCCCGGGAATCTGATCTTGATTGGTCGACTCCTTTTAGGCTACTTTCACGCTTGCGGTAGCCTTTTACCGTTCCCCCCCCCGCAGGAACAGCCTGCCGGATCCCTGCTGCTGCAAGTCCACCGTGTCGGCAGAAGTCCGCTCCAGCCCCATTTACTAGAAGGTCCGGCCGCAGCACGGCAAACATGCAGAGAGGCAGCCAGAAAAAAAAACTCAGCATGCTGTACTTTTATTCCGGCCGCCTCTTGGCATGTTTGCCGCACTGCTGCCGGACTTCCAGCCTGCTGCATTATAGTGAATGGGGCCGGAGTAGACTTCCGGGGGCACGGTGGACTTGTGGTAGCACAGATCCGGTAGGCTGGTCCCCCATCGGAACAGGCTACTGCAAGTGTGAAAGTAGCCTTAATAGAGTGTCCCTATAATGGGGCATGAACAGGGCTTGTCCATTTTGCACAAAGAGTTACTGGCTCTTCTATAGCTTTCCTATAGCTTTTATAACTGAAAGTAAGTTTAAGGCTCCTTCAAATGTGTGTTTTGCTGCTGTAAATGCATGATGTCCTAAGAATAAGTCAGCAATATAAGAAACCAGACAATCCCTTTAAATACTGAAGCTTAAAGGGAACATGCTGTTTTATCTGCAGGTAGCATGGTGTAGAACAGGATGAACCGTACAGATTGATATATTGTCCTGAGGAAACAGATTCATTGTATGTTCGTTTATTTATTAAAATCTCTGCTTAGGAGTCCAGCGGGCGGTCCTAACAGATTGGCAGCTTGTTTCTCTCTGCAGGCTGATACAGGGAGGCCTCTGTCCAGTACAGTCCATGGTTAATCTGTATAGTGTAATATATGAACTTTTCTGCAGGATAAGTCAACCTTCTAACATGTACAAGGGGGCCTCCCAACGGCACCTGTAGGAGGGGAGAAGAATCGGTCCATCTGATTTCCACATGCCTCACCTTATCTTCTCGAGGAAGTGGCTGGCAGCAACTCCGCTCCCTTCCCTATTCAGAAAACGTGGGGATAGATGTCTGCTAAACATGGCCGGGTTAGGACCTAGAAAGGGGATGCTAATCATGGAGAAGGGGGTCAGTTCCTGCACCATGATGAGTAATTCTCATTCTAGAGATTGAGACCTCTGGCACTGTGCTTGCATCATTAGACGCTTAACTTCTACTCGAGTAAGGGCTCATTCAGACGACCGTGTTTTGTGGTCCACAAAACACGGGTACCGGCCATGTGGATTCTGCATTTTGTGGAACGCACACGACCAGCCCTATGATAGAGATGTGTATTCTTGTCCGCAGACAAGAACAGGACATGCTCTATCTATTTTGCAGGGCTGCGGAACGGAAGTATGGATGCTGACGGCACACAGTGTGCGGTTTGCATCTTTTGTGGCCCCATTGAAAATGGGTCCGCACCCATTCCGCAAAATTGTGGAATGGATGCGGAACCATTTTGCGGATGTGTGAATGGACCCGAATGTGCATGAGCCCTAACTTAAAGTGGTCCCAAGGGCAAAGCTGCATAGGACCCCACATTCTTGTAATTAAGGGGTGCCAACAGTGGGACCCCCACCCATCAAACACATATTGTATTGCTGGTGGGAAAGCCCTTTTAGGCCAATACTAACTGATCAGTATACTGGGGAATCGTCATGTATGCAGTGGGCCCCATCCCCCGCCGCTGACTCCACTCCTGAGGATGCAGCCACATCTACGTCGGATGCTATTCACAGAGCACAGATACGACTCCCATCTCTCGCTGCTGTCGTAAAGCCGCCTCCCTGCCGTATTCCGCGGACGTCGCTCCTGAGCAGCGCCATGGCTGACAGTTGGCAGCTCGCGTGCGACGCCTACCAGCGGGCGATCACTGCCTCCGAGGTCGAGTCCAAGACCGATCCGGAGAACGAGCCGTACCGCTCCAAGTACCGTGCCCGGGAGCTACTGCGGGAGGCGCGGGCGCTGCTGGGCCCGGAGGAGGGGGATGATGGCGACGAGACGCGGCTGCTGGCCGCCCGCCTGGCAGTCATCCAGTTCCGGCTGGGGGTGAACCACACGGAGACCGAGGAGATGTCGGCGGGAGAGGAGCACCTGGTGAAGGCGGTGCGGCTGCTGGAGCGGTGCCGGCTGTCACATGACTGCGTCTCCATCTACCTCCAGGCGCAGGTAGGTGGCTGTGCAGATTGTAAGAACTCTGCCAGCTGTCAGTGAATGGAAGCACAGTCCACATCCAGAGGCATTTGGTTTTTCCAATATTTCATATCCAGAACACATGCATGCTTGGCCAGGCCAAGAATGCACATGTACAGAGAATGCACATAGCGCCTTAGAAGGTTTGCCCAGCTTGGCATCACGTGGCTGGTTGCCCACAGGTGTCGTCTGTTACCTCTTGAGAGGCGCTGCTAATAAAGGTGCCACTTTATTTTGAGGCTGCAGTGAACATCTAGTATTAGGGTGCATTCACACAAGCGGCAGATTTCCTGCAGAATTCTCCACACTTATCCCCTCCAGATAAGCGTAGAAGCAGCATGCCGAAATCTGTGCACATGCTACAGAAGACCACCATGTAATAATGACAATGCTGGTCAGCGAGGTAGGGGGATGTGCCGCTAACCTCCACCTATTTTAAAGGGGTTGTCTCACTTCAGCAAGTGGCATTTATCATGTAGTGAAAGTGAATACAAGGCACTTACTAATGTATTGTGATCATTCATATTGCTTCCTTTGCTGGCTGGATTCATTTTTCCATCACATTATATACTGCTCGTTTCCATGGTTACAGCCCACCCTGTAATCCATCAGTGGTGGTCGTGCTTGCACACTATAGGAGACAGCTCTGACCTCTCTGGTGGTCAGGAGCACACATAGGCTGGTGATTTTTCTTATAATGTGCAAGCACAGCCACTGCTGCTGGATTGCAGGATGGTCGTAACCATGGAAACGGTGCAGTGTATAATGTGATGGACAAATGAATCCAGCCAGCAAAGGAGGCAATATGGACAATCACAGTACATTAGTTTTCCAGGCTTTTAATATTGATGACCTATCTTAAATATTAAAGGCCGGAGAACCCCTTTAAAGGGGTTGTCCGAGTTCAGAGCTGTACCCACAATTTCACCCAGGAAGGCCCTGTGATATTAGCATTGGAGCCTGAAATGCTCCGATGCTCTCCTTTGCTGGATTGTGCAGGGCAACAGCTTTTTTGTTTACAATGGCACACTGCTAGGGGGATGCTTCCGCCTAGCAGTGTTCCTGGTGATGTCACCAGCTCAGATGGACGGGCTTTAGCATTTCCCTAGCCATTTTACAGGCTAAAGCCTGCCCATTAGTGCCAGTGACATCACCGGGCTCACTGCTGGGTGGAAGCTTCCGCCTAGCAGTCCTTATGGAGAGCCCGGTACGTCATCGGATCTCCAGAAAATGCCTTTGTCCTGCGTGATTCAGAGCAGGGCAGAGGAGAGCATCGGAGCAAGAAATGCTCTGAAGCTCATAACAGGGGGGCTGCCTGGTTGAAAATTGGGAGTATGTCCATTTGCTGAAGTGAGACATTGGTGGCAAATCACTAGACTATAAGGAAAAAATACAATGCAACAGCACTCTGCAAACCAAGTAAATGCCATAGTAATAGTAAAATGTTATGTGCCATAAGAGCCACCATAAAATTCAGGGAGTGCAGGTTCCCATTCATTGGTAGCCATCTGGCACCAGGAGAGGTATAGAGTGGGACTCTCATTGCCATCTGGCACCAGGTGAGGTATAGAGTGGCTCAGCATGCATGTTGGTACCTGCATTCACTGGATTTAATGGAGGCCATTTTGGCACCAAAAATGATAAAAAGCAGAGTGGACCCAGCATGCATGTGGAACCTGCACTCCCTGAATTTTATGGTGGCCGTCCTGGCACATAACAGGTAGGAATTAGTGTTAGGTCCCATCTTACAGAGATCGCCTTGACGTTTGGCAGACGGGCCCAAATAATTTTGTATAAAATATATTTGCCAAGAATCACAAATTTATCAAATAAGCGTAGCATTAGCACCAGAATACTTACTATTACTATGGCATTTTTGTACTTTAGTTGGTTTGTGCTGTTGCATTGTTTCTTTTTCCCTTTGTGTTTCTAGCCATGGCAGCGTGCACCTGCACACTGGGATGTGCTGACAGACTCCCCCCCCCTTCCTTTTTCTTTGAAATCACTAGACTATGCCATCAAAATCAGATAACAGGGGTACCTATGGGTGGCGGACACTTCAGGTGCAGTTGCAGCTGACCCAGAATCTAAATGTTTTATGTAAATTAATATAAAAGTATAAATCGGTGCACTGCGTTGGTCGTCTGCAGTCTTCATATTTTCTGAATCTTTTTTTCCTTTAGAATAATCTTGGGATTCTTTGGGCGGACAGAGGAGAGATTATCATAGCCCAGACCTACTTGGAGTCTGCCGAGTCCTTGTACTGCCAGTATATGAAGAAGGTAAGTAAACCTCTCCATTGTTTAGAACACTTCTCCGTATATAGTGTTCCGGATATGACGGTGGAGATTTAAGAGCAGCTTTGCCCTTGGGACCACTTTAGGTTAGGGCTCATGCACATAAGGGTCCATTCACACGTCTGCAAAATGGTTTCGCATCCATTCCACAATTTTGCGGAACGGGTGTGGACCCATTAATTTTCAATGGGGCGCAAATGATGCAGATAGCACACAGTGTGCTGTCCGCTTCCGCTCCGCGACCCCGCTAAAAAATACAACATGTACTATTCTTGTACGCAGACACGGGCAAGAATAGGCATTTCTATTATAGTACCGGCCATGTGCGGTCCTCAAAATGCGGAACGCACATGGCTTGTGTCCGTGTTTTGCAGACCTGTTAATGGACCCTAAACGTATTTTCTTTCCGTGTCTGTTCCGGTTGTTTTTTGTGGACCTTATGAGGAACCATTAATTTCAATGGGTCCGCAAAAAAAACGAAAGTTACTCCGTGTGCATTCCATTTCCATATGTCCGTGCCGCAAAACAATAGAACATGTTCTGTTATTTTTGCTGCATGACAGACAAGGATAGGACTGTTCTATTAGGGGCCAGCTGTGCCGTTCCACAAAATACGGAATGCCCACGGACGTCATCCGTATTTTTGGCGGATCTGTGTTTTGCAGACCGCAAAATACATTTGGTCGTGTGCATGAGCCCTAATAGGCAGCAGTTTCCCTAGTACAGTCTTACAGGGTGCAAACATAGAGCAGGTTTCCTAGCACCCTAAAACCCATCTGTGCAGTTAGAAAACATTAAGTTCTATTACATCTTTCTATGGCCACCAGGGGGTGCTCACTGCATACTTATTATTAAACGGGTTGTTTAGCCCATAAACAATATTTATCACCTGTCCGCAGGATAAGTGATAAATGTAAGATCGCTGGGGGATCAACCTCTGGTACCTCCACTGATCACGAGAATGTCTCCCCTACAAATGGAGCCTTACTGCTCTGTTCTAATTCTATGGGACCAGCTGCTGTGTTTGTCAATCCCGTGGAGACTGAATGGACTAGTAGTGCGCATAAGTGACCACTGCTTCCTACCTTCATAACGGCCCTCAGTAATCATACATTTATCGCCCACTTCTGATGCCACGATCCCTTTAAATGAGCATTAGAAAAACATGGCTGCTTTCTGAAATAGTGCCACACCTGTCCATGGGTGGTGTCTGGTATTGCAGGTCAGCTAAACCCCCATAACAGACACAAACTATTGAGTGGTGCTGTTTTTGGAAGAAGAGATTTTTTTTTTACCCTAAAACCCTTTCTAAGGGTCACGGAGTTTTCAGAAAACTTGTGTTATGTCAATGAGATATATCAAAAGTTTTGATCAGTTGGGGGTCGGAGGGCTGAGACCCCCACTAATTGGTAGAATGAGGAGAGAGAAGCGCTTACATAGCACTCTCTCTCTTCTTGCTGCAGTGGACGGGACCATACACTTTTTATTGAGTCTGTCTACTGCAGCAAGGAGAGAGAGCGTGTTGTGAGAGTACTTCTCTCTCCTCGTTCTAGCGATCTGAGCTCTGAAACCCCACTGAGCAAAAATTTTGATATGTCTATGACATATTCATACACAGTGACTCATCCCAAGAGAAGGCCCCTGGAAGCGGCAGACGTGCTCCGGCAACATGACTTTAATGTTTCCCCACAGGGCAGACGTTAGAGGTGACGGACAATCAACAAATAAATGAAGACCTAGATTTTTTTCTCATTTGTCTCCTAACAGATCGGGAAGCCGCCAATTGATCCAGATGAACATTTTAAGCCTGAGGAGCAAAAACTGACAGATCAGGAGAGAGCGAAGAGGTTGGTTTTACGTCTTTTTGTGTTATCATAATTGTTGGAGTGGTTTTGGAATAATGCACCAATGTTGCCCTTCCAGGTTTGAGCGAGTTTACACCCATACGCTCTACTATCTGGCACAAGTCTACAAACACCTGAAGCAGGATGAAAAGGCCGCCCAGTACTGTCACACAACTCTCCAGAGGCAGCTGGAATATGATGGCTATAACCCAGTGGAGTGGGCAATCAACGCTGCTACACTGTCACAGTACTATCTGGGAAAGGTATCAGAGCTGCTGCATTATCACAATACTACCTGAAAATGGTATCTGTACTACTACACTATCACAGTACTGTCTAAGGAAGGTATCAGTTCTTCTACACTATCACAATACTGTCTAAGGAAGGTATCAGTGCTTCTACACTATCACAGTACTATCTGAGGAAGGTATCATAGCTGCTTCATTATCACAGTACTGTCTGAGGAAGGTATCAGGGCTGCTACACTATCACAGTACTGTCTAAGGAAGGTATCAGTGCTTCTACACTATCACAATACTGTCTAAGGAAGGTATCAGTGCTTCTACACTATCACAGTACTATCTGAGGAAGGTATCATAGCTGCTTCATTATCACAGTACTGTCTGAGGAAGGTATCAGGGCTGCTACACTATCACAGTACTGTCTAAGGAAGGTATCAGTGCTTCTACACTATCACAGTACTATCTGAGGAAGGTATCATAGCTGCTTCATTATCACAGTACTGTCTGTGGAAGGTATCAGGGCTGCTACACTTTAACTTGTTGCCTACAGACAGTAACCAGTATCTCCCCTCTCCAGAGGCAGCTGGAATATGATGGTTATAACCCAGTGGAGTGGGCAATCAACTCTGCTACACTGTCACAGTACTATCTGGGAAAGGTATCAGTGCTTCTACACTATCACAGTACTATCTGAGGAAGGTATCAGAGCTGCTTCATTATGATAGCACCATCAGATAATGGTATCTGTACAGTATCTACTATCTAATGTTATCTACTACACTATCACAGTACTATCTGAAAAAAGATATTGGTGCTACTAAACTTTATTCTGTTGCATACAGACAGTAACCACAGATTTTACTGTTTGAGGCATCTTCTTTGACTTTTCTGTGTCAGAAAGTTGCTAAGTTTTCACTGTTTCAGCCATTGACCTAAGAAACGTTTTACCACCCTGGTGTTAATCGGTAAAATACTGTTTTTTGTGGACCTGGGAAGTAAGGAGAATTCCTGTATAACTAGACATTGTCTTTAAGCTCCTGTGGTACATCATGTTACAGTTTCCTAGGTCTCTTATGTATATCAGGTTATGTTTGCTATGATTAATGTAGTTTGATTGTGTTATCTAATGTCTTCGTTTCTTGACAGCAATATTATATGGAGTCCAGACACTGCCTTGCTGCGGCCGATGTCATTTTCAGCAAAGCTGGACAAATCCCTTCCTCTGAAGCAGAAAAAGAAAGTACGTCAATTTCTTTCCCTTTTATCTCCCTCCTCCACATTCAGTCCATTGCATCCATTTATACTCTGGTCTGGGGATTAGAAGATACTCTTCATTACACCATTGTCCTTTCTCGGACATTGAGTTTAGCTGAGGGCAGCAATATTGGGTTCTAGAGTTATAAACCTGTGGAAATATGGCTGGTGAGGTGAAATGTCGGGCATACACAGCCCAATACATCAAGAACAAAACCCCTCTAGTTACCAGAAACACTTGATATTCCAGAGATGCCACAATGTGCACCAATATGCGTTGAAAATGTTGACGCAACATTTTGGCATAAAGTGAGTCAACTAATATGTGGTATATATCATATTTTTGCTCCATAAGGCACACTTTGTTTTTACCCAAAAAGTCTGTGTGTGTGTGTGGGGGGATGACAGTGTGTGTCTTATGAAATAAATACTAATGAGTGCTTCCATGATGGAAGCACTCATTAGTACACAGTAGGGGAGTGATGAATATAGTGCTCATGGGTTTACTCACCGCTCCCTGGTCTGTCAGTGCTGTGTTTTGTCCTGACTGCGTATAATGCAGTGACGTCATTTCACAGTGCAGTGCTCCAGAAAGAGTCTGCCAGACCTCCCAAGTGGCAGCACCCTCCGGAGCAGGAGAGGTAAGTGATTGGGGGTCGGATCTAAGGTCTGATGAGGTTTTGGGGTCGAATTTCTGGGTCTGATGAAGATTGGCGATCTGATCTGAGGTCTGATGACGCTTAGAGGTTCTGATCTGAGGTCTGATGATGCTTAAGGGTCTGATCTGAGGTCTGATGATGCTTAAGGGTCTGATCTGAGGTCTGACGATGCTTAGGGGTCTGATCTGAGGTCTGACGATGCTTAGGGGTCTGATCTGAGGTCTGATGATGCTTAAGGGTCTGATCTGAGGTCTGATGATGCTTAAGGGTCTGATCTGAGGTCTGACGATGCTTAGGGGTCTGATCTGAGGTCTGACGATGCTTAGGGGTCTGATCTGAGGTCTGATGATGCTTAGGTGTCTGATCTGAGGTCTGATTATGCTTAGGGGTCTGATCTGATGTCTGATGATGCTTAGGGGTCTGATCTGATGTCTGATGATGCTTAGGGGTCTGATCTGAGGTCTGATGATGCTTAGGGGTCTGTTTTTTGGGTCTGTTAAAGATTGGGGGTCCCATGAAGATTGGGTTTTGTTATTTGCCTCCTCTAAAACCTAGGTGCATCTTATGGTCAGGTGTGTCTTCTAGAAGGAAAAATATGGTACTTAGAAAGGACAGTCTAAAGGTGCACCAGATTTATCCTCAAGCATCATCCGCTATAATAAATCTGGTGCATATTTAGACTGTCTAGTGGGGAAGTCCATTTATACCGGGCTGATATCACTTGGTAATGATCAGGGATGAGCGTTTATATGAACATGTGTCCCTGTTCATTGCCAAATGCTTAGCTTCATTTACATGCAGACATCATTGAGCCTGCACAGGGATGAACAATCATTTCTATGATCTTATTTCTTGGCAGAACATCTCTGTTCACACAGCATGACGTGCTGCCGACAAAATTATTTTTGTGCCACCTAAATGATCGGAAAACCCGATGAACTATCGTTTTACTCATTTTCGGGGGGATCAGTGGCACATTTACATGGAACAGTTATCATAAACCTGCATTCATATTCCTGATAATCTTCCCTTATAAATGGGACTGTCTAATAATTAGACAGTAATCGTAAATCTGACCCATTGTTTCCTCACGTTGGTCTTGAGGCCCCCATATGTATTAAAGTTTTGGTGGCTGTACCTGCCATTTTCCATGGGACCAGCTGGACAATGTAATGTGTAATGGGAGCTCCCAACAATCTACCAACAGATGATGCTGGAGGAGAGCGGGATCCCTTTGAATTTCAACGCCCAGTCCTTTTCTCCGCTCTGGAGATAACACATACATGTTCAAGTGAACCGAGCATGTATGGGAGAAAACACCTTGAGACATTAGATTTCCAGCAGTCCTCTTCAGTTTTGGTGGGGTCTACTGACGGTATAAAGTCCCTCAACATCTAAACATCCAACATTGGGGGATACAAGGATATTACAGGCTGTTTTTTTTTTTTTTTTCAGAGATTAGTGACTCCAGATGAGTCTCACAACTATTTATCCACCCCTGCTATAAAATGAATGAAGTGTGCATGTTAATGAGGGAATCAAGGGCTGACCTACAGCTTTCTAAAGGATTTGTCCAGTTTAAGTTGTAGTTCAAGGGGAAATCCAATTGAATATATTCTGATTTGTCATACAGAAATGAGAAAATCACATTGGTGATTTTTAAATTTATTAATTTCTTTACTAACGTTCTAGTAAAATTCCAGTGATTGAAATTTCTGAGCTGTGCCCAAGGGGTCTAAATCTGGTTCAGGTGGTATTGGTGCCATGTATTATGGACTCTCTCATCCTGTCGGTTATATCACATATTGCCTTGTATTAAAGTTCACCTGCTTATGAGATTTATTTCCACGATGTCTCCTGCTTTATAAGGGCTCATGCACACGGTCGTTGTGCGGGCAACATCTGAGTAGATTCCGCAGACGGATCCAGACCCGTTCAACTTGAATGGGCCCGTGATCCATCCACACCGCAAAAAAATAGAACATGTCTCAGTTCCGCACATTGCACCTTGTGGATTGCGGACCCGTTCAAGTGAAGTGGTCCACATCCGTGTGCATGAGGTTGTTGTGGGAAGAAAGATAACTTATTTAGTTGTTTTTTTTCTCTTTGAAGCAGATGAAGCAGAACAGGAGCGCCTAGATCATCTAAGACAAAAGAAGTCTGAAATAGCCAGGTGCTGGGTGAAGTACTGTCTCTGTTTAATGGCAGATGCACGGAAAAAGCTGGAGGTAACTTTTTTTTTGCATCATTGTGTCTGATTTTCAGGTATAATATACATTAACAAATGATCTCCCTTAAAGGGGTTGTGCCACGGAAAATATTCTACATCTTTTAAACCAGCATCTGGATCTGAATACTTTTGTATTTACATGTAATTGAAAAGTTAGTGCAGTGCTCCCTCAAGATACAATATTACTTGATACCAGGACGACCATTGCATGTTGAAACCATTGTAAGTTGAGTAATCAGTTCCAAAACGTCATCCAAGATAAGGCTACTTTCACACTAGCGGCAGCCCGGATCCGGCAGGTGAAGGGTGCCGCTGGATCTGGGCTGCCGTAGGTACATGTGTGGGGCCGGAACTGCCATGTCAGTCACCTACATACACACACTACATACACTGACACATACAAATACACACATACATATACTTACATAGCAGGACGGCACTGAACTGGAGGAGGACGGCGCGTCAGAAGGGTAAGTTTACCCACAGCGCCACCTGCTGGAAGGAGGGGAAATTGCAGGGAGACAGATCCGTCCTGAACTCCATTGAAAGTCAATGGAGGACGGATCCGTTTACCATTGTGTCACACCAAACGGATCCGTCCCCATTGACTTGCATTGGGGGTCATGACGGATCCGTCTTGGTGCGGATGCCTGGACCGGAGAGCAAACCGCAGCATGCTGCGGTTTGTTCTCCGGTCTGAAGACCGAACGGAATGCTTCTAGGAGCATTCCATTCTCTTCAGTTCAGTTTTGTCCCCATTGACAATGAATGGGGACAAAACTGAAGCGTTTTTATCCGGTATTGAGCCCCTATGACGGAGCTCAATACCGGAATAAAACGCTAGTGTGAAAGTAGCCTAAGAGAAAATGAAGATTTAAGAACAATAAGCAGATAACTAAGACAGATAAAAAAAGTCCTTACATATCACAGTCAGGAACAGCTGCTAACTAGTAACTAATCCAGTTGGATTATGATGGGTCAGAAAAGACCATTGTATGTTGAAAATATTGTATCCTGAGGCTGTTGTATCTTGAGGGATTACTGTATTCATGAGTTATTTAATAAAATGTATCTGTATAGCGCCACCTGCTGTTCGTTCTTTTCCTTTTTTCTCTGTCCACCTCACTGAGGTGGTCGCAAACACTCACTTAATTTTCAACTGCCACCAGCTGTATCTTCTTTCAGAAGCTGTAGGAATTACAGGGAAAGAGCTACAGCAGAAAAGATGGCCCCGTGAACTGCCAGCCTGAAATAAATCTGTCAGAGCAATTAGAGCAGTGAAGGAGTGGAGATCTGTGGGCCAGTGTGAGGTACAGGGCTGGTTCTAGCTTTGTTAGAAAGGTATTGTCATGTACTATATGTCTGTTTTTGTTTTTTGTTTTTTACATTAATCCCTTTTGTGATCCTGAGGACACCCTGCACCCCTGCTGATCAGCTGGTCTGTGTTGTTCCATCTATGGAAGTCAACGCTGGAACTACACAGCACCATTGCAATGGTGGGGGCTTGTTACTACAATGCTGCTCCTATTGACTTCAATGGTAGCAGCGCTGTAATAGTGAGCCCCAGCTGCTACAGGGAGTGTTGCTGGGGCAGTGTAGCTCAGGCTCTGACTTCCATTGATGGTGCTATACAGACCAACTGATCAGCAGGGTGACAGGTCTCCCCAAATCAGATAGTGATAGGATAAGCAATCGCTTAAAAAACCCTGAGGTGCTGCAACAAAGACAGACAGAAGCATCTCGGAATTGCAAAAATCCATAGGTACAGTATATATGAGATGACCACTTAATAATAATGTAAAAAGCAGTACCCCAGTGTAATGCTAGTATTGGAATAACTTACTGTAGACTTGAGCACATTCTCATGATAAGGGTGCATTCACACATCCGTAGTTCTGGGTCCGCATCCGTTCTGCAATTTTGCAATGCATTTCAGTGGGGCCGCACAAGATGCCTAGTTTCGCGACCCTTCAAAAAAGATAGAGCATGTCCTATTCTTGTCCATTTGTATCATAGGGCCGGCCATGTGCAGTCCGCACATGGACGTGTTTTGCGGACGTATGAATGAACCCTAGCCTGTAAGAGTGTTGGACGTGTAAGCAATCATTCCTCACTGCCAAACCATAGGCACAAAGCTTGTTCTGGTGATGTGCCTTCTAGGAAATGCAATCTTTACCCCAGGTACTGTACAGTAATGCGATATACTAACTCCCACACTGCATGATAGGAGCTCAGGTGAGCTGCCGAGGGTTTGCCCATCCAGAAGCTTGAACTGTTTCCATTGTCAATCACCACAAATGTGAATATTGTTATCCAAACGATGTATTAAATTGAATACACAATCTGTAACTATTAAAGGGGTTGTCCCTATCAAAGACCTCAAAAACTCCTTTCAGAATGCATGCCCAGGAACGATCAGATTATCTCCCCGAGTTCCTCTTCTGGCAACCACAGCAAAGATCTGACTTTGACAGGAAAAGCCACAGCCGACCAGGCGGTTCCACTGCAACGACTGATGGTTGACTCAAGTCCTCCAGAATAAGAGACGCAGAGTGGCTTTCCGTTCTGACTCATAGAGGAAAGGGGTACTTGGTTTCTATGGTATCTATATGACCTAGTAGGGCAGGCATATAAATTTTTTTTCTCCCTTTGGCTATTGTAACATGTAGCATACCTCAGGTAGTCCTTACACCTGGTACATCAGAGGCTCAGCTTTCTTTTCTTCTTGTAAACAGAGCTAATTTGCATACCATTTCCCCGGAGGAGCATTACCTGGTCTAATAGATTCCTTATGCCCACTAGGCACTCCATAAGGATAAATGGTACCCACCGAATACTGACAAAGGCCTGTCACCGAATTAAGCTGGTTCTCTCTCTTCACTGATGAGGATTAATCGTCCCAAAACTGCAGTCTGCAGATGAGATACTGGCTTAGCTATAATCCTAAATTATGTCTTAAGACCTGTTTAAAAGGTCGACCATTGACTTATAGGATAGTTACCGTACATCTGGTGGCATCAGAGGCTCAGCGTTCCTTTCTTTTTGGAAAGAGATAATTTGCAAATAATTAGGTGACAGCCCGAGTGATCATTCACTGGAGTAGACGATTGAGGGACAGAGGTAGTCACCCTTTTTGATGCCATGATTGCTGCTGAAAGTGACATTGGCTGGCATTGAAGAAAACTGTAAATTTCGAGTATATAGCAGGAAGAGGTTAAAACATTCTTGGTCATTTAAGAGGTTGTCAGTTATTTTTCTTTGTCATTTGTATGTTTCTAACTAGGCAAATGTAATGTTTTTTCAATGCACTTACTTTAACTTCAGTGGCCCCTTTCACAGATTTCACTGAAGGTCGCATGACCTGTGATGTCAGCTTCTCTCCCTGCTCTGCTGATGTTTGGTGCACAAGTCTCACATCAGATAAGAGCCTGTACACCAGATGTCACAGTGCTGGCCACGCCCCCTGCACTGCTGGCTGCTGCTGCTCTCTCCCTGGACTCTTTCAGATAAAACATTAACCCCTACAGCCAGCACAGACTCAGGGCTGCAGGTAGTGAGAAGACAAATGTTGGGCACAGGAGCTGACAGAGGAGTTCTGTAGAGCATTGCACAAGAATGGGTAGGGGGGAGATCCTGTGTGCATCAGCAGTGTCATTGTACAGCTGGGACTTGTAGTCCTACACATACAACATGCTGCTGAGTATTCCAGCAGACATGTCACTCAGGGCAGCTCTTGTATTCATTCCCTTTGTAGAGCAGGGGGAGGGGCAGAGATTGTTGTTATTGCATGTAAACAAAGGGCCAGAAGAGAACCAGGGAAATGAGGAAATATATATATATATATATATATATATATATATATATATATTTGCCTAAAGCTTGCTTAACTTACTTACATATTGCTGCCCATCAGATTTACAGTGCTATATTTTTTTTCACAAGTTGGGCAACCCCTTTAATCGGTATGTTAGCATTTACTATAATTCAAGAAAATGTACTTGGCACAGTGCAGAGATATATTTCCCAGTATTTTACTATGTGCTTGCTTTCATTTTTTTATTTTATTTTTTTTCATCTTAGGACAATATAGGCGAACTAGATGTTGACCTTCAGGAGGAACTTAAAGCTGAACGTAAAAAGCAAGAAGATGAGAAGGAAAAGGGTCGGAAGAAGGCGGTTTTGTTTGGGTCAAGTGATATATATGATTCCATTTTAGCTGTGGAAGAAAAAGTTGAGTGTTCACTTCCACTAGACTTCAAGGAGGCCAGGGAGGTATTCCTTGTGGGACAAAATTATGTTAATGAGGCCAAAGAATACTTCCAGCTGGATGGACACGTCACCGACCACATAGAAGTGATCCAGGACCACAGCGCCCTGTTTAAGGTTCTCGCCTTCTTCGAGGAGGACTATGAACGGCGCTGTAAAATGCACAAGCGCAGAATAGATATGCTGGAGCCGCTGTGTAAAGAGTTAAACCCTCAGTACTATCTTCTAGTCTGTAGGCAGCTTCAGTTTGAGTTGGCTGACACCTATTACGAGATGATGGATTTGAAGGTAGCTATAGGAAATAAACTGGACGAGATGGACTCTCACACAATCAAGAAAATCAACAGTCTAGCACAGGCGGCAATTAAGTTCTATGAGATGTTTTTGGATTCCTTAAGAAGTCCAGATAAAAAGTTTCCAGAGAAATTGGAGGAGGATGTCCTCCGTCCTGCTCTGGTGGCCAAGTTCCATATTGCACGTCTCTATGGAAAGCTCATCACCGCCGATGCAAACAAACAGCTGGAAAACATGCAGATATCTCTAAGCTATTACACATTCCTGGTAGAATATTGCGCCAACCACGAGGAGGCCATTAAGTCGGTGGAGACAGAGTTGGAACTCACCAAGGAAATGGTGGCCCTACTGCCTGCTCGAATGGAAAGGTTAAGGATGCAGTTGTCCTCCTTCTCCTGAGCTGCACTGTGAGATTAAAAATTTCTATACATGCCTATTTATTGATCCTAATACTCTACAGTAAACAATTCTTCACCATAAGAAGCAAAAAGTACATAAACCGCGAACACTGTAAGAGTGTTTTGGGATTTTTTTTTGTCAGTGGTTTCATGTGATTGTATATTTTACTTTGCATGCGTTTGAATGCGCTATGTACATGTAGTCATTTTTGAGGAATTGGGTAACAAGCAGCCATTTCATGGCATTGTAAACATTAAATAAATAAAAAGACTCCATGGTCTGTAATGGGATGGCTGATTTGGATATTTACATCTATCTATGGAAAGATAATTATATAGATTTAAAGAAAAATGGATTTAAGATGTACTAAGAACATATCTGTATAAACCACCTTACAATGTGTGTGCAAAAATTCTGATATTAAAGGGGTTGCACCACCTTTAAATCTTTTTTTAATATAATTCAGTATGAAAAGTTAGTCACTTTTGTAATTAAAGAAGCAATATATTTTCTGACCTGCTAGGAAGGCAGGGCTGTGGAGTCGGTGTCCATTTTGGTGGAGTCGGAGTTGGAGTCGGTATAAAATGGACCGACTCCAAAAATATATAATAAATTGGTACATTTAGTTCAATGCAGTATGTGCTGAATATATTTTCATAAGAATTTGGGAAAATGATGAAATGCCCTATAAATGTCTGTTCTATTCCTGATCTAAGGATCTAGGCTTTTAGTTGAGATGAATGTGTGCTGCCCGTTATTTAGTTGCTCAGAAGTGAAGCTCCTCTGCTACAGATCAGAGGAAAAGGCACTGGGAAGGAATGGCTGCACTCATCTCAGATCTGCTAGAGAAAACAGGATTAAAGGGGTTTTCTCACTAGTTACAAAGATTAGCTTTCATCATAAAGGGACAGTTAAAGGAAGACATCTTCTAAATACAGTGATACAGTGGTCAGTAGATTTTACTTTAGTTATGAACTATAGACAGTTCAGCAGGTCTCTCACTGCACACAGGTTTCTATGGTAACCTGCAGACTAGAAAGACTGTTATCTGATTGGCTGAGAGCAGTGAAGAATGATGGGACTGAGCTCTGAGTGATTACCTGCAGTAAGCAAAAGGTACAAGTGTTGTGAGGACTGAGAAGCATGGCTTTACCTGCAATTGTGTTAGAGATCACAATCTCCTGCTCTGTCAGAGTAAGTTAATATATGCTAATAAGTGCTGGACACCCCCCCCCCCCACCACACACACACACACACACAGCCTGAGGAGACAGGGTGAGTGCAAATTGCCTGTCAGCCAGTGAATCAATGTGCTGAGAAAAACCCTTTAAGGGAAGTACTTCTTAGTATATCTAAACTTTCAATAAACTGTGCATAAATCAATTGTCCAGTGCATGTTTTCTCTGTATGCTTTGTTTTAGCTTGCTTTTCCTCTGATGTAAAACACCTAGGGCCTTATGTATGAAAACTGTCTAGGTGTAGAAGTTTCTTTGTTGCCCATAGAAACCAATTAGAGCTCCCCTTTCATTTCATCCTGATTGGTTGCTATGGGCAACAAAGAAAGTCTTAGGCCTACACAGTTTTCATATATCAGGCCCTTAGTGATCTGTACCCAGAGAAGCCTGATACTGGAAGTTCAGAGTAAAGATATCTAGTACAACATATATTACAAACTCTTTTTGCCATGGCACATCTGTACTATTGATTTATGCAAAGTTTGTTTAAAGTTATCACTTAAACATGCGCCATGTATGAGGGAGTCGGAGTTAGGGGAAATTGAGGAGTCGGAGTTGGAGTCGGGGCTTTGGCTTACCGACTCCACAGCCCTGGGAAAGTACATGATGTAAACTGTAGTGAAGGTAATTTTCTTACCAGTGGCAGTATTTTTAAGTTATAACCTCCCTTCTGAACCTCAGCTGTGACCAACACGGTGACTTTACAAATAACACAGCCTTTTGTGTGTGGACAGGAAGTCAGTTTCTCTATGTATTCCTATGGGAGCCTCAATGTCAGTCTTATAGGTATGAACAGGGAAGTAACTGACTTCCTGTTCTGTGTCGGAGATCAGAGTGTTAGTCACATGACACAGCTGAGGATCAGAAGGGAGGTTATAACTCACAAATACAGTCACTGGTGAGAAGATTACCTTCACTCCTTCACTACAGTTAACAGTGTGTACCTTTCTTACAGGTCAGAAAATAAACATTTTTGTGGGAGTGCGTCTTTAACTTCCTGTTACAAAAATGCTCCAGTTGTGAAATATTCTCTTTACTTCATTATAGTGCCACCCCCTGGGGTTTAATCTGTATATTGATGTGCAATTCCAGCTATTGAGGTGTTCGCTCATGTACAGTTCCATCTTTCAACTGCCACCAGCCATAAATGATGGGAGAGCTGCAACAGAAAGGACATGCCTGCTGAGCTGTGATAGGGAGAGAGCTACAGGAGAAAGGACATGCCCCTGAGTTGTGATAGGGAGAGAGTTGCCACAGAAAGGACACATCCCCTGGGCTGTGACAGTGAGAGAACTGCAACAGCAGGGGCGGATTGGCCATAGACCCTACAGGGAAATTTCCCAGTGGGCCGATGCCCAGGTGGGCGCCTATATCCTCCAAACGGCCGGCCAGTGGAAGTTTTTGGGGATGTATTTTGTGATGGACTGTGGTATTTGGCTCTGTTGGGGTGGTATAATGTGCCATAATATGGTATTGCAGGCCCTGCCTTTCATCAATTTGTACCCAACTACAAAACAGGGGCCACTTTTAGTATTTTTTCCAGGGCCACTTTAAGTTCCCAGTCCGCCCCTGTGCAACAGAAAGAAGACTCCCCCCTGAGTTGCCTGCCTGAATATAATCTAGCAGAGCAACTAGGGCAATGAATGTGGAGATCTCTGGATCCATGTGAGATACAGGGCTGGTCCTAGCTTTGTTAGAAAGAGATTGTCATGTGTTACATGGTGTCTGATTTTCATTTTTACATCAGTCATGGGCATAGCCCCTTTAAGGGATTTTTATATGTTCTCCTACACTTGCAAGGAAAGGAAAATTCTGCCATAGCAGAGACATCCAAAAACTGTTACATAATTTGTACAAGGGGGCCAACAACATTATATGAAATATCATTTTCTCTTTATTTCAACCTTATGGGTTAAAGCCGGGATGAGGGTCCATTTTTATCTTTGGCCCCTTTGTACAAATGATGTATTAAATAGTTTTAACCCTGTTTGGATTTCCTTTGTTTATCTGTGATTTTATACATTTTGCTTTCTTATTTTGGGAGTTTGTTTGGATACTTGTGTTCTTTTTCTGCTACTTATTAGACTTTTTTGCTGTAGTTCAGAAAACTCCAGCTTTTTTTTAACGTTCCATGCATTTTTTAGGTGTCTGTTGCATTTTTGCGTGCATTTTTTTTTCACAAATAGTGTTTTAGAACTTTTTTGTGGTGCTTTTAAACAGGGAACTATCTCTCTCTGATGTAACTTCGTTATAGATCACCGTGAAAATTTCCCTGAACTACTTACATTGAGACATGCATTTTTCAAGCAGGTGCAAATATTCAGAGTATACTGTGATTTTAAAAAAATGCATTGGGCCTAAAAAATGCAATGTAAGAGTAAAAAAATGCCACGTTTGTACTGCACTTCATAATTCTCATATACTTACAGCCAAAACACAGTAAAATAGTAAGAAAAACGCTAAAAAAAAAACCCTGCCTTAGGGCTCATTCAGACAGCTGTCTGCAAAACATGGATTCTGGTCACACATTTTGCGGGCCACACATGGCCGACACTATGATAGAAAAGACTATTTTTTGTGGACAAGTATAGGACATGCTCTATCTATCTTGTGGGGCCGCAGAACAGAACTACGGATGTGGACAGCACATCTTTTTCGGCCCCATTGAAATGAATGGGTCTGCACCTTTTGTGGAACGGATGCGGACTCGTTCATATGGTCGTCTGAATGAGCCCTTATTCACACATCCATGTTCCTGATGATGTCTACAAAAAGACATTCAGTGTTTCAGCTGTGACTGTGTTCATGAAGGGTCCATGTTTTGTCCGTGTGTCCATTTTTCCTGTGTGTATCATCCATATTCCGCATGCACTGCTAGGCTGTAAAGGGGATCTCCAGGACATCTCCTGCCAAAGGTCAGTGAAAATCACTGATGTAACATGGATGCCATCCATTTTCTGTCAGTGATTTTTATGGACCCATAGACTTTAATGCTTCAGTTGTTTTCCCACTGACCCATGAAGTTTGAGCCTATGCCAAAAATCTCTGTAAAAAAAAAAGTGGCACAATTTCGCGTATCTAGGGTTTCTACACTTTTTTCCAACATGCTCAATGAAGGGCCTGGCTTAGCAAAAAGGGGCGAGACCTAAGATGCAAAATTTAGCGGCAAAATTGGGAAAACCAAAAAAAAAAAATAAGGGTGCCACTCTTGTACATAGCCTGTCTGCAGCTCAGCCTCGTTCAAGTCAGCGGGTGCTGCAATACCAGGCCCTGCCTGTGGACAAGGGTGGCACTGTTCCTAGAGAACCCCTTTTAAAACTCTAAAAGACAGTTAATGTCAATTTTTAAAGGCTTGTTTCAGTGTTACGTAAAAAAGGGAACACACTAGGCAATGTAAACTGTGTTGCCCAAGGTGGAGGCTTCACATTTGATGAGGAAGGAAGAGAAGGGTGTCGCCTCAGGCCATATCACGAAGTTGGAGATGAAAGATATTAGGTTTCTGCATGATGACATTTTCTCTTGTGTATCTGAAAGAATACACAAATTAAATTTTTTATTCAGATGGACCTTTTGTAGACCACCATGAACTCCACCATAATTTGATAGTATTTTACAGATTACTAGGATAAAGGATTTTGATGTATATGAGAATACATAAATGTCGTCATTGAGCGTTCCTAGAGATGGACTCACTTCCATTCTGACGCTGTGCTCCCACAAACCTGCAGTAAAATGCACTCACTGGACTCCAGTGCTCACTCACATAATGGAGAGGACTCAAAGAAGAGTCCAGTGAGTGCATTTTACTACAGGTTTGTGGGAGCACAGCGTCAGAATGGAAGTGAGTATGAAGATAAATCTTATATATTCGGATTCAGCACCACTTACACTATACATCTCTTACTCTAGTTCAGGGGGTGTTTCGGAGATGACAGGTTCCCTTTAAAGGGGTTCTCCCATGACTAATGGAAAAAATGAAAATCAGACATCATATAGTACATGACAATCTCTTTCTAACAAAGCTAGAACCAGCCCTGTACCTCACATGGAACCAGAGATCTCCACATTCATTGCTATGTTAGATTTATATCAAGCTGACAGCTCGAGGGGAGTGTCCTTTCTGCTGCAGCTAAGGGGGCGTGTCTCAACTCTCCCTATCACAGCTCGGGAGGCAGGTGAAAGATAAAACTGAGTATGTGCGGCATTCTCTGGTTTGAAAACTGTAGAATATTTTTCATGGGACAACCCCTTTAAGGCTCAATAGGTTTTTTACACTGGCATGCCCCAGTAACTGATTGATTCCTGCAATCTTGTCACAGGGCGGTGTTCTGTCATCGGAAAGAGCTCTCTCGAAATAACTGCTCAGATGCCATGGATGCAAATGACCACAGTGCTTGGGAGGTTGATGGCCCATGATTGGCATTGTCTCTGATTACAGACATTGCCTGTGAATGTCTGCTACGTAAAACAGCAGACATCCATTGACTATGGCATCCTTTTAGCTTCAGCACCATGTTTAAAGGGAATGTCAGCTCCAAAACACCCCCGAGTCCAATTTATGTAATCTTTATCTTCATACTCGCTCCCATTCTGACGCTGTGCTCCCACAAACCAGCAGTAAAATGCATTGAGGGGACTCCTCTGTGAGTCCTCTCCATTATGTGAGTGAGCACTGGAGTCCAGTGAGTGCATTTTACTGCAGGTTGTCAGAGCACAGCATCAGAATGGAAGTGAGTATGAAAAAAATGACATAATCAGACTCGGCATCACTTACACTATACGCCTCTTACTCTAGTTTGGGGGTTGTTTTGGAGCTGACAGATTCACTTTAAAGACCCCACAACCTCCACATCTGTACAACAGATTTTTACACCGGATTGACAGCCTATTGAATTAGCACTGAGGCCCGTGTCTTAGGCTAGGGCTACACGGTGACACTGGTCATTGACAGGATCGCTGGGATCTCATAGAAATGAATGGGAACGCGGTTGGATTTCTTGCGACTGCCGCTGGGATCCCGTTCATTTCTATGGGATCCCCGCTAACCAGCGATCCTGGCCGCGTCAGGAGTCGCACAACCAATGTCGCCGTGTAGCCCTAGCCTTAGAAGCACCAGTAATTTCCCTGAACTACTTAAAAATCTCCGACTCCAGATATATATGAGGTCGGTGCTATGATGATGAAGGGGAGGGATATCCCAAAGTACTGTCATTATTCATACAGTACTAAAGCCTCATTCACACGTCAGTGTTTTCCATCAGTGATTATGAGCCAAAACCAGAATAAGGTATAAGGGAAAGGTCTGCACCTGTTCTGTGTTTAGAGCCACACTTGGTTTTGGCTCACAATCACTGATAGAAAACACTGACGTGTGAATGAGGCATAAAGGTGGATTTGAGGCACCTTGACATGCAGCAGATTTTGTGGCAGAAATTTCCACGACTGAAAATCTGTTCCATTTACCTCAATGGGGCCTGCAGAAATCCATGCGCTTGCTGCCTCATTTAAATGAATGGAACTTACTTTTACTAGTGGAATTTTCTGCCACAAAATCTGTGTGAAGGCACCCTTAGATGGGACGATTCTGCAGCCAATTGTCGAGCACACTTACCATCATTTATACTAGTTTACTACCGTAGATAATGATTGAAATCTATGTCTGCAATGAGCTGGAGTAGATTCCAATCTAGGTGCACATATCGGCATAAATTCAGCACACCCTCCAGGGACGCAGGGGGACATCAAGACAGCATAAAAATGCGGTCTTGATAAATGAGCCCCATTATGGGTCAAAATGAACTGAATTTGGAAGCATTTATAAAAGACAATTCTCTGCTATATCAACAAGATCTACATAATCAGTGTAGAGGATTTCCGTTTGTACAGTTATGAAAGGTTACATCATTCATTATATAAAACAAGCTCAGAACAATGAAGAAGGCTGAAAACTGTTTTATAGCTAACTGAAGATCATCCTGTTTTTTTAACCTTCTTAGGCCAAGTTCACACTTAAGTTATTTGATCAGTTATTGTGAGACAAAACCATTAGTGAAGCCTACTCGGAGATCAGGTATAATGGAAAGATTTGCTCCTGTTCTGTGTTTTTAACCCAGATCTGTTTTTTTCTCACAATCACTGATGGAAATAACTGAAGTGTGAACTTGGTCTTAGGACTCATGCACACGTCTGTTGTCCGGCCATGCCTGTATTGCATCACGGATGCGGACCCATTCCGTGGGGTTTCTGTCCGTGCCTCCGCACTGCCAAAAGATAGAAAAATGTTCTATTTTTTTTTGCAGTTGAATGGGTCTGGATCCGTCTGCGGAATCCGCATGGATGTTGTCCGTGCATTGGGGACCGATCAACGGCCGTGTGCATGAGCCCTTACGCTGGTTTCACATCACCATTTCATTTTCTGTTCTACTTCATGTTCTATTAATCTATCAGAAGAACAGAACAAAAAAAAAAAAACAGGATTCTGTAAAACAAAAAAAAATGGATCCTGTGCATCCGCTATGCACGTTTTCATCCGTTTCAGCCATTTCCATCTAAGACCCTTTTTTTTTTACACGCAGGATATTCTTTTATCCGTCTAAAAAACAGATCTCAGATGGAAGTGGCTAAAACGGATGCAAAATGGGCATAACAGATGCACAGGATCCATTTTCTGATGGATTAGAAGAACGGAAAATAAAATGGTGATGTGAAAGCTGCCTTAGCTACACTATAGGATCTGAATCGAATCAAAATATGCCTTCAATTTCAACTACATTTTATGAACTGGCAAAACTTTTAGACAGCCTGTCTTCAGATTTCACAATACAAACCACATGCATCTCTTAGACCAGATGAGGCTGATGCACTTACTTTGAAAGTTCACTTCAGAATGCCAAACAACCAGTAGCAGGGACATCGCTCACACATGGACATTCCTTGCCCTAGATGTAGTGGTCGAGCTACCAAGTCCCTCAGCCAAGCTAAATGACATCCAAAGTGAAGCAAATGTTTCCCAGTATCTCAAAATGGAAAGTTTTCCCACGTATTTTAATGTGTATTTGAGTCAATTTAAAAGGGGTTCTCTGGTTTATTTTTTATTGGAAACTGCTATGGGGCTATTAAAATAAACGCGCTGCTCCAGATACGGCTAATCGCTGAGCTCGCTGTTTCAGACCATACACCGCTTTGATTGGCTGTAGCTTGGGAATAGGAAGGAGGCGCGGCGATGCTGGATCGGAGGTGGCAGGTACTTTTTTTTAATTACTTTACTGGCCTCTCAGCAATTTACAATATAAGAAATTTAACTCAGACAGCCCCTTTAATTATACTGCCACATTACTAGGCAGTGTAGCGTGTGCCATATTTCCCAGCATGTCATATTTTGGAGATCTTCACATATGTACCTTACAAGCACATGACTTGCACCCAAATTCTGACCATAGTAGATAACTCAACACATGCATGTCTGCGCTCCAGCAGTCAAATGGTTAAAAACTCTTTCTAAGGCTATGGATTCTTTTAGGACATACTGGAGCTAAAGCGTTAAAGGGGTTCTCCACTTTTTTTTTTATATTGATGACCTATCCTTAGGATTGGTCATCAGTATCAGATTGGCGGGGATGACTCCTGGCACCACAGTCGATCAGCTGTTTGAAGAGCGTATGTACGAGCGCTGCTTTCTCTCTCGCAACTGCAGCAATGGGCAGTGTAACTACAACTATGGCGTCCCCATTCACTTCAATGGAACGGCTCCTTCCTGCTCACTTGATTAGAACGGAGCCATCCCATCGAAGTGAATGGGGACGCCATTGTTGTAATTACACTGCTCATCACTGCAGTTGTGATGGCCAGCAGATTAAATGAGAAGAGAAGGCAGTGCTCGTACGAACATCAATATAAAAAAAAGCGGACAGCCCCTTTAAGGGAGCAAACGCAGGCTGTAGTCTCTTGACACTGGGAGTATAACAGACCCCCAAATGTGAGTCCCATTTTACATTGTATCTCAGAGCAATTGAAACTGTTTCACAATTCTGAGAATTATAATATTAAGTGTTTTAAGTCTGTTTGCCTGATGACCCTGCGACCTGATGTTCTAGCACCCACTTTATAGGGCGTTGGTTTCTGTAAATACAAGAATTTCATCATAGTTTCTCTGTAATTTTGCTATTTCCCAAAACCTTAGTTCTTTTGGTTCATCAATGACCTCAATTTATTTATGCCTGTATGTAAGAATACAATACATGCCATAGGATTTTTCGTATGTCTTTATGTGTGCCACCTGATCTCAAATAATAACAGAATTTGTGATTTTATACAATCACAAAGAAACTGTGGTATGTGACATGATGAGATGGAGTAAAGGGTCCTTTACACAGGTCGAGAAGCTACAAGATAATCACTAATGAGTGTTCATAGGAATGTATTATATATACAAATAAATATATAAATACAAAATATTACATCTAAGAATTCATCTCTGAGTATAAGATCACCTCAGATTCTGGAAAAAAAACCTTTCCCTCAACATACAGCAACACATGTTCCTATATCATCTCCCCAATGGAAGTAGGGAGTAAAACTTGTGAGCCTGGTAAGAATCATCTATCAAGATCAGCGGCGTAGCTAAAGACTCATGGGCCCTGGTGCAAGAATTCAACTTGGGCCCCCCATCCATCAGTGCTTTGTGGCCAGGGGCAGGGAAGAACATCGCCTTCATGCTGCCTGAGGCAAAAATTAAAATGCCCCCTCTCCCAATGCCAAATTCTTGACCTAACCCCTTCCCTCCAGCCAGAGGTGTAACTTGACCATCATGCACTTTCTATAATACTGGTGTTTTTTTATGCACTTACAAGGGTCTTTGGGCCCCCTCAGGCTCCTGGGCCCGGTAGCGACTGCTACCTCTGCACCCCCTATAGCTACGCCCCTGATCAAGATTCTTCTCGCCCAACTCAAACAGAGTGACAAAAAGAAGCTTTCACATGAGGCCAATTGCACACCAATAATCTGCTGTGCAGATTTAACAGCCCCCTGATGGGCTTTGCGGTCAGACGCGGAACAGTTGCCGTACCAAACGGAAATAAAATTAGTCACAATACTCTCAATGGTGCTACAATAAAAAACAACCAGTATTATATATATATTATTGAGCCTTCTTCAAAGATCTAATAAGATAAAGCCTCTGCTGTGCCTTCTAAATAAAGATGAACAATTAACTGACCATTTAAAGGGGTTTTCTGAGATTTTACTACGAAGGACAGGTCATCAGTATCTGATCGGTGGGGGTCCAACACCCGAGACCCCCGCTGATCAGCTGTTTTGAGAAGGCAGCATTGCTCCTGTGGGCGCTGCTTCCTTCTCACAGCTCACCAAGCACAGCGCCGTACATTGGATAGCGGCTGTGCTTGGTATTACAGCTCAGCCCCATTGACTTCTATGGAGCTGAGCTGCGCCTAGGCCATGTGACCGATGAATGTGTCATCACTGGCCTAGGGAAAGCTGTGAGAAGATAGTGGCTCTCACAGGAGCATGCTGCCTTCTAAAATAGCTGATCGGCGAGGGTCCCGGGTGTCGGATCCCCACCGATCAGATACTGATGACCTATTCCGAAAACCCCTTTAAGTGGTCAATTAATTGTTCATCCTTATTTAGAAGGCACAGCAGAGGCTTTATTTTATGAGATATTTGAAGAAGGCTCAATTATATAGTGAAATACTTTGTTTTTTTTTCGTACCATTGTGAGTATTGTGACTAATTGTATTTCCATCGGACCCCCACTGATCAGATACTGATGTCTTGTCCTGAAGATACGTAGGTCATTGGCTATAATGTCTTGGAAAACCCTTTTAAGATCTTCTGTGATATGCATGCCTAGAAGCTTCAAAATGGACATCCTTTCAACCTCAACACCATCAATATAAAGCGGAGAATAAGGCTACTTTCACACTAGCGTTAGCACGGATCCGGCACCTAAAGGGTGCCGACGGATCCGTGCTAACGCTATACATGTGTGGAGCCGGAGCAGCGCTCCGGCCCCACACATGACACACATTAAAACAACACACAGACTACATACAAACAAACATACAGACATACATACAAACATACAGACATACATACATACTCACATACTCCCGGGACGCCGGCAGAACGTCTTCACGCGCCTCCTGCGCGCATGATGACGATTCCCCACAGCGCCCTCTGCTGGGCGCAGTGGGGAAACGTCATCGCAGCGTGCAGGAGGCGCGTGAAGACGTTCTGCCGGCGTCCCGGGAGTATGTGAGTATGTATGTATGTCTGTATGTTTGTATGTATGTCTGTATGTTTGTTTGTATGTAGTCTGTGTGTATGTATGCCGGATCCGGAATGCCCCCCCATTGGAAATCAATGGAGGACAGATCCGGATTACTGGTGTGTCCACACCAAACGGATCCGTCCCCATTGACTTCCATTGGGGGTCATTCCGGATCCGTCTTGGTGCGGATGCCTGGACCGGAGAGCAAACCGCAGCATGCTGCGGTTTGTTCTCCGGTCTGAAGACGGAACGGAATGCTTTCAGGAGCATTCCGTTGTCTTCAGTTCAGTTTTGTCCCCATTGACAATGAATGGGGACAAAACTGAAGCGTTTTTTTCCGGTATTGAGCCCCTATGACGGAACTCAATACCGGAATTTAAAAACGCTAGTGTGAAAGTAGCCTAAGATCTATCCTTTCCTGAAATCCACAATCAGCTCTTTGGTTTTCGTAACATTTAGAGTCAGATTATTAAGAAGACACCAGTCAGTTGTTACACTTCCTCTCTATTTGCCCTCCCTTCATCTCCCTTAATCAACCCTAGTACTATGGTGTCATCAGCAAACTTAATCACAGTATTCTGATCACACATTGCACCACAATCATATATATATAGAGAGAGAGAGACAGAGGCACAACAGGGAGTTATAACTGCAGGGGGGCATTATTCCTACAGGGGGTACTACTGTAGAGGTATTATTATTATTGGACACAATATGGAGGGCATTACTACTAATCGGGGAACTCTTGGGGTGCACTATTACTGATGAGGACAATTTGCTAGCTCCACCTAGGGCGCCAAAATACCTCATCCCAGCCCTGTTTGTACTCCTTATAAAATAAATCTTGGAGCATCTTTTCTTAGCTGTGTAGGTACATACCCTACTGTAGAATGGTGATATCCTGCTTCCAGACATACAGTATTTCCAGGAAGAATAACAGATAAATTGCCCAGCACAGAATGTCTAAGAAAGAATGTTTCAAAATCTCAGGGAGAATACAAAAGTTTCTAAAGCAGACATGAGAGTAGAGCTGCCAGATCCTCTTTGATGGGTAGAGTCACACATAGGTTTTAGTGGCAGTTTTCAGCACTTTTGAATCTTTTTAGGTGTTTTTGCATATATTGATTTTAGTGCGTTTTTTGCTGAAAAAACGCCAGCTCCAGATGTTAGCTAAAAGTCTAAGAATTATGAAATGCAGGACATGCAAGTACAACTGCTCAAGAAAATAAAGGCAACACTTGAACAGAATGAAACTCCAAGTCAGTAACACTTCCGTGAAATCAACCTGTCCAGTTATGAAGCAATATGAAATTTCCAGGTGGACCAATGCCCAGGGGCCCCCCCCAGCCTCCCTTTCTGCCACTGGCTGGGTACAGAATAAGCTGTCAGTGGTAATTAACTGTGTGACATGCCCTCCTGAATGTCCCACATCTCACCTCCTAAGCACCCTGCTCCATATCTTAATCAGAGACAACTGGAAGAGGAGGAGAGAAAATGGCCACCGTGGCTAACTCGGAGGGACAGCTTTTGGGGCAAGATATTGTGCCGCTATGTGGTATTTTGGGCTATGGTATTGCTGACCCCACTACTTTTATTGCCCTGCCTCCTGTCAATTTAAACCCTCCTACCATATGGGGCCACTTTTAGGTATTTTTTTCCAGGGCCTCTAACTGAGTATCATTCCAAATCCAGACCTACATGGCATATTCATTTTGATTTACATCATTTTTATGTTTTACTGTTCTCAACCCATTCCACTATGTAATGAATAAAGATTAGCAACTGGAATATTTAATTCATTCAGATCTAGGATGTGGTATTTTAGTGTTCCATTTATTTATTTATTTATTTTTGCAGTGTATTTTTTGCTAGTGCTATTTTTTTTATTTTGTTGGTGTTTAGCATTTTTTTTTATACACAGTATATTAAAGCATTTGAGCTTTTTCAGGTATTTTTTCATCCCCTTCTCTACTGAGAAGAAGCTGAAGCTGAAAAAAGGCACCAAAATGTCTTAAAAACCAGATGCAGTATGCCGAACATGCAGATAGTTTCTATGGCATTTTTTATTTTTTATTCCCATTTCAAATTTCTGTGGGAAGGAGCCCTTAAATCTTTAATCAATTGATACATAAAAATAATAGGTATCGAGGCTCATTATCAAGTAGACAAAGAGATCTTGGCTGTGAGGCACTGCTGCATCATCTTTCTGCTTAGAGGTGGAGGAAGTGGTCAGTTTGCATGTTTCTCATCTCTTGCTTTTGCTTCCTCTAGTAAATTATTGTCAATAGTTCTGCTGTGCTGAGACCGAAAGATTCAGGCCACCAGCTTCCAATATGAAAAATATTTCCAGCACACAACAAGCGTCACCACCGTGTCTGTAGCACACTTGTGTAAAGAATGTAAAATATGCAATAAGAACAAGTTGAGATGTTTGACTTAAAAAAGTTGACCAATTTCTGGTTACTGTTGATCAAATTGTTTGTAAGATGACTATGTAGAACTTACTAATATAGCCTTGGCTGATATTCTATTCCACTTGGTATATTTCGTGGGCAGTGTCCATTTTTTTGGACAAATCTTCTATGCTGTCTGTTTTGAGGTCCTGTCCATAAGATGGCCGCTGATGGATGGTCATGTGACCAGACACATCACTCAGCCTCCTCCATTTTCACACACTGTATCTGCATTAAACTCCCAACAATGCAAGTGCAGATGGCAGATGCAGTGCATTTGAAAGGAGGTGACCGGTCCCTCCATCAGCGGCCATCTTATGGACAGGGCTCCCTTTAGGCAGCATAAAAGACTTGGCCAACAAGGAGGCATACAAATATAGAAAATGACTCAGAATATTAAAGGGGGTTTTCCGAGTTATATATATTGATGACCTATCCTCAGGATAGGTCATCAATATCAATATCCTCAGGATAGGTCATCAATATCAGATAGGCGGGGGTCCGACACCCGGCACCCCCAACGATCAGCTGTTTGAAGAGGAGGCGCGTGCCATACCAGCACTGCCTCCTCTTCACTGTTTACATGCTGGCCGTAACGGGGGTAGTGGTGAGTAGGTGTAATTACACCTCACCGCCTCCAGAATCGCTTCCATAGACTTGTATGGGAGCGATTCTTTCCATAGAAATGAATGGAGCGGTGAGGTGTAATTACACCTACTCACCACTACCCCCGTTACGGCCAGCATGTAAACAGTGAAGAGGAGGCAGCGCTGATACGGCGCGCGCCTCCTCTTCAAACAGCTGTGTGAGTGAGAAACAGCCGAGTGTCGGACCCTCGCCGATCTGATATTGATGACCTATCCTGAGGATAGGTCATCAATATATATAACTCGGAAAACCCCTTTAACAAAGGCTATATTAGTAAGTGCCATATAACCATCATACACACTGATCAACAGTAACTAGAAAGTTTAAGAATGTTTAGTGGCTTCAAAAATTTTTTTTTGAAAAATCATGCGTACATACTCCTGTAGATCCATTGCTTGTGAGACAACCCTTTTAATATATCTGTATATACTCCACATCCTACTTTGAGAACTGTAAAAGTAAAAATGTATTTGTGTAGTATAACAGGAAGTATTTCTGCCCTATCAGAGCTGGTATATGGGCTCAGTTCCAATTAGGTCAACATATACATCAAGTTTTATACTATTGTGGGTTCAGTTTGGTTTATCAGATTTTTGCAGACAGAAAAGCACACATAGGGGGAAATTTATCAAAACTGGTGTACAGAAAAACTTGTCCATAGCAAACAATCAGATTCCACCTTTCATTTTCCAAAGAAGCTCTGAAAAATGAAAGGTGCAATATGATTGGTTGCTATGGGCAACTAAACCATATTTCATTTATACCAGTTTTACAAAAATCACCCCCATAGAGAACATGTGTATGTTAACATTTTTCTAATTCCACCAATCTTCACAGTTTTTCTATGGTCTACTTATTTATTAAGACTGTAGTCCTATCAGGACAATGCCTGTCAATATGCTGTTTTAGGACATACGTGTAACTGAATAAACTAACCAGTTTGCCTTTGGGATAAACCTCAGGGCACTATCCTGGCAGTTCCCTGGTATTCACCCTTTAACCCCTCTACAGGGATGTGGACTTTGCTGCAGAGAACCAAACAGGCCACTATCTCCTGCAGTAGTCCTAGTGTAGTTGGAAGCTGACCCATGGGGGTCAGAGACACTGGTGCGAAGCACCAAGGGATCAGGCAAAAGGAGTAGTCTGAACACACTCCAAGGGCAGCTGAGTATGTGCGTATTTGGTGGCAAGGTGGCAAGGAGCAGAATCAGTAGTCAAGCAAGGTACGGTACATGGGTAGTCAGACAAGAGATTACACCTTCGATGGTTACTAGACACCAGAAAACCTCAAAGCTCTGGCAAGAAGGTGGAACCACAGCCCAGATAAATAGGAAAGCTGATCAGTCCCTTTAGTTAGCAGATGGACAGGGAGCAAGAGGGAAGGATTAACTCTAGCAGTGCTCTAAAGGGATTGTCCAGCCGTAATATTGATGATCTATCCTCAGGATAGGTCATCAATACCAGATCAGTGGGAGTCTGGAAGTGCATGTGAATGGAGCAAGTACTTGTAATTACACTACACCACTGCTCCACAGTAGACGAGGCATAGTGTAAAGACTAGGAAGCAGAGCTGGCAAGTAGTGCCGCCTCATCTCACAGCTGATCGGCGGGTATTCCCGGTTATAGAACCCCTCCGATCTGATAGTGATGACCTATCCTGATGATAGGTCATCAATATTAATGGCAGGACAACCCCTTTAAGAAAGTTCACTGAGCACTAGTCCCAATATACACAGAGTGAGTGGAGCAACGACCACGTCTGTCTACGAAAGGAGAACAGTGATGGACATGGGCCACCAATAATATGGACATCATAGAGGGGTGCTCTCGAGCTCCCTTACATTACATGGTTTACTATTCATTTGAATTGGAATGTGGTGTGAGTTTTTTCATCGTCAGTGCTTGGTTTCTTAGCTGAGACCAGATCGGTCAGTTATAGTCAATGGCCCATCCTGATGTCTCTCAAGAGAAGCCTAGAGAAACTGATGTAGCAAAGCACTTTGACTAGTGTCAGACGTTCGGCCTGTCAGCTATAGATGGCGTTTTGAGGTCCGACCGGCGTTTTGATGGACATATATCGTTTTCATATGCCATAAATGTCTGTCATTAGAATAAAATGTTAACTACACTCAGTAGAAATAATGGTTATTGCTGCGTCTCTTACAGGTATATAAGAAAAATCATTGCTTTTTCTAATATATCAGATTGTTTTGCTAGGTACTCATTTTTTAAAAAAATGATTGCGTGCCATATCCTTGTACAGTCATGCATGGTCTTCACTCCATTATGGAAAATGAACCTGATGTTCCTGAGCTACAACCTCAGACAGAGACCTAACTAGAAGCCCCAGCTATCACATATCATTTACAGTACTGGTCTTCTATGGGGCACATACCTTTAGGACTTCCTTAGTCTCCATGGACTAGTTACAACCACAGCTTCTGCACTCCATTTTGTTAGATCACTGTTCACAGCCTTGTTGGTTTTGTTGGAAATCTAAGCTTCTAGACACCCCCTCTAGAAAATACCTACACAGCCCTTTTAAGGCTATTTTCACACCAGCTTCACGGGGCTCCGGCAGGCTGTTCCGGTGGGTGAACAGCCCGCTGGATCCGTGCTGCCGCAGGTGCTTGTGTGGGGCCGGAACTACACTCCGGCCCATTCACTATAATGGGGGCGGGCCGCGGATCCGGCCGCAGCACGGCAACCCCTGCCGAGAGGCGGCCGGAACGAAAATACAACAGTAATGCCGTTCACGGACATTTAACCCTTGGGATGCCGCGGTCAATCCTGACTACGGCATCCGAGGGCTTAAAACACCGGAAGCGCGCGCTTACGGTGTTACTCCGGCTCTACCGTGTGGCGATCGGGGGAACCGGAGTATGTATGTAGCATCCCCTGTCATAGTCAATGACAGGAGGCTGCTGCATAGACTTTCCTATGGATCCCTTCTGTGTAATAGGGCTCCATAGGAAAGCATTAAAATTATCATAGACTCCAATGCTAATCAAATTGCCAATGCATAGTCATGATATAAGCAATCAGATGATTGCTTGCAATAGTTCCCTATGGGAACGATAAAAAAGTGTAAAAAAAATTAAATAAAGTTTAAAAAAAAAATTTAAAAAAACATAAAAGTTCAAATCACCCCCCTTTTCCCAATATAAAAATAAAAAAAGTAAAAAAATTAAAAAAATACACATCATGGGTATCTCCGCATGCGAAAATGCCCATATTATAAAAATATAAACATTTCTTTCCCATACGGAAAACAGAAAAACAGAAAAAAGGGTCAAAATGGCCGATTCGCCATTTTGTGTAAAAAAAAATTAAATAAAAAGCAATCAAAAAGTCAAACACATCCCAGAATGGTATCAATAAAAAGTTCAGATCGCCCCGCAAAAAATTATCCCCCATACAGCTCCGTACACATAAGTACCAAAAAGTTATAGGGGTCAAGATATGACAAAAAAAAAATTCCAACTTTATAATTATTTTATCACTATCAAAACGCAAGAAAAACTATACATATTAGGTATCGCCGGATTCGTACTGACCAGTAGAATGAAAGTAACTGGTCAGTTTTAATGAACATCGAACGCCATAAATAAAAAACCCGTAAAACTGTAGCGAAATTGCGGGTTTTTTTTTGCAATTTCACCCAGTTTGGAATCTTTTTCCCGCTTGCTACTACACCATATGCAATATTAAATGGTGGCGTTGACAAGTACAACTTGTCCCGCAAAAAACAAGCCCTCATACAGCTATGTGAAAAGAAAAATAAAAAAAGTTATGGCTGTATGAATGCAGGGAGCGCAAAACGAAAACGGGAAAAAAAAAAAAAAAACCTCCGGGGGTGAAAGGGTTAAATAAGCTGAGGGATCAAGCTGTTAGTCTATTCATTACTGTCACATTTACCGGTAATTACGTTGGCAATGTGTTTTTTTAATTCTTGCAGTGTGATAAGACAGAAATGTTATAACCTCCACATCTGAAAAGAAAATAATCTTTGTGCTGTTTTCTACGGTAGATTGGAATTATTTCACGGTCTGATCTACTTCAGCTTGCTTTACTTTATTTCACAACATTTCTCTTTCCAGAACTGAAACCACTAGAAGCAATCAAATACAAATATCTGCAAATGTCTAAATATTCCATGAGAACATGATGTCTCGTGTTTCTATCTCACCACCTATTTCCGCAGAATTTGTCACCGTAAGTTGACTACACTTGTGTTTTAACATTTGGGCAGGAAGCTATGACAAATTTGGGGTTGGTCTTAGTGGTTTTAGTCAGAAACCTTTAGTAGCTGGGGCACTTGCTACCCTTATTCAGAGATCTCATCTTGAAGCCGTGAAGCATTCTTGACAATGATGGAACTTCTGTTTTTCAACAGCAAGAAAATGTTTCTCTCGTTCTGCGTTCTCCTCGTTGCTGGAAGCCTTGTACAAGGTAAACTATTTTATCACTATGGATATTATATACAATGAACTGGAAGTAATATAACATTTATAGGTTAGGAAATATGAAATCTCTGATTTAATGTCATGTTTAACTGGGGATCTATAGCAGTTTATAACTTACATGTTTTACCTTTTGCAAAAATTAGAGAGCACAAAATGATCAAGGTAATAGTTTATCCCTGACGTAAACAAAAATTTTGCCAAAATCTTCAAAACATTTCAGTAATCATAGATATTAATAGCCGTTACGTCGATTTTGTCACCACCTTCACAAATTTAAAATGACCTTATCAGGTCCAAGGGACAACATTGAAGAGAGAAGTATTTCTTGTGTAATCTTCTTTTTCTAATTTCTATATAAAAATAATCATAATCTTTATTTATATAGTGCCAACATATTCCGCAGCACTTTTTTATATTTGTTTGAAAAAAAAAATCCATGTATTTTATTCCGGTAAATGGAATGCAGAATGGTATTGGAAAGCCAAAAAGAATGAATAGAATGAGGAAACAATCCCATCCAATGCCAGGGCAGCTTTAGCGCAAAATAGAATCAATATGGCAGTAAAATTGCAAAATAGCTCATAGTGGGAAATTGAGAGGAAGCCTGATTCATGTGATGACGCCATTGAAAGCCTATTTGTTTCTATTCTCAAGAAGTTTGTGTGATTCTCATAAACATGAGTCTGTCATCTCGACCTACAGTGTGTTTTCTGATTGTGTATCTGTTTTAGACCAAGCTTAAAATGCCCGTCTCTTTATCTGACAGTCTTCAGAAGAGCACAAAGGAGTCATTAATGAACTGCAAATCTCTACTAATAATTTAAGATATGTGTGCATGGGATACATCTAAATTCCAATCTTAAAGGGAGTCTGTCAGCAGTTTTGACCCCGCAGAACTGCTGACAGTGCTAGGCCATGAGCAGTTGCTTAAAGATACCTTGGTCAATGCTGTTATTATTGGCATCACAGTATGAAAAATTAGTTTTGACCAGACGCACCCTTCTCCCACAAGTGCCCTTACCTTGTAGTGCTTCTCTTTCAGCCCTTCCCCTCTGCGTGACAGCTGTAGCATCCAAGCCGGAGACTGCCATAGCTGTCACTCAGAGTGGGCTGTGGAGCAGCTCAGTGCAGTAAACACTTCAGTGTGAGGGACCACCCTCAGGGAACTTGTGGGGGTGTCATGAACCAGATTTAAAGGTCTTATACACCGTGATGTTGATGATAGCATCACCAAAGGTATGTTTAAACAGCTTTCCGTGACCTGTATCTGGTCAGCACAAGTCAACACTAAGGAGGGGCTCCCTTGATAGCTAGGAAACAGTAAAGGTGTAAGTTAGAAAGGTAAGGTGTTCAGTGTAAGGGGTATGCATATTATACAAAAAAGCACAAGTAGGGAAGACAACCTAGACATATATAAATAAATTTATTACCTACGCCCATGACAGTTTTCTGGTGTAAAAAAGTTGCAAACCTCGTGTTTGTGTCGTTTTAAACGCCACTGTGTATAAATTTAGGCACAGGTGGCATTTCTATGCAGCCCTTGTCACTTTCCCAAGAAGGAGGCGTTGGGCCCAGCACATTTATCTTCTTTTACGCCAGCTTTCTGGTATAAAAGAAGACTAAAATCTACACAAGCTGCACAAACTGCACGAGGATGTGCCTAATAGAATTTACTGCAATAATATGGCAGATATACTACAATAGAAATAAAGTAGACCACGCTAGCCCACATACTTTACTGATGGAACATACACGATTATTGCATCACCCTTGTTATAGTTTCTTTTTGACTTTTTCTTCTCTAACACTTCTGTCAGGGCCATCATACTTCCCCACTGCTCCCTCAGCTGCAATTTGGTTGTCTTGGATGAGTTGTTCAGACAGGAAGATGGATGTTGGCAGGGGCGGACTGGCCATAGACCATACAGGGAAAATTCCCAGTAGGCCGATGCTCATGGGCCCGCCCAAGCCTCGTGGCCACTGACTGGGTACCTAACAATCGAATGCTCTCAACATAAATGTAAGAGCATCAGGTACTTACGTTCCTGGCTGATGACTGCAGGTCCTTCTCCTGAATTCAACTGTATCACTGTCTTTAAGATGGTGATACAGTTGAATCGAACAGCAGGGGTGGCAGTATTTTGTGCTGCACTGTAATATTTGGTTCTGCTGGTGCGGCATTTGGTGATGCACTATGGTATTGCTAGCCCTGACTACTTCTGTTGTCCCTGCCTACTTGTGTTTCCCCACCTTCTGTCAGTTTGGACCCACCTACAAAAATTGGACACTTTTTTTTTTCCAGGGTCACTTTAAGCTCCCAGTCTGTCCATAGATGTTGTTGCTACAGGAAGGAGACCCCCCCCCCTTGCTGGGCTGTGTTTTAGGGACCCACTGGCAAGAGAGATGACCCATAAGTAGACTATTGACACAAGGCAGTGAAGCAGGGTTGGATTTTAACTTTTAAAGAGCACCTGTCACCTCTCCTGACAAGTCTATATTAGTAACTACTTACATCTCCCATATAATAACTATTCTGGAGCATATATTCTTTTTGGTGTGCCATTCCTTTGTTATTCCTACTAGAAATTATGAATTAATTTCTAGCAGTTCACAATGAAGGTATCACCAGTTGGAGGGGGGGGTGTGTCCCTGCACAGACTGATAATGGCAGCATTGATAGAAAAATGCCAGATTATGCAGGGACACACATGCAACTGGTAACACCCATCTGGACCTTCATTGCAGACTGCTAGCAATCCATTCCTAACTTCTTGCAGAAATAAGGAGAATGGCAGAACATAGAGACATAAGAATAGATGTTACACGGGGAATGCAAGTAGTTATTAAAACAGACATTTCAGGAGAGGTGAGAGATCCTCTTTAAGAGCATGGCAAAATATTAATCAGATATTTCAGTGGCAACAGGAAATGCAGCCATATTTTCATCTATAAATTAGCTTCTGTTATTCTGTAAGCAAGTTCTATCAGCCTCCAGTGATTATTCATTTTGTCAAAGGCAATAGCTAGGTACAGATACACACACATGTCCATGATGTCGTATCTAAGAGAAACCAGTCAGACACTTCAACCTGTGTGTGGAGGTAGCTGATGGTTGACATCTCCTTTAAATTACTCACATACTTTGGGTGCCCTATTAAGGGCAGAGCACAGTAGGAAACTTATAGCCGTGCTGCAACTACAGCATGAAGTTATGGGGAGGCAAATCAAAATAACGTGGTTGTCTGGGCTGCAATATAGAATTGTATACTGCTATACAGTATTGCTGTGGACGGGCACTAAAAGTGGCTTGCAAAAATTGCCAGACTGTCACTGAGTATGTCAAACCATAAAACGTAGGTTTTAATAATTAAGATTAAAAGAATAGACAGCTAAATGCCAAATAAAGAGAGAATCAAATCCAGACCGGACCAAACAGGCAGGGGCCACACAGGGGCCAATCAAATATTCACAAAGTGCTAGGGAAATATACATATATAAAACCAGGGATTCAGATCCCTAATGCACCCTCCACACTAGACCCTAAAGGCCAGTCACTGCATAGTTAAATTGAATATGTTCTTTGTAAAGATTTTACTTGAACTTAAATGAGGACAAGAAATTATTGTTTGTAGCCCTATGACAATAAATAAAATCTATGAACTAAGAAATGTATGAACCCGCCAAATTCAGCAGTACTGGCTAGATGCTGTGACTATGAGGGAGTCTCAACTCTACCGCGATGGTAGATGTCAGGAAAAATAATGATTAGCTTCTTTCTCTTCCTCCGTTGAGGACATAAGCAGGCTTGATCAAGAGAAGTATGCATGTTTATTGGGGAGTTGAGAACGATATCTGTTGGTCAAGCAGCAGTTGAGAGCATACAGTGGGGAAAAAAAGTATTTAGTCAGCCACCAATTGTGCAAGTTCTCCCACTTAAAAAGATGAGAGAGGCTTGTAATTGACATCATAGGTAGACCTGAACTATGAGAGACAAAATGAGAAAACAAATCCACAAAATCACATTGTCTGATTTTTAAAGAATTTATTTGCAAATTATGGTGGAAAATAAGTATTTGGTCACCTACAAACAAGCAAGATTTCTGGCTCTCACAGACCTGTAACTTCTTCTTTAAGAGGCTCCTCTGTCCTCCACTCATTACCTGTAGTAATGGCACCTGTTTGAACTTGTTATCAGCATAAAAGACACCTGTCCACAACCTCAAACAGTCACACACCAAACTCTACTATGGTGAAGACCAAAGAGCTGTCGAAGGACACCAGAAACAAAATTGTAGACCTGCACCAGGCTGGGAAGACTGAATCTGCAATAGGCAAGCAGCTTGGTGTGAAGAAATCAACTGTGGGAGCAATAATTAGAAAATGGAAGACATACAAGACCACTGATAATCTCCCTCGATCAGGGGCTCCACGGAAGATCTCACCCCGTGGGGTCAAAATGATCACAAGAACTGTGAGCAAAAATCCCAGAACCACATGGTGGGACCTAGTGAAGAAGACCTGCAGAAACTTGGGACCAACGTAACAAAGGCTACCGTCAGTAACAAACTGCGCCGCCAGGGACTCAGATCCTGCAGTGCCAGACGTGTCCCCCTGCTTAAGCCAGTACATATCCTGGCCCATCTGAAGTTTGCTAGAGAGCATTTGGATGTTCCAGAACAGTATTGGGAGAATGTCATATGGTCAGATGAAACCAAAGTAGAACTGTTTGGTAGAAACACAACTCGTCATGTTTGGAGGAGAGTGAATGCTGAGTTTCATCCAAAGAACACCATACCTACTGTGAAGCATGGGGGTGGCAACATCATGCTTTGGGGCTGTTTCTTCGTAAGAAGTATTTTAAGGTCCTGGAGTAGCCTAGCATAGAAAACCTTTGGAGGGAGTTGAAAGTCCATGTTGCCCAGCGACAGCCCCAAAACATCACTGCTCTAGAGGAGATCTGCATGGAGGAATGGGCCAGCATACCAGCAACAGTGTGTGCCAACCTTGTGAAGACTTACAGAAAACGTTTGACCTCTGTCATTGACAACAAAGGATATATAACAAAGTATTGAGATGAACTTTTGTTATTGACCAAATACTTATTTTCCACCATAATTTGCAAATAAATTCTTTAAAAATCAGACAATGGGATTTTCTGGATTTGTTTTCTCATTTTGTCTCTCATAGTTGAGGTCTACCTATGATGTCTATTACAGGCCTCTCTCATCTTTTTAAGTGGGAGAACTTGCACAATTGGTGGCTGACTAAATACTTTTTTCCCCCACTGTATGAGAACCTTAAAGGGGTTCGCTAAGAATAATTTCAAATGACCGTCAGCTACTTGTCCTAGAATGTGGACAGGAGTGGTTGCCTCCACTTGCAGAGCTGCCTAGGGCTGTTGAGAGGACCTCACTACTCTGCTCTAAAAATAGATGAGATGGTAATGATATGATCCTGCCTATGATATGCCATCATGGCTGAGCAGCCTGACAAGAGAACTCACCATTATGTAGTTTAAGTAGAGATGAGTGAATCAATTCAAACAAATCGATTTGTCTCATCGGCATCACTTCTACACCTGGGAGGGTATGCCTCTGCAGTTGAAAAAGTGACCACCTGCCACTAGATTGACATGGCCAGACATGTAGCTCGACCCTGAAAATTTCCTGCCTGCGCTTCTACTCTGAGTATCAGGGCAGAGGCTCTGCTTTGACCTCGGAACTGCAGCGCCTATGCAGGCTTGAAATTGTCAGGGCCATGCTACATGTCCGGCCCTGTCAATCTAGTGGCAGGTGGGCATTTTTTCACCTGCGAAGGCTGATGATGAGAAAAAACAATTTGTTAGAATGTATTCACTTATCTCTACATAAACTACATATTGGTGAGTTTTCATGTCAAGCTGCTCAGCAGAAACTGAAAGCACATGGAGTAACTTCTGTTATTTTGCGGACCCTTTGAAATTAATGGTTCTGCATACGAACCGCAGAACGGAATTGATATGGAAAGAAAATACGTTCATGTGCATGAGCCCTTAATGACATAGTCATGTTGAATCTTCTTCAGGTTTCCCTACAAGGAAAGAAAAACACCAAAGGATTCGTTGTACACCAGGAGATAACGACATAGGTTGTCTTCAAGAACAAGCAATTTTTGATCAAGCTCAAGAAAGTAATGTAATTGATCGCAGTCCAATGTAAGTGCTTTTGTAACCTTGTAAATATGGGGCAGTTTAACTAGTGAAAATGCACCACAAGTGCCTTAGACAAGTTGGTGTGGTTAAAAGGAAGAGGCGTGGCTTTGATAGTGACACTCTGCGCCATACGTGCGGCAACATATTGCCACTACTTTTTGGTGCAAAATAAGCTAAAAATTAGATGGTGCAAAGTTAAAGTGTACGTAAACTTTTAGATAAACTTTATGAAATCATATTCTAAATATGATGGAAATAATTTTTGTACTGTACTTTGTACTTTGCTCCTGCCTGTACCAGAACAGCCCTTCTAAAGCCTAGCATAGATGTGCTATGTCAGGCTTTAGCAGAGCGGGCACATGCAGGAGGAACGATGTGCTCCTGACCTGCGCTTGCTCCACTCTGCTAAAAGCTTGCGAAAAGGAGAACATTGCTGACATGTCAGCAGTGTATGAGTGTACGGATTGCAGAATGTGAAAGGCAAGTATATTAGTATAAAATTCTTTCCATCACACTTAGGTTTTAATAAAGTGTATCTGAAAGTTTAGGTAAACTTTAGGGTGCATTTACCGTATTTTCAGTCCGCGTCCATTACACATTTTTTGCGGATTGTATGCGGACCCATTCATTTCTATGGGCCCGCAAAAAATGTGGCCAGCACACGAATGTCATTAAAGTGCTGTCCAGATCTGTGGGGCCGATCCACTAATTAAAGGGTTTTTCAGAATTTTAATATTGATGACCTATCCTCCGACACCCGGCACCCCCTGCCGATTAGCTGGTTGAAGAGAAGGCTGCTCTCCATTCAAGCACAGCTTTCCCTTCATTGTTTAAGTCATTTAGGTCATCAATATCAGAAAGGCGGGGGTTCGACACCAGCACCCCCGCTGATCAGCTGGTTGAAGAGAAGGCTGCGCTCTGTGCGAGAGCAGCCTTTTCTTCATTGTTTACCTCCTCGCCGTCGACATTCAAGTGTATAGGAATGAAGTGAATGGGACAGCTTGTAATTACACCTGCTCGCCGTTGCAATGTTTATGGTGACCAGGTGTAATTACAAGCCGTCCCATTCACTTTGTTCCTATACACTTACATGTCTACGACGAGCAGGTAAACAATGAAGGGAAGGCTGCTCTCACACAGAGCACAGCCTTCTCTTCAACCAGCTAATCCGCGGGGTACCGGGTGTCGGACCCCCGCCCTTCTGATATTGATGACCTATCCTGAGGATAGGTCATCAATATTAAAATCCAGGAAAACCCCTTTAAAGAATATGTCATATTCTTGTGTATTTTTTCAGTGGGGCCCATGGGATGCACATGGACCGCACCCGTATTTTCTGGATCCGCAATTTGTGGACCACAGAACAGTTACGGTCGTGTAAATGCACCCTTAAACAAGTGTGTAAAGATGCACCAAATTTATTATCCCACATGAGCCATGGCTGAGCTCTTTTATTGCCATGTCTGAATTTTTTTTTTATAAATGTACTTTGGGGTCATTTATCAAACTGCTGTAAAGTAGAACTGGCTTAGTTGCCCATAGCAACCAATCAGATTCCAGCTTTCATTTTCCAAAGGAGCTGTCAAAAATGAAAGGTGGAATCTTATTGGTTGCTATGGACAACTAAGCCACTTCTACTTTACACCCCGTTTGATAAATGACCCCATTTGTGTTTTCTCTCTGGAGTCCACAATGTAGTATATATTATATACACAGCCGGGTATGCTCGGTGGTAATAAACTTCTGGAAGAGCAGTTATGTAGATTACTATACTGTGTGAGGAGATAAGATGAGATGTGATGGAGGACAGTTACATGAGGGAGATAAGACAAGATAGTTTCTATGACAAGAAAGCAAGATAAGACAAGATAGCTGTAAAGGCAGACCGTGTGTTGAAGGATATCAAGATGAATATCGGAGAAGAGAGATTTGAAGAATATAAAAGAAAGGGCATAGGAAGAACGTTGAAGGATGTGAATATGGCAGTGACATGGTTAGCCAGGAGTCACTGTGTAGTTCCAGCCTTAGAGTAATTTTATTCTTAAAGGAGACCTGTCACATGTAAATCAGTACATTATAGAGTATGAGGAGCTGAGCAGACTGATGTATAGTTTTTTGGGAAAAGATAATCACTGTTCTTTTTATACTTAGGAGTCCAATGTGTGGTCCTAATACGCCACTGACAACTATAGTCATACAGGGAAGACTGGTAGTCACTGAGTAGGACCACCCACTGGACTCCTAAACATAAAAGGAACAACAAAGTAATACAGCCTTTGCTGAATCTTTTCCTACAAAACTATACATCAATCTACTCAGATCATGGAGGACGTTACACAGTAGTACTGACCTATATGGTTATGACTAAAGCACTTGTCCTGAGATATAAACTTTCTATTTAGCTGCAGCAGTCTCTTATGGTGTCCTGTCTCACTCAAGGTTTGCTCCTTCCTCCCCAATCCCCTCTCCATAGACTTGTATTGACATTTGCAATCTGAATCTTCAGTAAGCTGCTCTGTCCTGGAAGGGTTCAAGAGAATTTTCAAATAGAGAAGTAGTAAGGAAGGGGGGAGGTAAACAGCTGATAACAAGATAGGGAGACATTTTTCTCTGATAAGATATATTACAAAGTTTCTTATGGTGGCTTGTACTATTGATTTATGCAAAGTTATTGAACATTTAACCCTCATTCAGACAAGCATGAGGGTTTTTGTCCACACACCAGTGGAACAAAAATTGATATATTTTTTTAAATGGGCAGCACATGGATAGTGTCCATGTGTGTTCCATTTTAGATGAGTCTTGAGGGAAAATCAGACCTAAATAGTGCGCACTGCCGTAATGGTGGTCCATGCAGTAAACTGCACATTTGAATTGGCCAATACACTATAATGGGTCAGTGTTCAATCCAGGTGCTGTCCATTCTACACTCACCAGGATGTGAACATCAATCATCTCAATAAACCCCAAAAACATCAAATCTTAGTTAAAGGGGTTGTCCGGGTTCAGAGAAGAACCCGGACATACCTGCAATTTCACCCAGGCAGCCCGCCTGAAGAGGGCATCGGAGCATCCTATGCTCCGATGCCCTCCTTTGCCCTGCGCTAATTAGCGCAGGGCAAAGGAATTTAGCCAGTTCCGGTGACGTACCGGTCCCTGCCGGGCAGAGGCTTCCGCCCGGCAGTGAGTCGGTGACGTCATCGGCGCTGATGGACGGGCTTTAGCGCTGCCCTAGCCAGTAAAACGGCTAGGGCAGCGCTAAAGCCGGCCCATTAAGGCCGGTGACGTCACCGAACTCACTGCCGGGCGGAAGTACCCGCCCGGCAGCGAGTGTTTACATACAAAAGAGACCTTGCCCTGCGCGATCTAGCGCAGGGCAAGGGGGGGCATCGGAGCATGAGATGCTCCGATGTCCTCTTCAGGCAGGCTGCCTGGGTGAAATTGCAGGTATGTCCGGGTTCTTCTCTGAACCCGGACAACCCCTTTAATGTTGGGCTCTTTCTAAAATGAATGAATGTCAGTGAGAAACATCATATATTTGTAGTTGCTTTGCCAAGCCATATTTTCAGTAATAAACCAAAACTTTCATAAGCGGGACTTCCCCTTCAAAACTACTTTTGAAATTACTTTTTCACTACTTTCCTGTTACAGTGGTTAGAAGTTAACCACGAATGAAAGTCACGTGACTATTTCACAATTTATTTTAGATCCAAGAAGGTCCAGACCTATGTTCCATTTTCTGCAGAAGATCTTGGATCAGGAAACAGCCCTTATTCTGGAGAAGAACCTGGGTCTGCAAGTGAATATGCCGAATATTCTAACGAGATAAAGGATACCAAGCAACAGTTTTATGAGGAAAATCTTATTATTTAGCTGAAGATGAACATCCTACTTAAAGGCATATGGAACGGGAAACTGGAAATCTATTGGTTCCTACTTATAACTAGCTTCAGTTTTTGTTTTCTATAATGTCTGTTTCAAAACAATTCCAAACCTTTACTGTTGATTTTATCTTGTTACATTAAAATGTATGTTTGATTTTCTCTCTAGCCCACTTTGTGATGTGATTTCTGAAAATTAAAAAAAATATGCATGCAAAATTATTAAAAAAAGTAATACTTTAAAGAGGACCTTTCACGACTTTTAAAAAATGAATCTGCACTATCTACCTGATAGTGCGTCCCCCACTGATGCCAGCAGTGTTGTTTTCTTTGCAAATTGTCCCCCGGTGGCTTTACACGGGCCCCCCGTTCTTCGGTCCGGCTTTATGCTAATTAGAAAGCATCGGAACAGGGAGGAGGAGACTCCCTGTTCCTCAATGGGCGTTGCTTCTGCCCTGCTGTGAGCGCTGTCCAATCAGAGCGGACCGCTCACAGCAGGGCCGAAGGAGTTCAACCCTGCTGTGAGCGGTCCGCTCTGATTGGACAGCGCTCACAGCAGGGCAGAAGCAACGCCCATTGAGGAACAGGGAGTCTCCTCCTCCCTGTTCCGATGCTTTCTAATTAGCATAAAGCCGGACCGAAGAACGGGGGGCCAGTGTGAAGCCACCGGGGGACAATTTGCAAAGAAAACAACGCTGCTGGCATCAGTGGGGGACGCACTATCAGGTAGATAGTGCAGATTCATTTTTTAAAAGTCATGAAAGGTCCTCTTTAACAGTGTCAAAAGCAATCAAAAATCCTGGAGGAACTCTATAGCACCCTCTACTGGTGATTTTACATGCTGCTGATAAGATGCAAAATGTTGAAATCTTAAAGGAAATGTTTCACCAAAAAGTTTCTGCCAGTTAAAAACAGTTAGTAAGAAGAACTCCCGACAAAAATTTTATTCCATGTCCTGCTAGAAATGTACATGATATAATCTGTAGTGAATGTCATTTTCTTACCAGTGTCTGAATTTTTGACTTCATCCTGAAGTTTCTTATGTGTCATGTGACCAGCAATTAGACCCACCAACTCACACAGAGACTTATGTGTGGACAGGAAGTCTAATTCTCTATGTATTCCTATGAGACTGAAAGTGAGGCTACCATAGGAATGAATAGAGCAGTTACTGGCTTCCTGTCCTGGGTCAGTTGGAGGTCAGGGAGTTGGTCACATGACCCAGCTAAAATAAGAAGAGAGGTTTTTACTCACAGAAACAGTCACTGATAAGAAAATGACAATCACTACAGATTACATCATGCACCTTTCTAACAGGTCAGAGAATAAAAATTTTTGTGGGAGTTCTTCTTTAACACAGCATTAAAAATTGCTTTACGGCGGCCCCATGGGCCATAGACACAATGGTCAGGAGGGGATCTCATTGAATTCTATGGGAGAGTTTTCTAGGCATTCTCTGTGACCTGTGCAGAGGTTATTGTACAAGGGAAGAATAGATAATCTCTGACAATCACCTATTGTGAATGGAGGATCCTGTCTTATCTGTCATTCTAATCCTGCCTGTAATTATATCACCTCCGTGTATAGATAAGCTGATAACTGCAGTAAAGTGATCTGTACAGACCAAGAAGTGGCGCCTATTATTAGGCTTAGTGGCCAATGGGAAAACTGTAGTGTTTTATGTTTTTTGTTTAAATATAGACACTGACATGGAAAATTAAAAATGACATCACCAAAAATTCTTTAAAAATATGTTAAACATAAAAATGTAATTTAAACAATAGGTCATTTTCTGATGATACATTTCCTTTAACAGTCTAAAAGAATGTATTCACATAACCATGTCGGTTTGGTGGACTACAAACTGCGGATTGACAAAACATAGACACTGACCATGTGCACCCCACATCGCGGTGCAGACCCATTGACTTCAAACTTCAATGGGCCTGCGAACCACATGTTATGGACAAAGTAAGGATATGTCTTTTGCGACACGGCCGCATGGACCCAGAAACACACAGAAGGGTCCACTTCTGGAATATTATCCCATCTCCAGGAATCTAGTACTCATAACCTGTCCATGTTGATGAAACCTTCTTTCCTCTAGACATAGCAGAGGTCCTCTTGTCATGGTTACAGGCTGAAGATCATCTGCAAGACCTCTGTACTGTCTATTCATGCCTCTCCTGGGCCATCTTTTTCCAGACTAAACCAAAGTTTAATAATCTGTCTTGGTGCTGCAATCCATTCATTCTCTTAAGGGCCTTGGTTGCTCTGCTCTGCATCTGCTCTAGTTCAGCCATGTCCATCTTATATAGAGGTGCTTACAATTGTACACAAATTTCCATGTGTGGTCTGAGCAGTGATGTGTATAGAGGCAAAACTATGTTCCTGTCTCTTTTGATGCATCTCATTATTTGACTTACCTTGGCAGCAGCTGCCCAGTATTGGTCGCTAAAGCTAAATTTATTGTCCAGCGTGATCCCCAAGTCTTTTTCAGCAGCAGTTTTTCCTGATACTTGTATATAATTATAAAAATTATTTCTTTGGCCCTTACATTTATCCACACTGAACTTCATTCGCCAGCTTTGTTCAACTCAGTAAATCTGTGATCCGGTAGTTAATATTGATGACCTATCCTCAGGATATCTCCATCAATATCAGATTAGCAGGGCTCCAACACCCCAGACCCCACCGATCAGCTGTTAGAAGAGGCCGGCGTTCCGTGAGTGCCTAGACCATACATGGTTCACATGGCCTTGTTGAATGGTGCTGAACTGCAATACCAAGCACAGTCCCTATACGATGTAGGACACTGTGCTTGGTAAGCGCCACTTATACCAGAGCTCTGGTGAGTGCAGCAGCTTCCTTAAACAGCTGATTGGTGGGAAAGCCGGGATTCGCACCCCCACCTATGTGATAATGAGGACCTATCCTGAGGATAGGTCATCAATATAATGCCCTGGATAACCCCTTTAAGAGGTAATGAGAAACAACTTTTTTAAAAAAAAAGCTCAGCAAAAGAAAAAAAAGAAAACCTTGCTTCTGTTATTTCAACGCTTCATGTGTCCTGCAAGAAGACAACTCCTTTATTATATCTGTAAGATTCCCTCATATAGAGGACCTTGGGTACCTCTGAACATTCCCATGTGATCTATTACAGCATAAATTACACATATGGGTTCCTTACGGATTGTGGGAGTGTCACAGGCCGCCTGTGCAGTGGGAAGGAATGGGGGCGGCCGCGTGGCTGCATTTATTTTTATGCACAGTTTTTGGGCCGTGTCAGCAGTAACTTTGCAGTTATACGGTTTTCTTCCTGAATGTAATTTTTAATGCATTTGCATTAATGTGCTTTTATTCCATGCGTGGTATGTTATTACATCAGTAAGTTAACTTGGCAGGAGGATAGAAAAAGGAAACTATCATTAGAACTTTCACTGGTTTACATTTTTGTGCCACCTAGTATAGTCAGCGTCTGTGTGCCAGATGCTGTAAAAAATGTATTATCGTTCCTTAAGGCAAGTCTATACTGTCATGATGTTACAGTATATTTGTGCCTAGCGCTCCTTCTATCCATTACAAATTTTATGAAACCCACCAACCATGTTTCACCTTTCCATTCTCACCATTGCTTTGATATAATTTTACAACTGCTAAGAATATTGTACAAATGTAAAAACACACACCGCTCCCGTTGTGACGCTGCCCGATCCCTCACCGTTCTCTACCTAGTACAGAGATCTGGTAACTGGTACAGAGATCACGTATCAACCCAGGGACATGTGATTGATACAGCCTGTCCATTAGATGGCGGCTGATAAAGGGTCAAGTGACCAGTCAAAACATCCCCCATGTGATGTCTCCTCCATTCAAACTAGGGTTGTCGCGGGTATCGAAATTTCAATACTGAATCGATACTTTTATACTGTATCGATTCGGTACCGGAATTTGCTCTTTTTCGATACTAAAATAAAAAATTCTCTTACCTGTCCTGCGCCGCGGCTCCGCTCCGGGTCCGGCGCTCCTCTTCTTCTCTGGGCCCGCGCTGCACTGTCCTGACCAAGTTCAGCGTCAGGTCGTAGTGCATGCACTCTGACCTGACGCTGCATGCAGTCAGGTGACAGTGCAGCGCCGGGAAGAGAAGAAGAGGAGTGCCGGAGCTGAGCCGCGGCGCAGGACAGGTAAGATATTTTTTTATTTTATTTTGATGGGGGCACAGTGGGCTGATCTGAGGTCTGATGGGGGCACGGTGGGCTGATGTTAGGTCTGATGGGGTCACAGTGGGCTGATGTGAGGTCTGATGGGGGCATGGTAGGCTGATCTGAGGTCCGATGGGGGCACGGTGGGCTGATGTTAGGTCTGATGGGAGCACGGTGGGCTGATCTGAGGTCTGATGGGGGCATGGTGGACTGATCTGAGGTCTGATGGGGGCATGGTAGGCTGATCTGAGGTCTGATGGGGGCAGAGTGGGCTGATGTGAGGTCTGATGGGGGCACAGTGGCTGATCTGAGGTCTGATGCTGGCACGGTGGGCTGATGTGAGGTCTGATGGGGGCACGGTGGGCTGATCTGAGGTCTGATGGGGGCACGGTGGGCTGATCTGAGGTCTGATGGGGGCACGGTGGGCTGATCTGAGGTCAGATGGGGGCACCGTGGGCTGATGTGAGGTCAGATGGGGGCACGGTGGGCTGATCTGAGGTCTGATGGGGGCACGGTGGGCTGATGTGAGGTCAGATGGGGGCACGGTGGGCTGATCTGAGGTCTGATGGGGGCACGGTGGGCTGATCTGAGGTCTGATGGGGGCATGGTGGGTTCATCTGAGGTCTGATGGGGGCACGGTGGGCTCATCTGAGGTCTGATGGGGGCACGGTGGGCTCATCTGAGGTCTGATGGGGGCACAGTGGGCTGATCTAAGGTCTGATGGGGGCACAGTGGGCTTATCTGAGGTCTGATGCTGGCACGGTGGGCTGATCTGAGGTCTGATGCTGGCACAGTGGGCTGACGTGAGGTCTGATGGGGCACACGGATTTTTTGTGTTTTATTTTTGCGGCATGGTATCGAATGGTATCGAGTATCGAATACTTTTTCTTAGTATCGAAATCGAATCAAAATTTTGGTATCGTGACAACTCTAATTCAAACACAGTGCATCTGCACTAAACTTTCAAAACAGCAAGTGAAGATAGCATGTGCTGTGTATTTGAATGTAGGAGCCATCACATTAGGGGTATTTGCCTGGTCACATGATCCTCCATCAGCAGCCATTTTTTGGATACGCTATAGACTTGGCCAACAAGAAGGCATACCTTATAAAATTTAGAAAATAGCACAGGATAACAACAAAGACTATATTAGTAAGTGCCATATATTCATTGTACATACACAGGGATCAACAGTATCCAGAAAGTGGCCAACACCTTTAACCCCTTCTACCCCAGAGGTTTTTCTGTTTTTGCATTTTCGTTTTGCGCTCCTTGCATTCCCAGAGCCATAACTTTTTTATTTTTCCATTGAAATAGCCGTATGAGGACTTGTTTTTTTTTGGGATAAGTTGTACTTTCCTACACCATCATTTAATATTGCATATGATGTAGTGGGAAGCAGGAAAAAAATTCCAAATGGGGTGAAATTGGAAAAAAAAGCAATTCCAGCACAGTTTTGCAGGTCTTTTATTTACAACATTTGTTGTGCGATAAAACTGACCAGTTAGCTATACCTTATACCTATATTTTTTTTTGCGTTTTGATAAGGATAAAATAATAAAAAAGTTGGAAAAAAATCAGTTTTATTTTTTCATCTCCATATTTTGACCCTTATAACTTTTTTGTAATTATGTGTACGGAGCTGTTTGGGGGCTTATTTTTTGCAGGGCGATCTGTACTTTTTATTGATACCATTCTGAGTTGTGTATGAATTTTTGTGCGCTGACATGTAAGAAACAGCAGGCAACCTGCAGCTATGGTGCCCGCTCCGCTCAGGAGTGGACACCATCTTTAAAGACCTGGCCAGCGTGGTACTAGTACAGCACTGGTCGGGAAGGTGTTAAGGGTGGCCATACACATTTAACAGCAGTCGGCCGAACGATTGTTCACCTGAAAGCTACTGTATCTCTCCCGACTCCCTTCTGGTTCCTCCATACACATTCAGCTTGGGCAAACTTGTATGTATATTCTATGATGAGACAAGATGCTGCCAGACACTTCTGGTGGCGGCTTATCTCCTGGGAGAACAAAAGGATCGGACAAAAATAAGAGCTTCATCTGATACTTCACTCCTCTCGACACCATCTGTCAGGGGAAAATGGGGAGCTCCTCAGACACATTAGACTGCTGTTCTCGGCGGGTTGGGCTGACAATACACTAATATATATGGGGGCCTTTAGGCCCCTTTCACATAAGCGTGACGGATTAGGTCCGGATGCGTTCAGAAAAACTCACACCATTTTGCAAGCAAGTTCAGTCAGTTTTGTCTGCGATTTCGGTCAGTTGTTCAGTTTATTCCACGCGGGTGCAATGCATTTTGATGCGTTTTTCACGCGCGTGATAAAAAACTGAAGGTTTACAAACAACATCTCTTAGCAACCATCAGTGAAAAACGCATTGCATCCGCACTTGCTTCAGGATGCAATGCGTTTTTAAACTAAAGCCCCATTCACTTCTATGGGGCCAGGGCTGCGTGAAAAATGCAGAATATAGAACAGGCTGCGTTTTTCATGCAAACCCAGAACTGATGCGTGAAAAAAAAACTCTCATGTACAGAGACCCATTGAAATGAATGGGTCAGGATTCAGTGCGGGTGCTATGCGTTCACGTCACGCATTGCACCCACGCGGAAAACTCGCTCGTGTGAAAGGGGCCTTAGGGTTTATTTAAATGAGCAATGTAAAACTCTTTAGTTTTCCATCTGCTAAAAATGGACGATTCCACTCGTGCTGAATCTGTATTGTTTTTGCATTCCATTTGTCTGTTTTTAAAGGGGTCATCAATATCATATCAGTTGTACGGGGAGACGGCATGCACAGTGTGCATGTGCCTTCTCTCTTCCTGTTCACTGCTGTATGTCAGGAAGAGAGAAGGGAAACAGCACATGCTCACTGCATCTCCCCGTAGAGCTGATTGGCGGGGGGATGGGGGCAGGTGTCGGACCCCCTCCGATCTGATATTGATGACCTATCCTGAGGATAGGTCTTCAATATTAAACAGCCCAGAGTACCTCTTTAAGTCCACTTGCATTAGTATGGTATTTGTTTTCATGTCCATCAAAAATAAAAAATACTGCATTTGCTTCTTTTCCTTCTTCCATGAAAAAATGACCGCCCTTGTTACGTCCTTTTTTATTCATGGACCCTCTGACATAAATGGACGAGTCTAGCACAAGAATCGCACCAAAGTAGTGCAAGCTGTCATTTTCTCTGCATAGACCAAAAGAAAACTGCACATGTGAATTGGCCATTGTTGCGTCTGTTTTACACTTGAACAGTATATGGATGCGAACATGACTTGTTTGAATAAGCCATAATAATTGTATAAAAAAGTTCTGCAACTTTCTAAAATACTTTGTTTCTGTAATCCTCAATATTTTCAGCATATCTATTTGCTGTTGATGGACTAAAACCAGTACAGACGTCTTCATAGCTGATGGACTCCAGTCTGGGCATTTGCATTTCCAGTTTAATTGTGCTGTGCTCGAAATGCGTACATGTCTTCTAGGAAAACCCATGATAATGTTTTTATTGACTTCATAATTATAACTCACGAGTGCTGGAGCGGACAGTACTAATTTAAAACTACAGGTTTTCCCGTTTCCAACAGGGATTTCTGTTTACTTCCTGCAATGTTGGAATCAAGATGTGAATTGGAGCCTTGTGGTGGGCTGAGCTACAATGTAAAGGTACTGTTTTTGGACAAAAAGGCCACACAAGACACCTCTTTACCAATATTAGGTAACAAAGATAAGAGGAACTGTGCTGTTAGCAAACATGGGGGTGGGGAGTTGTTCCAAGGGTCATAAAAAAAAGAGTTGAAGGAAAAAAAAAGTCTTGTCCTTTCTATCTGCCTGGAAAACCTGCCACCAAAATGAGGAGCCAAGTATCCTCTGTGTACGTTACAGGCTGCCATTATGGTCATATTCCGTGCATGTAATAGTACATAATACCAAAAGGCCATACTCTGGAGCTGTACATGCAGCAAAATACGCTTTTACCGTTTTTTTTAATTTTTTTAGTTCAGCTTTTTGGGTGCTATGAACTCAATGAAGGTCAATGGATGATGGCGGTATATGTTCTGCTACCTCAGCAAACACAATGAATTTCCTGATTCACCAGCCATGATTCAAAATGAAAAGAGGAAACAACATGCTGTGGGCAGAACATACTCTAAAATCCTGCACTGACGAAGAGTTCTCTTGAAACATTCCAGTTGTGAGCTAAAAAGTAGTACATAAGTCAGTAACTACAGGTGATGCTTATTTGCCGCCTATTTACCTCATTGCTTGCTGCAGGGCAGCTTTTTAGCCAGTTCCATTAGGGTAAAGCCATGACTACAGATTAGCTACAGTGACTACAGCGAATCTGTAGTAGTCTGAGACACGCCCACTGTCTCACCATTGGTTTGGCTCCTGCTCCCTCCCCCTGGAGCTCTGCCTCCTTGGATTGGCTGATGCTTTATAATTATAAAGCACAGATTACTAAATTGACAGAAAAATGAGATTATAGGGTAACTGCCACACACAGACTGAGGGGAATGAGCCTTAAACGGTTTGTCTGTGTTTAGAGATGAACCCGGACATATCCCCATGTTCACTCCTCCGGCCTTCCTGATATGAGCATCGGAGCATGAAATTCTCTGATGCTCTCCTTTGCCCTCCACAGAATCGTGCAGGGAACAGGCTTTTTTAGAAGATCTGGTGACATACTGGGCTCCTCATAGGGAATGTTAGGCGGAGACTTCCACCTAGCAGTGAGCTGGTAACGCCATCGGTAGGGATGAGTTACTTCAGTTTTTGAAGTTCAGGTTTACGCTGAATAGCGTTATGGATTCTGTTACCACAAAACATAATGCAATTCAATGACGGAATGCATAACAGAATGCCTTTAGAGGTATTTTGTTATGCATTCAGTCATAATAAAAGTCTATGGCCTGCATAACGGATCTGTCCGGTTTCCATTATGCAGGAGAGTCATCCCTGAAGTTCACTCATCTCTAGTCACCGAAACGAATGGGCGGGCTTTAGTGCTGCCCAATCCTGTTAAACGGCTAGGGCAGCGCTAAAGCCCGCCCATCAGAGCCGCTGAAACAAGCCTCTCTCCTTGCCTTGTATTGGAGGGGGCACACTTACAACTTTATTTTAATATGTATGTGTGGGTTTTTTTGTTTTTTTTACTGTCAGTGACTTTGTACTGAAGGCTGGGAGGCAGTGAGAATAGCGCTGCTAGGGCTGTTAGTACTCACCGCTCCCTGGTCTTCTGCTATGGGTGCTGGCTGTACTGTTTCCTGGCAGTGTTCAGCGTGAGGACGTAGTGTGCACAGGCGTGTAACTGTGACCTCACGCTGAACAATGTCAGGTCAGTACAGAGCTGGAAAAGAAGCATGCCAGATCTCCAAAATGCAAGAGAGGTAAGTTTAATTTATTTAATTTTGTCTGATCGAAGGTCTGATTTATGGGGTGGAGGGGGGAGTTATATACGATTACTTTGGGGTCTAGTCTGAGGTCTGATTCATGGAGGAGGCGGAGAAACTGTGTTATAGGAGCCATTACTTTCAGGTAAGGGAAATGTTATAGGGTCCGTTATTTTGGGGTCTGATCTGAGGTCTGATTGATAGAGAGGGGGAGTGTTATAGTGGTCATGACTTTATTGTCTCATCTGAGGTCTAATTTAAAGGATGAGAGGCCGGGGTTACAGTGGTCATGACATTGGAGTCTGATCTGATTGATGGGGTGTTATATAAGTGCCACATTTTCAGGGCAGCAGTGGGTTCAGTGTTAAAGGGGTAGCTGGATAGGGGGTACTTTGATATAGAGAAGGCATGCCAAACCTGTGGCCCTCCATCTGTTGGAAATCTACAATTCCCAGCATGCCTGGATAGCATACAACTATTAGGGCATGCTGGGAATTGTGGTTTTGTAACAGATGGAAGGCCGCAAGTTGAGCATCCCTGTTATAGAGGGTGGGGATTGACTGCAGAAGCAATGAGAAAAATCTGTAACAGGTCCCTTCTACAGTGTGCTATTTATTAACCCTGGTGTTTTCTTAAATAGCAGAGTGAGTAGTACACCCCTGACCAAAGACGTCTCCATAACTGTATATACAGTAGCCCAACAATCACTTTAAAGACAGGCAAGGTTAATGCTCCTCTTATGAATACACCAAACCCACACTATGGGAGAGATTTATCAAAACTGGTGTAAAGGAAAACTGGTTTAGTTGCCCATAGCAACCAATCAGATTCCACCTTTCATTTTCCAAATGAGCTCTGAAAAATGAAAGGTGGAATCTGATTGGTTTCTTGTAATTTTTTAATTTTTTATATACTTTAACACTATTTCAAAGACATGAGCGTACAATTTTCTTCATTGTATACATAGCTCTCTAGAATGCGTGTAATAAATGTACATAATGCATGTAATAACATAATACAAGGTAATAGATACTTTGACAAAGTAGTAAAGTCCATCATGAGGAACAATGTTTAAAACTTTAAAATAAACCTGATAATGCGAATAAGAAACATACAAGTACATAGGAATCTGATTGGTTTCTAAGGGCAACTAAGTCAGTTCTACTTTACACCAGTTTTCAGAAATCTACCCCTATGTGTCTGGTGTATTCTTTGAATGCTCCTACTAGCCATGTAGCACATTTATGATCAGCACTGCCTATTCAATTTTGCTGCTATGGAAGGTCACTACGTGGAGAGATGATTAGGTTACAGCAGGGGCGTAGCTAAAGGCTCATGGGCCCTGATGCAAGAGTTCAGCTTGGGTCCCCCCCCTTCCCTCAGCGATGGTGCACCTAGCTTTTCTGCCGGCCAAGTCAAAAATGCCCCCCATTCTCCCCCTAACCTTTTCCCTCCTAACATTACGTATATCACTACAGAACATACAGGGTAAGGCTACATTCACACAATGTTTTTGCAGCCTCCGATCTGCATATTTTGCGGACCCATTCACTTCAATGAGCACTGTGTGCTGTCCGCATCTGTATGTCCATTCCTATTTTTGTCCGTTTTGCGGACAAGGATAGGCATTGTTACAGTGGATCTGCAAAAAAAATGGATGCCATACGGAACATCATCCTTTTTTTGCGGATCCGCAATTTGCAGACTGCAATAACACAACGTTCGTGTGAATGTAGCCTAATACAGCGCCCCATACCTCTTACATTCAGGGTAATACAGCGCCCCATACCTCGTACATCCAGTGATGTCTCCTCTGATGTAGATCTTCTCTTTCCTCATATTCTCCTTTCAGACCAGACTCCATTTTTCATCTCTGCAGTTTGACAGAAAAAAATCTTATTTTAGTACTTTTCCATCATCCTCCTGTCTTCTGGACAAATCATCCTACCACCCCCAGTACTGTGCCACTAGTACCACACAGATAGTGCCCTTCAATAATTATTGGCACACAGTGTCCTAAAATAAATGCGCCCAGCAAATAGTGTCCCTGACAGTAATAGTGTAAACATAACGCCCCCCAGAAATAACTGCGCTGATACTGTGCCAGGGTTCCCCCCTCAGTAATAGTGACCCCCAAAGTCCCAACTAATAATTCTCTGCCAGAGTGCACTTGTTAGTAATAGTGCCCCAACAGTACTAATGTCCCCACTGTGCCCCAGAAGTAATAATGCTTCCAATGTGCCAGTAAGAAGTGCCCCGATAATGTGCCAGTAAGAAGTGTCCCCATAGTGCCCCCCAATAATGTGCCAGAAGTGCCCCCAAAATTTCACCCCAATAATTGCCAGTAAGAAGTGCTCCCCACCCATAGATGCACCCCAAATTATGTGCCAGTAAGAAACGTCCCAATAATGCACCAGAAGTTCCCCCCATTGATTCCCCCCCAAAATCATGTGCCAGTAAAAAGTGTCCCACCCCCATAGATGCCCCCCAAATTATGTGCCAGTAAGAATGTCCCCAGTGCCCCCATGTGCCAGTAAATATGCCCCCAGTGCCAGTAAAAATACCCCCAGTTCTCCCGTGCCAGTAAGAAATGCCCCCAAGTGCCAGTAAGAAATGCCCCCAGTGCCAGTAAGAAATGCCCCCCAGTGCCCCTATGTGCCAGTAACAAATGCCCCCATTGCCCCCATGTGCCAGTAACAAATGCCCCTAGTGCCCCCATGTGCCAGTAAAAATGCCACCAGTGCCCCCATGTGCCAGTAAAAATGCTCCTAATGCCCCCATGTGCCACTAAGAAATGCCCCCAGTGCCAGATAAAATGCCCCAGTGCCAGTAATAAATGCCCCCAGTGCCCCCATGTGCCAGTAAGAAATGCCCCCAGTGCCAGTAAGAAATGCCCCCCAGTGCCCCCATGTGCCAGTAACAAATGCCCCTAGTGCCCCCAGTGCCAGTAAAAATGCCCCCAGTGCCATGTGCCAGTAATAAATGCCACCAGTGCCCCAATTTGCCAGTAAGAAATGCCCCCAGTGCCCCCATGTGCCAGTAAGAAATGCCCCCAGTGCCAGTAAGAAATGCCCCAGTGCCAGTAAAAATGCCCCCAGTGCCCCCAATAGAGCTCCGGTCCGTAATTGCAACAATAAAAAAAAATAAACACTTATACTTACCTCCATCAGCGATGCGATGCAGGCCTCTTCCGGCCTGTGTCCTGCACTGTACGGCTCAGGCGACACGATGACGTCATTGCGCCGCCTGAGCTGGCCTCTGATAGGCTGCAGGCCTAGTGCCTGCAGCCTATCAGAGGAACGTGCAGGGGAGACGCCTCTCCCTCCCCTGCCCCGCAGTACAGGCATCTGTATCGCCGTCCTGACTATGGAGATGAGTGCTTCCACAATGGAAGCGCTCATCTCCCTCTGCCCCGCCGCCGCCAACTGTGCGCAGGGCCACGCCGCACCTGCCTAATTGGCGTTGCGGCCCTGCAAGTGGCAAGTGGGCCCTCGGGGCCCAGTCGCAACTGCGACCGCTATAGCTACGCCACTGGGTTACAGTAAGGACAGAAGATTATAAACTACAGGGACCCAAACCCTCAGACAGAAGAAGACTATCAGGAAGCTGCTGCATATAGATGGAGGGGAGGAGCATTAATAATGGGGAGGGGCCTGGGGAGGTGCTTTTATTAGCCATTGATTTGTAAACTCTTGACTCCTCCTCCTGAATGGTGCAGGTCTCGCTGCGGGAGGAGAGGTTTTGGGAAAGTTGCTTGGGGTGTTTCCAAATGTTACGCCCTTGGGTACAGCAAGGCCCCATAGACTACATTGGGGGCTGTGTTATGGCTGCGTATCATTTGCATATAACTCTGGTGTCAATGGGTGGCCGAAATTAAATGGACTTTACAATTTGGACAAAACCTTTGTAATCACCAGTGTGGGCACAACACAACAATACACATCTCATATACTGCAGACCTTCTTATGAGAAGGACAAGGCCTTATCCAATCAATCAACGGTGGACAGGAATCTCTTCCTTACTTTTCAGAAAAGAGGTTCTGCAGCATCTGCATCTCAAATTCTGTCATTTTACTTAAAGGATTAGAGTGTTTCATATAATATACAGATCTGACCTCTAAGTTTGGGAACTATACAGATTTAAAAATAAAATCAGCAACCAAATCAAACTAAAAATGTGAAGCAGAAAATGTGCTGTAAAGGTAAAAATCAATGTATTCTCGAAAACTGAAAATCTGCATCCATTAAACAATATCCTTATATCTTAGTCCATTACATATTAGATGCTCTGGCCATTAAGTGGTTAAAATAATTTGGCCTTCATCCTGGCACAGTATTGTGATGTCACCACATTTGCATAGAATGTTCTAGAACTGGGCCTACAGCTGTGATGTCACTGGATGACATCACAATGATGAATTTGTGAAGGTGACTCCATGTTGGATGCACACTTCAGAAAGAAGATTGGACGCCATCATGAGGATTCATAGGCGTCAGCGCTATGTTGATCGGCGGCTGCTGATCAACTCTCTCTCATCCTGCACGTCGATTGGCTCATTCCTTCTGGAGTTTCAGGAAATTGAATAAAAAATGGAGAACTCTGATGAGGAACTCCAGCTTCCTGGCCAAGAAATCAACCATCATGACACAGGCCAGGAGCTTCTTCAGGTCAGTTGGCTTAAGACGTAAACACCACGTCATCCGCCATGACATAGCTGAGAAGACACCAACCAATTTTATTGCTGATCCAAAAGTTGCACATGAGGGGCCCCTAATACCACAAGTCATGTCCCTGGGAGAAAACCCAAAAAGTGGGGAACCCCCACAAAAAAGACCCCGGGACGCTGATGCTATGGAGCCATTTCTTGTCCACAAAGCACCATCTGCTAAAAAAACACCAAAGAGCTATAAGCGACAACGTAATAGAAAGACTCGTCAAAAACAGGAGAAGAAAATGGCTGAGTCTGCTGAAGACCTTTTGAAGGCATCTTGTGAAGCTTCCAAAGCCAGTCTTAAAAGGAAAGCACCAACCTCCAATGACAGTCAGTCCGGGACATTTCCACCAGCCAAAAGAGCTGCGGCAGAAAACATGTCCGCTCCATCTACCAATGATGTAGGAAGCCCGGAACTGGGAACACCACAAGTGGAGATGGCCTATACCTGTAGAGCACAGAACAACTTGTCTGCAGAGCACTTATCTATCCTGAAGAGCAGCGGCCAGGAAGGCATGCTGGTTGATGACATCATTAACAAGGCCCAGGATCTCCTGCAGAATCAGTTTGGGGACTTTGATGGCCTGCAGCCTGCCGCTGCTATTCTCTTTCCAGGGTACAGTGTGCTAAAGAAGGCCGTACAAATCCACTACGATGAGGACAGGGTGCACTGGCTGACCTCCTGCTTCAAAAATGGCCACATCCTAGTGGCCGACAGCATCAAGACCAGCAATTTTCCTCTATCTGTTTGCCAGCAGATTAATAACATCTACAGTGTAGTGGTCCATGAGCCCCTGAAACATCTAAAATTTCTCAACGTGGATCAGCAGAGAAACACCTTTGACTGTGGGGTGTTTGCCATAGCATTTGCCTATGAATTTCTGGCAGATGACGGTGAACCCACAGCGATCTTCCAGCACAATGTAATGAGAGAACATCTTATATCCTGCCTGCAGAATGGCAGGATCACAGGCTTTCCCAAAAAGGTCAATTAGCGGCTCCATGTCTTTCATGACATGTTGAGTCGATGTCAGGCCAAGAGATCGCCCTGACCAGAAGCCTGATATTACCGAAACAGACCTGGATCCTCTATGTCACCAAAGCTGCAGTCTCTACCCAACCCCAGAGTACAACCGCTGACCCATGGTACAGGTCTAGAACCCACAGACTTGTTGGCATTGGTAAGTTACCAGGGACTTTTCTTTGATCATCTTCATGTACTGATTGTAATAATGTCTTCTCATGTGATATATATATATATATATATATAGTAAGTTAAGACAACCACCAAAGGTTTGCGATAATCACACCCCACAAACATTGGCCTTTTAACCTATGGGCCCCATAACTTTGCTATATCTATAGTTATACCTTTTAATGAGGGGGTTTCCTAATTTTAGCTCAGTCCTAGAGACCTGATTATCAGGCAATTGTGTCCCGGGAACATGTGTCAGACTATCAGATGATAAGGACCTCATCCATAAGAAGAACTTGTATCTTCATTGGGTATATTGATGATTTGTGATTTTTCTGCTTCTTGAAATTTATGGTGTTTTCTTTATAATTTGGACACAGCGGTATCCACTGGTCACCACTGGAAATAAAAACAGCCTGGGGTTAAGAAAGCAACTGCAGCAGATCGGATCACCAGAGGTCTGAGACAAAATGAGGCGTAGAATAAACCATCTCCTGATCTTCACCAGTGACTCCTGCTAAAAGGTATTGGTCTTAAGAACCAAAAACAGTCCTAAATAAGGTAAGATCCTTGTTACAGGAGTCATAAAATGTAATGTGATTTATGACAGGAACTATTAATAATAACAGACATGATGCCAAGTTCTGGAGACACCAGAGTGATGACAGAATAATTTAGGGTTTACATTCCCTACGAAGATGAGCAGAGCAGTGGCCTTTAGTGGAAAATCATCAAATTGCCCGATACATGGCATATACGTAGGATAAAATTCTAACTGCCTACAGTCACCACTAGGGGGAGCTCCCATTGACCTTGATATGTAGATCATCTTGAGCAATGGCTCCCAGAATTTTAACTATGGAAGTGTGTAAGAAAGCAGGGGCCTTTGCCATTTTGTATCAGGAAAACTGAGCACCAAACCCTATAAAGATATATGAAATGACAATGTCAATGACAATGATAAGCGTTGGTATCGCTGTAAACATGGACCTAAGTTTAATATAGTTAAAGGGATTCCAATCACTCATAGCGATGGGAGTAAATTTGTGTCACTTATATGTAATTTTCTGCTGCTCCATGTTCAGTCATTTTTTGTATCTGCAGATCACTGTACCAGAGCGGGGGTCTCGCTGTGTCCTGGCAATGAATATGGGATACAGCTGGAGGTGTTGACTCTACCACAAGTCAATGACATGGTGGCCACCATGTCAGGATCAGATGACCTACGCTTCAGCAAGAGGCAGATTCCGGGCTCGGTCTCTGCTCTCACCCACCGGACTTTCCACAGACAGATGTATTCACCAAAGAAGTGAGTTTCCTGCTGCATCAAAGGCAGATTCCAGGCTTGGTCTCTGCATTCACCACTGGACTTGACATTCACTGGACTTTCCACAGTCAGATGTATTCACCGAAGAAGTGAGTTTCCTGCTGCATCAAAGGCAGATTCCGGGCTCGGTCTCTGCATTCACCACTGGACTTGACATTCACCGGACTTCCCGCAGTCAGATGTATTCACCGAAGAAGTGAGTTTCCTGCTGCATCAAAAGGCAGATTCCAGGCTTGGTCTCTGCAGAAGACAATTGTGATTGTTTTCCTCCACCGCCTAGGGGAAGGGCAGTCCTTCAGCCATGGTTCCCTAGAGGTTTCCTCCACTGGGGGTTTTTCCTCTCCTGAGTGCTGAAGGCCCAACTCTTCATGAGTCAAAGGCCCATCACCAACAGGGCCACATTTAAGACCAGTGCCCTGACTTCTAATGAGAACATCTACTGTATATTTGATACCTTGCAGTAAATAAAGAAGTCAGTGTATATTAAGTAGTGGTGTGTCTGAGGTTCTTTATCAATCTTTGTTAAAGGAGCTATTAATTAATAATATTTTGTGGAATATTAATAATCAATATTCATAAATAGGCGTAACCGGCTCTCGCTAGCTCCGCCTATTTATTTCCTTTATTCAATCCGTTCCCTGCACGCTGTGTACTGAACTGTACTATGGCGGCTACACAAAAGACAATGTAAACGGTACTTTAAATAATAAAAAGGATTTATTACAAAATAACACGTCTACGGTCTAATATTTAGACTATATCTATATATATTTATATTGGAGTATATAAATATATATATATATATATATAGCCACACAACAATACAATAACACAACCTCAGTATAAAAACTCAACTACACTGCACAATCCCACTTAATTCCACCCACAAACTATCTAAACACATACACACTCACACAGAAATACATATAATTACAGCAGTACCCTCCCAAGCCTAATACTAGCTATCCCTAAAAGTGGTTACTTATGATACAGGGGTTATAGGGGAATGCAAGGGGTTATCTGCAGTGATAAGGCACTGCAGGGGTCAGGAGTTTGGGGATAATTAGGGGTATAGGGGTTACAGGGGAATGCAAGGGGTTATCTGCAGTGATAAGGCACTGCAGGGGTCAGGAGTTTGGGGATAATTAGGGGTAACAGGGAGTTCCAGGGGTACTTAGCCAGTCTCTGTTTCTGGAGGGGCTGCTTGGCTTCTTTCCTCTGTGGTGAAGAGTCCCCTCTCCTTGTGGTGGTCAAAAGCTTCTCTGTTTTATGGTGGTAAACTGCTTGATTGGGGTCTCCACTCAAAGGGTAGATATTGATCAGGTGTGATAAACCTTCACAATGCAAGCAATGGAGGCCAACACCCCTGTTCATAGCAAGCCTTGCTGTGAACAGCTGATACCAGAGGTGTGTGACAAAGGGTAGATGATCTTATCAATCCTCTGTCCTTTGATGTGCCCGAGACTGTCATCAGGGTGGCGTCTCCCTCCTGCAAGTGCGCTGGTATGTGCCTCCAGGGGGATGCAGGGTTGAGGGTCAGTTTATATGTATATAGATAAATGCATATAAAACTAGGGCATATATACATGTATCTATATACAGTTAGGGCCAGAAATATTTGGACAGTGACACAAGTTTTGTTATTTTAGCTGTTTACTAAAACATATTCAGAAATACAATTATATATATAATATGGGCTGAAAGTGCACACTCCCAGCTGCAATATGAAAGTTTCCACATCCAAATCGGAGAAAGGGTTTAGGAATCATAGCTCTGTAATGCATAGCCTCCTCTTTTTCAAGGGACCAAAAGTAATTGGACAATGGACTCTAAGGGCTGCAAATAGCTCTGAAGGCGTCTCCCTCGTAAACCTGTAATCAATGAAGTAGTTAAAAGGTCTGGGGTTGATTCCAGGTGTGTGGTTTTGCATTTGGAAGCTGTTGCTGTGACCAGACAACATGCGGTCAAAGGAACTCTCAATTGAGGTGAAGCAGAACATCCTGAGGCTGAAAAAAAAGAAAAAATCCATCAGAGAGATAGCAGACATGCTTGGAGTAGCAAAATCAACAGTCGGGTACATTCTGAGAAAAAAGGAATTGACTGGTGAGCTTGGGAACTCAAAAAGGCCTGGGCGTCCACGGATGACAACAGTGGTGGATGATCACCGCATACTTTCTTTGGTGAAGAAGAACCCGTTCACAACATCAACTGAAGTCCAGAACACTCTCAGTGAAGTAGGTGTATCTGTCTCTAAGTCAACAGTAAAGAGAAAACTCCATGAAAGTAAATACAAAGGGTTCACATCTAGATGCAAACCATTCATCAATTCCAAAAATAGACAGGCCAGAGTTAAATTTGCTGAAAAACACCTCAAGAAGCCAGCTTAGTTCTGGAAAAGTATTCTATGGACAGATGAGACAAAGATCAACCTGTACCAGAATGATGGGAACAAAAAAGTTTGGAGAAGAAAGGGAATGGCACATGATCCAAGGCACACCACATCCTCTGTAAAACATGGTGGAGGCAACGTGATGGCATGGGCATGCATGGCTTTCAATGGCACTGGGTCACTTGTGTTTATTGATGACATAACAGCAGACAAGAGTAGCCGGATGAATTCTGAAGTGTACCGGGATATACTTTCAGCCCAGATTCAGCCAAATGCTGCCAAGTTGATCGGACGGCGCTTCATAGTACAGATGGACAATGACCTCAAGCATACAGCCAAAGCTACCCAGGAGTTCATGAGTGCAAAAAAGTGGAACATTCTGCAATGGCCAAGTCAATCACCAGATCTTAACCCAATTGAGCATGCATTTCACTTGCTCAAATCCAGACTTAAGACGGAAAGACCCACAAACAAGCAAGACCTGAAGGCTGCGGCTGTAAAGGCCTGGCAAAGCATTAAGAAGGAGGAAACCCAGCGTTTGGTGATGTCCATGGGTTCCAGACTTAAGGCAGTGATTGCCTCCAAAGGATTCACAACAAAATATTGAAAATAAAAATATTTTGTTTGGGTTATGTTTATTTGTCCAATTACTTTTGAGCTCCTAAAATGTGGAGTGTTTGTAAAGAAATGTGTACAATTCCTACATTTTCTATCAGATATTTTTGTTCAACCCTTCAAATTAAACGTTACAATCTGCACTTGAATTCTATTGTAGAGGTTTCATTTCAAATCCAATGTGGTGGCATGCAGAGCCCAACTCGCGAAAATTGTGTCACTGTCCAAATATTTCTGTCCCTAACTGTACATTAGGAGCAACTGGGGGCACAATATAATATATATAGGGGGCATCATATGCATCAGAGGGCACCACATATTGGGGCATATCTGGAGACCCACAGATACATATATAGAAGGCCCATATATAGATATACATGTATATGCATGCCTCATTAAGGGGGCATGCATGCATATACATATACACACTTACATACCAGCACTTCCTTCTACAATCTTCATAGTCAACTGATTGGGGGTGCAGGGTGTTGGACCCCTGCTGATCAGATAGTGATGGCCTTTCTTGGTTTTATAGCTCATCTTATTTTTTTTATCCCCTACCTGCAGGATAGGGGATAAGTATCTGATTACTGGGGACTGCTGGGTTTCCCATGATCATGAGAATGGGGAGTCTGTGTCCCCAAAAAAATGGAATAGTAGGTCAACCGTGTTCCCTTCTGCTTCATTCAATGTCTATGGGCCTTCTGGAAATAGCTGAGCATTGTACTTGGCTTTATCCAGCAGTCCCATAGAGAGTGAACAGAGTAGCTATGTGCACGCTCGATCAGCGATCAGTGGGGGATAGGAGAAAGTTTTGTATTGACACACACTATCTCCGGACCACATACCCATTGAAGTCAACGGGTCCGCAAAAAATATGGATGTAACATGGACCACATGCATAGTTTTTTGCGGATCCATGATTTGTAGACCACAAAACGGATATGATTGTGTGCATGGGGCCTTATACAGATTCTATTTAAAAAAAAAATAAATTAAGAGGTACAGTTAGCGGTGTATCTCCAACTGTGACAGGCCACGCGCTAATATGGGGCCCCTGGAGGAAGGTCTTGGACAAAAGGCCCTGTCTCCAAATTACACTTAATTCTCGCTCCTGTCTCCTGTCTGGGGCTAAGGCTCTGCTTTCCAGCTCCCTGCTTCCTCTGTCCTCAGGCCCGCTTTTACTCAGCACATCGTCAGTGGCTATCGCTGCACCCGCTGGAGTCCCGACTAGCTCTCTATGTTGTCTCGCTGCCGGGCGCTGGGCTGGCCAATCAGTATTAGCAGTGCTTGCAGAGCCTGCTGCTGATTGGCTTGTCCAGCGCCCAGTAGAGAAACTTTAGTGCCCTGTGCCACAGGAGTCAGGATTTCATTCCTCTGTAAGAAACTTACAAGTGACAGTGTAGAGGATGATGAGAGTGACTTCTGTGGAAACGATGACTTTAGGTGAGAAGTGACGGTGCTGTCAGTAACCTGTGTTTTAGGTGTGAAGTGGGTCCAGAGCACCCACCACAAGGCTTCAATACTTCATCCTGAACAGAACCTAGATTCATCACTAAAACGATACGGTTCCAGTCCACAGCAGTCCAGAGATCTCGTTCACAAAGTGATGGTGGCTGGCTGTCAATGACAAGACACATAATGGGCGCCATGATACAAACAGCCTTCTACTAGACACCTGGAAATGGTCAGGGTAGAGACTGTGTGTCATGAAGGTGCCACCTGTGTCTGGATGCTGCACAACCAAACTGTGGGAGCTGTTCATGCTTGTCTCTACTGGTGATCTGACCAGAGCCTGTTCATTGTGTGGGTGTGCCCTCACATAAACACTGCTCCCAACAGTTAGGTCCAAACAGCCTAAATAGCAGGCAATTCTTCCGACCATCCTGCTTCTCTCCAAGAGCTCACGCACACGACCGTATGTATTTTGTAGTCCACAAAACACGGATCCGCATAAAAAAAGGAAGACATCCATGTGACATCTATTTTATTTTTTTTCTGATCCATTGTAACAATGCCTGTCCATGTCCACAAAATGGACGTTCTATTTTGTTTTATGGAACGCACACATCTGTTTTTTTCAAGCCCCATTGAGATCAATGGTTCCGCATATGGATCTGTAAAAAAAACGGAATGGAAAGAAAATACGTTTGTGTGCAGTAGCCCTTAGGGCTCAGACGGCCAAGTGCTATCCAAGAAAATGCGGATCCTTTTTTTTTGTGTATGGATACTTATTTTTGCAGACAGCATACTGCTGTCTGAATGAGCCCTTAGGCTACATCCACACCAGCGTTTTTGCTGGATCCGTCATGGATAAGCAAAAACGCTTTCATCATGATAATACAACCGTCTACATCCGTTCTGAATGGATCCAGTTGTATTATCTTTTACATAGCCAAACTGATCCGTCATGAACTCCATTGAAAGTCAATGGGGGACGGATCCGTTTTCTATTCTGTCTAAGAAACGGATCCGTCCCCATTGACTTACATTGTGAGTCATGACGGATCCATTTGCATCAGTTTCTTCATGTGGACACCAAAACGCAGCAAGCAGCATTTTAGTGTCCGCCTCCAAAACAGAAGTGAAACTGAACTGAAGCAAAACTGATGCATTCTGAACGGATCCTTTTCCATTCAGAATGCATTAGAACAAAAACTGATCAGTTTAGGACCGTTTGTGTGACGGATCTCACAAACGGATCCTGAAAACGCAAGTGTGAAAGTAGTCTTACCAGCTAGGAGGTGGTGACAACCTCTGTGTGAGAGGCAGACTGTAGGATTCCAGACTATATCCCTATCTGAATCCCCCTTTAAATGGCTGCTTTTCCTACAAGCCCGCCGCCCTGGGTGTAGGCACAGGCGGTGACAAGAAGCGGCTCTTCCTCCATCCAGTACACCACACTGCCGTCTCTCCGTCGTGCACATCACGCGGTTCTCCAGTCAGCTGACGGGTCACACGGGATTCGTGGCGTCAGGCTGTATCCGCCCCCCGAAGTCACGTGACGGCGGCAGCGGGTGGAGCTGTGCGGTCGGTGCCGAGGGTCTAGTCTGGTCGGTGGGAGAAGATGGTGAGTGTCCGGAGACTTCTGCGGGGAGCAGTGTCCTCTGTAGACCGAGGGCAGGGAGGAGCAGAGCGTCGTGCCCGGGATAGGCCGGGGATGCGCCGAGGCCTAGTACGGGGTGGGACAGCGGGCCTGAGCTGTCATCACACCCGGACTAGAAGTACGGAGAACTTCACATAGACATGTGACGCTGCCCCAGAGGCCGACTACGACTTCTACCTAGCGTCCTGCACGGCTCAGGGAACTTCTGTGCCTGGGATAAGTGGGCAGCACTAGGGAGGGTTGAGGAAAGACCCCGGGCCCCTGCCTGCTGCTGGTGAGAACCCAGATGGGAGGACATGGAGGGGGTCTTCAGGGTAAATCTCCACAGGCATCCCTGGAGGGTGACTACTCTGGACAGGGGTCGGTATGTCACCACGGTGAGGTACGGAGGAGAGGAGTAGTAGTCCATTTCTGCCTGTGAACTCTCTCCCTACAGTTATCAGCCTTCTGTACTGAGATTTGTTTTTTTTTCCCCCCATGTTCCTCCAACCTGTGGCTTAAAGGGGTATTCCGGCTGTATTATTATCCCCTATCCCCAGGATAGGGTAAAACTATTACATCGGTGGGGGTCCTACTGCTGGGGCCCGCACTGGTCACCAGAACAAGGGGCCCATCCCCCTGAAATAAATGGAGCGGCTGGTCCATTAATTTCTATGGGAGCTCCGTAGATAGGTGAGCGCTGTACTGGGCTATCTCCGCAATTCTCATCGAAATAAATTGAGTGGTCGAATGCATGTCCGACCGGCCGATACGTTCATTTCAGTGGGTACAGGGCCCCATTCTGATGTAATAGTTATCCCCTATCCACAGGAATATAACTGGGATACCCCTTTAACTCCCATTACACCATGATGGTCAGTGCATGGTGGAATGTTCTAGTTCTGCAACTGCTGGACAACCGCAGGGATGAGACTTCTGCTGTAATGTGATCTGTCCCGATGTGGTCCTCCACAAGGACTGGTTAAGGTATCGTCACACGGGACAATGCATCATAGATTTTTCATAATAATGTGTAGCAGAACTCCCAAGCTGAACCTCTGCTCTTGGATTCCCCAGTGGAGATAATCCACTGCCATCATGGTCAGATGAATGAAGGCCTGGAGCGTCAGGTCCTCTTCCCGGCTCTGCCTAATATGGCAACTCACTTCACTTCACCTGAATGGGGCTGAGCTGCAGTACCAGGCACAGCCACTACCAGATGTATGGCACTGTGCTTGGTAAGCAATGAAGGACTCGGGGTCTTCTCTGGAGGACCTCATCCGCTTCGGTCAGCCTGATCGGTGGGTTGGCCTGGGGTCAGACTCACCCCCTACCCCCCCCCCCCCCCACCCCACTGATCAGATATTGACAGCCTATGCTAAGGAAGAATATCAAAGTCCTAGAAAACCCCATGCAGTCTGAATGTAACCTAAAGTGGATCTTGGAGACCTTCTTTCCATCTTTCAGCCGCAGATCCGCAATACCCCTCTAAAGACCTCTTTGTGGACGTCATGGAAGGGAATCCCACTCAGTACCAGTTCTCATGTATTACATGGTCTACCACTGAATGAAATTGGTTGCATTTATTAATGGGTGCAATATCACCCGATGAAGACCCCCTGAGCTCCTGGCAATAAGCAAGGGCTTTTCTGAATGCAGACTAGTGCCTCCTTGCCCTATGGCTGACGACTAAGGGAACACCTGACTGGTTGGGGCTCCGCAGTGAGATACCCACCTCCTAGAAATACATAACGTACAGTTGACATGTGATCTCAAGGTGTTTTTTCTGGGTGCACTTTTTGGTGATGATCACCCTAATAAAGTTGTGGAGCTCTGTCCATCAGCAGGAAGAGACACATTGATTGGCCTCAGCAGTGACGTGCCAATTGGGGACACATCACTGCTGAGGCCAGTCATTGGCTGCTGCGGCGTACCTGCCCCTGTCCATGTGACAGGTGGAGACTGGAAGGGCAGTGAAGACAGGATTCTCCTTGGCTGAAGTGCCTTGAGAAGTGCCGCTGCATCTTCATGGTTTCAGTGAAGGTTTAGGTCGCCTCTAAAATAAATCCCTGCGCAACCTCTTAAAAGTGAATGTGCAAATTTCATAAGAAAGTGGTGAAGCTTTGATTTTCATGGATGCCAATCCCAGTTTTGTATATAGGATCTGTATTCTTCTCGCTAGAAAAGCCAAGCAGGGCCACTGAAACCTGAAGGTGCAGAAACACTGCTCTGGGAAAGACTGCTGCGCCTTAGTGGTTTTGGTAAAGGTTTAGGAACCCTTTAAACGCCTCCCTAAGGTGGTACCGTTAAAAAAGATCTGTACTTACCTGCTGGCTGTCTGCTCCAATTTATCTCTGTGGCTCCAAGCTGTCTTCTATGCCCTTCCGGTCTCCACTTGTCAACTTCCACATGGACAGGGGCAGATTACTCCGCTGCACCAATGACTGGCCTCAGCAGTTGAATGCGGTTTTCCCCAATTGGGCACGTCACTGCAGGGGTTCACGTACTGCTTGTGAGCATATCACTGCTGAAGGCCAATCGTTGGCTGCAGCAGCACTTTGGCCCCCATCCGTGCAGAAATTCACGGACCTGATGTCTGGTGAAGGACAGCCAAGGAGTCAGAATAAGCGTCAGCGAGCAGGTAGGTATGGATTCTGTACAGGTCCCACTAAGGGCCCTTGCACACGACCATGGAGCACGGTCCGGGACAGTCCGTGAAAACCCGGACCGTGCTCCTGAGGGCAGGAGCGCACAGCGTCACTGTTGCTATGACGCCGTTCGCTTCCTAAGGCAGCCGCTGTACATTGATGCACTCTATAAGAGCATGTACAGTGTATCACTGTACAGTGGCGACCTCAGGAAGCAACCAATGACGCCGTGTGCTCCTGCCCTCAGAAGGAGCACGGTCCGGGTTGTCACGGACCGTCCGACTGTGGCTCCACGGTCGTGTGAAAGGGCCCTAAGGGGAGGAATAAAAAAAATATATATATTACGCTGGTTTAAGGGAATGCTCGTCCAGAAGTGAGCATTGATCTGCCGAAATACGCACCCCGTTATTTTTCAAATGGAATTCCATTTTGCCGTCAGTAGGGGTTTGGAATTTTCCGCCATGGATTTAAAAATCTGTGTTGGGGCAAAAAAAAAAAAGTGACATATAAGAAACACATTCTGACGA